>OY755238.1:61135357-62615357 GCA_963576725.1 Azorinus chamasolen | reverse complement strand
CCGGTCATAGCAATTTCAGCCGTGCTTAACACATCGTGGCTAATGCGCGCCATGTTAATTGAAACAAAGTATTTTGTACATAGGGGGTCACATTTTCTGAAGAATATCGACTCCGGTCAGTATTTTATTTTTTAAAAGATAGTGACCCCCGGTTACTGTGCTTTGACACACGTTCATGATATTTTGAACAGCTCCCGCGAACTTATGTGTGTGGCTTTTCCTGCTTGACTTTACTACTTTTTCATTTAATCTACCTCCAGTATAATTTAAGAAAGGGTTTAACTTTACTCGATTTTTATTTGAACTTGGTCATAATTCTTACAGATGCAGTGACCCATAAGTAGTTTGTACATAGTGGGTCACATTTTCTGAAGAATATCGACCCGGCCAGTATATTGTCAAAAATAGCGAACCCGGTCATAAGTCTATGATTCACGTTCATGACATGTTAAACAACTCTAGTATTTATTTATTCTTTAGAAAGGGAGTTCACGTTAATCGAAAAATACCTTTTCCTTTGTCATAATTCTTGTAGATGTAGTGACCCCAGTCATTGCATTTTGACCGTGTTTATTATACTAGACTAATACGCACAATGTTAATTGAACCAAAGCATTTTGTACATAGGGGGTCACATTTTCTGAAGAATATCGACCCCCGGTAAGTATTTTTTTTTAAAATAGCGATCCCCGGTCATAGTGCTTTGACACACATTCATGAACTGTTAAACAACTCCCTGAAACTCAAATCTATCTCCAGTATAATTTAGGGAAAGGGTTTAACTTTACTCGAAAAATATTTAACCTTGGTTATAATTCTTACAGATGTAGTGACCCCCTTTCATAGATTATTTTAGCCCCGTTTATTATATAATGACCAATGCGCCCAATGCTAATTGAACTCAAGTTAGTTGTAGAAAGAATGGGTGTTATTTTTTTCTGAAGAATATCGAACCCCGGTCAGTATTTTTAAACAATAGTGATCCCCGGTAATAATGCTTTGACCCACCTTCGTGATATTTTGAACAACGCCAGCAACTTTAATTTGCCTCAAGTATACTTTAAAGAAAGGGTTTCACGTATTTCGAAAAAAATATTTAACCTTGGTCATAATTGATACAGATGTGTGACCCCTAGTAATATTATTTTGAGCCCCGTTTAATATATCATGACCAATGCGCGCAATGTACACCAAGTAATACGACTTGTAATCATTGTTCGTACAGAATAGCACACACACGCACGCAAGCATGCACGCACGCGCGCGCATGTACACACACACGTGCACATGCACGTACACAATCACTTATAAATCAACACCCTTCCGCACGCACCCACACATTCACACACCCCTACACAACATCGGAATACAATTTCATTTATAGAGAATTGTGTCAATTTTTGTCGAAAAGATGCTGTTGATTTTCTTATATAAAAGGTCAAGCACGTGTGACATATACCATAGCAATATAGTGTGTACATTTGCAACAGCCCATTTTCCTCTGCAGATAATAAACATTAGATTAGTTGTTCATAATGTTTTTACTTTTATTTTAAACGAGCTTTGTAGATAACCACACAGCAAGAATTTGTTGCGTGTTTAATTTTGTCTAAAAGGACGAGTATAATAGATCCAATAAATCACGAACACGAGTTTTATATTCTGCTCATAACATAACCTAGAGAATATAGTTTTCCTTGTGTGTTCGTCACCTATTTGTGGCTGCCTAGTAAGTCAAATGTATGACATCGAAAATATCAGCACCTGTTAAGTATCAAAACAGTTTACATCTCTTTGCTCCAATGAAGATGCCAACTGGAAAACTACCCCGAAGTTCTTCTTAAATCAATATGGGGATAAACTCCTGGTATTTAAAATGAACATCGATTCTATAAAACCCCTTCCCTCCGTAAAATATAACATGCCGACATTTTATAAAGATATTTTAAGATATTATGTCGCATTAAACAACATCAATGAAATCTCAAAACCAGGTTCGTTCTTTGATGTCAGAACTCAAGTCATTTGGGGTAACCGATTTATAAAATATAGGGAAACGTTTGGTTTTTAAATCATGGATAAAATCGGGATTAATCTTTATAAATGACATAATCAGCAAAAATGGTGATATAAATGAAACATTGATAAACAAAATTCAAAATAAAACAAACTGGATATCAGAAATAACTAAATTAAAATTAAGCATTCCAAACAGTTGGAAACATATATTGAAAACGGACGCCTCAATCAATTCGCTAGTAAAGATAGATATTCAAAACATGTTTGGTAAAAACCTAAATATTGGTAAATTAAACAATAAAGACATAAAGCAAAAAATAATTAAAGACAAATTCCAACCTCCTTACATACACACATTCTGGGAAACAACTTTCGATCGGGAAATTAATTTGTGTTCGCTATATTTTTGATAAACAAAGTTTTGGTTGACAATAAAATAAAACAGTTGAAACTCAAACTTATTCACAGAATAGTTCCAACAAACGAAAACCTTTTTAAATGGAAACTAATCGAATCCCCTCTTTGTAAACATTGCAATCAACTTGAAACATTGGAACATTTCTTTTTTCATTGCTCATATCTAGATAGTTTTTTGAATGAAATACAAAACCTCTTTAGAAATCAGGGTTTCCGTATACGTTTTAGCATGTTTGAACTGATAGTTGGTTATAAAATCCAGTTTAAAGATTATCAAGACATAAATATGATTCTAGGTCAAATAGTCTATACGATATATCAAAGTTACATGAAAAGTGACAGAAGGCGAACCAACGTAAGCCTACTGAGAATATTATATAATGGCTTACTTACGCTCATTAAATACCTTGAATACAAAAACTCATCTACGACAATTATAAGTGACTTCAGTAAGTCCTTAAGAGAAATCATTTAAAGCATAAATTACGAGGTACTTTTTCAGCGGCTAGCTGTCTATTTTCACTTTTGTTCTAGTTTTCCACCAATGAGAAACTGTTACATTGTAATTTGCATATGACCTAGTAGTAAACTGTATTTTCATTAGTGAATAACTTGACTGGCATACAACCTTTTTATATGCCTCTACACATTGCGAAACTATGTAAAATTCTGATATACAGTCTACTAACGTGTCGAATTTCCTGGGGTAATTATTACGATATTGCAGTTATTTCAAACACCATGTTTTATGATAATTAGCTGCTTCGGCCTCGCAAATTGAATTCAATGCAATAATTAACATAATCACAACACATGTAAGGCACCATGTTACACAGACATGTTCTATAAACTTCTAAGAGTTCAGTCAAAACGCCATATAGTACAGACAGTAATTATTTACGCAGATATTTAGCATGGGACCGAAGACTGTCGACTGTCGAAAGTTCTGTTCTTAAAATAGATTTTAAGACCTGGAAATTCCCATAAAATCAAAGTACTGATGTACTGATATTTATCACCTCATGGTAATGGTTGCTGAGCAATATTACCAGTTTGTCGAAACCTCTATTAAACTTTCAAACCTTTACTATCATTTTGCTATCAATTAATACAACATTTGATCATAAGTCCACTTTTACGAACAGGTAGTTTGCCGAAACCACCATAATTCACAGGCAGTGCTATAGGAAATAAAGAAGAAGGGTTGTTTAGTATATTAGAGTAGTGGTATTAATAGTATTAATTACTATCCCCGACCAAAGCACCGAAACACTGGTTGTTGGCTCTCTTTGATATAAAGCTACTTACTGAAGGCTATTACTATGGCTCTATCACATGGGGCTTGGGCTCACAGAGTAGGTTATATTGTTTTAAAAATACATGTAGATTCAGTTAATGATGTCATTAATGATGATGCACACAAGTCGATTAAAGCGTTGATCTAGGCTAAATAAATACAGTTCTTTATGGAATTATAGACTCTGCACAAACAAAAACTTTATGCTTTAAAGTGTATTCAATTTCTTATCTTCATATCAATACAAATGTAAGCGCTTTCATGTACATTTTATAAAATGTAAACTAAAGAACTAACCTGAGATAGTTTTAAAACATTACTTTGACATCGTACATTTTAAAAGTGATTTCCTATACAAGCAACTTGAAATATATCAATAAACGCTTCTTCTACTCCCAATTCATTTTCATTGCATGCTTCTCTGCTAGTATAATAACATGCAGCCCTTCATAGATCTAGTTCTCTGTACTAGTAGAATCTCCAAACATTGAAATGAATATTGCAGAGATTGTTTTGTACATTGTGTCAATATTTGAATGCCGCTGAATATCTTTTTAAAAGATATTTCTTGTTATACAGTACTATTCGCTAGATATTATTTTTGTTTTCTTTTTACATCTGTGATATTGTTTGTATATGTAATGTTGAAAAATAAATAAACGGACTGGTTTTTGTCAGTTCCAAAAACAAAAACAAAACAGTTTGCCAATCAGACTGAGATTAATCGTCAACTTTCATCCTTTTATGTTCAATTGAACTTAATTTGTGACTGTGGTCGTTTATATTGTGAATTATTACTCAAGGGTACAAAATAAAAAAAACACAAGTAGTAGTAGTTGCCTTTATAAAAAGAAGAGTTTACTTACTGTAAAGATTTAAAAACATGATTTGACAAGTAAGGTCGGTCACTGTTAGAAGTATAGAACCATTTATTAGATCGCACAGAAAATGTTGTTATACTCAAAATGTATTGTAAATGTCCCCTTAAAATAAGTTATATTACCACTACTTCTACTAATACAACTACTACTTTCACACCCACTGTCACTCTTCTGCTAGTGTCAACATTTTTCACAAAGGGGTCGCTTTTTCTGAAGAATAGTGACCGGATCTGTGATTACCTATGCAAACAGTTTGGATCCAGATGAGACGCGTCTCATCAGGATCCAAACTGTTTGTTACTGTTACTACGCTTTTGAAACAAAAATGAAGAAAATCAAAAGAATGAACATTTGTAGCAGACGACAAAGTTAGCAGGCGACAGAGTTTGGCAGCGAAAGGGTTAATGAAACAAATTTAAAGAAAAATAGTGAAAACTGAAAATTGTCGCGGACGACAAAGTTTGCAAACGACAAAAGTTGGCAGCGAAGGAGTTAAAGATATATATATATATAATGATATACCTGAAACATTTTCAGGTTAAACAAACTACAGTATTAATTAGTTTTACCTACACAAATCTTTGAATTGCGCTATGAATTTAACCCTTTACTCCGTGAATATTCATGGGAACAATAATGATGTCATGCATAATATTTAGATTAATTGTTACAATAACACATGGTAGTTGCTATAGAATCATATCTATATTATATCATAAGCAAACAGAGAAGACCCTGACCAGGCGGTTCCTACAGGAACCGTTTGATCTGGGACTACTATGTCTGCAAAAGGCGTATTTATGGGGTAACTGGTTATCAACGAGCACACGTGTTTGCTTCTAGACCTAGGGGTTCATCCTTACCCTGCAATCCACCACCTGATTCACATTTGCAAACATTTTGAATCATGGCTCCGAGGTTTTGCTTAAATCTGGGACCATTCTCAAACATCTGATTGGTCAGAATCTGACTAGACTCGTAAGTTTTATAACCTTAGTCTTAGATGAGACGCCTATTGTTTCAGCTTCCTATTATTATCCAAGCTGTCTGACACTCGGTCCAGCGCTTCTTATTAGAATCCAAGCTGCCTGACACTCGGGCCAACGCTTCTTATTAGATTCCAAGCTGTCTGACACTCGGTCCAGCTGTCTGACACTCGAACCAACACTTATTAGGATCCAAGCTGTCTGACACTCGGTCCAGCTGTCTGACACTCGACCCAATACTTCTTATTAGGATCCAAGCTGTCTGACACTCGGTCCAGCTGTCTGACACTCGACCCAATACTTTTTATTAGGATCCAAGCTGTCTGACACTCGGTCCAGCTGTCTGACACTCGACCCAATACTTCTTATTAGGATCCAAGCTGACTGACACTCGGTCAAAACGTAGGAATGGGAAGTAGTCTAAATTGCAACAGATCCCAAATTGATGAGACATATTTATTTTCTTACATATGTTTCATGTTTTTAACTTACGCATTATATATTTATGCTCCCACCCCAAAGTGGTGGCATATAGAGTTGCCCTTGTCCGTCCGTACGTACATCTAGAAGAGTTTGCCCGGGATCTTTCTCGGAAAGTGTTTGTCCAACCCGCACCAAACTTTACACACATGCGTGTGGCTATTATATCTTGGTCAAGTTTGATAGCCATGTAAATCGCTGTAGTCGTTTAGGAATTGTGGCGCTTTATTTGCAAAATGACTTTAAAAATAGCTTGTCCGGATTACCTCTTAGAAAGTATTTGTCCAATCCACACCAAACGTTACACACATGTTTGTGGCTATTATATCTTAGTCAAGTTTGATAGTCATGTAAATTGCTTTTAGTCGTTTATGAGTTGTGGCCCTTTATTTGCAAAAATGACTTTTACAACACCCTCATTCCCCTAACTACCTAATACACAGTTATTTGGCTTCTTATCAGAAAGTATAAGACAATCCATAAAGCATGCCTATTTCATGTACCATGCTTTTCACTCACTCTTTTCACTCATTTGAATCGAGGTATTGTTTTTAAATTTCTTACCGGGTAAAGAGCAGAATTAAATGACTTATATCAGTGCTTTTAGGAATCCCGTCGAATTAAATGTTTTATAAAGATTTGAGTCCTGAACTTCATGCTTGCTCATTGTAAAAATGTTCATTTCATATTTCAAATTGCCGACGAATGACGTCGAGTGGAACATCCGAATTTATTACGAAGGTCAATATAGCTCTTAAAAAAATCAATGCGCAACTTATCCCAATTGGAAACAAGCGAAGTTTTACGCAAGCGTAAAATGGCTGCGTAAAACATGTTTAAGCAGGATAGAAGATATAACAGAGAGCAGTATTATTTAGTAGTTTTGATTAGGAGATACAGGGGAAATTTTAAAATGACTGCAGAATGAGGAAAATGCTTCAATAAGATATCATTTTGCTGAAAACGATAGATATCATTTCACTGAAAACGATATTTAACATACATTAACCCTTCGCTTGCTATTCACGTCAATATACCTACCTGTAAATAGTGAAGACCCAGATGAGACAGCTCCTGCAGGAGCTGTCTCATCTGGGTCTGCACTATTTACAAGTTGATTGTGCAACCAGTGCAATCCACAGCAATGATTGCACAACGAAATACGTGTACACAGTGAGGATATATGTAATTATACAACAGGGCATGGGTAAAGAAGGAGAAATGTATTTTAAAATTCAGCAAGCGAAGGGTTAAGAAAGGAATCCCTGAAATGCATAGTCCTCATGTGATGTTTCAGGCACTGATGAGAGCTTTTGACAGTCAAGCTGATTGGCGTAAATTAAAGCATGTTTTGAAACGCCTTTTAAGGTGAATAGCTGCGATAGACCTTTTCCTTATCTCTGATACAATTCCTTTCTGTTGATATTTATTTTCAAAAGAAATGTTATGCATGGGCATACCAAGTTCTGATCAAAGACGATCAACTGACTTTTGGAATAAGCAATTGTTTCTCTAAACAGGTATGAGTTTTGTTCCAGCTGCTATTGCTTTTGTTTTTGCAAACAGTCTGGATCCAGATGGGACGCCGAATACTTGGCACCTCATCAGGATCCAAACTGTGTCACTCTGACCTTTGGGTTTTGAAAATATATGGAACAAAAACGTGTTTTTAGAATTGCAGCAGACGACAATATTTGCAGACATTAATTGCTCAGAGTGAAGAAGGTATTTGGAATACATTCTGCTTAACAACAAATTACCTGCAATTGACCTGTATAATATTAACAACACATCAGTTCTTGTGCATCAGTGAGGCTTAAGTGAGCACAGTGAAAACTATTGCAGCTGTAATTGTTCTAGAGTGTAAATCTAAAACCTCGTCTCGCAGTGAATCATGGTCATTTTGAATTACTGTCAAAAGGTGATTCCTAATGATCCGCTCCTCTGTTCATTTGTACATGCGCATTACGTCATACAGCGTCCATTTGCAAGGAAACAGCAAATCGAATCGAAACAAAAATACAATTCAGTACTTTCTCTCTTATAAAAATTGGCCAGAGAGATATCTGGCAAGAGAGTTCCTGAAAATTGATGCGATCGAATGATTTAAGATATAAGTTCAATTATGTCCTGAAATAAAGAAATATCGATTTAAATCGAGTTACACATGAGTGAAAAGCACATTAGACATGTTCTCATCCTATGTAGAAATAAATTCTTTGTTGGTGCATTAATTTAACCCTCTCCCTCATGAGTATTCATCTGAGAAAGGACACAATGGCAATTCATTAGCTGAATTTTCAGTATTGGCACATTCACGGGACTGTTTGGCTTTGCCTAAAACTGTAGAATCAGGGTCCATGCTTATAAAACTTTTCGTTGAGTCTGAGTACGTTCTCAAGCTTTTGATTGGTCAGATTTGAGCCTCTGGCTCAAATCTGACCAATCAAAAGCTTGAGAACTCAAATCTGACCAATCAAAAGCTTGAGAACGAAACTCTGACTCAACTAAAAGCTTTATAAGCATGGACCCAGATCAATATTATTTGAAATCAGAATAGACCCTGATCAGACGACTCATACAGGACTCGTGTAACCTGAAACTCCTCTGTTTGCAAAGAGGGAAAGGGTTAAACAGAGATGACATATATTCGTAAGAAATATTAAGCAATGTTCAGTCAATACAATAATTTCTCCTTTCTTGTGTTGTACCATCGATTCGATTAGCGAATTCTATTTATGAAGTAGGACTGTAAATATACTTTTACGGAGTGTAATATAGAAACTATAGCAACTACATGTATTAAACATAATTATTAACCCATTTGTTCCCACGATCCCATGTATGGGTAAGGGACGTAGGCAAACAGTGTAGACTCTGATCAGAGTCTACACTGTTTGCTGAAAGGATATTCAATATAAAACAAAACGAAATTGAAAATTTAGGCCAGACACCCCTTAGATAAAAAATAGACTAATCCAATATATAAACATGGAAGAATCCATGTGAATCCAACTAGAGAAAAGGAAAATTTAGAATGTTGTAGTATGAAACCATGGTGATAAAACGATAAAAAGAGCAAATGCTCTATTTACCACAATGGTTTCAAAAAGTGACTTTTACAAAGTCGTCAATATGGGGGAATGGTTTAACGGGAAACAGTGCATCTAGAACTAATTCACTATCTTGCTGCAGTATCTATTTGAATCTGGTCCAGTCTGAGTTATGCTAGTTTAATCATCCCTGCACCAAGAGTTGTTACACTATCAGAATCAAAATCTAGTTCTCTGTGCTCTAATCTAGTATATGTGATAGATTGCAGTGGTGCCTGCTCAGACATACTTTGACTAATCTTGACTATTTGCACTTTTGTTAGCATGGTAAAAGCAAGCTACGAGCGTATATGTCACCACAGTTCGCTATTAGTTTTAAAATAAAAATGGAGGAGAGGCAATTAATACCCTGTATATTCATTAATTATATCAATTGATTAGATTTATTTTAATAACGGTGTTTGAACACATGAATTGCTAGCCCTTGCAAACATGTAAAACGAGATCTACGAGATATCATGATTCAACAAGCAAACAAAGCAGTCCCTGATCAGACGACCCATATATGCACCGTCTGATCTAAGTCTACTCTGTTTGCAATAACAGCAAAATGTCTATTTTTGGTGTAAAGGGTTAAGCTTTTCACTTGTGTACTCTAAGTACACTCTCAATTTAAGTAAACGTGCCAATATGAGAAATTTGACGTAAAACCCCGATAATGCGACCACCTAGAATATGTATCTGGGTGTTATATGCAGGTGGTAGCTTAATGCAGGGCAAAAGTTATGCAGAAAGCTCCTAGAGGAGCTTTCTGCATTACTTTTGTCCTGCATTAAGCAACCATCTGCTTATAAAGATACCCATGTTTATTCATTAAGTGGTCGCATTAGAGGGGTTCCACTGTACATTGTATACACAGTAAAGTCTCGCTAATGCGTCCATATAACTTATAAACATAGGATTCTGTAAAAGCAGGTGGCTACTTAAATGGCATACGGAATGGATAAAGTTCCTATAGGAGCTTTCTGGATAACTGTTGTCAAGTATATTAACCGTTTCCCTCATATAAACGTGCTAACAGAGTAGACCCAGATCAGACGGCTCCTAGGAGCCGTCTGATCAGGGTCTGCTCTGTTTGCTAATGTAATTTGAAACATCTGTTTCTTTACTTTCTAATCTGACTACAACTTTCCACCATTCATATTTCATTATAAATGAATATTCAGTAGGTGCTGAAATTTGAAATAAACATGAAACAGGGAAAGGGTTAATCTACCATCTTTTTTGAAAATTCTGATTAATAATTCTTTTGAGTGGTCGTATTAATCCTTTCCTTCTTATAAACTTGTTTATACAGGAGCCGTATGATCAGGGTCTTCTCTGTTTGCTAATGCAATTTGAAAGATCAGTTTCTTTCCTTTCTAAAATTGCTAAAATGTCCTTTTTTCCATATTTCATTATAACTATTTCTTGTTCATGAATATTCAGTAGGTATCGAAATTTGTAATAAACATAGAACAGGGAAAGGGTTGATTAAAGAGACATTACTGTTAGGCATATACCACAATCAAAGGATATCTATAGGAGCAGGTCTCAGTCTCACGAATATGATTAAGCTTTAGTTTAGTAACTACAGTAAAACCTCTCTAAACCGGAATTCTTCTAGAGAAGAATTTGGATACTTTTAGGCAGGTGGCTGCTTAATGCAGGGTGACAGTCATGCAGAAAGCTCTTAGAGGAGCTTTCTGTATGACTTTCACCCTGCATGAAGCTGCCAGCTGTCTCTAAGACCGATATTTATACTAAAACGTACGCACTGTAACTCAAATGATGTTTCCATATACACGTTTGTAACCATCCATCAGTATTTTATATAACAACATATAGTGCATTGTATCTCTATCCACCTACCTCATTAAGATTTTGCAGAAAATATGATGTTATCCCTTTACTCCATTGACACGCATTTTAAGACCTTTGCAAACAGGACAGACCAAGATTAGACGGCCACTGCAAGGGTATTCTCGTCCGGGGTTTGCTCTGTTTGCTTATGGCATTATGCAGTTCCGGTTCAACAGAAGTCTTAATACATGTATGTTCATATGTCATTATAACAATTCAGTTAATTAGTACAGTGGTATCATTCTTTCTTATATGAATATTCATAAAGTAAAGCATTAGAACTAGACATATACTTAACCCTTTCCCTTGTGTAAGCGCATTTTGACGCATCTGCAAACAGAATAGACCCAAATCAGACGGCTCCTTTAGGAGCCGTCTTATCAGGGTCTGCTCTGTTTGCTTATGGTGTAATATAGATCTGATTCTACAGCTTCTGTCTGAGCCAAAATGTCCTGTGTTTATATGCCATAATAAAAAAAATAATCTTATTAATATTCATGGCGTCATTATACTTACATGAAAGGGTTAAGCAAACACTCATATCATCGAGTAGGTTCTGTTCAAATCAAGGCTTTTTTATTATTATTACAGACGTAAAATGAGCATCATTTGGCAAATTAAACATGCCCACAGAAATAATTTAGCAAGACATAGACTTACAATTTTACCGTTTCCACATATAAATGCCTTTGTACGTATTTGAAAACAGAGTAGACTCAGATCAGATTCGTCTTTAGTAGCCGTCTGGCCAGGATCTGCTCTGTTTGCATTATGTCACTATTTCTTGCATGGATATTGAAGCTATAGTCAAACAACTAGGTCTGACGTGTCAAAGGTCAGCCGAGTCCATTTTAGGGAGATCAGCATTCCGCATGTTCTCGGACCATTTTTTAAACAGACGAGTTTAGTATATAAGATAAAATTGAAGGCGGAATTATTGTCAGCAGTTTAGCGCAGTGGGTAAAGTCTAGGTACGCAGAAGACATTACGAGAGTAGTTTTTTATTGAGCGTGGGTTCCAATCCCGTGTCGACCTTCAACTTTTTTTTTAATTTTGGATGAATAGTAGAGTATTATTTTATGTCATATTGTATAATTGTATTGGCCATTTATGCACATGTTCGTCTAGGTTAGGGAATGGTGCCTTGGTTTGAGTTCGAGTCCTATATTAGCCATATTTTCAATAATAAATCGATGCTAAAATATGAATATCAATATAAGTTTTAGCAAATGTCTTGTACAAGTGGCTTCTTAATGCACAACAAAACTAATGCTCTTAAGGGGACTTTCCTTAATAATATTTTAGGTTGATGCGAGACTCGAACCTGCGCCTAATAAAATGTTCGCCGATCATATACTTCTTTATGGTCCTACGACTTATCCACTACGCTATATTTCCGATAACTAATGCGCTTATTATTTATACCTATATCTGAACATTTTCTTTTATAAATGGCACGTGGATATCCGAAATGCTGATCTTCCTTAAAATGGACTCGGCGAACCCGTGACCCGTCAAACATAGTTGTTTGACTATAGAGGTAGGTAATGTTGATGTTTACGTGACCAGAAAGTTTGTGTCAATAAAGCATCTATCTGTCATGAACATTGAACAGGTAAAGGGTTAAAGATGTAAAAATGCTTTTTGCCAATTGTGTAAATTGCTAGGGAAAGAACCGGAATGTTCCAAATGATGGATGCAAATGACAAATGCGAAATGCTTATTGCTTAATGCATTTAGCAGCGCAATTTTTAATTAAGCAGTGCAATAAGCTTTAATGTAAATAAACATGCATTTAGCAAATGCACAGTCACTTTAAAAATGACACCGTTCAATGCTATTAGTGGAAACATGCATTTAGCAATAAGCATTTCGCATTTGTCATTTACATCCATCATTTGAAACATTCCCTAGCGATTCACACTATTGGCAAAAACGCATTTCGCGTTTTGTATTTAGCAAATAGCATGGCAGAATGTATTGCAGTGTAGACAATCTCTTTTCTTGGTTTACTCTTTCGACTGACCAACGACAATTGTTTTGAAAACCCAATTAACAGTCGAAGCACTTATTCCAATATCGGAGACTAATCGAACGTGACCATTGACTTCCGTGAAATCGACGAAGTGTTTCGTCTCTTAAAAAGTCGGCGGTTTTCTAAGGATTTAACAGTATTCAGATACCGTTAATATTTATCTGAATTTATAAAGACTGTTTGAAACAGTGTGAATCCATTATTTTAATTATATGAATATGTGTGCAACTTTTAGTGTTGATTGATTCATACGACAAATGGACAGACTATAACTTTAAGTAACAAACATTAAATGCATGCATGTCTACTGTCTAGCAATAACATGTATTTGAAATAGCCGACTTTGATGAGTGTTAAAATCCTGGCATGTATATATTAACATCATGTTTGAAAGGGCTAATGTCCAAATTATGTAGCAAAATCATGTTTTTGATGTATTGCATTTTATTAACAGCTATTTATAATGTGATTCTGTGAATCGTTGTAATAAACACGTACTTATAAACAAGTGGCATGGCTGTTACTATAAGAGCTTTTGAAATAGTTTGTTCGAGTTTAGTAATAGCCACTAATATGGCACCGAAATCGGATCTGATTACATGCACTACAGTTCTCTAATTCACGTCTGCTTATCAATTTCTCTGTTGAAAAACAGACTTCCCGAATAATTATTAGCTATTTCATATGATTGACATATGTTCATATGCGTTTGATACTGGAAGAAATTGTAGAGTCAGGTCAATTATGATATTATAAGCAAACAAAGCAGACCCTGATCTGGGTCTACTTTGTTTGCAAAGCATGAAAAAGCGTTTGTTTGAGGAAAACGGTTAAACTAGGAACTACTACAATTTTTACTTTATCTACTTCCGATCAGCTAGACTCAGCTGAGAAACTATTCGACTATAGTGTTTAACTTACTTTTTGGGCCAATCACAATGCTGGAAATTTTGAATTTCTCCAAGATTAATTTCATGTAGTCAGGCACTAATAGCTGACTTAGCGATTAAGTCGGCTGTCCCCAGCGCATGCGCGAGTACATCCTGTGACGTACAGTGCTTAGCTCGTCCCACCATGTAACAGCGCGAGCGTCAAATACACATGTTGTATACATATTCTGTGTAGAATACCAAGCTGAGACTAAGAAATGAGGTAAATTGATGCAGCTCAAACATGTTATTGGTAGATCTACATGTACTGAGATTAGAAAAAAAGAAGAACACAACCAAAGCATTAAAACACCAAAAAAGAAGACCCTATTTAGTTATTAGACAAGTGAATGCTAAATGCAGGACAAATGTAATATAGAATGCTCCCTCGAGGCGTTCTGAACTACCTTTGTCTGTATTAAGCGGCCACCTGTCTATAGAGATTTCATTGTTTTGCCGTTGAATGGCTATTGTACAACGATTCACTGTTAAACATTATATATGGTCATTCCTGTCTTTTATGTATCTGGTCTCTCGTCCAGACCCTGAAATAATAAAATATGATAAAATTACCAGCTGTGGGTTAGATCTAACCCTTTCCTCCATAGTTTGTTTCAGTATTGAAGACAGACGGTTGCTTAAAGCAGACTTTAGGAACATTCTGCTTTAATTTCAGCCTGCTTAAAGCTACCGTCAGCTAGGATATAGGAAATATTTCTTAAAATGCCTACTCATGACGGTATAAAGTGAAACTAATTTCTTGAGTGGAAGAATAATCAAAGGCGTTAAAATAAGTACCTATTGCGTAAAGAGTTAAATAGCATGTGTAGTCTACGTCTACGTTAGTCCTATACGTCTACGTCTGTATTTAAAACTGAATTTCATTTTTGAAGCATGTTGTTGCATTGGCTTTCTTTTTTAAGAGCACAGCGCTTGAAACATCGACTCAATGAAATATATTACCTAATTCGGGGTTTAACAACGTCTGTGTCTGCACATTTAACAATTGTGTTAGACAGCTATCTTGAAATGCATCGTCCGTAAAAATTAACGTCATGGTCCCCAAGAAGGTCGAACGTCGGCTTCATTTCTGCCATCTTTCTGAACGACTGACACATTTGTTCAACACACGGTCTCGGCTGTTGCCCCTAGCAACGCACGCGACCAATTCCAGCTTCACTCCGCCCACTTTTAATCCTGTCCAAAAACTAGGCTAAACACTATATCAGTTAGTGTCTATTAAGTGCGAATTTAATGACTTTAAATGCCTTGCTCGCTCGCTAACGCTCGCTGCGCTTCGGCATTTAAAATCATTATATCCACACTTAATAGACACTAACTAATACGTAAGTCACACATCTTGGATCCTAAAACATTCAGCATCTCACCTGGATCTAAACGGTTTGTAAATGTCAGCTTAGTATGATATGAGTCAATATCACTCTGTAAACAGTATCCCTCTGTAAACAATATGTAAAGTCAGTTAAGGTATCGCTAATGTGACCACATAATTTATTAACAGAACTGAGACCACATAATTTATTAACAGAACTGCGACCACAAAATTTATTAACAGAACTGTGACCACATAATTTATTAACAGAACTGAGACCACATAATTTATTAACATAACTGCTACCACATAATTTATTAACAGAACTGTAACCAAATAATTCATTAACAGAACTGCGACCACATGATTTATTATTAGAACTGCGATCACGTTATTTATTAACAGAACTGCGACCACATGATTTATTATTAGAACTGCGACTGCATAATTTATTAACAGAACTGCGACCACATAATTTATTAACAGTACTGTGACCACATAATTTATTAACAGAATGCGACCACATAATTCATTAACAGAACTGCGGCCACATATTTATTAACAGAACTGCGACCAAATAAATTATTAACAGAACTGCGACCACATATTCATTAACAGAACTGCGACTGCATAATTCATTAACAGATCTACGACCACATATTTATTAACAGAACGTCGACTATATGATTTATTAACAGAACTGCGATCACACAATTTATTAACAGAACTGCGACCACATAATTCATATACCATAACTCGACGTCTCATCAAAATCCACACTGTTTGACACCCTGGCTTTGTATTGTTTAATGAATCGAAGAGTATGCATTTTAGAATTGAAGCAGAAGACAATAGTTGCAGACGATAATTGCTCAGAGTTCAGAAGATTAACCCATTCCCTCATATTGACGCCTTTTGACGCCATTGTTAAATTCACTTTTTGAAACCATCCAGATATATAGAGCATTTGCTCCTTAGAAGCAAATGCTCTATTTATGACAATGTTTTTAAAATTACACAATTATAAAAGTTCCCTTTTCATTAGTAAATGTTCCTTTATGTATACTTAATCAAAGAAGTGGGATCTAAAAATAGCATATGAGGTAATGGGTTAAACTGAATATACACAACATGGTTTTGCTGTCTTTCTTTGTGTTGTTATACAGCAAAGTACATAAATGAGTCATGCAGGAAACACCACATACAGAACAAACAACTGCCCGAACAGCAACACAAGGAAACAGCAAATATACACAACTATAAAACATCAAGAGACATACAAAGACAAAACAAACATACAATAGGGGAAGATGGAAGTGCCGCCTTGAAACGGTCAGTGACAAAAGCCACTGGGGGTTAAACCGGTTTATGGGCGCCCAACCTCACACTTATTCCATCACCACCTGAACATTTCTGTATTCAGAAAAGTCTCGCTAATGTGACCACAAACCTTATTAACACAGGAGTTTGTATACAACAGGTTGTTGCTTAATGCAGGACAAAGGTATAATACAGAAACAACTTAAAGGCGCTCATTGTATTACTGTATTATTCCTGCACTGAGCTACCACCTGTTTTAAAAATCCTGAATGACACTTCTTTTGAGTGGTCATATTAGCGACATTTTACTGTAGTTACTTTTTTTTTAACAACACATGTTTTTTATTGTTTTAAGGAAGATATTTTCAACTGTTGAAACTGTCAAATCGAAACTGTTTGACACTCTACTCTTGTCGTCTCTTCGAAGCAACGGGGAAATGTTTCTTGAAACAATTAGACAGATGCCTTTTTAGGCCGATTATAAGATAGCGAGTATTACAGTAGAACCCTGTCTTAAAAGTGACTTTATATAAATTGGACACAGGAATCCTAAAAACAGGTGGTAGCTTAATACAGGACAAAAATAATGCAGTAAGCTCCCGTAGGAGCTTACTGCATTACTTTTGGCCTGTATTAAGCTACCACATGCCTTACATGCCCGATATTAGACATAATTTTCATGGTAGCTAAAGGCAAGTACTACTGTGCTTCATGCGTATTCATGTACTGACATCATGATTTTTATAACGACATATGGATACAGCTATAGCAGATACTCTAGGATCAAATCTGTATTATTTTTAAGCAAACAGATCTGACCATGGTTAGAGGAGCCCTTTGATCTGGGTCTCCTCTGCTTGCAAATACATTAAAATGTGTCTCTTTGGAGCAAAGGTTTTAGAACACATATACGAAATTATGAAAACGTAAGGGAGGGCAGAAACTGGAATTCGCCGAAACAAATAAATCTGGTTAATTAGGTTAGTTTGTATGTAAGGGCTGCTGGTAACCCAGTACTTTAACTACATTTTTGTACCACACTTCCTGCTTGAAATCACGATGCATTAATGATGAAAAAAGTAATTGACCTTCTTTGTCATAAAGCTAACGTATAAAGTGCTGGTTTGAGAGACGAATTGCGTGTTTCTTGACGATGAGCGAGAATGTAGAGCATTGAAGTAAGTCAAAGACAAGTTCGTGTCAGAAGAAATTTAGAAGTAAGAAACTTTTAACTGTTAGCAGTTCCTTTCGAGAATTTATTTGAAATTTAGAATCACTATGAACACGTATGAGTGGTTGATTAACTTGGCATCTCATCAGATCACATAATGACTGAGACTGGTATATTAGAGAAGAGAGTTTAGAAAGTAATGGTATTTATAATAAAACAAATCGTGGGAACAGTGTGGAATACATGTATATGTCCGTTGACCCAGTGGTCAAGCTTTTGCCCCATTGTGTTGATGAAGGTCATGTCAAAACAAATAAATAGATCGCAATAAAGCAGTTTTTCTGAATGGTCACCGAGTACATGTTTACGATGTCATGTTTATTATGTTTTGAAATAAAATAGTTTTACTATCCACTTGTATTTATATTTTCTTCCGATTAATTTTAAAATATCGGTGTGGAAATATTTCATGTATTTTCCCCGTACTTTTAAATTATGACGTCACTTGTTTACCTTTTCAGTTTATTTTAAATTCATTAAGACAGGTTTAACCCATCGCTTGCTGAATTTTAAAATATATTTCTCCTTCTTTACCCATGCCCTGTTGTATAATTACATATATCTTCACTGTGTACAAGTATTTAGCTGTGCAATCACTGCTGTGGAGTGCACTGGTTGCACAATCAACTTGTAAATAGTACATACCCTGATGAGACAGCTCCTGCAGGAGCTGTCTCATCTGGGTCTTCACTATTTACAGGTAGGTATATTGACGCGAATAGCAAGCGAAGGTTTAAGCTCTTTTTCAAGGCCTTTTCAAAAGACAAAACTTAATGAGAGAATGTACAAGTCAAATCTCGCATTGTTTTAGATTCAAGGATCCAATCCGGAAAAAACGCGAAAATGAGCCGTTGCATTCTTTTCCTCTTCGAGATGATTCTAAAGCGAGTCACAACAAAATGTTTGGTTGGGACATAAATGAGCTATTCTTGAAACTGTTTCAATGTTCGCATCTTAACCCATTACCTCATATGCTTTTTTTAGATACATCTTTGAACAAATCTAACTAGAGAAAAGGACACTTTTAGAATTTTGTAGTTTGAAACCATTGTGATAAATGGAGCATTTGCTCCTATAGGAGTAAATGCTTTATTTATCACAATGGTTTCACAAAAGTACTATTGAAGAGTCGTCAAAAGTCGTTAATATCAGGGAATGGGTTAAATGGACCTATGATTTCTAAAATGCCCGAAATTAATCATCTTGCTCAATATTGGTACTGATTAATTGTCTCTAGGTCTATACCTATATTGTAAAATTCCAAACTATTCTTGGATTCGATTTACTTATGCATGTTACTCCTATCTTTTCAACAATAGTTTCACTCTGCAATCCGTTTTGCTTTGCAATATATTTGGACTTTCAAGAAAGGCGTGTCTATTTTGGACCATTGCACTTCCTATGCATTATGCGTTAAGCTTCCATAAATTCTGGGTTTTTTTAAACACATGCAAGTGTTATTAAACCAGTGTGATTTGTACATAGCTCAGCTCTAATGAATCATCGATGCACTTCCCATATGTAATGAATACGAACTATCACTGACCAGACCTGTCTAGCCATAAATAAAGAGCAATTCCTCTTGACAGCAACACATTTGTGATACTATCAACATTCCCTTTGTATTACATTTTCCCATATTGTTTTATCAAAAGAAACATTACGTTCAAAACTATGATTAACCCTTCGCTTGCTATTCATGTCAATATACCTACCTGTAAATAGTGAAGACCCAGATGAGACAGCTCCTGTAGGAGCTGTCTCATCAGGGTCTGCACTATTTACAAATTAACTGTGCAACCCGTGCACTCCACAGTAGTGATTGCACAGCGAAATACTTGTACACAGTGAAGATATATGTTATTATACAACAGGGCATGGGTAAAGAAGAAATGTATTTTAAAATTCAGCAAGCGAAGGGTTAACACTTGCCCTGTTTAACATTTATTCAAGATTTTATCACCTCATTTACATTCATGGACAGAATTTCTGCATCACTTTTGACCTGTATTAAAGTACCACCCTCCTTATAGACCCACACATAATTAGACCTTTTTGATGACCGCTAGGCCAGGTTCTACTGCATACAGGTTGTATAAGGCTTACATGTCTAACAAGTTGTACCCAAGACTATTCAGAAGAACGCTTCAGTAATTCCAGTCATGTCAATGCCAGTGTCAGGCATGGTTACTGGCACTGACTCATATGTATAAAATAAAACAGAAGTCTGGCAGAAAATTAGGAAATGACACACGGAAGTTAACAGTTACACCAGACGCACACATGATGTTCTATACATAGCTTCTGTCATATAGAGCTATACGTATAAAACAGATGTGCCATGTATAGAACTAGAGTAAAAACCCTCTAATGCGACCACTTAATGAACAAACATGGCTGTCTTCATAAGCAGGTAGTATGTTAACCCCTGGGTGGAGAGACGGCGCGGGTGGGATACAATCAAAAGCCTCCCTAAAATTTCCGGGAGGGACCGGGATTTGAAGCGGACCTCCGGATTGGTAGTCAAGCGCGTTACCACTAGACCACCGCACGCCAAAATGGTTTCTCTGTTTGCTCTTTAACTCCATAGATACGCATTTCTACCCCTTTGCAAACAGAGTAAACCCAGATCAGACGACTCTGGTCAGATTCTGCTCTGTTTGCTTATAAAATTATATTGATAGTTTCTGCCATAGTCAAAATTGGAATCTAATTAATAGTCATGTCCTTGTTATTTCTTAAATGAAAGTTTCTTGGGTAAAGCGTTAAAATGCCATTTGTTATAATTGTAACACTAATTCAATGCAGTTGGAAAATGTCTGATTGAAATGCAATACCACACCTGTGCTACCTTCTTGTGACATTTCTAAAACTCACACAATAGTAATCAAATTGTTATTTACTAACTCTTCCAACGCTGAGGTTTTGGTGTAGAAATGACCCATCTAAGTTTAACCCTTTACTCAGTGAATATTTATGTGAGAAATAATGACATGACTATTAATTAGATTAATTGTTATAATAGCACATGGACACAGGACTGTTTGGCCGCAGTAGAAACTGTACAATCATATCTGTATTATATCATAAGCAATCAAAGCAGACCCTGGTTAGACGGTAGGAGTCGTCCGATCTGGGTATACTTTGTTTGAAATGGCGTAGAAAGGCGTATGTATGGGTACGGGATAATTATAGAGTCCACACAGTATGAAAGACTCCCAGTGGATTCTTCCATGTTTATATATAGGATAAGTCTATTTTTTAATTAAGGGGTGCCTGGCCTAAATTTTCAATTTCGTTTTGTTTTATATTGGAATTCCTATCAGCAAACAGTGTAGACTCTGATCATACGCCGTTATGCGTTATCATTATGCGGCGTCTGATCAAAGTCTACACTGTTTGCCTATGTCCCATATATGGGATCGTGGGAGCAAATGGGTTAATCTGTCAGAGGAACTTGAGTGACAAACAGTGCAGACCCTGATCTGGGTGTACAGTGTTTACAAATGACTGTGCAAGCATGTCCCACATTTCCAGGGTTAAACAATAATATAAGATACATATAGAAGTAAACTACCTACTGTATTTCGCCACCGTATGTGAATCCGTAATAATTAACCCATTCCCTCACATTGACGCCTTTTGACCCATTCCCTCATATTGACGCATTTTGACCCATTCCCTTATATTGACGCTTTTTGACGCCTCTGTTAAAGTCACTTTTTGAAACCATTATCACAATGGTTCCAAATCAACACAAATCTAAAATTTTCCTTTTCTCTAGTAAATGTTTCTTTTCGGTCTAAAATAGCCTATGAGGTAAATGGTTAAGTTGAACACAGTTTATATTGAGACGAGAAGCTGGATAGCCCACTTTCTCGTAAGGGTCCTAGCTAAATTGTTTACGTTTTGTTACGAAATTGATGAAAATGAATTAAACACGGGTGGACCAGTCCACTTTGAAACCTGAGGCAGATGAAGTAGTTTGACTGTAGGAGCTGTTTGACCAGGTTCTGTTGTTTGTTTGTGGTAACAGTTGTAGTTATTATCATGGCCAAACATTCCGATGTTTATATACAATCCAAAACTCATCTTAATAATATTCATAAAATAATTATTTCTTACATGAATTTTCATTAGTTAAAATGTTAAGACGAAAATGAATCTTTTTAACTTTTAGCATGCGGCAGGTGATTCAGTGATATGTGTAAGACCTCTCTATAACGGCCATTAAATTGTGTTAATTATTTGGTAATTAGGGCAGGTGGCTGCCTAAAGCAAGGTGAAAGTAAAACAGAACACTCCTATAGGAGCGTTCTGTTTTACTTTTACCTTGCTTTAAGCAGCCACATGCCTTAAACATAAAATAGTTGATGTAATTTAGTGGCCGTTTAAGAGAGGTTTTACTATAGTTTGGACCCAGATGAAGCACCAGATATCTGGATCTTATCTGTTTGACACTCTGGCAACATTTCTGAAAAGAAAGTCTACATAGAAATCTTAATTGGAAGACATTTTATATCTAACAACAATCGCCCACCATGGTAAAGGTCAAATATGTTGTCTATATGCAAATATGATTACATAACGTATAAGATATCATATTTTCAATATCGGAACGCCATGGATCGTGTTTACCTCTTTCGCTGTCAAATATTGTCATCTGCAAAAATTGTCGTCTGGTGCCATTTTCGTTTGATTGATTTTTTCAAAATTTCTTTTAAAAACATCACCACGGTAACAAACAGTTTGGGTTCTAATCAGACACCGATTTAACCGGCGTCTCATCAGGATGCAAACTGTTTGCATAGGTAATCAAAGATGCGACATTGGCAGCGAAAGAGTTACACATGCAACTAATCTGCAAATCGAATGCAAAACAGGCCTGTGCCGCCATTGGAATTACGCTTGTATCGACTTTGTGATAATCTAAGCAAGCAATTTGAATCCAGATACAACGTTGACGAACTCGTCGTCTTACCACGATCTACATTGTTGATATCTTAATTGTATTAACCCTTTGCTCCATGAATTCGCCTTTCTACGCCTATGTAAAACTCACTTTATGAAACCATTGTGATAAATAGAGCATTTGCTCCTATAGGAGCAAATGCTCTATTTATCACAATGGTTTCAAAACTACACAAATTTTAAATGTTTCCTTTTCTCTAGTAAATGCTCTTTGTCGGTAGATTCGTTCAAAGAGGTTGGGTCTAAAAATAACGCATGGAGGATTGGGTTAAATGGAAGAAAAATAAGATTTGAGAATTATAGCAGATTACCATTGGGGCAGACAATGCAGCCTTTAATTTTCTAAAGTGGCCACATTGTCCCAACTTCCATATTTCATTATAACTACTTGTCCATTAATATTCCGTAGGTATTGAAATTTTGCATTTAATATAGAACATGGAAAGGGTTATGTCATAGTAATTAAGTTGGATTTATCCGTTTCGGATTCACGGTGCTTACTAGTAATTTAGTTGGATTTATCCGTTTAGGATTCAGAGTGCTTACTAGTAATTTAGTTGGATTTATCCGTTTCGGATTCACAGTGCTTACTAGTAATTTAGTTGGATTTATCCGTTTAGGATTCACAGTGCTTACTAGTAATTTAGTTGGATTTATCCGTTTAGGATTAACAGTGCTTACTAGTAATTTAGTTGGATGTATCCGTTTAGGATTCACGGTGCTTACTAGTAATTTAGTTGGATTTATCCGTTTAAGCTTCACGGTGCTTACTAGTAATTTAGTTGGATGTATCCGTTTAGGATTCACGGTGCTTACTAGTAATTTAGTTGGATTTATCCGTTTAAGCTTCACGGTGCTTACTAGTAATTTAGTTGGATTTATCCGTTTGGGATTCACGGTGCTTACTAGTAATTTAGTTGGATTTATCCGTTTAGGATTCACGGTGCTTACTAGTAATTTAGTTGGATTTATCCGTTTAGGATTTACGGTGCTTACTAGTAATTTAGTTGGATTTATCCGTTTAGGATTTACAGTGCTTACATGGAAATAAACCTTTAATTTTTATCCCGTTTTATAATGCAGATGTCCAGATAAGATGCGTAAAATTAAATATTTTCATGAATAGCTCCTTTATTTCTCCACCAAGCCCTATACTGTGAGTACTATCTTGATCCATATGATCTGGGTCTACTCTGTTTTATTTTGGGTTTATACAGACCTGATTCTAGTTTCTGTCACTGACCATTGTTTATATGCCATTATAATAAACCATCGAAATAATATTAATTTATGTCATACATAAATATTCAAGGTGTATTAGGTTAAGAGAGGAATGTATCTCTATTATAATAGTGAATGTTTTCAGGGTAACTAGTGCCACGTCTGATATATCACGAATCAATCATGGTTTTATTGAATTGGGAATGAATCAAGTTACGTTATAAAAGGAAAATCGAATATTTTGGCCGATTAAAGACTAAGGCATAAATTCACAAAGGCGGACATTTGCTGAACTAGATTGTTTCATCCCAGAAAAAGTATAAGAACAGTTTGGAATCAAATCCCATTAATCGTTTGAATGCATGTTCTCTGCTAACCGTGTAGGCCCAGATCAGAGGGCTCCTAGCTTAGCCCTCTGATTTGGGCCTACACTGTTTTTCCATCTAAAACCCTTTGGATAGTTTAACCCTTTCCCTCATATAAACGTGTTTTCACGCAATTGCAAACAGAGAAGACCCAGATCAGACGGCTCCTACAGGAGCCGTCTGATCAGGGCCTGCTCTGTTTGCTAGTGGAATTTGAAAGATCTGATTCTTTACTTTCTAAAATGGCTACAATGTTGCACCGACCATATTTCATTATAACTATTTTGCCTATGAATATCCAGTAGGTATTGAAATTTGGACTAAATATAGAACAGGGAAAGTTTTATTTTTTTCATACTGAGTGGGTTCTATCGTTAACCTACTGAGAAAATTATTTTTACCGAATTTTTAACCTACTACATTTTCAAAATTCAAGCTATAATTAATTTTGACTACCAAAAATGCGATCAGGGTGTCAAACAGTTTGGATCCTGATGAGACGCCGAGTTACTCGGCGTCTCATCTGGATCCAAACTGTTTGCATAGATATTCACTCATCCGCCCATATTAGGCGAAAGGTTAAACACCGGTAGTTTATTCCACTCTTAAACCTCGGCGTTGAAAGTGTGAACTTCTATTCTAGAAGATTTTAAATTGATACTGAGGTAGGTAGTCATAAGGTCAATGCGCCAAGCTAAATTTCTGAACGCAATCCTTTGTAATTTGTCCTTGATGCTATAATTAATTGTTAGGTCGTTGGTGTCAGTTGAGTATTCGCCAGTTACAAAAGAAATTAATGACAAAATGTTCACTTTGTATATCGTTGTGTTCTGAAATCGGAACATAATGAAGCTTTTAGCAACGTAAAAGTTATAAAAGCTATCAACGTAAATGATCTTTATAGGCTAACATTTACTTTCACCAGAGATTTTGCTTACGCATTGATAAATAAATTGCTCTAAGGCGATTAAAGTGCATGTAACTAAATTGTGGATGATTGAAAAATAAATGATTAAAGTAATCCTCATACGATTGCTATACAACCGTTAAGTAATCGGTTTACTAAAACATCAGTTGCAATGGGATTATATTATCCAAACTATTTTCAGGGGAAATCGTGAAAAGAGGACGAACGCGACCGATTTTCTATCTTACCACTAACTTCACAATTTGAATGCTGAACTTTCATAGTGCAATGGTCAAGCATTGTTTAACAGCATGGTATATTTTGTGAAAAATGTTTCAATGATAAATGGGGCATGTCGAGTTCAGTGGACATCTCTGGGAGTAATCTGGGTCCATGCTTATAAAGCTTTTAGTTGAGTCTGAGATCGTTCTCAAGCTTTTGATTGGTCAGATTTGAGCCTTTGGCTCAAATCTGACCAATCAAAAGCTTGAGAACTCAAATCTGACCAATCAAAAGCCTGAGAACGAAACTCAAACTCAACTAAAAGCTTTATAAGCATGGACCCAGATTTATGTCTACACTATTTGCAAATACCAGTATACTCCTGTCCCGTATCCAAAGGATTAACCCATTACCTCATAGGCTATTTTTAGTTATAACCTCTTTGAAAAGGAGCATTAACTAAAGAAAAGGAAACTTTTAGAAGTTTGTAGTTTGAAACCATTGTGATAAATAGAGCATTTGCTCCTATAGAACCAAATACTCTGTTTATCTCAATGGTTTCAAAAAGTGACTTTTACAGAGTCGCCAAAAGTCGTCAATATGAGGGAATGGGTTAAACTGATAAACGATTAGATGGCTTGAAATCAGAAATCAATTCCAATGTCTATTTCAGAAAATGCCGTTTGAGATATTTTTCGCAAAAATGTATTATAATATTGCTAGTGTGGTTATTATTGAGTTCTTCCCTCTAATTATCAAATGTATTTTATTGCAATATATAAATGGATATAAAACAGGCCATGTGCAACGTAATTACGGTAAACCCCTCTAAGCCGTATGCTCAAACCAGCATCAATGTCGGTATTCAGCCCATTCCCCCATAAGCTATTTTAATTCCAACCTCTTTGAATAAATCTACCGAAATAGAGCATTTACTAGAGAAAAGGAAATAATTAGAATTATGTAGTTTTGAAACTCCTTTATGTGGTTTCTAATAGTGAATTTTACAGAGGCGTCAAATGACGTCAATATGAGGGAATGGGTTGAGACAGGTGGCAACTTAATGACGAGAGTAAAAGTAAATGTATGAGCAATGCAGAAAATACCACATACAAAACACATCGTCGCCCGAATAGCGCCACGACAAAACGAACAGCATACGTAAACTACCTATCAATAGACAATAAGAAATGCACAAAGACATGGTCAGGACAAAATAGCAGGAATGTTGAAATACCGCGTTGGAACGGTCAGTGACAATTGTCGCTGGTTTCATTTTTAACCGGTTTAAGAGCACCCAACCTCACACATATTCCATCCCAACTATAAAAGACAAACGGTGTAAAAACGCATTCCCATCCCGACCACTCTACAGCAATCGGGATGGCATTTACAGTACATAAAACGAAAACACATTTAAGTGAAGTAAACTGGACCCACCTATCGCTAATGTACCCAATGATTGGTCTGTAACTATAGAAATATAACAAAACGTACGACAAAAACTAGATAGTGAAGGATCCGATGTCCTCATTCCGTTTTCAGATTTTAGAGGTTGTCTTCATAGAGTACTTAAGGCTTTCCTGTCGGGGTATATTGAAAGAAGATAGCGTGGTTGTCAACTGTAAAAAGGCTAATAACCAGACCATGTCGTTTGTTGTAGTACAATAGGGTACGAAGTTTGTAAATCATATCACCATAAAATTCCTGATGTGAAATACCTTTTCGCAGGAGAGACTTCAGATTGCACTTGTACGTGGCAGAATTCGGTGATTATATTAAACTTTAGCTAATGTTTGTCTTGTTTTATGATACATTTATCCTTGCTTAAGCAGCTTTTCTGATAAACTAGGTTTTCGATTGTTAAAAACGTCAACTGAAGAGAGCTCCAGCGAAACGAACACGTTGAGATATGTATACCTCGTTGGACATTTCCGTCGAGGTGAGGGGAATTTACCATATTAACCCTTTACCTCATATAAACGTGTTTTTACGCATTTGCAAGCAGAGTAGACCCAGATCAGACGGCTCCTCTAGGAGCCGTCTGATCAGGGTCTGCTCTGTTTGCTAATAGAATTTGATAGACCTGTTTCTCTGCTTTCTAAAATGCTTACAATGTTCAACCTTCCATATTTCTTTATAACTATTTTGTTAAATGATATTCATTAGGTAATGAAATTTGGAATAAACATAGAACCTGGAAAGGGTTAAAATCAAAATCGTCTCTTTTGTTATAAATTTTAGAAGAAATAATTCCACTGTCAATTTCAATGTCTAGATAAATAAAATCTGCATACGTGTGAAAAGCGTTATTCAATTTGAGTTCATTTGGGTACATCATAATATCAAAGAAAAGGTTATCTGTGTTGAAAATATCATCCAAATATCCAAGTTTCATTGACGGAGTTTATGACATCTGCTTATTAATGCGGATACAGACTCAGATCTCTTTCATAGCAGCAGTATAAATGCAAGACTGCAACCAGTGGTTCACAATGTTTACTTATAGGAAGACCAATAACATGACGGTATATAGCATTCCCATAACGTACGCATGGAACTTCCAGCAAGACAGCAGTAACCTGTCTATAAACCTCTAAATGTCTCATTACTAAAATTCCGGTTAACCCGTTCCCTCATATAAACGTGTTTCCTATAGGAGACGTCTGACCAGGATCTGCTCTGTTTGCTAATGGAATTTGATAGATCTGTTTCTATACTTTCTAAAATGGCTACAATGGTCCACCTTCCATATGTCATTATAACTATTTTGTCCATGAAAACTCAGTATGTATTGAACTTAGTAATAAACATAGAACAGGGAAAGGGTTAAGAGGGTCTGGCTGTACAATGATAGCAGGTGTGGTGTTCATCTTTATTTCTATTGTCTGTTGCAATAAATAACGCTACAACGTCATTTGCTTGCTAATTATCCGCTCGTAATCCTTTCCACGTTGATTATCCATGTAAGAAGTAACGACATTGTGGATATCTATAGGCTGATGTTTTAAAATGGTGTATCTCGTACACATGAATCGTTGGTATTGGTAGAAATTGTGGTCATATTTGTTATGAATTTATTAGTAATGGTGAGCCGTCTGATCTGGGTCTACTCAGTTTGCAAAGGCGTGAAAAGCGTTTCGATGTAGGAAATGGTAAACCTTTCTCACTGTCACAAACATGCCCCCATGTACACACATGCACGTGGACCCAATGTGTAAATGTTGTAACAATTACAACACCCCACCCCCTCTCTGATCCAGACGTATCAATTTAGTATAAATATCGGTCTTGGAGACAGGTGACAGCTTAATACAGGATGAAAGCCATGCAGAAATCTGCTCTAGGAGCTTTCTGCATGACTATCATCTTGCATTAACTCATTCTTTCCTAGGCTGTTTTAGACACAACATTCTTGAATTAATCTACCGAAAAGGAGCATTAACTAGAGAAAGGGAAAATTTTAGAATTTCGTAGTTTGAAACCATTGTGATAAATAGAGCATTTGCTCCTATGGAGCAAATGCTCTATTTATCACAATGGTTTCACAATGTGAATTTTATAGAGGCGCAAAAATGCGTCACTAGGGGGCAATGTGTTGAGCAGCCACCTGATTGTACTGCACAAGTTGTATCAGTACTCGTTCGCTTGGCAGACCGTTAGCATGTATCAATTGATATGAGGTAAGTAGGAGTGGCTGAATATATTGATTTATGTGAGTATATGTGGCATATATATGTGAGTATATGTGGCATATCTATGTTAGTATATGTGGCAAATTTATGTGAGTATGTGTGGCATATGTATGTGAGTATATGTGGCATATTTATGTGAGTATATGTGGCTAATTTATGTGAGTATGTGTGGCATATTTATGTGACATATTTATGTGAGTATATGTGGAACATTTCAGAGAGTTATTTATATATGGCAGGGAAGTAATAAAGTAACAAGCAAGGAACTAAGAACTCCAGGAAGTGAACTTCTACAAAATTAAAATAGACCCCTTCAGTGGCGTGAAAACTGCATATTGTGGACTTTTGAAAATAACTTAAGCCTAGAACAGGCAACATGTGCGCGGTATGTTATTAAGTTCCACACCATGCAAAGCGCAGTACATTTCTCAGATGCTTATTGAAAAATACAGGAGGAACGTTTCCTAGAAACAGACTGTTTAAATCAAAATAAATAAAAAATGAGGAACAATCATTCTTATCTATATTACTCTGAGCATACTATATATACACGGTTAGCAAACAAATGAGCACCAGTATTTGATGAAAGCCAATACACCAGAGGCCAAGAAAAGATGCGAAATTAAAACAATTTCCAGAATAGCTCCTTTATTTCTATTTTTATTAAGTTTTAAACAGAGTGGCCACAAGGTAGAGAAATATCTTTTTTGTATTAATTCCGTTCGTGTAAGTGATAACATCGATTATCAATCATTTTACAGAGAAAAAATAATGTCAATTTCTGTTTCATAGCATTAAAACCTGTCAAACATGTCCAATATAATTCTGAAATGGAATTATAAACTGGTTCATATTACAAGCATGGTTCGATAAGGGGAGTGCTCTGGGGAGGAGTCTTATTACATTGCAAACTCAGGAGCTTTCTGCATGACTTTCACCATGCATTTAACCCTTCGCTTGCTATTCGCGTCAATATACCTACCTGTAAATAGTGAAGACCCAGATGAGACAGCTCCTGAAGGAGCTGTCTCATCAGGGTCTGCACTATTTGCAAGTTGATTGTGCAACCAGTGCACTCCACACCAGTGATTGCACAGCGAAATACATGTACACGGTGAAGATATATGTAATAATACAACAGGACATGGGTAAAGAAGGAGTAATGTATTTTATAATTCAGCAAGCGAAGGGTTAACTGCCAACTGTCTCTAAGAGCGATATTTGTACTAAATGGAACGTCCGATTCAGAGGGTTTTACTGCATTGATCAGAAACATTGTAAATGATGTTATGTCTGATCTGGGTCCATACTGTTTCAATGCAATAAAACCCCTTGTTTTCAGAGATTGCTTACTCTGATACACATTACAAATTACAAACGGACACACGAAGAATCTCGACAAAAGCAAATTCTTATTCAGTATAACCTGTCTTAACCGGCCGTTAAATTTAGTATCAATATCGGTCTTGGAGACAGGTGGCAGCTTAATGCAGGGTGAAAGTCATGCAGAAAGCTCCTAGAGGAGCTTTCTGCATGACTTTCGCCCTGCATTAAGCAGCCACCTGCCTAAAAGTGTCTAAATTCTTATCTACTAGAATTCCGGTTAAGAGAGGTTTTACTGGTTGGTATTACCTGTGGTTGTAAAATATTTGTTCCTTTAATCACTACCCACGACTACATTAGGTATAGATACTTGATGCTATAATCAGTATAACCATCAATAAGATGCTGCAATGAATACTATATCCAGTTTTGATTGTATGAGTAAGTATAATTAACCCTTTTAACAATAATTGTTATCTAAAGACATCCAAATGGGGAAAATATTTTTTTTCAAAATCATCTGTCCAAGTGGTGTTTAATCGTTTCACCACAACCGGCGCGTTTTGTCCAGATGAGGCGCCGATAAACTCAAATTAAAAGTCCACCCACTGATTATGTGTTTACATATACATGTACATGTATATTGAAGAAAACTGCACTTTGAAATTTAAAACATGAATTTCTTAGGACACGCAATACATTTCACAGGAAATGGACTAACTCTTTCCCCTCATATAAACGCTTTACATGTCTGTGCAAATACAGTAGATCCAGATCAGACGGCTACTGTAGGAGCTATCTTATCAGGGTTTGCTAGATGTTTCCTTGTGAAATACATGTATAATAAATTATTCTACAGTCCCTGTTATGACCAACAGTTTCTTTTTTATATATACCCGACTAGAACTATCCTCATTACTTTTCATGAAGTCATGAATATTCATAAGGTAAAGAATTAAGGCTAAACAGTTAGTGAGTGATATGCAAAACCCCAAGCCACGCCCTCTGTGTCAATGCACGTTATAGTACAGTAAACACCCGCTAATGCGACCACCAAAAAAGGGCATACGTCTGGGTGGCAGAGGCAGGTGGTAGCTTAATGCAGGACGAAAGTTATGCAGAAAGCTCCTATAGGAGTTTTCTGCATAACTTTCGTCCTGCATTAAGCAACCACCTGCTTTAGACGACATCAGTGGCTGTTTATCAAGTGGTCGCATTAGCGGGGTTTCACTGTATCTTGATGTATATTTGTTATCCCTTAACCTCGTGTACAGCTAGTAAGAAACAATGACTATGCAATATCAATTATTATTCTACAAATTTAACCTGAGACTCATGCATATTCCGTGTATTATCGTCGGTAATCTTCGAATAAATGTCCGAAGGTATAAGAATGCGCTATAAAAATACAGTAAAACTGCTCTAATTTCGACCAGCTAAAGGGGGCATAATTCAAAGTGGCAAAGGCATGTGATGGCTTAATAGGAGCTTTCTGCATAACTTTCGTCCTGCATTAAGCAACCATCTGCTTATAAAGACAGTCATGTTTATTCATTACGTGGTCGCATTAGAGGGGTGTACTGTACAATCCTCGTGGAACATGATTATTACCGGCTTTTGGTTTGCTATGTTTGGCCACAGAGTATTACGAACAGTCCAGATAAACACGCCGAAATTTAATCGAGTCTCAGGTCAAATTGGGAGGATAATAGCTTGGTTGTTATAATGGCACTGTGAACAAAAGAATGTTTTACAATGGCAGAAACTGTAGACTCATATTTATTTAAGTTCGTAAGCAAAGAGGGCAGATCCTGATCAGACGGCTCCTACAGTTTGATCCGGGTCTACTCTGTTTGCAAATGCGTTTATACCAGGTAAAACAACATTAAAAGACGTTTCAAATTTGATAAACAGAAACAATAAAAATTGACCTAATGGAAATAAAGTAAAACATCTTTATATCGAACTGTTAATAAAGACGTAGAGACATCTGTCACACCTTACCGGATAGCCTTACCGGACGTCAAACGGATAACATATTTTTTAATCCGTTTGTCTCCGTTCGCATGCGTCCGTTTCTCATTCGGCGTGTGCGTGTCTTGTCCGGCAAGGTCCGTTCAGTCCGATGGACAGTTTTGAACATGCTCAAAACTCAGAACGGACTCCACCGGACAAATGCGTCCGCTGGACGTACGGTATCTAGGCGTAGGCATTCGGTTTGTTCGGAACTCGTGCGTGCCTTATCCTGTTCGCGCATTCCTTCTTCTTCTTCATCAAATAAACAATACCCATTCAAGACTGAATATTATGTATTGATGCTTAATGAGAATTAGGATGTATAATACAGGCTTCGATCAGAAGCAAAATAGTGCAAAAATATTTTTGTGCTCTATATATATTATAATAGCGCTAAAATTGTGTTATTCTTTTGGACTTGTCCGGTTCGTATCCGTTGATGTCCGGTGGACCTGCCATGCAACGGATCAATTGGAGGTATACCGGACAACGTCATTCGTCTTGTCAGTTCTTTCGTTTTACCCGGTACATGTCGGTTAATCGTAGGTGTTGTCCTTTAACTGGTCATTATTTTTCATGTACATGTCCGGTAATCGTGCGGTCACTGTGCGTTCTATGCGCTCCATACACCGATAGTGAGAGCCGCGAGCAGCAGTGGGGACGAATTTCACCACCAGATAACTTTCTGTCGCATTTTTTATCCGTTTGACGCCCGTTTACGCTATCCGGTAAGGTGTAACAGATACTTTAGTCATACCGAAATGTTCCTTAAGGGGCTCCCTGTATGACCATGACCCTGCACGTAGCTGCCACGTGTCTAAGTGAGCGACATTATTATCCGAGTATTCGGCTGAGACAGGGTTTACTGTAATATAAATAAGGTAATCCCAAAAGTAATCCATTATGGATTGATAGAGTTTTGATTGTGGGTTGGTTTACAGATAACACATTAATATAAATTGCATTTTCAATGCATTTAACTCTTTTGCTGCCAAATTCTGTCGTCTGCTAACTTTGTCGTTTGCTACAATTATCTTTTTTTTTTCATTTTCTTCATTTTTGTTTCAAAAAACATAGTCGCGGTAACAAACAGTTTGGATCCTGATGAGACGCCGAGTTACTCGGCGTCTCATCTGGATCCAAACTGTTTGCTTAGGTAATCACAGATGCGACATTGGCAGCGAAATAGTTAAATCTATCAAAATAATAGCGAATATAATGAGATTGAACACCAGTGATTACATTAGTTGTTTAGTGCAACATGGTTATCCCTGAATGTGTAGAAACCGAGTATATAAGACCTTTGAAACAGTGAACACTCAGATCAAAGGACTCCTGTGGGGGTCCTTTGACCAGGGCCTGCACTGTTTGTTCATAAAAATCATTTCGTCAGTGATACAAGTTGATGCAACTCTTTGTTTAATTAATATTCAGATAAAGAGGGGCCATTTTAAATTGTTCGGAAGATTAAGGGCTAAATATAGTTTCATAATCGTAAATATTTTGTTAATTCTTTGGCTGTCAATTTTGTCGTCTGCAAACTTTGTCGTCTGCTACAATTTTCCATTCCTATTCATTTTTGTTTCAAGAAACAGTCACAGTAACCAAAATCAAGATCCTGATGAGACGCCGAGTTTGCATCTATAGGTAATCACTAATCACAGATGCGACATTGGCAGCGGAAGAGTTGAAGAAAAGTGTCGACGAATTGTCACTAGTGAAGTATAAATTCTCTGTTCTGGTTTTGTCTATCAATGTGGAATATACTACTATTTTCAACGATTGGCAGTGAGCAATATAGTGTATACAAGACATCGCTCCCAGACAATATTCCATTTGTATATGCTTAGATTTCTCTTGGGGAAAACTTAATATCCTACTCATTATTGATGTGTTTATTATCCATGCATGATACTTTGACAACCTTGAAAAATACGTATGCAAATTGATGTATTGATCAATTCATTTACAATTGTTATTGTCATCGCCGTTTTTCATTTATTTGTTTCATTTATGTTTATTGTTACATGCATTTATTTATTTTTATTATTATTTTATTTATTATTACATTTGTATTAAAAACTTGGGGGTGCGGAGGGGGTGTTAGGGGGTATAGCATTAACATAACAGCCGTACTTAATCTTTTTACATGAAAGTTAACAGGTCAAGTGTACCTACATGTTATCGTAAGGTTGATATATATTCGATCCACAACTTATATATTGGCGTTTAAAGCAGTCAAAATGGAACATAACCGTCAATGTCTAGTTGAAGATGTACTACTTGTAATACAACACATTCTCTAGCTGAAGATGTACTTCTAGTAATGCAACACATTCTCTAGCTAAATATGTACTTCTAGTAATACAACACATTCTCTAGCTAAATATGTACTTCTAGTAATACAACACATTCTCTAACTGAAGATGTACTTCTAGTATACAACACATTCTCTAGCTAAATATGTACTTCTAGTAATACAACACATTCTCTAGCTGAAGATGTACTTCTAGTAATACACCACAATGTCCAGCTGAAGATGTACATCTAGTAATACAACACAATGTCTAGCTGAAGATGTACTCCTAGTAATACAACACATTTTCTAGCTAAATATGTACTTCTAGTAATACAACACATTCTCTCTTAACTAAATATGTACTTCTAGTAATACAACACATTCTCAAGCTAAATGTGTACTTCTAGTAGTACACCACATTGTCTAGCTAAATACATGTATGTACTTCTAGTAGTACACCACAATGTCCAGCTGAAGATGTACATCTAGTAATAAAACACATTCTCTAGCTTAATATGTACTTCTAGTAGTACACCACATTCTCTTGCTAAATATGTACTTCTAGTAGTACACCATAATGTCTAGCTGAAGATGTACTGCTAGTAATACAACACATTCTCTAACTGAAGATGTACTTCTAGTAATACATTTACCGAGAAGACCCTCACCAGTTACAAACGCCTTTTTCACAACTTAGGGATTTTTTCTGAAGAAAGGTATAACATGACAAACAGTGCAGACCCTGATAAGAGGACTCCTCTAGGATCCCTCTCATCTGGGTATACACTGTTTGCATAGGACATTATTGACTCGTGTCCACCACTGTGTGGGTTAACCCTTTCCCTCATATAAGCACCCTTTTCACATCTCTGCAAACGGGCTCCTCTAGGAGCCCTCTCATCTGGGTATACACGGTTTGCAAAGGACATTATTGACTCGTGTCCAGCACTGTATGGGCTAACCCTTTCCCTCATATAAGCACCCTTTTCACATCTCTGCAAACGGGCTCCTCTAGGAGCCCTCTCATCTGGGTATACACTGTTTGCAAAGGACATAATTGACTCGTGTTCAGCACTGTATGGGCTAACCCTTTCCCTCATATAAGCACGCTTTTCACAACTCTGCAAACGGAGTAGACCCAGATCAGACGGGTCCTGTGGGGTTTTATTTTAATTTCAACTGGACTTGAATGGGGTCTGTTCTGTTTGTCTATTGAATTGTATAGATCTGATTCCATGGTTTCTGCCAAAGCCAAACTCCCCCCGTGTTCATATACCATTATAAGTGGTTACTTAATTTACTAAAAATTATGATCATGACGTCATTATATCTTACAAAAATACACGAAGGTTATTAAGTATCGATACAAATGTCAGTGATACGATAGTCCTTCTAAAACGAAATTAACCCTTGGCTTGCTATTCACGTCAATATACCTACCTGTAAATAGTGAAAACCCAGATGAGACAGCTCCTACAGGAGCTGTCTCATGAGGGTCTGCACTATTTATGAGTTGGTTGTGCAATCAGCGCACTCCACAGCAGTGATTTCACAGCGAAATGCTTGTACACAGTGAAGATATATGTAATTATACAACAGGGCATGGGTAAAGAAGGAGACATGCATTTTAAAATTCAGCAAGAGAAGGGTTGATATATTTTCTATGAGGTTATAAAAATCAAATTGCCTAATGTAGGGCGACATTGAATGTTGATATTTCACACTTTTAATTCTGAAATTGCAAAGTGGAATGTCCCATCATTGATTAAAGATAGAGACCAATCAGTGTTAGAGGGTATACTTTGCGAAAGGATTTTGACCATTTGAACAACAAACAATACAGACCTTAAACAGAGGGATTTCTGTCAGGAGCCATCTGATCTGGGTCTACACCGTATCAGAGGTTTTTTCCTGTCAGAAGCCATCTGATCTGGGTCTATATTTTTTGCCAATGCAAATGTATCTGTTTCCCGCATTGAAATGATCAAGGACATAGTACATAAGAGATATTTGTATACTACGTATATCCCCACTATTGTACCCAGCTTATAATGTTTTACCTTAGCGTGAAACCAATCCACAGTTGCTGCTTCATAAGAAGAGCAAGCATGCCTAATATGAATTCTCTATCCATAACGGTTTTAGAAAGTTGACATTTAACCTTGTATTATAACATTGACCGTGCCATGATTCCTCTCATAATTTGCAACTTTATGAGATAAATATGTATGCCAAGTATGAAGTCAGTACGGCCAATAGTAATGCCGGATCTGTGATTACCTATGCAAACAGTTTGGATCCAGATGAGACGCCGAGTAACTCCGCGTCTCATCATGATCCAAACTGTTTGTTACTGTTACTATGTTTCTGAAATAAAAATGAAGAAAATCAAAAATATGAAAATTTGTAGCAGACGACAAAGTTAGCAGACGACAGAGTTTGACAGCAAAAGGGTTAAACATAAGTTAGATCTTTGCCTCTAACCACCAAATATGACATCTCTAGATACAAATATCGATGACTCATTGATCGGACAATATTTGATCCAATTTTACATTTGATCTTGAAGTTTGACCTAGAAAGTTCACATACTGACCTAAATATCTATAGGTGATGATCTACTCATCTCGACCAACTTCTCTACTAGATAATAATAATAATAATAATAATGATAATAATAAAGACTTTATTTAACGAGAGAACTCATTTGATAAAACATATCTTCCATGAGGCCCTCAATATGACTTATTGCTCAAATGGTAGCCGGTCTATTATTTGGATTTTGACATTGAAGTGTGAGTTTGACCTTAACATGGCAACATGTGGAAAAAGAAGTCTAATTCAAAGTCCAAGATTATAGTTTGATATATTTGACATTTACCTTAAAGTTTGACCTTAACCGTGACATTGCCCTTCTTACAAGTTGTGGCTTTGTAAGATAAGTAAACATGCAAAGTATGAAATATCCATCTTTAATAAATTAAATATTATGGTTAAAGTTTAAATTTAAGGAATTTGACCTTAAGTTTGACTTATACATGACTCAAGCTGTAGCTGGTTTAATATGAGTACATGTATTCATGCCAAGTAGTTGGTCGATATCCCGTATATTTTAGATAGATTTATTTCGGCAAACAGAAAACATAATATGGTTCACAAAACATTTCAAATGTTATTGTTTTAGAAATTTTACCTTTAAATTTGTTATTTGACCGTTATCGTTCACCTACAAATCTACTAATCAATTATGGTTATCTACAAATCATCACAAACTTCCTCTTTATCTATGAGGACTATAGCAGGAAAGCTTAATGAGTTACTGATGGGTACTCATTATCTTCGACTTTGAAGTTTGACCTTGACCTTTCACATACTGAACTCCATATTTATAGGGACCATCTGCTTTTCATAATCAATTGTCCTAGGTACAATGACTGATGAGTAATATATCGGAAACAATTTGTTCTAGTCAGAAACTTGACCTTGAACTTTGACCTTTACTTTTAACCTGCTGACCTCGAAATCAATCGGGATAATTTGCTTACCATAACCAACCTCCATGCCATATTTATCGATATAACAAATGGTACAGACCTTAATCAATAAGCCCTCTTTTTTCAAAGGGACTCGGTGGGGCATCCTTTATCATGCTATAAAAATCATGTCTGCTCAAACTTTGATCTGCGAGTCGCTTTAACACATTGCCCCCTAGTGGCGCATTTTTGCGCCTCTATAAAATTCACATTGTGAAACCATTGTGATAAATAGAGCATTGCTCCTATGGGAGCAAATGCTCTATTTATCACAATGGTTTCAAATTTCAAAAATCTAAAAAAAAATCCTTTTCTCTAGTTAATGTTCTTTTTCGGTAGATTAATTCAAAAAAGTTAGATCTATAAATAGCCTAGGAGAAAATGAGTAAATGAACCAACTAACTCTTTGTTAGTCTTGAAATAAATACACTGACTTCCGGTTATTAATAGCCTTCTATAACGATCACATTTATATATAATGCGATAGTTACCTATTAAATATATAGACTCAACGGGTATTTCGAGAAATATTCATAATCCAAAACCAACAAGGTACTTTTCGTGTAATCTGAAAAAGGGTTCAATTGGCAGTTAAGTTACTTCTGCTTATACGAGGGGTGTTCAAAAAGTGTTTAAATTTCTTTACGATTCAATATTTTTCCATATAATTTCACTCAGCAAAACTATAAACAATTCGGAGTCTAAACATAAAATACAATGCACAATAAAATATACATATTACAAACTATTTAGCGTCTATAACAGCCACCATAGGGAAACCGGCCCAACGTCATTGAATGTCATCGACGTAATGTCTCACTAATAACTTACCAGAGGATATAGAGGATCTGTTGCGAGTTGTCTTTTAAGATCACATGTTCCTAAACGAGCCTTAGAAAATGTCATTAAGCGAGCCTTGGCGAGCTTAATAACATTTTCTTGGTGAGTTTAGGAACATGTGATCTTAAAAGACAACGAGCATCAGATTCTTTTTCTCACATAATCAAAAAAGTGTATTTTCGCCGTTTAAATGACATGTAAACATAGTTTCCATGGTGTGACGTCATATATGACGTCATACGTTCTAAAGTGATCTTACACGTGTTACAGATAAGGAAATCTTAACCCGTTGTTCTAACTCGGAGATAAGGGAAGGTATGTGAGAAATAGAGGATCTGTTGCGAGTTGTCTTTTAAGATCACATGTTCCTAAACGAGCCTTAGAAAATGTCATTAAGCGAGCCTTGGCGAGCTTAATAACATTTTCTTGGTGAGTTTAGGAACATGTGATCTTAAAAGACAACGAGCATCAGATTCTTTTTCTCACATATCAAAAAAGTGTCTTTTCGCCGTTTAAATGACATGTAAACATAGGTTTCCATGGCTTGACGTCATATATGACGTCATACGTTCTAAAGTGATCTTACATGTGTTACAGATAAGGAAATCTTAACCTTTTGTTCTAACTCGGAGATAAGGGAAGGTATGTGAGAAAGAATTGTCTCAAATTCAGTCTATGTCAAAGTAGTCCTTGCTATATCTGAACAATATTAACAAATACAACATGTGAAGTGCTATAACACTAAATTAACTCAATTCCAAAAGACGAAATAGTTGAACACTAAATTAAAAGCTATATGGCTGTTTAACCCTTTCGCTGCCAAACTCTGTCGTCTGCTAACTTTGTCGTCTGCTATAAATTTTCATTTTTTTTTTATTTTCTTCATTTTTGTTTCAAACTGTTTGCATGTGATATCATAGACCCGTCATTGTGGCACGGAAGGGGTTAAATGTGCGGGGAACGAATTATTGGGGTATGCAAACAGTATAGACCCAGATACGAGAGCCCCTAGAGGAAACCTCTGATCAAGATTAGCACTGATTGCCATTGCACTTCCTCTGACAAATTGAATCCCATTAAACTGAATTGACCCTATCGTTAACCCAATACCACATTTTTAGATCCAACCACTTTGAATAAATCTACCGAAAAGGAGCATTAACTAGAGAAAGGGGAACTTTTTAGAATTTTGTAGTTTGAAACCAATGTGATGAATAGAGCATTTGCTCCAATAGGAGCAAATGCTCTATTTATCACAATGGTTTCAATAGGTGACTTTTTCAGAGGCGTCAAAAGTCGTCAATATGAGGGAATGTGTTAAACAGCAATGGGCCATATCACTGTAAATATTTGTCAATCCGATGTTTAACCCTTTCCCTGTTCTATGTTTATTCCAATGTCATTACCTACTGAATATTCATGGACAGAATAGCTGTAATGAAATATGGAAAGTGGAACAATGTAGCCATTTTAGAAATTAAAGAAACAGATATATTAAATTCTATTTACAAACAGAACAGAGCCTGATCAGACGGCTCCTATAGGAACTGTCTGGCCTGGGTCTACTAAGTTTGCAGATGCGTGTAAAGGCGTTTATATGAAGGAAAGGGTTAATACCGATCTATGTATGACATCGATGCACAAGAAAACATCTAGCAGTAGAATTCTTTTAATATTTTGGAATTTGATTTCATCCTTTCCGTTATGAATAGTTATGCATGAATATCCATTTACTTGTTTTTTTATAATTGTCACAGTGTGGATGTTTATCATCACTTGTACGGCTGTACAAGCGCGCTTTTATAGCGACGTGGTAGAGTGCATGACTGCGAACCTTGCGACCCAGGTTCGATCCCCGGTCTGAGCGGGTATGTTTCTTTATAAGAACACCCGGTTACATAATGTGAAAGCTTCAAGGAAACTGTTGGATAAAAACTGGAATATCAGCTATATGTACAACTTCATAAGCAAACAGATCTTGATCAGACATATGTCTGGCCTAGGTCTACCCTGTTTGGAATGACAATAAACGGGTCAGTACCGGGGATGTAGTTTTGAATTTGTATCTTGCGGCTTCTCTTACAGTTAATGATTAAGCTAAAAATAAAAGTACAATACCTTCGTAAAAATCTTCTTCGTGTGAAATGTCATGCAGTTTTTGGGGCATCACAAACCCGGCCAGGATAATGTCGCTGAGTGCTAGATTTCCAATGAGGACATTGGTCACGGTCCGGAGGCTTCGAATCCTACATATACAATACACAACTAAAGTGTTACTGAAAACAGCAAACAGTAGCAACAATGCAATCAACACCACATAGATCCAGAGACCGACTGTCAATGCCATTTTCAATTTAATAAACTTTTAGATAGCACCAGATCAAATTAGAGAAATTAATAAATATTTTAAATGACCGTGCTGACCACACCTATCAGTTGGTCAGTGTTGTCACTTATTGACCCTCTTCATAACTGATGCTAAGTGTTGCTTATGATAAAGGGCTCTTTTATACCAGTCTGCTAGTACGTGGCTTGTAAGACACTATTGGAAATTGTCAACACCCGGTGTCTATGGCAATCAACAAATCAAACACTCCTTATCATTTAGCAGTTGACTGCTCTTTTAAACCTCATGAATATTTATGTAAAAATAAACTAGAGAAAAAGGATTTCTTTTTAGAAATTTGTAATTTGAAACTATTGTGATAAATAGAGCATTTGCTCCTATAAGAGCAAATGCTCTATTTATCACAATGGCTTCCCAAAGTGTCTTTTACAGAGTCGTCAAACGTCGTTAATATGAGGGAATGGGTTAAAAATAACCTTGACAAACAGTGCAGACCCAGATCAGAGGCCCTCTGAGCAGCGTCGGCACTGTTTGTTGAAAGTGTCAACACCCGGGGTGTATGGCAATCAACACATCATTACTCCTTATCATTTAGCAGTTAACTGTTCTTTTAACTCTTTGTCTCATGAATATTTATGTAAAAATAATAATGACGTCATGAATATTAATCAGAATGTTTTAAACGTCATGTTAACACAAGTGATGTTTGCCATCGCAAGAACTTAAGTAATCAAGATCTATTGTACAGTACACCTCTCTATAACGGTCACTTAAAGCAAGGTGAAAGTAAAACATAACGCTCCTATAGGAGCGTTCTGGTTTACTTTCACCTTGCGTTAAGCAGCCACCTGCCATAGATACCAACTAATTAACACGATATAGTGGCCGTTATAGAGAGGTTTTACTATATTCCATAAGCAGCAGAGCAGACCCTGACCCGACCGCTCCTACAGTAGCCATCTGATCTGAGTCTACTCTGCTTGCAAAGACGTAATTATGGAGTAAAGAGTACATGTCGTAAAACACGTTTCACCTGGAAACAATGTCACGTGCTTTAAAGAAAAACTTGTCTGAACGGACTTTTCTTCAATTTCCTCTCTAACGTAAACGTCACGTGGGTCAAACAGTGTAGATCCTGATGAGATGCTCAGTCCCATCTGGATCCAAAATGTACGTTAATGTTATCACAGATCCGTCCATTGCATCGAACCATGTAAAAGTACAAAAATGAGTCATGCAGGAAACACCACATACAGAACAAACACTCGCCCGAACAGCAACACAAGGAAACAGCAAATGTACATAGGTAGAAAAAACAACAAGAGACGCACAAAGACAAAACAAACATACAATAGGAGGAAGATGGAAGTACCGCCTTGGAACGGTCAGTGACAAAAGTCACCGGGGGTTTAAACCGGTTTATGGGCGCCCAACCTCACCCTTATTCCATCCCCATCCTAAAAGACAAACAGTGTAAATAAACGTATCCCCTCTCCGACTAATCTACAACAACCGCGACAGCTAATACAGTGGTAAAGTGCATGTATAACAAAAAAACATTTAACTGAACATAAGTCGCTTTCTGGCCACCTAGGCGGTCTGCAATATTGATGCAGTTTGAATGTATAATTCTTTATATGTATTTCAGTAATTGATTTGGGAATCTCATATTCCTATACATTGTGCAAATTTTTGGAGTTTATCCCTTATCCAGATTTTAGTCGCATCTTCAGCTTGGATTTAAATTAATCGCCGAGCAACTCGACGTCGCATTAGGACCCATGCCTTTTGACACTTAGTCAACAGTTTCTCAAATACCTGTAGTATGACACTTAGAGTATAGTTTATCAAATGCCTTTAGTATGACACTTAGTGTATAGTTTCTCAAATGTCTGTGGTATGACACTTAGTGTATAGTTTATCAAATGCCTGTGGTATGACACTTAGTGTAATAGTTTCTCAAATGCCTGTAGTATGACACTTAGTGTATAGTTTATCAAATGCCTGTGGTATGCTACTCGGTGAATAGTTTTTCAAATATGTTTGCGGTATGATATTTGGTCAATAGTTTCTCAAATGTCTGTGGTATGATACTCGGTCGATAGTTTCTCAAATATGTTTGCGGTGTGGTACTTAGTCAATAGTTTCTGTGGTATGATACTTAGTCGATAGTTTATCAAAATGTTTGTGACAAGATACTTAGTCAATAGTTTCTTCGGTATGATACTTAGGTCGATAGTTTCTGTGGTATGCTACATTATCGATAGTTTATCAAAATGTTTGTGACAAGATACTTAGTCAATATATTCTAAATAGTTTTTGTGGTACGATACTTAGTCAATAATTTCTCAAAAATGTTTTCGCTATGATACTGAGTCAATATTTTCTCAAAAATGTTTGCGTTATGATACATAGTGAATAGTTCCTCAAAATGTTTGCGCTATGATATTTAGTTTCTCGAATGCTTGTGGTATTATACTTATTAAATGGTTCCTCAAAAATGTTTGCGCTATGACATTTAGTCAATAGTTCCCCAAATGTTTGTGGTATAATATTTAGTCAATAGTTCCTCAAATGTTTGCGCTATGATTTTTAGTCAATAGTTCCTCAAATGTTTGTGCTATGATATTTAGTCAATAGTTCCTCAAATGTTTATGGTATGATACTTAGTCAATAGTTGTTCACAAATGTTTGCGCCGTGGTATTTAGTCAATAGTTTCTCAAATTCCTGTGGTGTGATACTTTGTCATTAGTTTCTCAAATGACTGTGGTATGATACATGGTCAATTGTTTCTCAAATGACTGTGGTATGATACATGGTCAATAGTTTCTCATGTGTCTGTGGAATGTTACTCGGTCAACAGTTTTTCAAATATATTTGCGGTGTGATACTTAGTCAATACTTTCTGTGGTATGATACTTGGTAAATAGTTTATCAAATGCCTGTGGTATGATACTTGGACAATCGTTTCTCAAATGGCTGTGGTATGATACTTTGTCATATAATTTCTCAAATGCCTGTGGTATGATACTTTGTCAATAGTTTCTTAAATGTCTGTGGTAGGATACTTGGTCAATAGTTTCTCAAATGATTGTGGAAAGATACTCGGTCAATAGTTTCTCAAATGCCTGCGGTATGATATTTGGTCAATAGTTTATCAAATGACTGCGGTAGGATACTTGGTCAATAGTTTCTAAAATGATTGTGGTATGATACTCGGTCAATAGTTTCTGAAATATGTTTGCGGTGTGGTACTTAGTCAATAGTTTTTGTGGTATGATACTTAGTCGATAGTTTATCAAAATGTTTGTGACAAGATACTTAGTCAATACATTCTCAAAAATGTTTTCGCTATGATACTGAGTCAATATTTTCTCAAGAATTTTTGCGTTGTGATACTTAGTAAACAGATCCTCAAAAATGTTTGCGCTATGATATTTAGTTTCTCAAATGTTTGTGCTATAATACTTAGTAAACAGTTTTTCAAAAATGTTTGCGCTATGATATTTAGTTTCTCAAATGTTTGCGCTATGATACTTAGTAAATATTTCCTCAAAATGTTTGCGCTATGATACTTAGTGAATAGTTCCTTAAAATGTTTGCGTTATTATACTTAGTCAATAGTTCCTCAAAAATGTTTGAGTTATTATACTTAGTCAATAGTTCCTCAAAAATGTTTGCGCTATGATACTTAGTCAATAGTTCCTCAAATATTTGTGGTATGATAATTAATCAATAGTGGCTTTAAAGGTTGATCGAATCTGAAGTAGTGGAACTTGCACCAGATAAAAATTTGAGCAGAATGTTTTAACTGAGGGATTAGGATTAAGCCATTGTCTCTTAACCCATTACCTCATAGGCTGTTTTTAGATACAACCTCTTTGAATAAATCTACCGAAAAGGAGCATTAACTAGAGAAAATGAAAATTATAGAAATTTGTAGTTTGAAACCATTGTGATAAATAGAGCAATTGCTCCTACATGAGCAAATGCTCTATTTATCACAATGGTTTCCCAAAGTAACTTTTACAAAGTCGTCAAAAGTCGTCAATATGAGGTGAGGTTAAAATGGGTTAAAAATACTTTGATAAACAATGCAGACCCAGATCAGAGGCCCTCTGATCAGCGTCTGCACTGTTTGCTGAGCAAGGCGATGTCAACTGTTTATACCAGCAGATATTTTATGTTAACGGCTGATACAGTAAAACCCATCTAATGCGACCACTTAATGATTTAAAATGAGTGTCTTTATAAGCAGGTTAATGCAGGACAAAAATAATGCAGAAAGTTCCTAGAGGAGCTTTCTGCATTACTTTTGTCCTGCATTAAGATACCACCTGCATCTACCATCCAGAAGTATACCTCTTTAAGGTGGTCGCATTAGAGGAGTTTATTGTACCAGCAGATATATATGTAAACGGCTTATACCAGCAGATGTTTTATGTAAACGGGTTATACCAGCAGACATTTTGTTTGTTATGTCCCCTCAACATAAAAAATAGATTTGTTCTGGACAGATCTCGACAGTTTTTCCTTAACCCTTTCGCTGCCAAACTCTGTCGTCTGCTAATTTTGTCGTCTGCTATAAATTTTCATTCTTTTGATTTTCTTCATTTTTTGTTTCAAAAAGATAGTTACAGTATCAAACAGTTTGGATCCTGATGAGACGCCGAGTTACTCGGCGTCTCATCTGGATCCAAACTGTTTGCATATAATCACAGATCCGGCACTTGCAGCGAAAGGGTTAAATAATTTGGGAATAAATGGGTCAATTATGAAGAAATGTGATACGACATTCCTTATCCATGATTACATTGTGAGATACCACCTGCTGTAGAATGTTTCCTCTTGCACGAATAATCATGTTCCATTTGATCGTACGTGTAGTTGTATGGAGAGTGGAGAGACCACGATACAGCATATATTGAAACCAGAAAGATGCCCGCATAAACAGGGCCTTGTGTGACAAGAGAATAAATTTAGTTAATTATTTCCGTCATTAATATTTATAAAAGAAATCACGACTTCGTGAGTATTTATTAGCTGATTATTTTATAATGGCATATGTACAGATGTGTTTTTGGTATTGGTAGAAACATGAGTCCGATCTTATAATTTCATAAGTAAACAGAGCAGATCCTAGAGGATCTGAATCTACTGTTTGCGCGAAGACGTGAAAAAGCACTCGTATCTACATGAAGGAAAGGATTAACTCACAGCACAGCATATATAATCTTATAAGAATTAGTGTATGTATGAATATTAAATAGCTAAATATGTATAATTGATTGTGACAAGAAAATGTTTACCCTGGTCAAAATGTACAGTAAATCCCCTCTAATGCGACCAAAAAAGGGGGCATAATTCACAGTGGCAAAGGCGGGTGGTAGCTTAATGCAGGATGAAAGTTATGCAGAAAGCTCCTGTAGGATTTGGGTCTTCCCTGTTTACGAAGGAGTTACATGCGTAAATATGGAGTAAAGGGTTACAAGGAATAGCACACAAATATAAGGCATCTAGACAGGATAGTAACATTCAGTATTTGGTTTGTACATATCTTGTACATTAGTTCCCACTGCATGATCGGGCATGGATCAATACTTGTTATTTTAACGGAAGCATACTCATTCTCCATGTGCGTTGATGTTTCAGAGTGAGCCCTGCACTTTACTATAGTCAAACAACTAGGTCTGACGGGTCACGGGTTCGCCGAGTCCATTTTAAGGGAGATCAGCATTTCGGATATCCACGTGCCATTTATAAAAGAAAATGTTCAGTTATAGGCATAAAGAATAAGCGCATTAGTTATCGAAAATATAGCGTAGTGGATAAGTCGTAGGACCATAAAGAAGTATATGATCGGCGAACATTTTATTAGGCGCAGGTTCGAGTCTCGCATCAACCTAAAGGTTTTTTTGCTAAAAATATTAAGGAAAGTCCCCTTAAGAGCATTAGTTTTGTTGTGCATTAAGAAGTCACTTGTACAAGACATTTGCTAAAACGTATATTGATATCATATTTTAGCATCGATTTATTATTGAAAATATGGCTAATATAAGACTCAAGCTCAAACAAAGGCACCATTCCCTAACATAGTCGAACATGTGCATAAATGGCCAATACAATTATACAATATGACATAAAATAATACTCTACTTTTCATTCAAAATTAAAAAAAGTTTAATGTCGACACGGGATTCGAACCCACGCTCAATAAAAAAAACTACTCTCGCAATGTCCTCAGCGTACCTAGACTTTACCCACTGCGCTAAACTACTGACAACAATTCCGCCTTCAATGTTATCTTATATACTAAACTCGTCTGTTTAAAAAATGGTCCGAAAACATGCGGAATGCTGAAAAATGGACTCGGCTGACCTTTGACACGTCATATCTAGTTGTTTGACTATAGGAAGAAGAAGATATCATAAAAGCAGCATGTTTACTGCCAAATGTTTAGTCGGAGTCCAAAATGTTGGAATACATGCGTTTGAGTATATCATGAAAACCCGCAGTTGCTTACTGAACTCATGCCTTGGCTATTTTCCCTTCCATAGTTTGATAAGATGAAAGACCGGTTTTAGTTATACTGTATTACATCAATATCATCACTATTTCTTTTTCAATAAACTATTATAATACAGTTGAACTTCGATATCTCGAACTTCAAGGGACCGTACAAATTTGTTCGAGATAACAGAAGCTCTCGAGTTATCCGTTTTCTGATCAGGAAAATGTCTTAAGTTCACAGCTTAATGCAGGTCTAACGTAATGCTGAAAACTCCTATTGTAGCTTTCAGCATTACTTTAGATCTGCATTTCAGCATTACTTTAGATCTGCGTTAAGCTGCCACACCTGTTTGCATAGTTGTACATTTTAGAACAATTATGTTTTGTAAGTTTTGGAAGGACTGAAATTTTAGTTCGATTTATCTCAAAGTTCGAGTTATCCGAGTTCGTGATATCGAAGTTCAACTGTACAATAATTATGTGAATGCATAAGAACTCGTGCACTTTTGTAATTCCATAACCTTTACACCAAGAATATCCGCATAACAAATGAAAAGCGATGAATATTGATTGAATTAATTTCATAATGGCATACAGGAAATTGTCGCCGAAGCAGAAACAGTAGAATCCGATCTATTCTATTCCATAAGCAGTCTGATTAGGGTCTGCTCTGTTTGCTTATGATGTGATATAGATATGATTCTACAGTTTCTGTACTAGCAAAAATGTCATGCACCCATGCGTTAGTATAGCTACTACTTTAAAACCCGGCTAATGTGACCACCTAAAAGAGGTATAATCATGGGTGCTAGATGCTAGTGGTAGTACTGTTTTGTCATGCATTAAGCAACCACTTGCTTATAAAGACACCCATGTTTATTCATTCAGTGGTCGCATTAGAAGGGTTCTACTGTAATCTAATTCATATTCATTATGTCATTATTTTGTACATGAATATTCACGAAGTAAAGGGTTAAGCTGGGACCAGTCTAGTCCGTTACTAAAAGATGCGCACAATAAGGATCCACGATCAAAATCCCTAATACTAGATATAGGGCGATTTTACTGAGCAGTCATGTTTTAAAATTATAATTAATATTTATTTGGTTGAACAGCATAGCATGTAAGTGTTGGAAGTAACACAGGGCCTGATTTTGTGGGTCGATTAAGACACTGGTGTATTTGAAAATATACACAGTCATTGTGGTAAAACTAAATGTTTGCCTATGTGTTTGTCTGTCATCGCACAGTACAGTGTTTGCAGTAATAGCAATTGCATTGAGTTTAAGGTGTAGTATAGTCATTTGTTAAAATGTACATTATGTTTGCAAGGAGTGTCTGCAGAATCAACGCGATGTCGATTTAGCTACTGTATAATTTTTGTTGTACTTCAATATACATGAAAGAATGTTCCTATGTAGGCTTGAATATTCTCTGTATTTTGTTTCGATCAGAGAGCTACATGACAAATTACACATGCATGTAGTTTGAATGGTACTACATGTACTATGTTTGGGAAATTCGCTCTGAAATTGATATTTACCCGCCATATATAAGAATCTTTTCCGAAACATGTCTCCAGAAAAACTTGAGAAAGTATTGCCAATGTTGATGTGTTTTATTACTTTGTTTGGCAGGGAACTTCAAACATACAGCAAACAGTATTGGTTAAAAGTATTTTTAATGGGGATTGAGAATGATAAACTTAACATCATTTATTTATGGACTGAAAACAACTTGGTATAGAAGAACAGTAAATATTTATGGAAAATAGAACAAAATTATTTTCTCTTTAGGTACTGAATTTATTTTAACAATATTGCTGCATTTTGGAAGAATGCTCTCAAGTCATACCACAAATTATTAATATTACACAGTCCAGAAAATATATCCGAGATAGTGGCTACACCAATATCTTATAATAAAAACATTAAAATTGGAGGCAAATATATTGTCTACAAATCCTGTTTTGATGAGACCATTTCACACCTTAATGACATTCTCACTCAAGATGGAAACTGTCACACTTATAACTCATTCTGTGAATCTTACAACTTTAATACAAACTTATTGTAGTATCATGGTCTTATGCGTGCAACAAAACGTTGTATAAAACATTTCCAATTTGCATCAATGATACAAAAATACCACATCATCTTCTTTCATTAAATGCATTAATACTACTTAAACAGAGCAAATACAATATAAATAATAAAATGACGACAACCCAACAACAATGGTCAGATGGAACCAGATCTTTCCAGATAAAGGACGAGAATTGAAAACAACATTTATTCAACAACTTTTAAATATAACTTCAGCACAGAGATAAGATGGTTTCAATACCGAATAAACAATAGAATTTTACCTACACAAAACCCCTATTCAACAGAAAAAATCAAAACATCCTACTTGCAATTTGCTTGTGGGAGTGGGGGATAGAAACAATCCAGCATATGCTTTGGTCATGCCCAGAAACAAATATTTTCAGTGGTTACAATTATCAAAATATGACATTAACAATTTTACTGGAGACCAAATATTATGTTTATTTGACTAATATGAACAAAAGAAAACTCTCAACAATACCGTTTAAAATAAGATGGTCATTTTATTATTTGAAAGGCAATAGTGTAAAAAACAAACTATTAAAAGTGTTTAAAAAGGTCCTAGCAAATCAAATTGAATTAATAAATTTAATGAAAAAGCACAACATCAGTTAATAATAGATGTAATGATAGAACCCCGATCAAACCACTTTTTCTCCCTCGATTTTCACATTGCAAAAAATAATTTATTTAAAACACCATACTGAACTGTTTCAAATGATTGAAAGGGAAACATAATCTCGAAACATGTACTCTTGAACAGTCTCCACGTTTCTTCTCAGTTAGAGACGTACCAATAGCATACAGGTTTGAAGCATTTGCATTATAGGTTATGTGTGTACTGTGTGTATGCGAAGTATGAATGTTGTGTTGTTGTATTGTTTTTTGTATGTTTTCTTTCTTTCTGTTATTACTATTTACATGTGATTGTGATTTGTAATCTTCAAATATGGAGGAAATAAAGATATATATGTATTTTTCAACGCGGACAAAGTAGAACACTTCAGTCTGAATGGATATGCAGAAGTGTTTAGTATGATTGCCCTGATTTCAGTGGTTACGTGTCAAATTTTCAGTGGAATCTATAATTAGAGAGAAAAACTCTGACGGAGCCCCTATTCTCGACTGGACTAGTGGCGAGATCGATTATTGTATCCTACAGATCCTATTAACGAAATATCGTAAGTCCTAATTCAAGACAATCGTTACGCACATTCTGTTGTGATCTTGTATTTTGAAAGAGAGAAATGAACGTAAACCTAAACACATGAGGATCACAACTTCCAGTTACCATCGACGTATGTTAAAACTTACGATAATTCAAGCCGCGTGACCTTTAGTAAGACGGACCCTGGTTCATAAGTAGTCTAGCCGAGAAACCTTGTTCCATCAAGTTAATCGACTATGGGTTATCAAATAGATCAAACGAATCGTAATAATTTCAGTGGCTCTGTATCTATCGAGCGAATTGTTATTGCAATGTTTTATAACGTAACATATTACATCACCGTAAATCATCATAGTTAAGTTTCATTTCTTTGCGAAATGTGTGTTTTTTAACCCTTTCGCTGCCAATGCCGGGTATGTGATTACCAAACTGTTTGTTACTGTTACTATGTTTTTGAAACAAAAATGAAGAAAATCAAAAGAATGAAAATTTGTAGCAGACGACAAAGTTAGCAGACGACAGAGTTTGGCAGCGAAAGGGTTAAGGTGTAAGCTGTATTCACATGAAGTACGGCACAGTATCGCATCTGTAATCACCTATACAAACAATTTGGACCCAGATAACTCGGCGCCTCATTAGAAATCAAACTACTGTTTTACAACTGTGTTGATGCTAAACAGTTTAGCATAGTGTTTGGTATAGCATAAAGCACATGGGATTCCATAATTGTTCGTTATGAAATGTCACTGACATAGAATGCAATCATTTTGTAATAAACAAATAACTTTCACAGTTTTCATATATATGTTAAAAGACATGTTCCAAAGATCCAATTTTATTGTCACAAGGCTTGAACAAACATATTTTGTTACAATAATTTTAGTTTTTATTCAGTATGTATTAACTATTATACAGTAACCTCCCATTAATGATTAATGATTAAACACAAGGGTCTCTAGTAGTAGGTGGTAGCTTAATGCAGGACGAACGCAATCCAGAAAGTTTCTAACGAAGCTTTCTGCATAGCGTTCGTCTTGCATTAACCCTTCGCTTGCTGAATTTTAAAATACATTTCTTCTTCTTTACCCATGCCCTGCTGTATAATTACATATATCTTCACTGTGTACAAGTATCTCGCTGTGCAATCACTGCTGTGGAATGCACTGGTTGCACAATAAACTTGTAAATAGTGCAGACCCTGATGAGACAGCTCCTGCAGGAGCTGTCTCATCTGGGTCTTCGCTATTTACAGGTAGGTATATTGACGTGAATAGCAAGCGAAGGGTTAAGCTATCACCTATCTAAATATCCAGAATTTAACTTACTTAGGTTGGTCACAGTAGACAGATTTTACCTTACAAGTTACTAAATTAACCCTTTCGCTGCCAAACTCTGCCGTCTGCTAACTTTGTCGTCTGCTACAAATTTTCATTTTTTTTATTTTCTTCATTTTTATTTAAAAAACATAGTAACAGTAACAAACAGTTTGGATCCTGATGAGACGCCGAGTAACTCGGCGTCTCATCTGGATCCAAACTGTTTGCATAGGTAATCACAGATCCGGCATTGGCAGCGAAAGGGGTAATGATTGTCTTCCATACTTTTAAAAAACATTTAATCAAATTGTATATTGCTTGCACTAAATTGTAGATTGAATATTGAAAATGAAAGTTAAACTCTAAGCGCTTTTGAACGCACATATCCTGTGTGAAAAAAACGCTATATAATTGTGGTTTAATAATAATAAAAAAAATCCAAATGATCAGTGTTAAACGCGATAAGGTTATCAAGACACACAAACACAATTATGTACAGAACTAACGAGCACTTTGACAACGATCTAAGCCGATCCTTGACATTAAGATCCGGTGATTACCAGGAACTAGTGAATGAATTCTCTTATTGTATCAAGTGTGGGCTTTTCACCCTTTGAATGGTGAATTTATAATGTATAATGACCCATTTATGTGTAACTATTGTGTCCATTCGGTTTGAATTTGCCAGTATAATTTTAAACGAAATCAATATGAGGCTTGTCAGAATGCTCCTATAGAAGTCTCTGATCTGGGTCTGAATTGTTTGAATAGACAGTAGACTTGCTTTCCGCATGTAAAAGGGTTTAGTCAGCTGGAACACTAAGTACAGGGATAAGCAGTGTGTTTATTTCACTAATGTCATTAGTGGCTATTTTATCGCATTCGCTGCCAAGTATTGTCGTCTGCAAATTTTAAGCAATTTACTTGGAGTTCATTCTTGATGGTTTAAAAACATAGTGAAGACGTCAAACAGTCTGGATCTAATATGGATCTAGACTGGATCCAGACAGCATGGATAATCACAGATTCGCCAAAGGCAGAATATGTGATTCCCACAACACTCACACAACAATGATTTCTATTTTATACATGGGCCTTTAGGTTCATTTGCGACGTACACGACCAGATTACATAGTTTCTTACGTGATTAACGGTTGGGCATTTTTTCTTTCGCAGCCAAATATTTTCGTCTGCAAAACATTTCTTCTGCTGCAATATTCGTTTGATTAATTTTCACCCATTTTCTTTCAAAACAAAATACCACAGTAACAAACAGTTTGGGTCCTGTCAAGAGGCCCATTTACTCCGCGTCATACCTGAAACCCAAACTCTTTACAGATGTGATATTTGCAGCTAAAGAGTTTAAACTTACCGATGTTGCACCGTACTTCTAATTTGTGTGTTTTTTTACACAAAGAAACCAGCCGTAACATATATACATTGTAACCTACAAAATGAGTTATTTTATGTCAACTTGAAAATCACAAAAGTAATCATCATGTTGTGCAATTTTTCCAGAAATGTAGATTTTACTGAAGAGGCAAATGATCTGGAGTTATACTGTCTGCACATTATTCAAGTGATACACATTCATGGGCAGACTGTAAATAATTTTACAATTTAGTATATGTTTCTGTCAACACTTTTGTAGAGAAATTGAATAATGTATACCTTGTACTGTTGAACTTCGGTATTTCTTTAGACCTGTATTAAGCTGTAAACTTGAGAAACTTTTCAGATTAGAAATCTGGGTCCATGCTTATAAAGCTTTTAGTTGAGTCTGAGTTTCGTTCTCAAGGTTTTGATTGGTCAGATTTGAGTTCTCAAGGTTTTGATTGGTCAGATTTGAGCCAGAGGCTCAAATCTGACCAATCAAAAGCTTGAGAACGTACTCAGACTCAACTAAAAGTTTTATAAGCATGGACCCGGATTACTCGAACCACAGCTATCTCAAAGTAATTAATATGGTTCCTTGAAGTTGGATATATCGAAGTTCAACTGTAAAAGCCCGCTAATGCGACAATGTAAAATAAGTATAATTCTTTATGCTATACGCAGGTGGTAGCCTTATGCAGGACTTTTTTGCATAACTTTCGTCCTGCATTAAGCAATCACCTGCTTATGAAGACAGACATGTTTGTTCATTAATTGGTCGCATTAGAGAGGTTTTACTGTATTTTAAAACCAAGAAGGCCAATAAATGTGTAACAAACATTGCCTAGTATACTAAGGGTTAATAATAAACAGTCGATAACATTTTCTACTGACACAAGTTTGCTCAGCAGGCTTAATATTAATAAGTTCAGTGTTTTTATACGACTTGGTTAGCGCCTACGTGATAACACTCAATATGGCTCGAAACTGATAGTTTCTACTTGCAACACGTTTTAAAAATGCCTAAAAATTACCTAAGTCAGTTGTTACATGCTGAAAAGAAGTATATCGGAATCGGAATCCTATAGTATTCCATTGGAAATTATGTCGGAAATAATGCGATGATGTAACGATGCGATAGTGCAAGGTTACATTCTTGTATCTTTTTTCTGTAGGATTCGAGGACAAAATGTACCGAAAAAATGCGACAATGTAACGTTGCACTATTGCATTTATTTCGGCGTTTTACCAAAACTAAAACAGAAAATTGTTTGCTGGGATGTTGACCCCAACAGGATTCCGTAGAAATTAGATTTGAAAATGCATGAAGGTTTGAGCATACAACATTTTAAAGCAGCAAAATGGTAAATGTGAAACGTTTTGTTTTGTTTCTTAGACTGCTGGCCATGATTTGTCCTAATTCCCAGCACCTTATTGAAGAATACGTCTGCACATAGTTTGGATCCAGGTAGAACGTCGAGTAAGTCGACATCTCATTAATATCCAAACCGTTTGACACTATGAATACACCATACACGCTGAAGCAGGTTTGGTGACAAGCACCAACACACAGTGCTCAGGGTTCAGAGTGTTGCTGAACCGCCTGCCCGAGGAAGTGTTTCGAGCATGGGCTCGGAGCATATTCCAGGCAGGCTTCAAAATATAGGTTTAATCGATGCTCGAAGCAGGTTCTACACAAATAGGTTTCATACGCTGTTCAAGATAGGTTTCGGAGCGTAGGGTTTCATACATGCTTCGAGACATCCTTCAGGAATAGTATAGAACAAGGTCTGAGACATGGGTTTGAAGTCACGATAGTGTTGAGATAGTTTCAAACCATAGGTTTCAACACGGTTTGATGCTTAGGGTCTCATGACGAATCGCATATTCTAGGGTTATAGCTCACATTTATATAGTGTATACCCAGATCAGACGACTCCTATAAGAGCCGTCTGATCAGGGTCTGATCTGTTTGCTGATGGAATTTGATAGTTTTGTTTCTTTAGTTTCTAAAGTGGCTACAATGTTCCACCTTCCATGTTTCATTATAACTATTTTATCCATGGTTCATGCGCTAAATTAGTGGGGGTTGTTTTCGTTGTTGTTTTTTATGGGGTGGAGGGGGGAGGGGGGGGAGGTTAGCCCACCGAACTAGTTTTAACCTCAAAAGAAAAAATGGGTATATCTCATGGAGATGATATAATAAAATCGAGTTGGAAGAAATATACGGATGGAATTTGTTACTGTCCAAACATTGCTGTGTACTGCACGCAATATATTTTGAAACAAGCCTTAAAACAAAACAAAGTATTTTAAGTAAAGCATTAACCTATTCCCTCCTAGTGACGCATTTTTGCGTCTCTGTAAAAGTCACATTTAGAAACCATTGTGATAAATAGAGCATTTGCCCCATAGGAGCTCTATTTATCACAATGGTTTCAAAACTACACAATTCTAAAAATCTCCTTTTCTATAATTAATGCTCCTTTTCGGTAGATTAATTCACAGAGACTGGGTCTAAAAATACCCTAGGCGGGAATGAGTTAAACTTTACTTAAAAGACACGTATTTACGCCTTTATAAACAAAATAGTCCAAGATATGACAGTTTTTACAGATTGGCTAGTAAATACGACTATCTTTAAAAGAATAAAAGAAACGCCTTAAAATTAACATACTCCCTCATTTAGACGACTTTTTGGCACCTTTCCAGAGCAGACCCAAGTCAGTCGGCACCTGTAGTAGCCGTCCGATGAGGGCCTGTTCTGCTTGCTTATAAAACATAGAATTAATTACAGTTTCTGCCATGAGTGAAAGGGTTAACCCCTTATTTAACAATCCCACTTTTATTCCTTTCCTCCATGAATATTCATATAAGAAATAATGATGGCATGAATATTACTTAGATTAATTTGTTATAATAGCTCTTGGACACCGGAAATTTTAGCCCTGGCAGAAACTGCAGAATCATATTTTTTATTATACATGTATCATAAGCAAACAGAGCAGATCCTGATCAGAGGTTCCTCTAGAAGCCGTCTGATCTGGGTCTACTCTGTTTGCAAAGGCGTAGAACGGTGTATTTATGGAGTAAAGGGCCTTTACATAAGGAAAATATCCAGATCAGTCAGCACTACTCTGTTTGTTTATACTCATACTTGTTACAATTCTGATGGGAACGAATACAGACATTGATATTCGCATATTCGTTTTTCATATTGAATATATTCGAATATTTGTTTTCTGTATTTGTTAGTTTTATCAAACTTACAAGAATTACCAACATGCATACCAATTTCCCCACTCACAAATTGCAATGAATGTATCTTATGGTATTGAAATTTATGGCTATCAAGAAAAACGTCACATTGACTATTATGTTTTCCCTTTTACTAAAAGACAGGCATCGGAGTTTGATGTGGCAAAAGTACTCAATAATGTATATTAATAAAACGTAAAAGAATGCTAAAACATTACTACAACTGATTTCAATTTGAGTGCAAACTGTAAGACTGTGTAAGTATCTATTTATTTAACCCTTCTCTTGCTGAATTTTAAAATACATTACGTCTTTTTTACCCATGCCCTGTTGTATAATTACATATATCTTCACTGTGTACAACTATTTCGCTGTGCAATTACTGCTGTGGAGTGCACTGGTTGCACAATCAATTTGTAAATAGTGCAGACCCTGATGAGACAGCTCCTGCAGGAGCTGTCTCATCTGGGTCTTCACTATTTACCGGTATGTATATTGACGTGAATAGCAAGCGAAGGGTTAATAACTGTCTCTTTTATTTTTGGATCGGCCAAACATTCAATGACGGTAAGATCTGGCGTGAAACTAGCTCGTGTCTTATATGGTCAGCTACGAGTTTCCCGTCAGGTTTACCAACGATTGAATCTATGGCCGAGACAAATATTTACCCCTTCAGTGCCATGAAGACGGGTCTGTGATATCATATGCAAACAGTCTGGAACCAGATGAGACGTCAAGTAACTCGGCGTCTCATCAAGATCCAAAATGTTTGACACTATATGTTTATCTTACAATAAAGAAAAGTGCCCGCTCTAAAACCTAACGCAGACGAAAATGTGTCCAACAGACGACAATGTTGGAACTGAAAGGGTCAACGAGTGAAACGTTGATATATATATATTCTGAAAATGGGTGATCCTTCGAAAGCAAAAGTAGAAATGCAAAAAGAGAAAATTACAGTCTCGGTTTTATTGAGTCTGTTCACGAGTAGTAATTAAACGTGCAACACTACTCACACCCCCTAGCACCGGCTTAAGCAGTATTCAATTTTCAAAACTAATAACATCATAACTATATACAGTAAAACCCTGTTAATGTAACCACCTGAAAGAGGTATAATTTTGGCCTAGAGGAGCTTCCTGCATTACTTTTGTCCTGCATTAAGCAACCACCTGCTTATGAAGACAACCATGTTGATTCATTAAGTGGTCGCATTAGAGGGGTTTTACTGTATACTATTTTTCAGCTATACACTTTATAGTAAAATTTATTTTCGTAATAGTAGTTTTGGATGCTTACGCGCTTCGTGCTTTTAACCGTTTCCTTCATATATATTGCAAACAAAGTAAGCCTTTTCAAACAGAGTACATCCAGATCAGACGGCACATATAGTAACCGTCTGTTCAGGGTTTTCTTTGTTTGATTGTGGAGTTATTTAGATCTGATACTACAGTTTTTGTCAAAGCAAACAATTCCCAATAAAAGTCAAAATTACCAAACTTAAGTTAGTTAATATTCATGAAGCGACTTATTCAAGCATACATTTTCATTAAGGAAATGTTTAAGCATTTTAATATACCCAATATAACTCTTTCATGGCAAAGTCTTGTCGTCTGTAAGTAGTGTCGCCTGCTTCGAATCTATATTATTTGTAATTTACTTCAGCTTTGTATTAAAAAGATAACACACAGCACTTAACGAACAGTTGGAATTCTGACGCGGTGCGGAGTTACACATGTTAGTCATGTCGCACTTTGCAAGATAATGGTTAACATCTTTGATAGGAATTGGCAAGGAATCACACCTGGGTTTAACAGCTCTGAATGGCATCGTTCTATGATGTTTAGTTACTCTGGGTAGTTTATTACAGCATAATAGCGATTTAAGCTGGCATAGTGTTTACCGCCTGATAATTGTTATAACAACAGTAAAACCTTTCTACAATGGCCACTAAATTGCATTTTTTATGTTAAAGACATGTGGCTGCTTAAATCATGGTGAAAGTAAAACAGTTTTACTTTCACATTGCTTAAAGAAGCGACCTGTACTTAATACCAACTAATTAACACAATTTAGTGGCCGTTATAGAGAGGTTTTACTGTACTCTCCATTCCAGCTTCTTCAGTGGAATGCGTGACAAATAATTTGTTGCTTTTATACACTCGTAAACTATATGTTTGAAGCGGGTATAAATAAGTCAGATTGTCTGATGTTGTTGTTGTCGTCGTCGGTCTGTCTTAACTAGGCAGTGAACTACTTTCAGGGCAACAAATAAAAGTGCGTACTCAAATACTAAAACCGTCAATTCTCCACCAAGCCCTATGTTGTGACCACTCTTCGAAACGATTCTAAAGAGTTGTCACAGCATAGGATTTGGTGAAGAAATAAAGGAGTTATTCTTGTAAATGTTTAAATTTAAGCATCATATCTGGACCTTTTTTAACTTCTATTTTTGGTTTGGTTTTTATCGGAGTTTTCGGCGTTTTAACAGTATTTCAGTCATATCACGACGTCAAGCTAATATTACAGGTGGAGGAAGACCCAAGAGGTGCTTCCGTGCACGGAACAAATTGCATTGTTTCGTGCACAGAAGAACGTCCAGGTAGAACCACAGACCTACGGCAAGCCAGCTGGAAGGCTTCCTCACATGAAAAATCCAAATACCCAGACCGGGAATCGAATCCACAGCGGTGAGGGGCTAAGCAATTGTCAGCCGAAGACCATAACCATTCGGCCATGGAGGTCCCTAACTTCTACTAATTTCGAGCATTTTAATGAAACCTCGTAAAACTGATCAGCATTATCAACAGTATTACATGTGTGTTTAACTGATTGAATTCAGTCGGCGACTGAATACTGCAATTCCTTGTTTATAAAAGTAATCCATAGATTAAAGTGTGGTGCGTGTTGTTTTTGATTGGATTCAAGATGGCTGACTGGCCGTTGGATATTATAGTTTCCTATTGGAGCGAACAAAAATGAGCAATTTCTTATTGATCACATTCAAGATGGCCAACAAATGTTTGAGTTTGCAATTTCGAACGAACATCACAAAAATGGTATTTTGATTGACGTCCGTAATTTTGAGATATTGAAAAGAAAGACGATTGAAGTCACAATTTAACCGAATGTCCTTCTGTTTTGATGTAAAATATGGTCAAGGATTGTTCGCATGCATATCTTGTTAACGTGTAAATCAGAGATTAGATGTCACTGTCGTGTTTTATCTAACGGCCGCGTGGAGAAATGCATGTTTTTATCGTAGAAATAATACAACTTTTTAATGGGCAATGAGTCTTGTACGGTTAATTGTGCAAATTATTTTTCATTTACATAAAAGTAAATGTACGAGTCATACAGAAAACACCACATACAAAACACACAGTCGCAAATGTGCATTACAAACATACGTTAGTAGGGGCTAGAAGAACATTTATAATTACATGCAGCTACAGACAAATATTATTCTATTTGCCGTTGTACTTCGTGCTTCAAGTATTAATGTCACCACTCATATAAATGCTAAAATAGCAACCCATGTTGAGAAAATTTATTTGCTCCTTTGATTCATTATTTGCCCTAATATCAGCATTATACACCCGTGTGTCTGGCACATTTCAGTCGCCTCTATATGACTACAAAGCTATTAGCCTATACGTTTGTGGACTGCTTTTCTCATCATCATTTACCTTTTGTAGGCTTTATTTAACGTGTCTTCATTTTCGAATCAAAGTAAACTAATTTAGAAACTAATCTCATGCATATTCTAGAAATATAATTAACTCGTGAGATTTCTAAGAGGGTTACAGAGGGGTCAACTTTGATCTTATTTATGTAAAAAGAAGTCAGACTCCTATGTTATAAAACTTTTGCTTGAGTCTGAAATCATTTCCAAGTACCTGGTTAGTCAGATCTTAAGCTGAGGCTCAGATCAAGACACTTTATAACCTCGGGTTCATGCTAGGATGTGTAAGTTTCACGAGTAAATGCACACTGCCAATTTGAGACACTTTGAAACCCCTGCGCCCGTCGTCCTGCGTGATCCATCTTCAACGGTTTCTTTAAACGGCATCTCCTGAATTATTGAAATATATTCACTAAATTTTGCAAGAATAAAATTAAAGTTGACCCTCTATCAAAGTTAATTATTTTTCATCATAAGTATATAAATTGTTCTGGTTCACTTCATAAGTGTGTCTCAGGAGCTAAACTTGGTCGGTGGATCTACCCAGATGTTCTGTGCACGAAACAATGCAATTTGTTCCGTACACAGAAGAACCTCTGGGGTCTTCCTCCACCTGTAATTAGCTGGACATCGTGATATGACTGACATGCTGTTAAAGCGACGTATACCCCGATAAAGACGTGCCCACCCTAACCGATCACTAGAATTTGACCAATGTTCACAGGAATGACAATTTCGTAATTTTGTGCAAATGGTTTCGGTCGGTTCATAGCATAACTTGGTCATATGAGTTAAATACATTTTAATATTTTGAATGATGCACGCGTATGTGCTGTCATTTGCAAACAGTGTCTTCCTATAGCACTCTGACCAGGGGCTGCACTTACTAGTATTTTTAACCCTTTCCTCCATAAATACGCCTTTCTACGCCTCTGTAAAAATCACCTATTGAAACCATTGTGATAAATAGAGCATTTGCTCCTATAGGAGCAAATGCTCTATTTATCACAATGGTTTCAAACTACAAAATTCTAAAATTTTCCTTTTCTCTAGTTAATGCTCCTTTTCGGTAGATTTATTCAAATTGGTTGGATCTAAAAATAGCCAATGATGGAATGGGCTAATCTCCACTCAGGTTTAAAGTCTCTACAATATTCGCATATTTTCAATATAATAATAAAACATGGTGTTGGTTATGTTCATTTATATGAAGCTTGTATGTACATGCGATGTAAAATATACCGTTTTTCGTCGATACAGTCAAATAAATTTGTTTTGTACAACATGTGTTCGGCCTATATCGAACAGTTTCTAACTAAAACGCAACCAGAATCACTAATGATATATCGGCGTCTCCAATATCAAACACACACGCACGCACGCATGCACACACACACGCACGCACGCACGCACGCACGCACGCACGCGCGCGCTCGCGCGTTTATTCGATCGGTTTTCTTGCAATCTTCTTTTTTTGAACATATAAACAAACGTTTTATGCAATTTTTGACAACATTCTTTGGGTTCGCTGCATAAGGAGGAGCTAAAACAGATTTTGAACATGAATTCTTTAAACAAAACCATCCCCTAAAGCACTGAAAGTGGCATTTCTTTTTTCGTATCAGTGTATGTGTTGTGTTATCTTTTTATGTCTTTGCTTCTGCAAATTGTATTAACCATCAGCCTGCCAAAAGGTCTACTTAAGCCGATCTGACAACATTTTAATTACCTTCTACTCATTTGATGTCTTTTGAAAAACTATTAACCGAGTGTTTGGATCCTAATGAGACGAGTTTACTCGGCGTCTCATCTGGATCCAAGATGTTTGCTGCAAATGCCAGTCAGGCTAAGCTTTACAGGCGAAGGGCTAAGCTAGAATGAGGGTAATGATTTACTTAGAATATGCTACTACAGTGAACTCTCGTTACAACGGGGATGTTTGATTCCCGACATTTTGCTGGTATAACGAGGTTGTCGTTATAACGAGTTTAGATATGAAAGGAACCATGTGACCAGTTTTAAACTAGTATTAACAGGTGAACGTTTAATGCAGAACGCAAAAAGTGCAAAAAGTTCCCTTTGGGAGCTTTTTGCACTTCTTGTGTTCTGCATTAAGCGATCACCTGTCTTATTAGCATTGTACCTATTTATTCAGTGGTTGTTTAAAAGACTTAACGGTAATTTTGTTTCAATGCCTACTGCCGGTATAACGAGAGTGCCATTGTAACGAATGCCGGTATAATGATGGTTCACTGTATAAGACATTGATCAATATTTCATTATAATCTGGATTGCTGGTATCATGGTATCTTCCGTGCGTTCAGTTAACATTACCCATTACAGTCTTAACCATTAGTCTTATCATAGAACTACATATAAAGGTGCGTACTCAAATACTAAAACCGTCATTTCTCCACCAAACCCTTTGTTGTGACCACTGTTTAGAATCGTCTTTTCAAGACAATTCTAAGGAGTGGTCGTAAAATAGGGTTTGGAGGAGAAATAAAGAAGTTATTCTCGAAAATGTTATAATTCACACATCTTATCTTGACCTGTGGCTCAAGTTATGTAACTGTTCGCTTTGAGACAGAGATGTTGCCATTATAGCAGTATAAAACTGTAACTGTTTCTGTTTACTGTTAATGCTGGACTGGTTTACAGTTTATTGATACGTTTGCATTATATAAAGATTGAAAATTACTCTAGCAGTGTGGTAGTTTACATGTTACATGGTGCGCAAATGTTCATGCGACTTCTGGAAAGTAATTTGTCAGGCTCAGACCATGATCAGAGTTCAAAAGGATTCATGTGATGTAATTCAACCCCATTAAATTTATTGCCGCTATGCACATACTGACTAAGATTGACATAATGCTTGGATCCAGATGATACACTGTGTAACTCGGTGTCTAATCAGGATCCAATCCGTGTGCCACTCGACCAATAGGCTATCAGACAATTAAGCCACTCTTTCGCCTGTTGGCACCATTGAAAACAGTACAGTCCCAGGTCAGATGCCGCCTTTTTAAGGCGGCATCTGACCTGGGACTTCACTGTTTTCTGTATTATTTTAGCCCAAACATACAGGTTTTTAAAAACAAATGTTTTACTAATATACTTGTATTATTTAGTTTAGAATTATATTTAATATGAAATTATTATTGCAGACGACACTTTTAAAGTTGGCGCAAAAGGGTTAAAACATTGCTACAGTGACATTTACAACTGACATCAGTTTTGATAGCATGTAAGTAGGAGGTCCTTCGAACGCAAAAGCAGCAATGTGAAAAGAGAAAATTATAAACTCGGTTTTATTGAGTCTGTGCAGAAGCAGTTATTAAAAGTGCAACACTATTCACGCCTCCTTGCACAGGCTTAAGCGTTTTCATTTTCAAAACTGATAACATCAAAATGATCCCGAAGGACCAGAAAATATAACAACACTGAGAATGAAGTATTGGACTCAATGTTTAAATAGAATATAAGTGTTTAAGCCTTGTACTTTTGATATATTTTGCTATCTTTTCATTTTAACATACATGTGTATTGTTAGGAAGCGACAGTTATCTTCCTGACCCCTGGAACAAAACAATCATTAAATAAGATCAAAACTCATTTCATCTCTGAATGCTCCAATAAAACAGGCTATGTCTATATGTGTCTCGTGTCTTTCTTTTCAAACAGTCTAGGTCTAGACATACATTAGCCATTCTCCGATCAGAATCTGCACTTTTGTCGTTTACTGACATCATTGATATGTAGTGTTTACTACTTATTCTGGCAGTATAGTACCCGATCAGCCTTGGGGACAGTTGATATGGTGAACAGAACCTGGCCAGAACGCTCCTACAGGAACCATCTGATCTTGGTGTAATCTGCAAAGGCGGTAATTTGCTTATCTATGGACTAAGGTTTAGTTGAAATGTTACTTGTTGTAATTCAAAAGTAGGTTAAATTCAAAATAAAGTTACATCTATAGAATGACAGTTTCAATCATTGTTTGAATCATTGCCCGTTGGCATGGTAACCTTACTTAAAGAATTTCCTCTTTAAACTTTAATTCCTAAAAGTAGGGCAAACAATGGCTTTCCGCACGAATATCCCCCATGTTATGCGATCAACCTGCACTAGTAAATTACATTAAACTTTCTCCTATAAATGCGTTCCTTATGTTAAAGGTTTTGTCTGTTTTTGGTTTCCAAATTTTAAATTACTTTCAAAATCAAAATCAGAGTGTTAGACTGTTTAGATCCTGATTAAACCCTGAGTTAATGGACTTCTGATCTTGATCTAGACTGTTTGCAAAGGTTATCACAAATGTCAGCAAACAAAACGCGTTTAAATGTTTCAGCCTTGTAATTAACATTCAGTAGTGCGTACATCATTAGAAACGATTCAATGGATTTACGAGAGATGTTGGTTTCGATTCCATGCATGTAGTATCTTTCAGCGCTGGATATCAATTAGATATCTTCTTATAACCATCTATAATTACCACTATCACCATCATCATCATTGCCGTCATCATTGTCATCATCATTATCTACTCAAAAATCATAATTCGTCAGCGTTATGTGAGGTATATATATTCTGAAAATGGGTGATCCTTCGAAAGCAAAAGTAGAAATGCAAAAAAAGAGAAAATTGCAGACTCGGTTTTATTGAGTCTGTTTATGAGTAGTATTTAAAAGTACAACACTATTCACGATCCCTAGCACCGGCATAAGCAGTATTCAATTTTCAAAATTAATAACATCAAAACTAAAGATCCCGATGTCTTATTCTTTCAGAATACTTGCATTTACTAACATAATGCAGCAGAACCCCTCTAATGCGACCACTTAATGAATAAAAATGGGTGTCTTTATAAGCAGGTGGTTGCTCTATGCAGGACAAAAGTAATACAGAAAGTTCCTCTAGGAGCCACAACCTGCCTCTACCACCCAGAAGTATACAGTAAAACCTCTCTATAACGGACACTAAACTGTATCAATTAGTTGGTATTTAGGGCAGGTGGCTGCCTAAAGCAAGGTGGAAGTAAAACAGAACGCTCCTACAGGAGCGTTCTGTTTTACTTTCACATTGCTTTAAGCAGCCACCTGCCATTAACACAAAATATTTAACGTAATTAAGTGGCCGTTATAGAGAGGTTTTACTGTACATATTTTAGGTGGTCGCATTAAAGGGGGTTTACTGTGTACTATTAGGTGATCCCGATCCGATTAGACGCCAAGTAAGCATGCAGATAACAACAGTGCCCTGTGGTAAAGGTTGGTATATGATTCTCCTACAATAGCGGAGTCATCTATTCAACAGTTCTCTTTACTTTATCCTAAGAGCAAAATCAATATTGCAGGTCATATCTATTTTAACGGTCTCGTGGTCAATAACATAAACATGACCTTGTAAAGTAATTCAATGTGAGTACATCAATGCTAGGAAACACAGAATCATGCAGTTAACCCATTACATCATAGGCTATTTTTAGACTTTGAATAAATCTACTGGAAAGGAGCATTAACTAGAGAAAAGGAAAATTTTAGAATTGTGTAGTTTGAAACCATTGTGATAAATAGAGAATTTGCTCCTACCGTGTTGACGCGAGTGGTCGCATTCAACCACGCGAACGCCCGAACAGACAGAAGCGAAATCAACGAGAGGCACGTGTGGGTGGTGATCAATAGGAAGCAACCGTCTTAGTGGCACTATACGCTTAGCCCGTATTAATTTGTGCGGCTGGACGCAAGAACTTTATTTGTTGCCTTGCTTCGCTCATTGGACGCTGAAACTATTTGTGTATGTGAAACACGCTTTAAAAGGACAGGAAGTAATCAACAAAGAAGGAATACTTGATATGGTTCTAATAGGTCTGACTTACACATAATCAGTGCTCCAATAGGATCCGAAGGTGTTTGAATTCTAGTAAAACGCAATCTTTCCTATACCTATGTTATAAAAGTTGCTGATAGAACGTATGCAGGTATTTTAGTCCTACATTTTAAACTCCGCGAAACTTTAAAGGAATTATTTACCGCCGGAACATTCTGTGAGAGGAAGAGACTCTCAATCATTCGTTGTGCACCATCAAACGAATATATACAGGTTCAACGATATTCATCGGAGCTGATTTTAATGCAAGACTAGACTAATGTCGAGGAAGGGCCCCACGTAGGAGGTATCGCATACGCCTGCATATTGTAAATGAAAAAGTAGTAAAGTCAAGTAGGAAAACACACACACACAACGCAACCAAATCAAAACACTGATAGAAAGCAAGTAACACACATACACAACAACACACACGCGCGCACACAAACATTACGAGATGGAATTTTTAAACATGAACAAACGCAAAAAAATACAAAGACACATATATTAAACAAACATAAAAGCAAGGGTGACAAAAAGAGTACCGCCTTGGAACGGTCAGCGGCAAAACGACCACTGGTGGTTTAAACCGGTTCACGGACGTCTTAACCTCACACTTATCTCAAAGTCACCCTAGCTTAACAAACATTGTAAATAAAAGTATATCCCGCCAGGCTACCCCACAACATAAAAGTTTGTCAAATATGTACTCAGTGACTTTGCTGAAGTCAGAGTAACTACAGGGAAGCCGTTAAGGTATTTCTGCTGCAGATAAACAATATGACATGTTACATACTGACCATGTGCTTATTATAGGACAAGTTGCTGTGATTGAAATATAGAGGTGTTTGGGGGGGGGAGTGAAATTGGAACATTTATCATATAATAAGGAGTTATTAATACACCAATATGACTGTAGACGATCTTTGGAAGGATCCTTTGGAAAAAAAAATCAAAAACATATGGAAGTGAGTTATATGACTCCCCTTTTTGCATATTTTCAGGTAAAAATTAAAGTTTTATTTAACTACTAAAGTGAAGTTGGAACATTTATCATATAATACGGACAGAGTACAGGAGCAAATGCTCTATTTATCACAATGGTTTCAAGAAACGGTTATTACAGAGGCGTAGAAAGGCATATTTATGGAGGAAAGGGTATTGATGATAAATTATCAATCTGCAAGCGGATACAATGAGATTCCGTATGAAGTATTAAAGAACACGAGTTTAATCCATTCTAGCTAAAGAAAGGCAATGACATTCCCCATTCTTGCAGATCCAATTCTGAAAGACGAATGCCACTGAACTACCACGGTGTAAAAGTACAATTCATGCAGAAAACACCACATAGAAAACAAACAGCCACCGAATAGCACCACAAGAAAACACAGCAAATGTATTACTCTCCCAATTTGAACTGAGACTCATGCAGGGTATAAGAATGTATAAGAATGCGCTATAAGAATACAATCCTCATGGAACATGATTATTACCGGCTTTTGTTTTTGCCCTTTTGTCACGGAATATTACGAACAATCCCGATAAACACGCCGAAGATTAATCAAGTCTCAGGTCAAATTGAGAGAGTAATACATAACTATCAAAACAGATGCCTAAAAACAACTTCCAGGGTAGACAGAGTTAAGATGGCTCCTGCTAGAGCATACCCAGTCTGGTATGCAGTGTAAGTCCTAGAGAATTTGATGATATTCAGCCTCCTGCACCAGAAATATTCATACATAAAATCAGGTTGGATTTGAAAGAATATATATTTGCATTTGCGAGATGCAATCAACCACTGCATGCCTCGATCATATAGTTTTCAGTTCCTTATGATCTCTGTTTACAATGTTTGTAGAGACTTGGGGGCATTTCTGCCCGTAATGTATGCATATAAGGGTAGTTATTCTAATTACAGAGTGTTATCTGTTAGGAGGGACACTGTAAGTATGTACACTGCATTATATTGACAGTGTACAGAAAAACTGTCCTCACGTAGATTTCATTGACATATATACATATACACACAGTGCATACGAACATGCACACACATATACACCTATATGCATGAACGCACATACATACATGCATACAGCTGCACACGTACATATACATGCATATACACTGTACATGTACCACAGCTGAACAAACAAACATACGTGGAGTTTACAAATACATTCAGACAATACTGAATAGCATGCAGGCGAAAACAAAATGTTCTATCTAATCAAAATGCAAGCAGAACACAGAGAAATGCAAACAAAAGGAGCATGCATCTGCGCAAGTTTACAAGTTAAACATATAGTAAAGCCTAGGCAAAAGACATGGATATATAAAGTATTTTCAAATAAATTGTGAAAAACAGAGGAGCACATAAAACAAACAAGCAAAACTACAAGGGGTCAAGCAACACAAAAGGAGCATTTGTGCACCCCGAGAAACCAGAATTGTACATTTTGTAAATACTGTTGATGAAAAAGTAGTAATGTCAAGCAGGAAAAGCCACACACAAAACGCCACCATCACCAAAACACCTACAGAAAGCAATTGATATAACAATTTATACTCATACACACACACATACAGTAGAAAGTCATATACAAGACGCAATCACCACCAACACATCAATAGACAACATGTCACACACACATACATGTACAACCAAACACACGCAAACACATGAGAAGAACACAGAAAACACCAACAAATACACAAGCACCAGAGACAAACATGAACAAAACACAAGCACAAAGACACAAGACAAACCAAAAGTAAGGCTGACAAAGAGAGAACCGCCTTGGCACGGTCATTTTGTGAGAGAGCGTACTCGTTATCAGACTATTAGGCACTCTATGCTTATTGAAATCCTGTCAAATGAACACGCTTCGAATTTGACACCTGATGACAAGCGTGTGTATTTGATCACAATATATCCCATAGTACTTGCTAAATACATTGCTCGTGCATATATGTACAACTCATGAAATATTGACTCTCTGAACGGGGATTATTGAACTGTGTATATATTAACTGATAATTACAGGTGATATATAGGCCATTCGGTCGGGTGCTTGATTTATTTGCTTAACTAGACGTATATATGTATTGTTACAATGCTCATGTCACTATAATAAACTTACTTATAAAACATAATATAGACATATGTGATTTCCGAATAAATGTGTCCACAGCTGGGCATCTCCAGTATGTAATTAGACGGACCACCGCGCAGCTTGAAACTGCATCACTGGCATTTGACAATTAATTTTATGTTTTGAGACTCCATTGACGATGCATAGTAGCTGTGTCGCCTAAGTGTAGCTTACTGATTTCACTGGTTTGGTGAAGACCTATGTCAAACCGTGTTAACTGTTGTGCTATGGTATCCACTGTGTTTACTGATTTCACTGGTTTGGTGAAGACCTATGTCAAACCGTGTTAACTGTTGTGCTATGGTATCCTCTGTGTTTAACTAATCATAAAGGACAAAAGATCAAAGTTTCACCTCTATTATTCGATATTAGGTGTTTTTAAATCATTATCACTATTAAGGTGTATAGTAGGCCAAGCCAGAAATGCGTTGCCTATGTACCTCCAATATGGTGTTGTGACTTCAATGGTGTTGACGGTTCCTGGAAATTTAAGGATAAGAAAATCTCATCTGAACCACTGGGCAGATTTCAATACATTTTTTTCAGGAATCCTTAGGTGACACTCTTCCAACATTATTCAAACCGTCTCGAATCGCTAAAAATCATGACCCTCTACCAAAATTGCTGAATTGATTGTGATCCATTACAAATCATGTTCAATGTACGGTCTTTATTTTCGTAGTTGCATGTTATTTCTGGTTACAGTTTAATATGATTGTACAATAAAATGTTCATAAATCGTCAATTGACCAAGAGTAATATTGCACGGTAGTGTCCCAAGTGAATCAAACTTTGAACAAACGTTCACTGCATCATGTCCGAAGTTATAGTTATGATATATATCAAGTTTAAAATCGTAGCTGTGTTTTTCTGTAAATATTACCATTAATATAACGTAGAAAGTCTCCATCCTCAGTGTGTTGTGGACACATACGTATTGAATTATGTAAAACTACTAAAAAGTATCGAAAATTGCTAAAAACATGTTTAAAACCTTATGACGTCATTAACCGCGCTCATTTTATAATGTCCTAATAATTATTCTGTGATAGTTAACATTGTGAGTATTTCGATTATTCAATTTTTATTCAATGTTCTTTCATTCTTCTTTTTGTTGATATATTTAATTGTGATATTTTTTTCTTTAAAATATGCATTAATTTTATGTATTCCTATGAAGAGCTTTATATTATAAGGACCACAATGGAAACAATATGTAAATCCTTTCTTGTGTTATCCTTGTATTTAATGTAACTGGCATATCAATAATTCTTTATCGCTTATATATTTATACCAAGTCTATTACCGTGACACTATGTGCATTATAATTGCGACTTGATGATTTGTTTTATGAATGTTAGATGCATTTTTAAATGCCATCTATATTTTAATACGAATGAAATCTATCTATCTATCTACCTATCTATATCTATCTGTCTACCTATCTATCTATCTATTTATCTATCTATCTATCTATCTATCTATCTATCTATCTATCTATCTATCTATCTATCTATCTATCTATCTATCTATCTATCTATCTATCTATCTATCTCTCTATCTATCTATCTATATGTTTACTATTTGCAACTAGGCAGTGTCTGATTTCATAATGGTGAATCGAAAATCTATTTTGTGCACTTTTCATTTTATTTTTGAAAGCGCGTTTTAAATGGGAGATTTGCGCGTTTGTCATAGTTATGTAATACTCGTATATTATCACCTTATGCATATCACCTTAAACGGATAAAAAGAGCTTAACGACGACATGTTGTTAAATGGGATATAAGTAATAAAATCATCAAATGCTTCATATAGTTATGTAGAAGGAATGTATGTACTAGTACATGTATCATAATACGGTCAATATTGAAACAGTTAAATGAAAACAAAGTCAAAATGCGTTAAGGTGGTCCGATTGTACATTGCACTATAACAAAAAACGCATTTCGATTTGTTTTTCAATCTGCGATTTTTTTTATCAAAATGCGTTTTTACAGCGCCTAGAACAGTGAACCAGTCATTGTTTCGTCCACATTTCGAGTCAGCTACGTCGAAAATGAAACATGCTTCAAGTAAATGTACCGATCAAAATATCTACTGAAGTATGAACATATATCAGTACAGTAAAACCTCTCTATAACGACCACTAAATTACATCAAGAATTTTGTGTTAAAGGCAGGTGGCTGCTTAAAGCAAGGTTAACGTAAAACAGAACGCTCCTATAGGAGCGTTCTGTTTTACTTTCATCTTGCTTTAAGCGGCCACCTGCCCTGAATACTAAATAATTAACATAATTTAGTGGCCGTTATAGAGAGGTTTACTGTATATCTAGGTGGTCTGATTATGGGTATATAATGCCTATAGGAGCTTTTGGTATTATGTTTGCCCCGCATTAAGCCACCTGCTTTTTAAGACGCATGTGTTTAATAAATGAGTGGTCGCTATGACAGCATCTACTGTAAAGAATCGTAGATAACACTTTGCCAGACAGGACAGGTTATACATATATCTATGTTGAAAAATTCTTAAATATATCAGGAACATTTTTATTATTGTAAATTCTCAAACTTTCATTTAGTGTTCAAAAACTATTAAATTAATCACATTATTCTTAAAAAAGTGAAAAAAGCGGCACACGCAAAAGGACTTGGCAACAAACATCATTAAACATTAAACAATACAAGACAAAATATGACGAAACGCACAAAAGGACATAACAAAATTACGATATAAACAACATCAAAGCAGACTAAAGCTTGACAAAATGATAGCCTATGACCATTTAGTTAAACACGAAGATATTTATTGCACTCAATACCTCTAGCATAATATGATGCTGACATCTTGAAGATAGTAATTCTAATTATTGATCTTATACATGTTATTGTCAGTCGAGAACACATTTCTTATAATACAAAGACCCATTAGATGAACACGAATGTCTTATTTGAAGTTTTAATGGACACTTTTGTATTCTCGTCATTAGATTCTTGACAGATTTATTGTTGTATATGGCTCCATTAATCTACCGAAAGCAGCTCTTTGAAGTCTTGTTACATCATGATAATGAATTCAGGAATGATTTTAGCATGTTACGTTCACCTTTATTTATTACCTGTTGAAAGTGTTGACCATCGTCGATATGGTCTTCCTCGGACATATCAGAACAATATGGCAAAAGCTGAATCGGCTTCTGCAACAAAAACAGGGTTGGCAGGGTATGCAGGGTTACTGGGTTTGTAGATCGCGCTGGCAGTTTCCATTATCTTATATGCTCGTATATGGATCGCAGACTTGGTCGCTTGCTGGGGCTTGATTGGTCACTTATTGAGACCTGGTCACTTTGCCACCGAGGGCAGTTTACAAGTTTCACATAATTCTTTATCAGAATGTAGGCAGGGAAACTTAATTAGTTTTCTGAGACTCTTTTCACTTATTGAGAGTTGGCCAGTTGTTGATACTTGATTTAGTCACTTTATGGGACTTATTGAAACTCGGTCACTTATTGAGATTTGGTCACTTGTTGAGATTTGGTCACTTGTTGAGATTTGGTCAAGATTTGGTCACTTGTTCAGATTTGGTCACTTGTTCAGATTTGGTCACTTGGTCACAGAGAGATGCTCATTATCACGTCTTCCACACGCGTTTTGATAAGAGTGTAGGCAGAGAAACTTAATACGTATTCTGTGAATTTACAGGGTGTTCGTATGTTTATCCCTTTACTCCATAAATATTCGAGAAGTAATGATTTGTAAGAAATAATGTCACCGTAAACCTTAACCCATTTGCACCCAGTGGATTCTTCCATGTTTATATATTGTATATATTGGATTAGTCCATTTTTTATCTACGGGATTCCTGGCCTAAATTTTCATTTTCGTTTTGTTTTATATTGACATTCCTATCAGCAAACAGTGTAGACTCTGATAAGACGCCGCATTATGCGGCGTCTGATCAGAGTCTATGCTGTTTGCCCATATCCCATATATGGGAGCATGGGGACACATGGGTTAATTAGATGCATTTTTATAATGGTTCACGAGATTTGTTAGGCCATGGCAGACATAATCAGATCTATATTGTTTCATTAGTAAATAGATCTTACCTTGATGAGACGACTCCTACTTATCATCTGATCTGGATCTACTCTGTTTGCAAAGGTATCATACGCGGGACGCTTATTCAACACAATTAAATGATATCTACATCGAACATTAAACTCAACTTTGATAAATATTCAATGATGTGCTAGACAGAAACAAGAGAAAGATAGTAAATCAAGGAAAACAAAAGATAGAGTATGTGGTGGGGTGGGTTTTACTCAATTTAATTTCGACCATGAAGGCAGTCTCCATGTTGGTACCATTTCTCCGCTGACATAGCTCAATGCGAAAAGAGAAAAGTGCAGACTCGGTTTTATTGAGTCTGGTCATGAGCATTTATTAAAGGCGCAATAATACTCACGGCTTAAGCGATATTCAGTTTTCATAACTTGGCGAAGGAATCTTTTAGAATAACAAATTATTATGATCCATCTTCAACAATAACAAGGAATATTCATACAGTAATAAATTAATGTTCATGGAGTAAAAGGTTGAAAGTTATACTGCCTTCCACTGTGTAGTTAAATAAGTCTGGCTACCGAAATCTAGTTCTCCCTAGGATTGGGTAGTTTAACCCTTAACCCATTGGATAGTTTAACCCTTAACCCACTGGATAGTTTAACCCTTAACCCCTAGGATTGGATAGTTTAACCCTTAACACACTGGATAGTTTAACCCTTAACCCCTAGGATTGGATAGTTTAACCCTTAACATACTGGGTAGTTTAACCCTTAACCCACTGAATAGTTTAACCCTTAACCCACTGGATAGTTTAACCCTTAACCCACTGTAGTTTAACCCTTAACCCACTGGATAGTTTAACCCTTAACCCACTGTAGTTTAACCCTTAACACACTGGATAGTTTAACCCTTAACACACTGGGTAGTTTAACCCTTAACACACTGGATAGTTTAACCCTTAACACACTGGATAGTTTAACCCTTAACCCACTGGATAGTTTAACCCTTAACACACTGGATAGTTTAACCCTTAACACACTGGAAAGTTCAACCCTTAACCCACTGGATAGTTTAACCCTTAACCCACTGGATAGTTTAACCCTTAACCCACTGGAAAGTTCAACCCTTAACCCACTGGAAAGTTCAACCCTTAACCCACTGGTGTAATTTAACCACTTCCAAATCGACCAATCTTTTGAGACACACACTACTGATCAAGTGTACTACTGATCAAGTGTACTACTGACTGATCAAGTGTACTACTGATCAAGTGTCATGGCACAAACCTTTGATACGTTACTTGTGGAACGTTACTTGCTATGAATTTATACTCAAATATTATTCAACTCGCCTTAATCCAAACTAGTTGACACGTTGGTCATGATTTGAAAATAAATGAAAAAAACACGATACATTGAAAATAATATATGAGACGACATTGCAATGTCGGAGACACCTCGAAGATTTCTACGAAATTACGCCTGACTATTTTAACCCTTTCCCTCAAATTGACGAATTTTAACGACTCTGTAAAAGTCACTTTGTGCAACTATTGTGATAAATAGAGCATTTGCTCATATAGGAGCAAATGCTCTATTTATCACAATGGTTTTAAACTACAAAATTCTGAAAGTTTTCCTATTGTCTAATTAATGCTCCTTTTCGGTAGATTAATTCAAAGCGGTTGTATCTAAAAATAGATTATAAGGTAATGGGTTAACATGACGTCGCAGAATCAGAATTAGAATATTGAATATAGATTAAAATGTAAGTTTGAGAAACTAGTTGAGTATTTTGAAACATAAAATATTTGAATCGTTAAATGTACAGTCGACTGAGCGGTCATTCGGACTGAAAGTAGACTATAACTAGGTACTTTTTATATTGTCTCATCGCCCAAGTAAAATAACTGCATTCGTGAACTAATAATTACGAGCTAGCCGTAGTTAAGCTTTGGATTTAAAAAAACTGGCATTCTCCATGATGAAGCACGACATAATAAAATGGTGACCGGAAGGATGTAAAGGAATATTGCGTGTCTGTGTTTGTTACGGTCGCACTAATGAGTGCAAACGGACTCATGTCCATGGTGACCGCCATCATTAGTGTTGCCTAGCCCTCTTAATACTAAATAATATTTGACTAACAGCACCGGCCTTAATTCTCTTTCTTTTCGTTTAGAAAACGTGGGAGTACTAAATAGTTTGGGCCCTAATGAGGTACAGCTATCTGGGGTTTTATCTGGGTCATATCTGGTTGGACAGGTTATTATTACAGTAAAACCTGTCTATAACGGCCACTAAATTACATCAAGTAGTTTATGCTAAAGGCAGGTGGTTGCTTAAAGCAAGATGAAAGTAAAACAACGCTCCTATATGAGCGTTCTGTTTTACTTTCACCTTGCTTTAAGCAGCCGCCTGCCCTAAATAACAACTTATTAACACAATTTAGCGGTCGTTATAGAGAGGTTTTACTGTATGTTATGTGTCATTTACATTATATGTATAATGTCCGATTAACTATGTTAATCGCTGCCAATTTTTGTCCCCTGCATGCTGAGCCGTCGGCTACAGTTTTCATTTCTTATTCAAGTTTCTTCATTGTTGTTTCAAAAACCATAGTAACAGTAACAAACAAGTTGGTTCCTACTGAGACTCCGAGTTAGTTACCATCTCGTATGGCCCCAAACTGTTTGTAAAGGCAATCACAGATGTGGCATTGATAACACAGTATTCACTGCCCATTAAAAGCGTTAAATTGGTCGAGTTTTGACCAAGCATGTATGTAACAAAATGTCACTAGAGTAACCTGGTCCCCCATTAGTCCCCCATTAGATTCTAAACTGTTTTGTTCTCGCAATTCGACTCAAATCATGACAAAAATAGTGTATGATTTGAGAGTAATAAATTGGCCAAGGAATATATCATCCCTTTAATCTTTACCTAATAAATATTCATGTGAGAACAAATGACTATGTGCATTTAATTTAGCCGAGGTTTATAATGACACAATATCACAAGGGTGTATTTACTAGGACAGAAACTGTAGAATAATATCTACAGTGCTCCCTCTCTACAAGGACACCCCTTGGGATACGAAGATTGTATGTGTTGTTCAGAGGGAGTTGTTATAGGGAGGGAAAATCAAACATAATTAGCTTGTTTGCAGATCCCCAGATAAGGTGTATTTCGAGAACTAAAACCGTTATGCCTCTATCAAACCCTATGTTGTGACCACTCTTTAGAATCGTCACAAAGTGACGATTCTAAAAAGTGGCCACAACATAGGGTTTGATGGAGGCATAAAGAAAATACGATGGAAAAAAGTTGTGTCTGAAGCCTTGTTGTTTCGGAAACAGTGACATGCATTGTTGTAAGGAGGGAATCGTTATTGAGAGGGCCATTGTAGGAAGGGAGCACTGTATATTAGTTCATAAGCAATCAGAAAAGACCCTGAGCAAACAGCTCCTCCATATCTGAAAGTACCATGTTTGCCAATATGTCTATATCATGTAATGCTTTAAAATCCGACCTTAAGGTAAATGACACACAAAGTAATGTTGAATTAATTTGAAAGTAATTGATAACACTAAAGTATCAGTACATTGTTTGCGTTCTTTTGTAGATTGAGTTGTTAATTCTACATCGATGATCAAAAATATTTAATTAACTCTAATCTCGATGGGAAAATTTAATGTCTGCCAAAAGTTGGATATGGCGGTGGTCTAGTGGTAACGCGCTTGACTGTCAGTCCGGAGGTCCGGGGTTCAAATCCCGGTCTCTCCCGGAAATTTCAGAGACGCTTTTCCGTGTCTCCCACCCGCATATCCTCTCCACCCAGGGGTTAAAATGGGTACCTGTGAGGGTCACTCGCCGGTACTGCGGCTGCATGATTGCGCCATATGTTAGCAGTGCTCAATATTGTAGGCCAATGACTCAATGACCAGGGGAGTAAATGTACAGTCGGCTGAGCGGTCATTCGGACTGAAAGTAGACTATAACTAGGTACTTTACTTTATATGTTCAATGCTGGCTACATCCAATTCTATTGAGCATTTTATAAACTATTGACCGAGTGTCAAATAGCTTGGATCCTGATGAGATGTCGTGTTATTCGGCGTCTCATCTGTACCGAAGCTGTTTGCAAATGTGAGTCAGGTCGAGGAGAGACTGGATAAGGGTTAATGGTTTTTACATCAGTGTGCTGACGATGATAATGGTCGTTTTGTTTTAACCCATTCCTTCATAGGTTATTTTCAGACCCAACCTCGTTTAATCATTCAACTGAAAAGGAGTAGTAACTAGAGAAAAGGAAAATTTTAGAAGTGTGTAGTTTTGAAACCATAGTGATAAATAGAGCATTTGCTCCTATAGGAGCAAATGCTCTATTTATCACAATGGTTTCATAAAGTGACTTTTACACTTTTACAGAGGCGTAGAATGGCGTATTTGTGGAGGAAAGGGTTAAACAGTCATTCACTTACAACTTGGTACGTTCTTAGAACTTTCAAAATAATCATCACTTCAAAAATATAGGCCCACGGACATCGTAAACACGAGAATTTAATTTTCCGTTGATTTGCATTTCATCGTAAAGCTTATCAAATAATCAAAGTTCATTATCTCAATGTAAGACACTTGGGAATAATGCTGAAGGTGGGCGAGTCGATGAAACATGGACATAAGACTTTGAAATCTCCTACAGATTTCAGATTATTTCAGACGAATTGGCCAAAGGTATTTGCAATATTACAGCCATTTGTAGCAGTTTTCATGCCAAAGGTGATTGTAGCACTACAAACATTTTTAAATATATAAATAGCAGTTTTCATGTATGGTCAAAAGTGTTTGCTGTACTGCAAGCATTTGTAAAGATATAAGTAACAGTTTTCATGTATGGTCAAAGGTGTTTGTAGTATAAATAAAAATCAGTTTTCAAGCATGGTCAAAAATGTTTGCTGTACTGCAAGCCTTTTTAAAGATATAAATAGCATTTTTCATGTATGGTCAAAGGCAGGTGGTAGCTTAATGCAGGACGAAAGTTATGCATAAACCTCCTATATATAAGCATTAAGCAACCACCTGCTTATGCAGACGGACATGTTTGTTCATTAAGTGGTCGCATTAGAGGGGGTTTACTGTAGCAGTTTTCATGCATGTTCAAATGTGTTTGCTGTAATGCAAGCATTTTTAAAGATACATGTATAAATAGAAGTTTTCATGTATGTTCAAAGGTTTTTGCTGTAATGCAAGCATTTTTAAAGATACATGTATAATAGAAGTTTTCATGTATATTCAAAGGTGTTTGTAGTACTGCAATGTTCCACTTTCCATATATTATTATAACCTTCTTGTCCATGAATATTCAGTAGGTATTGAAATGTGTAATAAACACAGAACAGGGAAAGGGTTAAAAGAACAATAATTTAACCTTAAGGAGTACGATATTGACTGATCAGTTCCCACTAGTACAATTCGAGGGCTTGGTGCAAAACTATTCTAACTCTTTCACTTTGTGAAGGAATTAGAATAGTTTTACACCAAACCCTCGAATTATAAAATCTTCCATCGGGAAAACGCCATATAACGGCTTTGATTCTATTTTTAGCTCACCAGAGCACAAAGTGCTCAGGGTGAGCTTTTGTGATCGCCTGATGTCCGTCGTCCGTCGGCGTGCGTCGTCCGTCGGGCGTCGTGCGTCGTGCGTCGTCAGTCGTCAACAATTTGAACATTTAAAAATCTTCTCCTCTGAATCTACAGGGTTCTCAGCCTTCATCTTTGGCACATAGCATCATCTTAAGGTCCTCTACAAAAGTTATATAAATTATGTCCCTGGGATCAAAATTGGCCCCACCCCAGGGGTACATTGTTTTCTATAGGAACATATATAGTGAAAATTTTGAAAATATTCTTCTCTGAAACTGGAAGGTTTTCAGCTTTTCATATTTGCCACATAACATCATGTTCAGGTCCTCTACAAATGTTATATAAATTATGCCCCTGGGGTCAAATTTGGCCCCGCCCCAGGGGTAGCCAGTTTTCAATAGAAACATATAGTGCAAACTTTGAAAATCTTCTCCTCTGAATCTACAGGGTTCTCAGCTTTCATATTTGGCATATAGCATCACGTTCAGGTCCTCTACAAAAGTTATATATAATTTGACCCTGGGGTCAAAATTGGCCCCGCCCAAGGGGTAGCCAGTTTTCAATAGAAACATATAGTGCAAACTTTGAAAATTTTCTCCTCTGAAACTGGAAGGTTCTCAGCTTTCATATTAGGCACATAGCATCATGTTCAAATCCTCTACAAAAGTTATACAAGACGAATACTGATGCAAGGCATTGGATCGCCGCGAAATTTGTGTACAAGGAAGGTTTTTAATAAGGAACTGTTTTGTTAAGACAATTGAAATACAACATTTCATTAAAAACTTAACGAGATATGTAGCCTCTAGAGTGTAATGACGTAGTGACCTAGTTTCGAACCCGACATGATCCATATTTGAACTTGACCAAGATTGCATGTGGACAAACATTCTGATAAAATTTCAGTAAGATCTGATAACATTTGTAGCCACTTGAGTGTGAACAAGATTTTTCTATGATTTGACCTAGTGGCCTAGTTTATGACTGCAGGCGATTCATATTCGAACTTGACCTAGATTTCACCAGGGTCAATACACAAACCAATTTACTTAAAGATCAAGTGCAAAATGTGGCCTCCAGAGTGTTTAGGATTTTGTAAGATTTGACCTAGTGACCTAGTTTTTGACCCGACATGACCAATATTCGAACTTGGCGTAGATTTCATGGAGACACATTCTGATAAAATTTCAGTAAGATCCAATAAGATTTGTAGCTTCTAGAGCATTAACAAGATTGTTCTAAGATTTGACCTAGTGACCTTGTTTTTGAGCCCAGGTGACCCATATTCGAGATTGACCTAAATTTCATGCAGGGCAAAACACAAACCAATTTACTTAGAGATCAAGTGCAAAATGTGGTATCTCAACGGACAACAGACGAGGGACATCCAACGATCCTAAAAGCTCAGCATGAGCACGTCGTGCTCTGGTGAGCTAAAAAAAAATGAGGATAAATGAATATCCTACTCCCCTTCTCTAAAAAGGTGATAATAAAGAGACAAGGCTATACATTAAAAATATAGTCATTTATTATGAAAAAAATAACTATGTAAACAAGAAAATATACCATGGCATGCTGATAAAGAACTCTGTTGCAAACTGTAACAAGTAAATACCTGGTAAAACTATTATGACATATGCATTGTTGGAAGTATCACATGAAACTTGACACAAATATCTAGGGCGGTCATTGATTGGTTCAGAGGCATATTGACGATACCAAAACGTAAGAGGATAAATATTTTATCCCGTCACTACAGCCGCTAGTGACGTAATAAAGGGGTAGCATAATAAACCTAAGTTTATATGTACAGTAGAGGTTTATTTGTATATTAGGTGTAGGAATTTCTTCTTACAACAGGAACTATTTTTAATTTTTCTACAAATTTGTTTTACCAAAAATAACGTATAAGTTGAAAGAAAAAACACTTAATATGGATAATTATCATTAACTATCCCAGTAAAAACCCAAACCGTCATTAAAAAAAATTGAAAGGAAAAATAGAGAAAAAAAAGTTTCGTCAGCGGTGAGAATCGAACCAGGGCTGACTGCACGATAGGCGACCGTGGTAACCACTACGCTATCAGGCCAGACATACTTCAAGGGAAATTGAAGATGTATATAAAGTTATCATGCCACTATATTGACGAGTTTTTTAAATAAAAAAAAATAAAACGACTTTCTTAAATAAATAAAACAATAAAACTTCATTACAACATTTATCACTCTCATGATAATTTAATCAATAAACTCTTACAAGGGCGGTGATGGTCATAGACCTAAATATAGCCTGTTCAGTTCCATTAACGAGTGACGTTAGCCCTATCTAAAAATAGAAACCGAGACGACGGAATTCGATTTTGACCATGTAGAGCCTCCGGTAGAATAATAACCATGTCTGTTTGAATTAACACATCGACTGTCGATTCAAATGATCTTATTTTTCAAATTCGAGCACGTTTTCCCGTCTTGTAATGTAAGTCCCATCTACAGCACTAACCTATTATTCTCTATTAGGATATATCGCTTTCACATATAAAGGCACTAGCAAAGAGTTTGAATCTATTCATGACTTAACATGTGTATATCACGTGTATAAATATACTGATGTATGTATTACTTTTGTCGACATTTTTGGACAATAAACAATGGTCATTAAACAAAACTGTAATATGTCAAAATCTCTGAAGGGCATAATTTAGAACGAGAGCACCGCAAACAGGTGCACGACTACAGTTTTGACCCGGCTTCAATTCTGCGACTTTGACCCGGCTTCATTTATGTTTACAAAACTGTTTTTGGCATTTAATGTCGATACTTCGACGAAAAAAGTGTCATAATTATTGTTATTATTGTACATTTGTTTGATAAATTTCTTTTTAAACATCGTATGAAGGTTTTTACATCACATATTTCACTACATCAATAATGCAGATAGAAACTATTCTCTGCCACGCTCTCATGTGCCAATTCATTTGGTTCTTCTCACCGATGTACGCGGAATAGACTTTGTAAAACTTGTCGCTACCCCTCCTACATGGGTAAATACTTTTGAACATTCCATTAGTGATCGCCGCTCATGCGGCGATCAATAAATTATGCCCCTGGGGTCATAAATGGCCCCGCCCCAGGGGTAGCCAGTTTTCAATAGAAACATATAGTGAACACTTTGAAAATCTTCTCATGAAACTGGAAGGTTCTCAGCTTTCATATTTGGCACATAGCAACATTTTCAGGTCCTCTACAAACGTTATATAACTTGTGACCATTGGGTCAAAATTTGCTCTGCCCTGCCCTGCCCCAGGGCGGGCTAGATTTCAATAAAAACATAAAGTGAAAACTTTGAAAATCTTCTCCTCTGACTGTCTGGTGAGCGCTTCAGGGCCATTCTGGTCCTCTTGTTAAACGATTCTGATCTGATATCAAAATGTTCGTCGAAACCTGCCGGTGTTTGAAGTAAACGAAACTGAAATTTGTCATATATGTAATGGTAAACATATATGGAATGGGTGCATAGCTATAATCATACAGCCGCCCAGTAGTCCGACATCCCGGTAGTCCGACATCCCGGTAGTCCGACAGCCTGGTAGTCCACTAGCCTGGCAAACTCTAAAAACGTATGGTTGTTGCCTTAGTGTAAAAGCTATATGTTGCCAAATCGTGGCTTAATTGCTGTGCTATGCTTATCTTTTATATTCGTGTTAAAGTGTAAAGTTCAATCTTAAAGAAAACCTGCACGGTAAAAAGTCTCTAAATACATTTAAGAATAGATTCGTGTAAGAATTTTCATGAGAATTGATAGTTGGCATGAGAATTTTCATTTTTGTAAAATTTACGATTTTGCGCAAACATATACACTGTCCGATCGGGACGCATTGTTCAGGTAAATATTTGCTTCCCGAGCGGGAATTTTCCACGACTGTTAACATGTGCGCCCAAGTTGTAAGCATCATTATAGTTCAGCATTGACTTTACTTTAGTTTTGATGGGTGACGCTCTCTGTATAGGTAACTTTTATTCACTCCATTTCAGTAGTCTACGATAACATAATCTAATGCCGTGAGGTTAGTCCGTACCTTCTAATACGCCAACCATCTTGGTTGAACGCGTCGGTCTGTTAAACTAACGGGTTGTCGGACTACCGGACTGCCGGACTAATTGACTGTTCGACTACCGGACTGTCGGACTATAGGACTGTCAGGTTATGATCCAATACGGTGAGGTTTAGTCCGTACATTCTTACACACCAGTCATTGAACGATCTTGGTTGAATATGTGGGACTACCGGATTGTCGGACTGTCGGACTACCGGGCTCTCGGGTTATAGGTGTGATCCCATATAAAACCTATATACACAATATTCTATTTATTTCGCTGATGCTTCAGTTTATTAAATGGGAACTCAGAGTCGCATTGTTTTGTGATAGAAGGTGTGTCTTTTAAACATTTCCCTTATGTAAGCGCATTTTGACGCATCTGCAGAGTAGACCAAGATCAGACGAATCCTATTAGGGTCTGCTCTGTTTGTTTATGGTGTAATATAGATCTGATTCTACAGCTTCTGCCTGAGGCAAAATGTGCGGTGTTCATATAACATTATAAAAATTAATCTTATTAATATTCATGACGTCATTATTTATTATATGAATATAAAACGGGGAAATGGTTATCTTTGATAAAGTAGAACGCCTCTATGACCACTTTATGAATCATCATATATGTTCTGCCTAAAACTAATTCCTTCTATTTCCAAAAAGTATAATTTTAAAGAGGTTGACCCCTGTTTCGCATTCAATCTACTCAGTGTATTGCCGGGGTCCAGACTATTTCCAGGACCCTGTTGCGGGTTCAATTTTCTCAATGTATTGCTGGGGTTCAGACTATTTGCAAACGGCATATCATCCATTATGTAGCAAGGGTAAAACCAATACAACTAGGTGCTACTATAAAGGCGACCACTGATAACTGAAATAACATAAGATAATCAACATACGCTCAAAACAAGCATACGCAAGCTGTATTATCAGAAACAATCTTAGCGTTGGACTGCTTATGGTTCCTTCCATTTAATAATGGCGTTAACGTTCGGACTCTGGATATATTTGATTCTAATCGCTGTGTTTCTGTTGTTCGCCGTTCTTTGTAACATTTTAGTTGTGTATTGTATATGTAGGATTCGAAGCCTCCGGACAGTGACCAATGTCCTCATTGGAAATCTAGCACTCAGCGACATTATCCTGGCCGGGTTTGTGATGCCCCAAAAACTGCATGACATTTCACATGAAGAAGATTTCCATGAAGGTATAGACATCGAATTAATGCAATCTCAAATAAAAGAATCTATTGTGGATAAAGAAAAAGCATGTTCGAGAAAATACCATAACGACTACAGTAAAACTTCTCTATAACGGCCACTTAATTGTGTTAATTAGTTGGTATTTAGGGCAGGTGGCTGATTAAAGCATGGTGAAAGTAAAACAGAACGCTCCTATAGGAGCGTTCTGTTTTACTTTCACTTTGCTTGAAGCTACCACCTGCCTTTAACGCAAACTACTTGATGTAATTTATTGGCCGTTATAGAGAGATTTTACTGTATATCACAAACAAACATGAATGTCTATAGAGCAGGATATGGTTCATCCAGGATGAAAGAAATGCAGAAAGCTCGCAGATGACCTTTCTGCATCATGTTCGTCCTACATTAATCTATTATCTGTCTTGAGAGTCTATAAATAGACTTGTTTTTGTGGTCGCTGAAGACATGTTTTACTGTAATTTAGCTCTAATAACTTTTACTGACCACGGAATATTACATTTGGCCAATGATCGGCGATGTACATCAAACATGTCAGTTACTAGCATTCCGTTTTTTGTTTGTGATGTACGTTAACACCCGTTAATCCGAAGTTTCCATAAAATTCTAGTTTCGGAATTTCGCTCTGTATATGTTAACGTAGAAATTGCGATTGAGGACAATTGCCGATTCTCCTAGGACAGATTGCGATCACAGTATCTCCTATAGGACAAACTCCAATTCTCTTTTTAAATCATTCATAATCATGTTTTGTTTGTCATGTTTTGAACATAGACTTGTGATCTTAAAATAATATATTCTTCCAGTAGAATTGTAGATTTTCTTTGTAGAGTTAAAGTGTCATATAAACCACTTACTACGAATTCTTCTGGTAGAATTGTACATTGTCCTAGAAGAATTAAAGTGCCATGTCTAAAACTAATAATAACTTCTTCCAGTAGACTTGTGAATTTGCATGATAGAATTACAGTTTGTCCTTGGACAGACTGTGGTCAGAATCTGTACTAATAGAATCGGCGATTGTCCTTAGGATGTATTAGGATCAGAGTCTGTCCTAGGAGAGATTGCGATCGCAATCTGTCCTAGGAGGATCGACGACTGTCCTGAGTCGCAGTTTCTACTGTGACATATATATAACGTATCGTATCTCCTCTATAGGGAAATAGTGGCTGTCTTTCTGTCCGTCCGCCCGCCCGAAGTCATGTCTAAAGACTTGAATTGTCGATATTAATGGAACCGTTTGTAATGTAATGAAAGTAAATAGTACACCATGTTTATGGTAAACACAGGGGATATCCAATATGTACGCTACTGGGTGAGTTTTACCATTTACTTCATGAATATTCATACACGAAATTACGGTCCCATTATTTTTATCAAAACACAGCTGCCTAGACCCAAATTCTGCATTACTTACTGCTAACGTCATGTACATGATGAATATTTCAGTAACAAAAAATGACATGAGTATTAACCCTTTCGCTGCCAAACTCTGTCGTCTGCTAACTTTGTCGTCTGCTACAAATTTTCATTTTTTGATTTTCTTCATTTTTGTTTCAAAAACAGAGTAACAGTAACAAACAGTTTGGATCCTGATGAGACGCCGAGTTACTCGGCGTCTCATCTGGATCCAAACTGTTTGCATAGGTAATCACAGATCTGGCATTGGCAGCGAAAGGGTTAATAAGTTAATTGTCTCATTAGTGTTTAATAAAAGGGTCGTCTCATCAGGATCTGTTCAGTTTGCTTATGAATTAATTTTAAATCTAATTAGTAATTACATTTTTTCAATACCAAAAGTTCGAGTGTTTCATATGTCATTATAAATATTCATAAATATTCATGATGTCATTATTTCTAGCATGAATATTCAACAGGGAAAGGGTAAACTAAGAGTTCATTCAATATGAAAGACATGTGTTTAAAGAGGATCTTGAATGACATACAGTGCAGACACAGATCAGATGGCTGCTGTAGGAGCCTTTACACCCATGTAGTCGTTTCTGCATTCAAAGAGTTAAAAAAGAACTCAAAAGTTTCTACTTGCAATGTGTTTTAAAATGCCTAACAATTACATAAATCGTTTGTATAAATGCTGAAATATCGCTAGAAACCCGGTCAAATAAACACGGAAGACGACAAAACGGCCATTTGTTTGTTATGGAAGACCCCAGTGTATGAGAACTTATTCGGGTTGCGTTTTAGTTTCGTTCATGTTCGAAATAGGTTGATAAATATCGACGAAAATGATTATTTTGCATCACATAGACATTTTTAATATAAACTCAAATGGACACACTTCAAAAGAACACACGAGCTTGCGAGATGAACATTTTAAGCATGAACAATCGCACAAGCAAGAAATGTAAGAAATAATGACATGAATATGTATTAGATCTGGTTCATAATATAACTTTTTTCAAAGAGAAATTTTGCTTTGACAAAATTTGTAGTATGTCAAAATCAAACAGAGCAGCCCCTAGTCAGACGGCTCCTAAAGGAACCGTCTTATATGGGTGTCCTCTGTTTACAATTGCGTGAAAAGGCGTTTATATGAGAGAAAAGGTTGTTAATCAATGTCATGTTTCATGATTTTATTGAAAATATGCATTCTATCGTGGACACTATCACTATAACAATATCGTGATGAAAACTTTATGGGTTCTTTGCATGAGCAACAATAAAATAATGTCAACATAATCATTAAGAAACTCCCTGCTTCCAACCCTTTGAACGCGGGTCACGCATGCCCTGTCATCTGTAACCACTGCAGACCCTGATCAGAAGGTTCCTAGAGGACAAGGTGTATTCATGGTTTGTATTCAAAATTCTGCAACAAATGTATTAATTTCCACTCTTAAGCCTTCGCTTGCTATTCACGCCAATATACCTACCTGTAAATAGTGAAGACACAGATGAGACAGCTCCTACAGGAGCTGTCTCATCAGGGTCTGTACTATTTACAAGTTGATTGTGCAACCAGTACACTCCACAGGAGTGATTGCACAGCGATATACTTGTACACAGTGAATATATATGTTATTATACAACAGGGCATGGGTAAAGAAGGAGAAATGTGTTTTAAAATTCAGCAAGAGACGTGTTAAAATTAGCGTTGAAGGGGGTTATGATTAGACTTAACCTTGAGGATGGTGAGCTATGTGGCTCTATTTTAAATGATGGCTTTTGGCTTCGGAATGTTACTTGTAGACCATGGATGTCATGGAAGTCTTATCGGTCAAACAAGCAGGGCAGTGCGGACAGACACACGAACGATAATTGTGATGGCTAACACTTATTCAGATGCCTATATATTTATATTTTTATATTGTTTTGATCAAATTCACATGCATCTTAGCAAGTTAGAATGTTTATTATTTGAAGACAAGTGTAGGCATCTCTGGAAATATGTCGTCAGTTAATATTTAAACATGGAATGCAACTGACAAGCGCCGCTTATCTCAGTGATTTACTGTACACTCGAAATATTGACATTTGTGGTTTGTCTGAGCACTGGCTGTTAGATAAAGACAGACACTTTTTAAATCATATACATTGTGATTACACTAGTTTCTATCTGATGCATCACCATCCAGTGGGGATAAGCGATGTGGCCTTTCTATGGAAGAAAGGTCTTTCTAATACTATCAGTCCAATTACGTTTGATGATGATAGGATAATTGGGTTACAAATTGAGCTACATAATGGAATGTTCCTATTTTGCAGTCAAGCTTACTTACCGAGCAGCAATAACGGTACTCATATATTCAGAGAATATATTGAAAAATTGACAGATATTATATCTCAATACTCATCAGTAGGTACAAATGTAAAGTGTTACTTTTTTTTGGTGGTGGGGTGTTCAATGCTCGTTTACAAAGCAATACCTACATCAAGGATTCTGGTATAAGGGGTAGACTGATAAATGAGTTTTAGGTGACAATAATGTGTATAGCTATTAATACTCTACCACTGTTTAAGGGAGCTCAATCAAGTGTTGTATCGTATAATGGACAAACAGAATCTTTAATTGGTCATGTATTGTGTCCAGCTGAAATATCAAATATTTTTAATCGTGCGAAATACTTGATGATAATGCACTTAATGTGTCTTGTCATAGGCCGATTGTCACTGTCAGAGATATGTACAAATATTGATACAGATTCTTGTTATAGAGGTATAAAATGGAATAAGGTGTATACGGAACAGATTAAGGGGTATAAGTGCGCAGTTTTTGTATGCAACGAGTCTAAAAGACAGTATTCTAAATCCGACAGGCAGTGGTTTATCGGTGATGAATTCATGAGTGAACAAGAATCTTATACTCAACTTGGCATACTTTTCAATACATACCTGAATGGTAAACTTAGGCGTACCTTTTTAAGTATTGGTGCTTTGGTCACCAGGGGCTGCACCCTTTAACTCTTAAAAAGATATACAGGACAAAGGTGTTGCCAAAAGGTTTATATGGGTGTGGGGTTTGAACGATTTAAAAGATTCTGACATTCTCTTATTTGAAAGAACCCATAGATTTTGCTGTAAGCTAATGCAATGTATTGATACCAGGACAAGAATAGATATAGCCCCTAGACTGCCCGGAATGAATCCAATTAAGGCATAATTTTATATTGAAAGCTTATATTGTTTGGTCAAATGTGTTGTATTAGCTCAGCGTCACGCATTAAAGATATAGTTTTAATGCGTATGACATCTTACGTTAATACGCAAGGCTGTCAAACAGGATATTCCATTGATCTTTATAATGTTGCAAAAGTGTATAACACTTATAGTTACTTGCACAATTTCGTGTCCAATAGTGTATTTCCAAGTAAATATGAATGGAAAAGAATCTGCAAGATGGCAGTAAATAATATGGAGGAGCATATGTGGAATACTCGTATTAGCGACAATGGCTTTTATCAATTCAGATGTATAAATCCTATGTATAGTGTTAGTATTATCTGGTCTTTGTGCAAGAATTACCCATTTCTTAACGAGCACTAGATAGCTAGAAAAACTTTGCTCTAAATGTGGAGAATTATTTTCTGACGATGCAGAGCACTGTCTTTCCGGTTGCTCATACTTAGAAGACACCCGAATTGACTTTAAAAAGTATATTGGTACAGAATTTGGATCTGCTGTCTTAGAAAGGCTAAATGACTTGCAGACATGCATGTTCAATGGTGTTATTCTTGGGTCTACAGACGATGTTATAGCCAATTTACTCAGTGATAGCTAATATAAATTCCTGGAAGTAGGAGTAATACATATCAGTAAATTATGGTCTAGTTTCATGCAATAAGTTCATGTTTAAAGCTACGGAAGAACATCGATGTAGATAATAATTTCGGCATCCTGCTATCTAGCAAATAAAACAGAATAAGAGATTATTGCGGATCGTCTATAAAATGTAGTTTCTGTATTTGGCTGTCAAACTTCCAAACTAAATGTTTTGACCACGGCTTAATCTGACGTTTTTTTTGTAATTAATGCATCGTATACATGTATAAATATCAATAGTGCTGATATATGTAGTACATAATGTGTTCAACATACAAATATTCATTACATTGGTAAATTATGATGTTGACAGTTAGTTGTACTGTTCAGTTTTGGAGGAAATAAAGATAATAATAATTAAGATCCTGTAACCAAGGTTACTGGTTTGTACTATGAGGTTTATAGGTTAGTGACCGTGTTTCTTTGGCCACACAACCAACTATACGCGACCTGACTCATATTTACAAATAGTTTGGATCCAGATGCGATGCGGGGTAATTCTGTTTGATATGTTGTTCAATAATTTCTCAAAGGCTTGATCTTATTCGAAGAAGTCCAACTTGCACCAGATCCAAATTTGAGGAGACTTTATTTTTACACAGTGAATTAACCCTTTTACTGCCGAAGTCTCAAAACTGCACCACGACATATAGTGCAGTCCCTTCTCAAGGCGGCGTCTGATCAGGCACTTCACTTTTTGTCTCAGTCTCTATTTCCATATCTGTGCTTTTTATCAGACGCCGAGCAATTCAATGTCTCATCGTTGGACATGCTAATTCATTTCTGTAAGATGGACGATAGTCTGCACTTGCTTCCTATGTAGGCGTTAAACCGTTACCCTGTGAGTATTCATTAAAGTAGTTATTAATTAGCTGATTTTGTATAATGGCAAATGAACAAATTAATGTTTGGCCTGGAGAGAAACTGTTGAGTCAGGTCTAATTTATTTCATTAAAAGCATAGTCTGTTCAGACAATTCCTTTGGTTCTGTATTAGTTTGCAAATACGTTTTTGTTTTCCTTCTGTTCACCACATCACCACTGGAATCCTCGAAAAGCTACCCACATGGCTTGCTAACCTGCAATGGGCGAATCTGCGAATACATGTGATCAGGTTCCAAACTGCTTGATATGCCACTTACGTTTTAGAGACAAACTTGCAGAAAAGACAGTTCTATAACGTAAAGCAATCGACATTCTGTTCAGAAAATAAGAAATGGACAAATGCGCAGGTGCAAATGAGATCAAGCTGTCAGACATCTTCACATATATCTCTTTTACAGTTTCTTTCTGTTATTGGTAACTGTCGTCGGCAGGAGTTATTTGTTTCGATTTTAAACTTAAGTCTGCTGAAAAAACAATATCTGCGAAAATTCTGATCGAGGCTACTACAGCGTTTACTGATTCTCTATTCGTTAAAACTTTGTTTAGAAACTCTTGACCGGGCGAAAAACAGTTTGGATCCTGATGAGACGCCGAGTTACTCGGCGTCATATCTAGGACCAAGCTGGTTCCAATCTGATTCGGTCAGGTTTATGAATAAAAACAAAATGTTCTTACAGTTTGCTTTTCAAAGCACAATCAAAGTGGGTCTAATTACCAGGAATGTGTCTTTATCTTGTGGTCTGCTGTGAAAGAGGGCACTTAAGTGGTGTGCGGTGTCTAGTGGTAACACGCTTGATTACCCATCCGGAGGTCCGGGGTTCAAATCCCGGTCCCTTCCGGCAATTTCAGAGACGCTTTTCCTCTCCACCCTGGGGTTAGAATGGGTACCTGTGAGGGTCAATAGCCGGTACTGCGGCTGCATGATTACCAAAACCTATCCATAATCAATGCTGAGAGGGCGATGCAAACAAAGTATATGCTGGTATAAAGCACTGACGCCGATTGGTTCAACACACAGTGCAAACCCTGCTCTGAGGACTTCTAAAATACCACTATATTCTGGGTCTGCGTAGTTTACTTATTAGATCCAACTGAAGGGATCGCGTCCGTAGTTTGCCACTAGGGATGACAGACGTTCCAAAGAGGCTGGATGTTCGGATAGAGAAGAACCCTCTTTTAATACCATGGATCTTAACCATTTGCCTGGTACAAACGATTTTGCCATGCCTTTGCAAGCAAAGTAGACCCAGACGGTTCCTTTAGGTGTTGTCAGGTCAGCGTATGTTCTGGTTACGGAATAACATTGTATATAGATCAGATTTTTCTGCAGGGTCTGCCAACGCCAAAACGTCCCGTGATCATACCATTGTAAAGATTCAGCGAATGATGTGTTGATTCCTCACATGAATGTCCCTGGGTAAACTCAGTTGTCCAAATAAGATCCGTAAATTAACCCTTTCGGCGCCAAATTTCTAATTGTCGTCTGCAATCCAAGTTTGTTAAATCATTCAGTAAAATAAGGAAATGAGATAAATAAATGCAAATTTCAAAGGAATAAAGCACATATATAGAAATAGAGATTGAGACAAATAGTGAAGTCCCTCATCAGACGCCGCCTTGAAAAGGCGGCGTCTGATCTGGTACTGCACTATTTGTCGTGTGGTGCATTTATGCGACTGCGGCGGTGAAAGGGTTAAAACATTTTCAAAACTCAAATAAAATCGTCCTTTCTCCACCAACCCGTATATTGTAACCATTCTTTAGAATCGTCTCTTCTTAGAGACTATTCTAAACAGTGGTCACAACATATTATGGCTTGATGGAGAAAGGACGATTTTAGTATTTTAGTCCATCGGTAACTAGTTAACGTGCCCAGTGCAAAGTATGGACACAACCAAAACTCTGTTACATAGTACTGACACCGGACCAGACAATCATATAGCATTGCTCGCATATATGATAACTCTTCACCTTTTGAAACCCCTAGTGTACAAGAAACCGACACGGCATTGATTTATTGAAATAAAATATTCTTGTTATCGAGCCCATAAGTTCGTACTTAATGCGGATGTAAACATGTTATTTATTTCTTACCAACCTTTAACCCATTCATTGCCATTCAAGACACAATTTCGTCTGCCTCAAGCTTGTTCAATTTCTTGATAAACAGAGTACCAAACAGTTTGGATTCTGATGGGACGTCGAGTTACTCGGCGTCTCATCTGAATCCAAAGTGTGTGCGTATGGCCGTAATAGCACAGACCCGTATTCATGGCAGAGAAGGGTCTGTTAATATCTGATAAAAAGTGATGAGATCATTATCTTCAACCAGTGTTCTCTTCAACTACTACCATGAACCATTCACAACTAATTACAATGTTCATTCTGTTTCCCAGGTAACGTGATTAACCCTTTCGGCGCCACATTTCGAATTGTCGTCTGCAAACCAATTTTGTTAAATCACTCTGTAAAATAAGGAAATGAGATATATAAATGCAAATTTCAAAGGAATAAAGCACAGATATAGAAATAAAGTTTGAGACAAAAAGTGAAGTGCCTGATCAGACGCCGCCTTGAAAAGGCGACATCTGATCTGGGACTGCACTATTTGTCGTGGTGCATTTGTGCGACATTGGCGGTGAAAGGGTTATCAAGATGTATGTACATTAAAACCTGTCTACAGCGATATCCAACATATGTCTATTCTGGGGGAGGGGTGTTAACAAATGGTAGCTTAATGCAGAACGAAATAAGCATTTCCCCTCCTAATGACGCGATTTTGACGCCTTTGTAAAAGTTACTTTTTTTGCAGAAATGCTCATTTTATCACAATGGTTTCAAAATTATACAATTCTATTTTTTCCTTCCTAAAATATTTTTTAGACCCAACCTCTTTGAATTAATCTACCGAACAGGAGCATAAACTATAGAAAAGGAGAATTTAAGAATTGTGTAGTTTTGAAACCATTGTGATAAACAGAGCATTTGCTCCTATGGAGCAAATGCTCTATTTATCACAATGGTTTGAAAATGTGATTTACATAGGCGCAAAAATGCGTCACTAGGAGGGAATGAGTTAATCAACCACCTGTTTGTATAGTCCTCCATGTTTATTGATTATGTGTTCTCTACAGACATGTTCTACTGTAACTTCTAAACAATAATTAAAAACATTATTAGCATTATTACCATTGCATTCCACTTAACTAACCAAATCAGAGACACAATATAATATGGACAAAATAAACCATTTCTTTTTTGTTTACAAGAATAACTCTATTATACCTATACCAAGACCTGCTCTGTGACCACTCGAAAGGTTTGTTGAGATTTGCGAATTTAGTATTTGAAATGCACCCCTTAACCCATTACGACATATGATATATTTAGACCCATTACCTCATGGGCTATTCTTAGACCCATTACCTCATATGCTACTTTTAGATCCAACCTCTTTGAATAAATCTACCGAAAAGGAGCATTTACTAGAAAAAAAGGAAAAGTTCAGAATTGTGTAGTTTTGAAACTATGATGATAAATCACAATGGTTTCAGAACTTGACATTTACAGAGGCGCCAAAAGGCGGAAATATGAGGGGATGGGTTAAAGGTGCCTCTGATAATTGGCTTCTCGATACTGTCCAAATGGCAGAATGGAGCAGAACATTTGTCAAAAAGACTCTTACCATAAGACATTTAAAATAATTCAACAGAGTTTATTTCGGCATTTACAGAAACTGTAGAGCCATATACTTACAGACGTAAGAGTCGTCTGACCTGGGTCTTCTTCGTCTGCAACGTCGTTAAAGGACGTCACCTCTTTCAAGTAAAGGATAAGTCCTTTACTCCATATTTACACAGTTTACGCCTTGCAAACAGAGTAGAACCAGATCATACAGGATCAGGGTCTGCTCTGTTTGCTTATAAAATACATAATATAAATCTGATTCTACTGTTTCTGCCATTGCAAAACTTTCTTGTTCATATGCCATTTTGAAAAAACAAATATCTAATTAATATGTATGATGACATTACTCGTTTTATAAATTTGTATAAATGGAGTATAAGGTTAAACAAGTCATGGTGATATATAAGTTTCACCTTCTGAACAACGATACAATTGCAACCACCTGAATTCAAAAAACAAAAAAATCACGCTTGGCACATTTTATTCAGCCTTAAATATCGTCTACAATAACATAATTTAAGTCGGATGCCTGCATTATACATATTAGATTTCTTCTATATATCATCGCATTTAACAAAGTTCTGCCTACTATTCCTGGCAGATATTGATCAATACAGATAATAATCAAAGTGCTGAAAGTACTGAGGATAGAGTCAACGTAGATCGAATTAAATGTAGCTTTGAGCGACTTTGACAAAGATACCAACTTAAAGATGCAGCTTCGTGGAATGCATAATACCCCCATTCCACTGAGCGGCGATTCCACTACGCTTCGAAATTTTGGTAAAAACGCCACGAATCGTAGCAGTAGAAACGCCCTGATCGTAGTAGAAGCGTAACAGAAGCTTCTTGATCGCCAATTCACGGCGATTGTTTTGACCTTGCTCAAAACAATCGTAGCGGTATCGCCGTGGACTCGAATCGCCGCAAAAGCGTAGTAAGAAATTCATGAACGCAGCTGTATTGTAGTCGCAGCGTGAGTAACGTTGCGCAATCGCAATCGCAATCTTATCGCAACAAAAGCGCCGAGATATTTGTCAACATATAAATGCTTTTTCACACATTTGCAAACAGAGTAGACCCAGATCAGACAGCTTATATTGGAGCCGTCTGATCAGGGTATGCTCCATTTGCTGATAACATGATATAGATATGATTCTGCAGTTTTTGTCAAAGCAAAAACATTTCTTAAAAGGTTAAATTTTAAAAAATGCAGCTAATAAATATTCATAAGATCATTATTTCTTACATGGATAATGAACAGGGAAAATGTTAATGCTTGAGTCACCCCATAGGAAGACTTAGCAAAACGAATACCTAGATCAGGCCTAACACTGTGTTTTTCTTGATCTCGGTCTTCAAATTAATTTGATTCATTTTCTTCGAATGATGATGGTCAACTGCTTCGAAATCAGGTTAATCACCCATTTTATATAGAAACGTTCCAAAAGCGCAACAGAAGCGCAGCTCCTGCGCCTAGGTCGAAACAATGTCGTAACAGCAACGTATTAAGCATAGACGAAGCGTAGCCTGAAATCCCGTGTCGTAATGGAAGCGTAGTAGAAGCGTCTTGGAGAGACCTCAAGCGCCGTAGAAGCGCAGCAACATCGCGACAGGATCGTAAACAGCGCAGCGAGATCGTTATTGAAGCGTACTATAAGCGTACTGGAAACGCCCAAGTCCCAAAATTAGGCACATGGCGGCGCTTCTGCGACGATTTGGAAGAATTTGGAGAATCGCCATGATCGCCATGAGCGCAGTGGAATCGCCGCTCAGTGGAATGAAGGTATTAGCACGCCAACCACGAAGTCTTCATCTCTACTAGTTCAAACTTTATGGCCAATATTAGATTTACGGAATAAAATACCTTTGACCTTAAACAACATAGCTTTATTAAATGCATGAACATGCTAAATATGGCGTATTTGGTCTCTACTGGTTCAAAATATATAGCCAGTGTTAGAGTTGCAATTAAAGTTACAGAAAATTGGCATTTTACCTTGATATGTGACCTTGACCATGTACCACTTAAAAGATGCAGTGTTATAAGATGCATATGCATGGAAAATGTGAAGCCTTTATCTGTTCCAATGTCAAAAGTAATTGCAAACATCAAAATGAGAAGAAAATTACATTTAACCTTGACACATCTGATCAGGGTCTGCTTTGTTTGCATATGAAATTACAGTGGACTAGACTCTACGGGTTTACCAATACCAAACAATCATGTGTATATACAGTAAAACCTCGATTATTCGAATTTTCGGTATAGAAGAATTTAGACCCTTTTAGGCAGGTGGCTGCTTAATGCATGGTGAAAGTCATGCAGAAAGCTCCTAGAGGAGCTTTCTGCATGACTTTCACCATGCATTAAGCTGCCACCTGTCTTAAAGAGCGATAATAATATGTATTTTAGTGTTCGGATAATCGAAGTTTTACTGTATGTCATTATAACTAAATCAGGTAACTAATATTCATGTTACTATTTCATACATTAATATTCAACAGGGACTTTGTTAATATGTATTAATTTCCTGCTTAGCTTGAAACTGTATGTAACTATGTCTATGTTGGTGTGTTAAACTACTTAAATGTGACATTTAGTTTTGAAAAAAAAATTAAGCTGATTAATCACAAATTTCATGAATATACCTTAAATAATAAAAAGAAAATGACACTTTCAGTTCACCAAGGTCAAGATATTTAACCTTTTCCCTGTTCTTTGTTTCAAATTTCAATACCTACTGAATATTCATGGACAAAATAGTCATAGGGAAATATCGAAGGTAGAATATTGTAGCCGTTTTAGAAAGTAAACAAACAGCAGAGGAGCTTTCTGCATGACATTCACCCTGCATTAAGCTGCCACCTGTCTCCAAGACCGGTATTTATACTAAATTGGACGTCCTGTTTAAAGGGGTTTTACTGTATATCTTATGTATGCAAACATTCCTTTTTACGTAAACTTGACTGTAAAAAATTAATATACAACTACTGACTTTGACACGTACTGTTTTCTTTCTTTCAGGAGGTTTGCTGTGCAAGTTGGTTAACTTTGGTCCTGTGCTGGTAATTACAAGCTCCATTAACACTTTAGTTTGTGTTTCGTTTGAAAGGCGTCGAGCTATTATTGATCACGATGCTCCACAGATGACTGTACAGAAGCTCAAGTGGGTAGTCCCTATGTTATGGATACTTGCTACGATTGTAGCCATCCCAACTCTGCTGGAATACAGGGTTAATGAATTTACAGTCTATGACGGCGAAAACTCTTCAAGGACTATTTTGTCATGCGGAAGCCAGCACATATCGTCCACGTTCTCCATTTGTAACGCCGTGTTTGTTGCGGTGGTGTCCTATTTTCTGCCGATGGTGCTCATGTTCAGGAACTACCTCCAGGTGGCGCTATTCGTGTGGAAGCGCGGGAAACAGATCAGCTCAAGTGATACCTCTAATCGTAACAACGATAATTTCAGATTGCTTAGAAGTCGCATCAAAATAGTGAAAATGCTAGTCATAGTGGCTGTAATATTTGCGCTGTCATGGCTGCCTTTCTTCATCATGCTTCTGTATGCGGTAGGTTGATGTAAAGACTCCAAGATAAATGCGCAAATAAAAATATGTTCAAGTATAAGTTTGTTTTTTCTCCACCAAATCCTATGCTGTGACCACTCTTTAGAATCGTCTCGAAGAGAGACGATTCTAAAGTGTGGTCACAACATAGTGTTTGGTGGAGAAATGACGATTTTAGTATTTGAACTCGCATCCGTATCTGTAGCTCTGATAGGTACTTATAATGAGTTTCACTACAAAGTGTAACCCTAACCCTTTATTCCATACAGATGACTTCCTTGTATCTTTAGGGGTCGTCTGATCAGGATCTGCTCTGCTTATGAAATACTAAAGATTTATTTCTACAGTTTCTGTTATGGTAAAACTTCCCTTGTTCATGGTCCCAAAAAACAATAGATAATTGATATTCATACAATCATTATTTCTGATAAGCTGTATGCTGTGTTCAAGTTGTAAAGAGTTGACCTTTATCATAATAACTTTTAATTTCTAGTCAGAGACATCGAACATATCTTTCAATGTGCCTGTATATAATGCGGCGCCTCAAAACTAATTTAACAAGGGCATTATTTTGTTCTGAATACTGCTTTTATTGGTTCAGCTGATCTCTCAAAATTGGAGTATCTCTGTACCTGCTGAAAATTCACTTAAGAAATAATTAAACATAGATACTAAATACTACTTATATGAGATTTGATACTAGAATATGAACACAAGATTTTGAACACAGCCTGAAGCTGTAGAATCAGATCTATATCATGTCATACGCAAACAGAGCAGACTGATCAGATGGTTCCTGCAGGAGCCTTCTGAGTTGGGTCTATTCTGTTTACAAAGGCGTCAGAAGGCGTCCACAGTAGGTAAAAGGTTGCCATATATCGAGGGCTTGGTGCAAAACTATTCTAACTCCTTCACGAGTTATAATAGTTTTGCACCAAGCCCTCGATATATTATATATGATTTGAAACCTATTACCTCATATGCTCTTATTAGACCCAACATTTTTAATAGACCTACTGAAAAGGAGCATTACAAGGAAAAGGAAAGCATTTTCTAATTGTGTAGTTTTTAAACCATTGTGATAAATAAAGCATTTACTCCTATGACAATCAGAATGGTTTCAAAAAGTGACTTTTACAGAAGTGACAAACGGCGTCAATATGAGGGAATGAGTTAAACGGCTGCTGCAAGTTAAATGTTTTGATTGCATCATTGCACTTGCATACACCCATTATATAGTTTGAATCAGACGCTCTATCTAAAGCAATATTTAACCCTTTCCCTCATACAAACGTGTTTTCACGCATTTGCCAGCAGAGAAGACCCAGATCAGACGGCTCTTAGAGGAGCCGTCTGATCAGGGTCTGCTCTGTTTATTAGTGGACTTTGAAATATCTATCTCTTTACTTTCTAAAATGGCTACAATGTTGCACCTTCCATATTTCATTATAAGTATTTTGTCCATGAATATTCAGTAGGTATTGAGATTTGTAATAAATATAGAACAGGGAAAGGGTTAAACGTTTATCTCGATTACTCGATCAATTCTCTATCGAGCTGCTATTTGTATTATATCATCCATCGGAGGACAATGCTTATGTGTATATGCGCAGGACTTTGTAAACGGAGCTGGGTCAGGTCAGACGGTTCCTGTGGGAGCCGTCTGATAAGGGTCTGCTCTATGCTTATAGAATAGCATACTTCTGATTATACAGTTTATGCAATGGCCAAAGGTTCAGGGGTCAATACGCTATAAGTGAAAATAAAAATCAGTTAAATGATCTATATGATGGCATTACTTCTTACATGAAATAATACTAAATTTCTATTATTTACAGAAAACAACAGGTAGCGACGCCAGTCACGATGCAAGTGGTTTTGTGAATTTGTTTCTCATTGCCATGGCAGCTTTTAGCACTGCCTACAACGTAATCCTTTACGTCATCTACAACCCCGGTTTCCGGAAGGCTATCCAAGATATCCTTCACTGTTCTCATATGCCGTCCTCTGTGCGCCAATCTGTAGGACCAATTCTGGAAGACAGGGAAAAGACAGCGACTGTCTCCCGGATACCAGCAACGAACGTATCCAATGCTTAGAACCAGAATGTTTGGTATACTTCTAATTCGATCATATTTTGAGAAATATTGACCGAGTGGCATGACATAAACGTTTGAGAAACTATAAACCAAGTGTCAAACAGCATGCATCTCATCTGGATCTAAACTGTTTGCAAAAGCACTTCAGATGGTGGATAGCGGGATACTGTTCCTATAAGAATGAATCACTGTTATCGTTAAATGTTTACTCTATACATCCATGTTACTCCTTAGCAAAACATGGTAGATTCAGATCGGAAATTATTGAAGGATCTGTCTTATCAAGTTCTGCTATATATATGTGACAATACGGCTTTTTCAAGGGCCCAACATATCCGTGTTGATTAATACTCCGCTATAAAATTCAGTTAATTAATGTAAATATATTCATTATTTCTTACGTAAAAAGTATAAAATAAAAGGTTTAAGTGAACAGTTTGCATGTGATGTGATGGAAATTGCAATGACTTATTTTCCATAACCTTTGATGGGATTGACTTAAACCCTTTCAACACTGAATTTCCAAATGGATTATTCCAAACTTCAAACAGATCAAGCTTATTATGAATATTTAGGGATTTTATTCAAAGAAAAGTATAACACGGCAAACAGTGCCATCCCTGATGAGAGTGCTCATCTAACTCCCCTCGCCCCGTGGTACACTTATACATGTATGTACTGGCAACAAGTCAGATCTCATGTTGATGAATATTCATGGTGGAAATAATGATGTCATGAATATTAATAAAATTATTTTTATTATGGCATATGAATACAGGACATTTTGGCTCAGGCAGAAGCTGTAGAATCAAATCTATATTACACCATAAGCAAACAGAGCAGACCCTGCCTATAGGAGCCGTCTGATCTGGGTCTACTCTGTTTGCAGATGCGTCAAAATGCGCTTATTTATTTTCAAATGAGAAGTTTATGCTAAAGGTAAGCAATCACAAAAAATATTATTTTACTCACCCGTCAGCAATATCAGAATCTGAAAACAGTTCACATGCCTGTGAGATGAAACATGCTTCAAGCAATCACATGTAAAATATTTTTAAATTATTTATGTAAGTCTGTTGTTTCTTCAAATCTATTCAAGCGAACGTTAGTCCCAACGAAATTACATCCATATCTAGTGTACTATGTAAGATTACGTATTTGTCTACTTTCTAATTGATCTATTTACTCAAGTATGTGTATGCTCTGTACAATATGGAACACTAAATCCCATTTGTATGGCACGCTGTTTGACCAGATCGTACGAGTAGAACATGTGGTTATTAAACTGGGCATGTCGTTTGGTATGCATGTGTGCAGGTGGGCGATATTACGTGCACAGGTATCCAACGATAAGTTTCTGGAAAATAATATTAGTTAGGAACGACCTGTTGCTATCAAACTTGATATACAGATATGCACAATATGCATATAGTAAAGTACCTAGTTATAGTCTACTTTCAGTCCGAATCACCGCTCAGGCTACTGTACATTTACTCCCCTGGTCATTGGCCTACAATATTGAGCACTGCTAACACATTGCGCAACCATGCAGCCGCAGTACCGGCGAGTAACCCTCACAGGTACCCATTTTAACCCCTGGGAAGAAAGGATGTGCGGGTGGGAGACACGGAAAAGCGTCTCTGAAATTTCCGGGAAGACCGGGATCTACTAGGGATTTGAACCCGGGACCTCCGAACTAGCGCGTTACCACTAGACCAACGCCACCGCAAGTTTGAATTTCGTTACGCTTCACTGATTTTTCACGGAAATACAGTGATTTTACTTAGAAATTTTCCGGAAATTCAGGTTTTCCGGAGTTTTTTTCTACAGATATTGAAGTGATATTTGGTATGTGGCTTTATTATAATGAGTTTCAGGTCAATTTTGAATTTCTTTAAGACTTCATTGATTTTTCAAGGAAATACAGTGATTTTTCTTAGATATTGATGTGATATTTGGTATGTAGCTTCATAATAATGAGTTACAGATCAAGTTTGAATTTTCTTACACTACATTGATTTTTAACGGAATTACAGCATTTTGACTTTTTTAGGAAATTTCAGGTTTTGAGGGGTTTTTTTCTATAAAACTGTAGCAGATATTGTAGTGATTTAATTATATAACCCCCATCTCTGTGTCAAATGTGCTAGTGTGGGTATTCATCACATTTAGTGGTAGTTCTAGTTTTATGTTACTATAGTCGGCAAACACACTGCTTTGGTTATGTGAAGAAAAAAATTCTGATACTCGTTGTATTTTAAGATCAAATGTTCCTAAACTATCCAGGAAAATATTATAAAGCTCGCCAAAGGCTCGCTTAATAAGTTTCTATTGCAGTAGAATAACAAAATACTAATCAATAGGAAGCACGTCTTCTATTTTTGCAATTATTTTTGTTATTTCCGATATATAGTTCAATATTTTATATATAACCTAATTTTGTTGAAATCATTGTAAGGTGCTGAGTGGGATGGCTCTCCAATTACGGGGATTTTTTGTAGGCTCTATTAGGAACATTTGATCTTAAAAGACAACTCGCAGCAGATCCTCATGTAACAATTCATTTGACATTCAAAATATGTCTTATACATCTAAATGTAAATGAGCATTTGTTGCAAGTGTGATTCGAAACTGGAGCAATACAATATGCTATATATCCAGATGAACGATCATCTGAGCGACCAACTTGACAATTCAAGTAATCCCATTGTGAGGTAATGAAATTGTGTGTTCTCATTTTATATCCTTTTCTTTTAGTATTTTATACTGTATTTTATCAAATGCACTGTGTAAATGTCCTCTGTGGGAATGTCGACACTAAATATTATTCAGGAGTAAATAAAGAAACCAAATCATCTTTTTGTGCATTCCTTTTTTATTTTCCAGTTTTCTGAGATTTCTTTTCTGTTTATCACAAAAATACAGAAAACATCAAAAGCGGAGACAGCACCTACACAAATATGCATGGTAAACTAAATCCTCAGCAATTTTTCAAAAAGTCAACCCTTTACCTGACAACTGTTAATGGCAGATTCCACATATCATGAGTATTTAAATTAAGTTCCGTAATATGCGGTTATATAAACAAGTGAAGCCATTGCTATGACAAGAAGTTCAGAATCAGATCTAAGGTATTCTATATGCTAACAGAGCAGACAATGATCAACTGACTCCTACAGAATTCTTGTCTTGATCTACTGGTTTTGCAAAAGTGTTGCTATCACGTAAAGGGTTGAACAACTAATGACAATATTTGAAAGTCTTTGGATATTAACCACAACATCATGCAAGAGAATGAACAATTGGACAAATAAAATAAAAGTATTTAAATTTATTTTCAAAATCGAAGTTTTCTAATGCTCTAATGGTCAGAGTTATAGGTAAGAGGTATGGGTGTATATCCAATAACCTTTACCCTTTACTCCATAAATACATCTTTCTAGGCCTTTGCAAACAGAGAATACTAAAATATGATGGTTGCTATAGGAGTCATCTGATCAGAGTCTGCTCTGTTTGCTTATGTTATAATATAGATAAGATTCTACAGTTTCTGTTATGGCCAAAAATTTCCGAGTTCATGTGCTATTAAAACAATTTAATTAATCTTCATGAGATCATTATTTCTCATATGAACATTTATAAAGTAAAGGGTTAATCCCTCACTTCTCAATCAAACCCTATAGTGTTGGTACTCATAAGAATTGCATCTAAGAGATGATTCTAATGAGTATCAGCCAGATAGGATCTGGTGGAAAAATTCAGAAATATGTTAATTAGATTTCAAACATGCTCCTGTTATCTACAACTCCAGATATTGTCTGCACAGACATTGCCCACTGTTGTACTGCCAACATCCGATTATCTAAAAGTCAATTGCTTGAAATCATTCATTAATTATACCAACATAAATGTTAAGTAAGAATGCATTTGTTTTGCATTGCTTCTGTTTAACCCTTTCGGCGCCATATTTCTAAATGTCGTCTGCAATCCAATTTCAGTTAAATCATTCAATACAATAAGGAAAGGAGACAAATAAATGAAAATTTCAAAGGAATAAAAAGTAAAAACACAAACATAGAAATAGAGATTGACACAAAAAGTGAAGTCCCTGATCAGACGCTGCCTTGGGACTGCACTATTTGCCGTGGTGCATTTATGCGACATTGGCAATGAAAGGGTTAACAAAATTATATCTGAAATAAGTGTTCTGTGCTGTGCCTCAAATGTAAGTCAAAGTCATAGAAAGTTAATAACTAACATCACACAACATGCATTGGCTCCTCAACTCGACACACGAGCAAAGTGATGAGGTATCATGAAAATATGTACAAATAAATCATAATTAACCACTACAAATTGGTCAACTTTTGTAAAGCATCAAAACCAATAGTAAACACAACCAGGAAAAATATAGCTACATACCAAACAATTTACTGCAGCTATCGAACAGAAAGTTACAAATAATGTTACCTCTTTTCGTTTCTCACTTAGTCCTTTCATTCAGACAAGACAAAACAAACTGTAGAGAAACTTGATTCAACATTATCAAAGCATATCATCTTTATACCTAAAAATAATTCAGGTGTAGCCAACAAAATTATAACTAGGTTGCTAATTGCCTAACCGTTTCCTCCATATGCTAATATTAGACCCAACCTCTTTGATTAATCTACCCAAAAGGAGCATTTACTAAAGAAAAGGCAAATGCTCTATTTATCATAATGGTTTCAAGAAGTGATTATTACAGAGACTTAGAAAGGCGAATTTATGGAGGAAAGGAAGCCCTTTATCATCTATGAAAAACAGAGAAAACCCAGATCCGATTGCTCCAACAAGAACAGTCTGATCAGGGTCTGCTATGTTTGCTTATAAAATAACATAAGACCTTATTCTACAATCTCTGCCATGGTCAAACATTTCCATATTAATGATGCTATTAAAAAATTAAATTAATATATATGCATACCATTATTTCTTACATGAATATTCATGAGCTAAAGGGTTAACAGTATCCTGATTCATAGTAAATATGGATTTTGGGTAAATAACAGCCACCTGTCTGACCAAATGTATTTAACATGGCACTATTGTAAAATATTATACACAGTTCTGAACCCTTTCCTTGTCTTACGTTTATTCCAAATTTCAATACCTACTGAATATTCATGGACAAAATATTTATAATGAAATATGGAAGGTGGAACATTGTAGCCATTTTAGAAAGTAAAGAAACATATCTTTCAAATTCCGTAAGCAAACAGAACAGACCCTGATCAGACAGCCCCTATAGGAACAATCTGATCTGGGTCTACTCTGATTGCAAATGTGTGAAACACGTTTATATGAAGGAAAGGGTTAAACTTAGAAAAAAATAAAGGAATATGTATGTATCAAGTGAATTAAAGCAAAATGAAAATTCTAGTGAGCATGTACAAACTGACCTATGAGATTCGATAAATATGAATACTACTAGCTATATTCCAGCTTAATTATGCATTAAAAAAGCTTCCCTGTAATGATAATGGAATGATCAATGTAGTTGTGACAAACTTGTGAACAGCACATGCATATACATAATACACTAAATGCTTTTTTTGGACGGCAGAACAAAAACCTGTATCTGCAATTCTAAAATTTAGCTCTTTTGTAATGGCCGGAATTACGACAAAAAAGGGCAATGGAGATTTGCAAGCTGTCAATGAGGTGTCTGATCAAGGTCTACTGTCTTTTATTTCATATGAGGAAGCAAACTTAACCCTTTACTCCATAAATATGCTTTTCTATGCCTTTGAAAACAGAGAAGATCCAGATTAGATGGCTCCTTTAGGAGCCGTCAGATCAGGGTCTGTTCTGTTTCCTTATGGTATAATACAGATACGATTCTACAGTTTCTCTCGTAGCCAAAATATCATGTGTCCATGTGCTACTATAACTAATTATTCGAATTAATATTAATGACGTCATCATTTCTTATTAAAATATTCCTGTTTCCTTATGGTATAATACAGATACGATTCTACAGTTTCTCTCGTAGCCAAAATATCATGTGTCCCGTGTGCTACTATAACAAATTATTCGAATTAATATTAATGACGTCATCATTTCTTACATGAATATTCATGGTGGAAAGGGTTAATTTCTTTCAAAAACATACTCAAAGTGTCAAACAGACTGAATCCTCATGGGATCATCTGGAATTTCGAAGGTAATCCCAGAGGGCCAGATAAGATGCGTAAATCAAAACATTTTCAAGGATAACTTCAATATTTCTCCACCAAACCCTATGTTGTGACCACTCTTTAGAATCGTCTCGAAGAGACGATTCTAAAGAGTGGTCACAACATAGGGTTTGGTGGAGAAATGGCGATTTTTTTATTTGAGCATGCATCGTTATCCGTAGCTCTGTAATCCAGATCTGCTCACATGCTAAAGAGTTAAGAATTTATTGAGCTCTTATAAGAACAATGAACAGCAGAATATGACCAAGTACAAAACCACAACAGTGAGTGAAAAAGGGTAAAAAGTGTAAATACAGAATGATAAACAACTACTAGCATGAAACCAAATGAAACTGGAATGCTTAATATATAAAATTGATTTTTTGCTGCTTTGCATTTATGACAAGTCACTATTAAACTCGGAGTCGGTTATTTGATATATCTCTGAATTGTCTTTAAAAGCTGTAATCTATATCAGATAAAGACAGTTTGCCTTGTTGTAAAACGTTACTGCATTGTATCATCTGACAAGCCAAAATATGAAAAATAAAAAATTGATAGGAACACAAACTTTATGCAGTAAAACCACTCTTAAAGTGACCACTTTATGAATAAACAGATTAAAAGCAGATGGTTGCTTAATGCAGGATGAAAGAAAGGATCTTTCTGCATATTTTTTATTTGCATTATGCTACAACCTGCCCGTAAGATCCAGAATTCGATCTCCTTAATTTGGTCGCACTAGGAGAGTTTTACTGTATTAGTTGTCTACTCATAAAAATCCTCTCAAAGAGCCAATTCTAAAGAGTAGTTGCAACCTATAAGGGTTTAGTGTAGAAATAATGATTTTCATCTCAGACACTCTCCTTAACCAAAGACCTATGATAACACATTATCATAGGTCTTTGCCTTAACCCTTTCCTTCATGTATTCATGCCTCAGCAAACAGAGTAGACCCAGATCAGATGGCTCCTGTAGGAGCCATCTGATCAGGGTCTGCTCTGTTTGCTTATGAAATTATTATAGATCTGACTCTACAGTTTCTACTAATACCCAACTATCCTATGTACATATGCCAGTAAAAAGCTTCAGCTAATGAATATCCATCATGTCATTATTTCTAACATGAATATTCAACAGGGAAAGGGTTAACAGGAGTTCCATGTATATATGGCAATGTCCGAGTTACCTTTTTCTGGTAATGCAGCTCATTTTATTTTCAAACATTTTAATCATATCAAACCTTTATACACACTTCAATCTAAGCTATTCTTCAAGTATAATACACGAACACAAGAATCAGGTATAAATGAAAAGAATGTAGAAAAGATCTCATCTGCGTAATACATTTTCAACTATATACATGTACAAATAAGTCATAATGTCAAATTAATATTTACATAATAAAATACAAACAATGTAACAATTTCTAAACTCCTGAATTGATATATTCTTAACAAGTACAAAGTAACATGACATCACATTGATATCAACAATTTCTGTACAAACTTTGAAAATGTAACTGGCAAGTGCCATGGGAACACAATGACATATGCAAACCATGCAGCCAAAGATCAGCCATTGTCATGCAAGATACAGTAAAACCTCTCTATAACGGCCACTAAATTACATCAAGTATTTTCTGTTAAAGGCAGGTGGCTGCTTAAAGCAAGGTGAAAGTAAAACAGAACGCTCCTATAGGAGCGTTCTGTTTTACTTTCACCTTGCTTTAAGCAGCCACCTGCCCTAAATACCAACTAATTAACACAATTTAGTGGCCACTATGGAGAAGTTTTACTGTATTGTGTAATGCTGTACACTGTTTGTAGAACAGTAAAACCTCTTTCAACCCTTCACTTCATAAAAATATGCCTTTTAACACCTTTGCAAACAGAATAGACCTAGATCAGATGGCTACTGTAGGAGCTGTCTGATCATGGTCTACTCTGTTTGCTTATAGAAATTTTACAGTTTGTAAATTTCATGTGTTTCACATGCAATTATAAAAATTTGTCTAATTGATATTCATGATGTCATTATTTCTTACATGATTATTCAAAGAGTAAAGGGTCAATAGATGTCTAACTGTGGGTCTACAACAGCTGATAGCTTAATGCAGGATGAAAACAATGCAAATATCTCTAACAAGAGGGCCATTGGCCCTATATCGCTCACCTGAGTTACAGTAATACATGTATATTGACATGTTAATTTTTCAGTGGACAACATTTCTAGCAGATGAAATAAGCTTAGTGCACTGCTTTCACCCTTTAACTGCTGAATAAACTTGAACTGAATTCAGAACTAATACCAAGTGACTGGTTGACCAAGACCTAAACTGTTTACAACTTGTGCCATTTTTGCCTTAGCTCAAAATGCCTAAAACTGGTCTTTGAGAAATTCAAATGACTTCAATAAAGCTATGCAATTATACCTTGACCCAGGTATATAGGCAAATAGAGTGCTAGGCAGTACATAATGCCAGTTTTTGTGTGAAATGACCAATAAGAATATCTTTAAAAATCGTTTAACCCTTTCCCTCATATAAAGCTGTTTTTATGCATTAGCAAACAGAGTAGATTCAGATCAGACGACTCCTACGGAAGCTGTCTGATCTGGGTCTTCTCTGTTTCTTTTGACACAATATAGATCGGATTCTACAGTTTTTGTCAAAGCAAAAACTTCTCTTCAGAGAAATAATGTGTTTTACACATTAAAAATAAGAGTAGACTAGATCAGACGGCTGCTATAGAAGCTGTCTGATCAGGGTCTGCTCTTTTTACATTTGACAAGATATAGATTTGATTTTACAGTTTTTTTCAAAGCTAAAACTTCTATTTATGGCAATAAAATTTTTTTAAGCATTAGCAAACAAGAGTGGTCCCAGATCAATTTTTGTCAAAGCAAACAGGTTAAGGGTTAATAGGTGTTTAGAAATAATTCTAGCTCTAGGTGTGAATATCTGAAGATAATTCAATTAAACGGGTCATTAGTATTTTTAACAGTTGAAATTGAGAAGAGTTACCTCTACTGTTATAATGAAGTTATATTTACTTAGTTATTTCATTAATATCATACAAGATTCAGACATTTTAGAACTTTTTAATGTGTTGTCATCAAATTTTATGAAAAAGTAATATTTAAGATGCTTTTTGGGGCAGCAGACTTAATCCACAGTAGTAAGTTTAACCTATCATTGTTAAGGGGGGGGGGGGGGGGGGGGGGGGGGGCAAATGCATTATCATGTTTTCTTAAGAATTACCATGACTTATATCAGTTGGGCCATTGCATAATCATGTTTTCACAGTTTTCTTAAACATTACCATGACTTACATCAGTTGGGTTTGGACCCAGATCAAAAGTCTAGATGGTGATCATTTTCCTTGATTGCCTGAATTGTTACTTTCCTATATCTCTCACATCTAATTTGAGAGACATTGGAAGACACCATTTAACATCACTCACGCTACACACTGGGGTTAATGGGTCAAAATGCCTTTAATGTTTCGTCTGCAACAAAAAGTTATTGTCATCTGCTTCAATTCTTAAAATAAACTTACTTTCATTTTTTTGCAAAAATATGGTTAAGATGACAAACAGTTTGGATCCTGATGAGACGCCGCAGTATGCGGCCTCTCATCTGGATCCAAACTGTTTGCATAGGTAATCACAGTTTCACCACTAGCATGCAAAGAGTTAAGAGTCAGCATTGACCTGGAGAGATTTTACTGCCAAGCAGCTGTAACTTTGACCTGCTGCTGGTCTGCAGATCTGGAGTTGTTTATTTAACCCTTAATTTCTCTCATGTAAACTTGTTTTCATGCATCTGCAAACAGAGTAGACCCAGATAAGGTGGCTCCTATAGGATCAAGGTCTGTTATTTGCTAATGGAATTTGATAGATGTTTCTATGCCTTCTAAAACAGCTACACTGATTCACCTTCAACATTTTATTATAAATAGTTATAAATAGAATGATACTAGCAATCCAATGCAGTTATCTCCCTTTGTCCCTTATGGCTATGCTGATGGGACAAGGGAAATAACTGTGAGGAAATTACCTTTTAAGTGTTACAGATTCTGATGTTAAGTAGCATAAAACCCCAGGGTGAGACCATTTATGGCCCAGGGGTCATTATTTGAACACACCTTGTAGTGGTATATTAGGTGATGCTTCATACCAAATATCTTAGCTCTAGATTATGTGGTTTCAGACAAAAAGATTTTTAAAGGTTTCCCTATATAAGTCTATGTAAAAACTACAAGCCCCAGGGCAGGGCCATTTTTGGCCCGGGGTCATCATTTTAACAAACTTGGTAAAGGACCATTAGATGATGCTATATACCAAATATCAAAGCTCTAGAAATTGTGGTTTCAGAGAAGAAGATTTTTAAGATTTAAAAAAAAAACCTGTAAAAGTAGTGGGGCGGGGCCATTTTTTGCCCGGGGGTCATGATTTTAACAAAACTGATAGAGGACATCCTAAGGTACATTTCTGTGAAATTTGGTTGAAATCCTCCCAGTGGTTTAGGAGAAGAAGTCATTTGAAATAAAAGTGAACGGACAGACGGACGGACAGACGGACAGACGGACAGACGGACAGACGGACAGACGGACAGACGGACGACGGACGACAGGCGGTCACAATAGCTCACCTTGAGCCTTTGGCTCAGGTGAGCTAAAAAGCACCTCCACATTACTTTTGGCCTGCATTAAGCAATCACCTGCTTCATAAAACTTACTTTTGTAACTATGCAGTTGCTTCTGCAGTTTCAGACAAAATATAAATGACAATGTATTAGCTGGTTGATGCCACTACCCAAAGCAGCAGTTGATCTGGGCCTGCACTGCTTGAAAATGTAAGAGACATTTTGGTTATTCCTGTGACGCCAACCACATCATTTTGTAACAAGATATAAAAGTACTTGAAAGATCTACATGACAGGAAATGTAACACTGTAGTAATAAACATGATGGTATGGAAAGAAAGTTGGAATTACTCTTAGTCATAAATAACTCTGGTTCATATACACTGCTTGATCTACAGACAAGTCAGCAAAATTTTCAGCTAAAATTGTGACCTGCTTCAACTCTCAACGCGGGGCTTTTTTGCCATTTTGGGAAGATGACCCAGCGCGGATTTAGAGGGGGCGGAGCCGGCGTATGCCCCCCCTAAAATTGCCAAAACAATTTTTTTTAGTAAAATTCTAGATCTATATACAGTAAAACTTCTCTATAACAACCACTAAATTGTGTTAATTAGTTGGTATCTAGAGCAGGTGGCTGCTTAAAGCAAGGTGAAAGTAAAACAGAACGCTCCCATAGGAGCATTCTGTTTTACTTTCACCTTGCTTTAAGCAGCCACCTGCCTTTAACACAGCTCTTTTTCAACATGTATTACAAACATACTATTTTATATGTCATCAAACATAAAAACCTGATGACCCATACCCTTGAAATTGTGAATTTTTGTCTGATTTGGGAATTTTTTAGCTGTAAGAAGATTTCAACAAATTCCTTCTTACAAATGCCCATTGCTTACACAATAGACATGGCAATCAGACTAAAACCTCTAAAACTCATAAACAAACAGCAGAGCCAGATTAGATAGTTCCTGTAGGAGCTGTCTGATCTCAGTCTGCTGTTTGTTTATGAAATTTAGAAGTTTTGGTCTGTCTGACTGAATTTTCTGGCAAAACACTTTTACCTTTGAATTGGAAATTTTTCAAAAAAAAAAAATCAAAATTGGAAAACATAAAACACTTTTTTTTCCCATGGGGAAATAGCCCAATAACAGCTATAAAGTCACTTGAAAAAAAAAGCACATCAAAGTTACATTAACTTATTGAAAAATACTGTCAAAGTGTTGTAGTTTTTTTCTCCTAGTAGTATATCTGGTATTTAGCATTAAGTACGGATAAACAGTGTTTGCTTGCATATGTCAGCATATATTCCACTGGAGTGTGCCAAGAGTAAATGATGAACTAACTTAGACAGTTTTGCCACTTTGATTTTTAATTCAACGGTGATTGCTCCAATTTTTCGAAGTAAAATGTCCAGAGTAATCAACATCATCTATTCGGACAAAGAACCTCAAAAAAAAACAAAAAAAACCTCCAAGTAACAAGAAAAAGCAAAACAAAACATATGCAAACCAAATAAATGTTTGACATTCAAATGCACAGATAGCGAACAGTCATTTGGAAAGACTTCTAAATGTCTACTTCCTAAATGCTACAAATATTAACCCTTTCCCTCATAGGCTATTTTTAGATCCAACCTCTTTGAATAAATCTACCAAAACGGAGCATTGACTAGAGAAAAGGATTTTTTTTTTAGAATTTTGTCACTAGAAACCATTGTGATAAATATTTATCACAATGGTTTCAACATGTGACTTTTTACAGAAGAGTATTTATGGAGGAAAGGGTTAAATCCAAAATGCCCATTACAATGAGGCATGTGTTCATAGGACACAGATGTCCTCACTTCAACCTTTTTTCAAAACTTGCCATATTGAATACCACAATTCTGACTAAGGTAGGGTCTGAAGCAGACAACAATTTTTGCAGGAATGTTGCTTGGTGTTTAAAGGGTTAATCTGAATGGAAAGCAATACTGTCAGGTATTGATAAATTTCAAATATTGAAAACTTTTTTAAGTATTTCCTTGCCTCATGTAGCTTATACAGCACACTTCATTGTCCAATGCAATCTTTGTACTATCTGTAAGAATTATGCCATTTATCTCCATAACCATTCCATGTCTGCTGTCTTAAAAATGGATTATATATAAACGTGACTGGTTTTCAGTAAAAAAAAAAATCTTGCATCCCCATATGCTGGGACTGAAAGAAAAGGACATCCTGGTTTTGCAAAAAATCCAGAACCAGTGAAAGCATTTCAAGAATATTAACTGATCAGGGTCTTCAATGTTTGACAATCATCACCAACATTCTATCAGCCAAAAATACAAGCAGAATGACCCTGATCAGAGTATGTGTTTCAGTCACAGCATCTATTGTGGTTCTCCACTGTTGAAATGCTTGGAAGCCCTTCTCCCTGAATGTTGGTTACACACTATCTTCAATATGTATTTCATTTGTCTTTAACCCTTTCCTCCATAGGCTATTTTAGAACCCAACCTCTTTGAATGAATCTACCCAAAAGGAGCATTTACTAGAGGAAAGTAAAATTTTAGAATTTTGCAGTTTGAAACCATTGTGATCAATAGAGCATTTGCTCCTATAGGAGAAATGCTCTATTTATCACAATGGTTTCAAGAAGTGGTTATTACAGAGGCGCAGAAAGGCCTATTTATGGAGGAAAGGGTTAAAAAATTTCAGTATGGGAAACTAGTTACTAATGCCCTTTGCAAACAGCGAAGACCCAGATGAGAGGAGTCCAAGGGTCTACACTGTTTGTCATGTTATGCATTCCTTTAAAAACCTTCCTGAATATTCACTGTAAGTTTGACTTATTTGAAAATATAAAAGTTTTACTTTTTAGTTATTTTTCAGTATGTTCAGATAGTGCTGACAAAACCCATGAGCATATGTGCATACTACTACAAACATTTCTAACGATGTATTTCTAACAACATATCACAAAGTCACTTGTTAAGTGTTTTGACACATGATAATACAACAATAAATTGCACTGGCAAGTGTTGGTTGCCATGGTTACCATCAGCAGACTGGTTGTGATGTGAGCTCCAATGGGGACAATACATTCTTCTGTGGCACAGACTGAACCTGGCTGCTGGGCTTTGGTGCTCTTAGTGTCGGTACTGAAACAAAGTCAATATACATTACAGCAACCATCAAATGAATGAACAATGTCTTTACTAAGTACTATTTATAAGTCCATTAATTTCAATTCTAACACACCTCGCGCACACATCTACATAAACAAAGAAGGGACGTATCTATGTTTGAATTCTCAATAAAACACTGCACGCGCTGTAACGGCTTAACGTGACGTAATATGGCTTCGAAAATTCGTACGACAAGAAACGTAGTGCCGTTGTGGCGGTGCAAATTATAGTTAAATTGAAGTGTTAGAATCGAAATAATAAATTTATACCAGTGTTTTATCGTGTTCGATTGCACGATAAAACACTGGTATGAATTTATTATTTCTTAATTAATCCTTTCCCTATCAAATATTCATGTAAAGAATAACGGCATCATGAATATTTATTAGCTGAAAATTTTATAATGGCATATGTACAGATGACTGTTTGGTATTGGTAGAAACTGTAGAGTCAGGTATATTAATATTTCATAAGCAAACAGAGCAGAAACTGATCAAACAGCTCCTGTAGGAACTATCTGATCTGGGTCTACCATTTTGCAAAGGTGTGAAAAAAGGGGTTTATATGACGGAAATGGTTAAAGGTATTTAAATGGTGCTGACTTCTCTAACTTTACAAACTGGTGGAGAGGAGATACTTGGTCAACTAATTGGCATGTTCAAACACAGCAGCTAATCTGTCAAAATTGCATCAAAATATCCATGTATTCTTTTTCTCTTGAGCTAATTACATCTGTACAATCATATGCTTATACTTTAGCCCATCCAGTCCTGGGAATCTTTCATATATAAACATCATTGCTAATTTTTATTTCTAAAAGGCATACTTTCTTCAACTTTTTTTTTATTGAAACAGCATCAGGGTGTCAAGCAGTTTGGATCCAGATGAGATGCCAAATAACTTGGCATCTCATCTGGATCCAAACTGTTTGCAGATGTAATCACATGTTTGTCACCAAGACTGAATGGGTTTAGGAATTGTATATATTGTAGACCTAGAGACAAACATTTACAAATAACAAAGTACAGTTGAACTGTGATACCTTATACTTCAAAGGACTATTGAAATTACTTCGAAAGTTCACAGCTTAATGCAGGTCAAAAGTAATGCTGAAAGCTCCTGTAGGAGCTTTAAGCATTTCTCTCGACCTGCATTAAGCTGTCACATGTGCTTCTAGATATGTGTAGAGATACAGTTTAGAACAATACTATAGTGTACTGTAATAAAGAACTGAACTTTTAGTTCGAGTTATCCTGAAGTTTGAGTTATCCGAGTTTAAGATATCGAGGTTCCACTGTAGAACAAAGATAGAACTTCATACAGTATTTGTTCTCCAATACAAACCCTTTACTCCATAGACCTTTTTTACACATTTGCAAACAAAGTAGTCCCAGATCAGAAAGCTCTTGCAGGAGCCGTCTGATCAGGGTCTACTCTGTTTACTTATGAAATAAAAATTTTTTTTCAGTTTCTGCCATGGTAACCAATTTCTGTATTCATATGCCATTACAAAAATCCTGCTATTTAACCCTTTCTATACCAGCAGTGTTGTCTGCTCAACACATTTTCGCCTGCTTCAAGTCTTAAGAGTGGGTGTTTAACCCTTTCTCTCATATAAACGTGTTTTCACGCATTTGCAAACAAAGTAGACCCAGATCAGACGGCTCCTAGAGCAGCCGTCTGATCAGGGTCTGCTCTGTTTGCTTGTAGAATTTGAAAGAACTGTGCCTTTACTTTCTAAAATAGCTACATTTATCCACCTGCAAGTTTTCATTATAATTATTTTCCCATGAATATTCAGCAGGTATCGAAATTTGGAATAAACATAGAACAGGGAAAGGGTTAAACAAACAGAGTAGCAAACAGCTTGGATCCTGATGAGGCGCCAAGTTACTCGCTGTCTCATCTGGATCCAAACAGACATGTCTCCATGGCACTGAAGGGATTAATATTCATGGCATCATTATTCTTTATATGAATATTCATGAAGTAAAAGGTTTATCGGATAACTGCACATTTTTTTCAATCTTATCAAACTCTTAAACGAAAATTTCCAAATATCACAGACAAAGGAAAGCAGAAAGCATGTTGTTTGTGTGTAAACTTAATAAATAATGACTATATATCTGTGCTATTATGATCTGTACTATAGCAGAGTGTGAAAATGTAAAATATGCCGACAGAAACAAGTGAATATAAAGCAAAACATCTTTACTAGAGACATTTTATGACATGAGCACTACGAGCTGACAGCAGAAAAAATGTTAATCAGCAGGAAAATGTTTTCCTAGTGACATGAATCTGTCAACAGGCGTTATAGGATTATGTTGGTTCATCAGATAAAGACTGTGATAGTGGTGGTGAATAGAAATATTACAAGAGATCTAGATAAAAAGTTTACATTTAACCTTTACATTCATTTAACCCATTCCCTCATATGCTCTTTTTAGATCCAACCTCTTTGAACAAATCCACCAAAAAGGAGCATTAACCAGAGAAAAGGAAATGTTTAGAATTTTGAAATTTGAAACTATTGTGATAAATAGAGCATTTGCTCCTATAGGAGCAAATGCTCTATTTATCACAATGGTTTCATAAAGTGATTTTAAAGAGGTGTAGAAAGGCATATTCATGGAGGAAAGGGTTAAATGCCTTTTCATCACTTTATAACAAATACAGTAGACCCTATTCAGATGACACCTATAGGAGCATCTGATACAAGTCTGCTCTGTTTGCTTACAGCAGAATATAAATTTGATTCTACAGTTTCTGCCTCAATCTATATGCCATTATAAAAAAATAATCTAATTAATGTCAATGATATCATTATGTCTTACATGAATATTCAAAAGGGAAGGGATCAATCATGAATCTGAATCAAACATTTTCTATATTTCCTACAAAACTCTACCTTTTTGGTACTTGCTACAATTGCTTCTCCCGGGCAATTCTATTAAGTACCAACAGGTTTAGGTTTGGGAGAATAATAAGAGATTTTCATGGATCAGTGCTCTAACCATCTAAAGCTCTAGTATTATTTTCATTGGGCTCAAAAGTCAATTACAGAAGACAAGAAAAGATGTGTAAATTAAAATATTTTCAAAAATAACTGCTTTAGTTCTCCACCAAACCCTGTGTTGTGATCGCTCTTTTGAAAAAAAACCTTGTCATAACATAGGGTTTGAAGGGGCAATGGCGATTTTAACCCATTCCCTCATATTGACGCCTTTTGACGCCTCTGTAAAAGTCACTTTCTGAAACCATTGTGATAAATACAGCATTTGCTCCATAGGAGCAAATGCTCTAATTATCATAATGGTTTCAAAACTACACAATTCTGAAATTTTGCTTTTCTCTAGTTAATGCTCCTTTTCAGTAAATTTATTCAAAGAGGTAGGATCTAAAAATAGCCTATGAGGTAATGGGTTAATACTTGATTCTATTGCTCTGTATTGCCACTGTCTAGTTTACTTTGCACCATAAAGCTGACTACAACTACTTTGCAACTATGCAAACACAAAATGTATGGCAATTCCTTAAATTAACAGATAGGCTTACTTGTAATCTGTGTACATTTATTGTGCTTCTATTCCAAAATGACGTACAATCGGCTCTTTGTAGGAAATTTCCCCCTAACATTTACTATAATGATAGCCAAATCAGTGTAAATTGTGACTGTAAGTATGGGAGACTATTGTGCTGTTAAACAAGGCCTGGCTGAGAACTCTTTGGTGTCTATACAGATTTCAAACTGTTTGGCATTGTGACTAGATTTATGAAGAGAAATGATACAACTATTTTACAACTTTCATTGTTGCAGTGGACAACAGTTTTTCAAAGACAACAATTGTGTATTAGCAAGCAAAGAGCTGAACATGCATTTAAAAGTGCTCTGAAGACTGTACAGTGTAACAAATGTGCCAATGATTAGATCAACAATATCAACAGAAAAGAAAGAAAACAAGTGAGTAACAGTATGGACAAACTGCTGACACAATATAGACTGAGAATGTTCTTGTATTCCAATTAAAATGTTTGTAAGGACTAGATATAAACCCCTACTTACTCTAACACAGCTAGGGACTACAAGCAGCAGAGAAAAAATAAAACAGAGATAGATGTATGGTTACGGACAAATGTACAGTTATGAAGGAGGTATGGTTATGAACAAATGTACAGTTATGAAGGAGGTATGGTTATGAACAAATGTACAGTTATGAAGGAGGTATGGTTATGAACAAATGTACAGTTATGAAGGAGGTATGGTTATGATGAAATGTACAATTATAAAGGAGGTATGGTTTGGGACAAATGTACAGTTATGAAGGAGGTATGGTTATGGACAAATGTACAGTTATGAAGGAGGTATGGTCATGGACAAATGTACAGTTATGAAGGAGGTATGGTTATGGACAAATGTACAGTTATAAAGGAGGTATGGTTATGGACAAATATTTCGAAGGAGAAATGGTTATAGACCAATGTACGATTATGGAGGAAGTATGGTTATGGACAAATGTATGGTTAGGAAGGAGGTAAATGTACAGTTATGAAGGAGGTATAGTCAGGGTTTCCGCTGCCGTTCGCCACTTTCGCAAATGGCGAAAAAATATCCGAGAGTGGCGAAAAAAATATTGACCAAGCATACTTTTTTTCTGCAGTCCTAAATTTCAAAAATTACCTTAATTAACCCTTTATCTGGGAATTAGCTGTAAAAGATAATTAATCTCATCGCCTCGGGCACCCTCGTGTCAAACTGACAGGTTGTTCACCAATACACACACGGATTAAGAGTCTATAGGAAACGATAACCAAAGGCGCGTTCGATTTGTCACTTTCAGAACAAATTCACGGGACAGAAGCAAAAATTGCAATTGAACACGATCATAAACTGAAGATTCGTGGTCAGTATAACTCTGTCAAATTGGAACATTAATACGTTATAATTTTTATTTCGCGTCTCCTCTCCTCTGGTTTTCTTGGAATTAAATGGTGAAGGCAGTAGAACTAGTTCTTCCGAACATTTCTACTCCTGTCGCACTTAATCGTACACGTTCATTTTTCAACTTCCGAACTGCACTTTTGTGGACGTCTAGGCATGTTTTGTCATGAATTCTAGATAGGGTTTCTCTGAGTTGCTGGTGATTCAATTCTTGATCAAATTCGAATGCAAAAGATTTGAATAAAATTCAACCGAAAGCAATTAAAACGCTTAAAATGCGCTCCAGCTAATGGTATTTTGGGTGGTGGGGTAAAATTGTAGAAAGACTGTTGGACGTTCGGGAGACGAGCTCAGTTGCTCGACACATTCTGATGTGTTTTTTTTCAGTTGAACAAATGATCTTGAACAGGGAATCGTTAAAACCGAAAGTAGATCGATAACTCCATTTCGAGTACACAAATGTGAACTAGAATTTACACAGAAATACACGCTGAATCATATCTTGTAAAAATAAATGTGCAACTACCTATACATAACTTGTAACTGTTGATATAAAGCATTCAGCAGCCATTTCGGTCCATTCCTTTGGGTGATTGCACAATATAAGTTTGACTGGTCTTAGTATCAGCTATACTTTATCCGTTGTAGAGAAACATTGCCCCCCCCCCCCCCCCCAAAAAAAAAAAACCCAAAAAAACCCCTGTAAAACAACCTTTTTCCTGATTCAAACAAAAGTTGTTAAATACATGAAGCACTGTATATCAAAACTTAATTTCTTCAATATTTACTCAATTTACAACATTAAAAACACACTAGTTTTGATGAAACATTAATTCAGCAATGACTATTCAATGACTGAGTATAGAAGTCTGAGATTGGTGTTACATCTGTAGATACTGAATGTGAAGCTTGCTGTTTATATTGATATACTGCTATGTAGAAAATAAATTTCAGTAAACACAAGTAGTCATCATAATTTTAACATGCATAAATGTTATGTTTTAGTGTTAGTTTATGCTCCAGGTATACTGGAAATGGCGACTTTTTTAGTCCAGATTTAAAAAAAAATCGACCAGGAGGGGACACACACCCCCCCCCCCCCCCCGGGACCCTCCCCTCGCACCCAAAAAAGTGGCTGAAAAATATTTTGGCCCAGTGGAAACCCTGTATAGTTATGCACAAATGTAGTTATGAAGGATGTATGGTCATGCACTATGTATCTATGAAGGATGTATGGTCATGCAGGTATGTATTTATGAAGGATGTATGGTCATGCACATATGTATTTATGAAGGATGTATGGTCATGCACATATGTATTTATGCAGGATGTATGGTCATGCACATATGTATTTATGAAAGATGTATGGTCATGCACATATGTATTTATGAAAGATGTATGGTCATGTACATATGTATTTATGAAGGATGTATGGTCATACACATAAGTATTTGTGAAGGATGTATGGTCATGCACATATGTATTTATGAAGGATTATGGTCATGGACAAATGTAGTTGTGAGGGGTGTATGGTTATGCAAAAATGTAGCTATAAAGGAAGTAAGGTCATAGACAAATGTACTGAAGGATGTATGGTTATGGAAAAAGTATGATTATAAAAATTGGATAAATCATATGTATTGGGTTAATATCATCTTGGTCCCAGTACAATGTGCAATTAGACTCCATCAACACCAATGTTTTGTTCACTCAACATTATCCCTAACAGTCTCTTTGTTTTAAAACCATAAAGTCTATCTAAGACAGAAGTGTTGAATAGTATCTCTCTATTCTTCAACCCTCTACTCCATTAATAGTTATGCCAGATTCAGTCCAATTTGAATATTAATTAATTCTTGTACTAAACATACAAAGTACAGAAATGTGTTGGCACTGTAAAGAGAATCTGGTTCCATGCCTATAAAACTTTTTAGTGGAGTCTGAGTTTGTTCTAAAGTTTTTGATTGGTCAGATTTGAGCCTTTGGCTCAAATCTGACCAATCAAAATCTTGAGAACAAACTAAGACTGTAAAATATAAGCAAACATGGCAGACATTGATCAGACAGCTCACACAAGAGCTGTTTAGTATGGGTCTACTCAGTTTACAAAGGTTTAACAAGGTACATATATGGAGTAGAGAGTTAAACAAATATTACACATAAAGATGTCAATTTTTAAAAGAAAGTACTCTTTTATGAAACCACATACTTCATATGAAAATAGTTCAAGTATTTGGACAACTTCTTCTTTCTCGTCTATTAAAAAACATATTTATAGCTATAGATTTACATACAATACACACAACTCTCCTAAGAGATTGATGAAACTGAAAGGAAATTAATATGGATGCATCCAGCATAGGGATTCCATCTGATATTGGAAGAGAAATAATCTAAATACATGTATTTGTGAATTTCAAATCTGTCAAGGTTTTGTTTCAAAATATATTTTTATTAGAGAAATGCATGCATACACACTCAACAGCTGGACAGACACCCTGTTTCTTGAAAAACAAATGGTTATAAGTTAGTGATATTTAAATCTATAGTACACTGATAACATTTGCATGGCTGCAGTGAATTGGCGAAAACTTAGCCATACAGTTTAGATACAGAAGAGATGCAGACATGCTTGGTATCTCATCCAGCTCATTCCTGTATGACACTATGGTTATAATTTTGGACTGACTTTGAGAAATGTAGCAGACAAAATAATTTGCAAATTGGGAATGAATTAAACATGAATTCAACCAACATCACCTCGGCTGGTGACAAGGGATTAGCCCTTTCGCGGATGAATATTCATTTAAGAAATAATGACATCAATGATCATGAACATTTACTAGCTGAAATCTTTAAAATGGTAAATGTACACAGGATATTTTGGTATTGGTAAAACCTGTAGAGTCAAATCTATTACACTTCCATATTAAAGCCTACGGAGCAGACTTTGATCAGACGGCTTCTACAGAAGCAGCCTGATCTGGGTCTATTCTGTTTGCAAAGGTGTGAAAAGGCTTATATATAAAGGAAAGGGCTAATTAGGCAGTGGGTGGAGTATACTTACTGTATCCCATGCCCTGCAGGAAAAGCCTGAAGGCTTCACAAACTTTGCCAGGTTGTTCTTCTAGTGGCATACCACCACAGTCAGCAATCTGAAACACATAATACAAAGAAACTCAGCATCTCATCACGATCCTAACTGTTTAACCCTTTCCCTCATAGGCTATTTTTAGATCCAACCACCTTGAATAAATCTACTGAAAAGGAGCATTAACTAAAGAAAAGGAAACTTTGAATTTTGTAGTTTGAAACCATAGGAGCAAATGCTCTATTTATCACAATGGTTTCAACAGGTGACTTTTACAGAGGCGTAGAAAGGCATATTTATGGAGGAAAGGGTTAATACGGTATGTTTATCGAAACAAAATGGAAGTAAATTCAAAGATGGCAATAGAAGCACACAACACTAACAAATAGCAGTGAATAAGTACAGTTAGATAGAATGCAAAATAAAATTTGTTAAATTTCCATAAAAGAAGGGTCAAGACCTCTAATTAGATGCAAACTGACCTCTACGACTAGTGTGATAGAGAAATTGAATATTTATGCAGATATACATACATTCACAATGCCAAAGATAAGGTCATCATATTGAAATTCTGAAGTGAATGATGGCCTGTGCAACACATGATATTAGTTTTAGTATGGTAATGAGGTTATTTCCCTTTATTCAAAACATCACCCTATAACAGAGGCAATCTGGCCAAATATACAAAGTGCCGTATAACTAATTTTAAACATTCACTGCGTGCTGCCAGTATGCTACTCATCATCTTTTAGATATCCTAATAAGCCCCATCTAACGCCAGATGTACAAAATGACAACTACTTTAACCAATTACCTCATAGGCTATTTTTAGATACAACCTCTTTGGATAAATCTACCCAAAAGGAGTACTAACTGGAGAAAAGGAATTTTTTTAGAATTTCGTAGTTTGAAACCATTGTGATAAATATTTATCACAATGGTTTCACAAAGTGACTTTTACAGAGTCTTCAAAAGTCGTCAATATGAGGGAATGGGTTAAACCTTTACTCCATGAATTTTCATATAAGGAATTATGACATAAATATTAATTGACTGAAGTTTAAAACCAACATATGCACACAGAAACTTTTAGGCCATTATTTTTTTTTAGAATCAGATACATGTACTTACTTCATAAGCAAACAGAGCAGACCCCAATCAGATGACTCCTATTAAGAGCCATCTGATCTGTGTCTTCTCAGTTTGCCAAAGCATTAAAAGGCATATATATGGAGTAAAGGAATAAAAACCAATGCAAATCACATTTAAAAACTTCATCAGCATGGGTGATATAATAAGGACCTGTTAGGTTGTCTAATATTCAAACATTACTTACAGACAGACCAACATGTGTTTGGAAGTTTCATTTTTAAAGTCAAACAATGACCAAAGAGGGCATTTATCACTCAGGTGTACAGATGAATGTTTATGTCGCATATTTAGCTTCAGCATGTCAAATACTATTTTTGCATTTTCAAGAAAATGGAGCAAAAATTGCATTATCAAACCAGTCGATCAACTTGAATTTGATCAGAAAAAAAATCAAACACAACTGCTCATCATGTTGACCATTTCTGTAAAAGTTATGGAAATGCTGAGAAAACTGTAGCATCAGTTTGCTCCAGTTTGAACAGACCACAGACACAGACAACGTTAACAACAACCAACAACCTGACTTCTATTAACCCATTCCCTCATAGGCTATTTTTAGATCCAACCTTTGAGTTAATCTACTGAAAAGGAGCATCAACTAGAGAAAAGGAAAATTTTAGAATTTGTAGTTTGAAACCATTGTGATAAATAGAACATTTGCTCCTATAGGAGCAAATGCTCTATTTATCACAATGGTTTCAATAGGTGACTTTTGCAGAGGTGTCAATATGAGGGAATGGGTTATTGCAATAAATACAGTGAAACCTCGGAAATCCGAACCCCTTCCGGACCAAATGAAAAGTTCGGATTTCTGAGGATTTCGGATTTCTGAGGTTTCTCATATAGTTAAATGTTTCGACCACAATTATGCTCTCTAAGTAAGGTTGATGTGATCAAAATGTTGATTGCCGATAATGCATGACATTAAAGGGTAGATTTTGCTCATTAAGTATTTGCAATGGACTTGTTTCTTTAAAGCTTTCTATTTTGAAGAAGCAACACCAATGTAAATAATAGTTGAACTGAACTTTAATGTCAAGGGTTAAGTCAACCCGTCTACGCTTACTCGGCGGTTCAGACATGATCGTGATCTTAACTAGAACTTTTCTTTACGATGTAGAATATAGCCTAGAATGAGCGAGAATGGTGAACAATTTGAGAAACTGCATTATTTATTACATTTGGAACAATTAGGGATTACTCGCGACCTTAGTTTGCAAAATTACCAAACGAGATTAAAGATGTTTTTTGTCAGTCAGTCCACTGTGTGTAAAACAAAAAGTCGCCGCACAAAAGAGACCGCTCTTTATTCCACAAAATTAGGACATAATTTGGACATTAAAGAGGTCTTACTGCAGTCGATCGCCACAGCCCGTCTTTTAATCCATTTAAATCAACAGCCGCATCAAACACCTAATGATTCTTCGAAGATAATTGGGGCTTAAACAAACACCAGTTGACACGACTACCGCACACGCTTTATCGTGTGTATGTACCGTGTAGAGTTGTGGTAACATAGCTGCTAAAAATAGACGCGCATGCCAGCCCAAACATTCTCAGGTACAGTAAGCGTTCGGAATTCCGGGTTACATTTAAGTGCAATTAAACAATTTCGGACGAAAAAATCGTTCGGAATTCGGAATTCTGAGTTTCCGGATTTCTGAAACTTTCCCGTAGTTAAAATAAGAAGAAAAAAAATCGGGACCAAACGGAACGTTCGGAATTCCGGGGATTTCGGAATTCCGGAATTCCGAGGTTTCACTGTAATAACATCATGAATATTAATTAGATGAATTTTTATAATGGCATATGAAAACAGGAAATTTCTGTAATGTAGAAACTGTAGATTTATATCCATAATATTTCATCAGCAAACAGAGTAGACCCTGATCAGATGGTTCCTACAAGAGCCATCTGATCTGGGTCTAAATTGTTTGCAAAGGTGTAAAAATGCATATTAACCCTTCAAATTTCTGTTGCAGCTGTATAAGAATCTATTTCATTCATTTTGATCATACACCTACCTTCATGAAGTCAGTCTGTTCAGGATCCATTCTTCCATTCATGTTGACTACATCGTCCATGTGAGGTGAGTCATCTCCAACAACCATCAGACTTCGGCATCTGCAGTAAACAGACACACATCAATGTTGTGAATTATAACTGGTTAATATAAACACTTCTAAACACTTCTACAGTGAAGACAGAGATCAGATGGCTCAGCAGTCTGATCTTGGTCTACTCAGTTTGTAAATGCGTCAAAAGGTGTCTTTATCAAGTAAAGAGCTGAAGGAATAATTCACAAATTAACTATAAAACTCTAACTCACTTCACAGTTTTCACAGCTGCCTTCTTCATTAAATCTAACTCCCGCAGTATATTCAAATCAGATCTCCTGGAAAGTAAAAAAATATATGCATTTATACAAAACTGCCAAATCAATTCTGTTTCGATAATATTTAATCTTATTTCAATACTGAAGCTCATCGTAAGTTAGTAAACACTATTTTATACCTCATGACAGCCAGTTCTTCACTAACTGCAGTTTAAGGACGAACATATAAACTGCAGTATTCAATGCATTCATGCAAATCTTTCTAGTACACCTAACACAGACAGAAAATTCAGAAGAAATGCAAACACAAATACTCTTTTCAGTTACATCCCCCTCCCACGCCTACAAAAAACCCTATGACTTTTACAGGAGGGATATGATGCCCTGTATCGCTCATCTCGATCAATAGGTTAAGTGATCTATAATGCTGTTTTGTTAAATTCCAATCAGCACTTTAGGAGAATATTTTGTTTAAAGAAAATATTTGTTGAAATCTATTTTCAGCTCTTGTAACCTAATTATTCAACAAACAAGAACCATTTATACAACTGTTATACAGGACTTCTGAGAGCATGGTCTTTAAAATTGGTTTATATAACTTAGAGGAATCATTCTTGCGAAGTTTGGTTTAATTCACTCTTGTAGTTTAGGAGAGATGCTGTTCAAAGTACTTGTAGACAACACACCACCACAGATAATCATAGCAATATGTGCCAGGTGAGTTAAAGCAAAATATTCAATGAATATGTGTCACCTTCTGGCAGAAGTGTGACACAAAACGTGTAACAGACAGACAGCCAGTCATACATTGGAGATGTGATCACTACATGTCACTCTGCTAAAGAAGATGACACAAAAACTTTGTAATGTCTTTAGACACATTCTTGTGTTTCATTGTATAAATTTTCTTCTGTGTCTGTTGAAAATGCACTTTAAATATCTAAACATTTCAAAGACTGATTGAAACACTGTGTGTGTTTTTCTTCATATGCATTACATATATGGAAATAAATAGTAGCACAGCGTAAGCCCAATTCTGCAGCAGGTGTACAACAAGAACACTGTCTTGTGATTTAAGAATGTAATTTCTGAAACAAACAAGACAAGCATTCCTCATTTGTTTTTTAGGTACTTCATACCTGAGGTAGGACTCTATGAAAAGAGACAGGTTCTGGGCATTAATAGACTTGACATATTCCTTGAACACAGCCACCAAGTCATAGTTCTCCCATCTTGTCTTCTGCAATATAAATGGAACAGATGAATAAAGAATAAAATACATTCAAACCTTAACACTACTCCACAAATACTCATGTCAGAAATAATGACATCATGAAATGTCAGTCAGATTATTTTTTTTATATACAGCCATATGACCACAGGACATTTTGAACATTGCTGAAACTAAAGAATCAGATCTTATATAATTCCATAAGCAAACTGAGCAGACCTTGATTGATTAGAAGGTTCATACAGGAGCAGTCTGATCTTGGTCTACTCTGTTTGCAAAGCTTATGAAGACATATTCATGGAGTATAAGCATATTACATTACATATTTGGACAAACAAAGGCAAACAGTGTAAACCCAGATCAAACTGCTCCTGAGAGAACAGTTTAACCCATTCCCTCATATTGACGCCTTTTGACGCCTCTGCAAAAGTCACTTTATGAAACCATTGTGATAAATAGAGCATTTGTTCCATAGGAGCAAATGCTCTATTTATCACAATGGTTTCAAAACTACACCATTCTAAAATTTTCCTTTTCTTTAGTAAACGGTCCTTTTTGGTAAGCTTATTCAAATAGTCTGGGTCTAAAAATAGCCTATGGGGGAATGGGTTAATCATGTTCTAAACTATATGCTACTGAATTAGTTCCATTTTAAATTTATCAATAACAGTGTCAAATTAACTTATTCAGCTTTACAAACTGGTGTAGAGGGGAGATTGTGTGTCAGAAAATTTCAAGTGATTATAGTACAGTATTACTACTCACTGATCCAAACCAGTGCCACAAGAGGTATTCTTCAGTGAAGTTTGTCACCTGGCCACTCCACAGGTACCATGAGTTCATCTGAAAATGTGTCAAATCAAACATGAAATTAAAAATGCAACACATCTCCAGAAATCTGGCAACAAATTACACATAAAGCTTACCAAATATTGTTAAACAGTTTCTAAGTCCTAAACAAAGAGTTCTCTTTGCAAGAATTACAAATTTTCTTTATCATTTTCAGATAAGATCATTCTGAAACCATAACATGGGCTACTATAACTTAATTTGGACAGCATTTAAAACTATTTTATTTTCATTTGTCATCAAATAGAGATGACCTTGTTATTAACCCTTTCCCTGTTTCATATATATGTAAGAAATAATGACATCTTGAATATTTATGAGCTTATTTTTTTATAATGGCACATGAATATATGGCATTTTCATATAGGCATGAAATGTAGAGTCAGATTTATTAAAATCTCATGGAAATTTTATCAAAATTTCACTAACAAACTGAGCAGACCCTGAGCTTGGTCTAGTCCATTTGAATAGGCATGAAAAGGCGTTTATATAAAAGAAAGGGCGATTTGCACACAGTCAACATGTATACTCACTGCCATGCCACAGTCATGTCTGATCATGGTTTACATCTGTTGTTAATTTGGATATTAACTTGCTGAAAACTAGTGTACTAGATATCTGAAAACAGTGTAAACCCAGATAAGAGGGCCCCTAAAGAAGCACTCTAATCAGGGTCAGCATGGTTTGTCATTCAAAATCCTTTTGCAAAAAATATACATGTACTTTCATACTGAATGGGGTATGAAACAAGGATGATGTAGCAGCTTTCTGTTGCTACATCACACAAGCAGTAAACATGATAAAATTTGTACTGACTATGGTTAATCCTATGAATGTGGGACACCCATGTACAGTCATTTGTAAACAGTGTAGACCCAGATCAGAGGCTTCCTAGATGAGCCTTCTGACAGCGGTCTGCACTGTTTGTCATTCAAAAATCCTCTAGCAAGTTAAAGCACTTGTCTTCATACAGGGTGGAGTCTATAGTCAAACACTGATGAGCTATTCCACTCTGAAAATTCAGCTCTCGACGGGTTCAATATATACCACATGATTAACCCATTTGTTCCCAGTGGATTCTTCCATGCTTACATATTTGATTAGTCCAATATATGGGATCGTGGGAGCAAATGGGTTAATTATAAGTTTCAAGTATTGTAGTATCTGATCAGATACATGATGTCGTGCAGTGACTGGTCTGGATCTACACTGTTTGCAAAGTCATACATGTCTTTTTTCTATATATGGGTAATGCCAATCAATTATACTACTCAAAGTAAGGATCAGCTAATGCTTGTCCTACCTTTTGGTACCCCCACTCTATCCAGCCTGGTTTAGTGGATGTTGCGTTGATCAGCACTAGTGAGTCCACTCTGGTTGGATGTGTCAACTGTAAAATATGGAATAGCAAATCCATCATTTCAACACCATACTGTTCACCGAATCAATACTTTTATCAGTACAATACTTTCTTGAATTCATGAGCTTTAGTAAATAAAGTACATAAGGTATTTTCCTTTGGATCAAATCTGATTTAAAACCACTTTTTCCATGGAATTGTTTACAGTAAAACCTCTCTATAATGGCCACTAAATGGTGTTAATTAGTTGGTATTTAGGGTAGGTGGCTGCTTAAAGCAAGGTGAAAGTAAAGCAGAATGCTCCTATAGGATAATAGGAGCGTTCTGTTTTACTTTCACCTCGCTTTAAGCAGCCACCTAACTTTAACACAAAATACTTCATGTAATTTAGTGGCCGTTATAGAGAGGTTTTATTGTACCTAGTCTTAGCATACTTACAGAAAATCTTGCCAAAATGTTGGCTCCAGCTCCTACACCCATGCCAATGAACCTCTTTACACTGGAAAACAACACAATGAAAAACAGTCAAGACCATGACAGACAATATCTCTGATGTCAGTATAGCATTATCCAACCCACTGTTGTACTACAGAAACTTGTTAAAATATCCCTTTTAAGTTAACTCTTTCCCTAAAACGCTTTTTCATGCCTTTGCAAACAGAATAGACCCAAATCAGACGGCTCCTGTAAGAGCTGTCTGATCAGGATCTTCTCCGCTTGTTATGACATGATATAGATCTGATTCTACAGTTTTTGTCATGGAAAAAAAATTCCATGAAAATTATTTTACATTATAAAAATTCAGCTAATAAATATTCACAATGTCATTATTTCTTACATGAATATTGAACAGGTAAAAGGTTAAACAAGCCTGTTGCAACCAATCAAGGATGTTTTTAAAAGACAAGTTTAACATGACAAACAAAGCACCCCCCTGATGATAGGGCTCGTCTAGGAACCCTCTCATCTGAGTCTTAACTGTTTGCAAAGGACGTTAGTGACTCTTCTCCCACTCTAAATGGGTTAAGTTAAATATTTATGCTACCTGGTTTAGGCCCAATTGAGATATTTCACTTCTCGAAATATTATACAACATTATTTTATTGGTGTACACTTTCAATTGCTACAATCATCTCCAAAATGAACTTGTTTTATGTTACAAGAGAGCTATGATGTCCCCATCAAGTCATGTGATCTATACGCATTTATAAATACACTGACCTGAATCTTTAAAAATTAGCAAACAATTTAGGCACAAGGTCAACTACCCAATGGTTTCATACATGTTTTCTTTAGCCATTAACTCTTTAACAATCTTTAACACTCCTCTTTTAACCCTTTCCCTGTGCTATAGTTAGTCCAAATTTCAATACCTACTGAATATTCATGGACAAAATAGTTATAATTAAATATTGAAGGTGGAATATTGTAGCCATTTTAGAAAGTAAAGAAACAGCTCTTCCAAATTCCACTAGCAAACAGAGCAGACCCTGATCAGATGGCTCCTCTAGGAGCCGTCTGATCTGGGTCTACTCTGTTTGCAAATGCGTGAAAACACCTTTATATGAGGGAAAGGGTTAATGCTTATGCAAAGAGAGTAGATCCACATAATGTGACATTAGATGGCTCCTGTACGAGCTGTCTGATCAAGGTTTGCTCTGTTTGCTTTAAAATGAAATAATACAGATCTAATTCTAGTTTCTGCCATGTCCAAAACTTTCTGTACTCATATGCTATTATCAAAAATTATGTAATCAATATTCATGGTGTCATTACTTCTATCATAAATATTCATAAGGGTAAGAGTTAAAAATTATTGTCTAAATACCTATAAAGTTTCCACTTAACTTTCCACTTTATGTACTCACCTGAAATGATCTGCAACTGTTAGGATGGCTTCGGCTATCTCATCCACAGTCGGATACATGAAACTGGAAAATAAAATAAATACATAAAATACAGTCACACCAAATCATTGAGATTTCTTGTGCATACATTTAACCCTTTCCTCCATAGGCTATTTTTAGACCCAACCTCTTTGAATCAATCTACCAAAAAGGAGCATTTACTAGAGAAAAGGAAAAGTTTAGAAGTGTGTAGTTTTGAAACCGTTGTGATAAATAGAGCATTTGCTCCTATAGGAACAAATGCTCTATCTATCACAATGGTTTCATAAAGTGATTTTTACAGAGGCGTAGAAAGGCGTATTTATGGAGGAAAGGGTTAGCCCTTACAGCAATGAGTTTTCTAATGAACCCTTCCAGATTTGACATTAGACTACCTAACGCAAATTCTGGAAGGGTAAATTTTCCATAGATTGTTTAATATGGCAAATGGTGCAGACCCTGATCAGAAGAATCCATCAGGAGTCCTCTGATCTAGGTCTACAGTTTGTTTTCAAATTGCTAAGGACATTAAATGTGGTTCCCTCATTATAAGGATTAAGTACACAATTCCTCTGTCCTGTCCATATGCCATTAACTTCAGTTAATAATATTTATGATGTCATTATTTCTAACATGAATATTCATGAAGTATTGGGTTAAACGTTTAAAACATAGAAAATCAAAGCTGATAGCATTTTTCATTTAAGTCCCATAAAGTACTTTTTTAGGTGGAAGAATATTATAACTACATGTAAAACAATGGAGAACTAGAGGTTTTTGTCAAAAAAAACGGATGTCTCCCCTCTAATAAAAACAATATGTAAAGGGAAATCACTAAAAATGTTATGGTCTTGATGAATGATACTTCCCCTCATTATGCGTTTTCCACACTACATTTTTCAAGAAGAAAATGATAACAGCTAATAACTCCAAAAATACTAATACCAGATTTATGGCCCTTGTGCATGACACTTACTTTCATCATGCTCTTTCCAAAAATAAAATGTCATTCCAATAGCATCAGTCGAACAGGAGTTATTGATCGGCCAAAAATTTAACAAAGGGCAATAACTCCAAAAGTATTGAAGCCAGAATTATGGCCCTTGTTCATGACACTTTCTCTCATCATGCTCTTTCCATGTATGAAGTTTCAATACGATGGCAAGAGCCATGTAGGAGTTATCGTCCGGACAAGAAAGAATTAAACAAATGTACAAGGGGCAATAACTCTAAATTTATTGAAGCTCGAGTTAAGGATCTTATACATGACACTTTCTCTTATTATGATCGTTCCATGTATGAAGTTTCACTCCAATGGCATGTGTCACATAGGAGTAATCATCTGGACAAAAAATTGTGATTGTTTTTACAAAGGGCAATAACTCCAATATTAGTGAAGCCAGAGTTATGGACCTTGTGCATGACACTTCCTCTTGTTATGATCTTTCCATATATGAAGTTTCAATCCAATGGCATGAGCCATATAGAAGTTATCGTCCGGACAAAAAAGTGTGATTTTTTTACAAAGGGCAATAACTCCTATATTAGTGAAGCCAGAGTTATGTACCTTCTGCATGACACTTCCTCTCGTTATGATCTTTCCATATATGAAGTTTCAATCCAATGGCATCAGGCATATTGAAGTTATTGTCCGGACAAAAAATTATGATATTTTTTACAAAGGGCAATAACTCCAATATTAGTGAAGCCAGAGTTATGGACCTTGTGCATGACACTTCCTCTCATTATGCTCTTTCCATATATGAAGTTTCAATCAACTGGCATCAGGCATATTGAAGTTATTGTCCGGACAAAAAATTGTGATTGTTTTTACAAAGGGCAATAACTCCAATATTAGTGAAGCCAGAGTTATGGACCTTGTGCATGACACTTCCTCTCGTCATAATCTTTCCATATATGAAGTTTCAATCCAATGGCATGAGCCATAAAGGAGTTATAATCCGGACAAAAAAGTGTGATTTTTTTTTACAAAGGGCAATAACTCCAATATTAGTGAAGCCAGAGTTATGGACCTTGTGCATGACACTTCCTCTCATTATGCTCTTTCCATATATGAAGTTTCAATCAACTGGCATCAGGCATATTGAAGTTATCGTCCGGACAAAAAGTGTGACAGACAGACGGACAGACGGACAGACAGACAGACGGACTTTTTCCTTTGATCTTTTCTTGTGTGACTAGTCCCACAAGAAAAACTATTTTTGGCTCTAACTTTGGAAAAGAATGATCTGGAAGCTAACCCTAACCCTAACCCTATGTCCCACAACTGGCCAGGTTAATGTCACAAGAAATGGCCAGGTTAATGTCACAAGAGATGGCCAGGTTAATGATTTTACTTGTGGGACTAGTTAGAAAAAGTCACACAACTACCCTTTGGTGAGTGCGGACAGACGGACAGACGGACAGACGGACGGACAGACGGACAGACAGACAACTCTCACGAAAACAATATGTCTCCCCCATATAAATATGGGGGGAGACATAATGAGAGACCATAAATATTATTTGAGAGTCAAATACTTTTAATCATGATCAGATACTGATTTGCATAGCTTTTAGCACAGCATTCAATGCCGGATTTGATAAAAATGTGTTTCTTATCAAAGTCTTCAGTGTTCTACAACAGAAACCTAAAATTAAGTCTATAAATTCAGTCTTAAACTGTCTTATAGAAAGCTAGGAGCTTTCTACATTATCACGTGCATTGTACTGTCAATTTCATTATGTGTTAGGCTGCGTACATCCTAACCAGACTGCTCCTGTAGGAACCATCTGATCAGAGTCTGCTAGATGTTTGCTTATGAAATAATACAGATTTTATTCTTCCGTTTCAGCCATAGTCAAAAAGTATTTTGTTAATTTGCCTAAATCAGCTTATTTATATTCATGATGTCATTATTTCTTAACCTTTTCCTCCATAAATACGACTTTCTACGCCTCTGTAATAACCACTTCTTGAAACCATTGTGATAAATAGAGCATTTGATCCTATAGGAGCAAATGCTCTATTTATCAATGGTTTCAAACTACAAAACCATAAATTTTTACTTTTCTCTAGTAAATGCTCCTTTTGGGTATATTCATTCAAAGAGGTTGAGTCTAAAAATAGCCTACGGAGAAAAGGGTTAAGTGAATCCTCAGGGAGTAAAGTGTTAACCCTTTATTCCATGAATATCAATTGCCTCAATTTTATACTGACATTATATGAACACTGGAAGGTTTGGCCATGGCAGATATAGTAGAATCAGATCTACAATATATGTCAGAAGCAAACAGAACAGACCCAGATCAGACAGCTCCTATAGGAGCTGTCTGATATGGGTCTATTCTATTTGCAAAGGTGTTAAGAGAAGTATGTATGTAATCACAGGGGCCGTTTCGTGGGTATCGATGGTCTAAAAAGTATAAACAAGAGGGCCATGAGGCCCTGAAGCGCTCACCTGAGATAACCCAGGGGCGGGGCCATTTTTGACCAAGAAGTCATCATTTGTACAACATTGGTAGAGAACTACAAGGCAAAGCAGTATGCCATTAATTAAAGGTCTAAGCCTAATGGTTTCAGAGAAAAATAATATTTCATATTTTTCCCATGAAAAACTGATAAGCCCCAAGGCAGGGCCAAGTTTTACCCAGAGGCCAGGGTTGTAAGTTGAACATTCTTGGCAGAGGATCACAAGCCAAGTTACATATTTGTAGAGGACCATTAGATCATGTTACATACCAAACATCAAAGGTCTAGGCCTTACAGTTTCAGAAGATTTTTAAAGATTTTCCTATGAAAAACTGATCAGCCCTTGGGCGGGGCCATTTTTGGCCCAGGGGTCATAATTTAAACAATCTTTGTAGAGAACCATTACATCATGCTACATGCCAAATATCAAAGGTCTAGGCCGTACAGTTTCAGATAAAAAGATTTTTAAAGATTTTCCTATGAAAAACTGATAAGCCCTTGGGCGGGGCCATTTTTGACCCAGGGGTCATAATTTGAACAACTTTTGTAGATGACCATTAGATCATGCTACATACCAAATATCAAAGGTCTATGCCTTACAGTTTCAGAAGAAGATTTTTAAAGATTTTCCAATGAAAAACTGATAAACCCTTGGGCGGGGCCATTTTTCGCCCGGGGGTCATAATTTGAACAATCTTTGTAGAGGACCATAAGATCATGCTACATACCAAATATCAAAGGTCTAGGCCTTATAGTTTCAGAGAAGATTTTTAAAGATTTTCCTATGAAAAACTGATAAGCCCTTGGGTGGGGCCATTTTTGGCCCGGGGGTCATAATTTGAACAATTTTTGTAAAGGACCATTAGATCATGCTACATACGAAATATCAAAGGTCTAGGCCTTACAGTTTCAGAGAAGAAGATTTTTAAAGATTTTCCTATGAAAAACTGATCAGCCCTTGGGCGGGCCATTTTTGGCCCAGGGGTCATAATTTGAACAATCTATGTAGAGGACCATAGGCTCATGCTACATGCCAAATATCAAAGGTCTAGGCCTTACAGTTTCAGAGAAGAAGATTTTTAAAGATTTTCCTATGGAAAACTGATAAGCCCATGGGCGGAGCCATTTTTGGTCCGGGGGTCATAATGTGAATGTTTCGTTCCCCCTAGCCACTGATGCTTCTGACAAAATTTGGTTAAAATCGGATCAGCAGTTTCAGAGGAGATGTCATTTGAAAATGTGGACGGACGACGGACGCCGGACACCGGACACCGGACAAAGAGCAGTCACAATAGCTCATCCTGAGCCTATGGCTCAGGTGAGCTAAAAAAAATGATTGGGTCGATTTAGTGTTATATTATACAATATAACACTAAATCGACCCAATCATATTTTTTTTTACTTTTTAGACCATCGATACCCACGAAATGGTCCCCTGTGTATGTAATAAAGGGTTAAAGATCCCCATATTTGTTCATTGAGTATCCACTTTAGGGAATCATCTGTATGTTTGTTTTCTTACATTACAATCACTGAAATAAAAAGCTATAAAACTCTGAATATAAAAATAACTTACAAAGCAGTTTGCACACTACAGTGTAGACTAAGATCCACAAATTCTGCAAGTGGTCTATAATCAGTGTCTGTTCTATTTACTATTTTTTTTTTTTTTCCAGAAAAAAAACCCCATTTAAGCCTCTGAATGCTGAATATTCAAAGTAGCATGGCCCATCAGTTTTAACCCTTTCCCTCATGTAAACGTGTTTTCACACATCTGCAAACAGAGTCGACCCAGATCAGACAGCTCCTAGAGGAGCCGTCTGATCAGGGTCTGCTCTGTTTGCTAATACAATTTGATAAATCTGTTCTTTGGTTTCTAAAATGGCTAAAATATTCCATATTTCATTAAAAATATTTTGTACATGAATATTCAGTAGGTATTGAAATTTGTAACAAACATAGAACAGGGAAAGGGTTAAACTATAGGATCCATTCAGTACAATATTTTGACTGACAAGCAATAAAGACATTGATCATAGGACTCCTCTGGTCTGGCTCTACACTGATTGCAATGCCAGTACTTGTGTTCCACATTCAAAGGTTTAAGGATAAATGAGCTATACTTTCCAACATGACAGAATATTTCACAATGAAATATCCGCACTGCAAAGGTTAACATGCGTGCTAAGTGCTGGGCATTACATAACCTGACACATCATAAAAATGAAACAAATTCCTACAAAAAAACTCATTTTGTACCTGCATGTCATGCTTGCTAAGATGTTGTGATGCTAAGGAATTTGTAAACGAGTAACAACACCCTTTGTTGTCCTGATGTTTGTCTAACCCTCTGAATGATGAAATTTCAAAGTGGACGACCCATCAGTGTTTAACGAGTCCAATTAGTAACTATGAGTATAATGACAGGCATACATGTAAGAGGGGTTTGGATGTCATATAGTGCAGACCCTGACCAGAGGGCTCCTAGTTAACATTGTTTGCAAATGCCAGTTTGCTAGTTCCCTGCATTTCAAAGGCTAACCTAATTCTTGTCAGTCACATTTGTTAAAGGAATAACAAACAACTTGGGTCAAGACAAAATGTTGCATGAAGAATGACTCACTATCTAATCAAAATGCAAGCTATTTGATGAATATGTTTTCACGTTTTCACAAACAAATCAAACCCAACAGGAAAATGAAGAGAGTTTAAAAGTCATAGTGAAATTGCTTTAAGCAGATAGTTTTTAACCACTTTCTGGGTTCAAATATGTTAATTGTGCAAATACATTCTAAATCAAATTTATATTACTAAAACTGTATTAGGCCCTAAAAGGAAGATTGAATTCAACTGCCTCTCAACTGTTTTGATTTAGATCAAGTATTTAGTTGCAGAATGTTTCTGTTGCATACTTTGCCACATCTGATTAAAATGTCTGCTTTGATACCATGAAGATGTATCAACATTAGGTCATCGATCTATTCCTTTGTCACAGTCAGTTTCATATGATAAACATTAAACAAGAACTGTCAATGCAGCCTGGTCTAATATTCAAGTGAATGTATTTTCATTACTGGTATTGATGATGTGAATTGCCTCTGGTGTCAAGGAAATAGACTGATTCATATCCAAGGTTATTTGCCATCTTCAAATCTTAATTGCCTAAATTCTTCTGTCAAATTTCTTCCAATATAAATTACCCCCTCTGCACAAGAAAATATAAAAACAGAAAAATCTCTGTATGCTGCAAATAAAGTAATGGTTCTTACGCTTTCCATTTCCCCTCCCATCACTGTCCAGCATCTATATGTGAAATTCCATTGAGGAATAAAAAAAAATCTCTGGTCTGATGTTCCAGACATGAACAGAAGGAAAAGGGGAATAACTCCAAATTTATTGAAAATAGAGTTATGGTTCTTATCATTCATTGTCTTATCTAAAATACTTCAGTAGTTATAGACAAGTAATTGTTACCACAGATACCAGTGATAGGATGATTCCAATAGCTGAGACTATTCTGTGAATAGGCAAGCTAAAAATATGTTCCATAATCCAACAGTACTATAATTGTCAAGACCATAATTGAAAAGCTTTTCAGAAAACATCATTAATGTCAGATATAAATATGAACTCTTACACAATCTTCACCTATCATTTCGCAATGACATTAAATTTGACACTTGGGTTTTTTCTCCATGTAGTTGCAGTAATTTGCATGCATGCCCGAGGGCGTTTATCAAAATGTCACGGAAATAATTGTCTGAGTACCTTTTGTCTGGTGCATTTTTTAAATAAATACAATTAAGGTAATTAATCTGTTTGAGAAAGTGTTTACAATCTGTTAAACAGCTATGATCTGATAAAGTTACCATGCTACTTCATATCTGATCATGATCCAAGCTCTTTGCGATTGTTATTTCAGTTCTACTGAGCAAAACAATAAACCTCATATAAAAATTCTGTGTAGCAAGTACAATCTTGAATTGGAGCCTATCATAACATGGTACAGCAAAAACATCACTATTGTCAGTAATGTCTTCAACATTATCCTGTCAAAATCAAGTATTCAGATTCTACATACTGTCTGAATATACACAAGATAGTTGGTTAGAAAATTCGTTAGCTTAAGCTTTTATAATGGTGTATAAATACAAAATATAGTGGCCATGGCAGTAAATATAGAATCAATTCTATATAAATCCATAAGCGAACAGAGCAGACACTGATCAGATCGTTCCCAGAAGCTGTCTGATCTGGGTCTGCTTTTGTTTGCAAAGGCATGAAACAGCATTTCTATCAGGTAGGAATTGCTGTCTGACCTGGGTCTACTTTGTTTGCAAATACATGAAACAGCATTTCTATCAGGTAGGAATTGCTGTCTGATCTGGGTCTACTTTGTTTGCAAATACATGAAACAGCATTTCTGTCAGGTATAGAGTTACTAGAGACCTTTAAATTTAAAACTACGAAACTGCTACATGAACTGCATGAATGAAATGTAATGAGAGAAACGCTCATCACATCATATAAAACTATCGACCCCTTATCCTTTTTCTCCATAAATATGCCTTCAATCAGGGTGTGGTCTGTTTGCTTATAATATAATATAGATATGATTTTACAGTTTCTGCCAAGGCAAAAAGTCGTATGTGTACACACACTATTATAAACAAGAGGGCCAGAATGGCCCTAAAGCGCTCACCAGACAACCAGGAGAAGATTTTCAAAGTTTTCACTATATGTTTCTATAGAAAACTAGCCGGCCCTGGGAAAAACTTGTAGGGGACCTGAACATGATGCTATGTGCCAAATATGAAAGCTGAGACTAACCTTCCAGTTTCAGAGAAGAAGATTTTCAAAGATTTCACTATTTGTTTCTATTGAAAACTGTCCACCCCTGGGGCGGGGACAATTTTGACCAGAGACCATAATTAATATAACTTTAGTAGACGACCTGAACATGATGCTATGTGCCAAATATGAAAGCTGAGAGCCTTCCGGTTTCAGAGAAGAAGATTTTCAAAGATTTCACTATTTGTTTCTATTGAAAACTGCCCACCCCTGGAGCGGGGCCGATTTTGACCCCGGGGTCATACATTATATAACTTTTGTAGAGGACCTGAACATGATGCTATGTGCCAAATATGAAAGCTGAGAGCCTTCCAGTTTCAGACGAGAAGATTTTCAAAGATTTCACTATTTGTTTCTATTGAAAACTGCCCAACCCTGGGGCGGGGCAAATTCTGACCCCGGGGCCATAATTTATATAACTTTTGTAGAGGACCTGAACATGATGCTATGTGCCAAATATGAAAGCTGAGAGCCTTCCAGTTTCAGAGAAGATTTTCAAAGATTTCACTATTTGTTTCTATTGAAAACTGCCCACCCCTGGGGCGGGGCCAATTTTGACCCCAGGGCCATAATTTAAATAACTTTTGTAGAGGACCTGAGCATGATGCTATGTGCTAAATATGAAAGCTAAGAACCTTCCGGTTTCAGAGGAGAAGATTTTCAAAGATTTCACTATATGATTCTATTGAAAACTGCCCACCACTGGGGCGGGGCCAATTTTGACCCCAGGGCCATAATTTATATAACTTTTGTAGAGCACCTGAACATGATGCTATGTGCCAATTATGAAAGCTGAGAACCTTCTGGTTTCAGAGAAGAAGATTTTCAAAGTTTTACTATATGTTTCTATTGAAAACAAGGCACCCCTGGGGCGGGGTCAATTTTGACCCCAGGGGCATAATTTATATAACTTTTGTAGAGGACCTGAATATGATGCTATGTGCCAAAGATGAAAGTTGAGATCCCTGTAGATTCAGAGGAGAAGATTTTTAAAGGTTCAAATTGTTGACGACGGATGACGAACGACGAACGACGGACGACGCACGCCGACGGACAACAGGCGATCACAAAAGCTCACCCTGAGCACTTTGTGCTCTGGTGAGCTAAAAATTGATCTAATTAGTATTCATGGTGTCATTATTTCTTACATGAATATTAATGATTAAAGACCAAAAAATAGTCTTTCTTTCATATCCTTTCAATACCACTCAGAAAGATTTGAAGATCTAGAAGAGACTTAGAATTCCTCTGGCTCTCTTTCAGATCTAAATTGCTTACAAATAATACAAATTTGCTTTCAATGTTTGACGAGTAATAATTGTATAGTACAAGATAAATGTAATGAGAACTCTTGCTGAACCCTTGCTGAAAACTATCACGAGAGCCATGCTTGTTACGATTTCAAAATAACCGACATCTAAAATTTTAATTTCCCAACTCCATAAAGGGGCATAATTTCGTAAAAATAAAACTTACAGAGTTATGACCTTTTATCAGATTGTAGCCCTTGTGACGGTAAACAGGTGTGTCAAGTTTCATAAGATTTTCATGAACAGTAAAGAAGAAATAGCCAGCATAAAGATTTCAGATGACAAGCACAACAACAACAACGCTGATGCTGCAGTAACAACAATAGCTGTTATTTTTTTCTTCGAATAATTGTTGAGGTAACAATAGCACCGCAAGTGGGTGCCAACGCTCGTCTTTCGTCATCGTCAAGATGAACATGCATACCAAAAATGATGGTTGTAAATGATAAATTGAAGAAGTTATGGTCAATGTTCAGATTTCGTACAACGACAACGACGACTCAGACGCTGGAGTTACGACAACAGCTTGTGATTTCTTCGAAACAGACGAGCTAAAAATGAGTACCTAATTAAACTAAGAATTCAGACAGATTAACTTTGGCAAATAGTGCAGACCTGGCTCAGTGTCTTTACTATTGGCTACTATATTTGTCTACTAATTTAAAGTTATCAAAATAGTGCCAAAATGACTTAACCAATGGAGAGAGGAAAGCAGGTGTCTGAATATTTAGAGTAAATTGGGGCATTCTCTAAACTCAGTCTTCCGGAGCACAGATATCGATATTGGAGAGGTAAACTAAACTATACAACCACCACTAGTGTACACAAGACTACAAGACATGGCGTACACACAACACACATCGGTGACATGAACATACCTCTTGCCCAGCTTCTCTGGGTTACCCAGAACATCCTTTCTGTATATACAGATAACAGCATACCATTACATAACCCCCAATGCTCATGCCGAACCTATAGCTGGCATATCATGCAAAAACATAAATCTCGCAAACCTTATTCAGCTAATATCCCATATCAGTCATGGTTTTACTTAATGTTTGACATAAATGGTTGGTATCGTAAAATCAGATCTAAATTATTTCACATGCAAACAGAGCAGACCCTGATCAGACAGCTCCATTGGATCTACTCTGTTTGAAAATGCATAAAAATGTGTTTATCAAGTAAAGGAGGAAAATGCAGAATCCCAAGACTGCTCATCATACATATTACAAAAAACAAAATTAGGGTTTCAGAACTTATTTCAAACAAAAGCTATCCATCATAAATGATTTAATGTCTAGTACCTACTATAAGTATGCCCACTCGCTTGACATTCTCCAACCTTACTGTAACCAATATATTTTAGAAACAACACAGCCTCTGATAGTACTGATATGGGATATTTTATCATACTGTATCTTGAATCCACCAACAGCATTCTCAGACTCAAAATTAAAGACAATTCTACAATGTATATGCTTCATTGACAGATTTTACCAGATTATGTAGAAGTTGTATACTAAGCAGGTCAAGAGTTAAGGGGGGAACGCAAAGCTGTCATAATTACAATCTATGGGATGTACTCAAGATGACCTAGGCACACATTTTTGACCGAGTTGATTTTCCAAGAACTTGGTATCTCATCAGAATCCAAATTGTTTGACACCCCGACAGCATTTTTCAATAGAAATGAAAGAATCACAATCTTAGGAAAAACATTAATATAAATGCTTGTAATTTACTACAGTCTTGCATACAACCCTCTAAATATGTTTAACCTTTTCCCTCATATAAACGTGTTTTCACGCATTTGCAAACAGAGTAGACCCAGATCAGACGGCTCCTAGAGGAGCAGTCTGATCAGGGTCTGCTCTGTTTGCTAATAGAATTTGATAGATCAGTTTCCTTGCTTTCTAAAATGGCTACAATATTCCGCCTTCCATATTTCTATTTTGTTAATGAATATTCAGTAGGTATTGAAATTTGGCCTAAATCAGAACAGGGAAAGGGTTAAGAATATCCTTAACCTTTTACTCCATAAATACGCCTTTATATGGCCTTGCAAACAGAATAAACCCAGATCAGACGGCTTCTATAGGAGCCGTCTGATCAGGGTCTGCTCTGTTCGCTTACAATATTATATAGATATGATTCTACACTTTCTGCAATGGCCAAAAATTCCTGTGTCCATGCCCTGTTATAACAATTAGTATAATTAATATTCATGGAATCATTATTTCTTACATGACTATTGATGGAGTCAAGGGTTAAGCCTAAAGTTTGAGAATGTACTGGAGAATTCACTGTCTAATTAATGTCAGACATCAACAAAAGATCATGAAATACATGCTCAAAGTATACATGATCCGTTGGCAAATCAAAATTCTATTAATGATGCAACCAGAAAAAAGGATTGAACACATATTAAATGAAACATTCATAATGATACTAAGCTATTAAATCATTATAAACTCACAATTGCATTTAATCTTATCTCCATGAATGCTGAATATTCAAAGTGGCATGGCCATTTACTATTTAACCCTTCATTCCATAGATACACATTTGAATGCCTTTGCAAAATACCAGTACACTTGTTTCCTGCATTCAAAGGATCAAAACCCTAAAATGTCAAGCCGCTTAGCGAGATACTAATTTTGATTATGTAAGACTTTCTGCTCTTTCAAACGTATTTTGACCCTGAAAAGACACAACTATAAATGAAATTCTTACACATTAAAGTTTGAAAAAATCTTGTTAATGCTACTGAAGCAATTTCTCCTATACTGAATGCTAACAACACAGTAGAAGAAACTTTCTGCATGCTATATGATTATGGTCTTTCCCACCATCCTACCATGCAAGTACTGCTCATTCAATACTATCAACATATGTCTACCCCAGCTATACATACTGTCCCCCTATGATTGTGAGATTTTTCTACTTACTCTGGCTTCAGGTTCATGGCGCTCTCCTCCTGGCCTGGAGCATTCAGGTGGTACACACAGAAGTGTCTCAGGATCTGCTGCATGTCAGGAAAGTTAAAGAAACCTTGGAAGCATGTGATGTCTGCAAGAAATCAATGTGCATAATACATACATGTATATCATATATTTATGTGTCTGATTCTGAAATGATACCTACAAAATTAACCCTTTAACTCATAGGCTATTTTTAGATACAATCTCTTTAAATGAATCTACCGAAAAGGATCATTAACTAGAGAAAAGGAAAATTTTAGAATTTTGTAGTTTGAAACCATTGTGATAAATAGAGCATTTGCTCCTATAGGAGCAAATGCTCTATTTATCACAATGGTTTCACAAAGTGACTTTTACAGAGTCGTCAAAAGCTGTCAATATCAGGGAATGGGTTAATTCTTTTGTCACCTTTGCAAAACAGAGTACACCCAAATCAGACAAGTCCTATAGGAGCTGTCTGATCAAGGTCTGCTCTGTTTGCTTCTTAAATAACAAAGATCTATATCTAAAGCTTTTTATCTTGGAAAAAAAATACACATATCTTGTTTCTGATGCATTAATAAAACATTCACTAAATAGTAATCATACATATCAGAAAGTTTTCATCTTTTTTTTTATTGAGAAATTATTTAATTCAAATACAACTACTTGTTCTCAAAGTTACATATTTGTATAACAATGATGACTGCAATATGGAGCTGCAAATGCTGCTAATTTTAAGAGAGACAAGGTTTTGTTTGTTTGTGTTGATTAACGTCCGTTTCTGCTCACTATAGGCTAATTGGACGCCCCAGAGAGAGGGGAGAGGATACAGAGAAACCCAGGCGCGATGCCCTACTCTTATTATTATTATTAGAAACAAGGTAAACTAGAGTTTCTTAAAGAGATAGTGTGATTTCTTCTGGGGCCCATCTTATTCAGTTCTTTTAACCCTTTACTCAATGATCATTCATGTCAGCAATAATGACATCATTAATATCCATTTTCTGAATGGACACTGGAATTTTTGGCTATCACAGAAACTGTAGAATCAGATCTACAGTAAAACCTCTCTATAACGGCCACTAAATTGCATCAAGTATTTTGTGTTAAAGGCAGGTGGCTGCTTAAAGCAAGGTGAAAGAAAAACAGAACGCTCCTATATGAGCGTTCTGTTTTACTTCCACCTTGCTTTAAGCAGCCACCTGCCTTAAATACCAACAAATTAACACAATTTAGTGGCCGTTATAGAGAGGTTTTACTGTACCAACAAATTAACACAATTTAGTGGCCGTTATAGAGAGGTTTTACTGTACCAACAAATTAACACAATTTAGTGACCGTTATAGAGAGGTTTTACTGTACCAACAAATTAACACAATTTAGTGGCCGTTATAGAGAGGTTTTACTGTACCAACAAATTAACACAATTTAGTGACCGTTATAGAGAGGTTTTACTGTACCAACAAATTAACACAATTTAGTGACCGTTATAGAGAGGTTTTACTGTACCAACTAATTAACACAATTTAGTGACCGTTATAGAGAGGTTTTACTGTATACCATATCATAAGCAAACAGAGCAGAACCTGAGCAGACAGTTCCTATTGGAGTCATCTGATCTGGGTCTACTCTGTCTGCAGAGATGTTACAAGGCGTAGCTATGTAGTAAAGGGTTAAAGTATTTCACCTCTGTACCAGAAACACCACTTCATGAATAATAAAAGTTTGCGCAGATCAATTCAGATAACGAAATAAAATCAATTACCATGCACTGAATTATTTTTAGGCAAAACCGACAATAGAAATGTTCAATTGACTTAAAGCAGAAATTTAAGTACAGTAAAACCCTTCTAAACTGGAATTCTAATAGAGAAGAATTTAGATACTTTTAGGCATGTGGCTGCTTAATGCAGGGCGAAAAGTCCTAGAGGAGCTTTCTGCATGACTTTCACTCTGCATTAACCCATTACCTTATAGTGACGCCTTTTGACGCCTCTGCAAAAGTCATCTGTTGAAACCATTGTGATAAATAGAGCATTTGCTCCTATAGGAGCAAATGCTATATTTATCACAATTGTTTCAAATTACAAAATTCTAAAATTTTCCTTTTCTCATGTTAATGCTCCTTTTTGGTAGATTTATTCAAAGGGGTTGGATCTAAAAAATAGCCTATGAGAGAATGGGTTGTGCTGCCACCTGTCTCCAGATATTTATATTAAGTTCAATGTCCAGTTAAAAGGGGTCTTATTGTAACCTACTTACCCTAACTATTCACAGACAAACTGAGGCAAATAGTGCAGACCTAGGTCTACACTCTTTGCAACTATGTCAGTCTAATTTAACCCTTTCCTCCATAAATACGCCTTTCTATGCCTCTGTAATAGTCACCTTTTGAAACCATTGTAATAGTCACTTCTTGAAACCATTGTGATAAAAGAGCATTTGCTCCTATTTATCACAATGGTTTCAAACTACAAAATTCTAAAAAATTTCCTTTTCTCTAGTTAATGCTCCTTTTTGGTCGATCTATTCAACGAGGTTGGATCTAAAAATAGCCTATAAGGGAATGGGTTAAAGTTATCAAAATGGTTCCAAATGGACTTATTCAGCTCTACACACACAAGGAGAGGGGGGGGGGGGGGGGGGGGGGGGGGGGGGATTGTGTTTCCAGATACATAGGGTAGATAGGGTTGAAGTTAAAGTTGACTATTTTAATTGAAATAATCAGCATTAGTTTGGACATAACAATGTATTGTATTATTGCATTATAGAAGTACTAAATGTAACCTGTATTATGTAATCAATCAAGTTGAGCTGAAACTGAGGCTTCAAGTAGGAGAGAACTCTCTTTAGAAAGACAAAACTGACTGTGAAAAGTAAAGCAGGTTTGATTGAATGCAAACATGTTTAAATAGAGAACTAAGCTTGGCACAGCCAATAATCTAATGCAAGAAACCAATGTACCCGCATTTACAAATACATGTAGACTTATCTAGGAGCCCTTTGATCAGCATTGTTTATTATTCAAAAGCTCCTGAAAATTTGTTAGCCACTCATACTGAATGGACTCTGTCATTAACTCTTTCCTTCTACGCCTCTGTAAAAGTCACCTTTTGAAACCATTGTAATAAATAGAGCATTTGCTCCTATGGAACAAATACTCTATTTATCACAATGGTTTCAAAGCTACACAATTCTAAAATGTTCCTTTTCTATAGTTAATGCTCCTTTTTGGTAGATTTATTCAAAGAGTTGGGTCTAAAACAGCCTATGGAGGAATGAGTTAAACAATAACAGACCTTTAAAACATTCTGCAATGAACAGGTAAACACAGGTCCGCAGCAATCGAAAGGTTAGTACAGCTCCGTAAAGTATAAACCTTTGTTAATTTCTGACCTTAGGAAATATGTTAATTACATATAAGTAGCATTCTTAATTCATGATGATGTTCATGTTCATTCAACTGAATATAATATATGAAGCAACAGATTGTTTTGTTTGTGGTCAACTTCATCAAGCCAGGTATGTGGCATTTCTGTGATGACCTGTATTTACAGGCTATCTGCCCTCTATAGCCAGCCTTAGGACACATCAGGTCATGCAAAGGTCAACTTTAACACATACTGTATTCTCCCAAATAAACACCCCTAAATAAGTTTTTTAACCCTTTCCTCCATAAATACGCCTTTTCACGCCTCTGAAAAAATACCTATTGAAACCATTGTGATAAATACAGCATTTGCTCCTATATGAACAAATGCTCTATTTATCACAATGGTTTCAAATTACAAAATTTAAAAAATTCCTTTTCTCTAGTTAGTGCGCCTTTTCGGTAGATTAATTCAAAGAGTTTGGATCTAAAAATAGCCTATGAGGGAATGGGTTAAAATACAGGTGGTAGCTTAATGCAGACTGAAAATGCTCTGAAAATGCAAACCGAAAACAATGTAAAAAGCTCCCAAAGGATCTTTCTGTACTGTTTTGATTCTGCATTATGCAGCCATCAGTGTACAAATGTAAGAAGCTCCTTTTTCAAAGATTTAACGCCCCAGGACCATTAATAGAAATAATAAATACAGTATCACCCCTATCAGGCTATGGACAAATTGAAGAGATAATCTAATCAATTTCAGGGTTCTCATTTGGTGCAAATCGTTTAACAAGATAGAAACTGTAGCTCACATATTTAAAACAAGGCCAATCTAAGTAAAATAAACTGCTCAGGGGTCTAAAGGTTGGTGATATGTTAACTGTCCCAGCCCCTCCCTCAGCCTCACTTAACCCTTTACACAATAAATATGTATTGTAACAACTCTTCGTAAACAGAGCAGATACAGATTTGCTTATAAAATAATACAGATCTGAATCTATAGTTGTTTCATGATAAATTATTCCCTTTTCCATAGTGTCATTATAAAAATTCCGTTAATCAATATTCATGATGTCATTATTATTTTTTTGGCATGAACATTCCTGGAGTAAAGGGTTAATAAGGTGACAACAGTATCCCAACCTCTCACCATCATTATTTTTCTTTATGTGGCATATGTGAAAGGTGTCATTTATATTAACCTACAAATGGCATTTCGTACTACTTTATGTCTACATGTAGATATTTTTTTATTTGTTTACTTCGTTAGACCCCATCAGGTCACGATGAAGAATATACAAAATACAAATTCTCTGTAATTCTCTTTTTCATTTTTGATGATCATGTCATGCACTAAAATTTAACCCTTTTTCTGTTGAATATTCATGTAAGAAATGACATCATGAATATTTATTAGCTGAACTTTTGTAATGGCATATGTATACAGGATTTGTTGGTATTGGTAGAAACTGTAGTCTGTTCTATTATACAGTAAAACCTCTCTATAACGGCCATTAAATTACATCAAGTATTTTTTGTTAAAGGCAGGTGGCTGCCTAAAGCAAGGTGAAAGTAAAACAGAACGCTCCTATAGGAGCGTTCTGTTTTACTTTCACCTTGCTTTAAGCTGCCACCTGTGCTATTACCAACTAATGAACACAATTTAGTGGCCATTATAGAGAGGTTTTACTGTAATTTCATAAGCAACTAGAGGAGATCCTAATCCAGGGGTCCAGATAAGATGTGTAAATTTCACCAAACCCCATACTGTGGCCGCTATGTGACAATTTTAGTATTTGAGTATGTGCCTTTATCTGTAGCCCTGCCCTAATCAGGCAGTACCTGGGTCAACTCTGTTTGCAAAGGCATGAAAAGGTGGTTATGATATATATGAAGGAACATCAACTTGTTCTGAAGGGTAACAAGAGCCGCGTGCGGCGCCAACGCTCGTCTGATTTGGTGCTTGTCCAGCTAAATATAACATTTTTGAAAACTATAAAGGGCCAAAATTTTGAAATCAAGAGCTATGGTTCTTATCTGGGGGCCTTCCCCTCAATGAGATCTACTAACCTATAAAGTTTCATGTTGATACCTCTTATACTTTTCAAAAAATGAGCTACATTAAAAATTTTGCACGACGATGACGACAACTACAACGACGCCGTCTACGACCCAGTGATCACAATAGCTCGACTTTTCTTCGAAACAGACAAGCAAAAAATAACCAGGGGAATCAGTATAATTCATACATCAAGAGAACACACTAAAACAAAGGGGCCCTCCAGCTCAAGGAAACGCTGGCCTACTTAAAATGCCATATTACGATTTCCTTGGCTCCAAAGCAATTACAAAACTTCAAGGTAATATAGGTGACCACTTATTTTTTCCAGGTCACTACATACAATATTCAATATTCTACTCACGGTTCAAACCAATATCATGCATGGTAAAGATTGCTGGTTTAGCCCTGTCTCCCTGGATTGCTACATGAATGTTGCCATATGATGTTTCCACATCTTCAGACTGAAAAAATAATATTTCACAGTAGTGTTGAGAAAGCATGGGATAACAGTATCTACTTCAACAAGTACATGCTCAGTTCTTATTTATTGTATACCTATAACAAAGACAAAATCTTGCATGTAGATGCCAATGGTTGTCTGTCTGCAACAATCATTTTTTAAGGGCCATAACTCTTTAAACATGCACAACAGAGACATGACCCTTTAACAGTTTGTGGAGGGGAACAATAGTGTTAAGTTTGATATGGATAGCCTTGTTGATGTTAAAATTATGACAAAATGTTGACATTCTGCACAATGTCATAACATTGACATCAAGGCTATGGCATTACCTCATTCATTTTTTGGCTGAAAAACAATCAAGCAAAAGACTAATTATGCCAGTCTAAAAGACGTAACAATGACTAACACTGAAGTTGAGCCATGCCCAAACCAAGAACTTTGGCAAGAAAAAAAAGTCCACAGTGGAAAACATTTATAGCAATCTCCAATATTACAAATGTTTGCTTATTACAACATAAAACTAATTCCTAAACTAAATCATCTATCCATTCTTTATTTTTATATAATATGCATATACCAAAATATGGATATCACATATAAACATCTTTTCGCGCATTTGCAAACAGAGTAGGTCCAGATCAGACGGCTCCTATAGTTATGATTAGTAGCCATCTGACCAGGGTCTGCTAATAAATATTCATGTTGTCATTATTTCTTAACCTTTTACCTGTTCTGTAATTACTTATTAGGCCAAATTTAAATACCTACTGAATATTCATTAACAAAATAGTTATAAAGAAATATGGAAGGTGGAATATTGTAGACATTTTAGAAAGCAAAGAAACAAATCTATCCAATTCTATTAGCAAACAGAGCAGACCCTGATCAGACGGCTCCTCTAGGAGCCATCTGATCTGGGTCTACTCTGTTTGCAAATGCGTGAAAACACATTTGAACAAGGCAGTCCAAAGGACAGCTATATCCCCCACCGCCGCCACCTAAATTAAGACATTGACCTGGGTTTTAACGTGGTTGACATTCAACCTTCCAGTTGTTAAGAAAATAGGACGCGGAAACAAATATAATGGAAACTGAAGGTAAGAACACGACTTTCAAATGTGACCTTGACCTTGAGCCGACATGACTGCCACATGTGTTCTGCACATCATCTCAATTCGGTTAATATTTGACTCAAGTTTTATGAAAATCCTTCAAATGGTTTAGAAGATATGGAGCGGACACGAAATGTAATGGAAATTGAAGATTAAATCACTTGGCCTTCAAATGTGACCTTGACCTTGAGCCGACATGACTGCCACATATGTTCTGCACATTGTCTCAACGTGGTTAACATTTGAGGCAAGTTTCTTGAAAATCCTTCAAGGGGTATAGGAGATAACGAAACTATAATGGAAATTGAAGGTAAGAACACTTGATCTTCAAATGTGACCTTGACCTTGAGCCGACATGACTGGCACATGTGTTCTGCACATCGTCTCAGTTTAGCTAACATTTAACTAAACTTTTATGAAAATCCTTCAAAGGCTTTAGAAGATATGGAGCGGACACGAAAATGTAACGGAAATTAAAGGTTAGAACACTTGACCTTCAAACGTGACCTTGACCCAACATGACTGCCGCATGATTTCTGCACATCGTCTCAATTCATTTAACATTTGACTCAAGTTTTATGAAAATCCTTCAAAGGGTTTAGAAGATATGGAGCGGACACGAAACTGTAATGGCAACTGAAGGTTTAAACACTTGACCTTCAAATGTGACCTTGAACTTGAGCCGACATGACTGCCACATATGTTCTGCACATTGTCTTAATTTGGTCAATACTTGACTCAAGCTTTATGAAAATCCTTCAAATGGTTTAGAAGATATGGAGCGGACACGAAATGTAATGGAAATTGAAGATTAAATCACTTGGCCTTCAAATGTGACCTTGACCTTGAGCCGACATGACTGCCACATATGTTCTGCACATTGTCTCAACGTGGTTAACATTTGAGGCAAGTTTCTTGAAAATCCTTCAAGGGGTATAGGAGATAACGAAACTATAATGGAAATTGAAGGTAAGAACACTTGATCTTCAAATGTGACCTTGACCTTGGGCCGACATGACTGGCACATGTGTTCTGCACATCGTTTCAATTTAGCTAACATTTAACTAAACTTTTATGAAAATCCTTCAAAGGCTTTAGAAGATATGGAGCGGACACGAAAATGTAACGGAAATTAAAGGTTAGAACACTTGACCTTCAAACGTGACCTTGACCTTGAGCCAACATGACTGCCGCATGGGTTCTGCACATCGTCTCAATTCACTTAATATTTCATTCAAGTTTTATGAGATTCCTTCAAAGGGTTTAGAAGATATGGAGCGGACACGAAACTGTAATGGCAACTGAAGGTTTAAACACTTGACCTTCAAATGTGACCTTGAACTTGAGCCGACATGACTGCCACATGTGTTCTGCACATCGTCTTAATTTGGTTAACATTTGACTCAAGTTTTATGAAAATCCTTCAAAGGGTTTAGAAGATATGGAGCGGACACAAAAATGCAATGGAAATTGAAGGTTAAAACCCTTGACCTTCAAATGTGACCTTGACCTTGAGCCGACATATCTGCCACATATGTTCTGCACATTGTCTCAACGTGGTTAACATTTGAGGCAAGTTTCTTGAAAATCCTTCAAGGGGTATAGGAGATATGGAGCGGACACTTTGGTGAGTGCGGACAGACGGACAGACAGACAGACAGACGAAGGCCATTCCTATAACCCCCCTCCGCTATGCGGTGGGGGATAATGAGGGAAAGGGTTAAATGAATAGTGAACAGGGAAAAGGGTTAAAGGCAATACCTGTAAGATGATACTAGAAGCGTTGACATCAAAGCTCCTGGGCTTCACATCTGTACACTGGATGTCCGACAGCTCAATATGAGTGAGCTTCTCCATAGGTCCACTCTGTAAACAAGATTAAAAGTAAGCATTAATAGATCATCAACATCACTGCAGCATTCAACCAGGTTTTCTCTAAAATTGCTTCATATTATAGTGTTTTAGTTTTTCGTTTCTTGTAAGATTTATCAAATAAAATTTAAAACTAGTAACATCCTATGAAAAAGAATAAAAAGAATATACATGTATATACTGAAAACATAATAACATTTATGACAATATTATATTTATAATACAAGTGCTCTTGTTTCCTCCAACTGATCAGCCTTTTTTGTAGCATGTGTTCAAAAACAGTTTCCTTTTAAATTATTCATTTTCAAAAAGCAATACTATACAGAAGACACATTAACCCATAGGCTATTTTAAGATCCTACCGCTTTGAATAAATCTACCGAAAAGGAGCATTTACTAGAGAAAAGGAAAGTTTTACATATGTGTAGACTAGTATTGAAACCATTGTGATAAAAATAACATTTGCTGCTATGGAGCAAAAGTTCTATTTATCACAACAGTTTCAAAAAGTGTCTTTTACGGAGGCGTCCTAAGGCGTCAATATGAGGGAATGGGTTAACACTTTGAATGCAATAATGTACAGGCATTTGAAAGAGTCTAGGCCCAGATCACTGGGCTCATAGAGGAGCCATCTGATCATGATCTGCATTGTTTGTCATGCAAAATCCTCTATAAAATTTAAGTCTCTTCATACTTAACCCTTTCCCTGTTCTATATTTATTCCAAATTTCAATACCTACTGAATATATATGGAGAAGATAGTTATTACGAAATATGGAAGGTGGAACACTGAAGCTGTTTTAGAAAGTAAAGAAACAAAACTATCAAATTCCATAAGCATACAGAGCAGACCCTGATCAGACGGCTCCTATAGGAGCCGTCTGATTTGGGTCTACTCTGTTTGCAAATGAGGGAAATGGGCGTTTATATGAGGGAAAGGGGCATATAGAATCTACAGTTTAAACCCTTTCCCTCAAACAAAACACTTTTCAAAGCCTTTGCAAACAGAGCAGACCCAGATCAGAGGGCCACTGTAGGCAGTGTCTGATCAGGGTCTGCACTGTTTGCTTATGAAGTTATATTAGACCTGACTCTACAGTTTCTACCAGTACCGAAACAGTCAGTGTATAGGCCATTATAAAAATTCAGCTAATAAATATTCATGATCATTGATATCATTATTTCAGGTTCATGATTATTAAACTGGGAAGGGGTTAAATACTGACCTACCACTCCATTTTGAAATTCAGCATTCAAAGGGTTAACCCTTTCCTCCATAAATACGCCTTTCTACGCCTCTGTAAAAATCACTTTATGAAACCATTGTGATAAATAGAGCATTTGCTCCTATAGGATCAAATGCTCTATTTATCACAATGGTTTCATGACTACGCAATTCTAAACTTTTCCTTTTCTCTAGCAAATGCTCCTTTTCGGTAGATTTTTTCAAAGAGGTTGGGTCTAAAAATAGCATATGGAGGAATGGGTTTAACTTACCATGTCCTACAAAAAGATGTATATTCAATAGAACCGACCATGTTAACTCTTTCCCTTTTATAAACAACTTTTTTTGCCTTTACAAACAGAGTAGACCCAGATAAGATGGCTCCTGTAAGAGCCATCTGATCAGTGTCTACTCTGTTTGCTTTTGACAATATATAGATCTGATTCTACAGCTTTTGTCAAAGCAAAATAATTCCCTTAAAAAGATTATATTATAAAAATTTAGCAACTAAATATGCATGTTGTCATTATTTCTTACATGAATACTTAACAGGGAAAGGGTTAAAACAAAATGTCATAACAGGACAAACATGAATCAGAATATGATGTTATAGACAAAAGAGAACACATAAAATGACATATACATTTGTAAGTTAACTTGACATGATTAAAGAGGAATACTCATTTAATGTCATGCTCTAAATACTTGATTCTGAAACACAAAAATCTAGTATATGCTCAGACCAGCCTGACATTTAATTTGGGGCTGTATTGTATATCCTGGCCTTGCAATAGCTGATTAACCCATTACCTCATAGGCTATTTTTAGATCCTAGAAAAGGATTTGTTTCGGAATTTTATAGTTTGAAACCATTGTGATAAATAGAACATTTGCTCCTAGGGAGAAAATGCTCTATTTATCACAATGGTTTCAAAAAGTGGCTTTTACAGAGGCGTCAAAAGGTGTCAATATGGGGGAATGGGTTAAATATCAACCATCACAAAAGCTGCTCAGAACAACTCCTTGCAGACTGAGAACAGCAGTGATTTTGGGATTCCGGTGAGATGTAGAGTACTAGAGTATCTTAGTGTCCCATCATGATCCAGACAGTTTACATTACAATTGTACTTTGAAGAGAAGTGAAAGCTTTACTAATTGAGAATTACAGTAGAAGACCATTCTTGCAGATCCTAGCAACCTTCTTCTTTTTTTTTATTCCATTTGTGGTAATGAATTTTATGTATAATTGATCCAACATTCATTGTTTATTGAAGCCAGTAAAGAAAGAAAAACTGTAAAGCAATAGATAAAAACATAATGCAAAACTTTGTTTGCACTTACAGCGACCGTAAAGCAAAAGTGCTTATTTAACCTATTCCTCCATAGGCTGTTTTTAGACCCAACCTCTTTGAATAAATCTACCGAAAAGGAGCATTTACTAGCGAAAATGAAAATGTTAGAATTGTGTAATATTGAAACCATTGTGACAAATAGAGCATTTGCTCCTATGGAGCAAATGCTCTATTTATCACAATGGTTTCAAGAAGTGACTATTACAGAGGCATAGAAAGGCGTATTTATGGAGGAAAGGGCTAATATGTTGTCACTGTTACAAAAATTGTTTGATCCCTTTGAGAAATTGGACACAAATCACTTTGTGAAGTAACAAAAATTCCTTGACAATGAATTCTTGATCATATAATGAATGAAGTCTCCTTATATTTTTTATTGCATATTGTTGATCTTTACAAGAAAGTTAATTTTTCCATTACAATAATGTTTGTGGGTTTGTTTTTGCTTTTTCATATCAAATGTTTGTGGGTTTGTTTGTAGCTTTTTATATCACATATTTTTTTATAAATTCAATGACAATGCACGAAAATGCACATCTCATGTCAAAAGTTATTTTTAGCTATTGAAAGTGTATGTGGAAAACCCTGAAACATTTTCGTTCAAATTCTCATTGAAAATTCATACTTTGGTTTGAATAAATAAATGATAGATTGTAATGAAGTGGTAATAATGGTTTACTTGCGGTTAACCTTGCTGCACATTTTGTAATTATTGTCTGCCAATCTTCAATCTTGCCAACAGTTACAACCCTCAAAGTAATTATTTCCTCTATTACAGTAAAAACCCTCTAATGCGACCAGCAAAAAAGGGGCCTAATTCACAGTGGCAAAGGCAGGTGGTAGCTTAATGCAGGACAAAAGTTATGCAGAAAGCTCCTATAGGAGCTTTCTGTATTACTTTTGTCCTGCATTAAGCAACCACCTGCTTATAAAGTCAGCCATATTTATTCATTAAGTGGTAACATAAGAGGGGTTTTACTGTACTTCAAAATTTCAGTCATTGTCAAAAATATTTGATCCTCATTTGATGTCAGTGTCTCATCTGAATCAAAACTGTTTCAATTGGCTATAAAGAATTTACTGCTAGTTTGCAAAGAGTGAATGCTTTCCCTCTGGAACATTCATGTAAGAAATAATCACATTATGATAACATCATCATATATTATAGTGGCATGTGAACATAGGAAATTTTGGCCATGGCAAAATTTGTAGAAATTCAGATCTATATTATACCATAAGTAAACAAAGCAGACCCTGATCAGATGGTTCTTATAGCTGTCTGATCTGGGTCTACTATCTTTGCAAAGGTTCCAAAACAGGGGCCTTTTTCGATATAATCTTTATAATAATAACTGAACATAACAAATACCAAGTTTTATAAGATTATTGAGAATATGCGTTCAATGTAGGGACTTTCTCTTTAAAATTTTATTTCAGACCTTATTTGTCTATACCTCTTTCAGAAAAAAAGTCAAACAATACACCAATGGGATCTTGGAACCATTTTATGCTCCCTAAGTTTTGCCCATTTTTTAACCCTTTCCCTGTTCTATGTTTTTTTCCCTATTTCAATACCTACAGAATATTCATGGACAAAATAATTATAATGAAAATGGATGGAGGAACATTAATTGTGACCATTTTATAAAGTTAAGAAACAGAATATCAAATTCCATTAGCAAAAAAGCAAACCCTGATCAGACGACTCCTATAGGAGCCGTCTGATCTGGGTCTACTCTGTTTACAAATGCATGAAAAAGCGTTCATATGAAGGAAAGGGTTAAACATTAATTCTATTCCTGTCCTATAAGGTCATGCCATTCAGTCTGAATGGATCTTCTTTTGCATGGCAAACAGTGTGTCCAGACCCTGATAAGACCAGTCTACTTAACCCTTTCCCTGTTCTATGTTTATTACAGATTTCAATACCTACTGAATATTCATGGACAAAAAGGTTATTATGAAATATGGAAGGTGGAGCATTGTAGCCATTTTAGAAAGTAAAGACAGATCTTTGAAATTCTATTAGCAAACAGAGCAGACCCTGATCAGACGGCTCCTCTAGGAGCCGTCTGATCTGGGTCTACTCTGTTTGCAGATGTGAGAAAACACGTTTAGATATGAGGGAAAGGGTTAAAGAATCCTTCAATATGGGTATAAGCTCTTGGCAATGGTTAGAACATTTCCAACATTTTAAAGGTAAATATGATGAATGCCATTTTTTCTGGTTCATGAACATAGAGGGCAAAAACATTTTTTTTTCCTGAGAAAAAATGGATTGTATCATTCCATGCATACTGACCATACCATTACAATGACATTTTTCATGGAAAAACCAAATGCTACCTGGAAAATAACAGTGTCAAGTTGTGTGACAAGCCAAAATAAACACTTTACCTCATAAGTATTTATTACAAGAATTCATGACTTCATGAATACATGTACTAATTAGAAATAATTGCATATGAACACAGAAATGGCATATATAAACACAGGCATTGTTTGGCCATAGCAGAAGCAAACAGAGCAGACCCAGATAAGATGGTTCCTGCAGTAACCATCTGATCTGGATCTACACTTGTTTGCAAAGGCATTTCTATATGAGAAAGGCGTAATCCATATTATCTTCATGTTGGGAATGAATTAATTTCTTTGAGTTCTTTTAGTTAGAAATGATTTAAGTTTTTCCACTTCTTTTAACCCTTTACTCCATGAATCATCATATAAGAAAATCATCACATGATGAATATTAATAAGATTAATTTTTATAATGGCAAATGTACACAGGATTATTTAGCCATGGCAGAAAATGTAGAATGTCTCTATTATTTCATAGGCAAACAGAGTAAATCCTGGTCAGATGGCTCCTGTAGGAGCTGACTAAATTGGGATTACACTGTTTGCAAAGGTGTAGAAAGGCGTACTTGTTGAGTAGAGGGTTAGTTTAGAAAATTATGTAAAATAATGATGAGTTTTCTTGTAAAAAAAATGTTGATTTCGAAACTGATTAGAATTGGTGCAGAAAAATAGTGTGATAAAATAATTGCAGGGCATACATATATTGTACCTCAAAAAGATTTTAATTAACCCATTACCTCATAGGCTATTTTTAGATCCAACCTCTTTGAATAAATCTACCTAAAAAGGAGCATTTACTAGAGAAAAGGAAAGTTTTAGAATTTTGTAGTTCTGAAACCATTGTGATAAATAGAGCATTTGCTCCTTCAGCAAATGCTCTATTTATCACAATGGTTTCAAAAGGTGACTTTAACAGAGGCGTACAAAGAGGTCATTATAGAGGAAAGAGTTAATATTGTTGATGATTATAATTAAAATGATGTTTACACTGACAAACGAGAGAACAGAATTGAAAACAGGCCAAACTTTAGGCCTCTCAAAATAAGATCTCTCATTAACATCTACAAGTTATTTTTTAAATATTATCCCTGAATTTAAATTAGGACATAAATTTGTATATACAATGTTTGACACATGCATGTTTAAAATATTTAACAACCTTAATCATTGGTCAGTGCATTGGAATTGTGTGGTTTGGTAAGTTTGGATTAAGATTATTGGTCCAATGGGATGATCATAAAATGTCAATTCTATTACACCTTTGCAGACAAATCATACACTGACTGGTCAAAATATACATATGTATTGATGTCAGGAATATAATTAAATCGATATTTCAAAAACACATAGTTTGAAATAATGGAAGGCATGTTTGCTTTGTTTGACTTGATTGACAGACTGGCATGAACACTGGGTTAACAAGACAAGATGTTAGGAGTCTGTGAGAAAGAACGCAGGAGGTGAGGCATGGTGAGAGTTTGATTCAGTCTCACAAAATTGCAAACCTTTCTATCATCACTATATTCTGGATCCAAGAGTGCATTGTGCTCCATTCTGCTACCTGTACCTGCCAAATGAGATAAATCAACAACATCAAAACGCAACAACAATAAATAATGACCTATCTAACATGCAAATGCAAATGCCAATGCAGTGCTGTATGAATATCCCCAGGGGTGAAAGTTTAGCATATCAAATAATGGTCATACATTCTGTGGAGCATATCAAATTGTTTTATGTTTTGACACTATAAATGCTTTACAAATCAAAGCCATTTTGATGTTAGTTGATCAGCAGTCCAGCAGGGCTAAATGTAAATTAACCCATTCCCGCATATTGACGCCTTTTGACGCTTCTGTAAAAGACACTTTGTGAAACCATTGTGATAAATAGAGCATTTGCTCCACAGGAGCAAATGCTCTATTTATCACTATGGTTTCATAACTACACAATTCTGAAAAATTCCTTTTCTCTAGTTAATGCTCCTTTTTGGTAGATTTAATCGAAGGGGTTATGTCTAAAAATAGCCTAAGTAGGAATGGGTTAATACATGAAACAAGATGCACAAAGTCATGTATTAATTTACAGACACTTGATCTAAAAATAGCCTAAGTAAGGAATGGGTTAAAGAAAGCCTTATAGTGTCAAAAAGTAAGAATGTGTATTGCGAAATACTGTACATGGCTGCCTTCTATAGTACATGGATAAACCATATTAGCATATTCCAAATAAAATCTACATTTCCTAGTATAAGCAATGTTTCATATTATGCTAATTATGCTAATATGTATTCTTTTTTTTGACAGTCACAGCTAATTGCTCCACTTAGCTTTATTGCTAATTATGATAGAAGATTTATCATTTCCCACGACAAATTTATCAACTGCATGTTTTAAATTTCTGGAAATCCCCTGGTGACAAACATACAACAATGCAACTACAGTATCCAGCAATCATCATTAGGTCACATAAACAACTTACTGAATTGTTTCTAAAGACATATTACAAGGTAGTCTAATTTTGGGCACAAGTAACAAATGGCCTTATTTCAAATTGGATCAATTTTGTTTAACTCTTTACTTTATAACTACACTTGTTTACTCCTTTGCAAAACAGAGTAGACCCAGATCAGTTGGTTCTTGTATGACCCAGCTGATCAGGGTCTGCTCTGTTTGCTTATGGAATATATAGATCTGATTCTGCAGTTTTAATTTACCAAAACTTTTTTTTTTCATATTATGCTATTATTGATATTAAGATAATTGATACCCATAAATACATTTTTTCTCACATGAATATTCATAGACTAAAGGATTAATTTGCATATGTGTACATGTTCTGGTTGTCATACAGTTTAGATCTTGTTTTGATACCAATTAACACGACAAATCCATCTTGATCTTGAACTTTTTGCAAATAAATAAGTAACCAGTAACATTCAAAAGCGTTTAAACTTTGTCTGATGAATATTCATGAAAGAAATAATGATATCATAAATATCTATTAACTGGATTTTAATAATAGTATACAAACACAGGATTTTTGATCTATGACAGCTTTTGCAGAATCAGATCTATATTATTCAAAATCAAAGTTTTAAAAGAAAGAGTAAACCCTGGTCAGATGACTCCTGCACAAGCCATTTGATCTGGGTGCTCTCTCTTTGCAGAGGTGTCAAAGAGCATCTCTATCAGGTAAAGGGTTAAACCACAACTGAGCCAATTTGGAGCCAATGACGGGACTAATTTTTGTTTGGGAAAAGCATCAATCAACCTATCAAAATACACCACAATATCTCTTTGGTCTCATTTATTTTGTGGTTTCTATTTTGATATATTTTCATGTGACATTACTGACAGCTGGTCTGTCCACTTTGGGCTACTTAACCATGAATCTTGTAAAGTGCCTGTCATCAAGCTGACCAATGTTTCACACTTAATGTTACAGCAAAACAGCCCCGGGCACCTCTTGGACACAAAACAATGGCTTAATTCATGCATGGGTGTTTTTATAAAGTCTAGATTTGACAAAAATCACTGTCACAATGAACTGTTTTCATAATTTTTACTCTTTTTTTTTAATCAAACAGTGTGACATTTTAACTTCACTCTGTGAAATTCTTAGAATATTGATTGTATATTTTAATGGCACTTTTTTCAATTCAAGGCTAAGTCTCAAAGTAAATTGTTGAAAGGTGATGTACTATGTACCCTGATCACCATAAATATTCAGATACCGAAAAGGAGAGTTATTAGAGAAAAAGAAACTTTTAGAATTGTGTAGTTTTGAAACCATTGTAATAAATAGAGCATTTGCTCCTATGGAGCAAATGTTCTATTTATCACAATGGTTTCAGGAAGTGACTTTTAAAGAGACGTCAAAAGGTGTCAATATGAGGGAATGGATTAATAATTCAATTTGGAAGCATTTTGATAACTTTAAATTAGACAGCGTAGCAAATGGTATAGACCCTGATCAAACAACTCCTTTAGAAGCCATATGATCTGGGTCTACACTATTAGACTATGTTTAGTCTGTCCGAATACTTTTGGTTATTAGGGTATATTACAGTATTTCATCCTTTTAACAAAATACTTATCAATATAACATACAGTAATGCAAAACATGCACAGATGATTGTGAAAATATAGGTATTTATACTCGGTGACATGGCACAAACTTCAATTGCTATATCTTAAGGAACTGTAGATGTGGTCCATTACATATCTACAATGTTCCATTCAGTTCTGTTTTTGCCAGAGAATAAACCAAAGTTATAATATGTTAAAGAATTTGTACAGTAGAACCTCTCTAAAGTGACCACTTTCAACACTCAATTTTCAAATGGACTATTCCACAGTTCAAGCAGGTCAACCTTACAGCGTATATTCAGGGAATTTAACCCTTTCCTCCATATGCTATTTTTAGACCCAACCTCTTTGAATGAAGCTACCAAAAAGGAGCATTTACTAGAGAAAAAGGGAAACATAAGAAGTGTGTAGTATTAAAACCATTGTGGTAAATGGAGCATTTGCTCCTATGGAGCAAATGCTCTATTTATCACAGTGGTTTCAAGAAGTGACTATTACAGAGGCGTAGAAAGGCGTATTTATGGAGGAAAGGGTTAAAGAAAAGTGTCATATGACAAACAGTACAGATCCTGATGATAGGACTACTCTAGAGCCCTTCTCACTACACTGTTTGCAAAAGGCAACAGTGACCTGTTTCCTGCACGGAAAGGGTTAATGCATAAAAATGGGTACTTTCTTAAACAGGCAATTGCTTAACCCATTCCCTCATATCGACGACTTTTGACGACTCTGTAAAAGTCACCTTTGTAAAACCATTGTGATAAATAGAGCATTTGCTCCTATAGGAGCAAATGCTCTATTTATCACAATGGTTTCAAACTACAAAATTCAAAAATTTTCCCTTTCTCTAGTTAATGCTCCTTTTCGGTAGATTTACTCAAGGAGGATGTATCTGTAAATAGCCTATGGGGTAATGGGTTTATCTGCAGGCCAGTAATGCAGAATGCTTCTATGGGAGCTTTCTGCATACCCTTTATTCTGTAGTAAACTTCCACATGCATTAAAATTAAATTTTAATCCTCTACCAGTACATTTTAATGTCTTAAAAGAGTAGATCCAGATCAGATCGCTCCTTTATGAGCTGTCTGACCAGGGTATACTCTGTTTGCTTATATATGGAATAATATAGACTTGCTCTAATATATCTTCCATGGCCAAAATTTCCTGTGTTAATATTCCATTATAAAAATTCAACAAATCAATATTCATGATCATTATTTCATACATGAATATTAATGAGATAAAGGATTAGGCCCCAAACTTTTTGGACCTTTTTGTGGTTGTTTTAGGGAGAATTTACTGTACCACAACTCAATATTGCATAGATAAATGCATAACATACATTAAATCTTCTGTTGATAAACTTGCAAATACAAAATGTATACACATCCTTCATTATCTATTTTTTTTCTGAGAAATTTGAATTACTCACTAAAACATTCCAACAAATGAAACTCATTTTCTGTATATTTTGTGTCCATACTTAAATTTCACAATCATCTGTACATAATATACATGTAATATCAAATTATAATTCATGCTGCCTTTGAGTTCCCCTGATCTTTCCAGCCATCACCAAATTTTCAATCAAGATATACCAACCTGAGTCTGAATAATAAATATTCCTCCATTCATACTTGGTGACTGGGCGCTCATAGTCTTCAAACTTATGCCGTCAAATTATCAATATAACAACTGTAAATTGTCACTTTACTGTCCTTCAACTTATTTTACCAATTTGTAAATATCACGATTTCCACAAACTATATTCTATCAATGCTTCAACAACACCGTAAGAAATCTCTTCTACAAAACGCTTCAAACCAAAAACTGATTGACCAAAATCAGTTAAACAATTACTTTACTTCAAAAAAGCTTCGAATTGCATACACTTTTTAAACAGTTGTTTGATAGAATTCTTAGAAAAATACACCAGAGAACTGTTTCTGCATTGACCTTGACTTCTAACACCCATGTACAAGAGAGCAAATGTTTGAAATGCAGCTAGCGTGACAATACACCTCAGACTGTTTACAACTAGACGCAAGGGGGCTGTCATAATGCTTGACACCTGCAAATATATCTCAGACCATATGTACGGATGACAAGCGGTACAGCGTAAATACGACAGAAAGCCAGGGACTACACTAAACACTGTACATGAAGCCCAGTCACGGCTCCACTTCTTTGCAGACTAGGTAGGAAGATACATTATTTCATTTTCAGGGTCCATGCTTATAAAACGTTTAGTTGAGTCTGAGTTCGTTCTCAAGTTTTTGATTGGTCAGATTTGAGCCTGTGGCTCAAATCTGACCAATTAAAAGCTTGAGAACTCAAAATCTGACCAAACAAAAGCTTGAGAACGAAACTCAGGCTCAACTAAAAGCTTTATAAGCATGGACCCAGGTCCTCTGAAACTCTTTGCAAGCTAAGAAATTATTCTCTGCACGTGTTGTCATCTGCGTATTACAATTGTTAACCCTTTACTCCATGAATATTCATGAGAAATACTGACTGTATGAATACTAATTAGCTGAATTTTTATCATGGCATATTATAATTATACAAGGGAATTTCTTCCCATGGCACAAACTGTAGAAAAACATCTACTGGTATATTATTTCATGAGTAAACAAAGCAGACCCTGAGCACAAGGCTCCTACAGGAGCCATCTGATATGGGTTTACTTTGTTTGCAAAGGAGTTAAAAGGCATATTTAACCCTTCCCTCATAGGCTACTTTTAGACCCAACCTCTTTGAATAAATCTACCGAAAAGGAGCAGTTACTAGAGAAAAGGGAAATTTTAGAATTGTGTAGTTTAGAAACCATTGTAATAAATAGAGCATTTGCTCCTATGGAGCAAATCCTCTATTCATCACAATGGTTTCAGAAAGTGCCATTTACAGTGGTGTCAAAGAGGTGTCAAAAGGCATCAATATGAGGGAATGGGTTAAGTAGTAATGGATAATCCTTATTCTGCCGATCATGACCTGATTGGCATTTTTAACCATGTAAATGAAATAGAAATAAAAGTTACAGCAGATCGGAGGGGTTTAGTTCAATATTCCAGTAAGAAATCATGACATCTGTCATCATGAATATTCATTAGCTGAATTCCTATACTATTAAATTTTCAAGGGATTGTTTTGCTTTGACGAAAACTTGAATCAAATCTATACTACACCATAAGCAAACAGAGCAGACCCTGATCAGCTAAACCCTATATGAGCGGTCTGATCTGGGTCTACTCTGTTGCAAATGCATGAATAGGCATTTATATAAAGGAAAGGGCTAAATCCATAAGATTCTGATACCAATCATATTTACAATTGTTTTCAAAATTTAAATACCTCATTATCACTGAATGAAACAGTATAGTTAGAGAAGTCAATTAAGGTACACAAATGTGACATGTCAGAGCTCTTGTCATACAATATTAACTTATTTCTTAACCCTTTCCTCCATAAATACATTTATGCCTTCTATGCCTTTGTAAAAAATCACCTCTTGAAACCATTATGATAAATAGAGCATTTGCTCCTATAGGAGCAAATGCTCTATTTATCACAATGGTTTCAAACTTCAAAATTCTAAAAAAAATCCTTTTTTCTAGTTAATGCTCCTTTTCGGTAGATTTATTCAAAGTGGTTGGATCTAAAAATAGCATATGAGGGAATGGGTTTAGAAAGGAGCTAATATTTCTTGACAACAAATAAACCCATTCCTTGTTCTATGTTTACTTCTAGGCTTATTTAAAATGTCAATACTTACTGAATATTCATGGACAAAATAGTTATAATGAAATATGGAAGGGGGGGGACATTGTAGCTATTTTAGAAACTAAAGAAACAACTCTATCAAAATCCATTAGCAAACAATGCAGACCCTAATCAGACAGCTCTACAGGACCAATCTGATCTTGGTCTACTCTGTTTACAAATGTGTGAAAATGCATGTATATGAAGGGTTAACTCTTTACTCCATAAATAAGTCTTTCTACACTAAATTGCAAACAGTGGATCCATTCAGATGGCTCCTGTAGAGGCTGTCTCATCAGGATCTGCTCTGTTTGCTTATAAAATAATATAGATATGATTCTACAGTTTCTGCACTGGCAAAAAAATCCTCTGTCCACATACTAGTAAACAATTTAATCTAATTATTATTCATGATTTCATTACATTTGTATTTCTTACATGAATATTCATGGAGTAAATGGTTAAGATTGTGATTAAAAACTGTATATTTCTGTTGAATTTTCAAGACAGTCAAGGAACTAGGTCTTTCTTTCCTTTTCATTCTGATTCCAGTTATACAATTATTGGATATATTTACCGTATGAGGTGTAACTCAGTTGCAGTTGCATCTACAAACCCTATTGGTGACAAGATACTGTCATCCATGTAAGAACCCAGTATGTCTAAACAAAACATTGTGTAATTCTGATAGAATTCTGGATGGCTGTAACTTGATTTTCAGGATTGGGAATAGAGAACATGTTAACAGAAATTAGTAAAATGTAAGAGGATTACCCTATAATTATCCTCAGAATTAGGACACTCAATTCTGAGTATCTCCTATCCACTAGTTTGTAAAAGTGTGCAATTAAATTAACCTTTTCCTCCATGAATATCCATGTAAGAAAAATAATGACGCCATGAAAAGATGAATATGAATTATATTAATTTGTTAAAATAGCACATGGAGTCATGGGCCCAGGAATGTCTTACCATTGCAGAAACTGTAGAATCAGAGAGTTAATTTACTACCTCTAGTAACAGGTGACCATGAGCTCATTCTCTAAAAGCAAATTCGCTGAATTGATATCCCCTGCCAAAAACAAGCACTGACCTCAGTATTTAACAAGGGACAAGGTTTTTCATAAAATTCCATAACTTTCATGTTCCATGATAAATGTGAGAGATACTTGCAGGGCCCCATTTCCAAATGGTACATTTTCACAATGTTTCATAGTATAAGTCCAAATAGTTTCTGAGATATAGCTCCGGACTGACATAAATGTTATATTTTTCGCAAACAAAGGGCCAGAACTCTAGTGTTCCAAAGTTACTGGTAATATAAATGATACTTGCAGAGCCACATTTCCGTATGCTTCATATGTTTCATAGAAACAGTCTAAATAGTTTCTGAGATATGACCCCATATAAACAAAAATGTTGCATTTGTCGCAAACAAAGGACCATAACTCTAGTGTTCAAAGGTCAATATATATGATACTTGCAGAGCCACATGTCCTTCTACTACTAAACATTTTCAAAATGTTTCTTGGAAAAAATTGTGATTAGTTTCTGTGAAATTGCTACGGACAGATAGAACAGTTACATTTTTATCTAACAAAGGGCCATAATTCTAATGTTCCTGGGCCAATATGAAAGATACTTGCAGAGCGGCATGTCCTTATACTACTTAACATTTATACGTTTCATGGAAAAACTCCATACAGTTTCTGAGAAATTGCTCCGGACATGTAAAAATGTTACATTTTTGGCAGTCAAAGGGTCATAACTCTAGTGTTCCAGGGTCAATATGACTGATACTTGCAAATCAACATGTTTCAATGCTATCTTACATTTACACAAAGTTTCATAGAAAAATTCCAAATAGTTTCCGAGATTTGATTCCGGACAGACAAAAATGTTACATTTTTCACAAACAAAGAGCCATAACTTAAGAGCTCAAGAGTCAATATAAAAGATACTTGCAAAGCCACATGTCCTTATGCTACTGAACATTCCTATTAGTTTCTGAGAAACAGCTCCTGACAGACAAAACAGTTACATTTTTCGCAAAGGGCCATAATTCTGGTGTTCATGGGTCAATATAAATGATACTTGCAGAGCAGCATGTCCTTATGCTACTTAACTTTACACAAAGTTTCATTGAAAAACTCCAAACATTTTCTGAGAAATTTCTCCGGTCACACAAAAACGTTTATATACATTTAGCAAAGGGACATAACTTTTATGTCCAAAGGTCAATGTGAGTGCTACTTGCAGGCCCACCTTATATTATGGTATTAAATATTTACACAAGAATATATTGCAGTCCAATCTGATTCTTGCATTGGGGCATGTGAATAACGAATTGATCCATGAATCATCCAAATGAATGTTAAGGTTGATTGTTTGATAAGAAACTTTGAAAATAACAACTTTACTGTCCCAAACTAAAAAAAATGTTACTTTCTAGTCATCATTAAGTTAAGCATCATTTATGCCCCAATTCTTTGAAAATAGGGTTTGGTTAGAAACAGACTATTTGCAAGATAGCAATTTGCTATGTACGAACATTTGCATCTCGTTTGCAGGATGTTATTTTCTAGTGTCAAAGTGCTGTTTGCAGCAAGGACACAACAACAAAATGCATATGCACACACAGAGATTTGAGTACAGAAATCCAATACATGTATTTAATATTGACATACCATATTTCTAGTTTCTACTGTTTCCATCTTAAATCTGTTTCTATTTTGTCATAGTTTAGCTTGTATTAATACAAAGTATAAGGCATGAACTTCATGATGAAGAAGGTTAAACATTATATTTTCAGTAAGAGTATGTTCAAAATGTCAATCTAAAGGCTTAAATTTTCTCCATAAATCATTATTACAAAGGCAAATTTTCGCTTTGTTTTTGTGTATATGAAAACGAATCACGTGTACTGGCACAAAGAAGGTCATACTGCCCAAAATTTATCTCTTTCAGCCATACTATACAAAAGCTCACCATTTCTCTCTTCTGCTAGAAACAGAATTATTTGCCCTTACATGACATGATACAGAACATTTTCTGTTTCAAATTAATGCCTTGTCTTACAGTTACAAGATGCATGCAAAAACTAATCTTCTTAATGATTTATGTTATTTTAATTGTTATCTTGTAGAGGCTGATGAATTACATCATGCACAATCACTTCTTAGCTGGAAATCACTCATTTTGACATTTAGGGGTTACAGTAAAACCTCTCTTAACCGGAATTCTAGTAGAGAAGAATTTAGATATTTTAGGCAGGTGACTGCTTAATGCAGAGTGAAAGTCATGCAGAAAGCTCCTCTAGGAGCTTTCTGCATGACTTCCACCCTGCATTAAGCTGTCACCTGTCCCCAAGATCGATATTTATACTAAATTTAACGTCCGGATAAGAGAGGTTTTACTGTATAATTAATCTTGTTCAAGGCTTTTTTCATACTTTTAACTACATGTACATGTATTTCATAACTTCTGATTAATTTTGCAAATGGTTATATTCAGATTAAACAACACTAAAATTCATTAATTAGGCCCCAACAATATCATACTCTGACAGTGTTTTATGAAAATAACATAAACTAATATGAAGAAAAAAGATGTAGGAGAATAAAAGTAAACATTATGGGGTTTGGATTTTTGGGGTGGGTTTTTTTCCAGATTTTTTTCTCTACCGATGAAAAGTGTAATACAAGAGTGTTCAGACAAATACATGTGTCACCTTCTCGCAGCTGACACAAAAACTCTTAATATGCTGGAGTGATATCAGAACAAAACATATTGCATGCAGAGTGATGGACCTTAGTTACATCAATGGTCCTCAATGAGAGGGAGACACATGTGAAATTTGAAAGCTCTATAATGATTAGTTTAGAAATGACAGCCAAAAAAAGAAAGTGTGATGGATGGACAGACAAATGCTCTATTTATCACAATGGTTTCAGCAGGTGACTTTTGCAGAGGCGTCAAAAGGCATCAATATGAGGGAATGGGTTAAGGCCTTTTGCAAACAGAGAAGACCCTGATATGAAATAACAGATCTGATTCTATAGTTTATGTCATGATAAAAAGTTCCTTTGTTCATGGTACTATTTTAAAAATTCAGTTAACCCTTCGCTTGCTATTCGCGTCAATATACCTACCTGTAAATAGTGAAGACCCAGATGAGACAGCTCCTGCAGGAGCTGTCTCATCAGGGTCTGCACTATTTACAAGTTGATTATGCAACCAGTGCACTCCACAGCAGTGATTTCACAGCGAAATACTTGTACACAGTAAATATATATGTAATTACACAACAGGGCATGGGTAAAGAAGGAGAAATGTATTTTAAAATTCTGCAAGCGAAGGGTTAATTAATATAGCTCATGATGTCATTATTTCTTGCATGCATTTGTCCATGGAGTAAAGGGTTAAGTGTCCATGTTGACCATGTTTGTGTGAAAATGTAAAACTTGAAAATGGGCAATTTGCACAAAACATACACAAGGCCATAGATAAAGGTGCTTAACCCATTACCTCATTAAGTTATTTTTAGATCCAACCTCTTTGAATAAATCTACCGAATAGGAGCATTAACTACAGAAAGGATTTTTTTTAGAATTTTGCAGTTTGAAACCATTGTGATAAAAGGAGCATAATTTGCTCCTATAGGAGTGGTTTTAATAGGTGATTTTTACAGAGGCGTAGAAAGGCGTATTTATGGAGGAAAGGGTTATACAATTACTTACAATATCCTTTTTCGATCTAATCGTATGTTGTGACCCCTTTTTTGAATTGATTTTAAAGAGTGGTCATAACATCAATTATAAAACTCAAATACAGACAGTTGCACAACACATACACTGAATCATCAATAAAGGTGCCTGATCAAATACTAAATTGCTCTGGTTTATTTTAAATTGGTGAGGTCACTTACTATTACAGAGATAACGGTTAACACATTTCAAAACAATCTTAACTCTTTCAGCGTGGAAACCGAGTTATATAACCTTTGCAAACTGTGTAGACCCAGATCAGAGGGCTCCTGGTGGAGGGAGCCCTCTGATCAGTGTCTGCACTGTTTGCCATACTTTGCAGTGTACAGTAAATGAACAAACCAGAATCGACATGAGACAGTCCAATGTCAAATCTGAAAGGACCTAGTAAAACCTCATAAAGATCAAGATTTTAGTAAAGATTTTAATTGGTACAGGAAAGTATGGGGAAAAATGCACTACATTGTACATGTAGTTGAAAATGACTTGCCTAATTTTCAGTCAAGTTTATAGCTTATAAAAAGGTAACATAATTATAAAACATAACTCCATTGTTATGGCTGGCTATAAAATGGTGCATCATTGCAGCAATTGCCCCAAGCAAAAATTGTCTGCACAAAGTAGTAACGCTTGTTGTTGTTTATTTAGGGGCTGTCAATCACTTTAACACAAGTCCTGTAATGTGACCGACAAATTGTGTAATACAAGCATCAAGACTGACACACCCATAACTTTGAAATAGATATGTGTGCATCAGTCTCATGAACAAGGGTTGCTAAAGAATCAGATTTATATTATTTCATAAGCAAACTCAATTTAACTGGGCAGACCCTGATCAGACAGCTCCTACAGGAGACGTACATGTATGGTCAGGGTCTACTCTGTCTGCAAAAACAGTTAAAGATTTTGCTATGAGAGAAAGGGTTTATGCAGAGGAAGACAAACCAGACTCGAAGCATGGCTGTACAGATGGATGCATACCCCAGAGCATTCCTATATCCGCCATCACAACGGGGTATAAAAAAGATAAAAATAATAGGGTTTAACCCTTTCATCCAAAGGCTATTTTTAGACCCAACCTCTTTGAAAGAATCTACCCAAAAGAAGCATTTACAAATGTACTAGAGAAAAGTAAAATTTTAGAATTCTGTAGTTTGAAACCATTGTGATAAATAGAGCATTTGCTCCTATACCTATAGGAGCAAATTCTCTATTTATCACAATGGTTTCAAGAAGTGGTTATTTCAGAGGTGTAGAAAGGCGTATTTATGGAGGAAAGGGTTAATTAATTCCAAATTTTACAGTTAAGTTACATACAGAAAATCCAAATTGTTATTTTCATCAACTCATCAATTGTTAAAACATGATAGACATTTAATGTCATTAAAATATGGAGGAAATAACAAATGAAAAACAGTTATTAAATTCTTCAAGTTCCTAGGAATGACTTTTAATCATTAAATGAACAACAAACCACTGACAGTTTTCATGAAAATTTGTCAACTGTACAAAACGTTTTCATACATGTACATGAGGTTTTCTGGCAATATTTTAACCCTTTACCTATTGAATATTCATGTAAAAAATAATGACATCATTGTTATTAATTAGATCATTATTTATAGTGGCGTACTATATACACAGGACATTTCGAGGGCTTGGTGAAAAACTATTCTAACTCCTTCACAAAGTGAAGGAGTTAGAATAGTTTTGCACCAAGCCCTCGATTTTGACTCTCCAAGAAACTGTAGAATAAGATCTATATCATACCATAAGCGATCACAACAGACCCTGATCACACAGCTTCTAAAGGTGCCTCTTGATCTTGGTCTATTCTGGGGTGTGAAAAGACGTTTATATGAAATAAAGGTTAACAGTGAGACTGAGACATGAGTAACTAAACTGACATTGTACAGGGAGGTAACTCTTATATGTAGAATATTAATTTAACCTAATAGTTACTCTTCTTTGCCTTGTGGATAGTCTATGTCTCTGCATTATTGTAAGTATATAAGTAAAGGTTGCCACAGCATAATGCTTTCCTTCATATAAACACCTCTTCACGCATTTGCAAACAGAGTAGACCAAGATCAGATGGCTCCTATAGGAGCCGTCTGATCAGCGTCTGCTGCTTACTAATGGAAAGAAATTGAAGGAGTACTTTGTGACACCAACTACATGTACGGTACTCATGTTACAGGGCCAAATGACTAAAAATACTCAAAGTTCAAGGGGAAATAATCTGCTAAACCTGCAGCTAAACATGTAAAATTGCATCTTGCACATCTACTATTCATGTTATGATGCATGCCACATATAAATTTAATAACTTTCAAACTGAAGGAGGGCTTTGCACAACCAACTACCCATGTTATAGGACCAAATGACAAACGTACTAAAGGTTCAAGGGGAAATAATGCTGCAATGCCCAGTGGTAGACACATGAAAACCTTGTCTTGCAAATCTACTGTTAATGGTTATTATGCATACCAAATATCAATTCAATAACTTTAAAATTGAAGGAGTAGTTAGCGACACCAACTACCCACATTCAAATGCCGACAGACTGACTGACCGCCCCACAGGGTGATTCCAACTTATACACTCCCTCAAACAAGTTATAAATATTTATTTCCAGCCATCGTAAATTCTGGGAATGTGATTGGCCTCCACATCAAAATTAGCAACAAATAGGGAAAGGTGTGAAAACATCGCAGAACATGCTGGGAGACTGCATAGAGGTCTGTACCACTCCCTGGGTGTCTCTATGTACTACATGTACCGGTATATATTATAATATAGTAATTATAGTACATATAGACTCCCAGGGAGTGGTAGACCCATACGGGAGACTGAAGAGACTATTTATCCCTTTCCCTGTTCTATGTTTATTCCAAATTTCAATACCTACTGAATATTCATTAACAAAATAGTTATAAAGAAATATGGAAGGTGGAACATTGTAGACATATTAGAAAGGAAAGAAACAGATCTTTCAAATTCTATTAGCAAACAGAGCAGACCCTGATCAGACGGTTCCTCTAGGAGCCGTCTGATCTGGGTCTACTCTGTTTGCAAATGCGTGAAAACATGTTTATATGAGGGAAAGGGTTAACTGAGATTTGATTGTCACATAACTAGTAAACTACTAACATCAATTTAGTAGTATTGTATTTGTTAATTTTTGTATTGAAGAAAAAAAGACTACCCAAGAAACATGGCTAAGCCAGAACACCAGATTTTTCATAGCCCATTTTCAATTAGCTACAGATAAAGGTGTGTACCCAAATACTAAAATCATCATTTCATCAAGACAAATCTAAAGAGTGGTCACAACATAGGGTGTGGTGAAGAAATAAAGAAGTTATTCTTGAAGATGATTTAATTTACGTATCTTATCTGGAACTCTGCAATATGTCTTTACCATGTTTATGCTCACAAGCTGTACCTTAATTTCTATTTTAAACAAGAGCTGTCACAGTCACATGAAAAATGACCCCAAAACTTATATCCTGTGACATTGACCTTTGACCCATGGACCAGGGAGTTGAACGTGACACATCATCTTTGTGTGGTGAACATTTGTGCCCGGTTATTTTGAAATCCATTCACAGATAAAAAAGTTATAGAAGGGTCATGAAATTTGGGACGGACAGAGGGACTGACTGACAGATGGATGGACAATGCAATTACTATATGACCGCCGTTGGGGGCATAAAAATTGCAAGTGAGTTTGACCTACATGTAAGACGATCTCCCAATGCAATTCAAGATGTTGTTTTTATAAAAGCTATCTGTATGCATGTAGCATGTTTGGTCACAGTATGTCATTCCGAACTAATGTTATCAAGCTATAACTGTTTTTTCTATTATCAACAGTGACCTCAACTCCAGAACGTCCCTCCCATTCCCTATGCAATACCAAGCTTTGGCTCCATGCTATACTACATGTATCTTTTCACTAGTAGTCTAAATTTTACCATAATGTGTCAGTTTCTCTGTGAAAATGAATATTCTTTATTTTTGGTAACAGTGACTTTGATAACCCATTCCCACTTATATGTAGGCTATTTTTAGACCTAACCGCTTAAGGCCTTTGATTCAATCTACCAAAAAGGAGCATTAACTAGAGAAAAGGATTTTTCAGAATTGTGTAGTTTTGAAATCATTGTGATAAATAGAGCATTTGCTCCTGTGGAGCAAATGCTCTATTTATCACAATGGTTTCAGAAAATGTCTTTTACAGAAGCGTCAAAAGGCGTCAATATGCGGAAATGGGTTAAAGACCCCAAAAAAATCTCAAGCACTGACTTCATGCAAGTGAACTAGCAAGTTGAGTCACCATATGTATTTCCTAACTTAAGTTACTGAGCGAAAATGTTTTTTGTTTGTGTTGATTACGGTTCGTTTCTGCCCACTATGGACTAATTGGATGCCCCTGAGAGAGGGGAGAGGATACACATAAACCCAGGCGCGATGCCCTACCCTTATTATTGGCAGAGTTTCTCTGGTTCTTTTATATGCCCAGTGTAAAGCACTTTTAAAAACATCAGACCTCGCTGTATAAAGTCTCATCTAAAAGTTTCTATTTTTAATAACAGTGACCCCATCTCCATAATTCCAAGGTTGGTCCTCATGCAAGCTTTAACCCATTCCCTCATATTGACGACTCTGTAAAAGTCACTTTGTGAAACCATTGTGATAAATAGAGCATTTGCTCCTATAGGAACAAATGCTCTATTTATCATAATGGTTTCAAACTACAAAATTCTAAAATTTTCCTTTTCTCTACTTAATGCTCCTTTTCGGTAGATTTATTCAAAGAGGTTGTATCTAAAAATAGCCTATGAGGTAATACATTCAGCATGATGAAAATGTCAATCCTAGCTAAAATTATTGTGCTGAAACCATGAGTTTGACTCCTGGAGTCCATCCGCTTGTCCAAACAATCTTTTCATGCCCCTGCAAACAGAGTAGACCAAGACCAGATTTTTCCCAGTCGTTCTCATACCCATAGAAATTCGGGACAAATTTCAACTTACTGGGAGAGTATGTCACAGTGTGTAGGTTTATCATCATTTGTACGGCCTTGCTGTACAAGCATGCTTTTATGGCGACGTGGTAGAGTGCATGACTGCGAACCTGGCGACCCGGGTTCGATCCTTGGTCTGAGCGGGTATATTCCTGTATAAGAACACCCGGTTATATTTAAGCAAACAGAGCAGACCCTGATGCGACAGCTCCTACAGGAGCCATCAAATCTAGGTCTACTGTTTGCAAATGAGTGAAAAACTATTGATATCTAGTTGTGTAATGGTAGTCAGCATGACAGAATATTGCTGGTTGTCACTATGCAGCCTCTAACTTACTAAATTCTTCTCGGTATCTGGAACTCAAATAGTGGCTAGGTAAAGTACAGTAAAACCCCTCTAATGCGACCACTTAATGAATAAACGTGGCTATCTTTACAAGCAGGTGGTTGCTTAATGCAGGTCGAAAGTTATGCAGAAAGCTCCTATAGGAGCTCTCTGCATAACTTTCGTCCTGCATTAAGCTACCACCTGCCTTTGCCACTGCTTAACTTGGGATTGCGAATAAAGTTTGATCCCCACTCCCAACACTTAGAATAGCCTTGCTACACAATTCTGTGATGGACTGCAGGCTGCTGTATGGGTGAAATATGTATGTCAATTTTACTCAGTAGTTCTTTAACATTCTGTAACAGCATAATCTTCAAAGGCAACATAAATTATCAATTTGAAGGTCACTACAGCAAAAACTAAAATTAAACAAACCGTAAAGAAAATATTTCTTAACTATTATTACTGAAAATCATATATAAAAATGAAAATCTTTCAAACAGTATCTATTTACGATATCGAGTTGGCACGGCAGTTTTAAAGATAAACGAGCAAAGCCACAACCGATTGAGATAACACCGTGTACTTTATAAAGCTGTGACATTGTCGTCAAAATTTTATTTCAGTAATATATATACGTACCTCTTACTCAATGTTTAATAAAGCAATTCAAAACCTACCTGATTTACCTGTTTATAGTGCTTCAAAAGAGGTTACAAATAAATATAATTGCGAAATTTTGCATAAACGTCAATAAGAGTTCGATAATAACCGGAAGCGTTTAATAATTTTGTAATCTTTCTTTTGATTGGACAATTGTCTATTTATGGACCAATCAGAGCAAAGAGATTTTCCTCTACTATTACGCGTCTATCGTCCGAAAAGTGTCGGTATAATTTAGTACCAAATCTCGGCATATCTGTATGTACTAATAAATAATACTTCACGAATAGTCATGTAAGAAATAATGGCATCAAGAATAGTTACTACATGTGCATTAACTGTTACACAGGAATGTTTTGGCCATGGCAGTTACTGTAGAATAAAATTTATACTGTTTCATAAGCAAACAGAGCAGACCCTGACCAGACGGCTCCTACAGGAGCACTCTGATCTGGGTCTACTCTATTTATGGAGTAAATGGTTAATTCTATATATCCCCTTCGTCCCTCCCTCTTCTTTGCATGTCACTTAATTGTCATCTAAAAACGTCGTCTGCTGCATTTTCCCGAAGTTATATAGGCCTATCTCTTCAAAATTAGTCAGTTTTGACCCTAGTGGGACAGTTCCATCGGACCAAAACTATTTGAATAATTAATAGAACATTCCCTGAATAAAGACCAAAGGAGACTCTCGTAAAGAGAAAGGAAACTAATCAAATTTAAAAAGTAAATTATTTCAAAATTGAATGTCGGACAAAAGTAAACATACATAGACACAGTTCGACGAACATATTGTAGCAGGAAAATGTTCAATAAAGAGTCATTTTAGATGTCAAGTTTCCGTTATTCATTTGCTTCATGAAAAGAAAAAAACACCTTTACCTGATGAATATTTATGTAATGAAAATCTGTTAGCTGAATATTTGTTTATGGTATATAAACATAGGATTTGTCAGAAACTGGAGAATCAGATCTATCCAATCCCTTCGCAAACAGAGCAGATCCTGACCAGACGGCTCCTACGGAAGAAACCGTCTAATCAGGGTCTAATTTGTTTGCAAATCCATGAAAAAGCTTGGGGGGGGGGGCTTTTCCCAAAAGTTCACAATATTGTGAAGAATGATTTAAATGTTTATTCATTAAAGTCCTACACTATTGTTTTTAATAGAAATAAAATATACTTCGAAAATTGTAGCAAACGATATTTAATTTGCAGACAAATGTTACTAAAATTAGTGTTAAAAATGTTCTAATTAGCAAGCTGATCATAGTGTCTTGAGGCCAAACATATCACCATAACATAATAATTATAATTATGTAGAGCTTCAGAAACAATTTGTTGACTAATTATTCTTATCTTATTTTAGATCAAAGTTAGGTCTGATATACGGGTTGACAATGAATGTCGGAACAAGTAGAAAACATTTCAAAATATCTTTGATCATTGCATTATCTGTTTTATTTGTGGTTTATTTTTCAGCACACACGTCCCAGTTTGGCACACAATGGCCACAGGAATTGTAGATGATACATGTACATGTACTTCAAGGTAAGACAGGACATTTGCCTTTGAAAAGCGAGAAATAAGTGTTTTCACGCATTTGCAAACAGAGTAGATCCAGATCAGACAGCTCCTATAGGAACCATTTGATCAGGATCTGCTTTGTTTGCTAATGGGATTTGAAACATCAGTTTCTTTACTTTCTAAAATGGCTACAATGTTCCACCTTCCATATTTCAATTTAACTATTTTGTCCATGGATATTCAGTTGGCATTGAAATTGAAACAAATATAGAACATATAGTCATGTAAACCCAATGCCTCATAAATAAGCTATTTTTATACCCTTCCTTTTTAAATAAATCAACCTGAGAAAGGAAAACTTTATAATTGTGTAGATCTGAAACGATTGTGATAAACAGAGCACACTATCACAACCGTTTAAAACAGTGACAAAGGGTGTCAGTATGACGGAATGGGTTAACTGACTATAGCAATCAAATATCACAACTGAGTATCTTGCAATAATTTTTCTTTTTACCAACTTTAAAAGAATAAAATCAGGGTCTGCACTATTTACAAATTGATTGTGCAACCGGTGCACTCCACAGCAGTGATTGCACAGCGAAATACTTGTACACAGTGAAGATATATGTAATTATACAACAGGGCATGAGTAAAGAAGGAGAAATGTATTTTGAAATTCAGCAAGAGAAGGGTTAAGACACTTGACATCTCCTCTGGCTTCAAACTTTACACAAGTATGGAATTAACCACCACTTAAACTACAGATATACTATATATTTGTCAATTACGCTTTACTGTTTTTTCTCTGCTTTAGATTTAAATAGTCTACATGTATGATTATATTTAAAATATGTTTATACAGTAAAACCTCTCTATAATGGCCACTAAATTACATCAAATAGTTTGTGTTGAAGGCAGGTGGCTGCTTAAAGCATCCTATAGGAGCGTTCTCATTTACTTTCACCTTGCTTTAAGCAGCCACCTGTCCTAAACTACGAACTAATTAACACAATTTAGTGGCCGTTATAGAGATGTTTTACTGTATTCACTTTCTCTACAAATATTCAGTTTGGGCATCAACTAGTGTCGACTTGTCTTTGCAAATGGCAGCACAATCTCACAAATCCCTCATAAAATGATGAAGGTTTAAACTGCATGGCAACGGCTATGACAGGGACAATGATTAATTCTTATTTTTTTCCATACTCTCGATGACGAAACACTGACGTTAAAGACAAAAATAAAATTAAATGACACATTTTCTATTCTAAAAAAGTGGATAAACAAAATTAATTACTACATGTTTTATAATTACATTTTCTGTATTCAGAACTACTCTTATTTCAAAATGTTAACAACTTTCTGATTTTCATTTTCTATTTTAGTACACGTACAAGCGTGCATACTTGAAAGCGTTAATTATGTAAAAAATCTATTGTTCTTTAGAATTTCTTGTTTAATCGTCTACAAATCGACATATCAGACCCATGAAGAAATTTGTGTTATGTTTTTTGATAAGGTTTTGCAGTTTATGTAGATCTAATAGCCTGTTTTGCAAAGCCACTGTCAATAGTGGCCGATGGATACGGAAAGATAATTTCGTTATGCAGTGCCAAGTGTCCCTAATATGGAATAGACACTGCCAGCAAATATTCATATGGGAATACGGAACATTGTAGCCATTTTAGAAACTGAAGAAATAAATATATCGAATTATATTATGTAGGTGGCGGTGGTCTAGTGGTAACGCGCTTGACTGTCAGTCCGGAGGTCCGGGGTTCAAATCCCGGCCCCACCCGGAAATTTCAGAGACGCTTTTCCGTGTCTCCCACCCGCATATACTCTCCACCCAGGGGTTAAAATGGGTACCTGTAAGGGTCACTCGCCGGTACTGCGGCTGCATGATTGCGCCATATGTTAGCAGTGCTCAATATTGTAGGCCAATGACTCAATGATCAGGGGAGTAAATGTACAGTCGGCTGAACGGTCATTCGGACTGAAAGTAGACTATAACTAGGTACTTTTTTTATATTATCAAACAGAGCAGGTCCGGACCAGACGGCTCCTGTAGGAACCGTCTGATCTGGGTCCACTTTGCTTGTATACAGATACATGAAAAGGCGTTTATAAATATGAAGGAAAGGGTTAACACTTTCCCTCATAGAAACGTGTTTTCACGCATTTGCAAACAGAGTAGACCCAGATCAGACGGCTCCTAGAGGAGCCGTCTGATCAGGGTCTGCTCTGTTGCCTATGAAATGAGATACATATAGATCTGTTTCTTTACTTTGTAAAATGGCTACAATGTTCTACCTTCAATATTTCTTTATAACAATTTGGCCATGAGTATTCAGTAGGTATTAAATTTTGAAATAAACATAGAACGGGGAAAGGGTTAACTCATTCAGTGCGTATAAACTTGCGACAACATTTACAGTTAGTTTGGATCTTGATGAGACACTGTTGTTGTATATCTGTCACAGATGCCCTTCGTATGCTATGTCTCAACAACTCCATCACAAATACATTAATTTTTTAATCACATGTCATTCGTATCTAAAACATACCAAATATAGTTTTCTGACCCCCCCCCCCCCCCCCCCCCCCCAAAAAAAAAAAATAAAAAAAAAAATAGCGATATAATAAGTAAAAGGTAGTCAACTCCGGTCGAAATCTGCTCAAAAATCGATGAGCTCATTCACTGCGATTGCCATTGAAATCACAGGGGGCCATTTCGTGGGTCTACATGATCTAAAAAGTCAACAACAAAAAATGATTGGGTCGATTTAGTGTTATATTATATACTATAACACTAAATCGACCCAATCAATTTTTTTTGACTTTTTAGACCATGTAGACCCACGAAATGGCCCCCCTGTGATTGAAAGCTTATTTGACCACAGGGGGGCCATTTCGTGGGTCTACATGGCCCCCTGTGGGTTTTACTGTATAAGGTCGCTCTATTGTATGTGCGATTAACTCTTCAAATGAAGTACATAATTGTTGTCTGCAACAGTGTCGTCTGCTGTAGCTCTGAAAGTTAAGATTCCTTCGTTTCTCGTCAAAACTGGAGGCAGCGTATCAAATAGTTTGGATTCTGTCTGAATTTGGAAACAAACTATTTGCATCGGTATATCACACATTCATAATTAGCCTACGCAAGTACCAAAGAGCCTTGTTAGCAGCGCCTTCAACTGTTAATATATAGTTTATGTATATACAGCAACTGTTAATCAAAAACTCACAGCGAGCATGCCAACAGTTTATACATAACATGAATTATTTTTTATACAAATAGCTGCTACTTCGAGAAAAGTCATTAGCTGGATTTTATAATATATGTAGTATATGAAACCCGGAGTTTTCATAAGCACACAGAGCAGACTCTAATAACACAGCTCCTATCCTGTTTGTTAGGCATGAAAAGGCGTATCCATTAAGAAAAGAACTCAAATAGAAGTCATTGGTACCCTGTATAATATGTATATTATGTGCATACTACAAAACACTTTACAGTAAGTAATTGATGGGCAAACGACAAATAATGCAGTGTCCCATAAGAACGCAAAATCACACGTTTCCTGATTTGAAAAGACATTGACTCTTTCGGCGCCAAATTTTCTAATTGTCGTATGCAATCCAATTTTGTTAAATCATTCAATTAAATAAGGAAACGAGATAAATAAGTGTAAGTTCCAAAGGAATAAAACACAGATATAGAAACAGAGTTTGAGACAAAAAGTGAAGTCCCTGATCAGACGCCGCCTTGAAAAGGCGTTTGAAAGGCTTGAAAGGCCTTTTAAGGCGGCGTCTGATCTGGGACTGCACTATTTGTCATGGTGCATTTTTGCGACATTGGCGATGAAAGGGTTAAAGGAAGTTCTGCTTTGAAAATTTGAGCACACATTTTTTTTTAAAAAGACATCGACTCTTTCGACGCCAAATTTCTAATTGTCGTATGCAATCCAATTTTGTAAATCATTCAATTAAATAAGGAAACGAGATAAATAAGTGTAAGTTCCAAAGGAATAAAACACAGGTATAGAAACAGAGTTTGAGACAAAAAGTGAAGTCCCTGATCAGACACCGCCTTGAAAAGGCGTTTGAAAGGCTTGAAAGGCCTTTTAAGGCGGCGTCTGATCTGGGACTGCACTATTTGTCGTGGTGCATTTTTGCGACATTGGCAATGAGAGGGTTAAAGGAAGTCCTGCTTTGAAAATTTGAGCAAACATTTTTCTCAATAGCTAATAAAGGTTACTTGAAAGGGTATTTGTATTGTAAGTCATTTAATGTTTTTTTGCGCCTTTGCAAACAGAGTACACCCAGATCAGACGACTCCTGCAGTGACCGTCTGATAAAGGTCTGGACCGATTGCTTTCGAAAGCAAAAGTAGCAATGCGAAAAGAGAAAATTGCAGACTCGGTTATTTTTCAACACTAATAACACCAAAACTAATGATCCCGAAGGACCAGAAAATATAGCTACTCTCAGAATGAAGTACAATGCGACGTTTTACGGTCGCTACACAAGCACTGAACACCTGCTATTGTGAAGTAAATATATTCTGAAAATTGGATATCCTTCAACAGCAAAAGTAGCAATGTGAAAAGAGAAAAGTGCAGACTCGGTTTAATTGAGTAAAGCTGGCATGCCAGCCCTGGTTAAAAGTTGTTTATAGTCTGAAAAGAAATCGTTAAAAGTTATTTTCAGAGCCATGTGTTAAAGTTTCTCCAGTTTCTCTGTATATGATTGACTGCAGAAATAGTGCCATACAAGGGGGTACAATAGAAATTAGATCTGATAAAAGATTTATACACATGTGTTCTATTTTTCAAACCCAATAATTTACGGGGACTGAACTGAAATTGCATTTGTTTGGCAACAGTTTTACCTGTAGTGCCTATATGGATGTTAAAATTCAATATGAACTCAAGTTTAACATATTCTTCACACTTTATACAGTTATTACAGATATTCATTGCCCACAACAGTGGCCTTAAACTTTTCAGGGTGTGCCTGCATTTGATTAATTTTAAACCACTCAATTAGATTATCACTTTCGGATTAGAAAACAGTATTAAGAAATTATGGATCCGGTGGTTATATGAAATAGTACTGTCATCGGCATAGTTGTATAACTTAGATTGATGCATAACATAGAAGATAACATTTAAGAATATGTAAAAAAAACTTGTCGAACCAAGAATAGACTCCTGGGGACCCCTTTTTAGTTTCACAGCATTCACTATAGTTTGCCTGATTCTGACTCTCTGCCTGCGGCCACTGAGATACCTTACAGGCAGTTTGCAAGCACCATCATACAGCCCTTATGCCCTTAATTTAAGGATTACTAGGTCATGTGGCTGACTGTCAAAGGCTTTCAAGAAGTCCATCAGAATGGCTGTCACATGATCTCATCATCGAGTGCCCTTTTCCAATCCTCAATCAAGCGCAAGATGGTTGTCTTACAGCTAAAAATTAGGTCTGAAAGCAGATAAGTAGTAATTACATATGTTATTAAATGTGAGTTCATTTGATCTTCTAAGATTTTCTCAAATATGTTTTACACATTATGAATAATGCTGACTAGTCAGAGAGAGAGAGAGAGACAGAGAGCTAGAGAGAGTTTGCTAGAATGAGAGGAGAGAGAGAGAGAGAGAGAGAGAGAGAGAGTGATTGGACTGCAGATTTTTGGTGACATTAAGTCGGTTCCAGTACAGAACTACCGATTATCTGCTACAAATATAACAAACCCATCAGAAATACAATTTTCAACTATAATAAGATTGTTGCCGACCTTAATATTAATGATACTATTCCTGATAATTAAGATTGTGCCACCTCAAAATTTTGCTATTCTCCGATTGGTCATGTTATGACTTTTGACTTCGAGATAGTTAAAGATAAACGTCTACGATCTCTTCTGAATAAAGGTCCAAAATATAGAATACCATCCTTACTAGATTTTACTCTTGTCGATGTTAGATTGTTGAGGCGCAACAAAATTTTAGTATTAAATGGTGTCGTAGAGAACATGTTGAGTCTAACGCTCTTTCAAATTGGTAAAACTATAATTGACAAACGCATTTCATTTTATAGCTTAAATGAATCACTCCTTCTACCCAAACCTAGAATTGGTTTATAAACTTTATATATATCTTGAAAATGGTTCACAGGATTTCCATTCAAAATACGTCTTTTTTCCTACTGATAATGCATCGAATAAAGTCAATATTATTTGACGATTACATTATATCGATGTTTTGAAGCAAGAAATTATTAATACCAAGTCATATTTACTACTGACGAAAAGACCGTCGTTCCAGACCATGTCAAAAAGTGTGAACAACTAGGAGCAGATATTAAAATTACTCAACACAAACTTCCTTCAATGCATTGGTTACGGAAACTACATAAAAAACTCTAGCTATTGTACAACTTCAAAAATGTCTATACGTTTGACCTTTTTGTTTAACTAAGATAAAAAAAACTTATAACATTCTAATGTGATAAGACATGGACATTATGGAATAAATCTCTTCTGGTCTATTAAAAGTGAAACATACTTAAGAACAAAAGGTTTCTTGCATCCACTGTAAGTGCATACGATTTTGCTACTTTGTACGTAACTCTTCCTCATGATAAACTTACTAACTTAATCCAGAAAATATTTGCCAGAGAAAAAAAACCCATCATTTCTGGCATGCAATGCTGAAAAGGCTTTCTTTACTGACGAGCCAATGATATATTGTAGTTTGTCTTTTAGGGTGGGGATGGAATAAGTGTAAGGTTTGGAGCCCCTAAACAGGTTTTAACCCCATTGTCTTTTGTCACTGGCCGTTCCAAGGCGGTACATGTACTTCCATCTTCCCCAGTTGTTTGTTTGTTTTGTCTTTGTGCCTCTATTTGTGTTTTGATAGTTATGTACATTTGCTGTGTTTTCTTGTTGTGCTGTTCGGGCGGTTGTTTGTTTTGTTTGTGGTGTTTCACTACTGAATTGCTTAACTGCTTGCTTGTTAAAAATGCTTTTTAGTTGACCAGAAGTCCTTAGATTTGTTTCTACCACCACATCTTTCTTCAAAGTACTGTCACATAGAAATCCGCATGACCTTGGTCTTCTCATTTCTGAATTTCTTTTATAATTCATGATTTCTTTTAAATTTGTGAAAAATTATAAGCTTGCATTGTCTTGTATAAAGTATAAAACTATATATGTTTTCTGTAAGTAGAATTCATGGAAAGTGGTGAGTCCTGTTCTTGGGAGCTATTTTTATTGGAACATTAACATCTATAACTTCTGTCAAAAGTGTTTCGAAAGTCCAGTATTTATCATCTATGTTGTCAAAATATCACATACACGTACATGTATGTGAAATGGTACTTGTGACAGATCCTTATAAAACAAGTTTTTATCATTTTTATAATTCCTGGACAAAAATCTGGTTTTACAAACTGATTTAACCATTTCATTTCTTTAATGCATATAACTATAATACAGTGGTAGCCACTGATGCAGCATGTTGTAGCCATTGTGTTACTAAAAGGTTCTTTGTATTGGTCAATATAACATCAATTAGAGTAGGATCAAAACTTTGTTGAAACATGTAGGATTCTTCACAACACTTGTATTGAAATTATCCATGAATTTAGAAATAGGTTTACTTTTATTATTTTTCGAAAGATCATAACTGAGGACCCATGACAATAATGTGTCTTAAACAACTAACATTTGTCGCTCAAAAATATGATTTGACACAAAGATCGATGACGATACGAGCATAAAATTGCCCACTTACGTCGATCTAATATCAATACAATTCATGTAGGTAGATCAGAACGAACAAAAAATAAAACACGCCTCAATTTGCGTTTGCGGTCTCGTCTCTCAATTTTTGTAGCCTGGAATTGAAAATAATTTCTATATTAATACCGGGAAAGAGTCGTCAATTTTTGTTTCAGCGAAAGTAAAAATGTCGACTAGGTGGTTGTCAAGGAGTTCTCTGGCCTCGTTTAATCTATATTGAAGACTGTTTATATTGAGGTAACCAAAATTGGTATTTTAGGGGTTTTCCAATGTGTATGTTTTATGTCTCCAAAACTGTTTGTATTGTCCATTGATAGTGGCGACGGCGAGTCTAGTGACCTGTCAGGTGGGCCCCTTTCTTGGCTTAGGCTTTCCTAGTTTTCTCTCCATCTTCTTGAGAAATGGGACTATAATTTACCTTTCTCAGAGGAGCATTTGTTGATAGTGTATGCATGAAGTATTTTGCATGTGACACGCCGTCTTCATGCGGTAAACATCTGCCGTGGTAATTAAAAACCCTCCAGTGTATGACGAAGTTACAGCACGGACACTAACATCAGTACAATATGTGCATATATGCAGGATCCTGCACACACATGCACGTGCAGCACCCCAAACACGCACGCACGCACGCGCACGCGTGTGCCCGCATTCGGAAGATGCTCCTTTTTATGCTTCATTTCGAGGAAATAAAAATAGTATTTAGGATTGCTAGAGAGCAAACAAATTAAAATATAAAATTTTCCAACAAACTATAGACCTATCAAACTTGCCTGAGATCTTACGGCCACCCACCTTATAATTCAAATACGAGACTGATCCACGAGGACATAGGGATTGAAGAGTGATAGCGAGACAAAATACAATACTTTAGGCTTGTCTGTCTGCAGAAGAAACAAACGAGTAAATGTCATAAACCTTAGGTCATATGGTAACTTTTAATCAATATCACATCCTTTAGATACGACCTTTAAATAATACGTGTGTATTTTACCAATATTTAACTTTTTTGTACTGTAAATTTGTACTGTGTACTATCCATGCTTTGAAAACTGGCACCTTTTTATCTGCTCACTTTTAAAATGCTTTCCTAAATAGGTCGTTTGTTACATTTGTTGTTAGTTTTGTTAAATAGACGGTAACTAGCTTATTGTAGCTAATAGTAGCTAATACACGGGTTTTTTGGGGGGTAATAGCATCTGCAGTGTCCCGAGGGGTTGTTACTGTCCCGAGCCCAAAGGACGACGGCAACAACAGTCCCAAGGGGCACAGCAGATGTTATTGCCCGGATCAAACGTGTATTAACGCTATTCTTGCCTTAAATATTTTTTCTGCTTTCATGTGTTCATTTAATCATTCAAAACACAACCATAACTATACGCTATTTCTTTGACGGTTTATTCGAATTACGCTGTTACCGGGACTCTGTACTCAATGCGACTGTTGAGGTTAGGCCCCACGAAGGTATAATTAAAACCGGTCAACAACAGCGCGTGAGCGCAGGAATCGCCTTGTTAATACAAAGGTAATCGGGACTACAACAGCACGTTTTATGCAAGAATGCTATTTGTTGTACACCCGACTCAAAATAAACCTTATTTTTTTGTATGGTGCAGAAGCGTTTTCCATGATAAGAAGACAAATATCATATGGTGTCCATGCTTAACATTGCTTAGGACTTGAAAATGCTGGTCTCAAGAAACCAATATTGAAGGAGAGACATACACCCAAACAGTATCCCACTGCCTTTTCCTGTGCTAGTAAAGATGACACATTTCTCAATTAAATAAGTTAATTGTTTTCATGGTGTTATTATTTTTGGCTTGAATATTTATGGAATAAATGGTTAACCCTCATATTGACGCCTTTTGATGACTGTGACATCACTTTTTGAAATCATTGTGATAAAGAGAGCATTTGCTGCATAGGAGCAAATTACCTGTTTACCAAAAGGGTTTCAAAACTACAAAATTCTAAACACATTTCTTTTCTCTAGTAAATGTCCCTTTTCGGTAGATTTATTCAAAGGGGTTGATCTAAAATTAGCCTATGAGGAAGTAGGTAAACACTTTCCCACCATGAGTAAATATTTGATAACCTTTACATTGTTTGCAATTTAGGTCAAGATGAATGCAGCGTTCCTCTCCGTCTCATCAACACCCAAGCGTCTACCGTGACGAAAAGCTGACAATGAACACCCATGTTTCTACCACTGCAAAGAAGGCCGACAACAGCCTTGCCTCAGGAGAAACCTGACAAGCTGTCCTCAAGAGATTAAGGCCCAGTGTTACCAGACCCTTGTCAGGCATATCCTTGAGTACGCTTGCTCGTCGTCATGGGACCCAAACACCAATACTAAGATCTCACAGTTGAAAGCCAGTCGGTGTCTGCTGCAGGTTTTGTCAAGAGCCGTCTGATCTCGGTCGACTATGTTTGCAAACAGCCAGGATCCAGATGAGATGTCGAGTAACTCGGTGTCTTATAAGGATCCAAGGTATTTGACGCTCCGTCAACGATTTCTCAAAAACTTGCAACAATCAGAAATAAGTTAAAATTGTAACATATCATTATTTTCATTTCTGGCTGAGGGTTAACCCTTTCCAATCATATCGTAATGTTAATGTCAGCCAACGTGTTTCGGACAAGCATAGGAGGGTCGGGAAACCATGGTGGAGTGGTGAACTGTCTGCATTGTGGAACACAGTCTGTGAATGGAAGTTATATGTGATGACGTCCGATCTTAGCATTGTTTTAGATAGATGGAAAAAATAGTTTAAAATAATTCTTTATTTAATTGCTCCAATTATAATGGAGGTAACGTTATGCACAGTGAGTCGCCAGCAACCACTCCGATGGGACCATCCATGAATAGTATTTCTATTTAGGAGGTTATCAAGGTTGTAAACCAAGCCAAAAAAAACTATTAAAACATGCGGCCCGGACGACATTACGTCTGAGGTGCTGAAGAATGACATGTACATACATATGTTTTAGCTCTGGGATTGTTCCATCGGAACGGGGTAAGAGTATTATTAAGCCAATTCCAAAGTCAAGCACTGTCCAAGGTAAGATTGATCCATTGTCATATAGAGGTAATACTCTTGCAAATGCTATGTATAAACTATACAGCTTTATTGTAAATGAAATATTAGCTGAATGAATTGAGTCTAATGATAAGATTATCGATGAACAAAACAGCTTCATGAAAAGGCGTAGTACCATCGATCAATTCAATCTCTAACAGGTTAAAATGAAATGCGGAAGAAACTAAAACAATATACTTTTTGTGCGTTGATAGATATTAAAAAAACATATGACTCAATCAATAAAAATGTGTTAAGGAAACACTTTCAATTCTTGGGCATAATTGGACCTATTTTACATGATATAAAGTATTTGTATTGTTCTGTATATTCATGTGTACGTATTAAAATTACGGTAACCATACTGACTGGTTTGACGTCATACCGGCTTGCGTCAGGGTGAAAATCAAAGCAACTGGGAAATATGTGAGGCTTGATGATGACGTCATTGAACTTTTGTTGTATTATATGCTAACGATATTGTTTTGATAGCCAGTAGTAAACAAGAGTTACAAGAAATGCTTAACACACTGTGCCTGCTTAACAAATTGTCTGTTAATTCCAGTAAAAGAAACGTAGTTCATTTTAGGTCACAGTCACTTGTCCGAACTTCTTTTAAGTTTAAGTGTGATATTGAAGACTGGCATGTATAGTAGATGAATACAAATTTGGATTGAATGTCAACGAATAAGGAAATGTAGCTCTTAAGTATTACTTGGCACACAGAAAGTCGCATTTCTGTCAGAAAGATAATTTTTGCAAGTTTGTGTCGCTGTTAATCAAGTGGGAATAATAAAAACTGCAACTATGTTCATGCTTGTTGTTTATTTTGTGTATGCACATCGTTTCACGGTAATGCAAATTCTGAAACTAATTCTCTAGCTCTATCGCTATCGTATTTGCTCACATTGCCATCATTATTATCATTTCTTATTATTATTTCAATCTTTGTTATACGGGAATTTCATGCTCAGATGTATTATCCAGACAATATTTAGAGTATTTCAAACTATTTAAATACAACACTTTTTTTTATTCTACCGCGACAAGTAAATAAATGGTCCACGCTCCATATACGTAGTCTACCATACATTCGAGTCAAATACATTACTTCAAGAAAAAAAGCTGAATCATATTGCGTAGAGATTTCTGTTTCAAATTCGCATATGTTTATCACTCATCTATATACATGTATTAACTCTTTCCTTCATACAAACGCATTTTCACGCATTTGCAAACAGAATAGACACAGATCAGAGGGCTTCTGTAGAAGCCGTCTAATCAGGGTCTGCTCTGTTTGCAAATGCGTGAATTATATTTAGCTGCCAGTCAAAAATTATTTTGTTAATAATGCTTCAAAATAGTTTGGCTCGTTAGTATTCATCGTGTAATTATTATTTCTTACACAAGTATACAACAGGGAAAGGGTTAATCGTTCTCATAGGGAGTAAGACAAACTAGTCATACCTCCTGATTTTTTATTCCCATGCAATTCGTGTTTCCTCCTTCCAGGAGCGTAGTTTAATCCAACAGATGAACTGTAATGTACTCGCTGTGGCTATAGGGGTTCGGGGGTAGGCCTAATGCTCCCCGGGAAAATTTAAAATTGTGTAGTCAGTTTGAAACCATTGTTTTAAGTAGAGCATTTGCTGCTGTAGGAGCAAAAGCTCTATTTATCACTATGGTTTCAAAAGGTGACCTTTACAGAGGCTTCAAAGGCGTTAATATGAAGGAATGGTTTAAAATTTAAGCTCATATGCCAAGACAGAACGTTTAGCAAAGTCTATCCCACTTAGCCTTCGATTTGTCCTATTTTGGCTAAATGTTTTCACCTTTCTGGTTGATGTTACGCGCGTACGTATGGCTAGCTACGCCCCTGCCTCCTGTGCATCACTGCACTGTCATACCGAACCGATTTACTGCCCGACTCTTCTGCTGGTGGCTATTATTAACCCATTCCCTCATATTGATGACTTTTGACGACTCTGTAAAAGTCATTTTGTGAAACCATTGTGATAGATAGAGCATTTGCTCCTATAGGAGCAAATGCTCTATTTATCACAATGGTTTCAAACTACAAACTTTTAAAAGTTTCCTTTTCTCTAGTTAATGCTCCTTTTCGGAAGATATATTCAAAGATGTTGGATCTAAAAATAGCCTTATCAGGGAAAGGGTTAACCTTTACCAACAGTTTGGATATAAATGAAATGTAGTATGCAGTAGGTTGTGTGCAGGTGTGTCCGTTGTTTATCACTGGTTCTTTGTTTGACTCCTTGTGGGATTAACTGGTTCTAAATGTGTCAACATATCAGTGATTGTCACTTGGGGATAGGTATGCGATATGGAATTATACATTGTTTACCTCGACGATAGATAAACAAACATTATTATGGTGAAAACACAAAAAACGAGCACAGCATTTTAACATGTTTTATACACATCATGTTTTTCGACCCCCAGAGACCTTCCTGTGGTTCTTGGGCCTAATTGTCACAGGGGATGTTTTTGTTTATTTGATGGTGATTGTCCCCTCTGCCAAGAACTAAAAGGAAGGCAGGTCGGTGGTTTTGATCCCATGAACTGTTTTGCAGCGAATGAGATTAGCCGAAATCATCTTCCTGATATCATCCCTCATCATCGTGTCATCTCATCATTCATCGGCGCTATATGACCTATTCAGTGTTGCAGTGCCGTAAAACCCAACTCACTCACTCATGTTTTTTTTTCGAATATTCGAATAGTAATATGACAAAGTCATTAGAATATTCTAAAGACAATTTGAATATACGCTGATATCTCTAGTTTAAAGAACTTGTTAAACCCTTTCCCTGATATTGACGACTTTTGACGACTCTGTAAAAGTCACTTTGTGAAACCATTGTGATAAATAGAGCATTTGCTCCTACTGGAGCAAATGCTCTATTTATCACAATGGTTTCAAACTACAACATTCTAAAATTTTCCTTTTCACTAGTTAATGCTCCTTTTCGGTAGCTTTATCCATAGAGATTGTATATAAAAATAGCCTATGAGGGAATGGGTTAAGCAACATCACCTTGGCCATTCAAAAAGCTGATCTGGGCACTTTGTTTCGTGAGCTAAAAATGGGGAACTTAACACTATTTAGAATTTCAGTTTTTGGACCAGAGAGAGATCGCGACTCATTAACTCATTATCTCCTGGGCTATTTTTAGACCCAACCTTATTTAATTAATCTACCGAAAAGGAGCATTAACTAGAGAAAAGGAAACTTTTAGAATTTTGTAGTTTGAAACCATTGTGATAAATAGAGCATTTGCTCCTATAGGAGCAAATGCTCTATTTATCACAATGGTTTCACAATGTGAATTTTATAGAGGCGCAAAAATGCGTCACTAGGGGGTAATGTGTTAATATGGGATATCTTTACTGTACGGGTTTTGAACAGAAATGGGCGTAAAATGAGTCTTAAGCCTTTGCCTGGCGGATACCAACTGCGATACTCTGACCGACGCATATTTATTTAGGACTTCTGTTGGTTGTTATGTAACTTGTCGACGTTAAATAAATCTTATCTGATCTTATCTTATTCGTGCAGTGCCCCCTCTTTCTCTTCTGGTTTTGGTACATAATCACTCTCAGGTATATCGATCATCGTCCCGTGTGAAATGGCGTGCGTGCAACAAGATGAGCATAGTGAAAATATATACATACAGTGCGGCAGAAACAACACTATCTCTATCGGAGCTGGATAGTTTTTACTTCGGCTGCGAACCTCTCCATGGTGGCTATAAGGGTAACTGGTTGTGGTAGAGCAAATCGTAATTGAACCCCAACAGGCAAGAACGAGTGTTTGTAGATCAGGGTATGTGAGAAGGGGACTACATGCACATATTTGTACATGTGTCCACAAGCCGTACTCGTTAAGGTACGGGTGTTCTGTTTGGTGGATTATCAGAGGCTATATACTTTTGCTAATATAGAATATATGTGTGTCCACAAGCCGTCATGGTATGGTGGAAGAATGGAAGAGGGCTGTCAACAAGTCTACGGACAATGTGATACAAAATCACATTCCTGACCTGGGCTCGTCTCTCCTGTAAAGACGGATGTTTGAGCTAATGCAGCATATTAGTGACGCTACTGGTTCGCTTAAAATCTCCAGTTGCATATCTATCTGATCTGTGTAGAATGCCCATGCAGTTCATAGCTATGCAGGTGTGTTTTTCGTATTTGAGATATGTATGACCTGGCATATGGCCTAGATTGGATTCCATTATACATTTTGCTATAAAAGTATGCTTGTAACAAATGAGAAACGTCGTGGTCTCTAATCTTCGTGTAAAACATGAAGTAATCTGCAAACAAGCTTGCTTTCTGGTAAGTCATTAAACCTTTCCCTGTTCTGTGTTTACTCCACATTTCAATACCTACTGAATATGCATGGTCAAAATAGTTATATTGAAATATGGAAGGCGGAAAATTGTAGCGATTTTAGAAACCAAAGAAACAGATCCATTGAATTACATTAGCAAACAAAGCAGACCCTGATCAGATCTGGATCTACTATGTTTGCAAATGCATGGAAATGCTTTATAAATGTGAAGGAAAGGTTAATGTACAAGAAGGACATATACCCGAGAATACTGCCTTGGGGGACACCGAACTTTACCGGTGAGGTCTTTAAAGTGATCCCTTCTAGCACTACTTGCTGCGTCCTGAATCCAAGGAAGTTAGTAATCTACCCGTGCAGTGTGCCTCTTATTCCGTGAAAGTCAACCATGTACATCAGACACATGTGTAGAACCTTGTCAAACGGTTTACTGATTTATTGCAGTATTATATCCATTGGTCTATAGCTTTGGCAATGTCTTGTATTACCCGTCTGTTGCCATTCGCATGAGCGTCGTTTTCTATGCCATGCTGAAAGTCAGTAAGAATAGTATGTTTATCAAGATGTTTCTTAACGGAGATGGTAATGACAATATAAAATCATGCAAGACACTGATGCTAAAGAGACCGGTCTACAGTTTGATGGTTTGTTCTTCTCGTCTTTCTCAAAGATAGGTACCGGTATCACATTCGCCGACTTCCAATCCATTAGTATGGTTCCAGTGTCAAGTGAGATGTAGAATAACCTGATGAAAACTGGTGCCTCATGCGTTTGCTTTGTATGGATTGAGCGCATGCAGAATCTCTTCTACTCCTGCTTAGTTACATGTACAGTATAACCTCTCTTAACCGGAATTCTAGTAGATAATAATTTAGATACTTTTAGGCAGGTGGCTGCTTAATGCAGGGTGAAAGTCATGCAGAAAGCTCCCAGAGGAGCTTTCTGCATGACTTTCACCCTGCATTAAGGTGCCACCTGTCTCCAAGACCGATATTCATACTAAATTTAACTGCCGGTTAAGAGAGGTTTTACTGTACTAGGCATATGTCTGGATGACGGCTTATCCCTTTGTCTGGTATGTTACTAGAGGTACATTTGTGTGGAAAACTGAATTGTTAATTTAGATCAGCATTTGACTGGCGCCACTAATGCTTTGAATAGGGATACATCGATATATACTGTCACTTTTTGCTATTTACAAATGTCCAACACGCTTTAGACGCGTTTGTCTCTGGGTTTACAAAACTGTTAACAGTTTATATAAGCTTAGTTGCATTTGTGTTTGGCACTCTTTTCCAGTTTTTGATACCTTTCTAAATCGTGTGATTTCCCGTTTTCTTTGCCTATTTGTAGCTTTTACTTCCCAGATCCAACCTCTTTGAATTACTCTACTGAAAAGGTGCATTACCTATAGAAAAGGATATTTTTAACTAGTTTTGAAACTATTGTGATAAATAGAGCAAATGCTCTATTTATCACAATGGTTTCAAAATATGAGTTTTACAGAGGCGGAAAAAGGTGTCAGTAGGAGGGAATGGGTCATAAAGATAAAAATCATTTCAGGTAAACAGTAGAGAACCATATCAGTAACAAAAGTAAACAAAGCAGACCCTCATCAGACAGGTCCTAGAGAAGCAACACATAAGACAGGCCCTGGAGATGCAACAAATCAGACAGACCCTAGAGAAGCAACAAATCTGACCCTAACCAGACAGACCCTAGAGAAGCAACAAATCAGACAGGCCCTAGAGAAGCAACACGTCACACATACACTAGAGAAGCAACAAATCAGACAGGCCCTAGAGATGCAACAAATCAGACATTCATCATACAGACCCTAGAGAAGCAACAAATCAGACATTCATCAGACAGACCCTAGAGAAGCAACAAATCAGACATTCATCAGACAGACCCTAGAGAAGCAACAAATCAGACAGGCCCTAGAGAAGCAACAAATCAGACATTCATCATACAGACCCTAGAGAAGCAACAAATCAGACATTCATCAGACAGACCCTAGAGAAGCAACAAATCAGACAGGCCCTAGAGATGCAACAAATCAGACAGACCCTAGAGAAGCAACACATCAGACACTCATCAGACAGGCCCTAGAGATACATCAAAGCAGACATTCATCAGACAGACCCTAGAGAAGCAACACATCAGACACTCATCAGACAGGCCCTAGGGATGCAACAAATCAGAAATTCATCAGACAGGTCCTAGACAAACAACATATCGGACAGGCACTAGAGAAGCTGTCCGATCTGGGTCTGGTGTTACAAGTGCTAAACGGACATAAAATATGCCCATCATTTATTGGCAAAACTCCGTACTAAGTTCTATGTTTAGTTCTATAACTTGACTGGTGATAGCTTAATGCTGGGTGAAAGTCATGCAGAAAGCTCCTAGATGAGCTTTCTGCATGACTTTCACCCTGCATTAAGCAGCCACCTGCCTACAAAAACATCAATTAATTACTAAAATTTCACATTATCGAGTTTTTACTGTACTTTCAATGTGTGCCTAGGATGGGATCACTAAAGCTCACCAGAGCATACTCAGGTGAGCTAAAAATTAGTCCCCTGGCGGCCATGTCTTTTTTAGATAACAACATGATTTGAACAAACTTGATAGAGGGTCACCTTAGGACTATGTCTGCCAAATTATTCTGAAATATGACCAGGTTTTGCAGAAGATGATTTTCAAATATTTTTAATTTGGTTGCCTTGGCTACCAGTTATTCACGGAACTGAATCATTTCATTAATTTTGAAAGAGGACCATCTAGGGAATTATCCTGGACATATTTTGTCAATTTCCTTTCAGTAGTTTCAGAGAAGATGCTTAAGTAAATTGTTGATGACCCACATACACACGACCCACAAGGACAGACACAGGATAATCCCAACAGCTCATCTTGGCACATTATCAGGTAAAGGCATCAAGCAGATGCCATTTTGTTGTTGACAAGAGTGACTTGTAGTTAGGTTGGTAGGGTAAGAAACAAGTCAAACAATGAACTGTGGTGAATGTTTTACATTATTATTTCAACATGAGCAAGTAAGAAATGTAAATTTTGTACACATGATCAATGTTGAGTCGAGCAAAGTAAAACAACACATAATCACGTAATTCATGACTGACATAACATAACAAGGAAGTCTCTTAATATATATATATGTATAACACAAGGGTCATAAAAGCTACATTTAGCTCACCTGAGCTTCAGCAAAATATCGTTTCTTAGTCGCCCTAGCAATGATTTGGTGATACTCTATGAAAACAGCTGCAGTCCAGGTGAGAATTCAAGTATCTTGGTGTCTCATCTAAAGTTAGGCTGTTCTGTTGGATTTTTTCAAAGAAAAGTAAGCGACTGTTTGAAAAAATTAATTTAATATACATCAAAGGGCTATCAAATTACTTAGATTCTTGGCAGAATCCAAAAAGTAAATACAGACTGTTTTAAGATAAAAGAAAACCAGAAAATGTTAGGAAAGGTGTTTTGATAGGCTTTTGTGTTTTGATAGAGTAATTACAAATATAATACTGGTTACAATAAAAATCTCTCTAAACCAGACATTCAATTTAGTATAAATGTCAGGCTAGTAGACAGGTGGTAGCTTAATGCAGGGTGAAAGACATACAGAGAGCTTTCTGCATGACTTTCACCCTGCATTAAGCAGCCACCTGCCTAAAAGTACCTAAATTCCTCTCTTTTATGAATTCCGGTTTAGAGGGGTTCTGCTGTATTGGCAAATGCTTTAGCAAAGACAGTGTATCAGAATAGCACACAAAACAGTGTATCAGGATAGCACAATGTAAGTTTTAAGTACTCAGGTGAGCTAAAACTATGAATTATGAAGCTCTGCCATACAACAAAATAGCACATTAAATACAGCTGCCAAACTATTCAACAAAAAGTTACACAAATTACCAGCAACATACTCACAAATCTAACTGAACTAATTATTTACGAGTCAGTCTAGAGAAATGATACCCTCAAGGTTCTGTATACAGTAAAGCCCCAGATCAGCATTGCATCAGAAATGCCACATCTGATCAGTCTATCTCTATATTTGATGAATACTCATGCAATATTAATAAGTTTAAATCTTGTATTGAAAATATATTTATAGAACTTTATGGTAATTGCAAACAAATACCTTGACAAAACGGGGAGATATGTCAAATGCCCTCTCTGGTCAGGGTTCTATGGTTTTTCCTCGAAATCGATATTTCTTGCCAGCAGTATTTGGCATGTACACAAAGTAAAATGTATTTACCTATGTTAAAAGATTGGTTTTATTTCATTTAACTCTTTACCTGATGAATATTTATGTCAGAAAAAATATATTTTATAATGGTGCATTCAAAGTACCCTTCCCTTGATGTGAAATGTTTGATTAAACAAGTAATGATTTTCAACCACACCTCATTATAGCCATAAATATCATAGACCTCTTTACAGACTGATTCAGGACTTCAGCTTAAATCTATTTTTGATGTAAGCCCAAATTTTAATCAGATGAATTACAGTAAAACCTCTCTATAATGGCCACTAAATTACATCAAGTGTTTTGTGTTAAAGTGGCTGCTTAATGCAAGGTGAACGTAAAACAGAACGCTCCTATAGGAGCATTGTTTTACTTTCACCTTGCTTTCAGTAACCACCTGCCTAAATACCATATAATTAACAGAATTTAGTGGCCGTTATAGAGAGGTTTTACTGTATAAATAACCTATCAATAAACACAGATAGATACTTGGTTACCTTGTGTACAAGCCAAAAACAACATGCAAGAACCACATACATGTAGTTAGCAAGATGTACAGGGAGTTGCATTAGTTTTTGGAACAACATTCCTAGTATTTTACACAATAAATCAAGATTGCCTGCTAAATGTGTCATCTGCTACAATTGACAAAGTTAAGATTTCTCTTCAAAGCTACAGAAAAACCTCTCTATAACGGCCACTAAATTGTGTTAATTAGTTCGTATTTAGTGCAGGTGGCTGCTTAAAAGCAAGGTGAAAGTAAAACGGAACGCTCCTATAGGAGCGTTCTGTTTCACTTTCACCTTGCTTTAAGCAGCTGCCTGCCTTTAACACAAACTACTTGATGTAATTCAGTGGCCGTTATAGAGAGGTTTTACTGTATAGTCAGAATGTCAAACAGTGTGAAGACTGTCGAGGTGTCGAGTTACTTGACATCTCATCTGCATTGAAATTGTTTGCATAGGTAATTTAACGACACTTGCATGCAATGTGTTAAAAGCAGACAACCACTATTTAATAGCGACCTCTTTGGAGTTTTCAGTGCTTACAAAACCTTGAAAATTCCTCTTCTGAAGACACGACTCGTATAAAGTTTTATGTTAGTTCTACTACATTAACCCTTCACTCCATGAATATTCATATAAGACATAATGCATGTATGAACAGTAAATAGGTAAATTCTTATAATGGCTCAATCAACAAGGGATATTTAATTTTGCATGGCAGAAACTGTAGAATCGATCAATATCATTTCTTAACCCTTTCCTCCATAGGCTATTTCTAGACCCAACCTCTTTGAACGAATGAACCTTTAGAATTTTGTATTTTGAAACCATTGTGATAAATAGAGCATTTGCTCCTATAGGAGCAAATGCTCTATTTATCACAATGGTTTCAACAGGAGATTTTTACAGAGGCGAAGAAAGGCGTATTTATGGAGGAAAGGGTTAAGTAAACAGAGCAGACCATGATCAGACTGCTCAAAAAGGAGCCATCTGATCTGGGTTTACTCTGTTTGCAAAAGTGCCAAAAGACGACTATGCAGTAAAGAGTATACCTTTAGCACTCTATGTAACTGCTGTCTGTAAATTTAGTCCTCTGCTTCAGTATTATTTTGTTGTTTTTTGCAACATTTCTTGTGAAAACATGATCAGTGTATCACACAGTTTGGTGAATCAGGAGACCTGAAGTAAGCCTGACATAGATCCATACTTTTTGCTGCAAAGACTATTAAAGGCAAAGGCTGCCAGTATAGTGCTATAGGTTAGACGTTGGTAGTGCACTCGAATAACAAGACGCTTCAGCAGCATGAAATAAATAATCATAAAAAAATATCCACATAGTTTCCAGTTTAACCCTTTACCCCATAACTTTACCTTTTAATGCCTTTGCACACAGAGCAGACCCAGATCAGATGGCTCCTGTAGCAGTCGTCTGATCAAGGCTTGCTCTGTTTGCTAATAGAATAATAATAGATTTGAGTCTACAGTTCCTGCAATGGTAACAATTTTGTGTTCAATCTGTGATTTTAAAAATTCATCCATTTAGTATTTATTACGTCATTATTCAGAGCTACAGATAAGGGTGGGTATCAAAATCCTAAAATCGTCATTTCTCCACCAAACCCTATACTGTGACCACTCTTTAGAATCGTCTCGAACTCCACCAAACCCTATACTGTGACCACTCTTTAGAATCGTCTCTTCGAGACGATTCTAAAGAGTGGTCACAGTATAGGGTTTGGTGGAGAAATAAATGAGTTATTTTTTAAAATGTTTAAATTTACACATCTTATCTGGAGCTCTGATTATTTGTTTAACATGAATATTCTTGGAGTAAAGAGTTAAGTAAGGTAAATCAGGAGCCTCCTAGTCATATAAGTAATGTTAATCAGGAGCCCCCTTGTCACATAAGTAATGTTAATCAGGAGCCCCCTTGTCACATAAGGTGTATCAGCAATACAATTTATGAAATACAAATTCACCCTCTGTCTACCATTTTAAAGATATTTTTTTAACACAGGTGGAACAATTGATGCATACACACATTTTTTTTACATTACTTGCAAACATTATTGAGGTATAGTTAGACTGAATGCTGAAAGTATGACTGTGATGTCCAAAGACTCTATTTAACTCAAATCTGTATTTGTGTCATATTATTCACATTAGCTAGTATAAAGTGTCCTTTTAAAACAAACCTGTTATTCATTATTAACCCTTTACTCCATGAATATTCATGTAAGAAATAATGACTTCATGTATACATGTATTTATCAGATGATTTTTTATAATGTAAACTTTTCAAAGAAATGTTTTGCTTTGACAAATAGAGCAGACCTTGATCTGGGTCTACTCTATCTGCAAATGTTTAGATGGTGTATTTAAGGAGTAAAGGGTTAGAAAAGGGTTAACTTATATATGCCTAGGTTCCCTAAAAAGAACACAGCCCTCTGATCAAGGTCCTCACTGTTTGCTCCACAATATTCTTCTTCTAGAAGTCACACTGGCAGAAACACCCCAATAAATGAAATTAAACCCTTTCCCTGTTCTATATTTATTCCAATTTAAACAGCTACTGGATATTCTTGGACAAAATAGTTTTTAATGAATCATGGAAAGTGTAACATTGTAGCCATTTAAGAAACTAAGAAATAGAGCTATCAAATCCCATTGGCAAACAGAGCAGACCCTGAGGGCATAAAAATGCTAGTACATGTATAAACACTAAACTGTACAGCAAACCGTGCAGACTGATCTGGGCCTACACTGTTCAAATTTACACGACGATTATGCACAAAAGTGGGTTAAAAGAAACCTTTGTACTTTCCTGACCCTTTCACTAATAACCCTTTCCTCCATAGGCTATTTTTAGACACAACCTCTTTGAATCAATCTACCGAAAAGGAACATTTACTAGAGAAAAGGAAAAGTTTAGAATTGTGTAGTTTTGAAACCATTGTGATAAATAGAGCATTTGCTCCTATAGGAGCAAATGCTCTATTTATCACAATGGTTTCATAACGTGACTTTTTAGAGTTTTACAGTGGCGTAGAAAGGTGTATTTATGGAGGAAAGGGTTAAATGTTCATGCAAGAAATATTCACATCATGTGTTTGCTGAATTTTTATAATGGAATTTGTACACAGGAGTTTTTGGTATTTCTAGAAACTATAGTCAGATGTATCATAATTCCATAAGGAAACAGAGCAAACACTGATCAGATGACTCTTACAGGAATCGTCTGATCTTGGTCTACTCTGTTCGCAAAGGCGTGAAAAGGCGTTTATATGAGGGAAAGGGTTAACCTTTTACCTGAAAGAGATACCTTCTGATGTTTTTGCAAAAAAGAGTTGACATAGATCACAGCTCCTGTTGGGAGTTGTCTGATAAGGGTCTGCTGTTGGCGTTTCTATATGGAATTACATAGATCTCATTCTACAGTTTCTGTCATATATAAACATAATTGTGTTCATGCACTATTGTAAGATTTCAGCTAATAAATATTCATGATGTCATTATTTTGTAAATGAATTTCCAGGTAAAGGGTTATTGTGCAATGATTTTTTTCTTGAAACCTAGGATAAAGCTATTGGTAGTAACCACATAATATATTTCCAAAAATACCCTAAAATAAAACTTGGAATACACTTTAACCAATAAGTATAACTCATTTGTATATTTCTCATTAAAGTAAGGGATATATTACAAGACTAAAGAATTAAATAAACATCCAGACTTGTAAAAGAATTACAATATTACCCTGAAATAATTTAGTTCAAGGTTTTGTTTACAAATCAGGAACCAAACTCTATGGAAGTGAGAAGGGAAACAGGACGATCTGACCTCTGATGAGGCAGTGTGTTTTAACCCTTTCCCTGTTCTACATTTATTCCAAATTTCATTACCTACTGAATATTCATGGACAAAATAGTTACAATGAAACCTGGAAGGTGGAACATTGTAGGCATTTTAGAAAGCAAAGAAACAGAACTATTCAAATTCCACTAGCAAACAGAGCATCTGATCTGGGTCTACTCTGTTTGCAAATGCGTGAAAACACATTTATATGAGGGAAAGGGTTAACTAGTCTGGTAGTGACAGATAGGGTACTCAGAATCTCTACGCATGTGTGTTCATCCTAAACTTTGTCTGCTTCAATTCTTAAAGTAGATAGAACCTCCCCCACCCCCTTCCGCCCTTTCATTCCCAATAGTAAAACCCTCTAAACCAGAATTTTAGTATGAAAACAATAATTTAGATCTTTCCAAGCAGGTGGCTGCTTAATGTAGGATGAAAATCAAGAAGAAAGTTCCTTTGGGAGCTTTCGGCATGACTTTCACCCTGCATTAAACTGTCATATGTCTAATAGACCGGCACAAGAGCACAGCAAACAAGATAACAGTTCATCAAATATTCAAAAAGCGGGTAATTAACCCTTCGCTTGCTATTCACATCAATATACCTACCTGCAAATAGTGAAGACCCAGATGAGACAGCTCCTGCAGGAGCTGTCTCATCAGGGTCTGCACTATTTACAAATTGATTGTGCAACCAGTGCACTCCGCAGCAGTCATTGCACAGCGAAATACTTGTACATGGTGAAGATATATGTAAATATACAACAGGGCATGGGTAAAGAAGGAGAAATGTATTTTAAAATTCAGCAAGAGAAGGGTTAAGCCAGAGGTTAAGCCTTTACTCCAAAAATACACATTTCTATGGCTTTGCTAACAGAGCTGATCCAAATCAGATGGCTCCTGTAGGAACTGTCTGATCAGTTTGCTTACGGAATAATACAGATCTGATTCTACAGTTTCTGACATGGCCAAAAATATCCGTGTTCATATACAATTGTAGAAATTCAATTAATTAATATTCATAATGTCATTATTTCTTTCATAAATAGTCATGTAGTAAAGGGTTAAAGTAATTCTTTAAGCTATCACATGTTTGAATAATTCAGAATTAGACATCTGTTGAGTGAATGCTGTAGAGAGCACCAAAGGTTATGCCATGCTGACCTTTTTATCCTCCATAAAGAAGACTAACGATAAGCACTTAACCCTTTACCTGATCGACACGCCTTTTGACGCCAACAGAGTAGACCCAAATCAGATGGCTCCTGTCGGAGTTGTCTGATCCAAATCTGCTGTTTTCTGATGAAATAAAAAATATCTGATTCTGCAGTCTCTGCTATGGTCAAAACTTCACTTCATAATGCCATCACAAGTAAAGTTTAGTAACATTCATAATATAAGCAGACCTACAGATAAAGGTGTGTACTCAACTACTAAAATCGTCATTTCTCCATCAAACCTTATGTTGTGACCACTCTTTAGAATCGTCTCTTCCAGACCATTCTAAAGAGTGGTCACAACATAGAGTCTGGTGGATAAATAAAGAAGTTATTCCTGAAAAAGTTTTAATTTACACATCTTGTCCGCCCTCTGCGTAATAATTTCTTACATGAATATTCATGAGGTACAGGGTTAAGGATGCATGCCTATGTAATATTGTGTGATGATATGAAAATGACCATAATGCTTTGACTAGATCACCCATAAAAATGTGGCTGCCATATTACAGGGCTCATAAATACTTGAGTCTTTCAAAAATGCATCATATCTAACATATATAGTTAACAAAAAATTGTACAACCCATATTCTGCTTGCTTAAGTGATTGCACCTAGTCAGACACTAAATTACTTAGCCACTGATCTGGATCCAATCTCTTTAAACATAATTTTACAACAAGCACATACAAAAGGTACATCACTAGCAAAAATATTTAGACAGAATATCTGATGAATCTCTCCTATCATTTTGTACAAATTTTGTGAATTCAGAATAAACAATATGTGTTTGTGAAGTTTACACAACACCCGTTGGGGTGTCTCAGTCTATGACAGTTCAATTTATGGCCAGGACTTAAGTGTAGAAATCTGACATTTGATCTTGAAGTTGGCCTTGAACTTGACATGGCTTGACTTAAAAGTTGCAGTTTCATGATACAATTACACATGCTAATTATGAAATCTCTTCAGTTCAAAAGTTATGGTCAAAGTTTAAGGATTGGGCAGACAGATTAACAAACAACAAGACCAAAAAGAATATGCCCCTAGATCTTGATCTTGAAGACATAAAAAAGATGAAAATTCAAAGAATATCAGATTTTCCAATACCTGACTAAGTTTATGTGACAATGGCCAAGTGTGATAATGGCCAAGCTCTTTCTCATGTTATCTATAAACATGTTTGGTATTATTACCTCAATCCTTACAATAATCATTTATCTGTTAAGAATTTTGCTGATACTTGTTGGTAACACTTGCACAGAGGCACAGCTGGTCTGTGTTAACTGCTCTTTACAAATATCAAAATATTGTGACTCGTGCACAATTATGTGTCTCCAACAATGCCACTTAACTTCAGATTAACATTGTGATGTATTTAACCCTTTCGATGCTAAATTTTCATAGTGATATAGTCCATCATTATTTATTGGTAAGGTCTACAGTATGAAAGGGTAAAATTTAAAAGAGGATCTTGAATGACTAACAGCACAGACCCTGATCAGATGGCTTCTCTAGGAGCCCTCTGATCTGGGTCTACACTGTTTGCAAATGACAGTGTACTCATTTCGCCCATTCATCGGGTTAATGCATGTTTATCAATTTATATAAGCCCACAATTTATATACAGTAAAACCTCTCTATAACTGCCACTAAATTGTGTTAATTAGTTGGTATTTAGGGCAGGTGGCTGCTTAAAGCAAGTTGAAGGTAAAACAGAACGCTCCTACAGGAGTGTTCTGTTTTACTTTCACCTTGCTTTAAGCAGCCACCTGCCTTTAACACAAAAAACTTTATGTAATTTAGTGGCTGTTATAGAGAGGTTTTACTATAAACCCATATTTAAAGATGAACAGATCAAGGTGTCAAAGGCAAGGCCCTAAATCCAATTCTCACAACACTTAAGTACTTGTACTATAATTACTCTGTATACTCCGACTCCCTTCTCCATTGTCTGTGAAACTGATTAACCCTTTACTCCATGAATATTCATGTAAGAAATATTGACATCATGAATATTAATTAGATTGTTATAATAGCACATTGACAGGAATTTCTGGCTATGGCAGAAACTGTAGAATCACATTTATATTATATTACAAGCAGACAGAACAGACCCTGATCAGATGACTCCTACAGGAGCCGTTTGACCTGGGTCTACTTTGTCTGTAAAGGTGTAGAAAGGCATAATGTTGGAGTAAAGGGTTAAGTAAATTCGGTACCATTTTGAAATATTCAAATGAAACTTATGGAGTAGACAATAGAGAAGACCATGATGAAACAGCTCATGAAGGAGCAGTCTGATCTGGCTTTGGACTATTTGCCCAAGTTTGTCTGAATATTATATGGTAATCAAAGTACAGTAAAACCTCTCTATAATGGCCACTTAATTACATCAAGTATTTTGTGTTACAGGCAGGTGGCTGCTTAAAGCAAGGTGAAAGTAAAACAGAACTCTCCTATACTTTAACCTTGCTTTAAGCAGCCACCTGCTCTTAATACCTATAGGAGCGTTCTGTTACTTTAAGCAGCCACCTACCCCAAATACCAACTAGTTAACACAATTTAGAGGTCGTTATAGAGAAGTTTTACTGTACTTCCATTAGAGGCATTAAGTTATTACTTGCCACACATGAGAAAATTCACTTCATATACAAAAATATAAATTTATCTTAAATATCAATAATGAATCATAAATATATTTCAGACAGCAGACTTTGATATTCTATATTTTTCACTGGGTATATATAAAATTATGATAATAAACAAGAGGGCCACAATGGCCCTGCATCGCTCACCTGGATAATCAACCAAGTGATTTATTATGTACATCTACCAAAATTGTTCAGATTTGTTTAGCCAATTTATATTTTGTAACACTTCAATATACAGTGCACTGGAACCATTTAACCCTTTCCCTGTTCTATGTTTATTCCAAATTTCAATACTTGCTGAATATTCATGAGCAAAATAGTTAAAATAAAATATGTAATGTAGAACATTATAGCCATTTTAGAAAGTAAAGACACAGATCTATCAAATTCCATGAGCAAACAGAGTAGACCCTGATCAGACGGCTCCTATAGGAGTGACATACTTATGCTGGGGAGCAGAAACATTTATGATATTTTGATAGAGACCCTCATAAGGATCATTTCAGTGAAGTATGGTCAAAACCCGTTTAGTGGTTTAGAAGTTGTAAGAATTAGTTCATTTAAATCAATTACTGTGACCTACTTATGCAGCAGTCCAAAAACATTTATTTAACTTTAGTAACGACAACCTATGGATAATTTTTGTGTCATTTGGGTCATATTCTATTCTGTGGTTCAGGAGAACAGAGTAGACACAGATCTGAGGGCTTCTATAGTAGCTGTCTGATCAGGGTCTGCTCTGTTTGCTTCTGATACAATATAGATCTCTTTCTACAGTTTCTGTCATAATAAAGAATTATTTTGTTCACAGTACAGTTATTAAATATGCATGATGCCATTATTTATTGACTGAATATTAATGGAGTAAAGAGTTAACCCTTTCCTCCATAAATACGCCTTTCTACGCCTCTGTAATAGTCACTTCTTGAAACCATTGTGATACATAGAGCATTTGCTCCTATAGGAGCAAATGCTCTATGTATCACAATGGTTTCAATACTACACAATTCTAACATTTTTCTTTTGTCTAGTAACTGCTCCCTTTCGGAAGATTTATTCAAAGAGTTTGGGTCTAAATATAGCATATGAGGAAATGGGTAAAAGAAATTGTTGATGACCAACAATGGACACAGGCTGATCACAGTAGCGCAGCTTGGCACTTTGTGCCTAACGAGCTTAACAACATACTAGGTCATTTCACTGAAGTATATGTATACATATTAAGTAGAAAACTGCAATTTTTCACAGATTGCCCATTCAAACACTATTAGCAAACATTCAGATCTAATGTCTAGAGCTCTACAATGTTTTACTCTCATCTTTGGCAGCTCATAAACAAACTCACTTTTAAACATTTCACACTTAATTACTAAACAGAACATTCTAAAAGTTAAATTTGTCTATGTCCATAGTTACATTCTTTATACAAATAATACTAAAAGAGATGGCTCAACTTTGAATAATTGTCATTCACAAACCAACCAATTACTAACCATTTTCATATGAGCCAATTCAGTAGAAAAGGTCCTTACGGCTGTGCAGACAGTAGAGACACAAACAAGGTGCTTCTTCAACTGTGTACTTACTGCTCAGAATGTCCATGTGCTATTATAACACATTACTCTAATTAATATTCATGACATCATTATTTCTCACATGAATATTCATGGAGGAATGGGTTTATACAGGTCTCGGTGTCTAGCACAATATACATTTTGTACAGCCAGGTACCATTCCTCATGAACAAGCTAAAATGAAGCTTGGATAAAAGATGAAATGAGGGTTTGTGATGTTACTTACTTGCATTGTGACTTTCCAAAGATATAGTTGGTGTTCAAACACAGAAAACAAAAGAACATGCTCTCTACCCAATTGCAGCTGTAACATTCTATAAATGTTGGTAGGTCAACTTAAGCACATTTCTACCATTATCATATAGAAAGAGGATTAGTTTTATTGAAGATTTTTTTAAGTATTCACTACAGCCGTATTAGGGTACACAGGCAAAACAGGATCATTTTGACAAATTGCAATGCTTGGTAAGTTAAGACCACTATATACATGTATATACAGGTATATTTTCAGCAAGTCTGAAATTAATGGTGATTTTTACAAATGCAATCAAAATCAAATGTTTTCTGACAAGAAGATTCCTGTATGTTTTTTTCTATCCTTTCTCTTGCCTTTGCTTTTCATTATGATTAATCCTTTCCTCCATAGGCTATTTTTAGACCCAACCTCTTTGAATGAATCTACCCAAAAGGAGCATTTATTAGAGAAAAGATTTTTTTTTTTAGAATTTTGTGGTTTGAAACCATTGTGATAAATAGGGCATTTGCTCCTATAGGAGCGAATGCTCTATTTATCACAATGGTTTCAACAGGTGACTTTTACAGAAGTGTAGAAAGGCGTATTCACAGAGGAAAGGGTTACAGATATTAAAGTTAACATCAGCACAAAGTTTGATTCACATAAAAGAATACAATAAATGGATGACAGATATTGAGCAGTCATAGTATCTCACTCCAAGCACTAAGCAGAGTGAGCAATAGTATAATGCTTTATTAGCATTTATTCCTACAAGACATTTTCAGAATGAGAGGGGGTATTCTACCAAGGAAAACCACCCTAATCTTTGCCAGTAAAACCTCTTTACAACTCTGATTCTGGATCATGATGGCAGATGACAGCTTAACCCATTCCCTCATAGGCTATTTTTAGATCCTACCTCTTTGAATAAATCTACAATAAAGGAGCATTAACTAGAGAAAAGGAATTTTTTAGAATTGTGTAGTTCTGAAACCATTGTGATAAATAGAGCATTTGCTACTATAGGAGCAAATGCTCTATTTATCACAATGGTTTCAAAAAGTGACTTTTACAGAGGCGGAGAAAGGCGCATTTATGGAGGAAAGGGTTAATGCTGAACAAAGTTATGCAGCAAGCTACCACACAAATTTTCTGCATTTCTTTTATTCTGCATTTACCCATGTCCATATGCCTGAATTATTTTAATGAATATTCATAAGCCACGAGTTCTTGTATACACATTCATTAGAAAAAGGGTTAAGCATTCATCTGCTTCTACTGACATCCATGTTCGTTCATTAAATGACCAAACTGTATTAAAAAAGATGATTATAAAGTGACTTAATAACATTCAACGTTGAACCATCTAATAAATAATATCACATTCAATTGTAATATTTACAACAAAACTGGGATAAACGTGCAGCAATAAAACAATAATTAAAGCCTTCTAGAATTTGATTTTTGAACAAAAATAAAAGAATTGTCTCTAAATTCATAAAAGCTGCTAAAGCTTGGTTTGACTACAGTATAAACTATCTCCAACTCAAACAAGACACAAATTGCTTACCTAACAAAGGCAATAAGCATGTACAGTAAAATCTCTCTAAGATGGATGTTCAAGTAGTATCAATGTCGGTCTATAATCCATTCCTCCATAGGCTATTTTTAGACCCAACCTCCTTGAATAAATCTACCAAAAAGGAGCATTTTTAACTAGAGAAAAGGAACATTTTATAATTGTGTAATTCAGAAACCATTGTGATAAATAGAGCATTTGCTCCTATGGAGCAAATGCTCTATTTATCACAATGAGTTTAAAAGTGACTTTTACAGAGGTGTAGAAAGGCGTATTAATGGAGGAAAGGGTTAAGACAGATGGTGGCTTAATTCAGGGTGAAAATCATGCAGAAAGTTCCCTGCATTAAACAGTCACCTGCCCAGAATTCCATTTTAGAGGGCTTTTACTGTAATATATCACTAAATTCAGTTCATTTCTAATACATGTAACTGTTTTCATTTCCAAAATACAAGCACTACAGTTATAGCTGCTAAGACTTGGGGAGTGTTTGAAGGATCATACGTCAGCTGCTGTAAGTGTGATTAAACAGGTTTAGCAGACAAATAAAAGGACATTAGAGAAGTGATCCTTTAGCATCACTCCATTAAAGCAGGTGAAACAAAAACAAAGACCTAACAACGGACTGTTACAGTTTTGAACAGCGAGATCATTTATATGTGGAAGGAAAAAAGATATTAACTGTATGGCATTTTAACCCTTTACTCCATAAATATGCCTTTCTATGCCTTTGCAAACAGAGTAGACCCAGATCAGACGGCTCCTATAGGAGCCGTCTGATCAGGGTCTGCTCTGTTTGCTTATGAAATAATATAGATACGATCCTACACTTTCTATGGTAAATAATTCCTTTGTCCACAATGTCATTATAAAAAAAATACCTGTATAATTAATATTCATATATTCATTATTTTTTAATAAATATTCATGGAGTAAAGGGTTAAACTTTGTTTGAATATGAGGATTTCAAACACATAAAAAGCTTGAACATTAGCAAAGAAATTTTGCTTACACAGGTGCTTTAGTATTTAAGTGGGCATTAAATTCCCTTCACTGTTCTACAATCACCAGCTTTACTAAAAGGGTATTATCTATGTAGATAACTGTAGGAAGTTACAGTAAGAAATGTGAAACATTTAAAAGAATCTGAAAACAGAGACCAATATAGAATCCATAAATTTTATTTTTTTTCAGGATTGCTCCTTTATTTCTCCACCAAACTCGATTTTATGACAACTTTAGAATCATCTCTTTTGAGACATTTCTAAAGACTGGTCACAATATAGGGCTTGATGGAAAAATGACTATCTCAGTATTTAAACATGCGTCTTTATATATATAGCTCTGTGAGACTGTTTTAGAGTCAATACATTTTCAAACTAAAGTGTTCATCTCTAACAAAGCTATAACCCTGAAGCTTTGGTGTTTTTTTTCAGAAACTGTGGAAAGAATAAAACATACCCTCTGTTACATCAATTCTTTGATTTTGTTTTGACATTTTATTTTTAACCCAAGCTATTTTTAGACCCAGTAGCTTTGAATAAATCTACCGAAAAGGAGCATTTACTAGAGAAAAGGGAAATTTAAGAATTTTGTAGTTTAGAAACCATTGTGATAAATAAAGCATTTGCTCCATGGGAGCAAATGCTTTATTTATCACAATGGTTTCAATAGGTGACTTTCACAGAGGCGTCAAAAGGCGTCAATATGAGGGAATGGGTTAAAGCTGCCATCCCTAACAGTCTCCTATCTGTTATATTCAGCTATTTATCACATTCAATTCTAGCACTTAAATGAAATAAAGAAAAGATTCTCATCAATTGCAATTAAGAAGTAGCACAAAACAAGGCAAGAGGTGAAATAGTTAAGTTACCTCACTAGCTACGATATAGCATAAAAGTGTTATTAGAAGTATTAATATAATACTCTAGACAAGCTCATTTGTACACACTAGATTTGTACAAACTACTATGTACAAATTCAAACTTATAACATTGAATTAAAACACTGTTACATGTATCACTGAATTCCTAAATAAGCATTGGCCAGCATGAGAAGCACAAGTAAGTTTTAATCTTTTACTCAATAAATACGCCTTTCTACATCTTTGAAAACCAAGTAGACCAAGATCAGACAACTCCTACAGGAGCCATTTGATCAGAGTCTGCTCTGTTTGCTTATGGAATTTTATAAATCTGATTTTACAATTTCTAACTTGGTAAAAAAAATCTGGTTTCCATGACTTAGGGTCAAAGGTTTGTAAATATGTGTTTTAACAAATAAAAGAAAAGCTAAAAATATTCATTTAAGTGGTAAACCTATTGTAAAGTGAAGTCAATTAATCAAGTCAAAATGAGTGATGAAAATTTGCAGTGAACTTCAAAATTTCTTTTCCTAAAAGTTGCTGAAGCTGGTTTATAATCTTTCTACCACTATCATTTATATCAGAGGAATTACCGTCAATTTCAATTCTAAATGAATAAATGCAAATCTGAAATTACCATTACTTAATATATCTTGGAGCAAAAGTTTGTTTTTTGAGTATTGTTTCAAAGAACAGATCCACACATATCACCCACTATATTTCAACCATTTTGCGTGAAAGAGCAACTAATTATATATACAAATACTACATGCAGAAAGGGAAAACGTTGGCTTGCACCTGGGTTTTCTCCCTTGCAAAACTATTATTGCACTTAACTTTGGAATCCACACTCATCTCTATATATACACTAGTCATGACTAAAAGACACAAAGTCTTGTTTCTTTCATAATTAATTAACATGTAACTCTATATTTCATAATAAAACAAGTCTTTCACAAAAATAATTTCTTTCATATTATTCGATCAAACTCTGATGTAGAATATCTAGAAACAGTACTAAAGGAACCAACATACATAGCAAGCTGTCAGTACCCTGACCTGTTGCTACAGAGAACCCTCGTTATACCGGCATTCGTTACAACGGCACCCTCGTTATACCAGCAGTATGCAATGAAACAAAATTACCGTTAACTCCTTGAAACAACCACTATATAAATAGGTGCAATGCCAATAAGACAGGTGATTGCTTAATGCAGAATACAGAAAGTGCAAAAATCTCCCAAAGGGAGCTTTTTGCACTTCTTATGTTCTGCATTAAGTGTTCACGTGTTGGTACTAGTTTAAAACTTTCCATATGGTTCCTTTTATATTTAAACTCGTTATAACAGCAACCTTGTTATACCAGCAAAATGTCTGGAAACGAACACCTCCGTTGTAACGAGGGTTCACCGTATATCATCTAGATCCGAGTTGTCAGCAATACTTAATTTTTTTTAAGTCTATTCATTTGGATTTACTTGCAAGCCAAGTAATTGTAGTCTCCAAAAATGCTGTCAATTCTCCATATTAACTATTCTCCCATTTTTCTTCAAAAACTATAATCAGGGCCACAGTTTGGATCCTGATGAGATGTTGACTCACTCGGCATATCATCTAAAGTAGATCCAAATTGTTTGCCACCAACGTGAAAAGACTTTAGTCTTTTTTTATTTCATTTACTCTCTAGCACAGTAATCATAGTTTAGGTAAAATGTCTTCCACTAAGGACTTAAAAGTCTTTATCTCTACACTAAATTCAAGTCTAACACCGATTGCATCAAGACGAGACGCAAAGCCTCTAAACTCGATCCAAATGTCTTAACCCTTTCCCTAATGGACATTTATGCATGAATTGATCACTTCATGAATATTCATGACACTATATTAAATTAATATCAAATTTTCATAGGAATGTTTGGCTTAGACAAAGACTGTAGAATCAGATCTATATAATTCTATAATTAAACAGAGCAGGCCCTGATCAGATGGTTCTTATAGGAGCCATCTAATCTGGGTCTACTCTGTTTCAAATGCATTAGGATTTGTATGACAGAAAGGGTTAAGCAATACTAAAGGTCTACGTCCTATTTATCACTATATTGGCTAGTAAGTCTACCATAACCCTGCAGTAAAAGCACTGTCTGCTCACACTCCATTCTGTTGCATCTTTTAACCCTTTAACTCATTTCATCATAGGCTATTTTTAGATCCAACCTCTTTGAATAAAACTACCGAAAAGGAGAATTAACTAAAGAAAAGGAATTTTTTAAATTTTTAGAATTTTGTCATTTGAAACCATTGTGATAAATAGAGCATTTGCTCCTACAGGAGCAAATGCTCTATTTATCACAATGGTTTCAACAGGTGACTTTAGCAGAGGCATAGAAAGGCGTTTTTATGGAAGAAAGTGTTCGAGGTATCCTGAACACAGAAATGTTTTGGCCATTGCAAACACTATAGAATTCTATAAATAAACATAGCAGACCCTAATCAGATGACTCCTATAGGAGCTGTCTGATTTGGGTCTTCTCTGTTTGCAAAGGTGTTAAAAGGCATATCTATGGAGTAGAAAAAAGTTACTAGAAAAAAGGGTTAAAAACTCATCCTCTGTATTTGGAAATGGATTCAAAATTGTTTTCTCAAAATAGCAGACATTCTTCTCTTCTTCAAAGTTTGCCCTATCTGATTCACAATATCAACATCGTATATTTAGCACCATCTGGGATATTACATAGATCAACAGACTTTCGGGATAGATAGCACTAATAATCCTCTTGTTGCTGCCATTGATTCAATTTCTAGAAACGATTGGCAAGAGAGAGGCTGAAATGTGTAATAATGAGAGTTTCAGTTATTAATACAATACCATCTATTATAAGAAACTAATGTTGAAAATGTCAGTAGAGACCTTTATCATTATGAGTTTTTCTAACTACTCAATGACACCACCCATCCCTGTCTAGTTTCTGCCAAACAGTATAGCTTCTAACACCGTTGCATTACATTGGACAAACACACAGTCAGTATTGGGAAAGCATTGAACAAGATTCTGCTGAAATTCACACAGCCTGTATTCTGCTTCTAGCGGAAATTTCTATCAGAACTAACACAACATGACTAAGCTTGGCCAGTGTGGCAGCACACATCAGCTGCTTGTTGACGTATCCAGTGTATGACAGCTGGTAAGAGTCATCACTGTGGGGGCTGCTGCTGCTCTGCTTGTGGAGTAGCTTGTGTCTGTGGCGCCTGTGTCAGTACGGCAGGCTGAGACTGGGGTATCATACTACCCAAAATTGATCTCAATAGGTTTTCCACTGAAACAATATTGAAAATATCTAGAATTAATGCATGTAATATCTCATTCAAACATTGAGTTGTTGGATCAAAACTTAACCCTTTACTCTGTAGATCTATTTCTACTATGCTTTTCACTTTGTAATGCATATTTATACTTCAGAGATCATGTGCATCATCTTTCATCGAATTATGTTGAGAACTGAAGACACATCACAGACATCATGTTTATACACTTTCATAGAAATCTGTAGAAAACAAGATGTGTCTGTGAAACACTATGCCCCCAACCAATTTGACCTTTGACCCTGAAGAATGACCTTACTTGGACATGTCAAAATGTACAGCTTCACGAGATAATCATGCATGTCAAATATCAAGTCTCTATCTCTACTGGCTCAAAAGTTATGACCAATGTTAAATATGGTGACAAACAGACAAAGCAAAAACAATATGCCCCCCGGATCTGATCTGGGGGGGGGGCATAAAAAATTGAAGGAGTTTGAAACTCCAATACCCACCACCCATGTTACAAGCCCCAATGACAAAAAAATACTCAAAGTTCAAGGGCAGATAAATTCTGGAATGCCTGGGGCGGGCTAAACACATGAAAATTGCATCTTTCACATCTACTATTCAAGGTTATCTTGTATGGCAGTTATCAGTTCAATAACTTTCAAATTGAAAGAGGAGTTTGGGACAGCAACTACCCATGTTTTGTGCCAAAATAACATTTAAAGTTCAAGGGGAGATAATTCTGCAATGCCTGGCATTAACACATGATAATTGCATCTTGTACATCTATTATTCGTGGTTATCATATATGCCAAATATAAATTCAGTAACTTTCAAATTGAAGGAGGAGTTTTAACAACTATCCATGTTTAGATGTGGACGGACAGACAGACCGGCCACCATGGTGACTCAAGTATACACCCTCAAACTTACGTTTGTAGGGGTATAATTACGTATATATTGTAGTTTACTAGAATTATATTGAAATCTAACCAGTGCCTTCAGAGAAAGATTTTGGAAATTTCCCCTTAAGTCATATTAGGAAAATTAGAATCAGCATGGTGGCAATGTTTTTCAGTGACTCAAATGCTTTGAACTATCATGGTAGAGGAGAGTGTCACCTAAGAATTATTCCTGCAAATATATATTAAAATCTGCCCTTCTGTTTCACAAAAGATTTTTGAATATCTACTATAGCTATAATCAGAAAATATGCAATTCCCCCTTCCCTGGCGACAATATTTATGTCACATAACATCGAGTTCAGCCCAGCTGTTCCAGAAAAGACAATTGTCGAGGTGTTTCATTTTGGTTGCAATGGCAACCATTTAAGAACCTAATAGATACAAGAGGGCCAAGATGGCCCTTAATCGCTCACCTGATTACCACAGATTTAGGATTATAGCTGGGTAGCCCAAAGATTGGGCCAATATTGACATAAGGGACAATATTTGAACAATGATGATAGTGGATCATGAGCAGTGGTTCTGGAGAACAAGATTTTCAAAGATTTAGAATATTGATTTAATCAAGACAATCATTCTGACCAATGAAAATTTGGCTAAAAATGTGACCCCTAGAGTGTTCATAAAGTTTTCCTACTATTTGACCTAGTTTTTGACCCCGCATGCTAAATTTCAATCTTGTCCGAGATTTTATCATGACAATCATTCTGACCAAGTTTCATGAAGATTGGACAAAAAACGTGACCTCTAGGGAAGATTCGGCTAAAAATATGACCTTTAGTGTTCACAAGGTTTTTCTACTATTTGACCTAGTGACCTAGTTTTTGACCCCACATGACCCATTTTCAAACTCGTTCGGGGTTTTATCCAGGCAATGATTCTGACTTAGTTTCATGAAGACTGGACAACAAATGTGACCTCTAGCCTAGAGAGTTCACAAGGTTCTTCTACTGTTTGACCTAGTGACCAAGTTTTTGACCCAATGTGACCCACTTTCAAACTTGTCTGAGATTTAATCAAACCAATAATTCTGATAAAGTTTCATGAAGATCCGGCTAAAAATGTGACCTCTAGAGTGTGTACAAGGTTTTTCTATTTGACATAATTTTTTATCCCACATGACCCACTTTCAATCTTGTTCGATATTTTATTCAGACAATCATTCTGACCAAGTTTCATGAAGATTGGACAAACAATGTGACCTCTAGAGTGTTCACAAGCTTTTTCTACTATTGGACCTAGTGACCTAGTTTTTAAACCCACATTCGAACTCATCAGAGATTTTATTATGACAATCATTCTGACCAAGTTTGAAGAAGATTACACTGAAAATGTGACCTCTGTAGTGTTCACAAGGTTTTCCTACTATTTGACCTAGTGACCTAATTTTTGAACCTACATGACCCACTTTCGAACTCATCCAAGATTTTATTTAGACAATCATTCTGACAAAGTTTGATAAAGATTAGACTGAAAATGTGACCTCTAGTGTGTTCACAAGGTTTTCCTACTATTTGACCTAGTGACCTAGTTTTTTACCCAACTTGACCCACTTTCGAACTCATCCGAGATTTTATCAAGACAATAATTCTGACCCAGTTGCATGAAGATTGGACTAAAATTGTGACCACTAGAGTTTCACAAGCAAACTGTTGACAATGCATGACGGAGGCCGGACATTCAAGTCTCCCAAAAGCTCACCCTGAGCTATGCTCAGGTGAGCTAAAAAGGAGACCATGAGAGGAACATCATTTATAAAGTTTAATTTTAAGGGTTGGCGACTGTGGTTGCCAACCATCCACTCATTCACCTTTTCTTTAAACAACATCTCCGCTGAACTACTGTTTAAAGGAAACATGAATGAATGGAAAGTGGGCAACCACAAAATCTCACCCATAGCATATGCTGCATAGTACACACAGGCCTAACCCAAAAGCTCACCTCTGCACTAAGTGCTATTAGGTGAGCTGAAGTTAATATCTGTATATAGCAAATCCACAATATTTGATTTTCTTTCCTTTGGAAACATGGTCAGTGATAATTACAGACCTGGAAAATTCCTCTCGTCCGCTCGCCATGACGAGTAATTTTCTTGCAGGACGAGCAGAATTTCAGAAATTTTAACAATGAATTTAAGTAAAATAAGACGAAAGCAGCTGGCAGGACGAGTAAAAGTTTTAGGATTTTTCCAGCCCTGAATTAAGCACTAATTTTCTGTAAAAAGTCAATAGGATGTTTGTCACAAAGTCCATTTTATCAGTACCTACTGGTCTAAATAATGCATACATTGTACACTTTGGCATTACTGAATTGCATCAGTATCTACTGGTCCAAATAATGTATACAAATGTATACTTGAGCATTACTGAATTTAATCAGTATCTACTGGTCTAAACTAGAACTATCACTAAAGGTGATGAATACCCCCACACGGCAGCCTTGATTGCAAATCCAAGTTTTGAACATGTAACAGGACCAAATAACAAAAATACCCAAAGTTCAAATAGAGAAAATTCTGTAATTTGCCTGCCAATTTCAAGGCCAAAGGTCAAGGTCAAGGTCACAGAGACCTGAAATTTGTGTCTTATACATCTACTACTCCTGAGTAACATTTATGCCAAGTATCAAGTAAATCAGGTTGAAAGTGAAGGAGGAGTTCGCCGTACAAGATTTTGCCTGCCAATTCTAAGACCAATTTCAAGGCCAAAGGCCAAGGTCACAGAGATTTTACATTTGTGTCTTGCACATCTACTACTCCTGAGTAACATTTATGCCAAGTATCAAGTGAATCAGGTTGAAAGTGAAGGAGGAGTTCAAAGTACAAGATTTTGCCTGCCAATTTTAAGACCAATTTCAAGGCCAACGGTCAAGGTCAAGGTCACAGAGACCTGAAATTTGTGTCTTGCACATATACTACTCCTGAGTAACATTTATGCCAAGTATCAAGTGAATCAGGTTGAAATTGAAGGAGGAGTTCAAAGTACAAGATTTTGCCTGCCAATATCATGACCAATTTCAAGGCCCAAGGTCAAGGTCACAGAGACCTGAAATTTGTGTCTTGCACATCTACTACTCCTGAGTAACATTAATGCCAAGTATCAAATGAATCAGGTTGGAAGTGAAGGAGGAGTTTTCCGTACAAGATTTTGCTTGCCAATTTTAAGACCAATTTCAAGGCCAAAGGTCAAGGTCACAGAGATTTTAAATTTGTGTCTTGCACATCTACTACTCCTGAGTAACATTTATGCCAAGTATCAAGTGAATCAGGTTGAAATTGAAGGAGGAGTTCAAAGTACAAGATTTTGCCTGCCAATTTCAAGACCAATTTCAAGGCCAAAGGTCAAGGTCACAGAGACCTGAAATTTGTGTCTTGCACATCTACTACTCCTGAGTAATATCTATGCCAAGTATCAAGTGAATCAGGTTGAAATTGAAGGAGGAGTTCAAAGTACAAGATTTTGCTTGCCAATTTCAAGACCAATTTCAAAGCAAAAGGTCAAGGTCACAGATACCTGAAATTTGTGTCTTGCACATCTACTACTCCTGAGTAACATTTATGCCAAGTATCAAGTGAATCAGGTTGAATGTGAAGGAGGAGTTCAAAGTACAAGCTTTTGCCTGCCAATTTCAAGACCAATTTCAAGGCCAAAAGTCAAGGTCAAGGTCACAGAGACCTGAAATTTGTGTCTTGCACATCTACCACTCCTGATTAACAATTATGCCAAGTGTCAAGTGAATCAGGTTGAAACTGAAGGAGGAGTTCGCCGTACAAGATTTTGCAGACAGACCGACCGACCGACCGACCAACCGACCGACGACCGACCGACAGGCTGATTCCAGTATACCCCCCTCAAACTCTGTTTGTGGGGGTATAATAATGTATATAAATGCATATACTTTGTTTGTTATAATAGCATATGGACACAGAAAGTTTAGGCCATGGCAGAAACTGTAGAATCATATCTATTTTACAGCATAAGCAAACCAAAGGACTGATCAGACAGATCCTACAGGAGCCGTCTGATCTGGTTCTACTCTGTTTGCAAAGGCAAATAAAGGTATTTTTATGGAGTAAAGGGTTAAACCATGTACTGGGTATTACAGTTGAAACAGCATCTTAACCCTTTACCTGATGAATATTCATGAAATACTAACATAATGAATATCAATTTGATGAATTTTAATGATGGCATTATAAACACAGCAATTTTAGGTCATGGCACAAACTGTAGAATAAGAAGTTTAACTATATTATTTCGCAAGCAAACAGAGTAGACCCTTATCTGAGTCTGCTCTGTTGCAAAGAACATCTGAGTCTACTCTGTTGTAGGAACATCTATGATGTAAAGGGTTAAAAGGACAAACATTTTTATTTTATAATATCCATATTGGGCCATATGAAACCAGAAATTCCTTACCTTGACCATTTGGTCCAGTCTGACCTGGCACTATGAAAATACTGGGTGCAGCCCCAAACTGTGGTACTACATTGTTTGGCATGTTCTGTTGACTACTGGGGTTACAGATGATGATCTGGGTTGCCAGTGGGCTCCCAGATGAGGAAGGCACAGGCACTGCTACAGTAAAAGAACACATCAGACAATTACCAACTGAATCATAATACACAATGAATCATCTCTAAATCAATCAATCAATTTCTAATTGACTATATAATTTTACCCTTTCCTCCATGAATGAATATTCATGCAAGAATTTATGATGTCATGACTATTAACTAGATTAACCCTTTCCCTGTTCTATGTTTATTACAAATTTCAATACCTACTGAATATTCTTCGACAAAATAGCTATAATGAAATACGGAAGGTTGAACATTGCAGCCATTTTAGAAAGTATAGAAACAGATCTATCAAATTTCATTAGCAAACAGAGCAGACCCTGATCAGACGGCTCCTCTAGGAGCCTTCTGATCTGGGTCTACTCTGTTTGCAGATGTGTGAAAACACGTTTATATGAGGGAAAGGGTTAATTTGTTATAATAGAACATGAACACAGGATGTTTTGGCCATGGCAGAAACTGTAGAATCATATCTATATTATATCATATGCAAACAGAGTAGACCCTGATCAGATGGCTCCTATAGGAGCCATCTGATCTGGGTCTACTCTGTTTGCAAAGGCGAGTTTATGGAGTAAAGGGTTAATGTGTTCCACTCTGGATATTAGGTATAGATTCCATCATTCCAAGATATAGCTCTGGAAGGACAAATTTCCCACATCAAATGGTTATTTGAAAGTATCAAAGAGCTACAACTCTCTTCTACTAATTGGTGGATTGAAACAGCATTTGGAGTGCATAATGCACATCTGACCAAGCAGTATCAAGATGTGGCTCCATATGGAAAAGCTTGACAGACAGACAAGACAATGCCAAACCAATATCCCTCGGCCTTCAACAGGGGACAACAATGTACACCGTTTCAATTTCTGCTCTGAATTTGAATGCATACAGCTCCCCAATACATTGAGGAATCTATTTAACACTTTACTTCATGAATATTCATGTAAGATATTATGTCATGAATATTAGATTAGATTTATTTGATGTAATAGCACATGGACACAGGAATTTTAAGCCATGGCAGAAACTGTCAAATCTATATCATATCATAAGCAAATAGAGCAGACCTTGATCAGACAGCTCCTATAGGAGCCATCTGATCTGGGTCTATTCTGCTTGCAAAGGTGTGGAAAGCTGTATTTATGTAGAAGGGTTATATCTGACATTTCAGAAATTATAGGCATAATGACAACATAAAGATCTGATTATAGTACAGTAAAACCCCTCTAATGCGACCACCAAAAAGGGGCATAATTCTGGGTAGCAGAGGCAGGTGGTAGCTTAATGCAGGACGAAAGTTATGCAGAAAGCTCCTATAGGAGCTTTCTGCATAACTTCCGTCCTGCATTAAGCAACCACCTGTTTATAAAGACAGCTATGATTATTCTTTAAGTGGTCACATTAGAGGGGTTCTACTGTACAAACCAACAAGAGCAATGCATGCAGGTGCCAACATTCGTCTGTTCGATTGCAGGCTAGCCATTGTGACAGTGAACAACTGTGTGAAGTTTTATAAGATTTGCAAGAATATCAAACAAGAGGGCCAGAATGGCCCTGAAGCGCTCACCAGACAATCAGAGGAGAAGATTTTCAAAGTTTTCACTATATGTTTCTATTGAAAACTAGCCTGCCCTTGGGCGTGGCTAATTTTGACCCAAGCGGCACAATTTATATAACTTTTGTAGAGGACCTGAACATGATGCTATGGGCCAAATATGAAAGCTGAGAACCTTCCAGTTTCAGACGAGAAGATTTTCAAAGTTGTCACTATATGTTTCTGTTGAAAACTGGCTACCTCTGGGGCGGGGCCAATTTTAACCCCAGGGCCATAATTTATATAACTTTTGTAGAGGACCTGAACATGATGCTATGTGCCATATATGAAAGCTGAGAACCTTCCAGTTTCAGATGAGAAGATTTTCAAAGTTTTCACTATTTGTTTCTATTGAAAACTGCCCACCCCTGGGGCTGGGCCAAATTTGACCCTGGGGCCATAATTTATATAAAATTTGTAGAGGACCTGAACATGATGCTATGCGCCAAATATGAAAGCTAAGAACCTTCCAGTTTCAGAGGAGAAGGTTTTCAAGGTTTTCACTATTTGTTTCTATTGAAAACTGCCCACCCCTGGGGCTGGGCCAATTTCAACCCCAGGGCCATAATTTATATATCTTTTGTAGAGGACCTGAACATGATGCTCTGTGCCAAATATGAAAGATGAGAGCCTTCCAGTTTCAGAGGAGAAGGTTTTCAAAGATTTCACTATTTGTCTCTAATGAAAACTGCCCACCCCTGGGGCGGGGCCAATTTTGACACTGGGGCCATAATTTATATAACTTTTGTAGAGGACCTGAACATGATGCTATGTGCCAAATATGAAAGCTGAGAGCCTTCCAGTTTCAGTGAAGAAGATTTTCAAAGATTTCACTATATGTTTCTATTGAAAACTGCCCACCCCTGGGGCGGGGCCAATTTTGACCCCAGGGCCATAATTTATATAACTTTTGTGAAGGACCTGAACATGATGCTCTGTGCCAAATATTAAAGCTGAGAGCCTCCCAGTTTCAGAGAAGAAGATTTTCAAAGATTTCACTATTTGTTTCTATTGAAAATGGCCCACCCCTGGAGCGGGGCTAATTTTGACCCCAGGGCCATAATTTATATAACTTTTGTAGAGGACCTGAACATGATGCTATGTGCCAAATATGAAAGCTGAGAACCTTCTGGTTTCAGAGGAGAAGATTTTCAAAGATTTCACTATTTGTTTCTATTGAAAACTGCCCACCCCTGGGGTGGGGCCAATTTTGACCCCAGGGCCATAATTTATACAACTTTGTAGAGGACCTGAACATGATGCTATGTGCCAAATATGAAAGCTGAGAACCTTCTGGTTTCAGAGCAGAAGATTTTCAAAGTTTTACTGTATGTTTCTATTGAAAACAAGGCACCCCTGGGACGAGGCCAATTTTGACCCCAGGGCCATAATTTAAATAACTTTTGTAGAGGACCTAAAGATGATACTATATGCCAAAGATTAAAGGTCAAGTAAACAGATTGGGTTTTCGTCAAATTCTGATAGTATACAGTTAGTTAAACACCAAGCTTTAGAAAATTCTTACCGTTTTTATCTAGTTTTGATTTAAATCGAGTTTTTATTGTACCACGAACCGTGAATTTTGAAAATCGATACATGATTATCTCCCTTGTGTGACGTCACTTGTGATGCTCGCCAGTCAGGGATCCCATTGAGAGGGAGGAATGTACACAGAAACTTAACCTTTTCCTTAAAATTAACGCCTCTGCAAACAAAGTAGATCCAGATCAGAGCCTACAGGAACCGTCTTATTAGGGTCTGTTCTGTTTGCTTACAAAATTAGATCAAATCCGACTCCTAAGTTTGTATAAATACCCAAATTATTTTCACACTTTTCCAGACATTACGTCCATGGATAAGCCATAGAAAGTGAAACTTTATCGAGTAGGGGAAACTATTTATGGGGTGTGATGTTTATTTTAGGTGTGAAATACAATGATACTTAATATTAAACACATATTTCTTAAATTTTGTTAATCTTTACCCTTCTCTTGCTTTTTACCCATGCCCTGTTGTATAATTACATATATAGCTTCACTGTGTACACGTATTTCGCTGTGCAATCACTGCTGTAAATCAACTTGTAAATAGTGCAGACCCTGATGAGACAGCTCCTGCAGGTTTTCACTATTTACAGGTAGGTATATTGACGTAAGTAGCAAGTGAATAGTTAAAACTTACTCTACATGTCAGTGAATTTACACTATTAATAAACAATAATTTAAAAAGAGGATGAGGTTAGGACCAAGACCATTAGCAAATAGTGTAGATTCAGATCAGAGGGACCATTTGGGTCCCGCCCATGAGTTGGGTCCAAACAACTTTTAGACAGAACCAGACTACTTTAAATGAATTTCATATTTAGGCAAAGTGGGTTCAGATGAAATGGGACGTTCTCGTTAAGTAAGATAGTACTATGTATAAATGTACGTACTTTAGAAAAAAAAAGAAATTCCACCAAAATACAGAAAAATAGAAAATTATTTATTTATTTATTTTACTTTAATATTTGCAATACCAAAAATGATGCATTACTTTCAGAAAATCGAGTAAAGGTTGAAATACCAAAATATGTATTTTGTTGGGAAACTGACAAAAAGGTGGATCTTGATAATAAATGGTTGTCAGTCTTGAAGAATGACTATTTTTTTATTAATATATTCATGTTTCTAAAGCTTGTTTAAATGACTGGACCCACTACAAATAAAAATGTCTATAAAAACAAATGGTCAACACATTAAAACTGTTACTACATTTTTCTTTATCATATTTTTACAGTATTCTCGTATGTGCAATTTAATTATGGTTTGTATTATATGGAAACAACAAATGTAGGTAAAAATGCCACAGGTAAAAATGCCTTAGGTAAATATGCCATAGGTAAAAATGCCTTAGGTAAAAATGCCACAGGTAAAGTGGTAAAAATGCCTTAGGTAATAATGCCTTAGGTAAAAATGCCATAGGTAAAAATGCCACAGTTGAAAAAAATAAATAATAATAATAACAAATATTTTTAAATTTATAGAAGGAAAACTGAATAATTTGAAAAAATATGTTATAATATCATTTCATAATCAATTTTAGTATATCAAACCATCTAAATATATTCAAGATTAAAAATATTTATTATTATTTTCTGGCATTTGACGGGTTGTGTCTGGGTCAACTCTGTTTAAAAATGCCACAGTTATAAAAAACAAGAGGGCCATGATGGCCCTGAAATCGCTCACCAGAGGGAAAGATTTTTAAAGTTTCAACTACATGTATGTTTCTAAACAAAACTGGACACCTGTTTTGTGGGGTGTTATTTGACCCTTTCTCTGTATAATTATAATGGCAAGCTTTCTGGGATGATTTGCTTTATTATAAATATTTTCTAAGTCCAATACCGAACGTTTACCGACCGTTAACTTGGAAAGCATATATCGCACAAAAAATATGTGGAAAAGTTTCATTTTCCATTACATTTTACTACGCATAACCTAACAACTCCTTGATATATTGCTATTTAGAAACGAACGACAACCCTTGTAGAGCACGTTTCGTAACAAAACCAGTTCACACCTGAACGTTTCGAACCCCTTCAGAATTAGAGTACTGATGATTGTTTCAAAGCAGAAATTGTATAAAAATCGCAATTTCAACAATTTATACAAACGGAATTGTTATGGAAATGGAAAATTAAAACTTGTTAAGAATAACTGGTGATAATAACCATCGTGATAAATAGAGCATTTGCCTTAGTGATAAATAGAGCATTTGCTCCATAAGAGTAAATGCACTATTTATCACAATGGTTTCAAATCTACACGATTCTGAAATTTCCCTTTTCTCTAATTAACCCTTTTCCTCATATAAACATGTTTTCACGCATTTGCAAACAGAGTAGACCCAGATTTACCTCTTTGAATAAGCAGACAACATTTCTAACATATGACAACCCTATCACAGCTTAGCAGGACTTAACCAAAATTAGCACACAGTTTGAACTCAGATCTGACACATACCGGTATGTAACTTTATATGTGGTTTGTATATGAGTTAATTTACTCCTATGGAGCAAATGCTCTATTTATCACAATGGTTTGAAATCTACACAATTCTGAAATTTTCATCTTCTCTAATTAATGCTCCTTATCAGTAGATTTATTCAAAGAGGTAGGATCTGAAAAAAGCCTTTGTGATAAATAGAGCATTTGCTAACCATTGTGATAAATAGAGCAAAAGCTCCATAGGAGTAAATGTTCTATTTATCACAAAAGTTTCAAATCTACACAATTCTGAAATTTTCCTTTTCTATAATTAATGCTCCTTATCAGTAGATTTATTCAAAGCGGTAGGATCTGAAAAAAGCCTTTGTGATAAATGGAGCATTTGCTCCATAGGAGTAAATGCTCTATTTATCACAATGGTTTCAAATCTACACAATTCTGAAATTTTCCTTTTCTCTAATTAATGCTCCTTATCAGTAGATTTATTCAAAGAGGTATAATGGTCACTTTATGAAACCATTGTGATAAATAGAGCATTTGCCTTTGTGATAAATAGAGCATTTGCTCCATAAGAGTAAATGCACTATTTATCACAATGGTTTCAAATCTAAACAATTCTGAAATTTTCCTTTTCTCTAATTAACCCTTTTCCTCAAATAAACATGTTTTCACGCATTTGCAAATAAGAGTAGACCAAGATTTACCTCTTTGAATAAGCAGACAACATTTCTAACAGATGACAACCCTATCACTGCTTAGCATGACTTGACCAAAATTAGCACACAGTTTGGATTCTGATCTGACACAGACCGGTATGTAACTTTATATGTGGTTTGTATATGAGTTAATTTACTCCTATAGAGCAAATGCTCTATTTATCACAATGGTTTGAAATCTATACAATTCTGAAATTTTCCTTTTCTATAATTAATGCTCCTTATCAGTAGATTTATTCAAAGAGGTAGGATCTGAAAAAAGCCTTTGTGATAAATAGAGCATTTGCTCCATAGGTGTAAATGCTCTATTTATCACCATGGTTTCAAATCTACACAATTCTGAAATTTTCCTTTTCTCTAATTAATGCTCCTTATCAGTAGATTTATTCAAAGAGGTAAAATAGTCACTTTATGAAACCATTGTGATAAATAGAGCATTTTCTCCATATGAGTAAATGCTCTATTTATCACAATGGTTTCAAATCTACAAAATTCTGAAATTTTTCAAGAGGCAGATTCTGAAAATATCCTATGAGGGAATGGGTTAAAAAACAGTGTGAGCAAACAGAGACTAATTCTGAAGCAGACAACTTGATAGAGTTTTGACCAGGAACTTGACCTATTCAGTGATTATGCAACACAGATGGAGTGACCTCAATCCCTCTAGTTCAGAGGAACCTTTATAGTGTAAAATAATATTTTAAAGTATAACCAACTGGGCAGGGCCAATTTTAACCTCAGAACTATGATATTTACCAATGTCAATAAGGAATACTAAGTAAATCTATACACCAAATATCTAAGCTCTGTGACATGTAGTTTTTGACAAAAAGATTTTTGAAGTTTTCCCCATGCCTAACCTAAGTGAGGCCAGCATTCTGCTACTTGTACAGAAAACAACAGTCAGCTAGAAAAAACTGGCCACCCCTCGGGCCTTGGAGGGGCCAATTTTGACCCCAGGGGCATTATTTATATAACTTTTGTAGAGGACCTATAGGTGATGCTATGTGCCAAAGATGAAAGCTGAGAACCCTGTAGATTCAGAGGAGAAGACTTTTAAAGTTCAAATTGTTGACGCCGGACGACGGACGACAGACATCAGGCGATCACAAAAGCTCACCCTGAGCACTTTGTGCTCTGGTGAGCTAAAAACACATTAATAACAAATATTTTTGAATTTATAAAAGGAAAACTGTATTTTGAAATAATATGCTATAATATCATTTCATAATCAATTTTGGTGGCTGGGTCTACTCTGTTTAAATAATTGTATGAAAAATCTTTTTATTTATTTTGGATTCAGACCAATTTTCAAAAAAATTGTTATTTGTTCAGTATGTTACAATACATAATACTATCTTTTGAAACAATAATGAAACAGATCTATCAAATTCCAGTAACAAACAGAGTAGACCCAGATCAGACAGTTCCTATAGTAGTCTTATAATCTGGATCTGCTCTGTTTTTGCATTACTTGTGATTTATTTTTTATCTTTAGTATGTTACAATACATAATACTATCTTTTGAAACAATAATGAAACACAGAAACAGATCTATCAAATTCCATTAACAAACAGAGTAGACCCAGATCAGACATTTCCAATAGGAGTCTTCTAATCTGGATCTACTCTGTTTTGCATTACAATTATTTGCAAAAAATAGACCGAGACAACACCAAAATTGATTATGAAATGATAGTACAACATATTTTTTTCAGAGGTATATAAAAACATTATTTAGTAACAAATATTTGGAAATTTTGTCTGAGTCCAAAATCAAAAAAAGATTTTTCATACAATTATTTAAATAAAAATAGACCAAGATTGATAATGAATTGATATTACAACATATTTTAATTTATAAATATGTGTTATTATTTTTTTTTTGAACTGTGGCATTATTACCTAAGGCATTTTTACCATTTTACCTGTGGCATTTTTACCTAAAAGTACAAAAATGAGTCATGCAGGAAATACCACATACAGAACAAACACTCGCCCGAACAGCAACACAAGGAAACAGCAAATGTACATGGGTAGAAAAAACAACAAGAGACGCACAAAGACAAAACAAACATTCAATAGGAGGAAGATGGAAGTACCGCCTTGGAACGGTCAGTGACAAAAGTCACCGGGGGTTTAAACCGGTTTATGGGCGCCCAACCTCACCCTTATTCCATCCCCATCCTAAACGACAAACAGTGTAAATAAACGTATCCCCTCTCCGACTAATCTACAACAACCGCGACAGCAAATACAGTGGTAAAGTGCATGTATAACAAAAAAAACATTTAATTGAACATACTGTATCCACCTATCGCTAGTGTACTCAATGATTGAGCTGCAAACAGAGTAACTGTAGAAAAGTAATAAAGGGTACGACAAAAATGAAATAGTACAGATATCCGACGTTCTCCTTCCATTTCTGGATTTAAGAGGTCGCCTTCATAGAGTACTAAACCTTTCTTGTCGGCGTACATGCAAAGAGGCCAGCGTGATTGCCAACTGTAAAAGGGTTCACAACCAAACATGCAGTATGTTGTAATAATACAGGATCATATCCCTTTTTAATGAATTGTTTTATATATTTGATGAACAAAGTGAGAAAATGGGTATGTCCAATAATTCTACGAAGTTTGTAAATCACATCACCATAAAATTCAGGATGTGAAATACCGTGTCGCAAAAGTACCTTGAGATTACATTTGTACTTGCCAATAAGCGAGAGATTTCGATAGTAAAATTTAGAGAAAGTTGTTCTTAGTTTATGGTATCTATATCTAAGGCATTTTTACCTATGGCATATTTACCTAAGGCATTTTTACCTGTGGCATTTTTACCGCACACCGGAAACAACAGTAAACATAACCATTAGAATTTCTCTATGCATGTATGAATGAATGTGTTAAATGGCCTTAGGCCATATTTTACTAAGCCATATTACACACGAAATGCCCCATGCAGGGTCAGTCTCCAGATGTCAGTTATCATAGTGGCCTTTTGTCAAATACCCGACAGGGGACAATGATTATTGCAAGGCCATAAAACCCGCTTCCTGTATATTACGTATTGTCGCATTCCTTTATGTAGCTGTGGCAACTTGTCAAAAGAATCAATGGTGTCTCAAAGTTAGTTTTGGGCATAATATAGGTAATACTCAGTAAAACTATAAAACGCATCCAATGAACAATTCCGTAAATTACAGTAATCCAGAATTACTTTTTTGCTATGGATTTATGGTCAAAATTGTCCATGTTCCAAAATTGCAAAAGGATCATATTTATGATAAACTATTTCCCTGATGAAAAATTATGTGTGAGTAAATCACTTCACGAATATAAACCCTTCGTTCCACGTGCCTGTTTATGCCAATGCATAGTAGACCCAGATCAAACGTATTAAAACAAATTTACAAACAGAGTAGATCCAGATCAGACAGCTTCTGATCAGGTTCTTGTCGATTTGCTGAGTGTAGGGTGATTCCCCCATAGGGTGATTCCCCCATAGGATGATTGCCCTATGGGGAAGTTGTCCGTACTCCCGATTTGCTTATGAAATAATATACCGGCAGATCTGCTTGTACAATTACTGCCATAGCATGTGCTCATATATCATTAACTCTTCATGAAATCATTATTTCTTACAAGAATATTCATGAAGAAGATCTCAAGGCTTTTTTTCACAATGCTAGCTTTTCAAATAGATCATTGCCTCTGACAGATCAATTAGGATTAGATCAACAAAATTTCATAAGCAAACAGAGCAGAACCTGATCAGACAGCTCTTACAGGAACTGTCCGATCTGGATCTACTCTATTTGCAAACGCGCGTGAAGCCGTTTATATAAGAATAGAAGGATTGGGAAATAGATTTTTTTAAAGCAAATTAGGTGTCTGCTGCCAACAGTGCTAAATCATGTTTATTAATCATTTTTTCTCTTAAGAATATTTATTAAAGATTTCATGACCTCATGAATATTCATTACAGGGATTACAGATACGCTAGACAACCCTGATCGAATCTAAAGAAACAAGTCTTCGGACTAAGCAATCAGAGCATATCCTGATCAAACAGTTCCTGCGTGATTTGGGTTTACGCTGTTAACAAAACGTTTGTATAGAATAATTTTCCACGAAGAAAAAGCCCATTAACCTACAGTGCTAGACCTAAGTCACATTTATAACAGAATGTAGCACATCCTTTTTTATAATTGTAGACCCAAGCCATCCACTGCATCTCTAGTATAAATTTCACGGAAAACAGCCATCGAGACAAAATGTAAATCACATCACATTTTCTTGAACTTCTCGTCTTTTGGTAATTTAAATAATCCTATTTAGCCTCTGTCGGATTAGGAGCTACACCCATAGGCAGGGATACAACAAATGTACACCCATAGGCAGCAAAAATTACCATTTTAGCACTCAAAACGAAGCAGAAGTACATTACATGCGATTCTTTTCTATACGATATCTAGTTCGACATTTATAGCGAATGTCACAAGTGACGTCATCACAAGGGAGATAAGCGAACGACCAAAATCAGCCAGTGCTTACTTATCGGTGATATATGACAGCTGCTACGTGCGATATGACTGTATTTTTTTGTGTTTTCGAAACTACGTCGTACAAGGTACCCATTTGTCAAATATTTACGAAAAAGTGTTCTGCCTGTTTACTTGACCTTTAAAGCTGAGAACCCTATAGATTCAGAGGAGAAGATTTTTAAAGGTTCAAATTGTTGACGACGCACGCCGACGGACATCAGGCAATCACAAAAGCTCACCCTGAGCACTTTGTGCTCTGGTGAGCTAAAAAGTAATAAGATGATGTTAAAGTTTCCGAGTTACGACAATAGATCATATTTGATCTAATCAGATCCTACTCTGTTTGCAAAGGCATGGAAGGCTTTTATATGAAGGAAAGGGTAAAAACAGCAAAACTTTTGAAATTTAAAAAAATTGATGAAATATAAATTTCAATATCAATTATTAGTATATAGTAAATCAGACCGATTTTTCAAAATCGCTCTTTATGGTTTTTTAGGTCAGCTGGGTCAAGTATGACTTAAACATTTTCATTCATATAAATGCCTTTCAACATCTTTGCAAACAAAGTAAACCCACATCAGACAGCATCTGGAGTCATTTGATCTGGGTCTACTCTGTTTGCAAGGGCATGACAAGGTGTTTATACGAAGGAAAGGGTTAAAAAGTGGCAGATAATCTTTTCGCAAACAAAAATTTCTAAGATGACTTGCAACTGTATCATATTGAAATAGCCAGAGTAATAATTTTATAGCAGATGGTTACTAACCATTACTGGTGGTATTGGAAACTGGAGCGTTAGGGAGATCTGGGATTCCTGGAGCTGGGGCTACACTCCCTACTGACTGGCTTGGAGCCACAGGCTGTGGTGCTTGTAATACTCCAGAGGGCTGTGGTGTAGAAGGTTGAGTTGGTGGTGATACAATTTGTTGCTGTTGTTGGAGCTGCTGTTGCTGCTGCTGTTGTTGCTGCTGTTGTTGCAACTGTTGTTTTTGGGCTATTTGATTCAGCAACAGCTGTTCTATCAGTCGGGTGTGTGATACCTGTGGTGACTGAGGGGAGCCACCGCTGGCATCGCCCGCTATAGATGTGTAACTGAGGGTCTGCCCTACAGAGTCTACAGTTGTACTTGGTGCAGGTGTCTGCTGAACAGTACTCGCCCCAATCTGGGCTCGTAGTGTCTGCAATACTGAATTATGCAATAAAGCTTCTTTGGGAAGTGCTTGTTGGTTGTTCTGAGACATGTTTAGTCCTAGATATTGCAGGACTTGCTGTGAAGCTGCAGCCAAGTCCTGTGAGGCTGTAACTCCCTGTGACTGAAGAGAAGGTATAGTGCTATTGAGACCATGGCTATTGTCCAGAGGCTGGCTTGCAATCTGCTGTTGAGAATATGACTGGTTTTGTAACACTTGCTGATGCACTAACACTGGTTCCTGTTGTGACTGAATAAATGACGAGTCGGCTGTCTGCAAAAATGTTGTGTGTTGTTGGTTGATGGGGGATACAGTGTCTGATGGAGACTGGGGATGACTGTTGAGATTCTGTCCATTCTGCTGCTCATGCTGATACTGATCAACCATGTTGTTTACTGGTGTAAATGATTGTTGAGATAAAGCAGTGATCTGATCTGTATTAGAAGATGCAATCAGTTTTGATAGTTGGTCCTGTATATATGCTGAGCTGTTGGTCTGCTGAATACTGTTAGAAGGCTGCACAGAAGCAGGACTCTGCGGCCTCACTGGATTCAATGGTTGGTCAGTCTGGCTCATTGTGTGAGATGTTAAAGTTGTATCGGTAGACATCTGAAAAACAAAAGTGCCATTTCAATCTGATTAACCCTTTCCTTCATATAAACACTTTTTACACCTTTGCAAACAGAGTAGACCCAGACTGGACGGCTCCTGTAGATGTCGTCTAATCAAGGTCTACTCTGTTTGCTTACAAAATCAAAATAGGTTTGACGCTACAGTTTCTATAAATACCATACAAGAGTGCCAAACTGACATAAACTAGAAAATTGTGTCTGTAAGACACAGTGATGCCCCCGTGATGGTGCTTGCCTAGCTGCACGTAAAATTCCTAAGTCATTTGACCTTGACCATGACCTTGGGCTTGCGGGCAGCATCGGCTGGGTGTGCAATGAAAGTATGGATGGTATTTAATGTGTATATCCAATTCCATGCCAATAGCTATAGTGGTAAGAAAGATATAAGACAATGAAACAAGAGGGCCATGAGGCCCTGAAGCGCTCACCTGAGATAACCCAGGGGGCGGGGCCATTTTTTACCACACGAAATCATGTGTACAACCTTGGTAGAGAACCACAAGGCAAAGCAGTATGCAATTAATTAAAGGTCTAAGCCTTATGGTTTCAGAGAAAAACAAAATTTTATATTTTTCCCATGAAAAACTGATAAGCCCTGAGGCAGCGCCATGTTTCGCCCAGTGGTCAGGGTCGTAAGTTAAACATTCTTGGCAGAGGACCACAAGCCATAGCTACATATTTGTAGAGGACCATTAAATCATGTTACATACCAAATATCAAAGGTCTAGGCCTTACAGTTTCAGTAGATTTTTAAAGATTTTCCTATGAAAAACTGATAAGCCCTTGGGCACGGCCATTTTTGGCCCGGGGGTCATAATTTGAACGTCCTCATAAGATCATGCTACATACCAAATATCAAAGGTCTAGGCCTTACAGTTTCAGAGAAGAAGATTTTTTAAAGATTTTCCTATGAAAAACTGATAAGCCCTTGGGCGGTGCCATTTTTGACCTGGGAGTCATAATTTGAACACTATTTGTAGAGGACCATAAGATCATGCTACATACCAAATATCAAAGGTCTAGGCCTTACAATTTCTGAGAAGAAGATCTTTAAAGATTTTCCTATGAAAAACTGATAAGCCCTTGGGCGGGGCCATTTTTGGCCCGGGGGTCATAATTTGAACAACTTTTGTAGAGGACCATTAGATCATGCTACATACCAAATATCAAAGGTCTAGGCTTTACAGTTTCGGTGAAGAAGATTTTTAAAGATTTTCCTATGAAAAACTGATAAGCCCTTGGGCGGGGCCATTTTTAGCCCGAGGGTCATAATTTGAACAATATTTGTAGAGGACCATAAGATCATCCTACATACCCAATATCAAAGGTCTAGGCTTTACAGTTTCAGAGGAAAAGATTTTTAAAGATTTTCCTATGAAAAATTCCATATTACCATATATGGAAAAAATTACCACGCCCTCTGGCGGCCATGTTTTTTGCCGGATCAAAATTATTTTAACACCTTTTAAAGTCTATCAACTGAGAAACATTTTGTTGAAAACTATATTCAAATCGGACATGTCCTTCTGGAGAAGAAGATTTTTCTAGATATTGTGTACAGTTGCCATGGCAACAAGACCGATGGCCCCACCCACTATCTTCTAACATCTTTTGAAGCACCCATCCACAGTATGTATCTGACCATGTTTGGTTACAATTGGGCAGTCTGTTTCAGAGAAGAAGTTGTTTGAAATTGTTGACGGACAGACGGATGACAGACACAGGGGTATCACAATAGCTCACCTTGAGCACTTTGTGCTCTGGTGAGCTAAAAACTGTGACAACCAACTGCACATAAATATGACAACCAACTGCACGTAAAATTTCCAAGTCATTTGACCTTGACCTTGGGCTTGCAGGCAGCATGGGTGGGGTGCCAAATGATAGCACAGATGGTGATTAATATGTATGTAAGTTTCATGTGTATAAGTGTAAAACTAGAGTTTGTTTTTGAGAAAAACAAGTCTCCCCGCCCCCTCACCCATAAGAGGAATGAATTCACCCCCCTGGCACCCTCTACCCTGGCACCCATAAGAGGAATAAATTCATATGTCAAAATAGTATAGGAGGAGTTAGCTGCACAAGACATTTTAGCTATAATATTCTATATAAGGAAAAACTACAAAGGGCCATAACTTCTGTCAAAATTGTTGCAGCCAAAATTCCAAACCACATGACCATCCTCACATATAGCTGGTTCATATGTAAAAGTTTGAAGGAAATCCCTCTAACAGTGTAGGAGGAGTTAGCTGCACAAGAATTGCTATATATTCTATATAAGGAAAATAGTGTTGGGGGAGGAGTTGGCTGCACAAGAATTTTTCGCTATTAGGAAAAACTACAAAGGGTCGTAACTTCTGTCAAAATTGTTGCAGCCAAAAATTCCATACCACATGACCATCCTCACATATAGCTGGTTCATATGTAAAAGTTTGAAGGAAATCCCTCAAATAGTGTAGGAGGAGTAAGCTGCACAAGATTTTTTCGCTATATATTCTATATAAGGAAAAACTACAAAGGGCCATAACTTCTGTCAAAATTGTTGCAGCCAAAATTCCAAACCACATGACCATCCTCACATATAGCTGGTTCATATGTAAAAGTTTGAAGGAAATCCCACTAATAGTGAAGGAGGAGTTAGCTGCACAAGAATTTTAACAGACAGACAGACGGACAGAAAGAAAGCACAACATCAATGTCTCCCTCCCCTAAAGGGGGGGAGACATAATTACTGACATATAACACTTGAAACAAGAAATGTCGAAACGACATAGAAACGGGTTTTCCTTCACTATTAACTAGTGATTTCTAAGTTCAAAGGGGCATAACTTCCAGAAAATTTGCAAAAGGAAAAATCCCCGACAATATGCACATCTACTTATAGTGTCTATGCTACATACAAGGTTTTATGAAATTCTGTTGAACAGTTTGAGATGAGTTGCACTTACAAGGATAGGGTCAAAAGGCCTAGTGATTTCTAAGTTCAAATAGGCATAACCCCCAGAAAAATTGCAGAAGGAAAACTGCTGAAGGAAAATTCCCCAACAATATGCACATCTACATATTGTGTTCTTGCTACATACAAGGTTTTATGAAATTCTGTAGAACAACTTAAGAGAAGTTCCGCTTACAAGGATAGGGTAAAAAGACTTACTGATTTCTAAGTTCAAAGGGGCATTACTCCGAGAAAAATTGCAGAAGGAAACATTCCCTACAATATGCACATCTACTTATTGTGTCTATGCTACATACAAGGTTTTATGAAAATCTGTTGAACAGTTTCAGAGGAGTTGTGTTAACAAGATTAACAACATACATCATCATTTCAATAACCTGATTTTCCGTGGAAAATCTGGTTAATTATCATTCAAAGGAACATAGTGCTGTGAAAAAATTAAAACCAGATCATCCTGGGGATTAAAGTACATGATATTAACCCATTCTCTCATATTGACGACTTTTGACGACTCTGTAAAAGTCACTTTGTGAAACCATTGTGATATATAGAGCATGCATTTGCTCCTATAGGAGCAAATGCTCTATTTATCACAATGGTTTCAAACTACAAATTTCCAAATTTTTCCTTTTCTCCATTTAATGCTCCTTTTCGGTAGATTTATTCAAAGAGGCTGGATCTAAAAATAACCTATGAGGGAATGGGTTAAAGTACATGAAAAGTACAAAGAAAGAAGTTCAACAAACCTGACTTAAGGAAACCAATACTTCAGATGGAGAAAAGGGTTTATCAAGATTCTGACCTGGAACAACTTGGTCAGGTGAGAAGGCTACAATTGGATCTTGAGTTAAATCTATGGTGGTAATATTGGACAATTCTTTCCCTCTTGTAAAATTCAATTTTACAGGTTTTTCTTTAGGTATCAATTTCGTTTCCATGGCAACTGCTTCATTTTCATCAGTACTGGTGGTTCGACGAGCAGCAAGAAATGGTTCAAAGTTCAAGTTTTCAAGACTGGACTCGGGGCAGGTGAGAACGCCTTTCAGGATGGAGTTGTCTACAGGTGTGACAGGCTTATCTTGCAGGCTAGGTGTGGGATTTGCTGGACCACTTGGCACACTAGATGAGATCATTCTGTTGGTTGATTGTGTGAGAATTGTACTTACATGAGGCTGAGAAAAGCTGAATGACTGAGCTGCTCCACTGTTCACTAATGCTGGTTTTTGGTTAAGAGAATAAGCTATATTTTTGAGTAAATCTGTGACACTAACTTCTGAATTGTGTGTGATTCCTTGGTCTAAATCCATATCTGTAGATAATCTTGGGTTTTTTGTTCTACTAGCACATATTTCTAATGAAGTATCATCATATTCGTTGCTTAACACCGGATATTCTATGTCTTTATTTTCAATTTTACTCAGATTATTTTCCGTGCCTTGATTTGTAGCATTATTTAAATTTTCAGAATCCCATGTTTGAGTTTGAGTCATATCCATAATGTCTTGTCCCAAAGTCGTCTTGGTCAAAGAAAAATTGTCTATCGTCAATGCTTCTTCTGCGGAGGTTGGGGTAAAACTTTCCACGGACACCGGGGGAGTCAGTGCTGGATAGGTCCCCGGTCCATCCAGGTGAGTACTGGTCCCTTCCATAGGAGTGAAAGAACTGTCCGCTTGGCTCATAACCCCACTGATCAATCCAGGGGGCAATTGAAACACTTCGGGGGTCTTTGAACCTTGTTGTGTCTGCTGAATTTGATTGTTCAGTTCTAAAGCTTCTGGAAAACAAAGAAACACAGATCCAGGGATGAACAAATCTTATATAAATTTGGACTAGTATTAGAATGAAATAAATGTGATCCATCCCCCCAAAAAATCAGTCTAAATCCAATCAAATCCAATGTTCAAACATTGCCATTGATCTAAAGTATACAGATTTTGCTTTTGACTCCTTTTTTTAAGACTTGATAACAATTAATTATCTAAAATAGCAGAAGACAAAACTGGAAACAGATTTTTATTTTTAACCCTTCTCTTGCTGAATTTTAAAAATACATTTCTCCTTTACCCATGACCTGTTGTATAATTACATATATCTCCACTGTGTACAAGCATTTCGCTGTGCAATCACTGCTGTGGAGTGCACTGGTTGCACAATCAACTTGTAAATAGTGCAGACCCTGATGAGACAGCTCCTGCAGGAGCTGTCTCATCTGGGTCTTCACTATTTACAGGTAGGTATACTGATGTGAATAGCAAGCGAAGGGTTAAATACAACAGGAGCTGTGTACACCTTGGTTGACTACTAACCCTTTCAATAGTGAAATTTTAAATGCATCATTCCAAAATTCAAACTGGTCAGGCTTATTGTGAAGGATTCTAGGATTTTTTTAAAGAAAAAAATAGCCTGACAAACAGTGCAGACCCAATGGGAGCTCTCTCATCTGGGTCTACACTGTTTGCAAAGGACATTAGTGACTCATTTCCCGCAATGACAGGACTAACAAGAGTGTGTTTGTGAAACACTTATGCCCCAACCTTTGATCCTGAAGGATGACCTTGACCTTTGACCAATGGCCAGGGAGTTGAACGCGACACATCATCTTTGTGTGGTGAACATTTGTGCCAGGTTATTTTAAAATCCACTCACAGATAAAAAAAAAAGTTATAGAAGGGACACGAAATTTGGAACGGATGGAAGGACAGAGGGACAGACAGACAGAAAGATGGACAATGTGATTACTATATGCCTGCCGTTGGGGGGTCATGAAAATAATTTTACACTAATATATATACCCAAAATATTCTGACTCCGTCTCTTCTGTTTTTAAAGCTGATTAAGTCTATATGTAACTAGAGGTTTTTGTCACAAAAACGGATGTCTCCCCTCTAATAAAAACAATATGTAAAGGGAAATCACTAAAAATGTTATGGTCTTGATTAGGGCTGTCACGGTTAGACAATTCTTGAACCGGTTAATCGGGAACGCCGAATCGAACCGTAACCGGTTAACCGCCATATTTATCATCCGTGTCAGACTGTATATAGGATAAAGCATGGTGCGCTATATATTCTGAAATTAAATCCTATTTGGGCCGATATAAGACTTGAAAAACCTGTTGACATCCTGCTTGACTCATTTGTTGACCGAAATCATATAACCATTCATTTCAATCTGGTAGATTTATGACGAAAGTGAAAGTAAGAATCGTGTTTACCTTTCGAGTCTCAACTTCTGCTAGACTGGTCTACTGTAAAATTATCAACTTCCGTTATGAATGTGTACTGACTAAAAGTGCAGGTTCGATTGCCCTTCCACTTTACCGTAATGCTTGTAAAAATAATAGTACACACTACACAGAGACGAGGAAAACTGGATAAAATTGAGAACGAACAAACATTGGTTTATTGGTAGACAAGTGTACATGATTAACCACCGTTAGGCAAGTGGAAGACTGTGTTACCTTTCAATTAGATTTGAGAACTTGAGACATGTTTTTTTTTTAAAATTAGCGTGTAAACGTGATACGTAGCTCGACATGAATTATGTTTACAGAAGATGATATGTATATGGTTTACAGCCCCAAATAGTCAGATACCTGCACTTTTCTCCATCATAGCATGTCGAAGGGAAACAAAATGACTAAAATGAGATATGACAGTATAAAATAATATTTTTAGCGTAATTTACTTTCCAAATTATTACAGCCGGTTCACGGTTAGTGAAATTTTGAACCGGTTAGAACAACGAACCGAACCGTCAACGATTAACCGAGTAACCGTGACAGCCCTAGTCTTGATGAATGATACTTCCCCTCATTATGCGTTTTCCACACTACATTTTTCAAGAAGAAAATGATAACAGCTAATAACTCCAAAAATACTGATATCAGATTTATGGCCCTTGTGCATGACACTTACTTTCATCATGCTCTTTCCAAAAATAAAATGTCATTCCAATAGCATCAGTCGAACAGGAGTTATTGATCGGCCAAAAAATGTAACAAAGGGCAATAACTCCAAAAGTATTGAAGCCAGAATTATGGCCCTTGTTCATGACACTTTCTCTCATCATGCTCTTTCAATGTATGAAGTTTCAATACCATGGCAAGAGCCATGTAGGAGTTATCATCCGGACAAGAAAGAATTAAACAAATGTACAAGGGGCAATAACTCTAAATTTATTGAAGCTCGAGTTAAGGATCTTATGCATGACACTTTCTCTTATCATGATCGTTCCATGTATGAAGTTTCACTCCAATGGTATGTGTCACATAGGAGTAATCATCCGGACAAAAAATTGTGATTTTTTTTACAAAGGGCAATAACTCCAATATTAGTGAAGCCAGAGTTATGGACCTTATGCATGACACTTCCTCTCGTTATGATCTTTCCATATATGAAGTTTCAATCCAATGGCATGAGTCATATAGAAGTTATCGTCCGGACAAAAAAGTGTTAATTTTTTTACAAAGGGCAATAACTCCTATATTAGTGAAGCCAGAGTTATGTACCTTCTGCATGACACTTCCTCTCATTATGCTCTTTCCATATATGAAGTTTCAATCAACTGGCATCAGGCATATTGAAGTTATTGTCCGGACAAAAAATTATGATATTTTTTACAAAGGGCAATAACTCCAATATTAGTGAAGCCAGAGTTATGGACCTTGTGCATGACACTTCCTCTCGTCATGATCTTTCCATATATGAAGTTTCAATCCAATGGGATGAGCCATATAGGAGTTATCATCCGGACAAAAAAGTGTGATTTTTTTTTACAAAGGGCAATAACTCCAATATTAGTGAAGCCAGAGTTATGGACCTTGTGCATGACACTTCCTCTCATTATGCTCTTTCCATATATGAAGTTTCAATCAACTGGCATCAGGCATATTGAAGTTATCGTCCGGACAAAAAGTGTGACGGACAGACGGACGGACATGCTAACAAATGGGTAGTTGTGTGACTTTTTCCTTTGATCTTTTCTTGTGTGACTAGTCCCACAAGAAAAACTATTTTTGGCTCTAACTTTGGAAAAGAATGATCTGGAAGCTAACCCTAACCCTATGTCCCACAACTGGCCAGGTTAATGTCACAAGAAATGGCCAGGTTAATGTCACAAGAGATGGCCAGGTTAATGATTTTACTTGTGGGACTACTTAGAAAAAGTCACACAACTACCCTTTGGTGAGTGCGGACGGACGGACGGACAGACAGACAGACAGACAGACAGACAGACAACTCTCACGAAAACAATATGTCTCCCCCATATAAATATGGGGGGAGACATAATTATTTTGATCAATTTAAAGAAACTACCAGGTAGCAAATTTTGTACACCCTGATCAATCAAGAGCAGCTGGATCTGAGTTTACACTATTTGCCTAAGTTTGTCTAGCTGAACATTAACCCTTTACTCCAGGAATATTCATGCAAGAAAAGAGACACCAAGAGTATTACTAAGATTTATTGTTATATATTCGAACAAGAACACAGAAAATGTTGGCCATGGCAGAAACGTTACTGTAGAATCATAATATATATATATATATACAGTAAAACCTCACTAATGCGACCACTTAATAAAGAGCCACTGGCGTCGTTTAAAGCAGGTGGTTGCTTAATGCAGGACGAAAGTAATACAGAAAGCTCCTATAGGAGCTTTCTTCATAACTTTTGCCTTGTATTAAGCTACCACCTGCCTCTGCCACCCAGAATTATGCCCATTTTTGGTGGTCGCATTAGAGGGGTTTTACTGTATATTATATCATAAGCAAACAGAGTAGAACTTGATCACACTGCTCCTATAGGAGCTATCTGATCTTGGTCTACTCTGTTTGCAAAGGTGTATTTATGGAGTAAAGGGTTAAAGGATTATGGGTGATTGCAAATACCTGTACTTTCAATCTAATTCAGTCCAACAGGATATTAACCCTTTCCATGTAGCATATTCATGTAAGAAAATAATGACATCAAGAACAGGATTTAGATTAAAAAAAATTATAATGGCATTATAACATAGGTCATTTTGGCTCAGACAGAAACTGTAGAACAATAGCATCAGTTACTGATCGGACAAAAAATGCAACAAAGGGCAATAACTCAAAAAGTATTGAAGCCAGAGTTATAGCCCTTATACATGACTGCTATTTCCATGTGTTAAGGTTCAATCAAATGGCATTAGCCATATAGTAGGAGTTATCGTCCGGACAAGAAAGTGAATAATTGACCTTGAAGTGACAATAACCTTGAATTGTGACCTTGACCTTTGACCCAAGTGCCTGAATCCTGCTGTCTGCACATCAGCCTGTATGGGGCTGTCTGATCACTGTCTACTAGTTGCTTATGAAATGATCACAGATCTGACCTTACAGTTCCTATTAAAACCAAAGGATCTGCGTGTATACAAAATTATACCATTATAAAAATTCAGCAAATAAATATACCGTAATATGATGTCGTCATTTCTTACATGATTTGTTTGTCTGCATCAGGATTTATTGTCGCTTTAATAGAATTTCAGTAATATTGCGACATCCAGCTTATTACATATAGACATCCCAGAGGCTCCTCCATGCAGAGCACAATTTGCACTATTTTGTGCACAGAACACTCTGGTAGAACAACCAACCTACTGCATGCCAGCTGGAAAGCTTCTTTAACGAAAAATCCAAATACCCAGACCAGGATTCAAACTACATGGGTGAGAGGCTAATTAGTAATAGTTGTCAGTCTCAGACCATAACCACTTGGCCACAGAGGCTCTATTTTACATGAATATTAAACAGGGAAAGGATTAAATCTCATGTAACTCACCTGGGGCTACAAACGGGTAGTTTCTCTTTCTTGATTCCTCTGATGTATCCATAGGTGTCTCTTGCTTCACCACAACACCAGTCTGATCCACTGCAGAGAAGCAGAAAGCAAAAGTAAATATTACAACACAACAAGCCATCCTGGAAACAGCTCATAAGTCACGCACACTTGTAACATACATGCCAAATTTCCATCAATGAACACTTTGGAACAAAGAACATGGAGCTCTATACAGTACTGTTAACATGCTGAGCACATAGTTTTGTATAAAATATTAACACTTTCCTTCATATAAATGCCTTTTCGTGCATTTGCAAACAGAATAGACCCAGATCATATGGCTCCTATAGGAGCCATCTGATCAGGGTCTGCTCTGTTTTCTTGCGAAATTACAATACCGTTAGATCTGATTCTAGTTTCTACAAAAACCAAATATTCCAGTGTATATATGCCCATTGTAAAAAAAATGAGCCAATGAATATTCATGATGTCATTATTTCTTACATCAATATGCAACAGGGAAAGCATTTACTATCACAAGTTTCTTCCTCTAAATACAACATAGGTCAAACAATTTGGAATTTAATGGGAAGCATAGGAACCTCCCATATGGATCCAGATGTTTGAAAAGTTACGCTTAATTAGCATGAAGCATTCTAAAGGAACCCTTTCCCTCATACAAATGCTTTTCAGATCTTTGCAAACACAGTAGAACTAGATCAGACAGCTCCTACAGGGGCTATCTCAATCAGGGTCAGCTCTGTTTGCTTACAGAATTATAAAGATCTGATTTTACAGTTTTTGTAAAAGTAAAAAAATTCTATTGAAAATTTTGCATTATACAATTTAGTTAATGAATATTCATGAAATGATCAATTGACACATAAATGTTCTTCAGGAAAAGGGTTAATATTTTATCATAAAGCAAAATAAATTGGAAAGGTACGGTCTAATAAGCCCACATGATTTTAGAAATATACTTTTAGGTGTTTCATTCTTGTTAAAAGTTAATGCAACTGAATAAATGTAATGACAATGATCAGTTAATAACACACTATATTTAACCCATTCCTTCATAGGCTATTTATAGATCCAACCTCTCTTGAATAAATCTACTGAAAAGGAGCATTAACTAGAGAAATGGAATTCTGTAGTTTGAAACCATTGTGATAAATAGAGCATTTGCTCCTATATGAGCAAATGCTCTATTTATCACAATGGTTTCAAGAAGTGACTATTACAGAGGCGTAGAAAGGCGTATTTATGGAGGAAAGGGTTAACCCTAAGTATTAGGACATGATGTTTGTAAAGCTGCACAAGAAATGTTTGTACAACATGTATGCCACACCATTGGCAGACAGTCTATAATTTTGACCTTGACCTTGAAAAGAGACCATGACTTAATGACCTCAATAAAAGTAATCTTTTCATCACAATTGACCTCCATACCAAATACAATGTATGAGAGTTCGACAATTATTGATTGGAAACCTTTTTGGTCTACCGATGGACTGATCAACATGTACAAAGTAAAATTATACACCCTTTTTTCAGAAGCAGTTTGATCTAGGTCTGCACCATATGCTTTCATTTTGTCCAAATTTAAGATCATTAGGTAGTATTAATTAAATGCTACTATAAGAAGCATCAGCTTGCATAAGGTGAGTATCAGTCACAGTAAACACTAACACTTTTAATATTACATGGGCAAATCCTGCTACACAGTGATATTGGCCCACCTTCTTGATAATTTTGTTTTGTTTTGAAATTTTTACAAGATACATTAAAGTGTAATAATGCAAACTATAGATCCTTACAACAGTGTAGAGCTAGAACAGAATGTTGTAGCCTCATCATACACCATACTTCTCGCAAATTTACGATTAGCTAGATGACATGGTCCTGATCTGTAGACCAGATGGCAATTTGTAAAGACAAGTCTCTAGTCTCAATAAAAGTGGCAGCATAGTAAACGCAAAGTGTAGGGTATTTATACCGTATAGATCCCAGTCAAAAGGACTATACCATTTACTCCATAAATATGTAATTAACCCTTTACTCCATAGATACACCTTTCTAAGACTTTGCGAAGAGAGTACATCCAGATCAAGCAGCTCCTAGAACTGGGTCTGCTCTGTTTGCTTACGATGTGACATAAATATAACTCTAAAGTTTCTTCCATGATAAAAAATTCAAATGCAATTATAAAAATTAATCTGATTAATATTCATAATGTTGTTATTCTTTACATAAATATTTCATGGAGTAAAGGGTTAACAAGTGTCTAATAACATAAACCTACATGATCAAGATAATCAATGAAAGGGGACAAACAAAAATGTGCATACTGTTATTCTAATAACAAAAAGCATGCTTTTATGTCAGCAACTACTGGCAGACAAAACATACATGTACATATTTCTTGGCAAGCAATTATTCTATGTATACATTAATCAACTCAATATGCCATATGGTTTCAAAGGAATGTTCAGTGCATACAGCTGAAATTCAAGTTTTTGAAATCTAGTCATCACATTAAGATCAGAGAGTGTCAGATCAAACAAAACCAATCATAGAGTTAAATACATTGACAATCAACTTTACAAAAGTTTGCTTAAACTGGCATACTGTGCTATGCATGTAACTTAAAAAGAGACAATATAAAGTTACAAACTATGGTTTTAAGGTAAAATTTGGCATGTTTATTACAATGAAATGTCACATTCACTCTATCAAACAGTCACAGACACACACCAAGATTTTGAGTGATGAAAAGCGAGATAAACTGAAAGAATATGCAAATTTCAGCTGAACATAGGATAAAACTGGTAAAACTGCATACACACGGTCTCCTCCTTCCCTGGTGAAATTTCAGTACAAACTGGTTTCAAATCATACATACTAAAAAATGCAGCATCTGATTAGAAACTCTCTCTATTGACCCTGCCTTTATTATTTATGTAAATTGTGCAAATGGCGGTATATATCTATTAATTAATTAATGAAAGATTAACACTTTCCCTAATTAATGATTATACATGTATCAGTCATTTCATGTATATTAATTTTTTGTAACGGAACATTTTCAAGGGACTTTTTTTTATTTTGACAAAAGATGTAGAATCAGATCTATATAATCTCATAAGCAAATAGAGCAGACCCTGGTCAGATGGATCTTACAGGATCCATTTGATCTTGGTCTACTCTATTTGCAAAGGCATGAAAAACATGTTTATATGAAGGAAAGGGTTAAGATGGCTTTGAGAAAATAACAGCAGAATCAACATAAAACATTTCTAATCAATATGTCTATTAATGGTGCCAAACCAGGTCAAGTAATCAGAACATTATTGGTTAAAAAAATATCCACCTTTGTTTCTGATTTTTTTAAACCCTTTCCCTCATGCATCACCAATAGAGAAGACCCAGATCAGATGGCTCTGATCAGGGTCTGCTCTGTTTTGCTCATGAAATTACAATAGATCAAATTCCAGTTACTTATTCTACCAATACCAAAACATCCTGTGTACATAATTATGCAATTATGAAAGATTCAGCTAATAAATATGCATGATGTCATAGTTTCTTATATGAATATTCAACAGGGAAAGGGTTATATGGCACAAAAAGAAAGTATCAGAAACATTGGGCTACTTATATACCCTCATTTGCAATTCAGAACAACAGACTGCAGGATATTTTGACAAAATCTGCCAAAATGCCCGGCCTGCTGTGTTAACCAGATGTAGAAGACTACTGAATAGATTTAGGAGGCTACTAACTAGCTGTTAGAGGCTACTAACAACCTGCAGGAGACTGTTTAAAGTCATGCATCACAGATTCCCACAGATGGTCCCTCACAATTTTCTCATCTATATACATGTTTCATGATTTCTACAACTGGTCAACCAAGAAACACTGCCTTGCTGCATCACTCATGTCTAACAAATACAGCAAAACCTCTCTATAGCGGCCACTAAGGCAGGTGGCTGCTTAAAGCAAGGTGAAAGTAAACAGAACGCTCCTACAGGAGCGTTGTGTTTTACTTTCACCTTGCTTTAAACAGCCACCTGCCCTAAATATCAACTAATTAACACAATTTAGTGGCAGTTATAGTGAGGTTTTACTGTACAAACATTCCAGGACAGCATAAAATGAGACCACACAAATATAAAAGACCACAACATAATCAACTTGCAATTTTGGCATACAATTTTGAGTAGATGTAAGAATAATTCTATTCAGGGATATATTGGTTTTGATATTATATAGAAATAAAATAAAAACAGTAACCATGATAAAATCAGATGACCTCAATCAATATTTGTTGGAAAAAAAACTTTTTTTTCGGAACATTTCTCGTAAAATGGACTGCTTTGTACAGAACAAGACTGATCTGGTAAGTAACTATATCGTATGACATTAGCCCTTTCCTTCATATAAATGCCTTCTAACATAGTTGCAAACAGAGTAGGCCCCAATCAGACAGCTCCTATAGGAGCCATCCGATCAGGGTCTGGTATAAAACGGATCTGTTTCTGCTTGAGTCAAAGTGCCATGTGTTCATCTGCCAATATAAAAATGCAGCTAATAAATATTCATGATGTTATTTCTTAAATGAATACTAAACAGGGAAAGGGTTAATAGTGCTGTAGATAATAGGAATATTCAAGAAATTGAAGTAAAACATATTTATGTTTCTCTGCCAAACCATACCTCCAAGGCCATTCTAACAAGTAGCAGCAAGATCTGGACTGGTTGAGACTTGGTGAGACCGTGACCTTGAAAATATTGACCAGGAACTTCATATCATGCTTGAAACTTTGTGAAATTATTTGAAACTGAAAAATCATGGTAGGGTTATAGAGCAGAAAAAAATTACACTAATGTTAACCCTTTTCTCCATAAATATGCCTTATAAAACTTTCCTTTTCTCTAGTTAATGCTCCTTTTCGGTAGATTTATTCAAAGAGGTTGGATCTAAAAATAGCTTATGAAGGAATGGGTTAATATCTACATTTGCTGTGACCTTGAACTTGGAAGATATCAACCAAGTTTTTGCGACACACAATTAGGTAATAATTAACATTTGTGTGATGTGTGATGCTATTTGAAAACTGGGCAAAACAGGGTATCTTTATGGAGCAGAAACGAAACTGCAATACATGTACTTATATCAACCTCTGTTGTGATCTTTGACCTTAAAGGTAATGATCTGGGTCATGTGTGTGACACATCTTCAGATCATGGCTAACACTAAGTGAATTAATTAGAAGATCGGACAATACAAAGCATGGTGAAGTTATGGAGTGCAAACAAAATTGCTAAAAGAATGAAGTTGTTAATCAACCTCTGTTATACCTTATAGATATCGGCCTAAGTCATATGCACTCCACATTTGAGTGAAATTATTTCATAATCTGACAAAGGTTCGTGGAATTAAAGAACAGAAACAAAACTGATAACAGACGGATGCCATGTGATCACAAAATATGGTTCTTAGGGCATATAAAAATGAAACACATCAGTTTAATTTCAGAGGCCATCTGATTTCAATGCAGTGTGCTTATTTGCGGAAATACAGCCTAAGTAGAGAACATGTGGAATCCATTGCAATTGTTTTTATAAGTTATATCAAGATAGGAATTTTTTTTTTCAATACTTTTGCATCTAAAGCTAAGATGTGTAAAAAGTTAGACGGGAAAACATGGAGTATGGTCAAGAATAAACCACCTGTTCTATTTTTGGTACACTGTGGCACCCCTGACCTTGCCCTCTGACCTTTATAAGGCCACTATGGTGGTCTCAGCATCTATTCCGCATTTCTATGGGGTAAGATCATAGTGGACATATTAAACATTCCCGCCCACCCACAATCAATAAATGACACATTGTCTATGGACAAAATCGCTGGAGTCCTGTGTACAGGTTACTCTTTACCTGCTCAATGCATTTGCTCCTTTTTTCTAAGTAATCCCTAAACTCCTTCCCAATTCATGTCCCTAATCTTCTTCCCAATTCCTTAACCAATTCTACCCTTTCTCTTTAACTCCTTTCCTTAAACCTTTGTTTGACACTAAGACACGGTCATTTTTCCCCCCCGGAAGAAATGAAAGAAGGGAAGTAAAGGGCACTGAAACAGACAAAACAGTTTTGCAGATTCACTTAGCACTTAAAGAGTTATCAAATTACTTCTCTGAAAGCCTTGTGGTCTGAATATACATCAACTGCATTAGCACTACCCTTTCTATCATATATACACTTTTTTTTTCATACCTCTGCAAACACAGTAGACCCAGATCAGACAGCTCCCATAAGACCTGCCTGATCAGGGTCTGCTATTTGCTTACGAAATTACAATAGATTTGACTCTACAGAAAAAGTCCTTTGTACATATGCCATCATTAATACACAGTCATAAATATTCAATAGGGAAGGCCAAAACAATAGTATTTTCTTTCTGTATGTATGGAAAATATAGTGGAATAAATTACTTATTTTTGAGTTCAAAATGAATCTAATATATTTCAAAAGAATATATAAATTCAAAACTATCTAAGTTTCTTTATTGTATTTTCTATTTATCATTTACAAGGTATATACATGAAATACATAGTGTATTAGCTTCATCAAATTAATTGGTCAACATGATTCATAATTATCAACAATTCAAAATTAATATATACAAGAGGGCCATGATGGTCTTCTATCGCCCACCTCATACAGTTCTAAGGAGAAGATATTTAAAATTTCTACTACAACCTCATAAGGAGATTAGTACCACCTCTGTTTTTTTATGAATCAAAATGATTTGAACAATTTGGGTACAGGTTCACCTACAGTAAAAATCATTTCTGCCAAATGACATTGAAATTGAAGATTGTCAAAGCTTTTCCTTTTCGCTGCCATGGCAACCATTTCTATATGGATGCCAATGCTTTGGAATAAAATGAAAGAGAACCGCTCAAGGATTAATTCTGAGAACTTTGGTCAAAACTGGCCAGTCACAATTGACCAATGTGTTTAAGAGCAGTTAAGTAATTTGTTGATGTCAAAGGCCACATGATGAAGGATGCAGCACTATCACACTAATTTTTAACATTTCGTGTTCAGGTGAGCTAAAAATAGAACAGATAATTTGGGCAAACAGAGCAGATTTACTGATTAACCCTTTCCTCCATAGGCTATTTTTATATCCAACCTCTCTGAATAAATCTACTGAAAAGGAGCATTAACTAGAGAAGAGGATTTTTTTTTAGAATTTTGTCATTTGAAACTATTGTGATAAATAGAGCATTTGCTCCCATAGGAGCAAATGCTCTACTTATCACAATGGTTTCAACAGGTGACTTTTAAAGAGGCGTAGAAAGGCGTATTTATGGAGGAAAGGGTTAAACTGCTCCTTGCCAGGTCTTCACTATTTTCTACAAAGTCAATTTGATTATAAGTTATCAAAATGATGCCAAACCTGGGTGAATTGATAGAAAGGGTAGATTGGGTCTAAGGTAATTAGGGCAAGTAATAATTCTGTAAGTAGCTTTGTACATTATTAAACCAATTATATACTTTGCAGCATCCACATTTTTATCAACTTCAGAATTAATGAATGAATGAATGTTTACGGCCCGTCGACACTGATGGTCATTAACTTCAGAAATCACATGTCAATTTGCTTAAGAAAGCGAAGTAAAATATAAATGCTTTTTCATTCCTTTGTAAACAGAACAGACCTAGACAAGAAGACTCCTGTAGGAGCTATCTAATCAGGGTCTGCTGTTTGCTTATGAAATTATGACAGATGTGAATCATCAGTTTCTACCAACACCAAAAGATCTCATGTACATATACCATTATAAAAGAAAAAAATCAGCTAAAAACATATTCATGATGTAATTATTTCTTATATGAATATTCAACAGGGAAAGAATTAATGAATAAGACCCCATCCCATATTTCCATATATCTAAAACAGTGACTGATTCCCACGATTTTATCCATAAACAGCATACTCTGTGTAACAAAGAACAGAAAACTAATTTTTACGGTACCTCCACGGCAATTACTGTAGCAATTATATCCGACCTTCCTGACTAGCCTCGCCGACTCAAATGATTTGACGACAAGACGAATCTTACAGTTATATAACGGTGATAAGGCATCCATTAGTTTCTCAATTTCACACTTGTCAGATATAAATAGCATAATGACTGCCTTAATTATATCAAATGACCCATTTTCTGTCTCAAAACTTGGACAATTACATAAAGGATTGGAGTATTTTACTCCAACTTTGAAATTCAATGAAATTGTAAAATATGGACAAAGCAACTTGTGACAAACTTGGTCTGATATTAGAAGGCTATAGACGTACTTATTCCAAACATTTATTTGCAATTTTTTTCTCCCAAGTACATCTTAACCCTTTCCTACATATAAATGTGTTTTCATGCATTTGCAATCAGAGTAGACCCAGAACAGATGGCTCCTATAGCGGTCTGATTGGGGTCTGCTCTTTTGCTAACAGAATTCAAAAGATCTGTTTATTCTCTAACCTGAAAAACAGCATGGGTTACCTAATGAGATGCGGCAATGTAGAAACTGGCCTGGGTTTGGCAGATTGCCAACTTCTACGTAATCCATAAGTACCTTTTCTACTGGAGCAGTTCAATACACATAGGTAGCTTGTACTCTCCATTTGACAAGACAAGCTGTAAATTTACTTCAACACAACAATATCTTAGACAAAACAAATAGTAAACCACCAGCAAAATACCGGTACAACATCTGACAGACAAAACTGGTACTTTTATCATGCCCTGCTGTTGACACAATCAATAATTATCATCGGCAAAAACAGATGCAGAAAACAAACAACTTTGAATCGTCACTACACGGGTTGCTGATGTTCATTTTTAAAGTCTGTGCTCTAGTTGACATACCTCTCATAACCATAGAAATTTGCTGGGGAACGATACACTATTCAATAGAAAATCAGCATGTTTCATGGCATCAATGCATTAATAGCCTACACCCTGGCTATACATTAAGTGACTTGGTCAGAGAGCAGCACTCCAAACTCTAAACTTCATATTTCTAACTGATGCTAACATATTTACTAACATTCACATATGTTAGTTTAAATGAAACTAACGCTCATTATTATGTTCCTGATGCAAATATGAATAGTTTGCATGTCAGACACTATACCTTTTTAACCTTATAACATTGAACTATGAACAAATTGTAGTACAAGTATATTATGCTACAGCTGATCAACGTCTATCAAATAATGTATATAGAGACAGTCAGAGAAACAGTAGTGTGTCCAGAGAAACAGTACCATGTCCTAATGAAACAGTAGTGTGTCCAGAGAAACAGTATTGAGTCCTAATGAAACAGTAGTGTGTCCAGAGAAACAGTATTGAGTCCTAATGAAGCAGTAGTGTGTCCAGAGAAACAGTATTGAGTCCTAATGACAATTTTATCAAATAAGGACTAATAAATTCATGATAAAGCTTCATATAAGTTTTGTTGAAATCCAGTCAGTGGTCACTAAAATAAGGTGGAGACAAAAATACCAATAGACCAACTTACAGATATAGACGGACCCACTGAGGGATCAATATGGTGGCTCCTATATACCTCCACTAAGCTTTCCTTCACATAAATGGTTTTTTTTTCACGAATTCGCAAACAGAGTAGACCCAGATCTGAAGACCCCTAAAGAAGCCATGTGATCAGGGTCTGCTATGTTTGCTCATGGAATTTGATAGACCTGTTTCTTCCACCTTCCATATCTCATTATAACTATATTCTTCATGACTTTTCAGTAGGTATTGAAATTTGGAATAAATATAGAACAGGGAAAAGATTAACCCTTTCCCTCAAATCAACGTGTTTTCACACATCGGCAAACAGTGTAGACTATAGGAGCCGTCTGATCAGGGTCTGCTCTGTTTGCTAATGGAATTGATAGATGTTTCTATACTTTCTAAAATGACTACAATGTTCCACCTTTCATATTTCATTTCAACTATTTTGTCCATGACTATTCAGTAGGTATTGGAATTTGGAATAAACATAGAACAGGGAAAGGATTAAGGATGTCAAAAGCTTTGTAAACAAGAACATTCAACTACAAACAGTTGTGTACAAAGGACAAGGCTACTTAAACTTATGACCATATGGCATATGGCCTAAGACAAGAGCCATAACTCTATTGTTACCAAGTGCATATCATAAACGTACCCCAGGAGAGTAAGTTCACACAATGATCAACCATCTTACAGAGTTTGGTGAGTCTAGGCCAAATACTATTGGAGGTATGCACGACATATGCAAGGAAAGTGATGCATCTTGCATACAAACAGACAGACAGACAGACAAACAATGGTATTTCTAAATACAGCTCTACCCCCACTACTAAACAGTTCAAAACAAATATTACTAGGATTTTTGTTGACTCTTTCACTACCAATTGTACATCTATGATCATATTTCGCAAACATATTAGACAAAGATGAGACACTGAGTAACTGATGCTGTGATGTTTTTAACCCTTTCCTCCATAGGCTATTTATAGACCCAACCTCTTTGAATGAATCTACCCGAAAGGAGCATTTACTAGAAAAAAGTAAAATTATAGAATTATGTAGTTTGAAACCATTGTGATAAATAGAGCATTTGCTCCTATAGGAGCAAATGCTCTATTTATCACAATGGTTTCATAAAGTGACTTTTACAGAGGCGTAGAAAGGCGCATTTATGGAGAAAAGGGTTAACCCTTCCTTCCATGAATATTCATGTAAGAAAAGTAAAGACATCATGAATAATAATTAAAATTTATTTTTATATTTGCATATAAGTACAGAAAGTTTTGGACATGGCAGAAACTGTAAAATTAGATCTATAGTATGCTGTAAGAAAACAGAGCAGACCCTGATCAGATGAATCTTACAGGAGCCATCAGATCTGGGTCTACTCTGTCAGCAAAGGATTAGGCATATATATGGAGTAATAGGTTAATAAAACAGGAACTAAACTTTGCAGACAACAAATATTGCACAAATGACAATGCTTGACAGTGAAAGACTGGAATGGTCTCATTTAATACAGCTTTTCCTCATTTCCTTAGAGAGTCTTCATTTCTTTACATAGTTCTTTCTTGTATTTCCTAGTTGGGGAAAGCCAACTATCTGCTTGGGATAGTCTGTGAAATTGCTTGACTCCGCCTTAATATATTTTATAACTTCTTAAAAATGAAACAAAGGTTTTATGGTAGTGGTTACTTAAAGCCTGAGACAGAAAATTGGGTACTTGTATCTTTTTGGAATGTTTCACTAAAGATTTTTGAAGTTCTGCTTACATATAGGTGTTCACATTACATATGATTGTTCTCTTTAGAAACATACTACTATATGGTGCAATCATTTAAATGTAGTTGACATGACAGGTATGCAAGTTTCAAGAAGTGACCTTGACCTATCTATCAGAATTTACTATTTGTTATTTGGACATGGGTCTTGGGACCACCCTGTGCAGTGTTGCTCCTCTCATATGTGGATAGATACCTTGCTGAGTTGGGTATAAAATGCCCTCATCAGTCGAATCTTAACAGACTCCTAAGAAAATTTATTCAAGATGGTGCACAGATTCTTTTCTTATTGACTAACAACACACTTTTTTTTAATCTAAAAGCAAAATGATATAGAAGACACAAAAACAAAACTGGTCTTATTTCATAACTAGATCAATCATATATTTTAAAAACTTGTGTAATTTAACAAGATCTGACAAGCGTAAAACCAAGACACACAAGAGCTGAAATCTAAGATCATTATTTTTCATTTTATCATCATTTCAGAACTAGAATGGATGCCAGATGTACATTACAAAAAGTCATAACGATTTTTCAAACCTGGCTCAAATTAATATATGGTCAAATTTTCAGATTCTTTTTTTCTTCTTCTATTTTTCTTAAGATATGATTAGTAGTCATGGTGACAGTACACAGATGTAAGCTTTGTAGGATGGAGAGAAAATATTTGCAAGCTTTGGCACAACTTCACAAACACTTAACCCTTTCCTTCATACAGATGCCTTTTGGCACCTTTGCAAACAGAGTAGACCCAGCTCAGATGGTTCCCTCAGGGGCAGTCTGACCAGGGTCTGCTGCTTTTCTTATGGGGAAAATGTAGGTCCTATTCTACATGTTCTGCCAATGACAAACTTTCCTATGTTCACATGCCATTATTATTATTTGTGGTGTGATTATTTCTTTCATGAATATTCATGAAGGAAAGGGTTAAACTGATTTAACCCATTACCTCATAGGCTATTTTTAGACCCAACCTCTTTGAATAAATCTACAGAAAAGGAGCATTAACTAGAGAAAAGGATTTTTTTTAGAATTTTGTAGTTTGAAACCATTGTGATCAATAGAGCATTTGCTCCTATAGGAGCAAATGCTCTATTTATCACAATGGTTTCACAAAGTGACTTTTACAGTCGTCAAAAGTCGTCAATATGAGGGAATGAGTTAATCACTACTTCCCCCCAGTGTCAAACACATAATATAACATGAATGATTGAAAACTATTCCCTGTGTCAAACACATATTATTACATGAATGGATGAAAACTATAAAAAACAGGCTTACATCTATGCACTACGGCGTCACCATGGGACTTGATCGCAATGTACATCACAAACACATTTCAAATTAGAAATGGGTCTCTTACTGGACTACTGGTATCTAATTTAAGCCAGCCTTGAAAATTACCCATCCATGTTAGTTTGATGCTTTCCTAATAGACCAGGGACAGGAAGAATTTGTCAGACTTCAATTGTCCTCTTTCCAAAATGGGCTGTTTGGTGTACTGTCCTCACTTTTAAAATATCCTAACCTAAGCAATTGTGCAAATTATATTGAAATAATAAATTATCATGGAACAGAAAACAAAAGTTTAGAAAAAACCGGGGGAAAAAAATAGAGACAAAAGTTAACATTCTTTCAAAAACATCTAGAAGCTATAAAATGTTCTTGACTACTTGTTTTCTTTCAAAACAACAATGACCAAATAACAGACCAACAAGTAATACATCAATTCAGTCTTTAACCCATTCCTTCATATTGACGACTTTTGAGGACTCTGTAAAAGTCACTTTGTGAAACCATTATGATAAATAGAGCATTTGCTCCTATAGGAGCAAATGCTCTATTTACCATAATGGTTTCAAACTACAAAATTCTAAAAGTTTCCTTTTCTCTAGTTAAAGCTCCTTTTAGGTAGATTTATTCAAAGAGGTTGTATCTAAAAATAGTCCATGATGTAATGGGTTAAAACATGTCTTAATTTCTATCTTAGATTTTTCACTTGATATGCTTGAGGACGTACAGGACGATTCATGATATAATTTTCTATAAGCAATCAACTGACAAGTATTACTCCTTAATACTGTGAGTGTATAATGTTTAATTCAACAGTAATTTTTCATGTTGGTCTCAATCTGCATTTCCTGTCAGCAAAACCATGCATTGGTGAGAGCATTGCTGCATGATTTGTTTAAGGTTTTTAGATGGATTGCATGCATCTAATGACAGAGTTACTCCCCCTAATGGCTGCCCACTATACACACACAATGATTGTCTGATTACACAGCTGCAATTTCAGCCACTGCTATGACTGCCGACAGGAAAAGACTGTAGCCAATTTGTAGCAAATTTAATATTACAACTATAAGTAAAAGGTAAACAAAGTTAATGAACCAGTCAGCTACTATAAAACTTATTAGGATAACTGACTGCCATGATTTTTTTCACCCCAGACAACCATGCATGGGTGAAACATCTAATGCTGATGCCAGTATATATTTATAAAATGATCAATTCCATCTTATTGTAAGAATCAGTATAATTCCCTACATGTAACAAAATCTGACTTTCTGTCGATTAATACTAAAATGCTTGTTTGATTTCATACTTAACAATGATTTACAATTGTCACTCACAGGATGAAAGAGTTAGAGATGGGTATAAGCCGAGATGAAAGAAGCAAAAGAAACATGTGAACATACCTTGCTTGTAAGTAAATTGCTGCGCTTCACTGATCTTACCCCCACTGTGCACCACAACTTGACAGTTCACCTTGGCTCCTTGCAGAAGGGTGCGCCCATACTCTGGTACGGTCACAATCAAGTGCGTCTGAAAGTACAGACAAACCTACGTTCAGCGAAAACTCTAAGACGGTATAACTACATGATTCCTGGTGTTACAATGTCAACTACATTATCAAACTTGAAATTAAATTCTAACCTGCATAATTTTTCTGTTCTAGTATTCTGCATTTCATCTGAACCATAATTGTTTGCCAAGGCCATCATGAATGTGCCAACAGAGTACTAAGGGTTAACCCTTTCCTCCATAAGTACGCCTTTCTACGCCCTCTGTAAAACTAACCTATTGAAACCATTGTGATAAATAGAGCATTTGCTCCTATAGGAGCAAATGCTCTATCACAATGGTTTCAAAACTACACAATTCTAACATTTTCCTTTTCTCTAGTTAATGCTCCTTTTCGGTAGATTCATTCAAAGTGGTTGGATCTAAAAATAGCCAATGGAGGAATGGGTTAAGGTTTCCACTGTCAAAGGTATACATTGACAAGAATTTTGGCAGTTTTACCCCTTTCCTGATGAATAATCATGTATTACAAGAAGACCATGATGGCCCTGTATCACTCACCTGGTTAATAGATCTCATGTGACCTACTTATGCAACTGACAGGAATGTTTTATATAAATTTAATACAATTTCGCCTACAAATGATGTCATTTAAAGAAACTGTTTATCAAAATCTATTTTAATCTTGTGACTTACTGATGCCATGACTAGAACGTTTTATATTACTTGTACTGAAGGTTACATGAATATCATTTAGGTCATATATTGTTAAAATCAATTCAGCAGTTTAGGTGGAGATGTCATTTAAAGAAATTATTTTTAGCTCTGAGACCTACTTAAGTAATGGACCAGAACAATATATATAACTTTCAAGGACAGTTACCTGAAGATCATTTCTGTGAAATTTGGTTGAGATTCCTACATGTAGCTTACAAAAAGATGTCATTTAAAGAAATTGTTCGTTAAGATTTATTTTTAGCTCATATGACCTATGTATGATTACTTTTAAGCAGGGTCACCTAAAGATAATTCCTGTGAAATCTGGTTGAAATCCATTCAGGGCTGTTCCAGGAAAAAAGGCCTGGGGGGGGGTAGGAACGCCAGCCAAAAATAGGGGTACCACCAACACAATTTTTTTTTTTTTACCCCCCCAAACAAGAGAATTAAGATAGGTCAGATACCCACAACCACTAGATTTATATTTAACTTGCCACCCACCACCAAGAGAACTGAAATTTCCGATTCAATAGTACTTTCTAGATTTCTTTACCACTCAAAGCTTGACAAGTTTTACTATGAATGTGCTGTTTTCTGAATGCAAATCATATTGACAGCATATATTGTTATTCTATTATATGTAATTTGATGACAAAATTATTTAGGTCATAGAAATACTTGCATGAAATTTTTATGTATAGGTTAGACCATGGTTGAGCGTGACTAAACAATATAGTTCGAGGGGGCGTAGCCCCCGAGAACTATGTCGTTTAGTTGCGCTCAACCATTGGCTAACCTATTTAGCACTAGCTTGGGCTCGAGGAAAAACAAGAAATAAACGTCATCAAATTCGCAAATTCACATCATCGGGCGCGTGCTATTTTCCCTCACTTCTCTTCACACAAGATTGAAAACCATGATTGCGCCTGAATCCATTAATATTTTGGAAGAAGAGGAAGGAAAAACGACAAAGCTGGAAATTTAAAGGCAAGATTTTAAAATTGTGTACAATTAAATATTCAATGATAATTTCAATTTCAATATGATGCATTTGAAATAAAAGTTACTTTTAAATATTGAATTAATTCGATCTAGATATAGATCTAGATCATTTTATTAAGATTCTTATTATCTTATTTTGTTTAATTTTTTAATAAAGATTGTTTCAGCTTTTCACACATTGATTAGATTGTATACAGTAAAACCTATGTACAATGGTCAATAAAAGAATACGCTATGCATTGTGCCACTTTTTAAAGACAACTTTTTATGCTTGAATGCAGGTTAAAAGTAACACATAAGGCTCAAAATAGGAGCTTTCTGCATACCTTTGGTAATACATTAAACTGTCACCTGTATTTAAAATTGCATATTCATTTCCCTTAATTGTCGATTAACCTAAGTTTTACTGTATTTCAGTGTAACCAGCTGATCAAGGCTACGATGAAATATCATGTGAAAGCCTAGGATGTGACGTCAAAAAAACATTATAATGATTGGTCGACAGGAACCATTGACTAAATAAACAGTTTGTTAGTTAGTCCATGGTTTTTTCCAAAAGCATCGAACTAAACGATATAGTCGACACTATTTGCGGCATCTGATTGGCCGAGAGCTCCAAGCCATGTGCTTAATATTGAAATCATCTGCTTTTTGTTGAGTTTATACACATTACATTGGCATGCTGAAACAATAAACTATTTGCCATCTTGTTTCTAGTGTGGAATGATTTTTTCCCCATTCCTAGTATGTAAACATCTTTTACCTTGACACAAGACGTTCAATTATATGAACATTAAATTTAACCCTTTCTAAGGTGTAAGAACATAGCAGACATTAATTTTGCAAATATTGGCCATGACTCTACAAATTGATTAAGGAAACATCTTTTCACTATTAATTTCTTCGAATCATCAAAGTTAGTAATTTAATCACTGTTAATAACTTTATGTCTAACATAACCACTTTTTGATCGCCACTGTTGGTCCAATCTGTGAAATTTAACTTTCCTGCGTTGACTATTTGTATGGCAGAAATTGAATATTAAGACAATCACATTACATTGAATTACATGATTACTAAATTTCTTTTATCGGTATATACAGAAATCAAATCACAAGAGATTGTTACAGTGTTGACCTAGATCAGCTGGTGCAATGAAAATCTGATCTGATCTACACTGGTTGCAAATTACCAACACCATCTCTAGTTTACCAATTTGTCTGGAAAGCAATTGGGAAGATCCTGATCAGATACCTCATTTATATGCAACAGCTGATCTGTGTCTGCACTGTTTGCACAGTCCTCTGGTTGGATATCCCCTAGCAGGTCTTATATTATTCTCATTAATGACCCGTAAGACAGCATGCTAATTTTGTGACAGGTGCCGTCTTAGCCGGGATAGCGTTAAAACCGAAAGTAGCTCGATATCACCATTTAGAGTACACATATGTGAACTAGTCTTATATAAGGGAGGCAAATATTACAAAAACACCAGTAAAATGGGTGAGAATAGCTGTTTGTGAAAAAAGAGGAAAATTTGATGGGGTCGAAGGGAGCCTGTCTGTATTGGGGTTAAGCCCTCTCCACACCCCCCCCCCCCCTTTAGCTGTTTAACTGGTTGCAGTACATGTTCATAAAATTTACATTCAGTTTATCCTGGATCTATTCAATATTGCCAGATTAATTTCTTGTAAAACACAAGCAATTAAAACTCAAACGTTAAAGATATGAAATTTGATTTAAAAGTCAGCATGGTATAATATAACACTTAACAATTAGTTAACTTACTAGACATAGTTCACCTTTTTATACACATTTATAGTCACAATTTCTAATCACATTTACCTTCAAACTCAAAGTCTTTATGTCATTATAAACCATCTTCAGTTCTAATTCATTAAACTGGTTTATAATTTTTCTGAATCGGTACATGTTGACTAGTTCCTTTAACAAAAGCTATATTGACAGACACAAATTTCTGGTGAATACTCAATATTACAGGGTTTTACCTGTGACTTGAACACGCTGTTTCAATAACTGGACGTGTCTAGCGGTTTTCAGATGGTTCCCAAAGTCTACACAGCCGCGTTAATTTGTTTGTTTACAAGGAACTCTCTCCCGGGACGGTTTACTTTCACTTTCACGAAATCGCCAACTATCCCTTTTCTTGTTTCTTTACTCAATGTCAACGTCATTTCTTACTCTAGTCATCTTGGGCTGAACTTATTTTTCACACTCTTATCGTAATCTCGGTCTGTGCTTTTCATTTTTGTCTTATATTCACATTAATTGGCAGGTACAGATACCGAATTTCATAAACGGACGCCATATTGGAATTGTTGAAAGAACATTCGATAATACGAGCGTTTTGATTGGCTGTAGGACAAGAGTCTCGTTATTCCATTAGCCGAACCGAAATCTCGCTGTTGACGTGATAAACGTTATTAACGTGGATTTACTTGAAAACGGGAAAGAATATCGGCGACGAGTTTTTCTTATTTGGGAAATTTTAAACAGAATTACCGTGCATAATGCCCCCCCCCCCCCCCTCTGAATTGGAATATTCAATAACCCCCAATACAACACAATTACAATTGAAAAAATCGCCCCAACCAACACAAATTTAACTCTTTATTACCCCCCACCCACAACATTTTAATTCATCGCCGTTCCGACCCCCCCTGGCCTTTTTTCCTGGAACAGCCCTCAGTGGTTTAGGAAGATGTTATCGTTAAAATCTATTTTTAGCTCCTGTGACCTACTTATGAAATGAACCCTAACGATTCATTAAAAAAAATTATGGAGAGTCACCTGAAGATCATTTCAGTGAAATTTGGTTGAAATCCATTTGGGAGGAGATGTCATTTGAAGAAATTATTTGTTAAAATCTAATTTTAGCTACTTTGACCTACTTAAGCAATCGACCGGAACAATTTATATAATTTTCATGGAGGGTCACCTGAAAATCATTTCTGTGAAATCTGGTTAAAATCCTTCAAAAGATTTAAGAGGAGATGTCATTTAAAGAAATTATTCTTTTCATAAAAATTACAATTTACAAGTATGTAAAATAAATCGAAAATCTACGAAGCATGGGAAGGATTAGCAGACCCTTCTACAACAGGAGCTTTTGACCTATAATTTTGAACATTCATCTTGGAGTGGCCCACTAATTACAGGAATTATTTACCAGGCCTCATTTTAACCCTTTACTCCATAAATGCGCCTTTCTACACCTTTGCAAACAGAGTAGATTGAGATCAGATGGTTCCTATAGCAACCGTCTAATCAGGGTCTGCACTGTTTGCTTATGAAACAAAATAGATATGATTCTAGTTTCTACTACAGCCAAAAATTTCCATGTCCATGTGTCATTACAAAAAATAATCTAATTAATATTCATGATATGAATATTTCTTACATGAATATTCATGAAGTAAAGGGTTAAATCATAATAATGTTATTTGCATCCTGGCCTGCTGTAACAACAAAAATCCAGATGAGACTTGACCAATAGTAACCTTTTTTTCATATAAATGCCTTTTTATACCTTTGCAAAAACCTTTGCAAACATGGTAGACCCTGCAAATATTTAGCAAACTTCCTTCAAATACACACCGCCTGGAAAAAATCCTTGTCAATTTCACCCTCTTTTTCCCATAGAGTCTTTGTTGTGTCTTCCTCACTGACTTCCTGGAAAAATACTTGTGTTCCTCTAAGAAAGTTTTTGCCAATGATATACAACTCCTCTGCACCAGTCACCGGACATTCTCTTAGGCTCATTTTACAGATTTCTGGCTGTCCAATTGGTTGCGCTACAAAAAAAGGGATTGGTGTATATTTTTACATTTAACATAATTACAATAAATTGCTACGTCTGCTTTTACAGTAGTAAAATTTGATAACCATTCTACAAAGGTATGGAATCAACGTTTTTATTAAATATAGAATTTAGCCAGCATCGTAAAAATGTTTAAATTTCTGACTATTTTTCTGCCCCTTCGTCTAAATATCGAAGTCAGCGATAAGAGACAAGTAAGATTTCACCCATAATCACAAGTGACACCATTCATGGTTATAATTCCAATGTCCGCAGTAAAATAGCCGAGAAATGTATCGTCACCATGAGACCATAAAAGCTAGGAAGTTTCAGTCAAAATGTTTTAGTTTTATAGTTTTTATCAAGCTGAAAGATTGTTCGAGTCATCATACAGTTTTTATCAGAATGAGAATCAAAGATTGTGTTCAAGTCTAACAAGGGTAAAAAGCATGTGAGAAAACAGCCATACAGGGATCGCCACACACAAAAGGGCATGTCATCCAAACACCACCAAACAGGAAACATCACACTATGTTTTTTCATAGAAAACTGGCCACCCCTGGGGTTGGGCCTCATTTAAACCCAGGGGCATAATTCATATAACTTTTGTAGAGGACTTCAAGATGATGCTATGAGCCAAATATGAAAGCTGAGAACCTTCAAGTTTCAGAAGATTTTTAAAGTTTTCACAATATCTTTCTATATAAAACGAGGCAAAAACTTCAAAACCTACTACATCTTGGCTAACAGAGTGCCAATGAGCAATATGACTCACTCCAGCAATACATGTATGCTAAAAATAGCCATTGGAACAGCAGTCTGCTATAGAAAACTGAATTTTGATCCCAGGGGCATAATATATACAACTTTGTATAGGACCTGAACATGATGCTATGTGCCAAATATGAAAGCTGAGAACCTTCCAGTTTCAGGAGAAGATTTCACTATATGTTTCTATTGAAAACTGGCCACCTTTGGGGCAGGGCCGATTTTGACCCTAAGGGCAAAATTTATATAACTTTTGTAGAGGACCTGAACATGATGCTATGTGCCAAATATGAAAGCTTTCACTATATGTTCCTACAGAAAACAATGCACCCCTAAGGCAGGGCCAATTTTGACCCCAGGGACATAATTTATAAAACTGTTGTAGGACCTACAGATAATGCTATGTGCGAAAGATTAAACTGAGAAGCCTGTAGATTCAGAGGAGAAGATTTTTAAAGGTTCAAATTGTTGACGACTGACAACGGACATCAGGCAATCACAAAAGCTCAACCTGAGCACTTTGTGCTCTGGTGAGCTAATAAGCACTGTAGACAAAGATTCAGTAAATTGGAGAATAATGTTTATGTTACATTTTTACCTGTCTTTACCCTTTGCCCCCAACTTATAAGGATGACCCCTATAACAAAGTCCATGGGCCTGAAGGGCCCCCTCTGAGTTCAAGCTAGAGTACACTGCAATATGTTTTGTATGGCCAGTATTTTACTAGTAAAACTTCCTGCAGGAGTACCTACTTTATTTATGGAATTATAATAAAATGAACAAGAGCACATCCTGCAGGTGCCAACACTGGTCTGACAAGACATTTTAAGCTTTTATTTCCTAAGCCCAAAAAGGGGTAAAATCTTATAAAAAGAGTTATGGCCCTTAGTCAGATTGTAGCCCTGTGATGGTGAACAAATGTGTGAAGTTTCATAAGATTTGCATGTTATGACGATAGCTCGTATTTTTTGTTCTTCGAAAACAGACAAGTTAAAAATACCCAATTTAAGGGGAGATCATTCTTCAATGCCTGGCCTATACTGTAATACACATAATAAGAGTGCTCGCAGGTGACACAAATACTATTAATCCGGTGGAGTTCCAAAATCGGAACAAAGGGGAATAACTCAAAAAGTATAGCATGTAGAGTGACAGACCTTAATTACATCAATGGTCCTTAATGAGAGGAAGATACATATGAAATTTGAAAGCTCTATAATGATTAGTTTAGAAATGACGGCCAAAAAAAGGAAAGTGTGATGGACAGCCAGACAGACAGACGACGGAAAAGTGATCCATAAGTTACACACTGCCTCTCGGCAGGTGACCTAAAAACTGCATCTTTTATTCATGGTTAGTATGAATGGCAAGTATAAATTTAATAACTTTCAAACTGAAGGAGGAGATTGTGACACGAACTACACATGTTCAAATGCGAAAGGAAGAACGGACAGACCGAGTGACCGACAGACAGGTTGATTCCAGTATAACCCCTCAAACTTTCTTTGTGGGAGTATAATTAGAGCTTGACTCAAACAAACACATGGAGTTTCTTTTCTTTTGAAATACCGATTCTTTATCAGATATTCGTCTCATATTATTTGCTTGTTCATGAACTTAAATTATAAAATCTACCTGAACATACTAGCCACTGTATGTGGTAATACAATAAAAGTGCTCGATAAATACCACTTAACCCTTTCCCTAATATAAACTTGTTTTCACGCATTTGCAAACAGATTAGACCAAGATCAGACGGCCCCTAGAGGAGCTGTCTGATCAGGGTTGGCTCTGTTTGCTAACAGAATTTGAAAGATATGTTTCTTTACTTTCTAAAATGGCTGCAATGTTCCACCTTCCATAATTATTATGTCCATGAATATTCAGTAGGTATTGGAATTTGGAAAAACATGGAACAGGGAATGGGTTAATGAATGTACATTAGGATTTACAAGAGCAGGTGGTTAGTTAATGTAGAAAGAAAGTAATGCAAAACACTCCAATTGAAGCTTTCTGCATAAATTTCGTCTTGCACGAAGGCATTAACGGTTTCAAGAACCGGAATTTAACCTCTTTTTAGATGGTCGCATTAGTGAGGTTTTATTGTATATCTACATTTACAAAGATGAATAGCCTGTGATGGACAAAAACAGTGAAATTTTGTTGTGAAGCTATTTTTGGTCGAAAGAAATAAATATTTTTTTTATGTTTCCTTCTTGTTATGCCTCACTGAACAGGGGCTGAATGTACTCACTACAAAGTATTGGTGAAGATGCCACCTGGAGTATCTGTGGGTTGCCACAGGCTTTCCTGAAAGTCACTCTAAACACCATTCTAGCCTTTGTACTTTTCTTTTTGGCTTTGGCAATTCCAATACGCTGCTCCACATCTGCATTCCGAAGTTTCAGTATGCCAACACAATCAATCCTACAGATTTAAAAAGTAAATTTGACTTCAATAATAATAAAATCAAGAAATTTTTCAACATAATCTTTTTTTAGCTCCTCTATAGTACATATGCAATTGACCAGAACCGTTTATACAACTTCAATAGAAAGTAACCTGAGGATCATTCCCATGAAAGTTGAAAATCTACTTTAACCCTTTCGGCGCCAAATTTCTAATTGTCGTCTGCAATCCAATTTTGTTAAATCATTCGCTAAAATAAGGAAATGAGATAAATAAATGCAAATTTCAAATGAATAAAGCACAGATATAGAAATAGAGTTTGAGACAAGAAGTGAAGTCCCTGACCAGACGCCCCCTTGAAAAGGCTGCGTCTGATCTGGGACTGCACTATTTGTCGTGGTGCATTTATGCGACATCGGCGGTGAAGGGTTAAGCTCATGTAAACTACTTGTGCAATTGATCACAGAAATATATACAACTTTGAGAGTGGGTCACCTAATATTCATTCCTGTAAAATTTGGTGGAAATCCAGTCAGTTCTTCAGAAGGAAATGTCATTTAGATAAATTATTCATTAAAATCTACCTTTAGATCCTATGACATACTTATGTAGCAGACCGGAACAATTTGTCTGCTACAGGATTATCTGTAGATTATTTCTGTGAAATTTGGTGACTCATATCCTTGGTTTTGGAAAAGATGTCATTTATAGATATTGTTGACTAGGGATGACTCACAGAACAATTTCAATAGCTCACCTTGGCACTTTATGCCTGGCGAGCTAAAACTGGGCATATTATATCAAAATTCCACTTAGAGTTATTGAACTTGTCTTACAGGGTCAGCCGATGACTCTAAATAACGGTGTAAAGTTTCAAAACAAAAGCTTTCCTAGTTTCTGAGAAAAGACTTCACGAAAACATACCCTGGTGCCAACATCTGGCCCGCATTTCATGAACATTCTTAAGTAATTACTTAATACCATGGTTAAGTTATCAAGGGTATTACATTTGCATATAGAGAAGATAAGTGAAATGATTTTATCTAAACACAATCCTTAGAGACATTCTGTTATATTTTTGAATAGAATATGACGGTTTTTGCATGAAATATTTAATTAAACCCAAAATAAATTTGGTAAAATTCTCAAGTCTATTACAAATTCTTAAATATTGTTTTTGATTTAGATCACCATCAGATACAATATTTATATTTAAAATGATAACGGGGCAAACCTCTTACCCCTTTGTGTCACAATAAACACTAATTTATGAAAAGTTTCAAATCTACACAATTCTACAACATTCCTTTTCTCTAGTAAATGCTCCTTTTCGGTAGATTTATTCAAAATGGTTGGATCTAAAACTAGCCTATGAGGGAATGTGTTAAAATACTGTACTTACGATGCGGTCATGTCATTATTAGCTTTCATTTCAATTTCAATGACAGTCGTTCCATCAATATCTTTCTCTACACAGGAGGTTGAGTTCTTGCCACATACTTTACATGCCTGGTAGAAGCCATGGGGACGAACACGCCCGCTGTCACAGCCAATGAAAACTTGCAGAGTGGCCTCTTGTACTTGACCAAACAGCTGCAGCAAAATATTTATATACTTTACCATACAAATAATTTGAAACCTTCATTAAAACAATCAAGTATTGTCAAGCATTCCATTGTCCCCCAACCGCAGACTGCTCTTAGCATTTCTACAGTAATAACCCTTCAGTATAGGGTTTGGTGGAGAAATAAAGGAGCTATTCTTGAAATTAATTAAATGTATGCTTCCTTTCTGGACCTCTGGCATATATACTGGTATGCCTTTTACAGGTATTTACCCTTAATCATTTTCAAACTAGGGGTCTCATGAACAAGATAATCTGTGAAACTGAGAGCAAGCCTTTTTCTGGCAATTTTAGGACAAATGCAATTCAATGATAGGGATTTTCTTTTCATGCACAACACTCAATGATATGGAAAGCATTTTTGGTCCCATTTGAACTTATTTTGTATTCTTTCTGCATTTTAATCAAAATTCGGCATCTACTGGGATTTTTTTTTTTCAAAATTGGGAAAAGTGTTAACTATTTTGCATTAGGTCATTTAACGGACCCATGTAGAAAAAGGCCTGGAGGGTCTCTCAGTATGTTTTGAGGGTCCCAAACTGAATCATTTGTTTTTTGGTTTAACTCTTTCCCTGTTGCATATCCATGTAGGAAATTAAATTCTTTAGTTTAAGTACTACTAAATTAAACTTCTGCTAAATTAATCAGTTAACTCTTTGCACGCTAGCGGCGAAACTACAATTACCTATGCAAACAGTTTGGATCCAGATGAGACGTCGCACAATGCGGTGTCTCATCAGGATCCAAACTGTTGTCATCTTGACCATATTTTTGCAAAGAAATGAGAGAAATTTTATTTTAAGAATTGAAGCAGACGACAATTGTTGCAGACGAAAAATTACTTAGTGTGCAAAGAATTAATGCTCAAAAAGTACATTCATTGCTCGTTTTTTAATACATTGGCTCAACTGACTCCTTTACTTACCTTCACCATAGGATAGGCTTGTCCATTTCTATTCTTCACTGACCCTCGACTCCCCTCTGTCAGATACCTGGCACGGTGCTGTTCCTCTGGCTGATTGAGGATCCTCAACTCATACCCCGCCACTTTCGCTGGGAACTGCTGGCTCAGCAAAGGCTCCTTGGCCCTCCGTGCCTGCTCTCGTTTCCGTGACTGTAACATATACTAAGATTTCACCTCAAATGATTTTTACTTTAAAAAGTGTGTTATGTGCATGCAAGGACAAAAAAGCTTATGCAACGTCTTATTTGAGTGTAAGTGGCTAGTGGAGTTCTTTATCAAAATCAAGCAAATACAATGTATCTTTAACCAATTATTTGATGAAAATTCATGAATTTTATTTCATTTTTATTTCTATCATGACATATAAACACATCCATGTTTAGTCATGGCAGAAACTTAAAAATTAAGAATTTTTTTTATTCCATTTATAAGCAAACAGTGCAGACCCTAATCTGATATCTCCTACAGGAGCTGTCTGATCAGGGTCTGCCCTGTTTGCAATGGCATGAAAAGGCAGGATTATCAAATATATTGTTGAACAAAAGGCTCTGTTGATATATTTACAGGCTAGGCAAGGCAACATAACTACATGCATTACAAAGCTATGGGTTCCTTAGTACATGTACTTGCTTTTATTGTTACTTAGCCCACTCCCCCATATTGACACCTTTTGACGCCTCTTTAACCCTTTCGGCGCCAAATTTCTAATTATCGTCTGCAAACCAATTTTGTTAAATCATTCGGCAAAATAAGGAAATAAGATAAATAAATGCAAATATCAAAGGAATAAAGCACATCAATATAGAAATAGAGAATGAGACAAAAAGTGTAGTCCCTGATCAGACGCCGTCTTGAAAAGGCGGTGTCTGACCTGGGACTGCACTATTTGTCTGGTGCATGTATGCGACATTGGCGGTGAAAGGTTTAAAAGTCACTTTGTGAAAAATAAAGCATTTGTCCCTATGGAGCAAATGCTCTATTTATCACAGTGGTTTCAAAACTACACAATTATAAACTTTTCCTTTTGGATCTAAAAATAGCCTATAAGGGAATGGGTAAATACTTGGTAACTACAGTAAAACCTCTCTATAACAGTCACTAAATTGTGTTAATTAGTTGGTATTTAGGGCAGGTGGCTGCTTAGAGCAAGGTGAAAGTAAAACAGAACGCTCCTATAGGAGCGTTCTGTTTTACTTTCACCTTGTTTTAAGCAGCCACCTGCCTTTAACACAAACTAATTGATGTAATTTAGTGGCCGTTACTGAGAGGTTTTACTGTATATCTATTACAGAGAGGTTTTACTGTATATCTATGTATGGTATGGCTTGTTTGTTTGAGAAACTAACGATCAATAAAACATCTAAAACATATTATAGGCTATATTATAATAATCATTTAATGAAGAAATATAGGTTTTTCAAATTATAGGCGGTAGCTTAATGTGGACTGAAAGCAATGCACAAATCTCCCCTCAAAGCTTTCTGCATTTGCTTTCATTCTGCATTAAGTAAATCACCTTAGTACAAAATGCAAGACGCTCCTTTTAAAAAAAATGTTTAAAGAGATAAATTTGGTGTATAAATTTCTCCTTTTCTTTCATTTTCATCTTTCATGACCCACTGAAATTTCTATTATTAACCTTTAGCCTGCTATGGGCGGATTGGTTAATACCTATGCAAACAGTTTGGATCCAGATGAGATGCCGAGTAACTCTGCATCTCATCAGAATCCAAACTGTTTGACACCCTGATTGTATTTTGGTAGACAAATTGATTATAGCATGAATTTTGAAAATGTAGTAGGTGAACAATTCTGTAAAAAAGATTTGCTCAGCAGGCTAAAGGTTAAACACTTTATTTAGCCTATTCATATACATACCATAGCATGCGGTGGGTGGGGTGTTTTGAAAGGGCTATTGGGCACTCGGCCTGTTGGAGGCGAATTCTCACTGCAAAGTAACAAAGTAGTTCTTGTTTCACACAATTATCCAACAAAAGAGTCAATGTAAGCTACGTAAGTGTTCAAAGGTCACATACATCACCTGCTGGAAGAGGAAAGCATGAAAAACAAGATGTGTTTGTGAAACACTATGCCCCCCCCTTTGACCTTGATTTATGAATTTGACCTTAATAAGCCACCCCTAAAGATGATCGCCTCCATAAGTTGCACATACATGCCAAGTTTGGAGTATGTATGTGGCCTCCATAAATTGCACATGCATGCCAAGTTAAAGCATGTTTGTGCAATGGTGACAAAATTATCCCCAGGGTGAAAACAATATGCAATATTAATTAGTTTAATATTTATAGTAATATATGAACACGAACAATGCCTGCCTTGGTAAATACATGTACTTTTAAATCAGATCTGTATACAGTAAAACCTCTCTATAACGGACACTAAATTACATCAAATATTTTGTGTTAAAGGCAGGTGGCTGCTTAAAGCAAGGTGAAAGTAAAACAGAACGCTCCTATAGGAGCGTTCTGTTTTACTTTCACCTTGCTTTAAGCAGCTACCTGTCCTAAATACCAACTAATTAATACAATTTAGTGGCCATTGTAGAGAGGTTTTACTGTAATTCTATGAGCAAATAGAGCAGACCCTCATCAGACATCACCTGTGAGGAAAAGAGCTAATGTCCACATATTGCAATTCAGGTTAATTGACACGAGCTTGTCAAGTTTTATTTAAAGAAAGGAGCATAATCAGACCAGGGCTTTTTTTCACTATATTGGGACAATAGCCCATGTCCCTGGAATTGGGAATTTTATCGCGAAAATTGTAAAAATTGGGAATTTTTGACAGTTAAGTGCTTTACTGACATTGATCAATAACTTAAAGTAATAATGAATGAATAACTCCAAACATTCCCAATGATAAAAAAAAAAATTATGAATAATTTGTCCCAAAGAACAATTGTACAGAATAAATTGAGGTTTATTAGTGTTTTTTTCTCAGATTTTTTTTATCTGACTTGAAATTGGGAATTTTTCTCAAAAAATTGGGAAAAAAACAAACTTTTTGCCATTGGGAATATAGCCCAATAACGGCTATAAAATTGGCCGAAAAAAAGCCCTGCAGACAGAGGATTTTTAAATAACAGATCACTTTAAACTGGATGTGTAGGTTACAAGAAAAGAATATTATAAACAAACAAGTATAGTTAGATTAGTATAGTTAGGTCAAACTCTGTTTGCTTATAGAATTATACAGATCTGATTTGGAAGTACCTGTTATTTACTAAGGCAGGCATTGTTCGTATTCATATACATGTATTACTATAAATATTAACGCTTTCCCTGTTCTATGTTTATTCCATATTTCACTACCTACTGAATATTCATAGACATAATAGCTAAAATGAAATACGGAAGGTGGAGCATTGTAGCCATTGTAGAAAGTAAAGAAACCAATCTATCAAATTCCATGAGCAAATGGATCAGACCCTGATAAGACGGCTCCTATAGGAGCCATCTGATCTGGGTCTACTGTGTTTGCAAATACGTGAAAACATGTTTATATGAGGGAAAGGGTTAACTAATTCATTTTCATACATACATATTTTCTTGCATGAATATTCATGGATTAACCCTTTCCCTCATATTGACGACTTTTGACGACTCTGTAAAAGTCACTTTGTGAAACCATTGTGATAAATAGAGCATTTGCTCCTATAGGAGCAAATGCTCTATTTATCACAATGGTTTCAAACTACAAAACTCTTAACTTTTCCTTTTCTCCAATTAATGCTCCTTTTCGGTAGATTAATTCAAAGAGGTTGTATCTAAGAATATCCTATTAGGTAATGGGTTAAAGGGTTAATAAAATCAAAAAGTTTTTTCCCAACTTGACGGGATATTACCTCTTTGCACGCTAAGCAATTGTTGTCTGCAAATCTGATCTACTGCGAGTAAATTTTCTTCCATATTTTCCTACAAGCAGTGTCAAATAGTTTGGATCCTGATGAGATGCCAGTTTAGTCAGTCAAGATGAGTGCATCATCTGAATCCAAAACTATTTGCAAAAGGACCAATTCACAACTAGCATCCAGATTACTTACTAAACAATGTCCAGATATTATGTCGAAAACATTTAGAGGATCTAACTTTACAGTGCAGAAAACAATAGCTTATGCAGTAAACAACATCCTTTTCTTGCTCAACACAAATTTTTTTTTAGTTTAACCCATTCTCTCATAGGCTAATTTTATATCCAACCTCTTTGAATAAATCTACCGAAAAGGAGTATTTATTAGAGAAAAGGAAAACGTTAGAACTGTGTAGTTTAGAAACCATTGTGATAGGAGCAAATGCTCTTTTTATCACAATGGTTTTAAAAAGTGGCTTTTACAGAGGTGTCAAAAGGCATCTTTATGAGGGAATGGGTTAATTCAAAATCACTGCAGAATTACCTTTGAAGCTCTGAGTCAGAACCAAAGTGAAATAACTGCTGATCAGGATCGCTCTGTCCAAACTTTGAAAATTTGAAATCTGCTGAGACATCCTGAGTGGCGCCATCTGCATCAAACACTCTCTCCACCGACGGATCAGAAGCTGAATCTGTTTCATGAAACATTTTGGCCATTTTAGTCTTGGACATCTCAATATGTTCAATCTCATTGTCAATCTTTGTAACATCCCATGCAAACAACTGTTTTAAGTCTTCGTCATTGTTATCTGCAGTCAGCGAGTCCAGTCTCAACTTCTCAGCATTATTAATCAAAGAAGATTGAGTATCGGGGAAACTAGTGACAGGATTCAACTCCCCGTATGATGGATTTGTTGGGGAGGTATCCATAAAGGATGAGTTTTGAGTGTCAGCATATGGGCTGCTAGCTGATGAGGTTGGAGAACCCTGTGGGAATTCTGGACTGGATTTGGATGTAGGTGGACTGTTAGTTTGGAAACTGGTATCCAAGCCCTGTTGTTCCCTAGTCAGAAGTCTCTCTAACACCGATGACTTGTCAATATTGTACTCGGATGATTCCTGCATCCTACTGTCTCGTGAAAGTAAACCTTGAAAGGAGGGCATGTTAGAGCTGTGGCTGAAAGCATCATTTTGACGACCTTCTTCTGTCACAACCTGCAGATTTTCTGAATAATTTTTTGTGCTCTGAGCCAATTGAGCTGAAAAACTCTGCAGAACCTCGGCATTTGTGCTGTTTCGAATAAATTGTGACTGTTGCTGCTGCTGTTGTTGCTGATTGAAGGATGAGCTTTGAATGGAGCTGTTATGTTGAGCCTGTAAAGCCTCTGTGAACAGATCCCCTTTAAAACTCTGAAGATCTGCTGGAAGGCCCTGCTCCACGCCATGTGTCATGTCTGCAATAAAACCAAATGAGCCTCACTGTACAATACACAAGCTTTAAACAAAGTGCAGCAGCATTTAACCCTTTCCTCCATAAATACGCTTTTCTACGCCTCTGTAATAGTCACTTCTTGAAACCATTGTGATAAATAAAGCATTTGCTCCTATAGGAGCAAATGCTCTATTTATCACAATGGTTTCAAATTACAAAATTCTAAAATTTTCCTTTTCTCTAGTTAATGCTCCTTTTCGATAGATTTATTCAAAGAGGTTGGATCTAAAAATAGCCTATGGGGGAATGGGTTAATATACAGTCTGAGCAGGTTCTACACTGTCTGTCACACAAGTCGGCAAATAAGACTCTTGTAGGTGGCAAACAATGTAGATGATCAGTTGACATGTTTTAACCCTTTCCCTGTTCTACATGTATGTTTATTACAAATGTCATTACCTATTGAATATTCATAGACAAATTAGTTATAATGAAATATGGAATATGGAACATTGTAGCCATTTTAGAAAGTATAGAAACAGATCTATCAAATTCCATTAGCAAACAGAGCAGACCCTGATCAGACAGCTCCTATAGGAGACGTTTGATCTGGGTCTACTCTGTTTGCAGATGCGTAAAAAACATGTTTATACGAGGGAAAGGGTTAAATACGATGGCTTCAGGTTTGTTTTCGTATAGCATGGCTAAAAAGTCAAATTGATAGATTCTTAAAATTCTTCACCAACAAGAATGTCAAATAAGACCTACTATAGCCCTTTCTCTCATATATAGGACTTTTGGCACCTCTGTCAAAGTAAGATCCTTTAGGAGCTGTCTGATCATAGTTTGCTGTTTGCTTATACCATGATACAGATATGACTGAAGTGTCTGTCACAGCGAAAAATGAATGTGTAATTATAAATATTCATAAATACTTGAATTGCTCCGATCTAATATTTCGATCACTAAGGGCATTTTTCAAAGATTTGAAAAAGGTCCTTAGTGGTCAAAATATTAGATTTATGTATTATATTAATTCCCTTTTTGGAATATTTTCTTCATTATAAATATTCAGTCAATTAATATTCATACAGTAATAACTTTTTGAATGAACCCTTTTCCCTGTTAAATATTCATGCAATAAATATTGACATCATGAATATTTATTAGCTGAATCGTTATAATGACATAAGTACAAAAGAATTATCTATATTGGTAGAAACTGTACAGTTAGATCTACAGTAAAACCTCTCTATAACGGCCACTAAATTTCATCAAGTATTTTGTATTAAAGGCAGGTGGCTGCTTAAAGCAAGGTGAAAGTAAAACAGAACACTCCTAAAGGAGCGTTGTTTTACTTTCACCTTGCTTTAACCCATTACATCATAGGCTATTTTTAGATCCAACCTCTTTGCATAAATCAACCGAAAATGAGCATTAACTAGAGAAAGGGAATTTTATAGAATTTTGTAGTTTGAAACTATTGGGATAAATAGAGCATTTGCTCCTATAGGAGCAAATGCTCTATTTATCACAATTGTTTCAACAAGTGATGTTTGCATAGGCATCAATATGAGGGAATGGGTTAAGCAGCCACCTGCCCTATATACCAACTAATTAACACAATTTAGTGGCCAATTCTAGAGAGGTTTTACTGTATTACAATTTCATAAGCAAACAGAGCAGACGCTGATCAGACTGCTCCTACAGGAGCTGTTTATTCCCTGTTGAATATTTATGTAAGAAATTGTAACATCATAAATATTTGTTAGCTGAATTTTTATAATGGCATAATTATGACTGTACACATGAAATTTTGGTATTGGTAAAACATTAGACTAGATCAAAGCAGACTCTGATCAGATGACTCCTACAGGAGCGTCTGATCTGGGTCTACTCTGTTTGCAAAGGTGTGAAAAGGCATTTATAAAAGAGAACAGGTTAAACAGCATACAACTTGTGTATAAAACACAAAATATATATTATTTAAATATTATACCTCACATGATCTATACAAATTTTCCATATATCTGCCAAGAACAATTTGTTACTGTTCCGTGCAACATTATCTGAATTTATCTTGTGCGGGCAACATTACATCTAGATCAGTGAGCGTTTATTAAATTGTGTATGTGACGTCATCGGACCGACGTCATTGGACTGATGTCATCCAGAGCTTGCAATTTGATCACCAAACGTCACTTTGACGTTTTTTTTCACGTTTTTCGACTATTTTGGAGAAGGATCTGTCAAGATAAAACTGGGAAAAGGACTCTGCCAGTACCAAATGTGTAATAAATAGAAGTGTGAAGCTGTTCTGTGATTTTTAAGCACCGGGTATAACTTTCGTTTCAAACTGTTTATTGTTGTCACTGAATAAATCTTTGAGCTGATGAAATTGATTGTGTTCGGTGTAATAAAATAAATATCACATCACATCATATGGAGGGGACAGCACTTATTGTCAACCATTGTTATGGTAATGACATTACCAACCTTGGGTTGACAATACGTGCTGTTACCCTATATAGTATGTGATATTTATATAATAATCACCTAAGCCATAAAGTAATTGCCTTTCCAAAATGACATGAACAAAGAGGCCCATCATGATCACTCACTGAGACTATAGCACATGTGCTCTGTTGTATATTAGAATAGGGGGTTTAATTGTATAGAATATAGAAGCAAGTTGACATGTTTTTTTGTTGTTTTTTTATGATTTACAATAATAATAATAAAATAATTTTTATGAAGTGCTTTTTGCAAAGGGGTCACCTAAAAAGAACTCATTTCCAATTATCGCCTATACCCATTTAAGGAAATTTAGCCTTGTCTGTTTCAAAGGAATTCAAGTAGTCTTTCAAATCTTTCAAGTTTACAAGTTTTAAAATGAATTCAAACCAAAAACAGGGTCTCAAAATCTCAACATTTACTTGTTTGATGTAATCAACCAATGTCATGAAACTATAGTTTCACATCCTGTTCATGAAAGGCATTTTGCTTGTTTCTGTTGATAATTATATATATAATTATCTATCTACTTTTAGCGTTGAATAAACAAGTTAATTTTGCTTTAACGCTTCCCTCATATAAATGCCGTTTCATGCCTTTGCAACAGACCAGATCAGAAACTTCTGAAGGGAGTCATCTGATCAAGGTCTGCTCTGTTTGCTTATGAAATCATAATAGGTCTTACTCTACAACAGTTTCTACAAATACTAAAACGCAAGTGTAAGTGTCATTATAAAACTCAGCTAATAAATATTCATGATATAATTATTTCTTACATTATTATTCAAAAGGGAGAGTTATATAATATTATAAGTCAGTAATCAAGTTTGGTAAATGACTTATATCATAAATCTGGTTGTGAGTTTGATGTGTTTAACTAAATAGTTACACTAAAGGCTCATATAATACCACTTTCGTACATGTGTGAATATAAAATTATATCTTAATTTCATAAAAAAAAACAAAAACCAACAAGCATTACACTACAATTTTCAGAAGCAGATTCCCTACTAACTCAAGAGCATCAATAAGAGGTAAAATAATTCCAAATAATTTCCTCTTCCCCAGAGCTACAGATAACGGTGCGTACTCAAATACTAAAACCGTCATTTCTCCACAAAACCCTATGTTGTGACCACTCTTTAGAAGTTATACTTGAAAATGTTTTTAATTTACGCATCTTATCTAGAGCTCTGTCTTCCCCATTTACATGACAGAAATAATTGTATCTAAAAGGAAGAAAAATACACAGAGTTACAACTTACTTGAAGCTTTCCTTTCTGTCATTTTACAAGTATAATTATTATGTAACTGAAAACGTTTCAGAGCTCCATGGAATAAATATGTTCCCTAAGACAGTACCAAACACTCTTACGAAAGCACTACTGGACCTGTCTTACATGTAACATTTCAATATACCTGAAGCCTTTTTCTCCATAACATGCAGGCATTGGTGGTTGCCATGGCTCTCGCTGTTGACAGTAACGTCACCGATTAAGGGAGTGTTTTCTGAGTTTAAAGGTATCTGTATCACACCTTCTGTAGAATCTGGCTTTGGTAGTTTCATGTCTGAAACACAAATAAATATTTATTTTAAGCATCTTGAATATCTCAGAAAGCACATAAAACTTAACTTAGAATCACCAATATGTCTGTAGAACATGGATGACCACACTTTGCCATTTATATTAAGTCACTTTGTCATGCAACAACAAAGAGTCCAAATTCTGTCAAACATTATCACAGCTGGTTTAACCCCTTCCCTCATATAAACACCTTTGCAAACATAGTAGACCCAGATTAGACAGCTCCTCTAGAAGCTGTCTGATCAGGGTTTGCTCTGTTTGCTTATGGAATCACCTAGATCTGATCCTGCAATTTTTGTCTCTACCAAAAATTTCCCTTGGGAAGTTTACAGTAATTATAAAAATATAAAAAAAATCATTCTGGAAAGGCTTAAAAACATCTACATATCAATGACATTCATCTGTGAAAGTAGGGGCCGTTTCATCAGGGTCTACTCCGATTGAAATAATATTGATCTACATGTAATTGTAGAATCAGATCAATATTATTGGCTTATGGCAATAATTCCCTTGTTTATAACACAATTAATAAAATACAGCTAATTAACCCATTACCTCATAGGCTATTTTTAGATACAACCTCTTTTGAATAAATCTACCGAAAAGGAGCATTAACTAGAGAAAAGGAAAATTTTAGAATGTTGTACTTTGAAAACATTGTGATAAATAGAGCATTTGCTCCTATAGGAGCAAATGCTCTGTTTATCACAATGGTTTCAGAAAGTGACATTTATAGAGGCGTCAATATGAGGGAATGGGTTAAACAGTCACTATGTCTGATATAAACATTCAACAAGTAAAACAGGTTAACATTAGAACTTGTTCTCTTTCTAATAATGAATATGTATGATAAGACTAACCACAAATGCCATAAGCAATATTTGTCTGCTCAGTTGTCTGCTAAATTACTGACAAGAGAGCCATGATCACCCCAAATCGCTCACCTAAGTATACAAGTTATCAGGTAAACGCTCTGTAGCATATTTTGAACACAGAAATTTGGGTTGTTTTTGCTCTTTTTTTTAATTTTCATTTCAGCAGGCTGTTAGTTTCTGAGATTTTCAATACAATGCAACTTAATTGCGACATATGCAAATACCTATGGCTCCATGAGTTTTCATTGAATGGACATTTTTCAAGAATTTACCAAGATTTTCAAGCATAGAACATTTCTGTATAAGTACTTCTGCAGATTTTTGAAAATTTCCCTAAACAGCTATGAATGGAACATTAGTCCATGATGGCCATGTTTTTTGTAGTATGGAAATTAACTTCCACATATTGAAAATGGACAAATAGTTTCTGAGATTTTCACACAGTTGCCATACCATCACTAAAATATCAGTCCTGTGATGTTTGTTTGATTTTCAAGCATAGAACATTTCTGTATATGTACTTCTGCGGATTTTTTAAAATTTCCCTACACAGCTATGAATGGAAAATAAGAGTTTAGACCATGATGGCCATGTTTTTTGTTGTATGGAAAATAACTTCCACATATTGAAATTGGACAAATAGTTTCCGAGAAGATTTTCACATGGTTGTCATGCCACCAGAAATTTGCACTGATGACAAACATTTGAAAGAATCTGTTAAAGACATTTGAAAGAATCTGGTAAAGACAAATTCGAGGGCTTGGCAAACTATTTTAGAGTTAGAATAGTTTTGCACCAAGCCCTCGATTTGAAAGAATCTGGTAAAGCAATACTTAAGTATCAGTCTTGTGATGTTTGTTTGAAATAACCATAGCAGGTTTTTCACTGACACAGGTTTTCTGCTCCTTGTTGCAAGTGATCAAGCAAGAGACCCACAATAAATTGATAGCTGTGTCCATTGTCAGCTATACGAGGGTTGTTCGAAAAGTTTCGGGGCAAGTGCTGTAATTTTTCAATTTGTTAATATTTTTCTATAAAAGTTTAATAAATGATAGCTGCGACTGTATCCTATTGATTTATTGCCATATTTAAATATTGGCACAAGCAACTCGCGATATATTGTCACTATAGCAACATCATGTCGACGTGAGCGGGGCACATTGACGTCACAATGCAAAGACAGTATTACTCAAAGGTAAGGTGTTAAGTCTTTTTAATAATTTGAATTTAAAATATTTCTTACTGTACATGGAATAAAAATACTGTTTGATAAATATAATGAAAATATTTCATTGTTGCATAGATATTGATGCATATATGCACGCATTATCACGTTTCGGGTTCTGCGACGTGATTTGACCAGGGCTGTGAGGAAGAAGCGACCAGAAAATGACGGCAAATTCTACCTGCATCATGACAATGCAACGCCCCAATTCGCATCTGCAACAAAGGAAGTACTTGCTGAGAGAGGAATTGACATAATTGCGCATAAACCATACTCCCCAGACCTTGCACCGTGCGATTTTTGGTTATTCCCGACAATCAAGTGTGACTTGAGAGACTGACGTTTCGACGACGTCAATGACCTGCCAATTGTTGTCAGAGAGTGCATTCGAAACATTTCATCAGAAAAAATCAAAAATTGTTTCTCTTCTTGGTTAAATAGGCATCAGAAGTGTATAAAGTATGCTGGGGAATATTTCGAGAAAATTTGAGTGTTTCAGACCTATATAAAGACAAACCGTTATTGAGTATACCAAGGTGCCCGCTCACGTCGATGTGACGTTGCTATGGTGACACTATTTTGCGTCTTGCAGCACCTAAGTTTAATTCTGGCAATAAATCAATAGGATACAGTCACAGCTATCATTTATGAGAATTTCATAGAAAAATATTAACAAATAAAAAATTTACAGCACTTGTCCCGAAACAATGTATGAATACAGGTGGTATTTTTGGCCTTGGCAAGAGTTTTAGACCTTTGGAATCAGATCTATAAAATTCCGTAAGGAAACAGAGCAGACCCTGATCAAACATCCCATAAAGGAGCAACCTATTAAATCTGGGTCTTCTCTGTTTGCAAAGGCATAGGAAAGGAACTTATATCAGGGAAAGGATTAACCCTTTCCCTCATATAAACGTGTTTTCACGCATTTGCAAACAGAGTAGACCCAGATCAGACGGCTCCAGGGTCTGCTCTGTTTGCTTATAGAATTCAATAGTTCTGTTTCTTTGCTTTCTAAAATGTCTACAATGTTCCACTTTCCATATTTATTTATATCTATATTGCTAATGAATATTCAGTAAGTATTGAAATTTGGCCTAAATACAGAACAGGGATCAGTCTACCATTATAGGTAAAAAAATTGATTTCTGGTATGAACAAAATAAGACAAAATGCAAATTTTGACCAATAACGAGCCAGCACCAGATTACCATGAGTCATGACAATCATCATTTTTGAAACACTTATAGATAGACTAACTTATTTTGGAACAAAACATGACCTACTCTAATGTAAACAAAACTAAGTGACTACGGCGCTTCTTTATGTTTTAATAACTTAGCAAGCCGAAACTCTTCAGCATAGTTGTCTTCGTGCAATGGATATGTATCTAGGCTTGCACACGGCGGGTCTTGAGTCCGAATCTGACCAGTGGCCAATATCTTTTTTATCAAAATACTGTCCATACAAAACAACAATAAATAACATATAATTGAAAAAGAATAAAGATTAAAAAGATTATTACAAATAGCAAATCAAAAAATAAAAGAAAACAAGATGTGTTTGTGAAACACTATGCCCCCTCATATATTTGACCTCTGACCTTGAAGGATGACCTTGACATGTCACCCCTCAAAATGTGCGGCTTTATGATATACATATGCATGCCAAATATCAAGTCTCTATCTGAACTGGCTCAAAAGTTAAGACCAATGTTAAGGTTGCATTAAAGTAACAAAGAAACAGACAAGTTGACCTTTGACCCTGAAGGATGACCTTGACCTTGAAATGTCACCCCTCAAAATGTGCAGCCTCATGAGATACACAAGCATGCAAAATATCAAGTCTCTATCTCTACTGGTCCAAAAGTTATGGCCAATGTTAAAGTCGGCGATTTGACCCATATATTTGACCTCTGACCTTGAAGGATGACCTTGACCTTGACATGTCACCCCTCAAAATGTGCGGCTTTATGAGATACATATGCATGCCAAATATCAAGTCTCTATCTGTACTAGCTCAAAAGTTATGACCAATGTTAAAGTTGCTGACAAACAAACAAACAGACAAACAGACAGGGCAAAAACAATATGCCCCCTTACTATCGTCATTGGGGGCATAAAAAGGAAACTGCATAGCTTGGGATTCGAACCCACGACCCCCTGTTTGCAAGACCATGTACATATCCATTGGACCAAAGGCCAGTACATAACATGTAGAGACTTACTTAATTATGTTGCCAGGCCCTGTATAGACTAGACCGAATTTCAAAAAATCTAAATGGTGAAGGCAAATTGGGGTAATGCTTGGTATCCTAGTGGTTTAACCTAATTCAAGGGTGCTGAATCCAAAACAAGTGGATACCAAGCTGGATTTTCACTTTTAAGGGCTCAAAAATGGAAAACAAAATGGCCGCCATAATAATGTTTTTTCCACATTGTTATTCAACATTTTATCAAATATTACATCCAAGCTGGGTGTATATATATATTTGAATTAGTTTAGGAAGATACATTACAGGTAGCTTTAAAAGATGGCTAATTGAAGAGTACTGAAAAAAAAAATAGTGGATACCAAGCCGGATTTTGACTTTTAAAGGGGTCAAAAAGGGAAAACAAAATGGCTGCCATAATTTTGTGTCACATTGTTGTACAACATTTTATCAAATATTGCACCCAAGCTGAGTATATATACTTGAATCAGTTTAGGAAGATACATTATAGTTATCTTGAAAAGATGGCAGCCATTTTAAATCCAAAATGGCCACCGTTTTGCATTGCTTTAGCAAAAAAGTCCTAAAATTACTAACAATGATTCAAAAGTACGTGTGAATTGCGTTACATTGTTTGAATCATAAAATATATATTAGAAACACATTATGACATGTCACAAGATGTGACAAATACTTATTTGCAGTCTGTATAGTAACAGATATTATTGTAAGCATGTGTCTGTTATAGATGATTTCTAGATAATACGTTCCCCATATTTTACACAATGTCAAATTATCTCTATCATCTATGTTAGTCAATGTTTCTGCACTGTAACAAACTGTCCATACATGTCCATATGTTCAAGAGCATGTGTACCTCAGTCCAACTTTTCTACACTTACAACGTAGACTAGTGCATCCCTTGGCACAACCACAGCTTATGATCTCTAGGCAAGATTCCGGAATCGCTGGTAGTGTCATAAGAACTGGCTGCAAACGATCACCAGAAATCAGCCAGCCAAAGTACGAGGGGTGTTCCATAAATAATGTCATCTGTGCTTTATTTCGCGGAAATCGTGCAATTCATGCACAAAACCACCTCGTGTCGATTGAGTGATCACTGGCTCGTGACACAGGTAAATATCTCGTCCACACGTTCACTTGCCTCTGTACAGTGTACATCGTTTCATAGCCTATTCGTTAGACTGTACACAAAATGACAGGAAAACGAGCTGAAAATGTTCTTGAAATTAGGGTCTATATAAAAGGTAGGTCATTACTCGGCATAAAGGCTGTAGATATTCACCGCGAGGTGTGTGACATTTATGGGGAGGGCCCAATGTCCCACAGGACTGTTTGTAGGTGGGTAGCTAAATTTAGTGCTGGGCAGCAGCAACTGAAAGATGCTGCTCGCCCAGGTCGTCCTGCAACAACTACGACCAAAGGTAACATAGAAAAAATCCGAAATATCCTCAAAACTGATGCTCGATTCACCGTAAGACAATTGGCTCGAATGACAAACTTGTCGTTAGCAAGAGTTCATGCAATTTTGAAGAAACACCTAAAAGTTAGAAAGATAAATGCAAGATGGATACCCCATTTGTTAACGGATGAGCAAAAGAAGACGCGTGTAACAATGGCAAAAAAACTTCTCAAAATGTACCCAAAATATAGTAAAATGGCTTTTGATAATATAGTCACTGGTGATGAGACCTTGGTGTATTATTTTGAACCAAAGCGGAAGGTTTCCAACCGAATATGGGCCACTAAAAATGCCAGACGCCCAAGTATTGCCAAACGAATACGAACGATAAAGAAGGTTTTGTATGCTATTTGTTTCACTAATAAGGGTCCAGCTATTCAAATCCCGGTGCCAAAAGGCAGAACGGTCACAGGCAAGTTCTATAAAAACGTTGTTCTGAGAAAATTGAAGAACTACTACAAAAGTAGCCGCCCCAAAACAGGACTTAAGTATGTCCGACTTTTGCATGATAATGCACCCGCTCACAAGGCACGTATTGTGACTGACTTTTTGGAGTCAGAGAAGGTTACCGTCCTTCCGCACCCTCCGTATTCGCCAGACTTGGCCCCCTGCGACTATTTTCTCTTTCCAAAACTTAAATATCATTTATCTGGAAGGAGATACAATTCGAGAAATGCCCTTGGATCTGCTGTTTATCAGTGTCTGATGGGTGTCCCCATTGAAGAGTATGAAAAATGCTTCCAAAAATGGATTGACCGGCTAAAAAGGTGTATTCTGGCTGGCGGAGAGTATTTGAAGGGCAGAGCAATTTAAAATGAACAAAAGCACTTCCGCTATATGAGCACCGATGCAAGTGACATTATTTTTGGAACACCCCTCGTAATTAACTGGTGGTAGTATCTGAGTACAATCAATGGCTTGCATCCACATCATTGTCTGGTAGTGTGAGCGTTTGATGTGGAGCCTGCTGGCATCAGTGGAGGGTGGCAATGACTCTTGGGCTACACATTTACTGAACAACTTGACATTGGCCGTATCACATTGATCGACGTCCATTACTCCATACAACCGGCATATGAATGCTTCAGCAGCTGACACAGTAGCCTGTGTAAGTTCTCTGCCTAGGCCATGAAACAACAGTGGCTGTTCTTGATACACTTTCCACTACTCTTCTTATTGGGCGCGATCCTTTTGCATGCTTTTGTCTTGTTCCAGATTTTATGTAATGTTGCTGGTAATGGTCAAAAACCACTTCAATTCGCTCGTAGCTTGCACCCATGGTCATCACAGCGTTCACAAATGCATCTGCATAGTCACCGAGTGTGATGGCATTTTGTGGTTTCCCAATAGCCATAACCAAGGCGTGTCAATCTATGACTATAGCTGATATTCCATGCAGGGTCGCGCTAGGTGGAGTTACCAGATCCGTGGTTAGAATATCAGCTAAGAGTGATTTGCTAGCAGAGTGCACGTTGCCATCAGTAGATGCCAGCGACACACGCACAGGCATTAATTGATGCTGAAGAATCTGCTCCAGGTTTACAGGGCTATTGACTTTGTATCCTGTGACGATCCTTTGTAGGATCATTCTATCTACTTTGATAACCTTCAGTGCTGATTTCTGATTTGGTTATGGCCATCTTAGGTACAGAATAGAGAGAAGCACAGGTTGGGGGCTTATTCTTGCCAATGGGCTCTTTTAGATGTTGTGCTGCTTGCCCTGCTTCATTGACAAACAAATGTGACTGCACAAACTTGTTGAGAATTTCTTGTCCTAGTTGTCTAGCATCAAGTAATGGATCCTGTATTTCTGTAGTTGCTAGATCTTTGTTGACTATGTTCTACAATGGCATAGCTTGTGCAGTTGCTGCCTTAACGAATATATTCCCATCCCGAAATGCATCTCCGAATTTGGCCTCATCTGTCTCGTTTCGGTTCATTCTCCCTGTACATGATTCATTGTGTTTGTACATATCATTTTGTTCATACAAGAATGTACTTGAAAATTCTGCGAGTCTGGATATCTAACTGACTTCTTAGATTGTAAGACAATGCCCATATACTAAGTGCAGATGTTGTCTTTGTGATGCCTACGATACCACCACATGACTCACATGTGGCGTCTAACCATTCCTGGTTGTGGTCTGGGTCCACTTGATTAAATGGCTGGTTTGAATCCTCAACAACAAAGTTGCCTGTTTTGAACTCGGCCTCAACTTCTTCTGGCAGCATATGCATCTCTGACAGATACACAGAATCCTATCTCACATAATGATCGTAGCGGAAGAAGAACAACAGCATCATCCTAAACGCATCTACGTGTAGTTCCCAAATGCTGTCACGCTGGGCTCTGAATATGGAGCAGCAGGATGACAACCATCTGCATATATTGCAACCAAATTCTTGCAGTAGGGTTGTCCTCGCAAACCATAAGAAAGAACGAGTCCATTGCCTCATGGAATTTTTCGGATGCTAGGACACTAAGAACACCCTCTAAGTCATTGGTTTCTTCTTGCAGACTAGCCTCCAGGGTGGGATGATTTGGTCAACTACATCCGACCCGAGTAAATAAGCTTCTGTCCATATCTCGACGAGTCCGCCAACTGCCATGTGCTGGCCAAGTACCTGCAAAAATTCATGCATGTGTGCAACCCACCAATTCGAGGAATGAGTATATCCCTATACTGTGGTACAGACCACTTAAGCTCCTTTAGAGTACACTGTCAGAACAAAATGTTTCTGTGTGAGTGTTTGTGTGATGTGGATCAGACTTTGTACTGCGGTGTCGGGGGTGTCAATATCATGAGCCGGAGCTTGTATAATGGGAAGATATCCCACAGACGATTGTTGTGGATTCGAGTATGCATGTTGATGATTAAATGCTGTCCATGAGGCTTTCGGCGAACTTTCACCTCGCTTCAGGTGAAATGCCATGTCTTTAGCTTAAGCTCTTGAGGTTGCATCATCCTGCATATCAGCAAACCATTCCATCAGTATAGTTAATTCAAATTGACGATTATCTAGACCATGTATGTTCGCTGGATGAATTTCATTCATGACATCAGGGACAGTCAATGCATCCCTGCTTGTCAGCTCCATGCTGGTTAATACACTTTGTGGGGTGGTCCTTGTTTCCAGGCAGCAGGATTGCCTCATTGATATCAACATTGTCAGTTTAGAAATGAACGAAACGTCCCTCCACCAAGTTTGGTGGAATGACTGATCCCTGGTTATCCATTCTTTCTATTGTTTTTTCTGCCAATGCGGTATCAAGGCGCAATGCATCCCTGTAACTAATAATGTGTCCGACATTATGAAACATCTCCACAAGTTGTTTAGATCGTGTGGCTGGTGTAGACTGCTCCCCAGTCCAATGTGATTTGGAGTCAAGGGATTACTTACACCATAAACCAAATCTTGTGCAATACTGACTGTCCTAATGCGCCTGGAATAGTAATTTTAATAACAGACTAGAATTGCATGTACACATTTATAAATCTGGTTTAGTATTTGTATACATGACTATAAGACTTAAAATAATGCATACCTCTAGGTTGCCATTGTGGCAGCCATATGAATGTTTATTGTGATTGTTTGTTTCTTCAAGTTGTTGCTGACTGCTACAAATAATGGCCAATTTTAAACTAAGGGAAGGATCTCTTTCATATCAAATTTTAAATATGCAACCCTACTATCCCTCAATATACCCAAGGAAAATTGTTCTTTTTTTGCAAGTGAACATAATATATGGCAATTTTGATTTTAAAATGGCTGCCATAGTGTTAAATTCTATTCAGTATGATAGTATACATTTCAGGCTCAAGTTCCCTGTAACTTGTTTCTGGAATAATTCAAATTTTAACACATCTTTAATTTATTTAAAAGGGGAATAGCAAATATCGGTGGGGTAATGATATTTTGTTGTGGCCATTTTGTTTCCCCTTTTTGACTCCTTAAAAGTCAACACCCAGCTTAGTATCTACTTTATTTGGATTCAGCACCCTTCAGTTAAGTTAAAACACTAGCAATCTTTTAAACTACCTGTAATGTATCTTCCTAAACTGATTCAAGTATATATACTCAGCTTGGGTGCAATATTTGATAAAATGTTGTACAACAATGTGACACAAAATTATGGCGGCCATTTTGTTTTCCCTTTTTGACCCCTTAAAAGTCAAAATCCAGCTTGGTATCCACTATTTTTGGACTCAGCATTCTTCAATTAGCCATCTTTTAAAGCTATCTGTAATGTATCTTCCTAAACTAATTCAAGTATATATATACACCCAGCTTGGATGTAATATTTGATAAAATGTTGAATAACAATGTGGAAAAAACATTATTATGGCGGCCATTTTGTTTTCCATTTTTGAGCCCTTAAAAGTGAAAATCCAGCTTGGTATCCACTTGTTTTGGATTCAGCACCCTTGAATTAGGTTAAAACACTAGGATACCAAGCATTACCCCAATTTGCCTTCACAACTTTTTAGGAGCACATTTTCCCAAATTCGGTCTAGTCTAGTATGTGTGTGTTGTTATGTAAACAACAAAATAACAAGTCTCAATATAGCTTGGTTTACCTGTACCAGTCAGTTTGGGGTACCCAAATACCCCAATGTATACCAATTTTCAGCAAGATCGAACAATATCTAAATTTCGATCATTCAGAGCCCATCATTCGGTTACCTTTTGAAACACCTATCAATCAATTAAGAGTACCTTGACAAACCAATTTTCACCAAATTCAACGATATCAGAATTTCAAACAATCAGAGGCCACCATTTGGTTACTATGGCAACTTTTAAAAAACCAAAAGTGGAATCCATGCACATAACCAACAATGTTCATGTTAAGTTTCATTACAATCAGACATTACTTGCAGCAAAATTTGTCCGACAAATTCATGGGGGAAGAAGAAGAAAGAAGAGAAGAAAAAAGAAGAAGAAAGAGAAGATTTATTATAATAATCACTAGAACTATCAGTAAAGGTGATGAATACCCCTGTATGGCAGCCTCGATTACAAATCCAAGGGCTGATAACACTAAAAGTCTTGTATGTTAGAAATTGGAAAAATTACAGTGATGCACATGTAAACTTCACAGAGATCATGTGTATCAAGTTTCATTAAATTACGTTGAAAACTGTAGAAGTTCACTCCACAAACTTTATTGGCTAACAACACATTTGGCACAAATCCAGGGGCAGATATCTCCTTATGAATTGTAAGATACTGAAAAGAATTATGTTATGCACATCTACACTTCAAAGAGACCTTGTGTACAAATTTTCAGAGAAATCTATGGAAAACTATAGAAGTAGTTTGTACCACAAGTCCACATTCACCCCCGATACAACAGTAAACCAGTATATCCAAGTCCAAGGGCAGGTAACTCCTTATAACCTGAAGAAAGGCAAACAAAAATTATTTAATGCACAAATACACTTCATAGAGACCATGTATATTGACTTTCATAGAAATATGTTGAAAAACATTTTGAAGTAGTTTGTGACACCAGCTACCACTATTATAGCACCAAATGACAAACAAGAGCTCCCTGTGTCAGAGCATTATACTCCCGAAGTGATCTTGACCTTTGACCAACTGACCACAGAATCTATAAGTCATCTACTGAACATGGCCAAGCTTCCTTCTAAGTATGAAGACAGCCTACATGTAATACTTACTTTTTTGAGTGAAGGTCACTGTGACCTTGACCTTTGACTGACTGACCTCAAAATCAATAAGGGTCATCTACTGAACAAGACAAACCTCCCTACTAAGTATAAAGACAGCACACCTAATACTTATCAATTTATTTAGCGGACATGATTTTTGTCTGAAAGTAACTGTGATCTTGACCTTTGACCGACTGACCTCAAAAGTGATAGGGGTCATCTACTAACCATAACCAACCTTTCTACTAAGTATGAAGACAGCATACTTAACACGTATCAAGTTATTTCTTGAGCAAAAACGGTTTTGAGTTCAAGGTCACTTTGACCATGACCTTTTACCAACTGACCTCAAAATCAATAGGCCACGGCCTAGCTAACTATAATGTATGAGGACTGTACACCTAATAGTTGTTAAGTTATTGATCAGACAAAGATGTAGCTAACGGACAGACGGGTGTGCCAACAAATAAGAACAAGAGGCCAATCCTTTTGTTACTTTCTTTTGTTGAACAAAGGGCCATGGCCCCTTGTTCTTTTGTTACGGAATGAACTCTATTGTTTTCTTTTATTCTGCTGATCATGACCTGGTCCCTTGTCCATACTTGGTAGAGTGGACAGACAGACAGACAGACAGACAGACAGATGGACAGACAAGCGCCAGAAGTTATGACTAAAGTTACCTTCGGGCGTATAAAAAATATTCAAAGTTCAAGGAGATAATTCTAAAATGCCTGGTACTAAACATGAAACTTGTGTCTTACACTGTCACATCTACTATTCATGGTTATTACTTATGCCAATTATATATTCAATAACTTTCAAACTGATGATGAAGAATGAGTTTGTTTGCAATACTAAGTACCTATGTTACTGGACCAAACGACAAAAATACTCAGAGTTCAAGGGGAGGTAAGTCTGCAATGTCTGTAGACATAAGAAAAGTGAGTATTCCACAACTACTATTCATGGAAATTATGCATGCCAAATATAAATTTCATAACTTTCAAACTGAAGGAGATCGCAACACCAAATACCCATGTTACATGCCCAAATGACAAAAAATACTCAAAGTGCAAAGGGAAAAAATTCTGCAGTACCTAGGGCGTTACACATAAAACTTGTGTCTTTCATATCTTCTATTTGTGGTTATTATGTATGGCAAGTATCAATTCAATAACTTTCCAATTGAAGGAGAGTACGTTCGCTAAACCAATTTCACATGTTTCATTCCAAAATGACCAAAATATACTTGAAGTTCAAGGGGAAATTATTCTGCAATGCCTGCTGCTAAACAGATGAAAATTGCAACTTGCACATCTACCAAATACAAACTGAATAACTTTCAAATTGAAGGAGGTGTTTGAGACACCAACTACCCATGACCCAATGCGGACGGGCCAACCAACCGCCCTGCCGACTGACAGGGCGGTCCCAGCACAGCCCTTCAAACTTTGTTTGCGGGGGTATGATAATAACAATAAGAAAATGCAGTAAACACAATACGCTCCCCCCCACCCCCACTTTGTGGGACATAATGACATCCTTAATAGAAATGTGAATTCTTAAAATGGCACATGGAAAGTTTGGCCATGCCAGAAACTGTAGAATCAGATCTATATCATTCCACAAGAAAACAGATACCTTAGAAAATATCAAGTAATTTGTAACTGCCATTTTCCTACCTAACATATCAGACAATTTCTTTCGATACATGACAGCATTTCTGTATTAATTAACAAGAATACAGACGACAGAAACTCCTGAAACTGGAAGGACTATGCAAAAATGACACCTACATTTGATACATACCGGTATATGCCTTTTAGTTTTACACTTTCAACATTGAAATTTCAGACTGGAATAGCCAATCATTGTTTGAAGTATAGAGTCCACTCAGTAGGCTGGAATAGCTAATCATTGTTTGAAGTATAGAGTCCACTCAGTAGGCTGGAATAGCTAATCATTGTTTGAAGTATAGAGTCCACTCAGTAGACTGGAATAGCCCATCATTGTTTGAAGTATAGAGTCCACTCAATAGACTGGAATAGCCAATCATTGTTTGAAGTAAAGAGTCCACTCAGTAGGCTGGAATTGCCAATCATTGTTTGAAGTATAGAGTCCACTCAGTAGACTGGAATAGCCAATCATTGTTTGAAGTATAGAGTCCACTCAGTAGGCTGGAATAGCTAATCATTGTTTGAAGTATAGAGTCCACTCAGTAGGCTGGAATAGCTAATCATTGTTTGAAGTATAGAGTCCACTCAGTAGACTGGAATAGCCCATCATTGTTTGAAGTATAGAGTCCACTCAATAGACTGGAATAGCCAATCATTGTTTGAAGTATAGAGTCCACTCAGTAGGCTGGAATTGCCAATCATTGTTTGAAGTATAGAGTCCACTCAGTAGACTGGAATAGCCAATCATTGTTTGAAGTATAGAGTCCGCTCAATAGACTGGAATAGCCAATCATTGTTTGAAGTATAGAGTCCGCTCAATAGACTGGAATAGCCAATCATTGTTAGTAGGCTGGAATAGCCAATCATTGTTAGTAGGCTGGAATAGCCAATCATTGTTTGAAGTATAGAGTCCACTTAGTAGGCTGGAATAACCAATCATTGTTTGAAGTATAGAGTCCACTTAGTAGACTGTAATAGCCCATCATTGTTTGAACTATTGAGTTCACTCTGACAGTAGACTGGAATAGCCAATCACTGTTTGAAGTACAGAGTCCACTTAGCAGACTGGAATGGCCAATCATTGTTTGAAGTATAGAGTCTACTTAGTAGGCTGGAATAGCCAATCATTTGTTTGAACTATAGAGCCCACTCAGTCTAACTATAGAGCCCACTCAGTAGACTGGAATGGCCAATCATTGTTTGAAGTAAAGAGTCCACTCAGTAGATTGGAATGGCCAATCATTGTTTGAACTATAGTGTCCACTCAGTATGAAAGGCTTTAAGATGATCTTGAATAACAAACAGTGCAAATCTTGATAATAGCACTCCTCTAGAATTCTTAGAAGCCATCTGATCTGGGTGTACACTACTTGCAAATGCTAGTGCCCGGGTGTCCTGCATTCAAAGTGTTAAAAATGTCTGTTAACCCTTTACTCCATAAATACGCCTTTCTATGCGTTTGCAAACAGAGTATACCTAGATCAAGCAGCTCCTACATGGTCTGCTCTGCTTGCTTATGCTATAACCCTTTCCCCCATGCATTTGCAAACAGAGTAGACTAAGGGTGAAACGATTAATCGCGATGTGAATTGAACCGCGATCTTTTGCCCTCGATTCGGTTCGGTTCAATTCGGTCCAACATATCTAATTTTCGATTCGATTTTTATTATAAAAGGCTAGTTTCTAAATGATTGGTAGCGAAATGAAACTACCTATGAAAATTCGCCGTGAAAGTCGAAATACTTGTTTTCCCGCATTAGAGCTATCAAAACAAACATCGAATTCTGATAGACCCAAATCGATTGGATGAAGGCCAACTGTTTTAGCCAATCAAATAACACGTTGCAATCGTTGCACTTAGTCTGATCGTCTAGGTGCTTTATTCAAGCGTCCTTGTGTTCTCTCAAAATGTCGGATGCTGCAGCTGTCAATCTACGTGCTTCCCCGAAAAACTATCGCTCCAAAATGTGGAGATTTCAGATTTCGCGAGAGCAACAGCACAAATAAACCAACATGTAAGATTATTTTCCAAATATTCTCTGCAACACAGGAAATACGACACATCTGTCAAATCGTATGGAACGGAAACACGGTATTGCAATTTACATTTCGTCTTCTTCCAGTAAACTTGGTTGCAAATTTGTGTATACTTAAAATTTATGAAGCTGTGTATTGATAACTGGCTAAAATTTACTCGCAGCAATGTGTAGTGCGTTTTGCTCAGAGACAGGGAGATGTCATATCACTCTTCAACTGATAGCTATCTGTATCAGATGAAGAGAGACATAATATCTCCTCTAAGTGCTCAAATTCTTTTTTCAGAAAAACTTACATGTTCTACAGAGTTAGGCTGTTTAGTCAATTAGACAATTAGCCAAGACTGATTATGTTAGTGTTACCATTTTGCTTGGTTTTAATGACCAGTTATAAAAAATAACTTCCAAAACCAAACTGCAGAAAGGTTTGGCTGTTAAAGTCAGATCTATCTGTGACTAGGCTTTTATGATTTTTTCCACCTGTATATGTCCAAGCAATCTGTTTTCAGAGTTGTTAATGCACAGAATTTATTCTACATAGTACATTCTTTTTATTACAATCTTAAATCGAATCGAATCGAAAATAATCGAATCGTGTTGTAAAAAATCGAAATCGAATCGAATCGAATTTTTTTGAATCGTTTCACCCCTAGAGTAGACCAGATCAGACAGCTCCTAGAGGAGCCGTCTGATCAGGGTCTGCTCTGTTTGCTAATAAAATTTGACAGATCTGTTTCTTTACTTTCTCAAAAGCCTACAATGTTCCACCTTCCATATTTCTTTATAACTATTGTGTTAATGAATATTCAATAAGGTATTGAACGTTGACCTAAATACAGAACAGGGAAAGGGATAATATAGATAAGAAACTACACCTTCTTCCATGGCAAAAACTTCCTGTGTCCATGTGCTATTATAACAGGCAATCTAATTAATATTCCAGGGTTTTAAATGAACTTTTTCCCCTGGGAAAGTGGGTGGCAAAATGCTCTTAACTGGTGGCAAAATAGGCAGATAGAAAGTCACATGGAAATTTTCAACCAGCAAGAAAAACAAAAGGTGGTCTGATTTCTTCATTTCAGATCTAAAACAATATTATTGTTTACCTTGTGACAGTTTCTACCATCATCGGTTGTTCAAACTGTCTCAAGGTAAACACAATTTTGGATCTGAAATGAAGAAACCAACCCAAAAGAATTAACTCTTTGATCCCGATGAACCTATTTAGAGATATTCTTCTGATTGTTTTGATTTCAACCCAATTATTTCTGGTGGCAAGATTTTGCCACTGACTTTCAGATCAGGTGGCAAGTTGGACATTTCTGATGGCAAAACTGCCACTTGCCACTGTTAATTTCGAACCCTGTATTCATGACATTACTATTTCTAAAATAAATATTCATGGAGTAAATGGTTAACATAAAACAGCTTAACCCTTTCCCTGTTCTATGTTTATTCCAAATTTCAATACCTACTGAATATTCATGGATAAAATAGTTATAATGAAATATGGAAGGTGGAACATTGTAGCCATTTTAGAAAGTAAAGACACAGATCTTTGAAATTCTATTAGCACAGATCTTTGAAATTCTATTAGCAAACAGAGTAGACCCTGATCAGACGGCTCCTCTAGGAGCCGTCTGATCAGGGTCCACTCTGTTTGCAAATGCATGAAAACACATTTATATGAGGGAAAGGGTTAATATTGAGCTTGGTAAAGATTATAGATATATTTTATTACACTGACGTCTTTTGGCAAACTATCGTGCAAACTGATTAAAATACATCTAAATGAAAAGTTGGAAGGTAGGAAATGTCAGTTCACAATTTCACAACAAAGAGCACGTTGAACTGATTAGAATGGCTGGATATCTTACTTAGCCTTCATGTTAAGCTAATGATAATGACAGTTTTAACAGATAAAAAAATTATTTTTGTATTTTTTCACCACAAGAAATCATTTGTACAACCTTGGTAGAACCACAAGGCAAAGCAGTATGCCATTAATTAAAGGTCTAAGCCTTATGATTTCAGAGAAAAATAATATTTTATATTTTTCCCATGAAGAACTGATAAGGCCTGAGGCAGGGCCAAGTTTCGCCCAGTGGTCAGGGTCGTAAGTTGAATATTATTGGCAGAGGACCACAAGCCACATCTACATATTTGTAGAGGACCATTAGATCATGTTACATACCAAACATAAAAGGTCTAGGCCTTACAGTTTCAGTAGATTTTTAAAGATTTCCTATGAAAAACTGGTAAGCCCTTGGGCGGGGCCATTTTTGGCCCAGGGGTCATAATTTGAACAACCTTTGTAGAGGACCATTAGATCATGCTATTTACCCAATTATCAAAGGTCTAGGCCTTACAGTTTCAGAAGATTTTTTAAAGATTTTCCTATGAAAAACTGATAAGCCCTTGGGGGCCATTTTTGGCCCGGGGGTCATAATTTGAACAATATTTGTAGAGGACCATAAGATCATGCTACATAACAAATATCAAAGGTCTAGGCCTTACAGTTTCAGAGAAGAAGATTTTTAAAGATTTTCCTACGAAAAACTGATAAGTCCTTGGGGGGCCATTTTTTGGCCCGGGGGTCATAATTTGAACAATCTTTGTAGAGGACCATAAGATCATGCTACATACCAAATATCAAAGGTCTGGGCCTTACAGTTTCAGAGAAGAAGATTTTTAAAGATTTTCCTATGAAAAACTGATAAGCCCTTGGACGGGGCCATTTTTGGCCCGGGGGTCATAATTTGAACAATCTTTGTAGAGGACCATAAGATCATGCTACATACCAAATATCAATGGTCTAGGCCTTACAGTTTCAGAGAAGAAGATTTTTAAAGATTTTCCTATGAAATACTGATAAGCCCTTGGGCGGGGCCATTTTTGGCCCGGGGGTCATATGTAATGTTATCTCAGTATTGCTTTGATAACTTCAACCCTTTCCTTCATATAAATGCCTTTACACGCATCTGCAAACAGAGTGGACCCAGATCCAGATGGCTCCTAAAGGAGCCGTCTCATCAGGGTCTGCTCTGTTTGCTAATGAAAGCAATGAATTATCAAATAATGTAGACCCTGATCAAAATGCTTTTATGGGAGGAGTTTGATCTAGGTGAATAAAATTTGTCCAAGTTTATCAGTCTGAATATGTAAGATAGATATGGTAGGGACATCTGACAACTACACATCTGGAAATCAATGTAAGCAAACACAAACAATAGCCTCTTATTACTGGACTTCCAATCAATCTTGTTTTCCCAAGGGATGAAAGATGAGCAAGTACCTGTCTCATAACCCATATACAAATACATGTAATCCATCATTCTTCATTCTCGAAAAGTAGTTTTGACAGATGAATAAAAGAAGCATGAAACATTAAAAATTCATATTTAAAGTCCAAACATAACAGTTATAATGTTGTAATGACTCATGATTGTTAAGTAGGTTATCAGACTGCTATCACTATGCATGTTGGGACCTTCCAACTATTAGTTATGCATTCTCATTGAAGCCAAACAGAACAAGTCCTAATAAAGATCACTAGTACAAGCCTATCTGTAATCTGCATGCCCCTTGTATCTGATCACAACTTGGGCCAAAAGTCCAACTCCCAAGTTCTTTTACTTTGATTTACGCAACTGACATGAATTGGATTAAAGTCTCATCATATTTAAGCATCACTATAATATAAATGACAGATCGAATTTCTGTCCAAAGGTTTCAAATCACTAGCAAACAAGTCAAGATGCTTGAAAAAACTAGAACTATCACTAAAGGTGATGGAATACCTCCGCTCTGCTGCCTTGATCGCAAATCAAACAAAACATCTACTTAACCATTTTTTCTGATGTAAAAAGGGCCATAATTCTGTGTAAGGTTTCAAAGCTTTATCCCAACGGTTATGTAGATAAGCGGACTTTAACAAAAACCGAAACAAAAAAGTTTTTGCACGCAGATGACGACTACGACCCAGTGGTCACAATAGCTCGAATTTTCTTCGAAACAGAGGTATTTTAGAAATAAATCAAATGTTTAAATTACATTATCAATAGACCAGTAATGGATTACAGAAGGATGTCTTGCTCTTTAACTCTGTCTTGCTCTGATAGAACTACCGTTTTATGCCTTTGCAACAAAGAGAGCCAAGAACCGTCTAATCAGGGTCGGCTGTTTGCTTAACCCTTCGCTTCCTGAATTTTAAAATACATTTCTCCTTCTTTACCCATGCCCTGTTGTATAATTACATATATCTTCACTGTGTACAAGTATTTCGCTGTGCAATCACTGCTGTGGAGTACACTGGTTGCACAATCACCTTGTAAATAGTGCAGACCCTGATGAGACAGCAGGAGCTGTCTCATCTGGGTCTTCACTATTTACAGGTAGGTATATTGACGCGAATAGCAAGCGAAGGGTTAACTCTTTCCTCATACAAACGCTTTTTCACGCCTTTGCAAACATAGTAGAACCATATCAGATGACTCCTCTAGGAGTTGTCTGATTAGGATCTATCCTGTTTGCTTATCAATCTAAAATAGATCTGACTCTACAGTTTCTATTGTTTGATTTTGACCCGTGAGCTGTGTGACCTTTAGGACCAGTCCACCCATAGAGGTAAAATGCGTCACAAACCATGTTTTTGTTCCGGAGTTACCTGTGGTTATACAGACAAGTAATAAGCATATACAGTAAAACCTCTCAATAACGGCCACTAAATTGTGTTAATTAGTTCGTATTTAGGGCAGGTGGCTGTTTAAAGCAAGGTGAAAGTAAAACAGAACGCTCCTAAAGGAGCGTTCTGTTTTACCTTCACCTTGCTTTAAGCAGCCACCTGCCTTTAACACAAAATACTTGACGTAATTTAGTGGCCGTTATAGAGAGGTTTACTGTATATACTAATACTGAACGATTACTACGAGCTTCTTGTGACAACGATTGTCCACTTACCCATAAATTAGAATGGTTGCAACTTCTATAAATAAAAAAGTGCAGTCACTGCTCAGCACTCGAAAATCGAACTATACCAATACCAAAATCTCATTCGTACACATGCCTGTAAAACAAGATGTGTTTATGAAACATTATCCCCCCCCCCCCAATTTGACCTTTGACCTTGATGTATGACCTTGACCTTAATAAGTCACTCCTAAAAATGTTTGCCTCCATAAGTTGCACATGCATGCCAAGTTTGGACTTTGAAGTATGTATAAGCAATGAGTACAGAATTATCGCCAACATTAAATTTGGGAACAAAACAAGACAAGAGGGCCAGAATGGCCCTGACATCGCTCACCAGACAATCAGAGGAGAAGGTTTTCAAAGATTTCACTATATGTTTCTATAGAAAACTAGCCGGCCCTGGGGTGGGGCCAATTTTAATTCAGAAAGAATAAATTAATCTATACTTATACAGTAAAACCTCTCTATAACGACCACTAAATTGTGTTAATTAGTTGGTATTTTGGGCAGGTGGTTGCTTAAAGCAAGGTGAAAGTAAAACAGAACGCTCCTATAGGAGCGTTCTGTTTTACTTTCACCTTGCTTTAAGCATCCACCTGCCTTTAACACAAAATACTTGATGTAATTTAGTGGTCGTTATAGAGAGGTTTTACTGTATGTTAAAAATTTCAGATATTTTCATTACATCTTCACGAGTTCATATTATTATTCATATATCTCATCTTAAGATTGGTGTACTTTTAACCCTTCCCCTGTTCTATGTTTTTTCAAAATTTCAATACCTAGTGAATATTCATGGACAAAATAGTTATAATGAAATATGGAAAGTGGGACAGTGTGGCCATTTTAGAAAGTAAAGAAACATATTTCAAATTCCATTGACGAACAGATCAGACCCTGATTAGACAGCTGCTATAGGAGCTGTCTGATTTGGGTCTGTTCTGTTTGCAAGTGCATGAAAAAGCATTTATATGAGGGAAAGGCTTAAGTAAACATATTATAAGTACATGTATATTGTACACAAAATGAAAATAATTTAATGCAATTTGCATAATATTTTATCATAAGCAAATAGATCAGATGGCTACTACATGAGCAATCTGAGCTGGGTCTACTCTGTTTGCAAAGGTGTAGAAATGCATATTTATGGAGTAAAGGGTTAATTGTTCTATTTACAGGTCAGATCTAATTTGCAACTGCCATTATCCAGAAGGGAGGCATTCAGGTTGTAATCAAAAAGTGCAAAAGGGAGATAACCTACCTTTTATGTATGCTAAAAATAGCCAGCTAAAAATAGACACTGTTCTCCAAGATGCAATAGAACACTTGAATTTGTATTAAGCTGAACTTCAAAACAGATACAATGATAGAATCTATTTTGATAGCTGGCAGCTTAATGCAGGGCATAGATATGGGAAACCAGACAATCAGAGGAGAAGATTTTCAAAGTTTTCACTATATGTTTCTATTGAAAACTTAACACCCCAGGGGCGGTGCCAATTTTGACCCCAGGGACACAATTTATATAACTTTTGTAGAGGACCTAAACATGATGCTGAAAGAATGTAGTGAAAGAATGGATAGAGCATAGACCACTGGAACTTGTATTAATTCTTTGGATGCTAGAGGCGGATTCTCCCACCACTAATGACCTATGCAAACAGTTTGGATCCAGATCAGGCCCCACATAATGTGGGGCCTGATCTGATATCCAAACTGTTTGTCAATGAGACTGAACTTCTGAAAAACTTAGAAAGTGTGTAGTTAGGATAACTTATGAATATGTTGCAGACAAAAATTTAGCAGATGACAAAATTACCCAGCATGCAAAGAGGTAAGCTGAAATTCACAACAGATATGCTCTATATTGATATCTGGTAGCTTAATGCAGGGCATAGGTATGAAAAAAAGCTTTAAGAGTGTTCTGCATATTGAGAATTATCCACAGTTTTCTCAATCTTAAATGAGTGTGTGTTATTTGTCTAAACACAATTTCTACTCTACTGATCAGGCTAAGGGTGATTATATAAGAACTCACACTGACCGGTCTCAGCTCTGCAGGCTGATACAAATTAAGGAGAAACCTTTAGACTGTAGTTTCTGATGTGAAGAAGTATATACACACAGGGCAGGGCCAATTTTAACCCCAGAACTATGATACTTATAAAACTCATAAAGTTATGCTAAGTAAATCTATACACCAAATATCTAAGCTCTGGGACATGTAGTTTCTGACAAGAATATTTTTAAAGTTTTTCCTATGCATAACTAGTGATCCCATGGGCTGTTTAAGCAGTCAGCTACAAAAAACTGGCAATCCCTGGGGTGGGACCAATTTTGACCCTAGGGGCATAATTTATATAACTTTTGTAGAAGTCCTGAAGTTGAAGCTATGTGCCAAATATGAAAGCTGAGGACCTTCTAGTTTTAGAGGAGATGATGTTCAAAGTTTTCACTATATGTTTCTATTGAAAACTGAAAACCCCTGGGGTGGGGCCAATTTTGACCCCAGGGGTATAATTTATATAACTTTTGTAGAGGACTTACAGATGATGCTTTGTGCCAAATATGAAAGCTGAGACCCCTGTAGATTCAGAGGAGAAGAACTTTAAAGGTTCAAATTGTTGACGATGAACGACGGACATCAGGCGATCACAAAAGCTCACCCTGAGCACTTTGTGCTCTGGTGAGCTAAAAAGTATTGCATGCAGAGTGATGGACCTTAGTTACATCAATGGTCCTCAATGAGAGGAAGACACATGTGAAATTTGTAAGCTCTATAATGATAAGTTTAGAAATAACGGCCAAAAAAAGAAAGTGTGATGGACAGGCAGACGGATGGACGGACGGACGGATGATGGAAAAGTGATCCCTAAGTGAAACACTGCCTCTCGGCAGGTGACACAAAAATTGACTGTAACAGAGGTGTCAAAAGCCATCAATATGAAGGAATGGGTTAAACTCAATGATTTGAAAAGCATTTTTGGCTCCATTTTAACTTATTTTGCATTTTCTTACCATTTTAATCGAAATTTGGCACTGGTTTGGAATTTTTTCCCCAAACTGGGAAAAATGTATACATGTACTATTTTGCATTGGGAATGGGTCCTTTAATCAGAACCATGTAGAAATCAGAACAAGAGTGCCAGTGGGCACAATATACGCCCGTCGAGGTCTTGTTCAACATAAACTGGGGTTAACGTTATTTGCTATTAAACTCAAATTCTAAGTCCAATTTTGCGACCAAGTTTCAAGGTTGTAAATAGGCGTACTTTAACAAAAAACCTTAACCAAAAACTCTAAATGAAAAAAGGGCCATAGTTGTGTCTATATGCTTGACACTGTATTTACTCTTGCCTACAGATGAAGCTTTAAAAGTTTAAAAGCTTTATCTGAAAGGGTTATGTAAATAAGTGGACTTTAACCAAAACCGTAACCAAAATTTCTAAGTTAAAAAGGGGCATAAAAAGACACTGAATATAGTTGGTGCAATGTTTCTACCATTTTGGACCATTAGTTACACACCTTGTTACGGCGTCAATTTTCTCTCGATTTTAATCAAATAAGATTCATTACACGCAGAAATGTCCAGTCTTTGAAATATACAACATTGATGCCAATCATTGGCCGTAAATTACTGTACTGAGACGATAAACTCCCAACTCAGATTTAGTCGATCGAGTCACTACCATCACATGTACATGACAGCCACGATTCGCTCTGAAAAATCTCCAGGGTCGTAGAAACAGATGCAACTTTGTGGTTGACATTGACAGCAAGTTATTTTTATGTTAGATTTACTGAAGGACAGTGGAACACGGACCATCTTATGAGATTCGGTGTGACTTACGATGTCTTTAGTCGTCAAAATGTACATGTATGTGCCGATAGCGACTCTGTCGACTAGAGCTAAGTTGGAGTTTAACGTGATATTCGTCTTAATACTGTAATTTTTCAGCTAATGATCAGCGTCAATGGCGTGTATTTCAAAGTCTAGACATTTCTGTATGTGAATCATATTTGATTAAAATCGAGCCGAAATTGACACCATAACAAGACGTTGAATGTAGGTAGTACAATTTTTCTGCCATATTGAACCATTCAGTTACACACTTTTACATTGCATTATACTATAAGAAAAATATTCAAAACTTTTTTTTCTGTCAAAGTATGATTTCTAAACTTATTTGAAGATGTTTGAAAATAGTATTTATGAAACTGTTATGCCGCATAATGCGCCTGGCACTTGTGCACCTAGCCGCTTATGTCAGTGTGTATATATGCCACTTGGGATTAAATAGACTGGCCGCGTTAGGATGGTGATCGTTTAAATATCAGATATAACAGGGCTTTTTCTGACCATTTTGGGAACATGACCCGTACCCCTAGCATTGGGAATTTTTTGCATCGTTTTAACAAAATTGGGAAAATAGAACATATCAAAATAAGTTTTGCAACAAATCTTTTAGCATTTTACACCATTAAATGATGTTCTGTTCCACTCAAAGAATGCACAAATACCTTGTGGACCTCAAAAATGGGCAATTAGATGACATATGAATATTTTTTGGATATTTCGGCTTTATCGCAAAGCCTTCGTCAACACACTGAGATGTGGTCAGTGGGTGTCACATGACTTTGAGTCGTCACTTGACACAAGGAGAGGATCATACACTGTTGGCAGTTCCAGTGATGGACGTCGCTGTTTTATTAGAATGGCTTCTTTCACTCTACGTTTAAGATGCATGTCTTCTGACGTCAAGACCTTGGTGTTGCGAGGGTCAATGTGGTGACCAGTGGCTTCACAGTGTTCATGTAAAGCTGAATTGGATCTAGACACATGCTCTTTTAGTCTTGTTTTCAGAGGTCTACCTGTCTCTCCAACATAGTCATGTTTGCATTGCTCGCACTTTACATAATAAACTACGCCACATTTCTTCAATTTGTCCGTCTTGTCTTTCACATGTGTGATTTGGGAGCGAATGGAGTTGAATGGGTGGTGGTACATGTTAACCCCATGTTGTTTGAAAATTCTGTGCAAAATTTCAGAGGTGCCTCGAATATAGGGGATGCCGACATTTGGTCGCTTTTGGTGTTGCTCAGAGGTCCAGATAAGATGCGTAACTTTATATATTTTCAAGAATAGCTCCTTTATTTCTCCACCAAACCCTATACTGTGACCACTCTTTAGAATCGTCTCAAAGAGACGATTCTAAAGAGTGGTCACAGTATAGGGTTTGGTGGAGAAATGACGATTTTAGTATTTGGATACGCACCTTCATCTGTAGCTCTGGTTGCTGGTGTTGTTTCTTGTCCTTTTTTTTTAATAATCAATTGCTCTGAGTTAATGGATTATTTACACAAAAATGGACATATGAATACTTTTTGCCTCTTTATTACATTTTAGTCTTTTGTTTGAGAATTTTTTCCTTCAAATTGGGAAAAACATGCTTTTTGCCATTGGGAATATAGCCTATAAACGGCTATAAAATCGACTAATAAAAAGCCCTGGATATAATATAGTGTTTTTCACTGGGATGGTCCTGTAATGGCTACTTACAGCAGTGTAGCCGCTGATACAAAGGCTACCACTAAAGCAGTTTAGACTACAATTTCTTAACCCTTTACCCCATGAATATTTGTATTAGAAATAATGACTGTCAATGACATCATGAATATTAATTAGATCAGTGTTATAATAGCTGATGGACACAGGATTTTTTGGCCATAGAAGATACTGTAGAACCATATATCTATATTACATCATAAGCAAACAGAGCAGATCCTGATTAGATGTCTCCTACAGGGGCTGTCTGATCTGGGTCTTCTCTGTTTGCAACGGCATAGAAACTCGCACATTTATGGAATAAAGGGTTAATTATTTTCAACTAAGTCAAGGGCCTTAACTCTTGTGTTAATGGTCTTCGACTTCTCAGTTGTAATCAGCAGAAATTGATTGTTGAGAGCTATTATCTGTCTGTATCTGTATCTATACGTCGTAGAATCCTACAAAGGCTTTTACACGACAATTACGATCTGTAGTAAAAGTACACAATGACATGTATTTCCCCTGCTGCTTTGGGGTGTATAAAACAATATTTTAGTGCACTGACCTGTACTGGCATTAACTTTACAAAACAAAAACCAGTCTAACATTCTACTGAGCCATGAAAACGGCTTGCTACATCTGCAATGACCTATTTTGTGTCGCAGTGTCGTAAAAACCAAAGTCGCTCACACATCTATATCGTTATTAACACACAAATGTCAAAAGCACAATTTTGCAAATAAAATTCCATACAACTGCACAAATGGTTGATAATTTAAGGCCGGGAATTTGAAGAATTTGGAATATAATTCTGCATTTATACGAGGATGAAATGTTTTTGGCATTTGTTGAAATTCATTTAAACATGGCATGACCTGGTTGCAAATGGGTAAAAAGTTATTATGACCATATTCATATCAGTTATGTCTTGTTATAACGAAAACATCAACAATGGGCAGAAAAATTGGCACGTGAAAAAGTCGGTCAAGTGTGCAAACAATAAATGTCAGCAAGACCCGATAGATCCGCCATTTTAGGGAAAATACCTACCGTTCATTGTCGGCCATCTATCCGTTATTATTGAATCAATCAATATTCCAGACAACCCGAATCGTATAAAAGAGTAACAGGTTGGTGGTTTGTCACTGAGTTTGTTGATTGTCACCTCAAAGGGACATATATTTTTAATTTAATTTGTCAGCCTTCTTTTCGTTTCTTTCGCTAGTTACAGCATAATTTACCCAAATACATTTTGTAAGAATCATTTTCATTGGTCCGTAATAATAAACTAATATTGTGCACAGACTGGGTCCTCTTAGTTACTACCAGATTCTTCGATATCACCACCCAAAAATATCTTACCAGTCTATGTTATGCCACAGAAACAACCAATGGAATCCTTACTTTCAATATACACAAACGGTGTTTTCCCAGGATTTCGATGAATAAGGTTTGTGTAAAGGTTTTGCTAACACTTTTATAGTTGACCCAGAAAAAATGTCCTATAGGAGGTATGCTCCATTTGATTGAGAATGTATAAAATTTAATTCTGCAGTCTCTGCCAATACCATAAACCTTGAATTTAGTTCATCATATCTAGACTGTAATTATGCCTTACCTGTATGAATATTCATGAGGTAAATATTGTTTTGATTTCCACCCATGCAGTTATTTCTGGTGGCAAGATTTTGCCACTGACTTTCAGATCTGGTGGCAAGTTGGACATTTCTGGTGGCACAACTGCCACTTGCAACTGTTAATTTCGATTCCTGACTTCCTGTACCGAAGCCATCTGAGTACATGATTGTAGTCTCATTAACCCTTTCCTCCATAAATACGCCTCTCTAGGGCTCTGTAATAACCACTTCTTGAAACCATTGTGATAAATAGGAGCAAATGCTCTATTTATCACAATGCTTTCAAACTACAAAATTCTAAAAATTTACTTTTCTCCAGTAAATGCATGCTTCATTTGGGTAGATTCATTCAAAGAGGTCGGGTCTAAAAATAGCCTATGGAGGAATTGGTTAATGAACTGTTAAGACAGCATGCTAAGTTTGTGATGGTTGTTGTCTGCCGGGATATCAGTAAAACCGAAGGTAGCTTGATAGCTAAGTTTGTGATGATTGTTGTCTGCAGAGATTTCATTAAAACCGAAGGTAGCTTAATTGATATCACCAATGCCGTTTAGAGTACACAGATGGATGTGAAATACCATCTGAGATGGTCCATTCGATCTGTTTGCAAGTGCGTGAAAAGGCATTTATATGAAGGAAGGAAAAAAAGGGTTGTTGTCCGCATGAACCTTTGATTCTATATAAGTAAGTCTGTTTCAACTGATATGAAATGCTTAAACATAGTGAGATTGAAATATCCTGGCACTATACATGTACTAGGTCATTTTCATAGCATTGTCCTCACAATGCTGAGTACCATGGAAACCTTTGCTCTATACACAAGTCTCTGATAACTTAATTAAGGTTGTAAGCTGAATAGGCATCCACCACCTAGGATGCTCAAACATCAGGCTTGCAATGAGACTAAAAAGCCTAGGGTCAGTTCACCATTTGTTCCACAGTACACTAGTATGGGACTTGAACCTTGTTTTTAGATTACTGGACAACTACTATACACCAAATACGTGAGCTAGCTAATGTACTACAATATATCAACCCACCACATCACTACACTAATGTCCCCCTTCACCCTTCTTGAGAACTGACCCAGCATTTAGACTGTGATACCCACATCACAAATCATGGGTCCGGTCATCAAGCATTGATTTTCTGACACCATTGATTTAACCCTTTCTCCTTCATATAAACACAGTTTCACACATTTGCAAACAGAGTAGACCTAGATCAGACAACTCCTATAAGAGCCATCTGATCAGGGTCTGCTCTTTTTGCGAATGGAATTCAATAGATCTGTTTCTTTAGTTACTAGAAAGGCTACAATGTTCTACCTTCCATATTTCATTATACATGTATAACTATTTTGTCCATGAATATTCAGTAATCAGAAGGTATTGAAATTTCGAATAAACAGAACAGGGAAAGGGTTAACCCATTCGCTCATATTGATGCTTTTTGACGCTTCTGTAAAAGTCACTTTGTGAAACCATTGTGATAAATAGAGCATTTGCTCCACAGGAGCAAATTCTCTATTTATCACAATGGTTTCAAAACTACACAATTCTTAAACTTTCCTTTTCTCTAGTTAATTCTCCTTTTTGGTAGATTCAATCAAAGAGGTTACATTGTAGGTCTAAAAATAGCCTAAGTGGGAAAAAAAAGTAGGATGAAAAGGTCACTCTTTATAGTTTACAGTGCTCAAACTCAGGACCCATTGCTTACAATGCGAGCATTCTATCAACCAAGCTAACCCTGCATAATAAGATCCACATACCACAATCACTAGGAACACTTTTAGAATCTATCTGCACTTAATTTTAGCATTTTATAGTACAAGAAACCATATTTGAAGGTTATCCTTAGAGGTGTACGTCATTGATAGAAATTTCTGTATCGATATACATGTAGCGATGATAAGATATTGTCGATATATCGATTTCAGTACACGAACATGATTTATGCTCTGTAGTAAGATCCATCTGAGTGTAAAAAGTCAAAACTTTCAATGAACTTACGGGTATATAAAAGAATACTGTATATCCTTTATGGCTTATAACATACTGCAACACTTCCACTTCCAAGTTATTTAACTTTATAGTTCGAACTGTAAACAAGTAAGTTCAAGTAAACACTCTAAAAGGGGCTTAATTTTGTGGGGCGTAAAAAAATGAGGGGCACTCTAACCCTAACCTTATCCAATGTTAGGTGCAAACAGATTCGAAAGTCTATCCCAATCACTACATATCTTATGATATCTATGAAATGAAACAAATACAAATGTATATTTGTATTGTTTGTCGATTTCCATGGTCAATAACCTATTTGCTGACAATTTCACCATGCAGTGAATTACTGAAGTGTCTCTAGAGGTGGGGAAATCCCTTCATTTTCTACTGGTCCATAGATAAGTCAAATAAAAGTTTTACTTGTCCGCTCATAAAGAATACTTGTCCTACAAAATCATGATGATCACATTTAAAATAATTAGCAGTGATGAGTTGCAAGCCTTGTACTGATTTTATTGATCAATGTAGATAGCAAATGTGTACCTTAATCTGAAGCCATAAAAATCCCCACTACATTTTTCATTTTGTTATACTCTGTCAAAGGCAGAGGGATATTGTTTTGGGGTTGTCCGTCCGTCCATCCGGTTTCCGTCCGATGCCATATCTCTGTAACGGATTGACAGAATTCAATGAAACTCGACATGAATATTTGTTATAACTGGGGCATTGTTCCCATTTATTACTTTTCCAGATCACTTTCATCATTTAGGAGTTATTGCCCTTTTATACGAAAAAATCACATTTTCCCCCCGTCCAATGCAATATCTCTGTAACCGTAACAGATGGACAGAATTCAATGAAACATGTCATGAATATTTGTTATCACTGGGGCATCGTTCCTATGTATTACTTTTCCAGATCGCTTGCGGCATTAAGGAATTATTGCCCTTTTATATGAAAAAATAACTTTTTTTTTTCCATCCAATGCCATTTCTCTGTAACGGATTGACAGAATCTAATGAATATCGACATGAATATTTGTTATCACAGGGGCATCGTTCTCATGTATTACTTTTCCAGATCACTCACAGCATATTGGAGTTCTTGCCCTTTGATGCGCAAAAAAAATCACATTCTTTTTTCTGTTCAATGCCATATCTCTGTATCAGATTGACAGAATTCAATGAAACTCAACATGAATATTTTGTTATCAGTGGGTCATTGTTCTCATTATATTACTTTTTCAGATGGCTTGCGACTTTTAGGAGTTATTGCCCTTTGATACGCAAAAATCACATATTTTTTCTGTCAAATGCCATATATCTGTAAATGACTGACAGCTAGAATTCAAAGAAACTCAGCATGAATATTTGTTATCACTGGGGCATTGTTCCCATGTATTACTTTTCCAGATCACCTGCAACATTTAGTAGTTATTGAAAGAATCAGATGTTAGTAAAATCTCAGCAGATCAGAGATTGAGCAGACACTATTTTTCAGCATGAGAATGGTTAAACTTAATTGCGGGAATGGCCCCATTCTGATGTCATTTGGATGATGTCAAAATGATGGTTTTATATTATTCAAAAAATGGATGCTGGAACTAGCGGCTAGACTGTACTATACCGCTACATGTACTGTGCATGTGCATAAATAAAATCTGAATCAAATCGGCGGGAACAATTTACATTGTTATACATGCAACAACTATAAAAAAAATGTTTCTCAATGGATAACTTTTTTCCAATCCAAACTCTAGTTATTTCGTTTGAGAGCGGTTGTTTGGATTGAATCGACAAAGTGAAACCGGTCGGCCATTTTGTTTGTTTGTAGCAACGAAGCAAGGCCCTCGACGGGGCAAATTTCATTGTTGCTGATGGCTCCATATATACATCAGAATTTTTAGGGATACATCACTCGATAAGACTATATCCATGGCTAATTGACCAATCAAAATTGAAAATTTTGCTTTGCAGTATAATAAGACTCTATGTACAGTGCCTGCCATGGCTACATTCCTTCACAGTGTTCATATTCCATTATAAAAATGAATCAAATTAATATTCATTACATTATTTCTTACATGAATATTCATTGAGTAAATGATTAAAACACAAGACCACAGCAACTTCTTGACATCTTGTTTGTAAGGCAGACAAGAGGTTCAATAAGGTCACAAAGCTTTTATGGGAACCAAAGTACATGTATCTAGTTGTTTGGGTTTTAAATTTTATTTAACCCTTTCCCTCCTATAAACGTGTTTTCACACATTTGCAAACAGAGTAGACCCAGATCAGACGGCTCCTAGAGGGTCTGCTCTGTTTGCTAATAGAATTGGGAAAAATCTGTTGCTGTGCTTTCTAAAATGTCTATGATATTCCACCTTCCATATTTCTTTATAACTAATTCTTTAATGAATATTCAGTAGGTATTAAAATTTGGAATGAACATTCTGAGTGATGACATACCTTTGACAACAACTTCGATCCTGATCAGATTTGTGTCTGATCTGGATTCAAGTTGGTTGCAAATATGTCAGGTTGCAATGAAAATGTTTGCTTGTCAAATAGGAACTAATGTACATTGTATATAGGAGGTGGTTTTTTTTGTGTGAAATCTTAGCATGATGAATCTGTGCAAACAATGCTAGTCCAGGTCACACAACAAGCAAAGTGTGTTTTCATTCGTTTGCAAACAGAGTAGACCCAGATCAGACAGTTCGTATGTCAGGTTGCAATGAAAATGTTTGCTTGTCAAATAGGAACTAATGTACATTGTATATAGGAGGTGGGTTTTTTTGTGTGAAATCTTAGCATGATGAATCTGTGCAAACAATGCTAGTCCAGGTCACACAACAAGCAAAGTGTGTTTTCATTCGTTTGCAAACAGAGTAGACCCAGATCAGACAGTTCGTGTAGGAGCCTTCTGATCAGGTTCTAGTCTGTTTGCTTATGGGAATTTGCATGTTCCACAACTGTGAAAGAAACCACTTTTCATGTTCTTTATTATTGATTCTGTCCATGAATATTCGTTATAAATGTACAGGGAAAGGGTTAAAACATGAGCTTTGAAGTAAATGACTTTTTTTTGCTGACTAAAATTATGTTTTGCTTTTCAATAGTTGGACTCAATACTGTTGGTAAATGAATACAATCTACTTTTTCCATATAGACTGACTGCTACCCGAGCAACTGTAATGTCTTCATGGTTTATTTGAAAGATTCTGACTGAGAGATGACCTTCTGATGACCGTTCCAGATAAGTGGACAGCAGGTAGAGAAAAAATGTACATGTCTGTAGTTACCATATAGTCAATGATGGAAAACATTTTCACATATACATATACATGTATTATAAACAATATAGCCTTTTGAATGTGGGAAATGAATGCACCATCATTTGCAAACAGTGTAGATCCAAACCAGACCCAAAAATTCTTCTAGTAAATATTTATGTCATTATTTGTTACATGAATATTGAACAGGGAAAGGGTTCAACAGATTAATTGATAATGTTACTATTCATGCAAACATACAGTAAAAGCACTTTAAACCAAATTATAGTTAAGAAGAATTAAGATACTTTTAGGCAGGTGGCTGCTTAATGCAGGGTGAGTCATGCGGAAAGCTCCTCTAGGAGCTTTCGCATGACTTTCATCTTGCATTAAGCTGCCACCTGTCCCCATTGCAAGACCGATATTTTTACTAAATTTAGCGTCTAGTTTAGAGGGGGTTTACTGTATATACAGTAAAACTTCTCTGCAATGACCACCTAAAAGAGGATTACTTAATTAACCCTTCTTCGCTTGCTGTCTCATCAGGGTCTGCACTATTTACAAGTTGATTGTGCAACCAATGCACGCCACAGCAGAGACTGCGCAGAGAAATATTTGACAGTAAAGATACAAAAGTAGATGGGTAAAGAAGGAGAAATGTATTTTAAAGTTCAGCAAGAGAAGGGGTAACCCTTTCCTCCATAGGCTATTTTTAGACCTATCTCTGAATGAATCTACCGAAAAGGAGCATTAACTAGAGAAAAGTATATTTTTAGAATTTTGTAGTTTGAAACCAATGTGATAAATAGAGCATTTGCTCCTATAGGATCAAATGCTCTATTTATCACAATGGTTTCAACAGGTGCTTTTTACAGAGGCGTAGAAAGGCGTATTTATGGAGGAAAGGGTTAAGGCTTTGTAAGGCAAGTGACTGTGTAGCCCTTTTCTATTTGATGACTTTGCAAACAGAGTATACATAGACCGAGATGAGACAACTTCTTTGGGATCTGTCTGATCAGAGTCTGCTCCATTTGCTTATGAAACGATATACACATACATAAATATAACCCGATTCTACAGTTTACACCATGGTCAAATATGCAGTTGTTCATAATGGCATTATAAAAATTTGATTTTCAAACTATCAATATTTCTTTCATGAATAATATTCATCAGACGAAGGGCTAATGCAGGAGAAAAGTTATAAAGAAAGCTTGAATACGAGCTTACTGTATTTATAACCTTCTCCCTCATATATATGCTTTTTCATGCCATGGCAGACAGAGTAGATCTAGATCAGATGACTCTAAGCCTTGTAGGAGTCTTTTGATCAGGACTTGCTTTGTTTTGCTTAACCCTTTCCCTCTTATAAACGTGTTTTCACACATTTGCAAACAGAGTAAACCCAGATCAGATGGCTCCTAGAGGAGCCGTCTGATCAGGGTCTGCTCTGTTTGCTAATAGAATGTGATAAATCTGGTTCTTTAGTTTTTAAAATTGCTATAATATCCAACCTTCCTTATTTCATTATATATAACTATTATGTCCATGAATATTCAGTAGGTATTGAAATTTGGAATAAACATAGAACAGGGAAAGGGTTAATAAATCAAAAGATTTGACTACAGTTTTTACCAATACCAAATGATCCCACATACATATGCAGCATAATGCCATTATAAAAATTTAGGTAATAAATATTCATGAAGTCATTATTTGATACATGAATATCCAGGGAAAAGTTAAGCAGCCACTTACTTGCAAAGACCATGTTTGTACATATACTTATCATATAGAGTGGATCTATTGTTTATTTTAATTCGCTGTTGTCTTTCATTATTTGTTCTCATATCTTGTGTCTATTTCCTACTTGACATTTACAATGGCATGTCAACCCTCTCTTGTGGAAAGAATGGATCTATATTTAAATGCTGACCTGCTATGGAAATTGTCCTCTGTTCAAACTCTCTTCTGCAGGCTGCATTTAACCTTTTCCCTGTTAGTTTAAACATATTTTATTTCCAAATACATGTATACATACAAGAACATAATTCTGAACATAGTCATTTTGAGAAATGGGATTGGATCGGAAGCAAAGTTTGCTTATATAGATCCTCTCCTCTCCTTTCCCTGTTCAATATTCATGTAAAAAATAATGACATCATGAATAATTGATATCTAATTTTTATAATGTAAAGGGAATCTGCAAACAGCTTGTACCCAGATGAGATGACCAGCTTCATCATTGCCTGTCAATGAAGAGTTTTCTTCAAAGCTTGAATTAATTGGAAACATTGAAAATAGCAACAGCAGGACTCAAGCTGGAGCTCTCCGTCAGGGAGAAGTTTAGTGAGATTCAGGGAGAAGTCTTGGTCCTGATTTTGTATTCTCCCAATATTCATGTTCTATATATTTAAACTTCTCCCTCAACTCAAAACAGGGAGAAGTCAGCAAGGTTAGGGAGAATTTATCACCTTACAGCGGGTGAAAATCCGTATGGTAGCGGTGAATTCCAAATATTTTATATGAACAGTTCGGGTCAGTATGGGATGTTGTGTCATTAGGATGCAAACTATTTTAGAATACTCTCAGTCTGATTTTTTAAAACAAAAGAAAAGAAATACATGTATACAATGTACTTTTAACTGAGAATTAAAGTGATAATCTCTGCTAGCAACAAGTTTAAAAAAAAGTCTGAAAATTACATAAATCATTTCGAGGGCTTGGTGCAAAACTATTCTAACTCCTTCACTTTGTGAAGGAGTTAGAATAGTTTTGCACCAAACTCTCGATTTGTTCATATGCTGAAAAGAAGTACATGTTTATCACAAGAAAACAGAATTAATAAACACTTAAGAAGACAAAGCATTCATATGAACTCCAATGTTATTCACAGATCTATATAAATAATAACTTTATTCTAGTTTCATCTTAGTTTTGTAACTATTCAAAATCTAGGCCAATGATACAAATGTACTTTGTTATGCAAAAAAAACCCAACAGTTTATTTTTTTATCACATGGGCACGTGTTCAATTTGAAATTGTCAATCTTAATGAATATTAACCCTTCTCTTGCTGAATTTTAAAATCGAGGGCTTGGTGCAAAACTATTGTAACTCCTTCACAAAGTGTGAAGGAGTTACAATAGTTTTGCACCATGCCCTCGAGATACATTATCTTCACTGTGTAAAAGTATTTCGCTATGCAATCACTGCTGTGGAGTGCACTGGTTGCACAAACAACTTGTAAATAGTGCAGACCCTGATGAGATAGCTGCTGCAGGAGCTGTCTCATCTTGGTCTTCACTATTTACAGGTAGGTGTATTGACATGAACAGCAAGCGAAGGGTTAAGCAACTATCTTGTACAAAATACTAGAAGCTCCCTTTTAACCATTTCCTTAATGAACAGTTTTGCATGAATTTTCCCTTCATGAAAATTCATTAACATACATGTACTGTTTATAATGTAAACATTTTAAGAGAATTGTTGACTTGGACAAAAACTGTAGGTTCAGATCTACATTTGTTTATCAATCAATAAGTCAATAGAGCAGACCCTGATCAGATGACTCTAATAGGAGTCATCTGATATGGGTCTTCTTTGTTTGCAAAGGCATGGCAAAGCTTTAAAAAAAAAAAAAAGGAAAGGATTTACTTTTCTACGCTAAGTACTTGTCTTCAAAATTGTCTTTTTCATTTATTTTAACCACTCCTTGAGTATTCATGTCAGAAAATAATTATGGCATCATGAATGCTGATTAGCTGCAAGAACATATGAACACTTGATTGCTTTGTCTATGACAGAAAAATTGCACAGTGAAATACTTGTACACAGTGAAGATATATGTCATTATACAATAGGGCATGGGTAAAGAAGGAGAAATGTATTTTAAAATTCAGCAAGAGAAGGGTTAATACCCTCCCCCCCCCCCCCACACACCCCACACCCCTCCCCCCACCCCCTCCCCCCACCCCCCCAAAAAACATAAAAAAAAAACAAGTTGTAAAAAGGTGTTTATTAGAATGAGGTTTATTAGGGAGAATATGGTATCACTTTGTGGGGAAATAAAACTTTCATTACTTGTATGAATACAGTAGAACCCCTCTTAAGCAACCACTTAATGAGGAGACATTCATGTTTTTAAAAGCAGGTGATTGCTTAATGCAGGACAAAAGTAATGCAGAAAGCTCCTGCAGGAGCTTTCTGCATTACTTTGTCCTGCATTAAGCTACCACCTGCCTCTAAGACACAGAATTATACCTCATTTTGGTGGTCGCATTAGGCGGATTTTACTGTATTACAAATGTTCAGAGCACTCTTATGTGATATTTTAAGTACAATGTACATTAATTTTGTACATGAAGAGTTATCTTTCACTAAGGGGTCAGAATATAGATTGTGACTGTGTTAAAGGTACAGTTACATACAGCAGCTGTCTGGCATGTTGGGATTAGGTATACATTAGGTTTGTAGTTTGTTGTTCCATTCTGCTGACGAGAAATCCAAACATTCTGAAATTTACTGAGCATATACCGGTATTATTGACAATGTAAGAACCTTACAAAATTTAGCATTACTTGTATACAAATTTTATGTTATAAATGTCATAAACTAGCTCATTAATATTTTTAACAAGTATTCTTCTTTGTCAGTGGTTGAAATTAGTTATTGTAATTGTGCTTGAAAACTGATTATAATCATATTTTAGTAGAATATGTTTATATTGTGAACATGTACAATTTCTTTCTATGAGTGAAATTCACAGGAATAATCCTTAGGTAATCCCCTATCAAAGCTGTATTCCAGAAGATGGTTCCGGTTTGTTGCATAATAGGTCAGAGGAGCGAAAAATAGATTGTAACAATTGCTTTAACTCTTTACTCCATAGGCTATTTTTAGACCCAACTTCTTTGAATGAATCTACCCAAAAGGATCATTTACTAGAGAAAAGTAAAATTTTAGAATTTTGTTGTTTGAAACGTACCATTGTGATAAATAGAGCATAAAATTTTACTCCTATATGATTTATTTATCACAATGGTTTCAAGAAGTGGTTATTACAGAGGCGTAGAAAGGCGTATTTATGTAGGAATGGGTGAAGTGACACATTCTCCTAAATCACGCAATGATGATTCTCATCATGTGCCCTTGATTTTTTATTATTTGCTCTTTGGTATTTTCTATAATCATACTCTAGCAGCTTTCTTTTCCATATGTCCGTATTAATGTTTGACCACAAGATGTAAAACAAGTGTGATTAAAAGCAAATTCAGATCTTTATTTAGCTTTACCTATGTCTATCAGAAAGTAGCATACTTTACCATGTTTAAGGCTTTCCCTGTTCTATGTTTATTACAAATTTCAATACCTTCTGATTATTCATGGACAAAATAGTTAAAATGAAATATGGAAGATGGAACATTGTACCCATTTTAGAAAGCAAAGAAGCAGATCTATCAAACTCTATTATCAAACAGAGTAGACCCTGATCAGACAGCTCCTCTGGGTCTACTCTGTTTGCAATTGCGTGAATACATGTTTATATGAGGGAAAGGGTTAAGGCATATATACATGTATATGGTATCCTTATCATAATTAGAAATCACCATAAGATTTTCTCCAAGTTTGTTTATCGGCAACACCCATCAATAATTCATTAAGTTATGTGCTTTTGAAGCATTGCACAATGTCAGATTTCACCATGTTAAACCTTTCCTTCATATAAACACTTTTTCACACCTTTGCAAATAGGGTTGATCCAGATCAGATGGCTCCTACATCAGGGTCTGCTCTGTTTGCTTATGAATTTACAATATATCTGACTAGTTTCTACTAGTACCAAAACACCTTGTGTACATATGCCATATTAAACAAGAGAGTCGTCACGAGTGACAAATGCCCCCAAAGTGTTCGACACTGAAGTGCATTTTGGCGGAAAAACAATACAATGTACTGCAGGTGTTATATGAAGTTTTGATGCTGTTAAAAATGACACAGAATTTTGATGCTGTTAAAAATGACACAGGAGTCAGTTCTTAGCATTAAAAACAGATTCTTTGACTATTATGATAGCTAAGAAAAGAGCCGGGGTTCAAATCTTAATTCAAAAGGACCCTAGATTATTCTCAACGTTAAAAAGGACCCTGGGGTTGATTGTCAACGTTAAAAACAGATCCTGGGTAAATTCTTAACGTTTTAAAAAAAGACACAGGTTCAAATTTGGAATCCATAGCTGATAAGGTATAGCAGATATTCTCCGGACAAGCTTTTTGCAAAATCGAGGTCAAAGGTCAAGGTCACAGTGACCTCAAAATAGTACTCGACACTCCGCTGTCCCAAGATGAACTCACCCACCAAATTTGGAATCCGTAGCTGGTAAGGTATAGGAGATATGCTCCGGACAAGCTTTTTGTAAAATCGAGGTCAAAGGTCAAGGTCACAGAGACCTGAAAATGGTTCGTGACACTCCGCCATCCCAAGATGAACTCACTAACCAAATTTGGAATCTGTAGCTGGTAAGGTATAGGAGATAATTTTTAATGCTCCGGACAAGCTTTTTGTTAAATCGAGGTCAAAGGTCAGGGTCAAGGTCAGTGACCAACAAATGTTACGCGACACTCCGCCATCCAAAGATGAATTCACACACCAAATTTGGAATCCGTAGCTGGTAAGGTATAGGAGATATGCTCCGGACAAGCTTTTTGTATAATCGAGGTCAAAAGTCAAGGTCAAGGCCACAGTGACCTCAAAATGGTACGCGACACTCCACCATTGCAAGATAAAACTCAAGGTCACTCGAGGTCAAAGGTCAAGGTCACAGTAACCTGAAAATGGTACGCGACACTCCACCATCCCAAGATTAACTCATACACCAAATTTTGGATCGGTAGCTGGTAAGGTATAGGAGATATGCTCCGGACAAGCTTTTTGTAAAATCGTGGTCAAAGGTTAAGGTCAAGGTCACAGTGACCTGAAAATGGTACGCGACACTCCGCCATCCCAAGATGAACTAACACACCAAATTTGGAATCCATAGCTGGTAAGGTATAGGAGATATTCTCCGGACAAGCTTTTTGTAAAATCGAGGTCAAAGGTCAAGGTCACAGTGACCTCAAAATGATACGCGACACTCCGCCATCCCAAGATGAACTACCACACCAAATTTGGAATCCGAAGCTGGTAAGGTATAGGAGATATGCTCCGGACAAGCTATTTGTAAAATCGAGGTCAAAGGTCAAGGTCACAGTGACCTGAAAATGGTACGTGACACTCCGCCATCCCAAGATGAACTAAAACACCAAATTTGGAATCCGTAGCTGGTAAGGTATAGGAGATATGCTCCGGCCAACCTTTGTATAATTGAGGTCAAAAGTCAAGGTCAAGGTAACAGTGACCTGAAAATGGTATGTTACACTCCACCATCCAAAGATGAACTAACACACCAAATTTGGAATCCTTAGCTGGTGAGCTATAGGAGATATACTCCGGACAAGGTTTTTGTAGCTGGAAAGGTATAAGCTTTTTCTAAAATCGAGGTCAATGGTCAAGGTCAAGGTCACAGTGACCTGAAAATGGTACGCAACACTCCGCCATCCCAAGATGAACTCACACACTAAATTTGCAATCCGTAGGTGGTAAGGTATAGTAGATATGCTCCGGACTAGCTTTTTGCAAAATTGAGGTCAAAGGTAAAGGTCACAGTGACCTGAAAATGGTACGCGATACTCCGCCATCTCAAGATCAACTCACACACCAAATTTGGTATCTGTAGCTGATGTTACAAGGGAAATATACTCCAGACAAAAGGTACACACACCCACCCACACACCCACCCACCCATCCAAGCACGGTGCGATCACTATATGCCACCAAAGCCTAGCTTTGGGGGCATAAAAATGCAGATAGTATTAATATTCATGACATCGTTTTATCTGACATGAATATTCAGCTGGGAAAGGCTTAACCCTTTCCTCCATAAATGCACCTTTCTACGCCTCTGTAATAACCACTTCTTGAAACCATTGTGATAAATAAAACATTTGCTCCTATAGGAGCATTCATCACAATGGTTTCAAACTAAACAAATCTAAAAATTTCCTTTTCTCTAGTAAATGCTCCTTTTTGGTAGATTCATTCAAAGAGGTTGGGTCTAAAAAATAGTCTATGGGGGATGGGTTAATACTCTAACACCATATATTTTCAGAGATCCTGCTTCAAACATGTGTATGGTTATACGATTTCTTCCAAGTTCAATTGTAAATGAAACTGAAATGTATAGCTAGTTTTATGTTCCTCTTATCTTTCAAAATTATGTTAACCCTTTCCTTCATATAAACACCATTTACACACATCTGCCAACAAAGTAGACCCAGATAGGAGTCATCTGATCAGGGTCTGCCCCGTTTGCTTATGAAATTATAATACATGTAAATATGGCTCTACAGTTTCTTAAAAAACCAAAACATTCTCTGTACATATGCCGTTATAAAAATTTGGATAATAAATATTCATGATGTCATTTTATTAGATGAGTTTTATGCCCACACATAGTGGTAGCATATAGGGTTGCCCTTGTCCGTATATATGTACGTACCTACATACGCACATACATATGTAGGCACATCTAGATGAATTTGTCTGGGCTCTTTCTTGGAAAGTATTTGTTCAATCCACACCAAACTTTACACATATATTTGTAGCTATTATAACTTGGTCAAGATCGATAGCCATGTAAATCGCTTCAGTTTTTGAGGAGTTGCAGCCATTTATTTGCAAAAATGACTTTAAAAATTTCTTGTCCAAACTCTTTCTTAGAAATTATTTGTCCAATCCTCACCAAACTTTACACACATGTTTGTGGCCATTATATCTTGGTCAAGTTCGATAGCCGTGGAGGCATCAGTGTCCTATGGACACATTTCTAGTTTATATAGGTATTGGTAGAAACTGTAGTCAGAACTTCCATAATTTCATAAGCAAACAGAGCAGACCCTGATCAGATGGCTTCTACAGGAGCCTTCTGATCTGTGTCTACTTTGTTTGCAAAGGCCTCTGGGTAGTTTACATGTATATGTCACTATAACTCTTTGCTTGATATTCACGTCAATATACCTACCAGCAAATAGTGCAGACCCAGATGAGACAGCTCCTGGAGGAGCTGTCTGATCAGGGTCTGCACTTTTTACAAGTTGATTATGCAACCAGTGCACTCCACAGCAGTGATTGCACAGCGAAATACTTGTACACAGTGAAGATATATGTAATTATACAACAGGGCATGGGTAAAGAAGGAGAAATGTATTTTAAAATTCAGCAAGTGAAGGGTTAAGGGTAAACTATAGAATTATTTCTTTATTAGCTAATTCATAACTTCTTCACAATAGAATGATTTCGTTATTAGCTAACTCATAACTGCTGTACTATGGAATTGTTGCTTTATTAGCCATAGGATAACTGTTTACTGTGGAATAATTTCTTTGTTAGCCATAGCATAACTGTACTACAGAATTGTTTCTTTATTAGACATAATTGCGTGATTGTTTCTTTATTGGCCTTAGCATAACTGTTTTATTGTGGAATTGTTTCCTTATTAGCCACTGCGTAACTGTTTTACATTGGGATTGTTTCCTTGTTAGCCATAGTGTAACTGTTTTACATTGGGATTGTTTCCTTTTTAGCCATAGTGTAACTGTTTTACATTGGGATTGTTTCCTTAATAGCCATAGTGTAACTGTTTTACATTGGGATTGTTTCCTTATTAGCCATAGTGTAACTGTTTTACATTGGGATTGTTTCCTTATTAGCCATGGCGTTACTAGTTTACTTTGGAATTGTTTCCTTATTAGCCATAGCGTAACTGTTTTACTTTGGAATTGTTTCCTTATTAGCCATAGCGTAACTGTTTTACTTTGGAATTGTTTCCTTGTTTCCTTATTAGCCATAGCTTAACTGTTTTACTTTGGAATTGTTTCCTTATTAGCCACAGCGTAACTGTTTTACTTTGGAATTGTTTCCTTGTTTCCTTATTAGCCATAGCATAACTGTTTTACTTTGGAATTGTTTCTTAATTAGCCATAGCATAACTGTTTTACTTTGGGATTGTTTCCTTATTAGCCATAGCATAACTTTAACTTTGGAATTGTTTCCTTATAGCGTAACTGTTTTACTTTGGGATTGTTTCCTTATTATGCCCCCACCACCTGTGGTTGGGGCTATATAGGAATCACCTTATCTGTCCGTCCATCCATCGGGCGTCCATCACTCCTCTGGAGCAGCACTTCTCAAGTATTGTAGGTACAACTATGAAACTGTATATGGATAGAGGGTGATGAGAGGATTTGCAGTCAACAAGGACTGTAACTCTAAATTCATTGTTGAGGGGTTTATTCCCCTTTGTTACCTTTTTTAAGTATTTTTTGGCCAGAGCTTAACTTCTCAAGTACTACTTCTACATTTCTTCAGCATTGAATCTCATATTTTGCATATGCATTCATAATGATGTGTAGATGTGTGTGACATAATTTTGATGTGAGTCATAACTTGACTGGACTTTCCACAAGTGTGGATGGCACGATTATTGAGCTTTAGCCTTTTGTATTGAAGTCAATTTGGACCTTTTAATTGACAAGGTGGTGGGTGGGGGTATCAATCACTTTTAGTGCTAGTTCTGGTTAGCCATATCATTCATCTGACTGTTTTACTGTTCAGTTGTTTCTTCATTACAGACCTCATATCTACATAGGATGGAAGAACTTTCCCTTGAGGCCCTTAGGGATCAATTTAAATGTTTCGATATCAGATTCAACCCTGAAAAATACCATCTGCAGTATCCACCAGGCCTTTTACGTAAAGCCAGTGTTCTCATCCCATTGTTTTATCGGGATGGAGACTACAGAGTTTTACTAACTGTGAGATCAAAGGATCTCACACATCATGCTGGTTATGTAGCATTCCCCGGTGGAATGCAGGATGACGATGATGAAGATGAGATTCATACAGCACTGAGGGAAGCTGAAGAGGAGATAGGACTAGACCCTAAATTTGTGGAGATAATCAGCGTCTGTAGCCCAGGTGTTGTGAGACCAAATACATTAGCATATCCTGTGATAGCCTTAGTAAAACCAGATTTCAAGCTCAAAATCAACGAAAAAGAGGTCTCCATGGCATTTGATCTTCCACTGAGTAGGTTTTTAAGCAAGGATGGTTTGGAGATAGGCGAGGCTAGATGGAATTCTGACACTGTGTATCACACCCATCATTTTAGAGATAATATTGATGGTGAAGAAGTGGACACTTGGGGATTTACCGCAGGTTTTTGTGTGAATACTGCATTAGTTTTATACCAAAGTGATAAAAAATTTAACTTTATTAATGATGTGATAACTTCCAAAGACCAGGTGTTCACAGCGAATCACACAAGACATATTATATGGTTTATGTCAAATACTCAAGCCAAATTTTAACACTATGGACCAGTATATTATTAACTTGGGAAGAATCTAGTATAGCAGTCCCCGGAAATCACAAAGCAAAACAAAGCACAGGGCAGGCATTGTTGAGCCAATGATGTTGCTGGGGAATGCTTTGTGTTTACCTCAGGTCACTGCAGCGACTATTTTACAATAACTGGCAGTCATAAATTGTTGAATAAACGGAATACAAGGGGGAAATGTTTGATCATATCATTTCTATAAGTGGCTTTGATTTTTATGTATGGAAATAAGAAAATAAAGCAGGGGTATGGGGGCAGTAACCCCCGACAGAACAGCAACATCATACAGCTCCTACAGGAGCTTCTAATCTGGTCTTCTCTATTTGCAAAGGCATAGAATGGCATACCGGGGTATTCATGGAGTAAAGAGTTATGGTTTACCGTATATTGGTTAAAATTATCTGACACATGCAACATGTTATGTCATAGATATGCATAACTAGGGATTTATGGAACACTACATTTTATTAACCTTTTATATAAATAAGCATTTACAATACATGTATAATTGTATTTAGCAAAACATCAATTTTGTTTTCGTTTCTGTTCCCAAACAGCATCAGATTGCAAAGAGTTTATGTTCCAACTTGATGAGGTGGTAACTTACTCTGTAACTTCTCTTGGCAGTCATCTGGATCCAAACTGTTTGCAAAGTTATCACAGATGTACCACTAGTAATTTTATATATGGATACTGCCATTTTGGAATTGGCCACCATTGTTGCCTTCTATATTAGTGTATAACCAATACTACTAATCTATGTACATGTACCTATACAAAATTTCATTTAACCTTTTCCCTGTTTTATATTTTCTATAAATTAAATACATGAATATTCATGGACAAAATAGTGATAAAGAAATATGGTAGCAGGAACATTTTAGCCATTTTAGAAACTGCAGATATAATTCCATAAGCAAACAGAGCAGACCTGGATCAGAAAACTCCTAAAGGAGCCATCTGATCTGGGTCTACTCTGTTTGCAGATGCATGAAATAGTGTTTATATAAAAGAAGGGGTTAACCTATTCCTTTATAGGCTTTGTTAAGGCCCAAACTCTTTGAATAATTCTAAAAGAAGCGCTTACTAGAAAAAAGGAAGATTTTAGACTTGTCTAGTTTTGAAACCATTGTGATAAATAGAGCATTAGCTCCATAGATAAGCTAAGAATTTAGATAACTTTTAGGTAGGTGGCTGCTTAATGTAGGATGAAAGTCTTGCAAAAAGCTCCTCTAGGAGCTTTCTGCATGACTTTCACCCTGTATTAAGGATTAAGCTGCCACCTGTCTCCAAGACCGTTTATACTTAATCCATTCCCGCTTATTGACGCCTTTTGACATGTCTGTAAAAGTCACTTTTTTAAACCATTGTGATAAATAGAGCTAGAGCATTTGCTTTATTTATCACTGGTTTCAAGACTAAACAAATCTAAAATTTACATTTTCTCTAGTAAATACACATGTACTCTTATTCGCTAGATTCATTCAAAGAGGTTGAGTCTAAAAATATCCTATGAGGAAATGTGTTAATTGAATGTCTTGTTTGGAGAGGTTTTACTGTACTGAGATGGCAAAATATTAAACTTTAGCACGGTCACAAATTATGTTTGTTACAAACCATAATTTACATGTATTTGCCCATGCTCATTCAGTTATCTTTTTACCGAAGGGTTATAATTTAGTGTGTGTTATCTGTACTAGTAGAACAGTAGCTAATTCTCTCTAGAGGTGTTTGGACTGTAGACATAAACGTATGTATAATCCTTTACCTCATATCATATTTTCACGCATTTCCAAACAGAGTAGACCCAGATCCGACGGCTCCTATAGGAGCCGTCTGATCAGGGGCTGCTCTGTTTGCTAAAGGAATTTATAAGATGTTTCTTTACTTTCTCAAATGGCTACAATGTTCCACCCTCCATATTTCAATATGACTATTTTTGCCATGAATATTCAGTAGGTATCGAAATTTGGAATAATTAGAGAACAAGGAAAGGGATAGTACAGTTGTTTAACACTTTACACCGTGAAATTAAAATAATGGGATCATGAATATTAATGAATTTTTACAATGGCTTGTGAACACAGGATGTTTTGGCATCCCTATACTCATATTCCATCCAGCAAAGCATTTTAATTGAACACTTGCCCAAATTAACTCTTTGCCTGCTAAGTAATTTTGTCGTCTGCTCAGTTCTCATCTGCAACATTTTAAAAACAATTAATTTTCTTTCTGATATTTTGTTTGCAGAAGTTGAGCCTGGGTGACAAACAGTATGGATCTAAGATCAGGTTCCACGTTTTGTGTGGCCTTATCTGGATCCAAACTGTTTTACATATCATAAATGGCAGGGGATCTGCTGCTAGCATTTAAAGAGTTAATCTGCAGTATTATAAAATTTAACCTCAGATTAACAAGCCAAGAAATGCAACAGATTTTAAGCTTGAATGAACTAATATATTGTTTGTTTAGTAGGCCTATGTGCTTACACTAATTACCTTAACCCTTCTCTTGCTGAATTTTAAAATACATTTCTCCTTCTTTACCCATGCCCTGTTGTATAATTACATATATCTTCACTGTGTACAAATATTTCTCTGTGCAGTCACTGCTGTGGAGTGCACTTGTTGCACAATCTACTTGTAAATAGTGCAGACCCTGATGAGACAGCTCCTGCAGGAGCTGTCTCATCTGGGTCTTCACTATTTACAGGTAGGTATATTGAAGCGAATAGCAAGCGAAGGGTTAAGTCTTTGGACTGATAAACTTTTGCAAATAGTGCAGACCCTGGTCAAACTGCTCCTTAACCCTCTACTCCATAAATAAGCCTTTGAACAGAGTAGACCCAGATCAGGTGGCTCCTAATGGAGCTGTCTGATCAGAGTCTGCTCTGTTTGCATGTGATATGATATAGATTATCTTAATAAGATATATATGAATGCATGAGCAGTGTCTGCCATGGCGACAAATTCCTGTGTTTGTGTGCTATTATAACAATTAATTTAATATCCATGACCTCATTATTGTTAGCCGGATTTTTTTAGAAAAATCTCGGCTTATAGTTTGGCAAAAATTGGGCGGGCGGGCGGGAGGGCGGCGTGCCATCATTAAGAAAACTTTAACATTGCTTATAACTTCTGAATTACTTAAGCTAGACCATTCATATTTGGTATGCAGATAGCTTGGGTGAAGGCCCTTCACTTGATACAAGGATACATGAAATCAGGTCAAGGTCACTACTTCCAAAAGTTTGCCGTTTTTAACCAACTTTAACATAGCTATTACTTCTGAACTACAAATGCTAGACTATTCATATGTGGTATGCAGATAGCTTGGGTGAAGGCCTTTCACTTGATATAAGGATACATGTAATCAGGTCAAGGTCACTATTTCCAAAACTTTGCCATTTTTAACAAAGTTTAACATTGCTGTAACTACTGAACTACAAATGCTAGGTAGTTCATCTTTGGTATACACATAACTTGGATGAAGGCCTTTCACTTGATACAAGGATATATGAAATCAGGTCAAGGTCACTATTTCCAAAACTTTGCCGTCATTAAGAAAACTTTAACATTGCTATAACTTCTGAATTACTTAAGCTACACCATTCGTATTTGGTATGCAGATAGCTTGGGTGAAGGCCTTTCACTTGATACAAGCATACATGAAATCAGGTCAAGGTCACTATTTCCAAAACTTTGCCATTTTTAGCTCACCAGAGCACAAAGTGCTCAGGGTGAGCTTTTGTGATCGCCAGATGTCTGTCATCCGTCGTCGTCCGTCGTCGGGCGTCAACAATTTGAACCTTTAAAGATCTTCTCCTCTGAATCTACAGGGTTCTCAGCTTTCATCTTTGGTACATAGCATCACCTATAGGTCCTCTACAAAAGTTATATAAATTATACCCCTGGGGTCAAAATTGGCCCTGTCCCAGGGGTTTTCAGTTTTCAATAGAAACATATAGTGAAAACTTTGAACATCATCTCCTCTAAAACTAGAAGGTCCTCATCTTTCATATTTGGCACATAGCTTCAACTTCAGGGTTTCTACAAAAGTTATATAAATTATGCCCCTAGGATAAAAATTGGTCCCACCCCAGGGATTAACAGTTTTTTGTAGCCAGAAATTACATTCTAAAGGTTTCTCCTTAATATCACTCTTAGCTGACTGAGACCAGTCAGAGGGATTTCTTACATAATCACCCTTAGCCTGATCAGTAGAGTAGAAATTGTGTTTAGACAAATAACACACACTCATTTAAGATTGAGAAAACTGTGGATAATTCTCAAAATGCAGAATACTCTTAAAGCTTTTTTCCATACCTATGCCCTGCATTAAGCTACTAGCTATCAATATAGAGCATATCTGTTGTGAATTTCAGATTAACTCTTTGCATGCTGGGTAATTTTGTGATCTGCTAAATATTGTTGTCTGCAGCATATTCACAAGTTATCCTAACTATACACTTTCTTTCTGAGTTTTTCAGAAGTTCAGTCTCATTGACAAACAGTTTGGATATCAGATCAGGCACCACATTATGTTGGCCCTGATCTGGATCCAAACTGTTTGCATAGGTCATTAGTGGTGGGAGAATCCCACTACACACTTTCTTTCTAAGTTTTTCAGAAGTTCAGTCTCATTGACATTCAGTTTGGAAATCAGATCAGGCACCACATTATGTTGGCCCTGATCTGGATCCAAACTGTTTGCATAGGTCATTAGTGGTGGGAAAATCCCACTACACACTTTCTTTCTAAGTTTTTCAGAAGTTCAGTCTCATTTACAAACAATTTGGATATCAGATCAGGCCCCACATTATGTGGGGCCTGATCTGGATCCAAACTGTTTGCATAGGTCATTAAAGGTGGGAGAATCCGCCTCTAGCATCCAAAGAATACAAGTTCCAGTGGTCTAATGCTCTATCCATTCTTTCACTACATTCTTTTAGCATCATGTTCAGGTCCTCTACAAAAGTTATATAAATTGTGTCCCTGGGGTCAAAATTGGCACCGCCCCTAGGGTGTTAAGTTTTCAATAGAAACATATAGTGAAAACTTTGAAAATCTTCTCCTCTGATTGTCTGGTGAGCGATGTCAGGGCCATTCTGGCCCTCTTGTTAACAAACTTTAACATTGCTATAACTACTGAACTACAAATGCTAGGCAATTCATATTTGGCATATAGATAGCTTGGGTAAATGCCTTTCACTTGATACAAGGATACATGAAATCAGGTCATGGTCAAGGTCACTATTTCCAAAACTTTGCCGAACTTTAACATTGCTATAACTTCAGAACTACAAATGCTAGGCAATTCATCTTTGGTATACATATGGCTTTGGTAAAGGCCTTTCAGTAGATATAAAAATATTTGAAATTAGGTCTCGGTCAAGGTCACTATTTTGACAAGTTGGCCATCATTGAAAAACTTCAACACTTTTTCTTAATTGCTGAACCTCATATGCTAGACAATTCAGAAATGGTATGGAGATAGCTTTGGTGAAGGCATTTCAGTTGATACAAGGATACATGAAATTTGGTCAAGGTCAAGGTCACTATTTTGAAAACTTGACTGTTTTTAACATATTTTAACATTTTTTCAACAGCTTTGATAAGGACCTTATGGATGACATAAAGATACCTGAAATCAGGTCAAGGTCACTATTTTGAAACATTGGCTGTCATTAAAATGTTGTTATAACTTCTGAACTACATGGGCTAGACAATTTATATTTGGTATGCAGATAGTTTGGGTGAAGGCCTTTCAGTTGATACAAGGATACATGAAATTGGGTCACGGTCAACACGAAAAAATCCGGCTTTAATGCGGTTTCCGCATTGTTTTGCTTGTTTACATAAACGTTCATGGAGGAAAGTTTGATCTACCAGGAAAATTATGGTCTCACTATTTGCTACAATGCCAGTGTAATTCAAACTTATCAAAATTGTGCTAAACTGACTAACTAGGTGGTATTTGAATAGTTTGGTCATTAGGGTGTATTAGTTTACTTTACCCCATGTTTGATTATTATCAGTAAGGTTTAACCTGGCACTCATCACTTTCCGCCGACTTTCATCGATGAAAAATCGTGGACTGTATAAATGAAATCGCTACGTGCTTAGCACCATATACTACACACGCTATACAATATTAATACTGTTGCAATAGCCCAGTGGATTGTGTTGCTGACTCTGAGAATACAAGTCGATGGTTCGAGTCTTGGTATACTAAACCAAAGCTAATGTTACAAAGAATTTTCATGTCAGAAATAGTATACAATAATTGTTTCCAGATGCCATGTTATTAAATGCCTTTTGTATCGATCGAATGCACGTCAATAGACTGCTATGTGGAATGGCAGTTGTCAGGTATGTCGGTTAGGCATGGGATTGATGTTGGAATACCACCTCTGTATTCATTGCTTAAACAAAGAACACAAAAAGCAACACAGGATACTAAATGCTTGCTCTAAGGAACACAATAGCATAATTATGTCAACTGTTGTCATAAATGTTAAAATAATGAATACTGGTAAATCAAATGAACTGGATTGTTTATTAACAGATTTGTAGAAAGGGAATCTGTAAAAAATGATCGACAGAGCAACAAATAAAGATGCATATCCAAATGCTAAATTAATCCTTTCTCTACCAAACCCCGCACTTATGATAATTATTATTATACCCCCCTTTTGAAAATATGGGGGTATATTGCTTTGCACATGTCGGTCGGTCGGTCGGTCTGTCGGTCGGTCGGTAGATCGATGGTTTCCGAATGATAACTAATAAACGACTTGACATAGAATCTTCAAACTTGCTGTGGTGGTTGGTCATGACAAGTAGATGACCCCTAAAGTTTTTGAGGTCAAAGGTCAAGGTCACCATGACCTTAACTGGTGAAATGGTTTCTGATCAATAACTGCTCAAAGGTTTGGCTTAGTATCTTCAAACTTGCTGTGGTGGTTGGTCATGGCCACTAGATGACCCCTATTGTTTTTAGGTCAAAGGTCAAGGTCACCATGACCTTAACTGGTAAAATGGTTTCTGATCATTAACTGCTCAAGGGTTTGGCTTAGAATCTTCAAACTTGCTGCGGTAGTTGGTCATGACCACTGGATGACCCCTATTGTTTTTTAGGTCACTAGGTCAAAGGTCAAGGTCACCATGACCTTAACTGGTAAAATTGTTTTTGATCAATAACTGCTCAAGGGTTTGGCTTAGGATCTTCAAATTTGCTTAGGTGGTTGGTCATGACAACTAGATGAGCCCTGTTGTTTTTGAGGTCACTAGGTTAAAGGTCAAGATTACCATGACCTTAACTGGTGAAATGGTTTCCTATAAATAACTGCTCAAGGGTTTGGCTTAGGATCTTCAAACTTGCTGTGGTGGTTGGTCATGGCCACTAGATGACCCTTATTGCTTTTGAGGTCACTAGGTCAAAGATCAAGGTCACCATGACCTTAACTGGTTAAATGGTTTCCGATCAATAACTGCTTAAGGGTTTGGTTCGGGATCTTCAAACTTGCTGTGGTAGTTGGTCGTGATTACTAGATAACCTCTATAGTTGAGGTCACTAGATCAAAGGACCTCTAATGTTTTCAGATCAATAAATGATCAGTGGTTTGGCTTAGGATCTTCAAAGTTGCTGTGGTGATTAGTCATGACCACTAGATGACCTCTATATTTGAGGTCACTAGATCAAAGGTCAAGGGGTCTGGGGGGGTATACATGTTTTACAAACATCTCTTGTTATAATATAAATATGATTCTATAGTTTTTCCCATGACCAAATATTCCTGTGTCCATGTGCTAATTATACAGTTAATCTAATTAATATTTATCATGTCATTATTTTTAGCTCACCTGAGCCTTTGGCTCAGGTGAGTTATTGTGACCGCGATCCGTCCGGCGTCCGTTGTCCGGCGTCCATCGTCCGGCGTCCGTCCACATTTTCAAACGACATCTCCTCTGAAACTACTGACCCGATTTTAACCAAATTTTGTCAGAAGCATCAGTGGTTAGGGGGAACGAAATATTGTTCACATTATGACCCCCGGGCCAAAAATGGCCCCGCCCTAGGGCTTATCAGTTTGTCATAGGAAAATCTTCTTCTCTGAAACTGTAAGGCCTAGACTTTTGATATTTGGCATGTAGCATGATCTTATGGTCCTCTACAAAGATTGTTTAAATTATGACCCACGGGCCAAAAATGGCCCCGCCCAAGGGCTTATCAGTTTTTCATAGGAAAATCTTTAAAAATCTTCTTCTCTGAAACTGTAAGGCCTAGACCTTTGATATTTGGTATGTAGCATGATCTAATGGTCCTCTACAAAGATTGTTCAAATTATGACCCCCGGGCCAAAAATGGCCCCGCCCAAGGGCTTATCAGTTTTTCATAGGAAAATCTTTAAAAATCTTCTTCTCTGAAACTGTAAGGCCCAGACCTTTGATATTTGGTATGTAGCATGATCTAATGGTCCTCTACAAAGATTGTTCAAATAATGACCACCCGGCCAAAAATGGCCCCGCCCCAGGGCTTATCAGTTTTTCATAGGAAAATCTTTAAAAATCTTCTCTGAAACTGTAAGGCCTAGACTTTTGATATTTGGCATGTAGCATGCTATTATGGTCCTATACAAATATGGAGCTTGGCTTGTGGTCCTCTGCCAAGAATGTTCAACTTTCGACCCTGGCCTCTGGGCAAAACTTGGCCCTGCCTTGGGGCTTATCAGTTTGTCATGGGAAAAATATGAAATATTATTTTTCTCTGAAACCATTAGGCTTAGACCTTTAATTAATGGCATACTGCTTTGCCTTGTGGTTCTCTACCAATGTTGTACAAATGATGACTTCTTGGTCAAAAATGGCCCCGCCCCTTGGGTTTTCTCAGGTGAGCACTTCAGGGCCGCATGGCCCTCTTGTTTAAATGAATATTCATGGAGGAAAGGGTTATAAGCAAACAAAGCCCTTTGATCTGGATCTTTTTGCAAATGACAGTGAATGTCGTCACACATTCAGAGGATTAACCATTTACTCCATGAATATTCATGTAAGTAATAATTACATCATGAATATTAATGAGATTAATTTTTTTAAAATGGATGAATAAATTGTCAGAGTGAGTTAAAATTTGCGAAAGTAGAAACTACAGAATCAGATCTATATTATCCCATAATCAAACAGAGCAGACCCTGATCAGACGGCTCCTATGGTCTTCTCTGTTTGCAAAGGCATAGAAAGGCGTATTTATGGAAGAAAGGGTTTAGAAAGAAGCATCTTTTGATATTCAAACAAAATCATTACTTCCTATTTGTCTTATTTTGTGATAAACATGTACAGTAAAACCTCTTTATTACAGCCACTAACTTACATCAAGTATCTTGTGTTAAAGGCTGGTGGTTGCTTAAAGCAAGGCGAAAGTAAAACAGAACGCTCCTATAGGAGCGTTCTGTTTTACTTTCACCTTGCTTTTAGCAGCCACCTGCCCTAAATACCAACTAATTAACACACTTTAGTGGCCGTTATAAGAGAGGTTTTACTGTATATGTACATGTATATACAAAATTGATACAGATGCATCTAGATAGCCCTTTCCTTTCATAGATAAGCCTTTGCGTGCCTTTGCAAACAGAACAGACCAACGTCAGACAGCTCCTTCTCCTTGAGGATATTCTCTGTTTGTTTATAAATAATACTGAGCTGATATCTCGCTGAGTCTGCCTTGGCCAAACATCGTAATATGACAATGTCATCACCAAAAATTAGCCAAATAAGTCTTTACCTCATGAATACCCGTGTGAGAAATACTGACTTCATGAAAATATATATATGAAGTAGGAGAGTCTAGTAGAACGAACGATCAACGGCTGTAGTAGATACGATTTTATTTCGAACCAACGTTTCGCCTATACAATAGGCTTCATCAGGGATGATTTCCAAAGGTGATATGTGACATGAAGTATGAAAAATGAGGGGCTAAAGGTCACGTGTCTGTTTCTAGGAATCGTGTGTGACGTAGACCTCTATAAAAGATGTAAGTATGATGAGATGGTAATGAGTACAGTTTGATAATACAAAACGGATCGATCGTCGAGTAGATTGTCTATAAAGTTGTTGGTGTTGAGGGTGTGGTCATCGGGGTCCGTGATAGGTTCTATGAGGTCCGGCAGTGTGGTGAGTTCTGAAAAAATAGTGTCCAAGTTTGGCTGATTGCTATGTGGAGTGGATGTAACGGTGGAAGGTCCTGGGATTGTCCGAAATTTAGGAATGACTGTGGATTCAAGCGGTCGTGTCCAAGATTGAATAGGTTCGATGGGGGGTGGTCTCACCACCACTCTTCTGAAGATTGTGGCTGTAATGTCATGAATGGTAGAACAGTGCCTGGTGAGATTATCCTTCTGCTATATAGCTTGTCACAAATTTGGCAAACGTATTTTCTTCTGGTATTCTTATGTTTTGCCCTAAAATGTCTGGTAAAGTGAAATATAGTCCCTCTGATGAACAAGTTACATAATATGCACTGATAGAGTTGTTTGCTGATTTGTAAGAATGATCCTTCCGGTGGCTTCGATCTAAATAATTTACCTGATTCCATGTTTATTGAGTGAGATTTAGTCCTAATGGCGATTTCGTTTTGAGATGGTGGATAATAGCTTCTTCAGTTCTTAGTCTAATGTTTATGTCCCGTGCCGTTGCTAGGTAAATTGTGACGTCCATATCGTGGACGTCGTGAGCGTCTCCCGTGAAATGGCGGGAGACTGGTTTGAATTCATTCTTTGTTCTGATGTCATTGAGATGACCGTAAAGGCGTTCTCGCATGGAGTTGCCGGTTTGTCCAACATATTGGATACCGCATTTCTTGCAGCTGATTATGTAGATAATGCTCACGGATTCGCATGTATGTTGTCCAGTGATGGGATGGATATGGCCCATGGTGTGGCTTTTTATGTTGGTTTTTGGTGTGAGGAATTTGCATGCTATACAGTTCTTGTGGCAAGGGTGGCTTCCAATAGGTCCGCGGTATTTCAGTAAGTCAGATCTTACTAGTATCTGTCTCATGTTTTTTGGTTTTCTAAGTACTGTGATGATTTTCATGCTTTTGAATATATGGCTTTCTGGGCTATCGTCAAGAAGGTAACGGTTGTTTGCGATGATATTGTGTATAGGGGGGTTCCTTGGGTGGTTGTTGATGATGACAGGGGTGATTTGTAGGTTGTTTGAGGTTTTCGGGATTTCATCTAAGAGAGTGTCGCTGTCCAATTTGCTGGCTTGTCTGATAGCTGAAATGATTACCCTGTTCGGGTAACCTCTCTTATTTAGGTTTTGTTTTAGTTGTATGGTGCTTTTTTCGAAATCGGAGTTTTTGCTGCATATTTTCCTGATTCTTAGTGCCTGGCTGTATGGTATGCTTTTCTTTTGGTGTAAAGGGTGGAACGATTCGAAGTGTAGGTACATATGTGCATCGGTAGGTTTGGAGTAGAGAGTGGTATAGAGGTGGCTATTTTCGTCTATGTGGATAGTGGTGTCAAGGAAGTTGACTGATTCGTTGCTGATTTCCACTGTGAATTTGATAGAGGAGTGGAAACTGTTTAAGGCTGTAATGAAGGAATCCAATTCCTCTCTCGAGTGTAGCCAGACAGCGAATATGTCGTCTATGAATCTCCACCATATGTGTGGTCCTATTTGTCTACTAGCCAAGAATTCCCTTTCTATTTTGTCCATGAATAAGATAGCATAGCTGGATGCGCATTTGGTGCCCATGGTTGTGCCGGATTTTTGTGTATAAAATTTCCCATTGAATGTGAATGCGGTCTTGGTCAGTATTAGGTGTAGAAATCTGAGTAGGATCCAAGTTTTTGGTTCAGTTTCTTGTCTAGACTGTAGAGCTTCTTTTACACTGAGTATTCCTTCTCTATGGGGGATGTTGGTATATAACGAGGAAACATCAATTGTAAGTAGCAGTGCGTTCTTAGGTAATTTTCCGAGTTGTTTTAGTTTACTGAGGAAGTGGGTTGTGTCTTTGATGTAGGATGGTACCATTTGAGCGAGGGGTTGTATAAAATGGTCAACATATTCGGATAGTTTCTCCGTAGGTCCTCCGCAAGCGGATACTATAGGTCTTCCAGGGTTGTTCAGTTTGTGGATTTTCGGCAGAAGGTAAAAAACAGGTGTACGGCAGTTTTTAGGGTTGAGGTAGTCAATGTGGTTGCGGTTGAGTAGTTTGTTCTGTCTGATGAAGGTTAAAAATTTGGTAATTTCCTTTACGTGTCTGGAAGTCAGGTCATATATAAAATATATGTAGTAAAACCCCTCTAAAGCAACCAGCAAAAAAGGGCCATAATTCACATTGGCAAGGGCAGGTGGTAGCTAAATGTTGGACAAAAGTTATATATTAGCTGACTTTTTATAATGGTACATGAGGACAAGTATAAAGGGTTAATAGGATGAAATAATTAAAAATGCTAGAGGATTTGGAATAAGAAACAGTGCAGACTCTGATCAAATGACTCATTCTAGGGGCCTCTGATCAGGATCTATACTGTTTACAAATGTTAGTTAACTTTTTTCCTGTAATAGAAGGATAAACCAAAAGGTGTAAATTCTTTATATTATTTAGTACAGTAAACCCCTCTAAACTGGATGATAAAATAGTATCAGTGTCAGGCTTTCAGACAGGTGGCAGCTTAATGCAGGTTGAAAGTCAAGCAGAACGCTTCCAAAGGAAGAAATACAGTGAAACCCCGCTAATACGACCACTTAATAAACAACCACTGGCGTCGTTTGAAGCAGGTGGTTGCTTAATGCAGGACAAAAGTTATGCAGAAAGCTCCTATAGGAGCTTTCTGCATAACTTTCGTCCTGCATTAAGCTACCACCTGCCTCTGCCACCCAGAATTATGCCCCTTTTTGGTGGTCGCATTAGTGGGGTTTTACTGTAATAAACTGAAAATTTTAACAACATAGTGACAATTAAGCCATCTATATTACTGTATCTCATAAGCAAACAGAGCAGGCCCTGATCAGATGGTTCCTACAGGAGCTGTCTGATCTGGATCTACTCTATTTGCTACTTTCTTAACCCATTCCCTCATAGGCTATTTTTAGATCCAACCTCTTTGAATAAATCTACCGAAAAGGAGCATTAAATAGAGCAAAGGAATTTTTTAGAATGTTGTAATTTGAAACCATTGTGATAAATAGAGCATTTGCTACTATAGGAGCAAATTCTCTATTTATCACAATGGTTTCAACAGTTGACTTTTACAGAGGCGCAGAAAGGAATATTTATGGAGGAAAGGGTTAACCCTTTCCTCCATGAGTATTCTTGCAAGAAATAATTACATCATAAATATTAATAAGATGAATTTGTTATAATAGCACATGGACAGGAATTTTTGGCCATGGCAGAAACTGTAGAATCATATTACTCTCCCAATTTGACCTGAGACTCGTGCATATTCCGTTTTTATTATCGTCGGTAGTCTTCGGATAAATTTATGAAGGTACAAGAATGCGCTATAAGAATACAATCCTCATGGAACATGATTATTACCAGCATTTGTTTTGCATTTTTTGTCACGGAGTATTATGAACAATCCCGATAAACACGCCGAAGATTAATCGAGTATCAGGTCAAATTATATCATAAGCAAACAGAGCAAACACTGATCAGACCACTCCTGTAGGAGCCATCTGATCTGGATCTACTCTGTTTGAAAAGGCGTATTTATGGAGTAAAGGGTTAACCCTTTCTACGCCTCTGTAAAAGTCACCTTTTGAAACCATTGTGATAAATAGAGTATTTCTATTTATCACAATGGTTTCAAAACTACAAAATTCTAAATTTTCCTTTTCTGTAGTACATGCTCCTTTTCGGTAGATTTATTCACAGAGATTGGGTCTAAAAGTAGCCTAAAGAGGAATAGGTTAATTGGTGTACATGTATCTTTGAAGTAAGGGTTTAAACATGCCCCTGGTATATTCATGAGTCTGTGGTTAAAATATCAAACAATACAGTGTTGAGTCCAACATTATACTAGAATGTCAACAACAACCTGTTAATCTGGCACATGGTCAAATGTTCCGACTGACATAATTACCTTATTTGACCCCAGGATAAGCAATTTACAGTTATTGTAACTGCTGTATCATATTCTCCCTAATAAACAACCCCGCTCTAATAAATGCCCTTACACTGATAAACACCCCTCTCTAATAAATGCCCTTCCACTGATAAATGCCCCACTCTAATAAATGCCCTTTCACTGATAAAGGCCCCACTCTAATAAATTCCCTCACTGATAAATGCCCCACTCTAATAAATGCCCTTACACTGATAAATGCCCCCATTCTAATAAATGCCCTTACACTGATAAATGCCCCCCATTCTAATAAACGCCCTCACACTGATAAATGACCCCACCCTAATAAACGCCTCCTTACTTCTAGGGTTGAACTTATGATTAACTCAAACCCTATATCATAACTATAAAATAAAGAAAAAGTTGTTGCATTTTTTTTTTAAAAAGACGACAGCTTAATTCAGACAATGCAATGGAGATTGGAAGCTCCCATAGGAGCTTTCTGTATTGCTTTCATTCTTCATTTACGCAACCACCTGTGTTAAAAATGCAAGCTTCTTTTTAAAAAAAAATGTAACATTCCCAGGAGCATTTATTAGAGGTAATAATTATGCTTTGTCACATTCACCAGATTGAATACATTTACATTGGGGTACATGTATGAAAAAAACAAAGTCTTTGAGCAGCTTATCCAGCTGTTGGCCTGCTTTAACCCATAAAGTGCAGGAACCGAGTACAGTATATAAGACCTTTGCAAACAGTGTAAACCCAGATCAAAAGACTCTTGATGGAGCCCATTGATCAGGGTCTGCACTGTTTGTTATAATCAGTGATAAATTTTGATTTGGGCAGACGGTCAGTCGGACGGCTGCCAATCTTGTAAGCGCAACTTTTTTTCTGGGAGTTATGCCCCTTTGAACTTAGAAATCGCTAGGTCTTTTGACTCTATCCTTGTAAGCTCAACTTCTCTAACATTTTTCAACAGAATTTCATACAACCTTGTATGTAGCAAGGACACAATATGTAGATGTGCATATTGTCAGGGATTTTTCCTTCTGCAATTTTTCTGGGAGTTATGCCCCTTTGAACTTAGAAATCACTAGGTCTTTTGACCCTATCCTTGTAAGTGCAACAGTTTTCTCCTCTCAAACTGTTCAACAGATTTTCATAAAACCTTGCATGTAGCAATAACACAATATGTAGATGTGCATATTGTCAGGAATTTTTATACCCCCACAAACAGAGTTTGAGGGGGGTATACTGGAATCAGCCTGTCGGTTGGTCGGTCGTTGGACGTCGGTCTGTCCGCAAAATCTTGTACTTTCAACTCCTCCTTCAGTTTCAACCTGATTCATTTGATACTTGGCATAAATGTTACTCAGGTGTAGTAGATGTGCAAGACACAAATTTCAGGTCTCTGTGACCTTGACCTTGACCTTTGGCCTTGAAATTGGCAGGCAAAATCTTGTACTTTGAACTCCTCCTTCACTTTCAACCTGATTCACTTGATACGTGGCATAAATGTTACTCAGGAGTAGTAGATGTGTAAGACACAAATTTCAGGTCTCTGTGACCTTGACTTTGACCTTTGGCCTTGAAATTGGTCTTGAAATTGGCAGGCAAAATCTTGTACTTTGAACTCCTCCTTCACTTTCAACCTGATTCACTTGATACGTTGCATAAATGTTACTCAGGAGTAGTAGATGCGTAAGACACAAATTTCAGGTCTCTGTGACCATGACTTTGACCTTTGGCCTTGAAATTGGTCTTGAAATTGGCAGGCAAAATCTTGTACTTTGAACTCCTCCTTCACTTTCAACCTGATTCACTTGATACGTTGCATAAATGTTACTCAGGAGTAGTAGATGTGCAAGACACAAATTTCAGGTCTCCGTGACCTTGACCTTTGGCCTTGAAATTGGTTTTGAAATTGGCAGGCAAAATATTGTACTTTGAACGCCTCCTTCACTTTCAACCTGATTCACTTGATACTTGGCATAAATGTTACTCAGGAGTAGTAGATGTGTAAGACACAAATTTCAGGTCTCTGTGACCTTGACCTTGACCTTTGGCCTTGAAATTGGTCTTAAAATTGGCAGGCAAAATCTTGTACGGCGAACTCCTCCTTCACTTTCAACCTGATTTACTTGATACTTGGCATAAATGTTACTCAGGAGTAGTAAATGTGCAAGACACAAATTTCAGGTCTCTGTGACCTTGACCCTGACCTTTGGTCTTGAAATTTGAAGGCAAAATCTTGTACTTTAAACTCCTCCTTCAATTTCAACCTGATTCACTTGATACTTGGCATAAATGTTACTCAGGAGTAGTATATGTGCAAGACACAAATTTCAGGTCTCTCTGACCTTGACCTTGACCTTTGTCCTTGAAATTGGTCTTGAAATTGGCAGGCAAAATCTTGTACGGCGAACTCCTCCTTCACTTTCAACCTGATTTACTTGATACTTGGCATAAATGTTACAAAGGAGTAGTAGATGTGCAAGACACAAATTTCAGGTCTTGTCCGGAGCATATATCCTATACTCTATTATCTAGCATTACCAAACCTGTTGTGTCAATACATATTGGGTAGTAGATATTCAGGTCTCTGTGACCTTGAACTTAATACCTGGCCTTGAAATGGAAAAAGAACCAGTGTCATTCTGCAAAATCGGACCAGCGCGAACATTTTCATTTTGGCATGAAACATGGGGATTTCGTATCACAAATCCTCCTTCATTTTTAAAGTTTTCATATGTTGTTTGTTGCAAGCATTACAGATTTATCTCTCCTTTAACTTTGAGTATTTATGTGTTTTAGTCCTGTTACATGGATAGCTGGTGTCACAAACTTGGATTCGCAATCAAAGCTGCCATGTGGGGGTATTCATTACCTTTAGTGATAGTTCTAGTTCCTTCTGCAATTTTTCTGGGATTTATGCCCCTTTGAACTTTGAAATCATTAGCTAATAGTGAAGGAAAACCCAGTTTGATGTCATTTCGACATTTCTTGTTTGTTAATTAATATTCAGAAAGGGAGGAGCCAGTTTTAATTATTCAGTAGGTTATGAGCACTTGGCTTTCAACAGTTACCATGGAAACAATGCGTGATCATTTTGATAACAGTTTTAGACATAAAATTTATTTATTCATCACCAAAAGGTACATTTATCATTGCAAGTTACATTTTGAGAATGGTGTAATGTTGTGCTTGCCAAACTGCAAAACATGTTATTTTCAATATTGTTTCTCTCCGTTTTATTATCACTCATTAATATTCATGAGAATGCCATTGAGGTAATTTTAATTTGTGTGTCTGTCATTCTGTCTGTCAGTCATTCTGGTTTGTCTATTTCTGTCAGCTTGTCTGTTTGCACATGTATAGATCCCACAACAGAACATTGTTATAAACCAGGGTTTCCAAATTGGAATTGCAGACTTTATTCTTATATCCCCCCACCCACCCACCCACCCACACACACACACACACACACAAAAATAAAATAAAAATAAAAGTAAACTCTGTCCATCCATCCATCCATCCATCTTGTTTGTAAACATTGTAGACCAGTCACTGTCTACAAAGTGTGGCATCCACTACATGTGTATTAGCATTAGCAGTATTTCATTATCAAATAAAAATGTAGAACTTTGATCTGGGTGTACGCTGTTTGCAAAACCCTGAAAGTATCTGAACTTATCGCTTGATGCATTAAAAATACAGAATACAGAGATCAGACACCCCATGAAAGGATGTGTGATTTTGGATGATCTAAATCCCGAAACACATATATATACCATCCAGCAAAGCATTTTTAACTCTTTAATTTAACTCTTTGCTTGCTTAGTAATTTTTCAGGTACCACGTTTTGTGGGGCCAGATCTGGATCCAAACTATTTTCATAGGTCATAGATGACAGGGAAATCTGCTGCTAGCATGCAAAGAGTTAATCTGCGGCATTATAATATTTAACCTCAGATTAACAGACTTGGTCTGTATACAGCCAAGAAATGCAACAGATTTTAAGCTTGAATGATCTAATACATTGTTTGTTTAGTATATGGTTTACCCTAATTAACCTAAGACTTCATACTTACAAACTTAGGCAAGTAGTGTAGACCCAGATAAAGCCACTCCTTAACCCTATACTCCATAAATACACCTTTCTATGCCTTTGCAAACGGGTGTAGGACAAAACCCCATTAGGACATAACCCCATAGGACATACCCCATATGGACAAAACCCTACACGGACATAATCCCATGTGAAAAATATAATTATGTATTTACTTAAGGAATATACAAATGGCACTTCATAGTAATAGCAAGTGAGAATAAAACATATGAGAAAAGAAATAAGTATAACTATTTAATTGCAATGAGAACAAAAGTAATGAATAACTATGTTGTTATGCAAGTGGTAATATTGTCCTGTTTTATTAACCTGTCAAAATTTAAATAATTATTCCCTTGCTGAACATGCCACAGCTTCGGTTGATATTGATTGTTTCCGCTAATAAAAGCTTTCCTTCTTGGCTAATTCGAGCACTTGTACATTTATTGTGAAAAACGTTTGAAACACAGGTTTACCCAAGCTAAATATATCCTTTCAGTGACGTAGGAATATTCACATTTTGACATGTCAATAAAACAGGACAATACCTGATTTTCACTATTGTTTGTTTGTACCAATTAGCACCAAGTACCTTGTCACTATCACAACAAGTAGTGGTTGTCCAATTAAATCAATCATTTGTAAAGGAAGCAACTTAATCAGGATCTACACTATTTTTCATTGATAGTTATTCTAGAATATAAATCCACATTTTAAATGTTGAAGCAAAATGATATAAAACCATGTATTGTAGACTAAATCTACCTGTTGTGATATTTGTTACATACAAACAGTAGTGAAAATCAGGTTATTACCATGTGCATAAAACATAGTTATTTATTACTTTTATTCTCACTGCAATTAAATAGTTATACTTATTTCTTTTCCCTTATGTTTTATTCTCCCTTGCTGTTACTATGAAGTGTCATTCTTTAATTAAATACATAATTATGTTTCATATGGGGTTATGTCCATGTGGAGTTTAGTCCTAATGGGGTTTTGTCGATATGGGGTTTTGTCCTATGGGGTTATATCCTAATGGGGTTTTGTCCTACACCCAAATCTTAGAGATGTTACCCTAGTCAATATTAAGAGAGAGAGACAGAGAGTCAATTTACCTTTGCCTATGAAAAGAATGTCTGCTAAACTGTGATTTGTAGCAATTTTCACTTACTTGTGATTTATTGAAGCTTTTGAGAAACAACTGACAGAGTGTCAAAGAGCTTGGATCCTAATGAGACGCTGAGTTACTCAGCATCTCATCTGGATCCAAGCTGTTTGAAAGTGCCAGCTAGGTTTGCGATCAGCATGCAAAAGAGTTAAGATATCAAAATGAATGTCAAAAAGAGGACATGCAATACACAATAGAGGTCCAGATAAGATGAATAAATTTAAGCATTTTCAATAATAGCTCCACTGTTTATAGCACCAAACCCTTTACTGTAACCACTCTTTGAAATTGTCTCTCCGAGACGATTCTAAAGAGTGGTCACAGTATAGGGTTTGGTGGAGAAATGCTTATTTCAGCATTTGGATAGGCATCTTTATTTGTTACTCTGACACAAGATGTGTCACACATTTTTTCACAGATTCCCTGTCTACAGTTCTGTTAATAAATAGTCATTCATTTGATTTACCAGTATTCATTACTTTAACCCCTTCCTCCATAAATACGCCTTCCTACGCCTCTATAAAAGTCACTTTATGAGACCATTGTGATAAATATAGAGCAAATGCTCTTTTTACCACAATGGTTTCAAAACTTTGTGGACACCATTCTAAAATTTTCCTTTCCTCTAGTAAATACAATGTACTCCTTTTTGGTAGATTTATTCAAAGAGGCTGGATCTAAAAATAGCCTATGGAGGAATGGGTTAATACTTCTGACAACAGTTAACATATGCTATTGTGTTCCTTAGAACAAGCATTTAGTATCCTGTGTTGCTTTTTCTACACTGCAGATATCCTAATCAACCGTCTACACAGGATGGAGGAAGTTTCTATTGAGGATCTGAGAGAGCGATTCAAGTTGTATGATATCAGACTCAATCCTAACAAGTTCAATCTGCAGTATCCGCCCGGCCTTTTACGGAAAGCTAGCATTCTTATCCCATTGTTTTATAGGGATGGAGACTACAGAGTTTTACTGACTGTGCGATCAAAGGATCTCACACATCATTCGGGTCATGTAGCATTCCCCGGTGGAATGCAGGATGATGATGATGAAGATGAGATTCACACAGCACTGAGGGAAGCTGAAGAGGAGATAGGACTAGACCCTAAACTTGTGGAGATAATCTGCGTCTGTAGCCCAGGTGTTGCGCTTCCATGGACATTAGCATATCCTGTGATAGCCCTAGTGAAACCAGATTTTAAGATTAAAATCAACGAAAAAGAAGTGTCAATGACTTTCGATCTTCCTCTAAGTAGGTTTTTAAGCAAGGAGCGACGGGAGATGCGAGATATCAAGTCAAAAACATCAGGGACAGTATACCACACTTACCACTTTATAGACAACATCAATGGTACTGAAGTGGACTGTTGGGGGTTAACAGCTAGTTACTGTATATGCACTGCCATTGTACTGTACCAAAGTGATGAAAAATTCAACTTTACAGATAATGATATTACTTCTAAAGATTATGTATTTAGACCAGATAAAATACGAGAGATCGTATCCATACTTTCAAAAGCAAGGACAAAGTTGTAATGAAAGTTTCAATAGTATTCATACATTATTTACATTAATAACCCATTCCTCCATAGGCTTTAGACCCAACCTCTTTGAATGAATCTACCCAAAAGGAGCATTTACTAGAGAAAAGTAAAATTTTAGAATTTTGTAGTTTGAAACTATTGCGATAAATAGAGCATTTGCTCCTATGGATTTTGGAGCCATTAAATATCAGATTATTGAAACATACAAACAAAGTTGGTACGTTAAGATAAACAATTCGAACAGGTTAGAAACATATGGGTTATTAAAATATGAACTCAACTGGAAAACTAACTATCTCTCATTCATCAAAGAAAATAAATATAGAATTGCTCTCACTTGATTTAGAATATCATCACACAACTTAGAAATAGAATGATCAAGATACAAGAACATACATCGAAATCAAAGATTGCATTTAAATTGCACTAACAAGCAAGCTGAAACAGAGTATCATTTTCTGTTAATTTGTCCAAAATTTGAACTTCTTGGAAAACAGTATCTGAAAAAGTATTACTATACATGGCCTACTATACAGAAATTTTAAAACCTTATGTGTCTTAAAAAAAGAAAATTGTCACCGACATAACTAGATATGTTTATTTTGCAAACCAATTCAGAGTTCAGTAAGTAAAAAGGAAAAATCCATCTAGATGTGGAATATTTCGGAATTCATTTTATTGTACATTTAGATATATATATTTAAAATCTGCAGTTTAAAGTTCTAGGCTAACGTTTAACTTATTATGAATTTCCTTTAAAAATGTATTCTTGTCTGTGTACCATATGTATTGTATTGATGATTTGTCTTTGCTATAAGCATATTATGTATGTTTTATGCAATAAAGAAACTGTAATTGTAATATATTAGTTGACTTATTATAATGATAACAGAATTTGTTTGCATTGACAGAAACTGGATGTCATTCCATAAGCAAACAGAACAGACCATGACCAGATGGCTCCAACAGAAACCATCTGATCTGGATCTATTCTGTTTACAAAGACGTTTCTATTAGTTGACCCATTCCTTCATATTGACGACCAGTTAATGCTCCTTTTCAGTAGATTTATTCGAAGAGGTTGGATCTAAAAAAGGTAATGGGTTAATTCTTTAATATTCAACATTATAAAGGATTAATGTAATATTTCACATTCAGTCTGACACTGCCTTTAACCCTTTCCCTGTTCAATATTCATTTAGGAAATAATGACGTCATGAATAATTATCAGATGAATTTTTAGTATTTAAACTTTTCAAGGATTTTTGTTTGCGTTGACAAAAAACATAGAATCAGATCTATATCATGTCAAAAGCAAAGAGAGCAGATGCTATAGGAGCCATCTGATCTTGGTCTGCTCTATTTGCAAATGCGTGAAAAGGCATTTATATGAGGGAAAGGGTTAACCTTTTGGGTCTAAAATTAGCCTATGAGGGATTAGGTGCAAGTATGTGTAGTATTATAATACATACAATATAATGTTATGGAGATGAAAGTGTAATAAAACTATTTTGAAAAGTTTAGTGTCTTTGGTTATATATCACATAAGTCCTTGTTCTGAAAATGTCAATATATAATGTAAGATTCAGACAGTTAAAACATATAATTTCTCATTATTTTATTCCTGTTTACAATTACACATAAAGCAGAACCTGTCCTAAGTGGCCATTTATTTATTGAACATAGGAGTCTCAAAAAGCAGGTCAGACAGTTCCTATAGGAACCATATAATCAGGGTCTGTTTGTTTATTGCATGACATAAAATTAAAGATCTAAGGTATTAAAGGCAGACATCAGAGCTTGATATGCAAATTTCCCTTTACTCCATGAATATTCATGTAAGAAATAATGACACCATGAATACTAATTAGAAGAATTTGTTATAATACCTTTTACTTTTTACTTCATACATATACCTTTTTATCATGCAACATCGCGAAATACAGTCACTTCCTACTAGCATAACATTTTCCACGTCGACGCTGTATTTTGTGAGGTATAGTGCATGTGTACTGACCCCACTGGAATGCAAGGTTGGTTCAGCCAATAGGAGGAAAACAGAAGGAGAAAACAGGCATTATTAAACATAAACATCAAATTTAACACATTTGCTTACCATTGTCTCAACTATTTGTCCATATAAAAGGATTTTTTCAAGTTTGTTTATGTTGAAAAAGTCGATGACGTCACTGCATGCCAACATGACGTCACGTAATTCGTACTTGCATGTATTTTCATTCAGGGGACGAAACCGCTTTAGCAATCTTTCTTTTTCTTCATTTTCTCCATTTTTCTTTGAGTTGCATGATAAAAGAATTACTATGCTAGTAGTTTGGAAGTTCAGTTGTATTTTGGCTCGTCAGAAAAGTTACGTTAAATGCTCGCCAAGGCTCGCATTTAACAACTTTTCTAACTCACCAAAATACAGCTGAACTTCCAAACTACTAGCATAGTAATTCTTATATATGCCTTTGCAAACAGAGAATACCCAGATTAGATTGTTTCGGTAGGTGTCTGATCTGAGTGTCTGCTGTTTGCAAATACATCAAAGGCATTTCTATGAGGTAAAGGGTTAAAACTGTTCAGCATTATTCTAACAAGATGTGTTTGTGGAACACTATGCCCCCTCAATATGATATTTAACCCTGAAGGATGACCTTGATCTTGACATGTCACCCCTCAAACTGTGCAGCTTCATGGGGTACACATGCATACCAAATATAAAGTCTGTATCTCTAATGGTTCAAAAGTTATGGCCAATGTTAAAAGTTGGTGACCTTTGACCATGAAGGATGACCTTGACCTTGACATGTCACCCCTCAAACTGTGCGGCTTCATGAGATACACATGCATACCAGTATCAAGGCTGTATATCTACTAGTTCAAACGTTATGGCCAATGTTAATGACCTTTGACCTTCAAAGATGACCTTGACCTTGACATGTTACCCCTCAAACTGTGCAGCCAAATGAGAAACACATATATACAAACTATCAAGTCTGTGTCTCTACTGGTTCAAAAGTTATGGCCAATGTTAAAGTCTGTGACCTTTGACCCTGAAGGATGACCTTGACCTTGACATGTCACCCCAAAAAAATGTGCAGCTTCATGAGATACACATTCACCCCAAATATCAAGACTCTATCTCTATTGGTTCAAAAGTTATGGCCAATTTGATGTTGGTGACCTTTGACCCTGAAGGATGACCTTGACATGTCACCCCTCAAACTGTGCAGCTTCATAAGATTCACAAGTATGCCAAATATCAGGTATCTATATGTACTTGTTCAAAAGTTATGGCTAATGTTAAAGTCAGTAATTTGACCCATGTGTTTGACCTCTGACCTTTAAGGGTGACCTTGACCTTTACATGTCATCTTTCAAAATCTGCGGCTTTACGAGATACATATGCATGCCAAATATCAAGTTTCTGTCTGTACTGGCTCAAAAATTATGACCAATGTTAAAGTTACAGACAAAGAAACAGACAATTTGACCTTTGACCCTGAAGGATGACCTTGACCTTGACATGTTACCCCTCAAAACGTACAGCTTCATAAGATACACAAGCATGCCAAATATCAAGTCTCTATCTTTACTGGTCTAAAAGTTATGGCCAATGTTAAAGTCGGTGATTTGACCAATATATTTGACCCCTGACCTTTAAGGATGACCTTGACCTTGACATGTCATCCCTCAAAATGTGCGGCTTTATGAGATACATATGCATGCCAAATATCATGTCTCTATCTGTACTGACTCAAAAGTTATGACCAATGTTAAAGTAGCGTTAAAGTTACAGCCAAAAAACAGATAATTTGACCTTTGACCCTGAAGGATGACCTTGACCTTGACATGTCACCCCTCAAAATGTGCAGCTTCATGAGATACACAAGCATGCCAAATATCAAGTCTCTATCTCTACTGGTCCAAAAGTTATGGCCAATGTTAAAGTCGGTGATTTGACCCATATATTTGACCTCTGACCTTGAAGGATGACCATGACCTTGACATGTCATCCCTCAAAATGTGCGACTTTATGAGATACATATGCATACCAAATATCAAGTCTCTATCTGTAATGGGTGAAAAGTTATGACCAATGTTAAAGTTGCAGACAAACAGACAAACAAACAAACAAACAGACAGGGCAAAAACAATATGCCCCCCAGATTTGATCTGGGGGGCATAATAAAAATGAAAGAAATTGCTGTTAACCCATTCCCGAATAGGCTATTTTTAGATCCAACCTTTTTTATTAAATCTACCTAAAAGGAGCATTAACTAGAGAAAAGGAAATTTTCAGACTAGTGTAGTTTTGAAACCATTGTGATAAATAGAGCATTAATTTTGCTCCAGAGAAGCAAATGCTCGATTTATCACAATGTTTTCACAAAGTGACTTTTACAGAAGTGTCAAAAGGCATCAATATGTGGGAATAGGTTAAATAAGTAAAGAATTTAGATACTTTTTGGTAGGTGGCTGTTTAATGTAGGGTGAAAGTCATGCAGAAAGCTCCTCTAGGATCTTTCTGCATGACATTCACCTAGCATTAACCCTTTCCTTCATTTAAATGCCTTTTCACGCATCTGCAAATAGAGTAGACCAAGATCAGATGGTTTCTATAGGAGTCATCTGATCAGGATCTGCTCTGTTTGCTAATGGAATTTGATAAGATTTGTCCTTTGATTTCTAAAATGGCTACAATATTCCACTTTCCATATTTCATTATAACTAATGTGTCAATGAATATTCAGTATGTATTGAAATTTAGATTAAATATAGAACAGGGAAAGGGTTAAGCATTAAGCTGCCACCTGTCTCCAAGACCAATATTAAAATTTAATTTAATGTCTGGTTTTGGAGAGGTTTTACTGTACTGAGATGGCAAAAGGGTCAACTTTAGCAAGGTCACAAATTGTGTTTGTTACAAACCATATGTGTCCATGCACACTCAGTTATCTTTTTTTATACGCAAGAAGGTAACTTCGGTCGTATTATGGTATGCGCTTGTCCGTCAGTCCATCTGTCCATATAGCCAATTTTTGTCCGTACAATAACTTGACAACTATTGGATGTGCTGCCTTCATATTGATTTTGAGATCAGTCGGTCAAAGGTCAAGGTCACAGTGACCTTCAACTCAAAAATCTTGTCAGCTCAATAACTTGGTAAGTATTAGGTGTGCTGTCTTTATACTTATTAGGCAGGTTGATCATGGCTAGTAGATGACTCCTATTGATTATGAGGTCAGTTAGTCAAAGGTTAAGGTCACAGTGACCTTCAACTGAAAATCTTGTCCACCCTATGATTTGGTGAGTATTAGGTGTGCTGTCTTCATCCTTAGTAGGAAGGTTGGTCATGGCTAGTAGATGACCCCTAATTAATGATGACTTGTTTAAATTTCAGTACATAACTATGTCTGTATTATCATGTGTGTCTGTTATTCTGTCTGTCAGTCATTCTGGTCTGTCGTTTCCTGTCAGCTTGTCTGGTTGTGCATGCATAGATCCCACAACAGAACATTGTTATAAACCAGGGTTTCCAAATTGGAATTGCAGACTTCATTCTTATACCGCCATTCCCCTTAACACATACACATTTTAATAAATAAAAGTAAACTCTGTCTGTCCATCCATCCAATCCATCCATCCATCCATCTTGTTTGTAAACATTGTAGACCAGTCACAGTCTACAAAGTCTGGCACCCACTATTAGCATTAGCAGTATTTCATTATCAAATAGAAATGTAGAACTTTGATCTTGGTGTATACATTTGGATACTTATCTTTATTTGTTGCCCTGGCACAAGATGACTGTAATTCATTTTGCACATACAGTAAAATCTTGATTATTCGAACACTAAAATACCTATTATTATCGATCTGTAAGAAAGGTGGCAGCTTAATGCATGGTGAAAGTCATGCAGAAAGCTCCTCTAGGAGCTTTCTGCATGACTTTCACCATGCATTAAGCAGCCACCTGCATAAAAGTATCTAAATTCGTTTATACAGAAAATTCGAATAATCGAGGTTTTACTGTATTTCCTGTGTACAGATCTGTTAATAAATAGTCATTCATTGGATTTACCAGTATTCATTACTTTAATACTTCTGACAACAGTTAACATATGCTATTGTGTTCCTTAGAACAAGCATTTAGTATTCTGTGTTGCTTTTTCTACACTGCAGATATCCAAATCAACTGTCTACACAGGATGGAGGAAGTTTCTATTGAGGATCTGAGAGAGCGATTCAAGTTGTATGATATCAGACTCAATCCTAAGAAGTTCGATCTCCAGTATCCACCCGGCCTTTTGCGGAAAGCTTGCATTCTTATCCCATTGTTTTATCGGGATGGAGACTACAGAGTTATACTGACTGTGCGATCAAATGATCTCACACATCATGCTGGTCATGTAGTGTTCCCCGGGGGAATGCAGGATGACGATGATGAGGATGAGATTCATACAGCACTGAGGGAAGCTGAAGAAGAGATAGGACTAGACCCTAAATTTGTGGAGATAATTTGCATCTGTAGCCCAACTATTGTGAGACCAAATACGTTAGTATATCCTGTAATAGCCCGAGTGAAACCAGATTTCAAGCTCAAAATCAACGCAAAAGAGGTGTCTATGGCATTTGATCTTCCTCTAAGTAGGTTTTTAAGCAAGGAGCAACGGGAGATACTTGACGTCAAGTGGGAACCAGGGACAGTATACCATGCCTACCACTTTATAGACAATATCAATGGTACTGAAGTGGACACATGGGGGTCAACAGCTGGCTTCTGTATATACACTGCCATTGTACTGTATCAAAGTGAGGAGAAATTCAACTTAATAGATAATGAATTTATTTCTAAAGACAATGTATTTAATCCAGATAAAACACGAGAGATCATAGCTAGACTTTTAAAGATAAAACCAAAGTTTTAACCCTTTATTCCACACATAATTATGAAAGCAATAATGACCTCGTGAATATTAGTCAGATTAATTGTCAGAACAGCACACGGACACAGGAAAAGTTTGGCCATGGCAGATACTGTAGGATCATATCTATATTATATTATAAGCAAACAAAGCCCTCTCATCTGAGTCTAGACTGTATGCAAATGAATGGTAGGAGCCATCTGCTATGTTTGTGTACGATGTAATACAGATATGATTCAACAGTTTCTGTCATGGCCAAAGATTCCTGTGTCCATGTGTTATTTTAATGATTAAAATACAGTCAAACCTCTCTATAACAACCACTAAATTGCGTTAATTAGTTGGTATTTAGAACAGGTGGCTGCTTAAAGCAAGGTAAAAGTGAAACAGAACGCTCTTCTGTCGTCATTGTCAAAAAATATAAAGGGCCATAACTCCAAAAATTTTAAAATCAAGAGTTATGGTTCTTATGTAGGGGCCTATGTTCATATAAACACTTTTCACGCATTTGCAAACAGAGTAGACCCAGATCAGACGGCTCCTATAGAAGCTATGCTTGCTTATGGAATTTGATAGATCTGTGTCTTTAGTTTCTAAAATAGTTAAAGTGTTCTTCTTTCCATATTTGATTATAACTATTTTGTCCATGAATATTCAGGTATTAACTATTGACATTTGGACTAAATATAGAACAGGGAAAGGATTATACTAGAATGTCAACAACCTGTTAATCTGGCACATGGTCAAATCTCAAGTTCAACTGACATAATGACCTTATTTGACCCCAGGATAAGCAATTTAGTTGTTCTTACGGGTATATTCTAACTACCGTATCATATTCTCCCTAATAAACAACCCCACTCTAATAAATGCCCCACTCTAATAAATGCCCTCACACTGATAAATGCCCCACTCGAATAAATGCCCGCCTTGCCTCTAGGGTGAAATTAATGATTAATTAACTAAGACTCTATATCATAACCATTAACTAAAGAACAAGAGCTGTCACTGGACAGTGCGCTCAAATATTCTCAGTATTGATAGTGTAAAATGCTTGATAGTGGATTAAAATGGTGTCCAATGATGCTAGAAGTAAGCATACAATATTTTTACTAATAGTATTTCAGATGTTGGATCTCTTTGATGTCTTTAATAAACAAAAAAGTTGAAAAGGGCAATAATTTCTGTTAAAATGCTTGACAGAGTTATATAATTTTGCCTACAGATGAATCATGTGATGGTGAACAAGTGTTCCAAGTTTCTAAGCTTTACCTCAAAGAGTTATGTAAATAAGTGGACTTAAACAATAAGTTTCAAAGCTTTATTCCATGGCAAAAAGTGGACTTTAACAAAATCCTTAACCAAGGTGTGAGGTCGATGCCAGAGCAAGTAGGAAGGCTCCACTATTCTTTGAATAGTCAAGCTAAACAGTTCTTGTTGTTTCTTCAAAATACAGATGGAAGCTGAATTCAGACAAAAAGCGATGCTGAAAGCTCCCATAGGAGCTTACTGTATTGCTTTCATCCTGCATTAACCCTTTACTCCATGCATGTTCATGAATATTAATTAGAATAATTGTTACAATAGCATACAGACAAAGGAAGTATTGCAATTTGGCCATGACAGAATCTGTAGAATCGCGCGCCCCCCCCCCCCCCCCCCCCCCCAATATTGCCAAAACAATTTTGTTTAGTAATATTTTAGATCTATATACAATATAAACCTCTCTATAAAGACCACTAAATTGTGTTATTTAGAGCAGGTGACTGTGAAAGTAAAACAGAACGCTCCCAAAACACAAAATAATTGATGTAATTTAGTGGTTGTTGTATCTACTAAAAATTAATAAAACAATGATTTAGTAGGGGTGTTTTATTTCCCTCACCCAATTATAGCTCTTTTTCACAACATGTATTTCAAACACACTATTTCATCAAAACTATGTCATCACTATGTCATCAAAACTACGCCACCCCCCCCCCCCCCCCACCCCCCACCCCCATCCCAACTTCCAAAAATAAATTCTACACCCCCACTAATCTGAAATCCTGCATCCGCACCTGTATGGAGTAAAGGGTGAAACAACCATCATTGTTGAAAATGCAAAAAGTTCCTTTTAAATGTATATATAAATAATCTAATATTGTTTGTTTTCATTACTTTTGGTGAACTGTGATTGGCTGTATTTTTTTTTTTTCATACCCCTTTGAAAACATTATTAAGCCACGCCTTGTCGGGACTACTTTTTATTCATCCGCAGTTATAGGCATCGGTATTAAATCTTGAAAATAAATAAATGATTTGTGAATATTCATTATTGTTTTAATGTATTTCTTACATTCAGTAGTGACATTAAATTATTTATAAGTATTACACAGAATATGTTTTGTTTTCATGAAGGTATGAAAAAAAAACTTGATCACATTTTACTATGAAACTGTTTTGCAGTTTCATACAGTGAGACCAATTTTTTTTTTCATACCTCCATGAAAACAAACAATATTCTATATATTCCTTAACACAGTAATTCGCCCAGGAGTGTTTATTAGAGAAAGTATGGTATATCGCATTCACCTCATTGACAACATTTACACTGGCAATTAACCCATTCCCGCATAGGCTATTTTTATATCCAGCCTTTTTAATTAAATCTACCAAAAAGGAGCATTTACTAGAGAAAAGAAAATTTTCAGATTTGTGTAGTTTTGAAACCATTGTGACAGAGCATTTGCTCCTGTGGAGCAAATGCTCTATTTATCACAATGGTTTCACAAAGTGACTTTTACAGAAGCGTCAAAAGGCGTCAGTATGGGGTAACCGGTTAATTTCCATTCCCTGTTCTGTATGTATTCCAAATTTTAATACCACCTGGATATTCATGGATAAAGTAGTTATAATGAAATATGGAAGGTGGAACATTGTAGCCATTTTAGAAACTAAAGAAACAGATCTATCAAATTTCATTAGCAAACAGAGCAGAACCTGATCAGACAGCTCCTGCAGGCGCCATCTGATCTAGGTTTACTCTATTTGCAAATGTGTGGAAAGGTGTTTATATGAGGGCAAGGGTTAAATCATTAATTCACTCGACCTACATGTATGAAAAATACAAAGTCTTTGACCAGATTATCCAGCTGTTGGCCTGGTTTAACCCATAGAGTGCAGGAACTGGGTATATAAGACAAACAGTGTAGATCCTGAGAGAACCCATTGATCAGGGTCTGCACTGTTTGTTATTAAAAATCAGTTTCTTCGGAGGCAGTTTTAACCCATTCCTTCATAGGCTATTTTTAGATCCAACCTCTTTGAATAAATCTAACGAAAAGGAGCATAAACAGGAAAAGGATATTTTTTAGAATTTTGTAGTTTTGAAACGATTGTGATGAATAGTATGCTCTATTTATCACAATGGTTTCAAGAAGTGACTATTACAGAGGCGTAGAAAGGCGTTTTTTATGGAGTAAAGGGTTAATTTGGTTATGGGTTTATCATTTACTGGATAACCCAGCCCCTTTTATGACTTTGCTTATGTAGGAGCTGTCTGATCATTGTCCATCTGATCATGGTCTGCTCTGTTTGCTTTTATTTGTTACTGATCTGCTTCTCTACTGTTTGCACTGGCATTAAATTTCCTTATTTTATATTTTTTTCATTCAGGAATTAATTCTTTCCTTCATATAAACATGTTTTCACACATTTGCAGACAGAGTAGACACTGATCAGACAGCTCCTATAGAAGTTGTCTGATCAGAGTCTGTTCTGTTTGCTAATGGAATTGGATAGATCTGTTTCTTTAATTTTTTAAAATGGCTATAATGTTCCGCCTGCCATATTTCACTATAACTATTTTATCCATGAATATTCAGTAGGTATTGAAATTTGGAATAAATATAGAACAGGGAAAGGGTTATACCATAGATACATGTACATGTATTATCCCTTGTATATTATTTCATAAGCAAACAGAGCAGACCCTGATCAGGGGCTCCTACAAAAACTGCTTGTTCTTGGTCTAATCTGTTTGCAAAGATGTTAAAAAGTATATCTACAGGAGGTCATAACACCCCCCAGTTCAATGTACTATTTGGGATCATTTTCTAATATTTTAATATGTAGCCTTTTCAACAGTAATGAGACAGTTGTGTTGACAAACCAATTTGGACAATGGATGTATCATACAACAGACATTTAAAAAATAAAGGCAACTCACCCATATTTTAACAGGGTGACACTTCTCCATACTTCTATAAATATTCAACAGTCAAAAGGTTTAAAATTATTTTCATAATGGCATAATTATGAACACAGGATATTTTGACAATGGCAGTTTAAACTGTAGAATGAGATCTATACCATCTCATTGGCAAACAGAACAAAGATGGCCTTCAGGATCTGTCTGATCTGGGTCTACCCTTTTTACAAAGGCATGAAAAGGCATTTCTATCAGGTATAGGGTGATACAAGCAACATATTTCAGAGGAACAGATAAGCTGTGTATTTGAGTGTATTTAAGTGATTGCCAAATACTCAATTAATTTGAAATCAGTGAGTACCAAAACTCACTGAAAATTGAAAGTATCCAATTGAATCTGTAACATTTAAGTAAAAGAGAGCAGGTGCATTTAGAGTGTCATAATGTTTTGGGCAAATCTGACCAAAGCTGAACAGATCTATCACCATTTATTGCTTTTAAGCCATAAAATGTAGGTAACATTGTCTTATGTCCATTGCAAAGTAAATAATTTGTCTGTGACTATTTTTTCGTTCTTGCACAATTTTTGCAAGGCTAAATTTGCATTATGATCATTGGCCATTATACTAGACTCAAATGATCTCAAAGAGTACTCAATTTGTTTTCATGGATACTCAATTACTTTTAAAAGTGCTGAAATACTCACTTAACCCTTTCCCTGTTCTATGTTTATTTCAAATTTCAATACCTACTGAATATTCATGGACAAAATAGTGATAATGAAATATGGGAGGTGGAACATTGTAGTCATTTTATAAACTAGGGAAACAGATGTATCAAATTCCATTGGCAAACAGAGCAGACCCTGACCTGAGACGGCTCCTATAGGAGTCGACTGATCTGGGTCTACTCTGTTTGCAGTTGCATGAAAACACATTTATATGAAGGAAAGGGTTAACCTACATAGCTTATCATTCTGTTCCTCTTATATTTTAGAGCTTGGTGAATCCCAAGTGCTTATACTTGCACTTTTAGCAAAGCACTCTCTAAAATTATCAAACAGATGTTTTAGCCCTCTTCTTTGTTAGAAAAATAAAACGAGATATCTACTTTCTTTATTTTTATCACCAGCTCAATTTTCGTGTGTTCATTTTAACCCTTTCCTGAAAATAAACACCTTTTCATGCATTTGAAAAGTTAACCCTTTCCCTCATATAAACACGTTTTCACGCATTTGCAAAAAGAGTAGACCCAGATCAGACGGCTCCTATAGGAGCTGTCTGATAAGGGTCTGCTCTGTTTTTCAGTTGAATTGGATGGAAGTTTCTTTACTTTCTAAAATGGCTACAATATACCATCTTACATATTTCATTATAACTAGTTTGTCCATGAATATTCAGTGGGTATTGAAATTTGAAATAAACATAGAACAGAGGAAGGGTTAACAGAATAGACCCAAATCAGAAGGTTCCTGTAGGAGCCATCTGATTAGGGTTTGCTTTGTTTGCCTATTATGACATGATATAGATCTGATTCTACAGTTTTTGACACAGTAAAAATTTCCCTTGAAAATTTTACATTTTGAAAATCAGCTAATAAATATTCATGATGTCATTATTTCTTACAAAATATTGAACAGGTAGAGGGTTTAACTCCTCCTCACCTGTTGAAACCATTGTCGACTGTAAAAGTCACTTTGTGAAACCATTGTGATAAATAGAGCATTTGCTCCTATAGGAGCAAATTAATGCTCTATTTATCACAATGCTTTCAAACTACAAAATTCTAAAAAAAATCCTTTTCTCTAGTTAATGCTCCTTTTCAGTAGATTTATTCAAAGTGGTTGAATCTAAAAATAGCCTATGAGGTAATGGGTTAAAAGAACACTTGGTTACATGTAAAATGTAAATACCTTTGCAAATCCGTTTTGATCCATATGTGTCTTATGTTTTCAAAACAGTTAACTAACTCTTTTTCAGTCCATATATATAACTACTGAATATTCATGGCCAAAATAGTAATAATTAAATATGGAAGGTGGAGCATTCTAACCATTCTAGAAAGTAAAGAAACAGATCTTTCAAATTTCACCAGAAAACTGAGCAGACCCTGATCAGACCGCTCCTACAGGAGCTGTCTGATCTTGGTCTACTCTGTTTACAAATGCATTAAAATACATTTATATGAAGGAATGGGTTAATACACCACTTACAATTCACAGAAGAAATTGATGGAAAATGCACACTGAAAAGCAGACAACATTGTTTGCAGATGGAAACTCTTTGGCGCCAAAAAGTTACATCATTTTAAAATTTTGCAGGTGAAGCAGCAATTCGTTCAGACCTTTTCAAATATCTTGGATAAATGAATAAACTTCCGTCTTATCTAATGTTTGACACCCTCACTGTTAACCCATTACCTCATAGGCTATTTTTAGACCCAACCCCTTTGAAAAAATCTACCAAAAAGGAGCACTAACTAGAGAAAAGGAAAATTTTAGAATTTTGTAGTTTGAAACCATTGTGATAAATAGAGCATTTGCTCCTATAGGAGCAAATGCTCTTTTTATCACAATTGTTTCACAAAGTGACTTTTACATTACAGAGTCAACAAAAGTCGTCAATATGAGGAAATGGGTTAATGTTTAAGAAGATTTTAAGAAATAAAAAGAACAATGATCCTATTCGAAAATCAAGTACCGGTAACTTAAATTTTGCAGATCTCTACTAGTTATTGGGTGAAGAATTAAGTATCTCTCAAGAGTTTCCATCTGCTTCTTAACCCTTTCCCTCATACAAGCGCATTTTCACGCATTTACAAACAGAGTAGACCCAGATCAGAAGGCTCCTATAGGAGCCGTTTGATCAGGGTCTGCTCTGTTTGTTAATAGAATTTGACCAGTCTGTTTCTCTACTTTCTAAAAGGCTACAATGTTCCACCTTACATATTTCATTGTAACTATTTTGTCCAGGAATATTCAGTAGGTATTGAAATTTGGAACAAATGTAGAACTGGGAAAGGTTTAAATAATTAGTGTACAGACATTAGTATTGTTAGAAAGTGTCTTCTACAAAAACTGTTGTTTGCTAGAGTTCTCAAAGCAGAACACTTGAATTGCTGTATATTCTTATTGAATTTAACCCTTTACTCCATAAGTACAGTAAAAAAAAACTCTAAACAGGAATTCTAGTAGAGAAGAAGTTAGATACTTTTAGGCAGGTTGCTGCTTAATGCAGGGTGAAAGTCATGCAGAAAGCTCCTGGAGGAGCTTTCTGCATGACTTTCACCCTGCATTAAGCTGCCACTTGTCTCCAAGACCGATAATTATACTAAATTTAATGTCCGGTTATTAGGGGTTTTACTGTATGCCTTTTCATGCCTTTGCCAACAGAGTGATCGACCATGATCAGATGATTCCTATAGGAGATGTCTGATCAGGGTTTGCTCTGTTTACTTATTAACTAATATAATAGTAGATAGGATTCTAATCATTCTACAGTTACTGATGTGGCCAGAAGTTACTGTGTCCATTATGCTTTTAAAAAAATTAATCTTATTAGTATTCATGATGTCATTATTTCTTACAGAAATATTCATGGAGTATGCAGTTGTTTTCTGCTGTCTTCTTAAATTCTCATAGTGAAAATAACTTTCAATTTTTCCCAATATCAAAAAGATTTATCCTGGTGAGATTTAAAGTAAATCTACATTAACCCTTTACTCCATGAATATCCATATAAGAAATAATGACATCATTAATATTAATTAGATTAAAAGTTATAATAACAAAAGAACACAGGAATGTTTGGCCAGTGCTGAAACTGTAGAAACATATCTATATCATATCAGAAGCAAACAGTGCAGACCCTGATCAGACGGCTCCTGTAGGAGCTGTCTGATCTGGGTCTACTCTGTTTGCAAGGCATAGAAAGGCGTATTTATGGAGTAAAGCTAAAAGGGTTTACTCTTACGATGTGGGAACAAAATTAAATAGCCTTTGCAAACGGTGTAGACCCAGATCAATAAATTCCCGATGAAGCCCTTTGATGAAGATCTGCACATCCAATGTCAACCTGGAAGAGTCCATTTGAAAAGTTAGTATTTGAAGTATTTACCATTTCCCTGTTCTATAGTTATGTAAAAAATAATGACATTATGAATATTTATTAGCTGATTTGTTTTTATTATGACATATGAACTTATGAATTTCAGATCTATTATAAGTTCACCAGCAAACAGAGTAGACCCTGGTTCTACAGGAGCTATCTGATCTGGGTCTACTCTGTTTGCAAAGGGGAAGAAAAGTATTTATATGAAGGAAAGGGTTAAGAGACAGACAGTATGCAAAGTTAACCCCTCGCTTGCTATTCTTGTCCTACCTGTAAATAGTGAAGACCCAGATGAGACAGCTCCTGCAGGAGCTGTCTCATCAGGGTCTGCACTATTTACAAATTGATTGCTTTTGAACGCACATATCCCGTGTGAAAAGAGCGCTATATAAATGTGGTATAATAATAATAATAATTGTGCAACCAGTGCACTCCACAGCAGTGGTTGCACAGCGAAATACTCGTACACAGTGAAGGGTTAAGCACAGTTTATCTGTTGCATTACAGCATGCTAAGAATAAAATAATCTGCTGTTCAAACATTACAATTCCCGAACAACAGTATTATTTGCATGTGAAGTAATTATAGTTGTCTACATTTGTTGTCTGCTGCAACTTTCAAGTGAAATAGTCCGCTAGTCAATGGTATTATACCGTTAATGATCAGCAATACAGTAAAACTTCGATTATTCGAACACTAAAATACGTATTATTATCGATCTTTAAGACAGGTGGCAGCTTAATGTATGGTGAAAGTCATGCAGAAAGCTCCTCTAGGAGCTATTTCAGGAGCTTTTTGCATGACTTTCACCCTGCATTAAGCTACCACCTGCCTAAAAGTATAATGTATCTAAATTCTTTTCTACTAGAATTCTGGTTTAGGTTTTTTTTACTGTAATTACAGTCATATACATTTGTCATCTGCTGCAATTCTTAAGTGATACGGTATTAGTCTGCTGTTCAATATTATCTCTTTGATTTCTAGTAGGGAAGAATTTTGATAAACCCTAGAGGAGCTGTCTGCATGACTTTCACCATGCATTAAGCAGCCACCTGTCTCCAAGATCGATATTTATACTAAATCTTACGTTCGGTTTAGAGGGGTTTTACTGTAATTGCAGTCTGCATAATTTGTCATCTGCTGCAGCAATTCTCAAATGAAATAGTCTGCTGCATAACTGATTGTAGTCTGCATAATTTGTCATCTGCTGCAGCAATTCTCAAATGAAATAGTCTGCTGCATAACTGATTGTTACATAAGTCTGCATAATTTGTCATCTGCTGCAGCAATTCTCAAATGAAATAGTCTGCTGCATAACTGATCAGCCACATCATCTCTTTGTTTGCAAAGTAATTGGAGTCTTCAAAATTTGTCGTCTGCTGAATTATTCTGATGTTAATTTTTCATTTATTTCTCTTGAAAACTATAATCAAAGTGTCAATCAGAGTGACTTGCCATTTATCTGGATCTGATTTTTGCATAACCCTTACTCCAGGTCCAAATATATGCCTTTTAATGCTTGGGCAAATAGAGAAGACCCAGATCAGATAAATGCAAAGGCACTAAAAGATGTAGAGTGAGATAAAGTGTTAACCTTTTCCTCCATAAATATGCCTTTCTATGCCTCTGTAAAAGTCACTTTCTGAAACCATTGTGATAAATAGAGAACTCGTTTCGCTCTATTTGGCATTTGTACGAATTTCAAAAAAAATATAGCCTTTCATTCAGAATTGATTCTGTTGTTAAACAAAGACCATTCAGACCTGACAATGGTTAAATGCCTAAGCTCACGCAATTCATATTGCATAATATGTTCAACAATTGTCAAATCACAATTACAGTGTCTACACCAGTACCATTATCTGACAGAAGGACAATTGGAAAGATTGTTTCAATGTATTACATACTACACATATAACTACGGTATTTATGAAATCTGGTATTGTTATAGCATAAATGCACCTCAAACTTTACCTATTCAATATTCCTGTAAGAAATAATGGCATCATGTATATTAATTAGATTACTTTTCATAATGACATATGCACACAGGACATTTTGGCTTAAAAAATGAAGACCCAGATCAGAGGTCTTCTTGTGGAGTCCATTGATCAGTGTCTGCACAGTTTGTCATTCAAAATCATCAAGCAAGTTAAAACCTTACAGGCAGAGTGGACTCTATAGTTAACCCTTTCCTTCATATAAATGCTTTTTCACACCTTTGCAAACAGGGCAAATCCAGATCAGATGGCTCCTGTAGAAGCTCTCTGATCTTGGTCTGCTCTGTGTGCTTATGAAATTATATTGATCTTATCCTACATTTTTTTTATTGTGTTTAAGATAACAACTATTCACTTTTAACCCTTCGCTTACTATTCACGTCAATATACCTACCTGTAAATAGTGAAGACTCAGGGTCTGCACTATTTACAAGTTGATTGTGCAACCAGTGCACTCCACAGCAGTGATTGCACAGCGATATACTTGCACACAGTGAAGATATATGTAATTATACAACAGGGCATGGGTAAAGAAGGAGAAATGCATTTTAAAATTCAGCAAGAGAAGGATTAAATTGTTACCCAATAAAAATAAGTAAATGAATATTCATGAAGTTATCAGTTCATGCAAAATGTTCATTAGGAAAAGGATTGAACACAGAAATTCAGCTTTGAAAGTGTTAACCCTTTCCTCCATGTAAATGTGTTTTAATGCATTTGCAAACAGAGCAAACCCAGATCAGATGGCTCCTATAGGAGCCGTCTGATCAGGGTTTGCTTTGTTTGCTAATGGAATTTGATAGATCCGTTTCTTTAGTTTCTAAAATGTTACACCGTCCATATTTCATTATATCTAATGTGTCTATAAATATTGTTTTTTATTATACAGTAGGTATTGAAAATTGGGCTAAATAGAGAACAGGGAAAGGGTTAACTGTAATTCAGCATTGAAAGTGTTAACACTTTACTCCATAAATATGCCATTCTATGCCTTTGTAAACAGTGAAGACCCAGGTCAGATAGCTCCTATAGGAGCCATCTGATCAGGGTCTGCTCTGTTTGCTTATGATATACTATAGATATGATTCTACAGTTTCTGCCTTGGCCAAAAATTCATATGTCCATGTGCTATTATAACAATTTGATCTAATTGATATTCATGACATCATTATTTCTTACATAAATATTCATGGAGTAAAGGGTTAACAGTAAGGCTATCTCAAGCTCAGCCAGTGCATGCAGATAAAGTTAACATGCAATATCTCTAAAACCTTGATAAAAAGATTAATTCTGACAGTACAGTTTATTGCCATCCATTATAACAAACACACATACAATACCGTATATACGCTAGATATAAGGACACCCTATCTCTCTCCTCCACTTGTAATATTTATTATAAGTGTATTCTGCATTGTTTTAGTAATTAAGTAATGGATTCGAGTAGCAACAATCATTCAAAATTACGGTATGTAGACCCTGATCACTGTTCCTTTGGGAGCAATTTGATCTGGGTCTGCACTGTTTGCCAAAGTTTTTTTTCTGGTGATATGGTAGTTACAACACTGATTTCACTTGTTCTCCAAGTAGTGAACAAATAAGGAAAACAAACACAGTAATTGATCGCAAGACTTGTTGGCTGTTGATCCTCTTGTTATCTCTTAACCATTTCCCTGTTCTATATTTTTTCCAAATTTTAGTACCTACTGAATATTAAAGGAAAAAATGGTTATAATGAAATATGGAAGGTAAATTGTAGCCATTTTAGAAACTAAAGAAACAGGTCTGTCAAATTCCATTAAAAAACAGAGCAGACCCTGATCAGATGGCTCCTGTAGGAGCCGTTTGATCTGGGTCTACTCTGTTTGCAGATGCATGAAAAGGCATTTTTATGAAGGAAAGGGTTAACCATTTACTCCATGAATATTCATGTAAAATAATGACATCATGAATATTAATTAAATTATTTTTATATGGGTATTCATGGAGTAAAGAGTTACACTTTAGCTTGCTGAAAACTGGTTTTCCTTTGAATTTACATCTTTATCAATTTCAAAATATAACCCTCGCAATATTGACCACTTTTAAGAGGACTATTTCTGAGTCTTTAACCCTTTCTCTGTTCTATGTTTATTCCAAATTTTAATACCAATTGAATATTCATGAACAAAACACTTATAATCAAATCTGGAAGGTGGTACATTGTAGATATTTTAGAAAGTAAAGACACAGATCTATCAAATTCATTAAGCAAACAGAGCAGACCCTGATCAGACGGCTCCTCTAGGAGCCGTCTGATCTTGGTCTACTCTGTTTGCAAATGGGTGAAAACATGTTTCTATGAGGGAAAGGGTTAATATAGGTGGTAGCTTAATAATTATCAGATGAAAGTAATGCATCCCATATATGGCGTAAAGGGTTAATTAAGAAGAACAGTGACAGGTTTTTAGGTAGGTAGCTGCTTTAACCCATTCCTTCATAGACCATTTTTACTTTTTTAGATCCAACCACTTTGAAAAATTCTACCGAAAAGGAGCATTAACTAGAGAAAAGGAAATATTTTAGAATTTTGTAGTTTGAAACAGTTGTGATAAATAGAGCATTTGCTCCTATAGGAGTAAATGCTTTATTTATCACAATGGTTTCAATAGGTGATTTTTATAAAGAGGCATAGAAAGGTGTATTAATGGAGAAAAGGGTTAATTAATGCATGTTGAATGTCATGCAAAAAGCTCCCAGTGGAGCTTTCGACATGATTTACATCCTGCATTAAGCTGCCACCTATCTTAATCTTTTCCTTCATAATAAATACATTTTCACGCATTTGCAAACAGAGTAGACCCAGATCAGATGGCTCTTACAGGAGCCGTCTGATCAGGGTCTGCTCAGTTTGTGTATGAAATTATAGTGAATCTGATTCTACAGATTCTACCAATACCAAAACATCCTGTACAAAGTTAACCCTTCGCTTGCTAATCGCGTCAATATACCTACCTGTAAATAGTGAAGACCCAGATCTCATCAGGGTCTACACTATTTACAAGTTAATTGTGCAACCAGTGCACTCCACAGCAGTGATTGCACAGCGAAGTACGTGTACACAGTGAAGATATATGTAATTATACAAGAGGGCATGGGTAAAGAAGGAGACATGTATTTTAAAATTCTGCAAGAGAAGGGTTAACATAATTATGCTAATATAAAAATTCAGCTGATGAATATTCATGTCATTATTCCCAACATGAATTTTGAACAGGGAAAGGATTTATAGACCAATAATGATACCTATTTGAGAGTATGGATTAGAAAGAGGTTTACTGTAAATATAAAATGAGATAAATATATGCTTACTTCACAAATGTGACACACACATGCTAAATAGAACCAAAAAAGCACTTAAAAATAACGAAAAATAACAGACAAAGGTTATCTGTGGTGCATGACAAACTCAATGTAAATGTCAGTCATATTTGTTTTGGTGATAAATGACATTGTTGGTGCAACAGACATGTTTTGTCAAGGTTGCCAAGTGAATTATGATATCTCTTTCAGCTCTTATCTTCAGAGCTACAGATAAAGATGTGTACCCAAATACTAAAATTGTCATTTCTCCACCAAACCCTATACTGTGACCATTCTTTAGAATCGTCTCTTTGAGACAATTCTAAAGAGTGGTCACAGTATAGGGTTTGGTGGAGAACTAAGGAAGCTATTCTTGAAAATATTCAGTTTTCACATCTTATCTGGACCTCTGATCTTATAAGGAAAGTGTTGTCAATCACAGCATTGCTTGCTTTAAAAACTTGAAACTAACTCTTCCATGTTCAAATTGTTGTTTAATTTCCTCTATATCTAAAAAGTTATACCCTGGGTGAATGAATGAGTTGGTTTAGGGCCAAGAATAAAAAATACATGCAACACACATGGTATACCATGAAAATAATATTCATCTTCTTCAGTTCTGACTTATGTTTAACCCTCTAGAACACATGCACTGCCATTTGCTAACAGTGGAAACCCAGATCAGAGGGCTTCTAGAAGGTCTGCACTGTTTGTCAATCCAGGCCTTCCATATTGAGTGGACTCTTTAGTTACACACTGTTGGGCTATTAACCATTTCCTCCATAAATTCCCCTTTCTATGCCTCTGTAAAAGTCACTTTTTGAAACCATTGTGATAAATAGAGCATTCGCTCCTCAGGAGCAAATGTTCTATTTATCACAATGGTTTCAGAACTATAAAATTGTAAAACAATTTCTTTTCTCTAGTTAATGCTCCTTTTTAGGGTTTCGGCTTTGCCGAAATCCTTATAAAATGGATTGCGACTCAAACTTTCACGGAAAACCCTATTGCACGAGCTCTACCTAGCGGGAATCCCCCTAAGAGAATACGCGCATGTGCAGTGCTGGCTTACAATCCGGTTCCGGAATCTTACAAAGTATATGGAAGGTGGATCCATTAGCAAACAGAGCAGACCCTGATCCTATGGGAGCTGTCTTATCTGGGTCTATTCTGTTTGCAGATGCATGAAAACAAGTTTATATGAGGGAAATTAAGGGTTAAATAGACTTCTTCACATCAGAAACTACAGTATAAAGGTTAAAGCACTGGTGGTCAGTAGTGCAGGGCAGCTGTTACATCATGCTTAAATCTCTCAAGGACATACGCTTAACTCTTTGCACTCTAGCGGCGAAACTGTGATTACCTATGCAAACAGTTTGGATCCAGATGAGAGGCCACATAATTCTGCGTCTCATCAGGATCCAAACTGTTTGTCATCTTGACCCTGTTTTTGCATAAAATGAAAGAAAGTTTATTTAAGAATTGAAGCAGACGGCAATTTTTGCAGAAGAAAAATTACTCAGCATTGTAAGGATTAACCAAGCTGTAGAGATCTGTAATATCGTCTGCTTCAGGTTTGTCATCACTTGAATTTCTAAAAGATCAGTTTTAGGCATTTTGACCTAAGGCAAAATTGTCACAAGTTGTAAACAGTTTAGATTTTGGTCAGACAGTTACTTGGTATCAGATCTGAATCCAAACAGTGTGTCCCACTTTGCCAACCTCTATTGTTTAAGTACTTTGGATGGTATATTCTAGTATTAACAATAACTATTAAAAGGAAACAAGGGTTTTTGTATCCTTTATATTATTAAAAAAAATCACTAAAAGGAAAAAAGGAGGAAGGCAAACAAAATGAGACAAAACACTTTCTTATCTTTTAATGTATATACATTTCATCATTTATTGATTTACGTGTCAGGCTTATAGTATCTTATAGTGTCTTATAGTATCTTATAGTAATGTATATAATTTATTTCTAATTCATATCATTTATTTCTATGACGCCGGTTACTGATCAGGGACTGTAGTGTTTACAACACTAACTGTAATTTACATGTACGACTATAATTTATTTTTAATCATATCATTTTTTGATATACTTGTTACATGTATGATGCTGCAAATAGCGAAGACCCTGACCAGTTGTGGTAACTGATCGGGGTCTGTATTGTCTGCAGCACAGACTCACAAATTGGCCCTGCACAGACTCACACTCGCAGTCTCCTCAGGAAAATACAATGCAATCACACAAAAAGACAAAGTATAGGCATGGATAAACTATTCTATGAACTTCAGGGTCTTTTCTGTTTGCAAAAGCATAGAAAGGCTTATTTTTGCTCAGACCAATTGTATCCGATATGAAACCCTGACATCGTCTTCACTATATACTATAAAGTGAAACAATATTATGTGTCTAACAACCCATATACCAATGGGAGGTTTTACTTCAAATTTTCACCCATGATAAGCTGTCAACCTTGATGTGAAAATTTTCTTAAATAATGTAATTATTGCTCTGACCATTATACCAGAGTTATGGGACTCTGAAATTTTCTTCACTATATAACACATAGTCAAAAGTGCTTGATATAGAGACACTATTGTTAGGGGGAGGGGTGCATCAGTGTCTTGGAAACACTTTTCTAGTTAATTTTATTTTCCCTGTTGTATCCTGCCATGCTAAGTTGAAATATATTTGTTACTTTATAATTTGTCATATTGTTAATATCACCCCACAGTATATTTGGCAATTATTTGTAGGGTATTTAGAATCATAAGGAATATGTCTAAAATTGGTGGAAGTGTATATATGGTTAAGTGAATGATGCATGCTAATTACTGTTATGATCCACCAGATAGTAGCAGAAGTTTGACCCTTACTTTCAAATAATGGAGTGATGGCTCTTTACTACATTAAACTATCAATTTTGGCTCTATTGGCACAAAGTGGCAAGTTGAGCTATTGGAATCGCCCTGTGTGTGACATGTTCATAAAACAATTCTTTAAATGTCTTATAAACTACTGACATGATTTTCAGAAAATTCCACAGCAAACAATCAATATAATATATATTATGTCCGAAACCTTCAGTACTGTCAGTACTTTGATTAGTAGATTTTTATTCAAATAGATTGGGTCTAAAAATAGCCTATGAGGGAATGGGTTAAGCATTGAAAAGATTAACCCATTCCCTCATAGGCTATTTTTAGATCCAACCTCTTTGAATAAATCTACCGAAAAGGAGCATTAACTAGAAAAAGGGAATTTTTTTTTAGATTTTTCCTATGGGAGCAAAATGCTCTCTTTATCACAATGGTTTCAACATGTGACTTTTGCCTTTTGCAGAGGCGTCAAAGGCGTCAATATGAGGGAATGGGTTAATGATGGCCATTTTGACCTGGATATATGTGACCCCAAAATAAAATCCATGTGTGAAAATATGACCTTGACCTATAAGATACCAATCCTATTGCAAAATCTTTATTTCCATCCAAACAATCTTCACACCATGGTTGGTCAGTATGTTTTTCTTACCTAAAATAATTGTCTGGAAATCAATTTCTATTTTAAAATTTGTGACCTTGACCCCATACCCCATTAATACCATCCCAAAGCTATCAAAGCGTCAAAGCTATCTGTAGATCAAGTTTGGTCATAATATAACTACATGTATCAAAAAAGACATTTTTGTCCAGAAACTAAAAGTTTTAAGCCAGTCAGTCTGCCCAATAAAATCTGCTCACTCATGCAACAGTCTGTCAGTATGCCTAATGAATTGTAATTACATACAGTAAAACCTCTCTATAACGGCCACTAAATTACATAAAGTATTTTGTGTAAAAGGCAGATGGTTGCTTAAAGCAAGGTGAAAGTTAAACAGAACGCTCCTATAGGAGCGTTCTGTTTAACTTTCACCTTGCTTTAAGCAGTCACCTGCCCTAAATACCAACAAATTAACACAATTTAGTGGTCGTTATAGAGAGGTTATACTGAACTCCAAACAAACAAAATTTTATGCAATAGATTTTTTCTTTAAAAATCTAGTTAACCCTTTACTCCATGGATATGCATGTAAGAAGTTATGACATCATGAATATTAACTCAGTTTTTGATATAGCACTATGATCAAAATAATTGTTTATCATTGCAGAAACTATAGAATCAGTTATTTTATTTAGTATTATCATAAGTAAATGGAGCAGACCCCGATCAGACAGCTCCCTTAGGAGCCATCTGATCTAGGTCTACTATGTTTGCAAAGGCACAGAAAGGCAAATATTTAGGGAGTAAAGGGTTAAAGAGAATGGATGAAAACTTAACTCGAATTAGTTTCTGCCAGAGGCGGTGATATTTGCCAAAAGACCATTAAGTTCCATAACCACAGCAAAGTAAGAATGAGCATCGTTCTGGTGTAAGTCCAATCTGGATTTCATATAACAAAGTTATTCTGTGTCATGTCTCCTGGATCCAGTCCAAGCTGTTTGCAACTTCAATGCTCACTTAAGTTTATGAAGTAAAAACCCCCCAGAAAATCAGTCAAAAATAATTGTGATGAATACTGGCTGCTTCATATCTAAGATCATTCTTTCTTCAAACATATTATCTAAGTGTAAAAGAGTTTGAATGCAGATAAGATGCCAGATTAATTATTGATGTTTCATCCAAATCTGCAACGTTTATGCAGAGCTACAGATAAAGGTGCATACCCAAATACTAAAATCGTCATTTCTCCACCAAACCCTATGCTGTGACCACTTTTTAGAATCGTCTCGAAGAGAGACGATTCTAAAGAGTGGTCACAGTATAGGGTTTGGTGGAGAAAAGGAAATTATTCCTGAAAATGACTTAATGTATGAATCTTATCTAGAGCTTATATATACCACAAATATCAGGACACCCTGGCTGTTTGTAAAGTTGAATAAGTCAATTCTGCTCAACCTTGACAACTTAAAATGAAACTGATGGAGTAGAAAATTGTGTAGACCCAGATCATAATGCTCCTTCAGGAACAGTTTTATCCGAGTCTGCACTGTTTGCATGAGTTTCTCCAGATACTTAGGGTAATGATGAATTTGCCCATAGCACACTAAAGATTAACCCTATACTCCATTAATATTTGTGTAAGAAATAATTATGTGTGTATGGATATTAACCCATTTCTCCATAAATACGCCTTTCTACGCCCCTGTAAAAGTCACAGAGGTTGTATCTAAAAATAGGTAATGGGTTAACAGTAAATACGCCTTTTTACACCCCTGTAAAAAGATGCATGACTTCAAGAATATTCATTACCTTAGTTTTTATAAGAGCCAATGAACAAGGAAAGTTTGGCCATTAACCCATTACCTCATAGGCTATTTTTAGATACAACCTCTTTGATTAAATCTACCGAAAAGGAGCATTAACTAGAGAAAAAGAATTTTTAGAATTTTGTAGTTCCTAAACCATTGTGATAAATAGAGCATTACAGAGGCATAAAAAGGCATATTTATGGAGGAAAGGGTTAAATTAATTTTTATATTGTCAAATTTTCATAGAAATGTTTGGCTTAGACAAAAACCATAGGATCAGATTTATATAATGCAATAAGCAAACAGTGCAGACCTTGATCAGACTGGGTCTACACTGTTGGCAAAGGCTTGAAAAGGCATGTGTATGAAGGAAAGAGTTAACCCTTTCCTCCACAAATACGCCTTTCTACGCCTCTGTAATTGTCACCTGTTGAAACCATTGTGATAAATAAAGCATTTGCTCCTATAGGAGCAAATGCTCTATTTATCACAATGGTTTCAAACTACAAAATTCTAAAATTTTCCTTTTCTCTAGTTAATGCTCCTTTTCGGTAGATTTATTTAAACAGGTTGGATCTAAAACTAGCCTATGAGGGAATGGGTTAAGAACTAATTTATCGGTAATAATAACTGATGTCATTATTGCTTTCACAAATATTCACGGAGTAAAGGGTTAACGTCGGAAAAAAAACATACCAGTATGTATAATTCTTCTGCATTTGACATTGAAAAATAGTAAACATTATTTGCATGTTGTCTTGTATGATATTCAGCTGTTTCTATGTAATCTAAATATATCTACTACCGTAATATAACCCTTTCCGTATTTACCCGAAATATTCAGACACACTGAATCACCCATTGCTGTCAGTTCGCAAGGCTGAATAAGTGAAGTTTGCACCATTTTGAAATGTAAATAACACATGTAGTGTAGACCCAGATCAAAGTATTCTTGTAGTTTGTCTGTACATAATAATAGTAACCAGTGTAATATTTAGCCAGACAAACTTAGTCAAATGGTACAGTTAAACTCTATCAGTTTCATTCAACTCTTTGAATGTTGAGTACTCAAAGTGAAATGTTTCATTGTTTCATTATTGTTTAACCCTTTGCACGCTAAGTAATTTCTCGTCTGCAGCAATTGTTGTCTGCTTCAATTCTTAAAATAAACTTTCTCTCATTTTTTTGCAAAAATATGGTCAAGATGACAAACAGTTTGGATCCTGATGAGACGCCGCATAATGCGGCGTCTCATCAGGATCCAAACTGTTTGCATAGGTAATCACAGTTTCGCCGCTAGCGTGCAAAGAGTTAAGCAATAAAGTCAATTCAGTATGAAAGGGTATACTTTGAAAGAAGAGTTTGTGTAACTAACAGGAGACATCCTGATCAAAGGGCTTGTCTATGAACCCTCTGACCTGGGTCTACACTGTTTGCAACTGACAGTACACTAATTATAATGTCCTGCATTCCAAGGGTTATGGTTATCAAAACAGTTCCATATTGACTTACAAATCGTAATATTAACCCTTTCCCTCATATTGACGACTCTGTAAAAGGTTTCAAAACTATTGTGATAAATAGAGCATTTGCTCCTATAGGAGCAAATGCTCTATTTATCACAGTGGTTTCAAACTACAAAATTTTAAAATTTTCCTTTTCTCTAGTTAATGCTCCTTTTCAGTAGATTAATTCAAAGAGGTTGTATATAAAAATAGCCTATGAGGTAATAGGTTAGCAGTACCGGTAAATACAGCACACACCCAGTTGGTAAATGTTGTTTACAAAATGTGCTCTATGCTTTACCCTTTACCTGATGAATATTCACATAAAGAATAATCAGAGGTTCAGATAAGATGCGTAAATTAAAACGTTTTCCGGAATAACTTCTTTATTTCTTCAACAAACCCTATGTTGTGATCACTCTTTAGAATCTCCTTGAAAAGACGATTCTAAAGAGTGGTCGCAACAAAGGGTTTGGTGGAGAAATGAAGATTTTAATATTTGAGAATGCACCTTTTGTTGTTCTGAATAATGAATGTGTGAATATCAATTAGCTGAATTTCTATAATGGCGTTATAAACATGGAACTTTTAGGGCCTCACAGAAAGTCAGAAACTGTAGAATGCTATTTCATATGCAAACAGAGTAGACCCTGATCAGACGACTCCGTTATCTGATCTGGATCTACTCGGTTTGCATAGGAATAAAAGGTGTCTTTATCAGGTAAAGAGTTATTTCTACAAAGTAAATTTCTTTCTTCAACTCTTTTAACCCTTTCCCTCATAGAAACATGTTTTCACGCATTTGCAAACAGAGTAGACCCAGATCAGGGTCTGCTCTGTTTGCTTATAGAATTTGATAGATCTGTTTCTTTGCTTTCTAAAATTTATATAATGGGTCACCTCCCATATTTATTTATAACTATTTTGTTAATGAATATGCAGTAGGTATTGAAATTTTGCCTAAATGCAGAACAGAGAAAGGGTTAAAACAATGATCAGAGTGTAAAACTATTCCAATCCTAAGAGATGCGAAGTTATATAAGCACATGTATATATATATATACTAATGTGCATGTATTCAGCATTGAATTCATGCATCGAGTAAGATAAACAGACATGTTGCAAGAGATTATTACAATTTAACCCTTTCCTCCATAAATACGCCTTTCTACGCCTCTATAATAGTCACTTCTTGAAACCATTGAGATAAATAGAGCATTTACTCCTATAGGAGCAAATGCTCTATTTATCACAATGATTTCAAACTACAAAATTCTAAAATTTTCCTTTACTCTAGTTAATGCTCCTTTTCGGTAGATTTATTCAAAGAGGTTGGACCTAAAAATAGCCCATGGGGGAAAGGGTTAACTCTTTACCTCATAAATATTTATGTAAGCAATAATTACAATGTATATGAAATCTACATGTAGTTATAGCTGGATTTTAATGACTGCATACGGTATTTACACATGATTTTTTTGCCATGGCAGAAACATTAGAAACAATTAGCAACCAGAGCAGACCTTGAGCAGACAGCCCCTACAGGAGCTGCCTGATCTGGGTCTACTCTGGTTGCAAAGATGTTAAAATGTGTGTATGGGATAAAAGGTTAATCGAATCTGAGCATTTACATCAGTATTCTGAAACAAGAGAGCCATGAGGCCCTGAAGCGCTCACCTGAGATAACCCCTGGGGCGGGGCCATTTTTTACCCAGAAGTCATCATTTGAATAACCTTGGTAGAGAACCACAAGGCAAAGCAGCAAGATTTTTAAAGGACTATGCAAAACTGATAAACCCCAGGGTGGGGTCATTTTGGCCTGGGGATCATAATTTGAACAATCTTGGTAGAGGACTTTTAAATAATGATATATACAAAATATCAAAGGTCTGGGCATTTTAGTTTAAGAGAAGATGATGTTTAAAGAGCCTGGTGGCGGGCCATTTTCAACCCAGGGGTCATAATTTAATCAATCTTTGTAGAGGACCATTAGATCATGCTACATACCAAATATCAAAGGTCTAGGCCTAACAGTTTCAGAGAAGAAGATTTTTAACGATTTTCCTATGCTAAACTGATAAGCCCTTGGGTGGGGCCATTTTTCATCCGGGGGTCATAATTTGAATAATCTTTGCAGAGGACCATTAGATCATGCTACATACCAAATATCAAAGGTCTAAGCCTTACAGTTTCAGAGAAGAAGATTTTTAAAGATTTTCCCATGAAAAACTGATATTCACTTGGGCGGGGCCATTTTTGGTCTGGTGGTCAAAATGTGAACAATAATTCCCCCTAGCCACTGATGCTAGTGACAAAATTTGGTTAAAATCGGGTTAGAGGAGATGTCGTTTGAAATTGTGGACGGATGCTGGACGCTGGACACCGGACAGATCGCGGTCACAATAGCTCATCCTGAGCCTTTGGTTCAGGTGAGCTAAAACCAACAACAACCTGACACCTGCTTCAACAAATCTCAAATTTATGGCAAAGCATTTGGATTTCAGCATGTGACTTGGTATCTCATTGATAATTTATCTCAACAATATGTGACTTGGTATCTCATTGATAATTTATCTCAACAATATGTGACTTGGTATCTCATTGATAATTTATCTTTTGAATGCTGAATAGTAAAATTTCATTATGTAACTCTTTACTACCTTTTAACCCATTCCCTCATATTGATGCCTCGTGATGCCTCTAAAAACCTGGATACTAGAGGAAAACACCTAAGCTGCCTGTAACTTCCGCTCAAGTCTTCTTGAAAAGTTACTGTCTGCATGCGTGGGTCTGGTTGTGTATTGCAACTTCTTCCAGCACTTGTCAAGTTTAGTCTTAAGATTGTTTGTGTCACTTATGTCAACAACCCATTCTGGCAGAGCACTCCACTGGTTAACAAAACCCTCATGCTAAAATAATACTTCCTGATGTTGAGGCAGCTATGTCTCTTCCAAAGTTTTTTGCTGTGGCCTCGAGTCCTGGTTGCAGTGTCCAATGGTAGGAGCTCCTTCTGGTCTATTCTATCCTTCCCAGTGATGATCTTATAGACCTGGATCATGTCCCTTCAATTCCTTCTGTAAGGAAGCGATGGCAATCTCAATCTTTTTAGTATTTCTTTATAGGGCAGATCTTTTATTTCTGTGCAGAGGGTTTGTTGCTCGCCTCTGGACCCTCTCCGTCTTGTCGCCTGCATACTGTTGGATTTCGGGGGTATTTCCATATTCTAGGACTGGTCGGACCACAGTTGTATAGTCTCTTGATGACCTTATTGGATCTGGTTGCAGACACACCCAAGACTTGATTAGCTTTTGCAACTGCACTGCTAGTGTGCTGATGGAATGACAATTTGTTGTCCACCATAACTCCAAGATCTTTTTCAATTTCTGTTTCATCAAGCTGACATTGCTGCCCATTTTCTTTCATGCTGTATATGTGCTTGGGATTGTTATTTCCAAGATGAATCACACTGCATTTACTAGCATTAAATTTCAACATCCATTCGTTGGACCAATCTGACAGCTTATCGATATCCCCCTGCAGCCTTGCTCTATTGCCATCCATAGTTGCTGTTCCATATATTTTTGTTTTGTCCACGAAAATACATGTCACGCAGCTCACCACATCAGGGTGGTCATTGATAAAGATGATGAATAAAATAGGACTAAGTACACTGCCCTGAGGGATGCCACTTGTCACCTCTGCCCTCTCTGAAGTATGCCAATTTACAGATACTAGCTGGGATCTACCACTTAGAAAGTCTGCTATCCATGCCTTGATGTTTCCTCTAATCCTGTACTGTTGATCTTATTATCAAGTCTCTTGAAAGAGTAAGGGTTATGAAAACAACAGTTTTAACAAGAGAATACTGGTTAAAAGAATCTTTGCTGTTTGCTGGATGTTTCGTAAGACAGCAGCAGTACAAAACTACATGTATATTGTAACAGTCTAGATCTCTTCTATTCTTTTGTTCATTAGATCTATTCCTTAACCATTTATCTCATCGGCTATTTTTAGACCCGACTTCTTTGAACAAATCTACCAAAAAGGAGCATTTACTACAAAAGGATACTTTTAGACTTCAGAAGTCTGGAAACCATTGTGATAAATAGAGCATTTGCTCCATAGGAGTAAATGCTCTATTTTTAGCTCACCAGAGCACAAAGTGCTCAGGGTTAGCTTTTGTGATGTCCGTCGTCCGTCCTCGTGCGGTGTGCGTCGTCCGTCGTCCAGCGTCAACAATTTGAACCTTTAAAAATCTTCTCCTCTGAATCTACAGGGTTCTCATCTTTCATCTTTGGTACAAAGCATCATCTGGTAGGTCCTCTACAAAAGTTATATAAATTATGCCCCTGGGGTCAAAATTGGCCCCACCCCAGGGGTGCCTTGTTTTCTATAGAAATATATAGTAAAACTTTGAAAATCTTCTCCTCTGAAACTGGAAGGTTCTAAGCTTTCATATTTGGCACATAGCATCATGTTCAGGTCCTTTACAACAGTTATATAAATTATGCCCCTGGGGTCAAAATTGGCCCCGCCCCAGGGGTGGTCAGTTTTCAATAGAAACATATAGTGAAATCTTTGAAAATCTTCTCCTCTGAAACTGTAAGGTTTTCAGCTTTCATATTTGGCACATAGTATCATGTTCAGGTTATCTACAAAAGTTATATAAATTATGCCCCTGGGGTCAAAATTGACCCCGTCCCAGGGGTGGTTAGTTTCAATAGAAACACATAGTGAAAACTTTGAAAAATCTTCTCCTCTGAAACTGTAAGGTTCTCAGCTTTCATATTTGGCACATAGTATCATGTTCAGGTTATCTACAAAAGTTATATAAATTATGCCCCTGGGTTCAAACTTGACCCCACCCCAGGGGTGGCTAGTTTTCAATAGAAACATATATGGAAAACTTTGAAAATCTTCTCCTCTGAAACTGGAAGGTTCTCAGCCTTCTCCTCTGAAACTGGAAGGTTCTCAGCTTTCATATTTGGCACATAGCATCATGTTCAGGTCCTCTACAAAAGTTATATAAATTATGTCCCTTGGGTCAAAATTGGCCCCGCCCAAGGGGTAGCCAGTTTTCAATAGAATCTTATAGTGAAAGCTTTGAAAATCTTCTCCTCTGAAACTGGAAGGTTCTCAGCTTTCATATTTGGCACATAGCATCATACTCAGGTCCTCTACAAAAGTTATATAAAATATGCCCCTGGGGGTCAAAATTGACCCCGCCCCAGGGGTGATCAGTGTCAATTAGAAACATATAGTGAAAACTTTGAAAAATCTTCTCCTCTGAAACTGGAAGATTCTCAGCTTTCATATTTGGCACGTAGCATCATGTTCAGGTCCTCTACAAAAGTTACATAAATTATGCCCCAGGGGTCAAAATTGGCCCCGCCCCAGGGATGCCTTGTTTTCTGTAGAAATATATAGTAAAACTTTGAATACCTTTTCCTCTGAAACTGGAAGGTTCTCAGCTTTCATATTTGGCACATAGCATTATGATCAGGTCCTCTACAAAAGTTATATAAATTATGCCCCTGGGGTAAAAATTGGTCCCGACCCAGGGGTGGCCAGTTTTCAATAGAAACATTAATAGTGAAAACTTTGAAAATCTTCTCTTCTGAAAGTAGAAGGTTCTCAGCTTTCATATTTGGCACATAGCATCATGTTCAGGTCCTCTACAATAGTTATACAAATTATGCCCCTGGGGTCAAAATTGGCCCACCCCAGGGGTGCAGTTTTCAATAGAAACATATAGTGAAAACTTTTAAAATCTTCTCCTCTGAATCTATAGTGTTCTTAGCTTTCATATTTGGCACATAGCATCATGTTCAGGTCTTCTACAAAAGTTATATAAATTGTGCCCTTTGGGACAAAATTGGCCCGCCCAAGGGCCGGCTAGTTTTCTATAGGATATAGTGAAAATTTTGAAAATCTTCTCCTCTGATTGTCTGGTGAGCGCTTCAGGGCCATTCTGGCCTGTTGTTCACAATGGTTTCAAAAAGTGATTTTTACAGAGGCATCAAAAGGTGTCAGTATGAGGGAATGGGTTAACTCTTTATAACATGAATATTGATGACTAATTTGAAACCATATACATGTATATTGTAATATCCTTTGTTATGTACTGGTTGTCTTTTCTGAATCCACCTGAGTTTGTATATAATTCTTTCCAAGCATGCAAAGGATTAACTCTGCACGCTAGCGGCGAAACTGTGATTACCTATGCAAACAGTTTGGATCCAGATGAGACGCCGCATGATGCGGCCTCTCATCAGGATCCAAACTGTTTATCATTTTGACAATATTTTTGCAAAGAAATGAGAGAAAGTTTATTTTAAGAATTGAAGCAGACGACAATTGTTGCAGACGAAAAATTACTTAACATACAAAGGATTAATTCCTTTGCTGCCACAGATGAATCCATGATATTTAGCCTTTAAAAATAGTTTTGATCCAGATGAGTGAGTGAGTGAGTGAGTTGGGTCTTACGTCCGACCAACAGTATTCCAGTTATTTGCAGACTGTACCCGCATGAGACAAGTTATAGAGCTGCCTCACTGGAATGCCCTGCCACGGGCAAATGGCAAGGGCACCCCACCAAGTCACATTATCCTGACACCGGGCCAACCAGTCCTAGAACTACCCCTTTAATGTCGAGCGTAGACAGTGGAGCTACTAGTACCAACTTTTTAACGACTTTTGGTCTGTCGCGGCCGGGGATCGAACCCACAACCTTCCGTACTGCAGGCAGACGCTCAACCACTAAAATCTCTGTATAGATGCATATAAATACTATTTATGCATATAAACAAACTGTACCATCTCAAATAAATAAATCTCAATTTCAAGATATAAATAAAACCACTTAAAACTTGTTACACATAACGTAAGTAGGTATAATGTACAAATGGATAAATGAAATTACTGATGTACAATAAAACCTTGCTAAAGTGACAACTTCGTGAATAAATATAAACGCCGTTTCATACATTTACAAACAGAGTAGACCCAGATCAGATGGCTCCAGTAGGAGACATCTGATCAGGGTCTGCTCTGTTTGATTATGAAATTATAACAGATCTGACTTTATAGTTTCTACCAATACCAAAATTCATGTGTACATAATGCTAATGTTAAAATTCACTAGTGAATAGTCATGGTGTAGATATTTCTTACATGAATATACAACAGGAAAGGGTTAACCCATTCCTCCATAGGCTATAGTTTAAGATCCAAACTCTTTGAATAAATCTACCAAAAAGGAGCATTAACTAGAGAAAAGGAAAATTTTAGAATTTTGTAGTTTGAAATCATTGTGATAAATAGAGCATTTGCTCCTATAGGAGCAAATGCTCTATTTATCACAATGGTTCCAAGAAGTGACTATTACAGAGGCATAGAAGGGCATATTTATGGAGGAAAAGGTTAAATAGCTTTTACTGTATTTGTATCTCATTAACATAAGTAACATTAACCCTTTTCTCCAATTTGACACATTTGCAAACAGAGCAGACCCAGATCAGATGGCTCCTATAGGAGCCATCTGATCATGGTCTGCTCTGTTTGCTTATGAAATGATATAGATGGGATTCTAAGGTTTCTGCCATGACTAAATTGTCCTGTGTTGGTATACCCTCTAACCCTTTCTCTCATATAAACGTGTTTTCACGCATTTGCAAACAGAGTAGACTAAGATCAGACAGCTCCTATAGGAGCCATCTGATCAAGGTCTGCACAGTTAAGGGAATTTGATAGGTCTGTTTCTTTACTTTCTAAAATGGCTTAGTCTGCAATGTTCCACCATTTAGAGAGGTTTTACAGTATATACATGACTGTAGACTCTTAGGGAGCAGTACAGACCCCTATGGTTTAGAGGGGTTTTACTGTACATAGACTCCTAGGGAGCGCTACAGACCCCTGTGGTTTAGAGGGGTTTACTTATTTAAACTCCTAGGGTGCGCTACAGACAACTATGGTTTAGAGGGGTTTTACTGTATATAGACTCCTAGGGAGTACTACAGACCCCTATGGTTAAGAGGGTTTTTACTGTATATAAACTCCAAGGAAGAGTTTACTATAGACGCCCAGGGAGTGCTACACACACCTGTGGCTGATAGGGGTTTGACTGTATATAGACACCCAGGGAGTGGTATAGCCTCCTATGGTTTAGAGGGGGTTTACTGAATATAGACTCCCTAGGAGCATCTCTATGGTTAAGAGGGGTTTTACTGTATATAGACTCCTAGGGAGTGCTATACACACCTGTGGTTAAAAGGGGTTTACTTATATAGACTCCCAAGGAATGCTACAGACACCTATCTTTGACAGGGGTTTGACTGTATATAGACTCCCAGGGAGCAGCACAGACCCCTATGGTTTAGAGGGGTTTTACTGTACATGTATATAGACTCCCAAGGAGCAGTACGGACCCCTATGGTTTAGAAGGGTTTTACTGTATATAGACTCCTAGGGAGCAATACAGACCCCTTCTGTATATAGGCTCATAAGGAGCGGTACAGACTCCTGTGGTTTATAGGAGTTTTACTGTATATAGACTCCTGAGAAGCGGTACAGACTCCTATGGTTTAGAGGGTTTTACTGTAGACTCCCAGGGAGCAGCACAGACCCCTATGGTTTAGAGGGTTTCTTCTGTATATAGATTCCCAGGGAGTGTTACAGGCCTCTTTGGTTTAGAGGCCGGTTTTACTGTTTACAGACTCCAAAGGAGCAGTACAGACCCTTATGGTTTAGAGGGGTTTCACTGTATAGTTATAGACTCCCGGGGAAATTTGACCAAAACTTGGAAAAAAAGAAGACAGGATTGCAGGAAACAAATGTAATGGCATTCGCACACAGTGTAGGCCCATATCAGATATCTCCTAGATGAGAGATTGTACTCTATAATTTCTAGGAATATCAAAAATGATTGTGTACCATTATAAAAATTCAGCAAAATGTCATGATGTCACTGCATTTTACAGAAGTTTTGAACAGGTGAAGAGTTAAATAATTTTACTACTAACAGAATGATAAAAATACATCTGACTTACATTGATTGTTTTCTAGTAATCCAATCTGGTGCTCGAAGTTCATGTTTATCATTGCTACACTTTAACGTACCAGTAACTAAAATCCAAACACAAACAAAACATCCATGTAAATCTGTTTTCTTTTTATCCTTTTTATCGCAATGTTCACTCTTTCATCACTGGTGTTAAGTTCGTGATAACCTTTGTAAATAAGATCCAGATAAGAATCCAAGAACTGTAACTCTGAAAGATCCAAAAGGTTTGATGCTCTGATTGTATTTTTGAATCAACACTGAAGTAAACACTGCATTGTGAGAATTAACCCTTAATATGCTGAATTTTTAAATGGACTCTTCCAAAATTCAAACAGATCAAGCTTATAGTGAATATTTGGGGATTTTTCTAAAGAAAAGTGTAACATGACAAACAGTGCAGACCCTGATGAGAGGGCTCTAGGAGCTCTCTCATCTGGGTCTACACTGTTTGCAAAGGACATTAGTGACTCGTGTCCCGCACAGTAAAGCAGACAACATTCTTTAGACAGCAATTACATGGTGTTTAAATGTTTTGCTGCCAAATGTTGTCACCTGCAAAATTTGTCGTCTGCTACATTTTTCATCCGTTTAATTCTTGTCTCTTTCCTTGAAAAAAAACCCATTATAACAGTCACAAACAGGTTTGGATCCAGATGAGACACCGAGTTACTCTGCATCTCATCTGGATCCAAACTGCTTGCATAGGTAATCACAGGTGCCATATTCGCAGTGAAAGAATTAACGAGTTACATGGTTTTAATTCTGTTTGTGTCATAGGTCAGACAAAAACTACAAGGATCCAGTGCACAGTGGGATAACTTGTTTACAATATATTTTGTCCTTCTGCCAGAAAAAAAATTGTCATCTGCTTGAAATTTTTCTTTTAATTTCTTTTCTAAAACCTGAATACGGTGAAAATATTTTGATGAATACATGTACGCCTGTACGGCGAAAATAATTTGATCCTAAGGAGAGATCCTTGATGATTTGTATCCAAACTGTTTGCAATCATAACCAATTCAGAGTTTACCTTCATTACTCTAAATGCATACCCCCGTCTGCAAAATAACTGAAATACTGTCCAACTCACTCACTAAATGCATACCCATATAAGTATTTGGACAGACAAACATGGGAAAATAATGCCGACCAAGATCAAACAGTTCCTTGAAGGAGCATTTTCATCATTATCTACAATAAGGGCTACTATGTCAGTCTAATTTAACTCTTTGCACGCTGAGTAATTTTTTTAAAATCAAAATTTCTCTCATTTCTTCGCAAAAATATGGTCAAAGTGACAAAAAGTTTGGATCCTTATGAGACGCTGCATTATGCATAGGTAATCAAAGTTTGCATAGGTAATCACAGTTTCGCCACTAGTGTGCAAAGAGTTAACCCTTTATTCCATGAATATGCATGTAAGAAGTAATGACATTATGAATATTAATTAGATTATTTTTTATATTGGCACATGAACACAGGAAATGTTTGCTGTGGCAGAAACTGAAGAATTCTCTCTACATAAATAATGTTATTTCATAAGCAAACAGAGCAAACCCTGATCAGACAACTCCTATTGGAGCCATCTAATCTGGATCTACTCTGTTTGCAAAGGTGTAGAAAGGCGTATTTATGGAGGAAAGGGTTAACCCTTTCCTCCATAGGCTATTTTTAGACCCAACCTCTTTGAATGAATCTACCCAAAAGGAGCATTTACAAGAGAAAAGTAAAATTTTAGAATTTTGTAGTTTGAACCCATTGTGATAAATAGAGCATATGCTCCTATAGGAGCAAATACTCTTATTTTATCACAATGGTTTCAAACTACAAAATTCTAAAAAAATTCTTTTCTCTAGTTAGTGCTCCTTTTTGGTAGATTTATTGAAAGAGGTTGTATCTAAAAATAGCCTATGAGGGAATGGGTTAACAAAGGGAAACTTGCACTTCATCTAGTCCATCTATTTTTCTAAGTGCAATAAAAACTACTTTTGAGATTTGAAGCAGACAACACCTTTTGCCGACAATAATTTGCTATGAGAGCCAAAGGTTCAAAACTAAATAGCACACAGTGTGTGAATACAAACTGACTTTTGCAGACAGTTTGGATCCAGATGAGACATTATAAAGCTCCAGATTCTTGTCTGGATACAACATACAAGATACTTTAGTCATTGTTTTCAAAAAGAAAATGACACAAAAAATGCTTTGACATATGAAACAGGCATCAATTTAACCCTTTATTCCATAGGCTATTTTTAGACCCAACCTCTTTGAATGAATCTGCCCAAAAGGAGCATTTACTAGAGAAAAGGACAATTTTAGAATTTTGTAGTTTGAAACCATTGTGATAAATAGAGCATTTGCTCCTATAGGAGCAAATGCCCTATTTATCACAATGGTTTCAAGAAGTGGTTATTACAGAGGCGTAGAAAGGCATATTTATGGAGGAAAGGGTTAAAAGATTAAAATTTCATTCATCTGTCATCTGGCAACAGCCCAAATCTGTTGAGCTGTTGAAAAACCTTCTGACGACTGACAAAATGCACTGATTGGTTTTAACTCTTTGCTTGCTATTGGAGAAATAGAAAATTACCTATATAAACCTTTTGGATCCAAATGAGATGCCAAGTAACTTTTCACCTCGTAAAGATTCCAGCTGTATAACCTTGTACCTCATACAAATGCTTTTTCACACCTTTGCAAACAGAGTAGACCCAGATCAGATGGTTCCAGTAGGGTCAGGGCCAGCTCTGTTTTGCTTATGACATAATACAGTAGAACCTGTCTTATGCGACCATCAAAAAGTAGTCGAATTATTGATCAGTAAGGCACATGGTAGCTTAATGCAGGACTATACTATAGGACCTTTTTGCATTACTTATGCCCTGCATTAAGCAACCACCTGCTTTTTAAAACTCTCATGTTAAATAAATGAATTGTAGCTTAACCCTTTCCCTCATATAAACATGCTTTCAAGCATCTGCAAACAGAGTAGACCCAGATCAGACAGCACCTATAGCAGCGTCAGCATCAGATCAGGGTCTGCTCCGTTTGCTTTTGACATGATACAGATCTGATTCTGCAGTTTTTGTCAAAGCAAAACATTCCCTTGAAAAGTTTACATTATACAAATTGAGCCAATAAATATTCATGTTGTCATTATTTTGTACATAATTACTGAACAGGGAAAGGGTTAACCCATTTCCTCATAGGCTATTTTTAGATCCAACCTCTTTGAATAAATCTACCAAAAAGGAGCATTTATTTGAGAAAAGGAAAAGTTTAGAATTTTGTAGTTTTAAAACCATTGTGATAAATAGAGTATTTGCTCCTATATGAGCAAATGCTCTATTTATCACAATGGTTTCAAAAAGTGACTTTTACAGAGGCGTAGAAAGGTGTATTTATGGAGGAAAGGGTTAAGAGTGTCATCAAGAAAAGATTACTTACATACACATGCCATGGTAGTTTTGCAGGATCTATCTGGATAAATGTATCTTTTATGTGGCAGAAATCTGTTTTTTGCAAGAATATGAATTTACAAATAGGTGCCTTTAATAAACTAGTTTCCAATATAGACACTACATGAATATTAACATAAGAAATAATGATGTCATGAATATTAATTAGATTCATTTTTATAACACGGGAAATACTGGTCATGGCAGAAACTGTAGAATGAGATCTATATTAGCTCATTAGCAAACAAAGCAGACCCTGATCAGACAGCTAGAACTAAACTCCATTATGGTATAATTAAGCCACGTTAAACTTTGAGTGACAACAGGTTCACTTTTCCTTTGGTCTAAGGTTACTTAACCCATTCCTGCATGGGCTATTTTTAGATCCAACCGCTTTGATTAAATCTACCAAAAAGGAGCATTTACTAGAGAAAAGGAAATTTTCTAAATTGTGTAGTTTTGAAACCACTGTGATAAATAGAGCATTTGTTCCTGTGGAGCAAATGCTCTATTCATCCAAATGGTTTCACAAAGTGACTTTTACAGAAGCGTCAAAAGGTGTCAATATGCGGGAATGGGTTAAATTGTCACTAAACCTATCAGTTAACCCTTTCCATACTGAATATTCATGGCAGAAAAAATGGCATCATGAATATTCATTTGCTGAAATTTGATAACAACATTATGCACATATGAATTTCTATTTTTGGTACTAATAAGCAAACAGATCAGACATTGATCAGATGGCTCCTTGAGAAGTTGTCTGATCTGGGTCTAATCTGTTTGCAAAGGCATGAAAATGCGTTTATATAAAGGATAGGGTTAACCCTTTACTCTATAAATACATCTTTCTGCATCTTTGCAAAGAAAGTAAACCCAGATCAGATGGCTCCTTTCGGAGCCATCTGACCAGGGTCTGCTCTGTTTGCTTATGATATAATATACATGTAGATATGATTCTAGTTTCTGCCAAGGCCAAACATTCCTGTGTCCAATTATGCTATTATAACAAATTAATCTAATTAATATTCATGACATCATTAATTCTTATATAAATAGTCATGAAGGAATTTTAGGGTTAATAACTGATTGCTGATGTTTAACCCTTTCCTTCATATAAATGTCTGTTCACGCATCTTCAAAGAGAGTAGATCCAGATCAGACGACTCCTATAGGAGCCATCTGATCAGGGTCTGCTCTTTCTGCTAATGGAATTTGATAGATCTGTTTCTTTAGTTTCTAAAATGGCTACAATGTCCCCCCGCCTTTATGGCATGACAAACGCTGCAATATTCATTCTTCATTTGATAAAAAAAATTCATTTCATTAAAAAAAAAATTTTATCGAATATTTTCTTTTCCTCATTTGATGTTTGAACTTTTTTCATTTAACAATTTTTTTTATCCAGTATATTCTTTTTCTCATTCGATGTGTGAACCCCAGATTTTCTCACCTTGGCAGTTACAGTAAAATCACATGTATATAATTCCATAAGCAAATGGAGCAATGACTCTGATCAGATGGCTCCTGTAGGAGCCACCTGGGTCTACTCTGTTTGCAAAGTAATGAAAAGCCATTGATATGAGGGAAAGGGTTAAATTAAGTGTGATAAAGAGATAATGACCTTGAGTGTACATAAATTAATGTTTGTCAGAGTGTCCTGCACAGGTAATGTTGACATTATGTGGTGTTTATCAGACACTTATCTGATATAAAGGTAACCTACATCAGAGCTTTGCCCACTACGTACATGTACATGTAAATGTAGTTTAACCCTTTCCCTGTTCTATGTTTATTTCAAATTTCAATACCTACTGAATATTCATGGACAAAATAGTTATAATGAAATATGGAAGGTGCAACATTGAAGCCATTTTAGAAAGTAAAGAAAGCAATCTATCAATTTCCTTAAGCAAACAGAGTAGACCCTGATCAGACGGCTCCTATAGGAGCCGTCTGATCTGGGTCTACTCTGTTTGCAAATGCATGAAAACACGTTTATATGAGGGAAAGGGATAATTGTTGTCTGCCAATATTGCTGCATGCTAAAAATTATTTTCTTGCTAAATAATTGTAGTCTGCAAAAACTATCATCTGCTAAAAATTTCAGTTATTTATTTTTCTTCCAAATTACAATGAGAATTTCAGTTTGGATCCGGATGAGATGTCAAGTTACTCGGCCTCTCATCTGGATGCAAACTGTTTGCATAAGTAATCGCAAAGTCATCGCTTAAGCATGCAAAGAGTTAAAGTTAAGTTTTCATCTACTTCTATGTAAAAACAAGAAATGTGTCACAGTAGGTGATAATTCAGACATTGAAATGTGTGTTGCACAGTGTGACCTGGGTCCATGCTTATAAAACTTTTACTTGAGTCTGAGATCGTTCTCAAGTTTTTGATTGGTCAGATTTGAGCCTTTGGCTCAAATCTGACCAATCAAAAGCTTGAGAACTCAATTCTGACCAATCAAAAGCTTGAGAATGAAACTCAGACTCAACTAAAAGCTTTATAAGCATGGACCCAGAACTCCAGATGTACTCACACACCAAATTTCAAGTAATGTAAGAGATACGGAGGTTTTTCTATAAATGAGGTCAACAGTCAAGGCCACAGAGACCTGAAAACTCAATGTGACACTCCATCATTCCAAGATATACTCAAACACACCAAATTTGGCATTCCTACCTCAAGAAATGAATGAGATACGAACAAGGTTTTCCTACAATTGATATCAGCAGTCAAGGTCAAGGTCACAGAGACCTGAAAATGGTATGCAACACTCTGCCTTCCTAAAGCAGCCCATCCACATTCAATATACCGGTAATTGTCAATATTATAGATTCAATAGTATTTACAAAATAATGTTTTGCCCTCAACTGCACTATCTTATTGATCAATATTTTGATAATTTCTGCTTCTACCATCATTGATTGACAATTAAATGACAATCATTGACAATTATTATGTAAGTATTATATGCAGCCTCTTTCTTCACATGGTTGCTGTAATCATCGCATTTCACTTTGCAGAAATCTGGATGCGCTCAGTAAACCTCAATGAATTCTAGTAGAAACTTTCATTCATCACCTTTGGGGTCAATTTTGCCATGTTGATGGTACAGTGTTTTCAACAAGAATGAAATATTGATCAATACAATTGATGAGGCAAAAACACACATCTATATAAGCTGTTAGATCTGACATGTTGTTTTGATTTATAGATGATCCGTACATTGGGATAATACCACTAATGTATTAGGTGAGCTCAGCATGTTACCGACTTATACTATTTAATTTAATCACTACAATGTATAGGCAATCGGACTTTGAGTCTAAACAACTGCACAAGCTTCACCAGAAATTCGCTCGTCAATTGAAGCAAAATCCTTTTGTATACAATGGAAGAGTTTGGAAAAAACCAAATCTATAAATAAAAAAGACCGGTCACTCCTACTTGCTAATACTATTGACAGTGCCTCAATAAATATTTGAGCTCTCAGATATTCTTCAATATATTGATCAAGTCTTCAATACAGCCCATTCACAATCAATAAGATTGTCAATATAAATTATTGACAATTATATTGATTGTAAATGGGCCACTTAATATGTACTTACACGCCAAATTTGGCATTTCTACCTCAAGTAATATATATGTCTGTATTGATTAACATCTGTTTCTGCTCACTATAGGCTAATTTGACACCTCAGAGAGAGGGGAGAGGATACAGAGAAACCCGGGCCCAAAGCCCTACTCTTATTATGGATAGAGCTTCCCTGGTTGTTTTAGATGCCCACTGAAAAGCACTGATACATCAGAAGTCTCATCCGAAGAACTTTGTACAGTAGGGGAATATAGGAGATACACTTCAAACAAGGTATCTAGGATTTGTTTCCTGGCCATGAAACAGGAGAATTTTTACCACAGCAAACAGTGTAGAATCAGACCTTACACCTATCATTTTATTTCAATAACCAGAGCAGACCCTCACCAGACAGTTCCTTCCATGAGCTGTTTGATATTGGTCTGGTCTGTTTGCAAAAAAGTGTATCAGTTTTAGCCCTTTCAATGTTTAATATTCATGTAAGAATACAGTGTTCCCTCCCTACAACGGCCCTCTCAATAACGATTCCCTCCTTACAAAAATGCCTGTCACTGTTTCCGAAACAACAAAGCTCCAGACACAACTTTTTTCCATCGTATTTTCTTTATGCCTCAATCAAACCCTATGTTGTGACCACTCTTTAGAATCGTCACAAAGTGACGATTCTAAAGAGTGGTCACAACATAGGGTTTGATTGAGGCATAACGGTTTTAGTTCTCGAAATACACCGTATCTGGGGATCTGCAAACAAGCTAATTATGTTTGATTTTCCCTCCCTATAACAACTCCCTCTGAACAACACATACAATCTTCGTATCCCAAAGGGAGTCGTTGTAGAGAGGAAGCACTGTAATAACATTATGAATATATATTAGTTGATTTTTTATGATGTCATATTTACAAAGAATGTTTTGGCTCAGACAGAAACTTTGGAATCAGATCTATATTATACCATAAGCAAAACAGAACAGACCCTAATCAGACAGCTCCTACAGGAGTCATTTGATCTGGGTCTACTCTGTTTGCAAATGCGTGAAAAAGTGTATATATGAAGTAATGGCCTACTATAGAGTTAGGCAGGTGGTAGGACAATACTATACAAAAGTACTTTGGCCCTGCATTAGCCCTTTCCTTCATTTAAATACCTCTTCAAACCTTTACAAAGAAGAGCCATCTGTTAAGGGTCTGCTTTGTTTTTGCTTGTGAGATAATATAGATCTGATTCTACGTCCTTTAACCCATTCCCTCATATTGACGCTTCTTGACGCCTTTGTAAATGTCTATTTGTGAAACCATTGTTATAAACAGAGCATTTGTTCCATAGGAGCAGAATTTTGATGCTCTATTTATCACAATGGTTTCAAAACTAAGCAGTTCTATATTCTCCTTTTCAATAGTTAATGCTCCTTTTCCGAAGATTGATTCAAAGAGGTTGGGTCTAAAAATAGTCTAGGAGGGAATCGGTTTATGGCCAAACTTTTCTTGTTCATAAAAAGTTAATAAAAATTCTTGAAATCATGCTTTCTTGTATTTACATTCATGAGGAAAAGGGTTAACGCTTTACTTCATGAATATTTATGTAAGAATTAATGACATCATGAATATTAATTAGATTAAGTTTTATAATAGCTCATAGACACAGAGAACATTGGCCATGGCAGATACTGTAAAATATATATCTATATAATATGATAAGGAAACAGAGCAGACCCAGATCCCATGACTCTTACAGGGGCCATTAGATCTGGGTCTACTCAGTTTGCAAAAGCCTAAAAAGGCATTGTGGTACAATGGGTTAAACAACTATCTACATGTATTTTTCAGATACCTGTATTTAGCCCTTTCCCTGTTGTATATATGTAAGAAATAATGACATAATGAATATTAATAATGTTATTTTTTATAATGGCATATGAACACAGGACAGAAGCAGTAGAATCAGATCTATATTACTCCATAAGCAAACAGAGCAGTCCCTGATCAGATGGCTCCTATAGGAGCCATCTGATCTGGGTCTACTCTGTTTGCAGATGCATGAAAATGCGCTTACATAAGAGAAAGGCTGGTTAATCAGTTTTACCAACATTGTTGGTAATTGTTTATTTTTATTCGCCTATCATAAATTCCAATCAATGGTTGCTGAGAATTTGCACGGAGAGTACCATATATGATATGTCATCAATATAAGATTAATCAAAGGCCCATAACTCCAAGGTAAATCGTCCAACAAAAAAATAAATAGTAAAGTGCACAAATTTCATAGATACTGCAGATTTCAATAAAGTTTCATTGAACTCCTATCATAAGTTGCTTGAGAAATCGCATGAACAAGAGCAGATTGGACACACATATGGATGGACTGATGGATAGAAGGATGAAGTGATGACTGTATACTCCCCAAATTTTAATTTTGGGAGCACAAAAATAGGAACTGGCGTTCATACAAACATCAATTTTGACTTATGTGAGTATGTTGGTTCAGCTAGACTTGTTGAAATGAAAAAATAACAAACTTGTGACAGCTGACACTTCATAAATTTACATTTTTGTTCACTGAACTCATAGTATGGTATGGTCCAACTAAATGAATCTGTGAGCTTAGTTGGATACAGATACAAGAACAAGCAGTATGGTTCTAAATTGTTAAATCCCTGTAAAGCTTAACCCTTTCCTCCATGAATATTCATGAAATAATTTATGACATCATGAATATTAATTACGGTAGATTAATTTTCAAAATGGCATATTAACACGTGAATTTGTTGCCAATGAATATGGTGTACAATCAGATCTATGTTATTGAATACGCAAACAGAGCAGACCCTGATCAGATGGCTCCTATTCCTATTGGAGCCATCTGATCAGGGTCTACACTGTTTGAAAAGGCATAGAAAGGCGTATTTATCCCAAAAAAAAGGGTTAATATACAATTTAATGCATTGAATGCTGCATTTTCAAAGTGGAACAGTCAATTATTGTTTAACCCATTCCCTCATAGGCTATTTTTTAACCCAACCACTTTGAATTAATCTACGGAAAAGGAGCATTAACTAGAGAAAAGGAAACTTTTAGAATTTTGTAGTTTGAAACCATTGCGATTAATAGAGCATTTGCTCCTATAGGAGCAAATGCTCTATTTATCACAATGGTTTCAATAGGTGATTTTTACAGAGGCGTAGAAAGGCGTATTTATGGAGGAAAATCCTTTCAGTATAAAAGGGTATACTTTGCGAGAAGAATTTGAATGACAAACAGTGCAGACCCAGATCAGAGGGCTCGTCAATAAGCTCTCTGATCTGGGTCTACATTTGTTTTCAAATGACAGTACACCTGTGTCCTGCATTTAAAGGTTTAAATTTATAATTATCCCATCCACAATCAATATAATTGACAATATTATTCACTCAGTAGTATTGACAATATAATTTTTTACCACCAACTGCACCATCATATTGATCAATATTTTTGTTTATTAAATTTCTGCTTCAAACATCATTGGAGGAAGATGGATCCTGTTCTGATGCTTAGTATTGCACTCAACTATTGGATAAACGTAAAAAGAAGAAGTTTTGGACTAAACAATGGTTCCTGCAAAAACAGCAGTTTGGCCAAATAATGCTCCGAAATGAGCTTCATTCAAACCAGCCAGCAGATTATATAGAGGATCTGTTGCGAGTTGTCTTTTAAGATCACATGTTCCTAAACGAGCCTTAGAAAATGTCATTAAGCGAGCCTTGGCGAGCTTAATAACATTTTCTTGGTGAGTTTAGGAACATGTGATCTTAAAAGACAACAAGCATCAGATTCTTTTTCTCACATATCAAAAAAGTGTATTTTCGCAGTTTAAATGACATGTAAACATAGGTTTCCATTGCTTGACGTCATATATGATGTCATACGTTCTAAAGTGATCTTACACGTGTTACAGATAAGGAAATCTTAACCTGTTGTTCTAACTCGGAGATAAGGGAAGGTATGTGAGAAAAAAACGTCCTTCAAATGGATGAGGAATGATACTATGAACTCTTGAAGATGTTACCACCTTTAATACAAAAAAACCCTCTCATATGCGTTGGTCAGTCACACCACAGGAACTTGTATCAATCATATTTTGCTATCTGCCAACAGCAAACAAATCTAACCCTTTCCCTGTTCTGTATTCATGTAACAAATAATGAAGGCATGAATATTTATTAGCTTGATTTTTGTAATACATGTATAAACTTTTCAAGGCAATTTTTTGCTTTCACAAAAACTGTAAAATCAGATCTATATCATGTCTAAAGCAAACAGAGCAGACCCTGATCAGACGGCTCCTATCTGGGTCTACTCTGTTTGCAAATGTGTAAAAAAATGTTTATATATGACGGAAAGGGTTAAAGACCTGTAGTTCCTGTGCTAGTTCACCACAAACTATTAGCCATATAGTCATTGAAACATGTGAGACCATCATTCTCTGCTTAAACAAGTACATTAACCCTTTCCTCCACTTATGTTCATAATTATAAGAAATAATGATGTCATGAATATTAATTTGATAATTTTTTCAAATGGAATATTAACACATGAAACATTTGCTAAAGTGGAAACTATAAAATCAGATTATTCTATTAGCAAACAGAGCATCTGATCTGGGTCAGGCGTTGAAAGGCGTATTTATGGAGGAAAGGGTTAAGGTACAAAAAAAATTAATTACATACCAAAAAAATATACTAACATGATAAATTGAAACATTTAAAAAAAAAGTTCTATCATGATAATTAAACACATTACATGTATATTGCTGAGGTCGACCCTCGGAGATCTAGTGTGAGATCTGCCATGTGTGCAGCCAATCAAGTTACCTGGAAGTGGATGATGATCACATGATGATGATGATGATGATGATGATGATGATGATGATGATGATGATGATTAAATGTTTGAAAACATGGAAATGTTCTAGGCAAACAATAAACCTATCTGCAAGAAGTGGTTACAAGCAAAATTTTATACAGTCATGTACTTGTCTCAATGTGCACAAGTGCTCAACAGAACATTCATTTTTTTAACCCATTCCCTCATAGGCTATATTTAGATCCTACCTCTTTGAATATAGCTACTGTAAAGAAGCATGAATTTAGAATTACATTGTATCTAGTGTTGAAACCATTGCGATACATAGAGCATTTTCTCCTATGGTGTAAATGCTCTATTTATCACAATGGTTTCAGAAAGTGAGGTTAACAGAGGCATCAAAAGGTGTCAATATGAAGGAATGGGTTAATGGTGAAAAGTTGAAAATTATGGCACCAGGCTATTCTCCTGAGTAGGAACAAGGTTATTATAAGTCAGCTGATTGTTTTCGAATGAACCATGGCTCACTGGATGAAGTAGACTGCGGCTGTGCAAATGTATGTTGTACTAATGACTGTGGAGCTGCATTTATCAGCACTGAATGCCTGTTAAGCATACCCATTCTCCCTTCAAACAGAATATCATTGATGGCTTTCTTTGCAAACAATTGCTGATGTGGCTCCATTTGCTTCAGCTCATTCACCCACACTCTGACAGAGCTTGTATAGTCATCATCTGGTTCGCTCTGATGCTGATATGCCTGTGTCATTAGCTCATCGCCCTTATCTTCAATGCTTCTCTTCTTTCTTTTATTATTTATCCTGCTTGTGGAGGCCACGGCTCCGCTTGATTGAGTATCTTGTGTTATTTCTGATGACTCTGCCTAGAAATAAAAATTATGTCAATTTAATTACTGAAGTAAGAGTCTTTTAAGAGAATATGCAGATGATGTGTGTTTATTTCAGTGTAAGATCTTATTCTATTTCAAGAGTGGGAGTAGAAACAATACTTTCATGAGGGCCATGGAAACGGGTAAAAGTACATGTATGTGTTTTCTACAAACACAAGTGAAATAAAATTGATCTTACACTGTAATCAACAAACTTTCTATTGTTAACTATAATATACATTATTAAATGTTTATTTTATTATGAAAACAAGATCAGATATATTATGCTAAAATGCATATTTTATCTGTTGTAGCTACTGTGTAGTGAGGACGAGTGGCGTCATGTGAGTGAAGAGTTTGAATCCCAGTTGAAACCATGTAATTGCCTCAGTGCCAATGATGGCAAGCATTTATTTTTTGTCGCTATAACCCTTTACTCCATAAATATGCTTTTCTACACCTTTGCAAACAGAGTAGACCCAGATCAGACAGCTCCTATAGGAGCTGTTTGATCAGGGTCTTCTCTGTTTGCCTATGATATAGAAATAGATATAATTCTACAGTTTCTGCTTTTGCAACTACTAAAATCACAGAAAACTTACTGAAACTTTACACTGAAGCACATGGCAAACTCAACAATGACCAATGTCTATTTAAACCATTCCCTCATAGGCTATTTTTAGACCCAACCTCTTTGAATAAATCTACCGAAAAGGAGCATTTACTAGAGAAAAGGGAAATGTTAGAATTGTGTAGTATTGAAACCATTGTGATAAATAGAGCATTTGCTCCAAAGGAGCAAATGCTCTATTCATCACAATGGTTTCAAAAAGTGACTTTTACAGAGGCGTAGAAATGCGTAGTTATGGAGGAAAGGGTTAATTATCGTTTGCGCCAAACTTGCAGGGTAGTTGAAAATGCTTTTGGCATTATGTCATCACAGTTTGGTGTATTCCAACGACGAATGCTTCTACCTCCAGAATAGGCAGACACTGTCACCCTAGCATGCTGTTATCTTCACAGTTTCGAGAACAAAATCAAGCATATATCTTACATGTCGCTGCTGATTGGGAAGATGAAGATGGTAAATTGGTAATCGTCACGAAGGTGAATGGAGAGCATCTTAAACTGAACTAGCCAATCTACTCACAACCAATCACAGAAATTCATCTGCTAAAGCAAAACTAACGAGAGTGATGTTTCAGAACTACTTCTGTACCAGAGGCATGGCTCCATGGCAGTTACAGTAAAACCTCTCTATAACGGCCACTAAATTACATCAAGTATTTTGTGTTAGAGGCAGGTGGCTGCTTAAAGCAAGGTAAAAGTAAAACAGAACGCTCCTATAGGAGCGTTCTGTTTTACTTTCACTTTGCTTTAAGCAGCCACCTGCCCTAAATACCAACTAATTAACACAATTTAGTGGTTGTTATAGAGAGGTTTTACTGTAGTGTGTAGTGCTGTACACTGTTTGTAGAACAGTAAAATCTCTCTATAACGGCCACTAAATTACATCAAGTATTTTGTGTTAAAGGCAGGTGGCTGCTTAAAGCAAGGTGAAACTAAAACAGAATGCTCCTATAGGAGCGTTCTGTTTTACTTTCACCTTGCTTTAAGCAGCCACCTGCCCTAAATACCAACTAATTAACACATTGTACACTGTTTGTAGAACAGTAAAATCTCTCTATAACAGCCACTAAATTACATCAAGTATTTTTTGTTAAAGGCAGGTGGCTGCTTAAAGCAAGGTGAAAGTAAAACAAAAGGGTTAAACCAATCTTGCAAGGTGTTAATGCGATAAACCAATGAAGTGTGACACGAGCGCTAAAAGTAAAAACAATGAGATTACGCAGCTGCCAATCATATTAGAATGTAAAATAGGCAGGTGCTGTGGGAGTAAACCATCTAGTTGGGCCCAGATCACAATTAGATCTTGATAAATTTTATATTTCCTGTATAATAATAATCTATTTACACTATTAACCCTTTCCTCCATAAATACGCCTTTCTACACCTCTCTAAAAGTCACCTGTTTGAAACCATTGTGATAAATAGAGCATTTGCTCCTAAGGAGCAAATGCTCTATTTATCACAATGGTTTCAGAACTACAAAATTCTAAAATTGTCCTTTTCTCTAGTTAATGCTCCTTTTCGGTAGATTTATTCAAAGAGGTAGGATCTAAAATAGCCTATGAGGGAATGGGTTAAGATAGAAAGTGAAATTAATCAAAATACATTTAAACAGTTCAGCTTCTGCAGAATATATATATTTTTATAAACATATTCTAAAACCAACCTCGGGTACACAACATAGTTCCTATAAAAATATAATTATTGGGTCTGAAACGACCAAGGAATTGGGTCCGAAATAACCAAGGACTTACAGTTTGGTGTTGGGTCCGAAACGACTTTGGTCCAAAAGACCAACACCATTCAGACTAAAAATTACGAGCAGAAACAGTAACCAAATGTCCTCAAATTAGTTAAATCTATACTATAGGACGATTTATATGTATATATTACTATCCCTAACAATATAATTTATGTATTATGATGCAAGATCGGCTTAAAATTTACTCTCTTTAAACAAAGAACTGTCACAGAGCAGTAATGGGCAAAACTTGCCACTGCCCCTCGCCCATTGCACAAATCGAATACGCATTCCATAGAATCCCATAGCACAAATCGAAAATGCATTCCATAGGATCGCCCCCTTTAGGGAGCGATTAATGATATCCAAGTGCCTCCATATGGCAAGTTGACCAGTGGATCGGCCTGTCAATCAGTTGGTCTGTAGATCAGTCAGTTTGTTCACCCATCAATTAGTCGGCCAGATGGTTGGTCAGTCAGTCTGTTTGACACACTGGTAGGGGACTATTTAACACTTACTTTTACAAGGATGTTCTCACCGTCAATAGAATCTTCTAAGTCTGCATAAAGTGAGCTTCGCAATGGTGCTGGTGTTTCCTGGTCTTGCAGAAACAACATTGCATCATAGTACCACAGACTAGGTTCGTACAAGTCATCACTTCCAACACCATACTTTTCGGAATCTAGAACTTTCTTTAATTCTTTTCTGAAATTTGTTCGAAGAGCATTTAATTTTTTCTTAAGGTCTTCTTTTGTAGCGTCTTCATAACGCTCTCTGTACTTTACTAAAAGAGTATTATATGCAGCCTCTTTCTTCACACGGTTGCTGTAATCATCACATTTCACTTTCCAGAGAGCTGGAAGCGCTCTGTAAACTTCTATGCATTCTAGTAAAAACTTCCGTTCATCATCTTTGGCCGATTTTGCCATGTTGATGGCACAGTGTTTTCAACAAGAATGAAATATTGATCAATACAATTGACGCTTGAGGCAAACACACATCAATACTATTGACAGTGTGTAAATAAGTGCTCTCTCATATTCTCCAATATATTGATCAATTAAGTCTTCAATATCGCCCATTCACGATCAATAAAATTGTCAATAACTATATAAATTACCGGTATTGCAATTCTATGGACAATTGTATTGATTGTGAATGGGCTTAACCCTTCGCTTGCTGAATTTTAAAATACATTTCTCCTTCTTTACCCATGCCCTGTTGTATAATTACATATATCTTCACTGTGTACAAGTATTTCGCTGTGCAATCACTGCTGTGGAGTGCACTGGTTGCACAATCAACTTGTAAATAGTGCAGACCCTGATGAGACAGCTCCGGCAGGAGATGTCTCATCTGGGTCTTCACTATTTACAGGTATGTATATTGACGTGAACAGCAAACGAAGGGTTAAAATAACAGTCACTTCAGTATGAAAAGTTTAAATTTGCCAGAGGTTTTTGAGTGACAAACAGTGCAGACTCTGATCAGGGGGCTCCTCTAGGAACCATTTGATCTGACTCTGAACTTGCTCAACACATTAACTCATTCCCTCATATTGATGACTTTTGGCGACTCTGTAAAAGTCACTTTGTGAAACCATTGCGATAAATAGAGCATTTGCTCCTATAGGAGCAAATGCTCTATTTATCACAATGGTTTCAAACTACAAATTCTAAAAAAATATATTTTCTCAAGTTAATGCTCCTTTTCGGTAGATTTATTCAAAGAGATTGTATCTAAAAATAGCCTATGAGGTAATGGGTTAAAAAGGTTAACTGAATTTGTGGTGCTGTGGTTCAGTTTAATGTTTAAGTAGCTAGGGGTTTAACCCGGATAGTAGTAAGCACTGCATTATGTTCACCCATACAACGCTGAATTTTCAAATGGACTACTCCAAAATTCAAATAGTCAAGCTTATGGTGAATATTCAGGGATTGTTCTAAAGAAAGCTGTAACATGACAAACAGTGCAGACCCAGATGAGAGGGCTCCTCTAGGAGCCCTCTAATCCGGGTCTGCACTGTTTGCAAAGGACATCAGTGACTCATGTACCACACAGTAAGGGTTAAAAGTAACCATTGCAGTTTAATGCAACTGTTCGAATATTTTAAGATCAAAATGTTGCAATTACAAAAGTATTCGCAACAATTCTACGGTCTAAAATTTGCTGAAATGTTGCACAAAAAAACTGCAATGATTACTATTAACCCTTTTCCTGCTCTACATGATTGTATGTGTAGTGCATTTTTCAATACCAGTCCTACTGAATATTCATTAACAAATTACATGTAGTTATAATAAAATATTGAATGTGGAGCATTGCAGCCATTTTAGAATCTAAAGAAACCGACTTATCAAATTCCATTAATTTGCAAATAGAGCAGACCCTCATCAGATGGCTCCTGTAAGAACCATCTGATCTGGGTCTACTGTTTGCATTGAATGCAACAGTACTGTTCATATATTTTTAAGATCAAAATGTTGTCCTATAGGAGCCATCTGATCTGGGTCTACTCTGTTTGCAATTGTATAAAAAGCCCTTTATAGGAAGGAAATGGTTAAAAGTAACCATTACAATTCAATGCAACTGTTTATTTTAAGATCAAAATATTCAAATTACAGCAGTAATAGCAACATTTCAGTCATATCCCTTTCCCTCATATTGACGCATTTTGCCACCTCTGTAAAAGTCACTTTCTGAAAACATTGTGATAAATAGAGCATTTGCTCCTATGGAGCAAATGCTCTATTTATCACAATGGTTTCAAAACTACACAATTCTAAAATTCTCCTTTTCTCTAGTAAATGCTCCTTTTCGGTAGATTTATTCAAACAGGTAGGATCTTAAAATAGCCTATAAGGGAAAGGGTTAAAATTTGCTGACAGTTGCACAAAACTAATGATTACTGTCAACTGAATACACTCAAAATATTGCAGATGATGCAAAAGTTTGATTATCCCTTTCCCTGTTGAATTTTCATAAAAGAAATAATGATGTCATGAATATTTATTAGCTGAATTTTTATAATGGCATATGTATACAGGAGTTTTGGGTTTTGGTAGAAACCAAAGAGTCAGATCTTTAATCTCATAAGCAAACAGAGCAGACTCTGATCAGGCTGCTCCAATTATTAACTGTCTGATCTGGGTCTACTCTGTTTGTAAATGTGAAAAAGCTGTTTATATGAAGGGAATGGTTATATAATGGTGTATATACTTGTCAGTGATATCTACATGTATCTGTTCTTGTCAGTGATATCTAATTATCTGTTCTTGTCAGTGATATCTAATTACCTGTTCTTGTCAGTGACATCTCTCTATACTTGTCAGCAATATCTAACTATCTGTTCCTGTCAGTGATATCTAACTATCTGTTCTTGTCAGTGATATCTAATTATCTGTTCTTGTTATAGTGATATCCAACTGTCTATACTTGTCAGTGATATCTAACTATCTGTTCTTGTCAGAGATATCTAACTATCTATACTTGTCGGTGATATCTAACTACATTGTACTTGTTCTTGTCAGTGATATCTAACTATCTGTTCTTGTCAGTGATATCTTACTATCTGTTCGAAAAATATAACAAATTTATTTTGATGTTGATAGGTAGTTAGTTTATTTAACCCATTACTCCATAGATGCACTCTTAATGCAAACAGAGTAGACCCCAAATCAGATGCTTCCAGTAGGAGCTGTATGACCAGGGTCTGCTCTGTTTGCTTATGAAATAACAGTTTCTGCCATGGCCGAATATTCCTGTGTTCATGTGCCATTATAAATAAAAATAAATCTAACTAATATCTATGATGTCATTATTTTTGGCATGAATATTCATGAGATAAAGGGTTGAACAAAGATAAAATGGTTGTGTTTGTTTTATGTGTTATTCAACCCATTACTCCATATGTACTGGTTCATCTTTTAAAGCCTTTGCGAACAGAGTAGGTCTAGATCAGACAGCTCTTGTTTGCTAATGGAATTAAAGGTTTTTGTCACAAATACAGATGTCTCCCCCCCCCCCCCCCACACACACACACACACACACATACACACAGCGACATATTGTCACATTTCTGTACATGAAAACTCGACCGGACAAGATGTGTGACAGACAGACAAACAACTCAAAACAATATATAAAGGGAAAATGTTGCTACCATAGTAATGGCCTTGATGAATTATACTTCTCCTCATTATGTGCTTTTCACACCACATTTTTCAAGAAAAAAAGTGATAACAGCTAATAATTCAAAAAATATTAATACCAGAGTTATGGCCCTTGTGCATGACACTTCCTTTCATCATGCTCTTTCCATGTATGAAATGTCAGTCCAATAGCATCAGTAGAACAGGAGTTATTTATCAGACAAAAAAAATGTAACAAAGGGCAATAACTCCAAAAGTATTGAAACCAGTGTTATGGCCCTTATGCATGACACTTTCTATCATCATGCTCTTTCCATGTATGAAGTTTCAATCCAATGGCATGAGCCATATAGGAGTTATTGTCTGGAAGGGAAGACATAATAAATATAGATCTGATTATACAGTTTCTACCTGGTAACCATGGCCAACACAATCTTGTGTTCATACGCAACTAAAACAAATGAACCCTTTCCTCCATAAATACGCCTTTCTACGCCTCTGTAAAAGTCTATGAAACCATTATGATAAATAGAGCATTTGCTCCTATAGGAGCAAATGCTCTATTTATCACAATGGTTTCTAACTACAAAATTCTAAAAGTTTCCTTTTCTCTAGTTAATGCTCCTTTTCGGTAGATTTATTCAAAGAACTTGGGTCTAAAAATAGCCTATGGAGTAAAGGTTTAAGGTAATTAATATCCATGATGCCATTATTTCTTACATGATTATTCACTGAATAAATGGTGAAGAAAATCCATTACCCCTTTCCTTCATATAAACATGTTTTCAAACATTTCATAACAGAGTAGACCCAGATGAGGCTCTGTGTAACTCAGAACACTCTAAAGACACCGAGTAACCCTAGAATCTGAGCTGGATCCAAGTGGTTGGACAATATGGAAAAAAAGGATTTTGAGTACAATTCATCTATAACTTTTGATTTGAATTAAACACACAAAAAATTCTGCAGACAAAAGTTTATTTTACCCTTTTCTTCATATAAATGCCTTTTCATGCCTTTGCAGACCCAGCTAGATCAGATGGGTCCTGTTGAAGCTATCTGATAAAGGTCTGCTCTGTTTGCTATGAAATTTTAATAGCACTGACCTACAGTTTCTACCAATAAGCCAAATATTATTAACCCTTGCACTTACTAGTACAGTAAAACCTCTCTATAATGACCACTAAATTGCATCAAATATTTTGTGTTAAAAGCAGGTGGCTGCTTAAAGCAAGGTGAAAGTAAAACAGAATGCTCCTATAGGAGCGTTCTGTTTTACTTTCACCTTGCTTTAAGTAGCCACCTGCCCTAAATACCAACTAATTTTACACAATTTAGTGGTCATTATAGGGAGGTTTTACTGTAGTGAAATTGTGTTAGCCTATGCAAACAGACAGTTGGATCCACATAAGACACCTAGTAACTCAGTATCTCATCTTTTCCACAGTGTTTAACCCTTTCCTCCATAGGCTATTTTTGGACCCAACCTCTTTGAATGAATCTTCCCAAAAGGAGCATTTACTAGAGAAAGGAAAAAGTTTAGAATTTTGTAGTTTTGAAACCATTGTGATAAATAGAGCATTTTCTCCTATAGGAGCAAATGCTCTATTATCACAATGGTTTCAATGGGTGATTTTTACAGAGGTGTAGAAATGCGTATTTATGGAGGAAAGGGTTAAAACTCATTTGACGCATTTAGAGGAATTGAAGAAAAAAATAATTATGAGAATTATATCAGATGACAATTGTTGCATTCAACAGTTCTCTACCATAGTATGCAAAGTTTTCTAGGCAATAGGAGCATATACCACTAATGTCTTATACATGAAAGAAACACAATGTGAAAACAGGAAAGAAAGACGTATGAGAGCCAATATTCTTCATTAAAGGGACATAACTGTCCAATTCCACATCTGCAATTGCTATCTGCAATCCAAACATACAGTAAAACCTCTCTATAATGGCCTCTAAATTACATCAAGTATTTTGTGTTAAAGGCAGATGGCTGCTTAAAGCAAGGTGAAAGTAAAACAAAACGCTCCTTTAGGAGCATTCTGTTTTACTTTCACCTTGCTTTAAGCGGCCACCTGCCCTAAATATCAAATAATTAAGACAATTTAGTGGCCGTTATAGAGAGGTTTTACTGTATCTTCTTCATACCTGTAACCATTTGCATGCTATGGGGTAAATCAGTAATAACACCAGCAAACAGTTTTGATCCACATAAGATTTTTTTAACCCTTTCCCTGTTCTATGTTTATTTCAAATTTCAATATCTGCTGAATATTCATTAACAAAATAGTTATAAAGACATATGGAAGGTAGAACATTGTAGACATTTTAGAAAGCAAATAAACAGATCTATCAAATTCTATTAGCAAACAGAGTAGACCCTGATCAGACGGCTCAGGGTCTACCCTGTTTGCACATGCGTGAAAACATGTTTATATGAGGGAAAGGGTTAAGCCTCAACCCCCCCCCCCCCCCAAACAAAAAAGAAAAAAAAATAATAATAATAAAAAAAATCCATAAGCCCCCTCTCTCCCCCTCCCCCCCCCCCCCCCCCCCCCCCCCTTCCACAATAAATATTAATTTATAACGATATGAATGTTTATGAATTGAATATACTAGAAATGAAATATCTAGCTGTGACAGAAACTTAAGAATCAGATTTATATTATTTTTAAGCAAACAGAACTGATCCTGATCAGACAGCTCCTACTGTCCTACAGGAGCTGCCTGATCTGGGTCTACTCTGTTGGCAACAGTGCCAAAAGTCATCTGTTTGAGGGAAAGGGTAAGGATGTCTTTGTTATAACAGTTTGGATCCAGATGAAATGCAGAGTAATTTGTTTTGTCTCATTAGGCCCCAGTCTGATGGACACTGATTAACTCCTTTGCTGCCAAATTCTGCCATCTGCTAATTTTGTTGTCTGATACAATTTTATTTTTTTAATTTTCTTCATTATTTGATTAAAAAAATATATGTAGTCACAGTAACCAACAGTTTGGATCCTGATGAGGCGCCAAGTTACTGTCTTATGTGGATCCAAACTGTTTGAATAGGTTATCACAGGTGCGACATTGGCAGTGAAAGAGTTATATAATGGTCTTGAAAAGTATTAGGCTATTAGCTAAATAAAGAACTTATACATCTGATGACTCTTTTAGCGGTAAAAGGAGTTAACACAAATGAAGATGTGTGTACTGTACGATTTAGACGATAATAATAATAACCCCCCCCCCCCCCCCCCCCCGCCCGACACACACAATTAGTGTGCTGTCTTAACAGCGCGTTAATGAGACTAACTACTATTGTAACAAAAGTCAGTTTGGAATAAGAAACCCTTGTTACCTGTATGCTTCACCTGCTTTTAACTCTTTCCACGCTAAGTACTGTATTTTTTCGTCTACAACAATTGTCGTCTGCTTCAATTCTTGAAATAAACTTTCTCTCATTTCTTTGCAAAAATATGGTCAAGATGACCAACAGTTTGGATCCTGATGAGAAGCCGCATTATGCAGCGTCTCATCTGGATCCAAACTGATTGCATAGGTAAACAAGTTTCGCCGCTAGCGTGCAAAGAGTTAATACCACTCGGAACACCTCAGTTATATCTACGAAATAGACTATATTCCGAACCTTATCGGAATAAGACGAGTACTTACGATTGGGTTGATACACAACAAAGCTGAAATTCCCAGGTGATGTAATGGTCTATAAATAGTAACACTTTTATAAATAGGCAATGCTGTCATTTAGTCTGGTTCACAATGTATTACTGCTTTATCGATAGCAATGAAAGTTGATGTTTGGGCACCATTCTAAATATGTTAAGTGGGCGTTTCCTATATTTAGAGCTGTCAAAATGAAGCAGGCTCGTACACGTTTAATATTCTAGTATATAGGTAGAAGGTCATTCAGATTTAGTGTCAGTATAATCAGAAGTTTTTAGTGAAGAGACAAGGAAAGCTAGGAAGAAATAACCATAAACACATGTAAGACTTCCACTTGATCTTGATGCAGTATTTCACAGTTTCATGTAACTTCTTACTGAACCAATACACATATATAGTTGGCGAGTTTAGTTGTTAAGTGTACAGACATACTGTATACCTGTGTTTTGATGGGGCTCGGGGAGGGAAATAGTGTTTGGTGCATTTACATTACTTTGCTTTGAGCAGACTGACAACATTATATGGGTGGGAGTAATGATATACATGTCCATAGATACATAGATGCTTAACATGTCTGTTGATTAGTAGCAAGTTGTTTGCTTTGGATTAGGCTGTCGGTGTAAAAGAGGTGTTTGATGAATATCTATAAATACTAGAAAATGCCCTTCAAACCTATTTATTCCTTAGCATACTGGCCCAACAGGTAGTTTTTACTGCCTATTAGATTACTCTAAACATCAGTCATACCCGCAGAGTGCCAAGACACATACCTTTGTTATCATTAACCCTTTCTCTGTTCTATGTTTATTCAAAATTTCAATACCTACTGAATATTCATAAACATAATATTTATAATGGAAGGTGGAACATTGTAGCCATTTCAGAAATTTTAAGTAAAGAAACACATTTTATTATTCCATTAGCAAACAGAGCAGACCCTGATCAGATGGTAGGGGCCATCTGATCTGAGTCTATTCTGTTTGCAATGCTTGAAAACAAATTTATCTGAAGGAAAGGAATAAAAATTCCATTAGCAAAGACAGCAGACCCTGATCAGATGGCTTCTATAGGAGCTGCATGTCTAATCTGGGTCTACTTTGTTTGAAAATGTGGGAAAACACATTTGTATGAAGGAAAGGGTTAACCATTCTTTACAATAGCTCCAGATCAAGACTTCATCAAGTGCATAATATTTCTATTGTTGTTTTCAGAATGTCGGAAAAACAGAAGTGCAAATACTGGGATAAATGTTATCGAAAAGAAAAGAAACATCTGTCAGATTATCTTCATCCAGCAGATGTCAAAGAAACAAAAAAACAAGATGACAAAGGTGAAAATATTTACTTCAATATAAATAGCTAAATCCTTTGCCTGCTAAGTAGTTATAAATTTTCAAAGTTAATTTTCTTCCATTTCTCATAAACATTACAGTCAGTGTGATCCTGACTTCAGCATCTCATCAGGATCCAAACCATTTGCATGGATTATCACGAGTTAAACTGCTTGATAATGAGACTGACACTTTGGTAGTGATAATAAAACAAATGATTGATAATGGTTTATAAGTACATTAATTTTTGGCCTTGGTGGAAACTAGAATATATCTATATAATTACAAGCAAACAGAGCAGACCATGATCAGATAGCTCCTGTAGGAACCATCTGATCACGGTCTGGTCTGTCTGTGAATATGTAGAAAGGCGTATCTATGAAGTAAAAGGATAAGAATTGAAGCAGACAGCAGTTTTTGCAAAAAGTGTTTGCTTATAGTGGTATTAAAAAATAACCCTTTGCTATATACAGAATGCCTTTTCCATGCCTTTGCAAACAGAGTAGATCCAAATCATACAGCTTCTGTAGGAGCTTTCTGATCAGGAATGCTCTGTTGGCATATGAAATCATAACAAATCTGACTACATTCTTCCAAAATCTATCCTATACATATGCCATTATAAAAATTCAGTTCGTAAATATTTATGATATCAATCATTAAAATTTTCATGAATATTCAACATGGAAAGAGTAAATTAAGACTTACTTGTACAGCATTGAGACTCTGTCACCTATATTCCTTATCCATGTATCTGTCACTGCAAACTATAGAATGTTGCAACAATTCAGCTAGTTGCTTTTATTACACAACAACCAAGACATTTCCCACTGAACCTATAAAAAATATTTACAATGCTTTCGAACTGTTAGGACACTCTGGCCTAATTGTTAGTAATTTTTGCAAACACCTTGGATTTAGAAAAAAACAATTTCAATCACTTGGCACTTCATAATAATCTGTGAATGAAATAAGTTTTTACTCCATGAATATTCATGTCAGAAATAATGACTGTATGAATATTAATTAGGCGGTATTTTACCATGGCGCCGTAAACTAGGGAATTTCTACTATGGCAAAACTGTAGTAATAGAACTATGTTATTTCAATATTCGTACATGAATGTGTCTGGATTAACCCTTTCCCTGTTCTAAGTTTATTCCATATTTCAATACCTACTGAATATTCATGGACAAAATAGTTATAATTAAATATGAAGGTAGAACACACTGTAGCCATTTTAGAAAGTAAAGAAACAATTCTATCAAATTCCATTAGCAAACAGAGCAGACCCTGATCAGATGGCTCCTCTAGGAGCTGTCTGATCTGGGTCTACTCTGTTTGCAAATGCGTGAAAACACACTTATATGAGGGAAAGGGTTAAAGGTTTAACCCTTTCCTTCATATAAACACCTTTTCACACCTTCCAAACAGAGTAGACCTAGATCAGATGGCTCCAGCTCTGTTTGCTTATACAATTGTAATAGATCTGACTCTACAATTTCTACCAATATCAAACAATTCTGTGTACATATGCCAATATAAACATTCAGTTAATAAATATTCATGATGCCATTATTTCTTACATAAATATTCAACAGGGAAAGGGTTGAACTGGTTGACTTTCAAAATTAGACCATCTTATTACAACCAGATCTCAGTTGGCAACAACATTTTACCTCAAACAAATAATTACCTGTTTATATGTTTAGCAATTGTCGTCTGCAAAATATTGTCTTCTGCTACAGGTCTAATAAATGATATAACAACAAATTTGTCCTCAAAGATTTAGACAGATATTCAAACAATTGATCCCGTTGAGATGCTGAGTTACTCAGTGTCTCATCTGGAGCCAAACTGTTTACACTGGATATAACAAATTCACTGCTAGGGTGCAAGGTTTTTATCTACAGTAAAACCTCTCTATAATGGCCACTAAATTATATCAAGTATTTTGTGTTATAGGCAGGTGGCTGCTGAAAGCAAGGTGAAAGTAAAACAGAACGCTCCTATAGGAGCGTTCTGTTTTACTTTCACCTTACTTTAAGCAGCCACCTGCCCTAAATACCAAATAATTAACACAATTTAGTGGTCGTTATAGAGAGGTTGTACTGTACATGGTACTTCCTACGCTCACTCACTAATCATTTATAGTCTCATTCTCATCATTATTAGATCTATACCTGGCATTGTATAGAAAAATGTTTGATCCTGCACTCAGTATATCATAAATGTAACATCAATTACAGATTCTGATGCCAAAACCACATTGAGAAAGCAGAAAACGCTTGAACTGAACGATGACTCCGCTGACACTGGTGCCAAAGGCAAAACAACATCTGCTGAAGGTAAATAATGCAGCTTCTGACCTCTTGCATGAGGGAAATGTGTTAACTACAGTAAAACCTCCCTATAACGGCCACTAAATTGTGCTCATTAGTTGGTATTTATGACAGGTGGTTGCTTAAAAGAAAGTTGAAAGTAAAACAGAATGCTCCTATAAGAGCGTTCTGTTTTACTTACACCTTGCTTTAAGCAACCACCTGCCTTAAACACAAAATACTTGATGTAATTTAATGGCTGTTATAGAGAGGTTTTACTATACATATTATTATACTGTTTCAATATTAGATTGCATTTGTTAGATCTAGCATTTTAGTGATTAACCCTTTACTTCATGAATATTCAGGTAAGAAATAAAGACATCATGAATATCAATTCGAATCCTTTTTATTAGCACATAAACACACTCATGAATCCTATAGGATCTGTCTAATCAGGGTCTGCTCTGTTCACTTAACCCTTTCCCTGTTCTGTATTTAGGCCACATTTCAGTACCTACTGAATATTCATTAACAAAGTAGGTATAAAGAAATATTGAAGGTGGAGCATTGTAGACATTTGATAAAGTAAAGAAACAGATCTATCAAATTCTATTAGCAAACAGAGCAGACCCTGATCAGACGGCTCCTTTATGAGCCGTCTGATCTGGGTCTTCTCTGTTTGCAAATGCGTAAAAACACGTTTATATGAGGGAAAGGGTTAAGGAATAATATACATGTAGATAGAAATGTCTATAGTTTCTGTCATGGCGGCAAAAAAATCATAATTTTGTTAAACTGACATTTTAAAAATTACTCTTTTCAATATTCATGATGTCATTATAATTTATATGAATATTCATGGAGTAATTATCTAGAAAGTAAAATGTTAATTGTGATTATTGTTCTTAGCAGCATCTCCTGCCAAGCTGAGAAAGAGGAAAACACATGAGATGAGTGTTTACGATGATGAGACAGGCAAAGACGAACCTCCTACTAAAAAAGGTAAATAAACTTACCATATACAGTCAAACCCCCCCTAAATGGGATGACATTCAAATTAGCATAAATATCAGTCTTGAAGACAGGTGGCAGCTTAATGCAGGGTGAAAGTCATGACATTCACCATGCATTAATCAGCCACCTGCCTAAATTTTTCTAAATTCCTCGCTTCTAGAATTCTGGTTTCTTGTTTGATGGAGTTTGGTGCGGTGTCATTTCGTGTGTGGCTCTCCCAGTTTGACTATTTTTCCGTATTTAGAGGGGTTCTACTGTACATAGGTCTGTACTATCAGTATGTAATGTGCAGCAAACATGCTTTGTCACGTGGGACATGATATAATGTATCATTTTTTTAATGTAACCTGTCAAACTTCACATGATCCAGACAATTTTAACACTGTTTTGTCCACCCCTGTACATTTTTGCTTATTTTCAAATATTTTATTCATTTTCTTAAAAAAAATAATTTGGGTTTGTTGTTGTAGTTAAGAGAGAAAAGTCTGTGACAGAGAAGAAAGAGGAGAAGAAAGGTGCTGCAGCAGATGAAAACAAAAATCCTGCCGGTAAATCGACTGCTAAACGCACACGATGTCAATACTGGGGCAAATGTTACCGTAAAGATCTGGGTCACAAGAAGCTGTATTGTCACCCTGGAGACTCAGACGAGAAAGGTACTGCATTATCTTGTAAAAGAAATTAAACATGTTTAGGTCTGGTATTGATGTAAAGTACATAATTTTCATATCTTTTAAGCAGTTATTAATGTATTTATATCCCCTCAACCTCAAACAAAGTTTGAGCGGATATACTGGAATCATTATGTCAGTTGGTCAGTCAGGTGGTCTGTCTGTCTGTCTGTCAATCCACAAATTGTGATCAAGGCTGCTGTGCAGGGTATTCATCACCTTTAGTGATAGTCCTACTTTATGTTTTGTTTCAGGATTAAAATTGTACAATATTTCTATTGTTTAGCTGTTTCTGTAAATGCAGTGATATATGTTCTGTTTACAGATAGCGTAGAGTCTCGAACACGTTCCTCTACAAGACCTCAGCCGCTGAATCGTATGGACAGCGTGGAAGCTGTGAAAGTAGGGGGCTTTACACTGAAGCGCACAGGAAGTGCATATGAATGCACGTAAGTAAGAATGTCTAGCATAAGGATAGTGATTTTGCAAATGCTGTACTAATCAAATGATTTGAAATGAACTAAGGATATATACGTTTTCTTTATCTAAGGATCTTTATAAACAGAAATGCCATTTTGTATACAGCTTATTTACAGTATTGCAGCGGAAATTGTTTTAAGCAACTTCTTATTGAATTAGCATAGGGTAGCTGCTTAACGCCTTTCAATACCGTTGCAAACAGAGTAGACTAGATCAGACAACTCCTGTAGGAGCCATCTTATAAAGATCTGTTCTGTTTGCTTATGGCATTTTATCGTTTACGTACTACATTCAGAGTGAAATATGTTTGCAATAATAATAGATCTGAACATTAATATTTCCAGTATTTTATTATCTACCCTAACAGTGTAAACCTATGTCAGATGCTGTCCTTGCAATGTGACAGCATGTCTTGGTTTAGACTGTTTTCATAACCTCAAACACACCTTTTTTGTAACATGACTCAGTGGTTTTATTTGTCATCTAGGTGCAGCAGTTTTACTGGTATTAACAACATGGGGAAAGCAGCCAATGAGAAAACCTGCTCACATTTGATAGGGTACTTGGGAGAGGATTTTGAGCGGAGTCGATGTAAACTCCCAGCCAAGGGCAAGAAAGTTCCTGTACCTAACCATATCAATGTCAGTGTCCTGTTGGCTCACAAGTATCAGGAGGGGTAAGACTGAATATGTTTCATAAACTTTCATTACAAAAACACATTCAGAGCTCCAGATAAGGTGCATAAATTAAAACATTTTCAAGAATAACTTCTTTATTTCCCCACTAAACCCTATACATGTACTGTGACCACTCTTTAGAATCGTCTGTTCGAGACAATTCTAAAAAGTGGTCACAGTATAGGGTTTGGTGGAGAAATAACAATTTTAGTATTTCAGTAGTTGCACCGTTATCTGTCATTACAGGATTCAAGCTAAATGGCAATTTGTGAGAAATGTCTCCTTAACCCTTTTGACTTCTCCCTGTTATGAGCTTAGGTTCCAGAAGTTATCTATATTGAGGGAAAGGGTTAAATATATAAGAAACATAGGAAGATACAAAATCAGGAAATACAAAACAGAAAACTTCTGCCTGATAGAGAGCTCAAGCTTGAGTCCTGCAGTAGCATTTTAAGTAAATGTCTCCAAAAATGTCATTGCTTGCTTTTCCAAAAATACCTGAGCAGATCTTGATCTGCACCATTTGTTAATTCCTTACATATCAAAATATACATGAATGGAAATTTGAAGGATTGAATTATATCCGAGATTCAAACAGTTGAAATTCCCAACTCAGTAAAAAAATTTTACTAGTGTTAAATTTCCTACCAAATTAGCCAAAATCATATTTCCCGATTGCATTTTTCCTTCATTTTACTTTGATAGGCAAACAAACCCAACAGGTTGGTGGATGAGCGAGAAGCTAGATGGGGTGAGGGCCTACTGGAATGGACGTTGCTTCTACTCTAGACTTGGCAATGCTTTCCATGCTCCATCATGGTTCACACAGGTAAGCACAACACTCTTAGAAGCCTTGAGTAATGTGAAATAGAAAATCTGCATACCACAGTTGAACCACTTTTCACCCATTCCCTCATGAGCTAATTTTAGATCCAACCAATTTGAATGAATCTACCGAAAAGGAAAATTAACTAGATAATTCAGAAAAGGAAATTTTTAGAATTTTGTAGTTCAGAAACCATTGTGATAAATAGAGCATTTGCTCCTTAGGAGAAAATGCTTTATTTATCACAATGGTTTCAAAAAATGTCTTTTACAGAGGCGTAGAAAGGGGTATTTATGGAGGTAAGGGTTAATCCTTCGCTTGCTATTCACATCAACATACGTACCTGTAAATAATGAAAACCCAGATGAGACAGCTCCTGCAGGAGCTGTCTCATCAGGGTCTGCACTATTTACAAGTTGATTGTGCAACCAGTGCACTCCACAGCAGTGATTGCACAGCGAAATACTTGTACACAGTGAAGATATATGTAATATACAACAGGACATGGGTAAAGAAGGAGAAATGTATTTAAAAATTCAGCAAGCGAAGGGTTAAGCAACATCTATATGAATACATGTATACACAGGTTTATATAACAGCAGGTGGTTGCTAAAACCATTTCCTTTTTACACCTCTGTAAAAGACACTTTTTGAAACCATTGTGATAAATAGAGCATTTGCTCCATAGAACCAAATGCTCTATTTATCACAATGGTTTCAAAACTGCACAGTTTTAAAATTAACCCTTTTGCAAGTAAATGCAGATTTTCAGTAGATTTATAAAGAGAGGTTGGGTCTAAAAACAGTCTATGAGTGAAATTGAATGGGTTAGTGCAGGATGTTAGTAACCCTTCTCTTGCTGAATTTTAAAACACATTTTGCCTTCTTTACCCATGCCCTGTTGTATAATTACATATATCTTCACTGTGTACAAGTATGTTGCTGTGCAATCACTGCTCTGGAGTGCATTGGTTGCACAATAAACTTGTAAATAGTGCAGACCTTGATAAGACAGCTCCTGCAGGAGCTGTCTCATCTGGGTCTTCACTATTTACAGGTAGGTATATTGACGTGAACAGCAAGTGAAGGGTTAATGGAATTTTCTGCATGACTGTCATCCTGCATTAAGCTACGACATGCCTCTTAGACCCAGAATTAGACCTCATTGTGGTGGCTGCTTCATGGAAGTTTGTCTATACATTATTTTGTTTGAGAAGCACACTAACATTTATTCACTTAGAGATTACATCCGGTGTTTATCATTGTTTTTCTAATGCTTTTGCCAAAGAGTTATGCAATCCTGTTATTGAATAATGATTTTTTTTTTCAATCAGGTCAACAAAACAAAGTTATGCATATACCCAATAATAGTACATGTATATTGAATTTAACCTTTAGCCTGCTATGGGCAGATGAGTGATTACCTATGCAAACAGTTTTGATCCAGATGAGACGTTGAGTAACTCGGTGTCTCATCAGGATCCAAACTGTTTGACACCCTGAATGCATTTTGGTAGACAAATTGATTATACATGTAGCTTGAAATTTGGAAATGTAGTAAGTGAAAAATTCTATAAAAATAATTTGTTCAGCAGGCTAAAGGTTAAGAGTGGTTTTTGGTTGAAATGTTTCAAACTATAATCGTGATATGTAATCGTTGTTTTAATGTGACCTTCACCCTTTCAGCACTTACCTAAGGATATGCATCTAGACGGAGAATTGTTTGGGGGTCGTAAGAAATTCCAATCCACAGTCAGCATAGTGAAAACTCCGGAGCACAAAGACTGGAACAAAATAGTCTACTGTGTAAGCAAACTATATATTTCTTCAGATTGTTTTTTCCAAAATACAGCTGGTGGCTTATTGCAGACTGACTGCAATGCAGAATGCTCCAAGAACTTTTTGCATTGCTTTCAATCTGAATTAAGCAACCACCTGTGCACAAAATGCGAAAAGCTCCTTTTAAATGTTGAATCCCCGGGTGCATTTATTAACCCTTTCCTCAATAAATATGCCTTTCTATGCCTCTGTAAAAGTCATTGTTGGAAACTGTTGCGATACATAGAGCATTTGCTCCATAGGAGCAAATACTCTATTTATCACAATGGTTTCAATACTACACAATTCTAAAAAAATCCTTTTCTCTAGTAAATGCTCCTTTTCGGTAGATTTATTCAAAGAGGTTGGGTCTGAAATAGCCTAGGAGAGAATGAGTTCAATTAATATTCAGAAAGGGAGGAGCCAGTTTTAATTATTCAGCTGGTTATGGTGGGCTCTTTACTATTCTGCAGGTGTTTGATGCTCCACATCTGGGAAAAGAACCATTTGAGAAAAGGATGAAAGCCATTACAGAGTGCTTTGATAAAGTCAAGTGAGTATTCAGCTACACATAGATAGTGTATATATTTTACACATTAATAAGAAAAAGATAATTTCAATCTCAAAAGTCAATATTATATAATTAACCTTTTAAATCATAGATATGTTGTTACACCATTTTGCAATAAACCTTTAGTTGACTGTTTGTAGTAAACCTTCAGTGTAACTGTAGTAAAACTTCAGTGCGACTGTTTGTAGTAAACCTTCAGTGTGACTGTTTGTAGTAAACCTTCAGTGTGACTGTTTGTAGTAAACCTTCAGTGTGACTGTTTGTAGTAAACCTTCAGTGTGACTGTTTGTAGTAAACCTTCAGTGTGACTGTTTGTAGTAAACCTTCAGTGTGACTGTTTGTAGTAAACCTTCAGTGTGACTGTTTGTAGTAAACATTCAGTGTGACTGTTTGCAGTAAACCTTCAGTGTGACTGTTTGTAGTAAACCTTCAGTGTGACTGTTTGCAGTAAACCTTCAGTGTGACTGTTTGTAGTAAACCTTCAGTATGACTATTTTGCAGTAAACCTTCAGTAAGATTGTTTTACCATTGCTTTCAGGCCTGGATATGCAAAATTTGTTGAGCATGAAAAATGCAAAGGCCAAGACCACATAGACAAGGAGCTGAAGAGAATCATTGCAATGGGTGGTGAAGGACTCATGATCAGACAACCGGGCTCACAGTATGAAAGAACCAGGTCTAAGACCCTACTCAAAATTAAGAAGTTCCATGACGCAGAGGTAAATGTAGTTTATGTGCTAGCATTGAGTTTGTTATTACCTTGTCAAATAGTCTGGATCTTGACATAAGTCAGTATATCCTCAGTATCCAAACATTGTGACACTCTTAAGTGCAATTTTTTAAATAAAAAAGAAGAAATAAAATTTGGAAGTGCAACAGACAATAAATTATGTAGATGACAGTTAGTACAAAGAGTAAATTCTTAAATTCAGGATGTCTGCGAAAAAAGTGTCATCTGCTTCAATTTTAAACGTTTTTGTGTATATACATCTTCACTCCCATTTAAAGATGAAAAAGTGTTTTAATTTTTCATACATGTATTTATAGTTATATGAATAAACTCATATAAGATTACAATAAGACCCAATGTTGACTTTTGTTTCAGGCTGTTGTCATTGGTTATGAGCCAAGCAAGTCCAACTCACACCTTACTGGAGCATTGTGGGTGAAAATGGCAAATGGCAAAAAGTTCAAGGTCGGATCAGGGTAAGCATACTGGTACTTCAAATAAGACAATTTGTTAATTCCTAAATCCACAATGTAGGTGATAACTTTTTCCAAATGGTTTTGATCCAGATGAGATGGGAATGACTCATCTGGTTCCATGCTTATAAAACGTTTTAGTTAAGTCTGAGTTCGTTCTCAAGTTTTTGATTGGTCAGATTTGAGCCTTTGGCTCAAATCTGGCAAATCAAAAGCTTGAGAACAGACTCAGGCTCAACAAAAAAAGCTTTATAAGCATGGAACCAGTATTCAAAGTACATGTAGTTGACTTTCTGTTGTATTGATGAATAGATTTGAAAGAAAAGTCAACATGGTGATTTGAAGCAAATGATGATTACAGATATGTTTCTGTTAATCCTTTACTCCATTAATATTCATGTCAGAAATTATGATATCATGAATATTGGTCAGATTAATGTTTATAATGGCACATGAACTGGGGGAATTTTGACAATGGCAGAAACTGTAGAATTAGATCTGTGTTATTTCATAAACAAATAGAGCAGACCCTGATCAGACAGCTCCTAAAGAATTCTGCAGTTTCTGCCATTGCCAAAATTTCCCGTGTTCATGTGCCATTATAAAAAAATCTAATTAATATTCATGATGTCATTGTTCTTACATGAATATTCATGGATTAAGACTTGATAGTATTAGCGACAACACATGTATAGACAATAGACAGTGATGTACCTTTTTCTCTCTGGTTAGGTTAACCAACAAAGACCGTCGCAGCCCACCAAAGAAGGGAACCATCATCACGTACAAATTTCAGGAGTATACAAACTCCGGTACCCCTAGGTTTCCATCTTATATTGGAATCAGAATAGACATGACAGAACCCAAAGATGCTGAGGGAGTAGTCACTGAGGCCATAGATGACTAAATGTTTCTTAGAAAGAATTACTCAATCAAAATGGCAGCTGCATAGACAGATCTCTGTTGTCATCAGGGAGGAAGTCTATACACATAGAGATTTCTTCTCCACACCGTCAGATGGATGGAAGTGCTGTTCTGGATCTTAATTGTCTGTTTGCAACAAAGGCATAGAATGTCGTATTTATGGAGTAAACGGTTAAGAATATGACCTGTGATAGCTGAATGCAGCCCAAAATTAATGCAGAAAGCTTTCTGCGTTACTTTAGGCCTGCATATAAACAGTCACCTGTCTTAACTCTTTGCATGCTAGCGGGGAAACTATGATAACCTGTGCAAATATGCTGCATACTGCAGCCTCACATCAGGATCTACACCATTGGACACTGACCATATTTTTGCAAACAAATGAGAGAAAGTTTATTTAAAAAATTGAAGTAACTGACAATTGTTGCAAACGAAAAATGACTTTGCGTGCAAAGATTTAAACAGTGGCACTGACTTTTGAAGTGGTTATTGTAGAGAGTTGTACTGTATAATTATGTAGAACTATGTTAGTGATAGTTAATGATTAGTTAAACGGTACACTGACGAGTTACTATATATGAATGAGTTTATTTATTAGTTTTAAACTAACTTGTGTCTTATTGACTTTTTAATCCAATGTTTTCATATTGTGATATTTTTCGTTATATATTTTATGGTAAATACATTAAAACCTCTCTAAACCGGAATTCTAGTAGAGAAGAATTAAGATATGTTTAGGCAGGTAGCTGCTTAATACAGGGTGAAAGTCATGCTTTCTGCATGACTTTCACCCTGCATTAAGCAGTCACCTGTCTCCAAGACAGATATTTATACTAAATTTTATGTCCAGTTTAGAGGGACTTTACTGTATACATAACAACTAGTGTTTTAACTTGTGATTGTTAATGATTTTATAGTCTTAGCATGTTTATGTGCTATTTATGGTAGTTGTTAACCCTTTACTTCATGGATATTAACATAAGAAATACTACCCCTTTACTCCATGAATATTCATACATACACATGTATAAGAAATAATGAGATCATGAATATTAAATAAATTAACTGTTACATATATATGTATAATAACACATAGACATAGGAATTTTTGACCATGATAGAAACTGTAGAATCATATCTATATCATAAGCAAACAAAGCAGACCCTGATCACATGACTCATACAGGATCTAGGTCTTCTCTGTTTGCAAAGGCATAGAAAAACGTTATTTATGGAATAAAGGGTTAAATGATATCATGCATATTAAATACATGTAGATGATTTTTTTATAATTCTATATGAACACAGGAAATTGTGGCCATAACAGAAATTGTAGAATCAGATCTGTATTATTCCATCAGCAAACTGAGCAGACCCTGATTAGATGGCTCCTACAGGAGATGTCTGATCCAGGCCTTCTCTGTTTGCAAAGATGGTTAATGATGTATCTATGAGATAAAGTGTAAACTGACAATGAAGGCTAACATATTATTGGAGAATTAGTGATGTCATTTCTGAACAGTTTTGCTCCAGATGAGACATCTTAGTTCGTTTAACCCTTTCCCCCATAAATACACCTTTCTACGCCTCTGTAATAGTCACTTCTTGAAACCATTATGATAAATAGAGCATTTGCTTCTATAGGAGCAAATGCTCTATTTATCACAATTGTTTCAAACTACAAAATTCTAAAAAGTTTCCTTTTCTCTAATAAATACTCCTTTTCGGTAGATTTATTCAAAGAGGTTGGATTAGCCTATGAGAGAATGGGTTAAGCTACACCGTGTGAAACTTGTAGTTGACAACAGGATCCTTAATCAATTTCATCACATCTTAGTTCATGGAAAGATTACTTAATTACATGTTGTATGTTTTTACTTATACATTTATACTTGTATTTGAAATCCACTGTTTAGTATTTCAGTCTATGTCTCTACACTGTATATTATCAAAACAAAACTGAAGTAACTTTGAACAAGTCAACTTTTTGATGTTGTGTATGGCTTTAATCACTTTCGTCCATAGAGATGTCTTTTGACACCTTTACAAACAGAGTAGATCCAGATCAGACAGCTCCTGTAGGAGCTGTCTGATCAGGGTCTGCTCTGTTTGCTTATAGAATATATATTTCATACAAATACGCTTTTTAATGCATTTGCAAGCAGGGGAGACCTAGATCAGATGGCTCCTATTGGAACTGTCTGATCAGGGTCTGCTCTGTTTGCTTATCGGATTGTATAGATATGATCCTACAGTTTATATCAACACCAAAATTTCTGTATTCATGTGTCATACACTCTGAACTAATTAATATTCATGATGTCATTATTTATGACATGAATATTAATGATGTAAGGGTAAATCTGCACTGTAGCCTTGATTCATATTGTTCTCAGTGTTAGATACATAAAGAATACAACTTATTATGATTGACTATACTATCAAACAGTATAGACCCTGATCAGACACCTTTTTCTTGTGATGTGTCTTAATGCTCATTTACAAAGGATCAGTGCCATAATATATTTATTTGCAAGCGTTAATCCTGGTGGTTTTATTAAATCTTTACTCCATAAATACACATTTTAATGCCTTTGCAAACAGAATAGACCCAGATCAGATGACAGATACTGCAGGAGTCGTCTGATCAGGGCCTGCTCTATTTGGTTATGAAATAATATAGATCTGATTGTACAGCTTCTGCCTGAGGCAAAAAGTCCTTTGTTCATAATGCCATTACTAAGATACAGCTAATAAATATTCATTATTTCTTAATAAATATTCATGGGGTAAAGGGTTAATGCATTAATTTTGCTTTTATTAGTAATACCGGTAATTGTTTTGTGTAATTTTTTATTTTTACTTATACAATATATTCTACTTTCTTTATATTTATAACAAAAGTGTGTGACCATCTGTATTTGTGCTCTTTGATTTAAATCTATTTTTACTTATTTATTTACTGTGTTTAACTATGAAATATTTTGCTGTTCTTTAACCCTTTTCTCCATGAATATCCATGAAAGAAATGATAATGTCATGAATATTAATTAGATTAATTTGTTATAATATCACATGGACACAGGAATTTTCATCCATGGCAGAAGCTCTAGAATCATATCTATATTATATCACAAGCAAGCAGAGCAGACCCTGATCAGATGGCTCCTATAGGAGCCATCTGATCTGGGTCTTCTCTTTTTGCAAAGGCGTAGAAAGGTGTATTTATGGAGTAAAGGGTTAATTGAAACTCCTTTAGGGAGATGTGATATTAGTGGTGTTACTGTATGTTTAACTGTGTGTTAAATATATTCTTGTTTATAGACAGAGCTCCAGATAAGATGTGTAAATTTAAACATTTTCCATCCTAGCTCCTTTATTTCTCCACCAAACTCTATACTGTGACCACTCTTTAGAATCGACTTGAAGAGATGATTCTAAAGAGTGGTCACAGTATAAGGTTTGGTGGAGAAATGACAATTTTAGTATTTGGGTTCGCACCTTTATCTGTAGCTCCGTTATAGGTGTGCTTTGATTGAAATGTCAGGAATATTTTGGACGAATATCTGCATTGAAAAAACATTTTTCGGCTTCTCAAAGGGTATTTAAGGACACTTTTTTGTATTTACATTAAATTATTCAGTCATTTAACCCTTTCCTCCATGTATATCATTAATATCATTTAGATTAATTAAACTGCAGAATCATACATGTATCTATATACAGTAAAACGCCGCTATTGCGACCACCTAAAAGAGGTATAATTATGGGTGCTAGATGCAGGTGGTAGCTTAATGCAAGACAAAAGTAATGCAGAAAGCTCCTCTAGGAGCTTTCTGCATTACTTTTGTCGTGCATTAAGCAACCACCTGCTTATAAAGACAGCTATTGTTATTCATTAAGTGGTCGCATTAGAGGGGTTCTACTGTATATCATAAGCAAACAGAGCAGACCCTGATCTGATGGCTCCTATAGGAACCGTCTGAACTGGGTCTTCTCTGTTTGCAAAGGCGTAGAAAGGCGTATTTATGGAATAAAGGGTTAACCATCTACGCCATTAATATTCCCTAAAATGGGACATCATGAATATTAATTGGATGATGCTTTTATAGTGCCATATGAACAAAAGAAATTTTGATCCTGGCAGGAACTGTAGAACCTCGCTGATACTATACCCAGGCCAGATTTTGTTTGCAAAGGCTAAGAAATGCAGTAAAGGGTTAAACAGCATCATTTTTATACATTATATAATTTATAATTACATGTATACACATGTGTATCAGAGTTAGAGTTTTAAATTGTTATAACTACACATTGTGCCATTCTTTATATTAACAAAATATATTGTCACTTTTAGAAACCATTGTGATAAATAGAGCATTTGCTCCATTTGCTCCATCGCAATGGTTTCAAAACTACACAATTCTAAAATTCTCCTTTTCTATAGTTAAAGGTCCTTTTCGGTAGTTTTATTAAAAGAGGTTGGATCTAAAATAAAACTAGCCTATGAGGGAATGGGTTAAGAAATGTTTGCTTGTTAGACTGTTTACTTGATAAGCCTCGCTTGACAAACAGTGTAGTTCCAGATCAGACAGACTGCTTTTGTAGGCGCTGTCTGGTCAGGATCTGCTTTGTTTGTTTATGGAATAATATGGATCGGATTCTACAGGTTCAGCCATGCTTGACCTGTTATTATAAACATTCATCTAGTTGGTATTCATAAAGTCAGTAGTACTCTCATGAATATTCATCTAAGAAATGATGACATCATGAATATCAATTAGATTAATTGTTTTAATAACACAAGGACACATGATATTTTTGGACATGGCAGAAACTGTAGAATCATATCTATATTATATCATAAGCAAACAGAACAGATCCTGATCAGATGACTCCTATTGGTCTGATCCGAGTCTACTCTGTTTGTAAAGGCATAGAAAGGCGTATTTATGGAGGAAAGGGTTAACTAAAATTCTTTCAGTACATATCATTACCATTAATAATTTTCAAAGTGCAATGTATTCAAATGTGAGTTTTAACAGTATACAGAATATTTATACATTCTAACTACCTGTGATCATCAAGTATCATTCAATCATTGGAATTGAATTGTTCCTGCAGAATAAAATTATTTTTTACTATACTTTTGATGTTGTTTCTTTCCTGTACAGTACAGTCTCATGTATATTATTACATAAGCAAACAGAGCAGACCCTGATCAGATGGCCTACAGGAGCAAATGTGTGGAATTGCATTAATATGAGGGAAAGGTTTAAATAAATGACCAGTTACTGTTTGACAGATAGGGATCCATACAATAATTGTCTTAGGGCGGGTTGTCTGTCTGTGTGTGTCGTCTGTTGTCAACAATTTGAAACTTTAAAAATCTTCTCCTCTTAATTTACAGGGTTCTCAGCTTTCATATTTGGCACATAGAATCACCTATAGGTCCTCTACAAAATTTATATAAATTATGTCCCTGGAGTTAAAATTGGCCCCACCCTGGGGGTGTCCAGTTTTCAATAGAAACATATAGTGAAAACTTTGAAAATCTTCTCCTCTGTAACTGGAAGATTCTCAGCTTTCATATTTGGCACATAGCATCATGTTCAGGTCCTCTACAAAAGTTATATAAATTATGCCCCTGGGGTCAAAATTGGCTCCACCCCAGGGATGGCCAGTTTTCAATAGAAACATATAGTTGAAACTTTGAAGATCTTCTCCTCTGAAACTGGAAGGTTCTCAGCTTTCATATTTGGCACATAGCATCATATTTAGGTCCTCAGGGTGAGCTTTTGTGATCGCCTGATGTCCATCGTGTCGACGTGCATCGTGTGTCGTCAACAACTTGAACCTTTAAAAATCTTCTCCTCTGAATCTACAGGGTTCTCAGCTTTCATATTTGGCAGACAGCATCATGTTCAGGTCCTCTTACAAAAGTTATTTAAATCATGCCCCTGGGGTCAAAATTGGCCCCACCCAGGGGTAGCCAGTTTTTATAGCTGCCTGCTTGTTGGAGAGCAGTGGCTATTTTTATCATACATAACAGGTAGATCTCCCTTTACACGTTTTGATAACAGCCAGATTGCCTCCCTTCCGGGTAATGGCAGATGCAAAGACAACTATTATATTTAGATCTGGCCTATTGCACAGTAAATAGGACAATTAACCTATAATGTTTACTTAACCCTTTCCCTCATATAAATGCCTTTTGACGCATTTGCAAACAGAGCAGACCCAGATCAGATGGCTCCTATAGCAGCTGTCTGATCAGGGTCTGCTCTGTTTGTCAATGGAATTTGAAAGATGTTTCTTTACTTTCTAAAATGGCTACACTGTCCCACCTTCCATATTTCATTATAACTATTTTTGTCCATGAATATTCAGTAGGAAATATTCAGTAGTTGAAATTTTGAATAAAACAGGGGGTGGGGGAGGGGGACTCAGTTAGCCAAGATGTAGTAGGTTTTGGAGTTTTTGCCATGTTTTATATATAGAAACATATTGTGACAACTTTGAAAATCTTCTCCTCTGAAACTGGAAGATTCTCAGCTTTCATATTTGGCATATAGTATCATCTTGAAGTCCTCTACAAAAGTTATATGAATTATGCTCCAGGGTTCAAATGAAGCCCCACCTCAGAGGTGGCGAGTTTTCTATAGAAACATAGTGAAAACTTTGAAAATATTTTGCTCTGATTGTCTGGCGAGTGATACCGGGGCCATCATGGCCCTCTTGTTAGCTCCTGTGACCTACTTATAAAATGGACTAGAACACTTTAATACAAATCTTACAGAGTGCCATTTACAGATAATTCCTTTGATATTTGGTGAAAATCCAGTCAGTGGTTTAGGAGATGTCATTTTTTAGCTCCTATGAACCTACGGGGAATTATGCAATGGACCAGAATTATTTATACAACTTTGATAGAGGGTCATCTGAAGATTTGGTGTAAACCGTTAAGCTGTTTAACCCTATCCCTCAAGAATATTAATGTAAGAAATAATCACATCAAAACTAATACAATGTAATAAGATAAAAACAAACTTATAATGGCACGAGAACACAGGAAAATTTGGCCATGGCAGAAACTGTTGAATTGGATCTACAGTAAAACCTCTCTACAATGACCACTAAATTGTGTTAATTAGTTGGTATTTAGGGCAGGTAGCTGCTTAAAGCAAGGTGAAAGTAAAACAGAACGCTCCTATAGGAGCGTTCTGTTTTACTTTCACCTTGCTTTAAGCAGCCGCCTGCCTTTAACACAAAATACTTGATGTGATTTAGTGGCCATTATAGAGAGGTTTTACTGTATATTGTACATCAGACCCTGGTCGTACAGGAGCAATGTGATCTGGGTCTGCTCTGTTTGCAAAGTCATCTGTGTGGGGGAAGGGCTAAGAGGAGATGTTGTTTAAAGAAATTGTCAGTTGAAAGCTATTTTTAGCTGCTGTGACCAACATATTTTTGCTTCAGTCCGAGATCATTCTCAAGAATCTCATTGGTCAGATTCTGAGCTTGCTAAGAATGTAACCAATCAGATACTTGAGAATGATCTCATATACTCAGACGTTTTATAACCTTGGGCCCAGGACAATTTATATAAATCTGATAGAGGTTCCTCCGACATTTGGTGAAAATCCAGTTAATAGTTAAGAATAGATGATGTTGTTAAAAAAAAATGTTTTCTATTTTTAGCTCCATTGACCTACTTATGCCATGGTTTAGGAGGAAATGTTTTAGCTCCAGTGACCTACCTATGGTCTAGCGGGTCACCTAGATTAGCCTTTACATAGCTTTGATAGAGGGTCACCTGGAGTAGCCTTTACATAGCTTTGACAGAGGGTCACCTGGAGTAGCCTTTACATAGCTTTGATAGAGGGTCATCTGGTGGAGCCTTTACATAGCTTTGATAGAGGGTCATCTGGTGGAGCCTTTACATAGCTTTGATAGAGGGTCACCTGGAGTAGCCTTTACATAGCTTTGATAGAGGGTCATCTGGTGGAGCCTTTACATAGCTTTGATAGAGGGTCATCTGATGGAGCATTTACATAGCTTTGATAGAGGGTCACCTAGATTAGCCTTTACATAGCTTTGATAGAGGGTCATCTGGTGGAGCCTTTACATATAGTTTTGATAGAGGGTCATCTGGTGAAGCCTTTACATAGTTTTGATAGAGGGTCATCTGGTGGAGCCTTTACATAGCTTTGATAGAGGGTCATCTGGTGAAGACTTTACATAGCTTTGATAGAGGGTCATCTGGTGAAGCCTTTACATAGCTTTGATAGAGGGTCATCTGGTGGAGTCTTTACATAGCTTTGATAGAGGGTCACCTGGAGTAGCCTTTATATAACTTTGACAGATGGTCACCTGGAGATCATGCTTGTGAAATTTGTGAACTCAGTGGTTTAGAAGATGTCATATAAAGAAATTAGGTATTAAAATCTATTTTTAGCTCCTGTGGCCTAATCATACAGCGGATTAGAACATTTTATAAAGAATCTAACAGAGGGTCACCTTCGGATTCCTGTGAAATTTGATAAAAATCAAGTCTATGGTTTAGGATATGTGATTTAATGAAATTGTTGACAATTAATGTACAACAAATATAGGGCAATCCCAACAACCCACGTTGGTACTTCGTGCCAGGTGCTAATTACAAAGTTTGCATGCTGAGAGTGCACTCTTTCCCTGCCAATGTCTCATCTGTGATTACCTATGCAAACAGTTTGGATCCAGATGAGACGCATGTAACTCGGTGACTAATCCTGATCCAAATTGTTTGTTAATGAGATAGAATTCTTTTTTAAGAAAATGGGAGAAAACTGAGTGAACAAAAACTGAGCAGAATGACGACAAATTTAGCAGATGAAAAAATTTGGCAGTGATAAGGTTAAAGGCCAGGCAAAAGGAGTGAGGTGTTTTACCCTACACTCTACAATGGATGATTAAGTAATTTTCAAATGTCATTCCATATTTAGAATATTTATAGTAAAGTAGAATCAACTTTTATGCACAATTTTTTTTTCAAGAAACCACCTTTCAGAGATCACAGTTTGCATATACAGAAAACCCCGCTATTGTGACCACCTAAAAGAGGTATAATTATGGGTACTATATGCATGTGGTAGCTAAATGCAGGACAAAAGTAATGCAGAAAGCTCCTAGAAGAGCTTTCTGCATTACTTTTGCCCTGCATTAAGCAACCACCTGCTTATAAAGACACCCATGTTTATTCATTAAGTGGTCGCATTAGAGGGGTTCTACTGTACAACATAACATACAGTACGGTCTCTGCATGGCAACCATTTATTGAATAATTAAAGGAGTTTAAAAAGGGCAGGAGGTTGAAAGTAATGCAAGAAGTTCCAAGGAAAGATTTCTGCAGAATTCAATCCAGTAGTTATCTACCACCTGTCTTAATTCTTTTAACCCAGGAAACACATGTCTCGTCATTTGCAAACAGTGCAGACCCAGATCAGAGGACTCCTAGAGGAGTGGCTAGTCCACTCTGATAATCTAGGGTTGAAATGGTTAAAACCCATTATTAAATATTTTTGAGTTATCATTACAGATAGTGTTTACTGTACACCGAATCTCAAAATAATTTTTAGCAACGGTTGGGGATTTGAAAATAAACAGTTCAAATGACGAAATAAACAAGTGTGCATGCACATCAACCACCACCGAACAACGTTCAACAGTTACGTCAGGCTCTTAACCAACAATATTCCTCAGTACGATATCGCGAATGTAATTGTTTTCATGAGATGTAGATGTGTTGCTTGTGTCCAATGCCAATGGAAGAGGATACACGAGATATTGACAGTGTGTGAAAATTGAACTTCTGGGTAATGATTTTTGACAAAATGAAATCGGGGTTATTTGTTGATATATTTTAATGAAATTTACACAGTATGTAGGTAAGGTACCAATGAAATGAAATAAAGTTGTCATTCATCATTTGAACTGTTTATACAGTAAAACGTCTCTATAACAACCACTAAATTGTGTTAATTAGTTGGTATTTTGGGCAGGTGGTTGCTTAAAGCAAGGTGAAAGTAAAACAGAACGCTCCTATAGGAGCACTTGGTCGCCAATTATCCCTAATTTCCGACTGAATAAAAAAACACGCTTTTTTGAAGGTATTTGCCACTCGTACACGCTAAAAAGGAGACAAAGTATGAGATATTTGGTAACAGCGTGTAGATAAAACATTTTTCTTTCTATATTATCATTGTTTTGTGGTAAAATTCCCCTCCGGTCGAATATATTTGCAGTTGAAACAAAGCACCCGTGGATCGGATGGCCCAAAGTTATTTGCCTTTCTCTTATCTAGAATATACAAAATTTCAGCTTTGTCTCAAAACGCCCCAAACTTTATTTTTTCTGCTCCAAATGTTACAAAACATCAATTAAGAGACATTTTAACTTATTTTAGACATATTTCATGAGCCGAATGCCTGTGTTTTACTCCATATACATGTATATGCTTTTCTACGCCTTTGCAAATAGAGAAGACCCATATTAGACAAGTTTGGGGGGGGGGGGCATAAAAATTCAGCTAATAGATATTCGTAATGTCATTACTTCTTACATGCATATTCAACAGGGTAAGGGTTAATGAATAAACTTGATTGTTTAACCCATTACCTCATTGGCTATTTATAGATCCAACCACTTTGAATAAATTCTGAAGGGTGGTCTAGCGAAAAGGAGCATTAACTAGAGAAAAGGAAAATTTTAGAATTTTGTAGTTGAAACCATTGTGATAAATAGAGCATTTGCTCCTATAGGAGCAAATGCTCTATTTATCACAATGGTTTCAAGAAGTGTTTATTACACAGGCATTTGCTCCTATAGGAGCAAATGCTCTATTTATCACAAAGGTTTCAAGAAGTGTTTATTACACAGGCATAGAAAGGCGTATTTATGGAGGATAGGGTTAATGCTGAACAGAAAGTTCCATCTTTAAGACCACGGTCTGTTATGCTTGCTTATGGAATAATAGAGATATGTTACTACACTTTGTTACACAGTCAAACATTCCTTTCTTAATAATGCCTTTTGAAATCCTACATTTGTGAGAGATATGGAGCGGACACGAGTGTGACAGACAGACGGACAGATAGACAGACGGATGAACAACTCAACCAAAAACAATATGCATCCCCATTATAAATGAGGGAGACATAGTAATCATGCCATAATTTCTTAAAGGAATATTGAACAGGGAAAGGGTTAAGTATTTTCCTCACTCATGGAGAGGATCGAGACATTTGGTGTCTGAATACTTACAGTAAATGCTTAATGCTAATTGACAGTACATGTACATATGAATTTAAAGTTCATATTTAAAAAAAAAAGACGAACTCAGATTATCTTAGAGGAGGTCTGTACATGTATTTATAAAAGTTAAATCTGGCAGGATGAACTTTTGGAAAGTCCATGCTTTTGTACATTATATTTGATGGAAAAATCACAAAGTAATAATGACAATGAATATTAACCCTTTCCTTCATATAGACGTGTTTTCACGCATTTGCAAACAGAGTAGACCCAGATCAGACAGCTCCTAGAGGAGCCGTCTGATCAGGGTCTACTCTGTTTGCTAGTTGAATTTGAAAGATCTGTTTCTTTTCTTTCTTAAATGGCTACAATGTTCCACCTTCCATGTTTCATTATAACTATTTTCTCCATGAATATTCAGTAGGTATTGAAATTGGACTAAATATAGAACAGGGAAAGGGTTAATTACCGGTAGATGATTTTTTACAATGGCACAAGAACACAGAAATTTTTGGCCATAATACATAATCAGATCTAATTTATTTCATAAGCAAACAGAGCAGGCCATGCTCAGAAGGCTCCTACAGGAACTGTTCTGGGTCTACTCTGTTCACAAAGACCTTAAGGCGTATCTATGGAGTAAAGGGTTAACAAATTCCTCCATAGGTTATTTTTAGACACAACCATTTTGAATCAATCTACAGAAAAGGAGCATTTACTAGAGAAAAGGAGCAGTTTAGAATCATGTAGTTTTTAAACCATTGTGATAAATAGAGCATTTGCTCCTATAGGAGCAAAATTTAATGCTCTATTTATCACAATGGTTTCATAATGTGACTTTTACTGAGGCGTAGAAAGGCGTATTTATGGAGGAAAGGGTTAAAGAATATATACAAATGTACTTACGAATGAGAGGTGTTAATCCTTTCCTCCATAAATAGGCCTTTCTACGTCTTTGCACTTATAGAAGAAGCTTATTGATCACGGTCTGTTGTGTTTGTTTCTAACATAACCCATTCCCTCATAGGCTATTGTTTAGATCCAACCACTTTGAATAAATCTACCGAAAAGGAACATTAACTACAGAAAAGGAAATGTTTTAGAATTTTGTAGTTTGAAACCATTGTGATAAATAGAGCATTTGCTCTACTTATCACAATGGTTTCAATAGGTGATTTTTACAGAGGTGTAGAAAGGCGTATTTATGGAGGAAAGGGGTAATATAGACACGATTCTACAGTTTTTGCCATGACCAAACATTTCTAGGAGGCTATGATCATGTGCCATTTCAACAAGTAAACTAATTAATATTCACGATGTCACTGTTTCTTATATAAATATTCATGGTGTAAAGGGTTATAGGTATATCTATGGAGTAAATGATTCATCATTAGTACATTGGTCAATCCTACCATTGGCTTACATTCTATACACTAGATGTCAGTAGGCAGTGTATCAAGCCCCATTGCAAACAAAATCTATACATGTCAAAGTCAGTACAGGGAGATCATTTAAATATGACTGACATATTCTGACTGACATGACTGACAATATGTTCTTGAATGTGATCTATATCATATCATCTTGATCCAAACTATTTGCAAAGGCTGTCCTAAGACAAAAGAAAATCTTCCAAGGAAGTTGGTCTCCACTATCATCTATATGGATACAAGGCAACGATTGGCATTGACAACAAAACACATGACAGAAAACATTAATGTATTTCATCATTTATTTTCCTTGTTTTGGCTATATCATTTTATTATTGGACAACTTAAAATAACTAGGCATCTAATCTGGATCTAAGTCTTAATTTCTCATAGTCGGAGAAAGTTTTACAAAATGTCATATATATTTGTACAATGACATAATTAATTAAACTATTTGATACAGATGAGATGCAGCAGAGAGTGCCAGAGACCCTGATAATATGCTTTCAAGAAAGTCTCCTTTATTTCTTCACCAAACCCTATGCTGTGACCATTTTTCAAAATCGACTCCTTCTAAAATGTGGTCACAACTTCAACATTGGATTTGGTTGAGAAATGATGCTTTTAATATGTTTTAGGACAGTAAAACCCCTCTAAACAGGACGTTAAATTAATTATAAATATAGGTCGTGGAGACAGGTAGCAGCTTAATGCAGGGTGAGGAGCTTTCTGCATGACTTTCACCCTGCATTAAGCAGCCACCTTCCTAAAAGTATCTAAATTATTCTCTACTAGAATTACGGTTTTGTGGGGTTTTACTTTATTTTTATACACATCTTTACCTACTGGTCGGGATGCAGTTCTGTTTGGGTCTTAACCCTTTCCCTCATAGGCTGTTTTTAAATCCAACTTCTTTGAATAAAACTACCGAAAAGTAGTATTAACTAGAGAAAAGGAAAATTTTAGAATTTTTTGTTTGAAACCATTGTGATAAATAGAGAATTTGCTCCTATAGGAGCAAATGCTCTATTTATCACAATGGTTTCAAGAAGTGACTATTACTGAGGGATAGAAAGGCGTATTTATGGAGGAAAGGATTAACCTGGATGTTAAGATTTTGTAAAGGTAGTAATTGATCTTTCTATAGCATTTAAAAGATTAATCTTTTATCTGATAGAGATGCCCTTGCCAACAGAGTAGATCCAGATCAAATGAGGAGCCATCTGACAAGGTCTACTCTGTTTACTTATGGAATTACATGTATATAGATTTGATTCTATATTTTCTTCCAGGGTTAAAATAGCCTGTGTTCAAATACCATTATAAAAATTGAGTTAATACATATCCATGATGCCATTATTTTTCACTCAAATATTCATCAGTTAACATCACGTTGACCTCCAGCTGATTTCAGCCTGGGAGTTAACACCGGACACAAGTTTTTCTCAGTTTTCTCCGTTGCAGGTACATGTTAATTAACCCTTACCTTTTCACACATTTTCAAACACAGTAGACCCTGATCAGATGGCTCCTAGAGGAGCTGTCTGGTCAGCATCTGCTCTGTTTTCTAATGTAATTGGATAGATATGTTTCTTTAATTTCTAAAATGACTACAATCTTTCACCTTTCATATTGCATTTAACCAATTCCCTCATACGCTATTTTTAAATCCACTTTAACCCTTTCCCTCATATAAACGTGTTTTCACGCATTTGCAAACAGAGTTGACCCAGATCAGACGGCTCCTAGAGGAGCCGTCTGATCAGGGTCTGCTCTGTTTGCTAATAGAATTGGATAGATCTGTTTCTTTACTTTCTAAAATGTCTACAATGTTCCATCTTCCATATTTCTTTCTATTTTGTGAATGAATATTCAGTAGGTATTGAAATTTGGAATAAACATAGAACAGGGAAAGGGTTAAAAATCTACCGAAAAGGAGCATTAACTAGAAATTTTTTAGAATTTTGTACTTTAAACCATTGTCATAAATAGGGCATTTGCTCCTATACGAGCAAAATGCTTTATTTATCACAATTGGTTTCAACAGGTGATTTTTACAGAGGCAAAGAAAGGCGTATTTATGGAGGAAAGGGTTAAACTATTTTGTCCATGAATATACATTGAAATTTGGAATAAATATAGAAAAGGGAAAGGATTAACACATATTCCCAATGACTGATTTACTAAATAAAGATACATACATTGTATTTATTAGCAGTGCAGGAGCTGTCTGATAAATCAGTCAAATCTGTTTTGTTATTGCATATAAATTCCACAATCATTACAATCCCTCATCCATATGCCTTTATAAAAAATCAGTTTATTAACCCTTTCCTCCATAAATACGCCTCTATAATAGTCACTTCTTGAAACCATTGTGATAACTAGAGCATTTGCTCCATAGGAGCAAATGCTCTATTTATCACAATGGTTTCAATACTACACAATTCTAACATTTTCCTTTTCCCTAGTAAATGCTCCTTTTCAGTAGATCTATTCAAAGAGGTTGGATCTAAAAATAGCCTATTAGGTAAAGGGTTAATATCCATAGAGTCATTTTTTCTTCCATGAATATTCATAATCTAAAGGGGTACTGACCGTACTGAAGACAGTGCAGTTAGTGGCAAGTGCCCATCATTCCACAGCAGATCACTTAACCCTTTCCCTGTTCTGTATATAAGTCAAATTTCAATACCTACTGAATATTCATTAGCAAAATAGTTATAAAAAAGTATCGAAGGTGGAACAGTGTTGGCATTTTAGAAAGCAAAGAAACAGATCTATCAAATTCTATTAGCAAACAGAGCAGACCCTGATCAGACGGCTCCTCTAGGAGCCGTCTGATCTGGGTCTACTCTGTTTGTAAATGCGTGAAAACACGTTTATATAAGGGAAACTCATCTAGAACATCTTCACTAGGGATGAAACTATTTAGTTACCTAATACCTTGGTTACCAGTTATCCCATAAATCTTAACTTGATAATCTCATGTACAAAAAGAATAGACCCGGATCAGACAGTTCCGGAAGGAGCTGACTTATCAGGGTCTGTTCTGTTTGCTTTCCTGTTACGAATTCTTTGTTATGGCAATACATTTCCTTTATTTTTATAGTTTTTATTACAAGAATTCACCCTTTCCTTCATATAAATACCTTTTCATATATTTGCAAACAGAGTAGACCCAGATCAGACTGTTCCTGTAGGAGCTGTCTAATCAGGGTGTGCTCCGTTTGCTTATAGAATGATGTAGATCTGATTCTACAGTTTCTGTCTGAGCCAAAAGCTTCAATGTTTAGATGCCATTATAGCAATTAATCTAATTAATAGTCATGATGTCATTATTTCTTACATGAATATTCATGGAGTAAAGGGGTTAACCCTTCGCTTGCTATTCACGTCAATATACCTACCTGTAAAAAGTGAAGACCCAGATGAGACAGCTCCTGCAGGAGCTGTCTCATCAGGGTATTCACTATTTACAAATTGATTGTGCAATCAGTGCACTCCACAGCAGTGATTGCACAACGAAATACTTCTGCGCGATGAAGACATATGTAATTATACAACAGGGCATGGGTAAAGAAGGAGAAATGTATTTTAAATTCAGCAAGCGAAGGGTTAATATTCAACAAGAGGGCCAGAATGGCCCTGAAGCGCTCACCAGACAATCAGAGGAGAAGATTTTCAAAGTTTTCACTATATGTTTCTATAGAGAACTAGCCGGCCCTGGGGCGGGCCAATTTTGACCCCAGGGAATAATTTAGAAAAACTTGTAGGGGACCTGAACATGATGCTATGAGCCAAATATGAAAGCTGAGATTAACCTTCCAGTTTCAGAGAAGAAGATTTTCAAAGTTTTCTCAATATGTTTCTATTGAAAATTGCCTACTACCCCTGTGGCAGGGAAAATTTTGACCCCAGGGTTATAATTTATATAACTTTTGTAGAGGACCTGAACATGATGCGCTGTGCCAAATATGAAAGCTGAGAGCCTTCCAGTTTCAGAGGAAAAGATTTTCAAGGATTTCACTATTTGTTTCTATTGAAAACTACCCACCCCTGGGGCGGGGCCAATTTTGACCCAGGGGCCATAATTTACATAACTTTTGTAGAGGACCTGAACATAATGCGCTGTGCCAAATATGAAAGCTGAGAGCCTAGCTTCCAGTTTCAGAGAAGAAGATTTACAAAGATTTCACTATTTGTTTCTATTGAAAACTGCCCACCCCTGGGGCGGGGCCAACTTTGACCCCGGGGCCATACTTTATATAATTTTTGTAGAAGACCTGAACATGATGATATGTGCCAAATATGAAAGCTGAGAACCTTCCAGTTTCAGAGGAAAAGATTTTCAAGGATTTCACTATTTGTTTCTATTGAAAACTGCCCACCCCAGGGGCGGGGCCAATTTTGACCCCGGGGCCATAATTTATATAACTTTTGTAGAGGACCTGAACATGATGATCTGTGCCAAATATGAAAGCTGAGAACCTTCCAGTTTCAGACAAGAAGATTTTCAAAGATTTCACTATTTGTTTCTATTGAAAATTGGCCACCCCTGAGGCAGGGCCAATTTTGACCCCGGGGCCATAAATAATATAACTTTTGTAGAGGACCTGAACATGATGCTATGTGCCAAATATGAAAGCTGAGAACCTTCCAGTTTCAGAGGAGAAGATTTTCAAAGATTTCACTATTTGTTTCTTTTGAAACCTGCCCACCCCTGGGGCGGGGCCAACTTTGACCCTGGGGCCATAATTTATATAACTTTTGTAGAGGACCTGAACATGATGCTATGTGCCAAATATGAAAGCTGAGAGCCTTCCAGTTTCAGAGGAGAAGATTTTCAAAGATTTCACTATTTGTTTCTTTTGAAACCTGCCCACCCCTGGGGCGGGGCCAATTTTGACCCTGGGGCCATAATTTATATAACTTTTGTAGAGGACCTGAACATGATGCTATGTGCCAAATATGAAAGCTGAGAGCCTTCCAGTTTCAGAGGAGAAGATTTTCAAAGATTTCACTATTTGTTTCTATTGAAAACTGCCCACACCTGGGGCGGGGCCAATTTTGACCCTGGGGCCATAATTTATATAACTTTTGTAGAGGACCTGAACATGATGCTATGTGCCAAATATGAAAGCTGAGAGCCTTCCAGTTTCAGAGAAGAAGATTTTCAAAGTTTGCAATATATGATTCTATGGAAAACGGCCCACCCCTGGGGCGGGCCAATTTTGACCCCAGGGACATAATTTATATAACTTTTGTAGAGGACCTGAACATGATGCTATGTGCCAATTATGAAAGCTGAGAAGCTTCTGGCTTCAGAGAAGAAGATTTTCAAAGTTTTACTATATATTTCTATTGAAAACAAGGCACCCCTGGGGCGGGGTCAATTTTGACCCCAGGGGCATAATTTATATAACTTTTGTAGAGGACCTGAATATGATGCTATGTGCCAAAGATGAAAGTTGAGATCCCTGTAGATTCAGAGGAGAAGATTTTTAAAGGTTCAAATTGTTGACGACGGACGACGAACGACGGACGACGAACGACGCACGACGCACGCCGACGGACAACGGGCGATCACAAAAGCTCACCCTGAGCACTTTGTGCTCTGGTGAGCTAAAAAGGGGAGGAGTACTGCATGAATATTCATGAAGTAAAGGGTTAACCTTACTCATGCAGAATGAATAATGTCTATTCAGAGCTAGATAAATATGCGTACCCATATACTAAAATCGTCATTTCTCCACCAAACCCTATACTCAAAGAGACGATTCTAAAGAGTGGTCACAGTATAGGGTTGGTGGAGAAATAAAGGAGCTATCTTTGAAAATGTTTAAATTTATGCATCTTATCTGGACCTCTGTCTATTCGATCTCTGATCTACTGAATTTGAACTGATCTCTGATTTGTTCAAGCATTTGAGAAACTACTGAACATGTGCCAAACAGCTTGGATCCTGAGGCGACCCAGAGTTACTCCAGTGGACTGAACATGTGCCAAACAGCTTGAATCCTGAGGAGACACTGAGTTACTCCAGTGGACTGAACATGTGCCAAACAGCTTGGATCCTGAGGAGACACCGAGTTCCTCCAGTGGACTGAACAAGTGACAAACAGCCTGGATCCTGAGGAGACCCCGAGTTACTCCAGTGGATCCAAGCTGTTTGCAAATACCAGTCAGGTTGCGCATAGGATGAGAAGAGTTCAAGAAAGCTTAATTTACTTACACATATCATAATGAAATATATTTAACACAATAACATGTCACAATGTTTTCCATAAATAGAACATTTTAACAGTACAATGCTTGACCTACTGAATGCAGGAAGCAAGTATACCTGCATTTAAAACGAGTGTATCTCAGCTATCGGGGTTAATAGAAAAGATCAAGGTCAACACTGTTTGTCATTCGTATTTCTCTATCAAATTTAAGCCTTTCATACTGAATCAATAAACACTGGTGGGCCATTTCGCTGACACATTTGCAAACAGATTAGACCAAAATCAGACAGCTTATGTAGAATTTTGTAAAGTCTCGGAATTGGGTAAAGAATGAGCTTTTAACAATAAATACATTTACCAGCAAACAAGGTTTCTAATTGACTTTTCTGTTTCTTTATCAGAATAAAATGATGTGTACCTCTAAGTTTTGAAAAGATCACGTCATATTCAGAGGTCCAGTTAAGATGCATAAATTAAAACATTTTCAACAACAACTTCTTTATTTCTCCACCAAACCTTACACTGTAACCACTCTTTTGAATCGCCTCTTTGAGACAATTCGAAAGAGTGGTCGCAACATTGAGTTTAGTGGAGAAGGGACAATTTTAGTTATTTGAGTAATGCACTGTTATCTGTTGTTCTGATATTGGTCCCCCAGTGATCCTGATATGAGGCAAACCCATAGCTTATTGGTACATATTAGAAATCACCTGTCTGCCATGATTCTAACAAGTATAAACCAGACAGGGTTTGACTAACAAATAACAGGTTTTGATACAACAGTACATCTTTTATCTGGAGTCCTAGGCCCAGTCTTACAAAATTCGTTCCTAGGCCCCATCTTACGAATTCTATACAACCGAAATTATCACAAGCCCTAGTTTACAATAATATTCTAGAATGCATCAATTGGGGCTACCTTTGTACCACAGAGAGTATCATAGGTTCTAACAAATGACAATTGGAACTGGAATAGCTGTTATCCCATTACCTCATAGGCTATTTTTAGATACAACCTCTTTGAATAAATCTACCGAAAAGGAGCATTAAATAGAGAAAAGGATTTTTGTTTAGAATTTTGTAGTTTGAAACCATTGCACCTATTTATCACAATGGTTTCACAAAGTGACTTTTACAGAGTCGTCAAAAGTCGTCAATATGAGGGAATGGGTTATTGTCCAATTTCAGAATTTACAACACTTTCAGTCATACGATCATTTGTAAGATGTGCTACTGGTCTTCATTTGATCCAGTTCCAGTACCGGTACTTGTTGATGACAGTAATTTCTGTTGCAAACTATGTTTCATACTTCACTCTGTCATGTGAAATGTAAAACGCTGTTTTATCTCTGATGTCATGATACCCTATTGGTCCAATTTCACAGTCTGCACATGTCAAGTATTTAATGTTGTCAACCGTGTTGGAAAATCCTACGTTTTCAAAAGTGAACATGTCTCCCACGACCCAGAAGTCACTGAGGCTTTCTCCATCACTCACGCTGCTTGCTTCTGACTTCTTCTTCATGTGGGGAACGATCATCTGATAAAGTAAACACAATGCTGTTAGTATTCGGTTAACCTTTTACCTTATCAATATTTATGTCAATAATAATGACATCGTGAATATTTATTAAATGAATTTTTAAAACCCTTTCCCTGTTTGAATATTCATGTAAGTAATAATGATGTCATGAATATTCATTTGCTGAATGTAACTTATGTACCCGAGATTGTTTGGTATTAGTAACAACTGCAGAGTCAGACCTATCATAATTTCATAAGCAAACAGAGCAGGCCCTGATCAGATGGCTCCTACAGAAGCTGTCTGATCTGGGTCTAATCTGTTTGCAACAGCATGAAAAGCCTTTATATGAGGGAAAGGGTTAACACAGGAAATTCTTCCAATAACATAAGCAAACAGAGCAGGCCCAGTTCAGATGGCTCTTACAGGAGCCATCTGTTCTGGGTCTGCTCTATTTGCAAAGGTGTTGAAATGCGGATCATTTACCAGTTATCATTCACATTTCTGTTACAAAATGATAAGTGAAATCAAATCATTTTGGGGAAATTACTATTGTTCAGTGCAAATATATTGTGTATCTAGCTTGTTAGCATTTGACTGGCAAAGTCATAACGTTTGCCATTTGAATCCTAACAGGATGTCAAGTCACTCAATCTGTATCCAAATTGTTGTAAAGATCTTTCTGTATTCCAAAAGAGCTTTAGCCCTGTCAGCAATGATAGATGACTGTTTACCACGTCGGCATGATTTGTTGCTGCTAAAATTTCTAAAAGTGGTATTCCTCTATTGTTCTTAACCCTTTCCTCAGTAAAAGTCACTTCTTGAAACCATTGTGATAAATAGAGCATTAATTTTGCTCCTACAGGAGCAAATGCTCTATTTATCACAATGGTTTCTATACTACAAAATTATAACATTTGCCTTTTCTCTAGTTAATGCTCCTTTTTGGTAGAGGTTGGTTCTAAAAATAGCCTATGAAGGAAAGGGTTAAAAAACGTGATGAGTGTCAAACAGTATGGATCCTGAGTAACATGGCATCTCATCTGGATCCAGATTTAATCCTCTCCTCCATAAATACGCCTTTCTACGTCTCTACAAAAGTCACTTTATGAAACCATTGTGATAAATGGAGCATTTGCTCCTACAGGAGCAAATGCTCTATTTATCTCAATGGTTTCAAACTATAAAATTCTAAAATTTTCATTTTCTCTAATTAATGCTCCTTTTCAGTAGATTAAAACGTGGTTGGATCTAAAAATAGCCTATTAGGGAATGGGTTAAACTGTTTGCATAACAATTATCATGAGACATCTGAATCCAAACTTATTGCATAAAGAATATCACGAATCTGTCGCTAGGATATAAAGAATACAGGTAAACTGAGCAAACACTATAGAGGTTGTAAATTTGTTAGGAGGAAAGATCAAACAAACTGGTATAAGGTTTGAACATGCAATTGATAAGAAACTTAATCAATACATAAAAAAACACTGCCTATCTTACATGTACATTTATAAAATATGAGTCACTCCATGGGAAATATATACCAGTACCATCTATTGTAGGGTCTTATGCAGGGGGTAAGGAGATAAGGTGTTTAACTGACCAGGGTCTTTACTGTTCATCATGTCAGATACCAAAGCAAGCTCTTCAAAGCCAGGAAATATACACATGCTGCTCAGAATGTTACCTGGTTCTGTGACTTCCATTCAGAGACGTATATGACTCTGGTCCATTTCAATAAACTTCGTCACTCAATTTCAAAATTATTTGAATCAAGATTATTTTTTATTTCTTACCCGATTGAGATCAAATTTTAAACAATGTTTACCCATTGTAAACATGTTCATTTCACATTGCAAATGGCAGATGAATGGCGTTGAGTGGAACATTCAAAATTTTTTAGGGCAATTATAGCTCTTAGAAGTTTACGTCATATTCAAAATTGTCATTTATTTTCAAAAGTGGTAGATCTATGTCTATGAAATTCATCCCTATTGAAAAATGATATGTTCCCTGGTTCCACTATCCACGTACATGCAGCAGACATTTGCAAAGAAACAAGCAGCTGATCGAATTAGCATGTAGAAAATGAATTTTCTTCCTCATTACTGCATGGCATAGAGGGATATTTAGCATGGGAGTTCCTGAAAAACGACGTCATCAAATGAAGTACAGTAAAACCTCTCTATAATGATCCCTAAATTACGTACATCAAATATTTTGTGTTAAAGGTAGGATGCTGCTTAAAGGATTCACCTGTCCTAAATACTAAATAATTAACACAATTTAGTGGCCATTACAGAGAAGTTTTTCTGTAGATTTAAGTTCAATCTGATTCTCGATTCAAATTGAGAGACAAAGTTTATTGAACTGGACAGTAGGCATCTTTAACCCTTTCCCTCATATAAACGTGTTTTCACGCACTTACAAACAGAGAAGACCCAGATCAGACGGCTCCTAGAGGAGCCGTCTGATCAGGGTCTGCTCTGTTTGCTAATAGAATTTGATAGATCTGTTTCCTTGCTTTCTAAAATGTCTACAACGTTCCACCTTCCATATTTCTTTATAACTATTTTGTTCATGAATATTCAGTAGGTATTAAAACATGTTGCTAAGTAGAGAATACCACTTTAACCCATTCCCTCATATTGACGACTTTGACGACTCTGTAAAAGTAACTTTGTGAAACCATTGTGATAAATAGAGCATTTGCTCCTATAGGAGCAAATGCTCTATTTATCACAATGGTTTCAAACTATAAAATTCTAAAATTTTCCTTTTCTCCAGTTAATGCTCCTTTTCGGTAGATTTATTCAAAGAGGTTGTATCTAAAAATAGCCTATGAGGTAATGGGTTAATACTGATCACTGAGATAAACTTTTGTTGAAATGCAACCAGCAGACCTTGGAGATGTACTGCGGACTGTAGTGATCGCTCTATGTGAGCATCTCCAACAGCCTTGCTGTTGGGTTAACCCTTTAGCAACATGGTTAGCATGTAGCTAGTCCAGAGGTCTGGGGTTTGAATCCTGGTAGAGGCCAGTAAGGGATCTGGTCATCTCGTTACCTTGCCATTTCGTAACCAGCCAAATCTGGTCACTTCGTAACCAGTTTCTTGGTCGTTTCGTAACCGGTCGAGTCATCTCGTAACCACTGTTTAATTATATTATCATGATGAAAGAAGTGCTAATTGATCCCTTTGTGTCCTCCATAACTGTTAAAATTAGCAAGTTGCGCATATAATACAGAAGCGGAAAAACTACAAAGACTATTTTTTACACGATTAAACTTTGTTATTTTCCAGATCGTGTTGGTCAAAATTGGACGATCAGTACATATAGCCTCTGATCACTTCATTGAATTTTACAGTCCATTAGATGTCAGTACGAATCGATTGGAATATATAATATTTCATAGCTCAGAGAAGAATAAGCTTACTTTCATTGACTTTTCGACTTTATCGCAGTCTGTGAATACCGATCAAGCAAGATAATATTGTGCGATATGTACCGTCTAATGTAAGAATATGCTTTCTGAGTTATTAAATATTATATTTCAAATGACGATGCTTGAAGGAACCAATCCATACTGTAGTACGAGCCGGGAATTACTTCAAGAAAATAGTCCATGGCAATATGATACATTATACATGTATAAATGTATCTTAACCCTTTACGGCGAATAGCCTTTGAATAGGGACTTGAATTGTGAATGAATAATATGCCATGCACAAGGTTGTAATATTAACCATTTCCTTCATAAATACGGTACGCCTTTATACATATTTGCAGAGTAGATCCAGATCTGACTGATCCTATAGGAGGCATATAATTATACAGCCTAAGGCCGTGTCAAAGTGGTTAGATTACGTTAATTACGTACAGGCTGTTACAAGTTAATTCCAGTATATCTACATTAAAGGTAGATACGGCACAAGTCCAATTAATGCATTAGATAGCATGCGCCGAGGTGTGAAACATTGTCGGATTGTCCCATGAATAATCATTTAAGAAATAATGACATCAGCGTAGAAAGGCGTATGTATGGAGTAACGGTTTAAGGTAACTGATATAAAGGCTATAAAATGACAAAAACACAAATAGTTTAATCAATTATAACATTATCACATCAAATAAATTCTAACGAAGCACATTTTAAATAATATGAATAAATGTAACAGTACACAGCATCCTATATATCCTATTTGAGCTGTTTAATATGGGTGTACACTGTTATCCTACATCTTGAGGTAGATCCTAATTCATTGAATATAGTTAGCGGAAATGAGCAATTATCATTAAAATTGTCTAGTTTTGAAATCACTGTAACGAGTAGAGCATTTGCTCACTTATCACAGTGGCTTCAAAATGTGACTTACAATGTTGTCAAACGGTGGCATTGAAGGAACGGATTACACACAGCAACAAAACATAAATAATATGAATAAATGTACACAGCACAGTAATAATATACATCAGTTAATAACCAATAGCCAGTCAGTCATTTGATAACAGTGTAAACCAAAATGAGATGGATCCTATTTGAGCTCTTTCATCTAGGTCTACACTGTTATCCTACATCTTTAGTTAAATCCTAATTCATAGAATATAGTTAGCGGAAAGGAGCATTTATCATTAAAATTGTATAGTTTTGAAATCACTGTAATGATTAGAGCATTTACTGTTTTCTATGAATATTCATTAGGTATGTAAATTTGTAATATACATGGAACAGGGAAAGGGTTAATAAACAATAGCCATCCATTCATTTGATAATAGTGTAAACCCATGTCAATTTCTCTTCTAAATCCCAAACTAGTCGCTTTTAGCTTGTGGCAGTATTGCATTGCAAACTGTATTCTAAATCATTTTCTTTAACATTAGAATAACATTATAATTCCAGTTTTTACATATTACACCAGCTTTACTGCTACACCAATCAAATGTGTATGTACTTTATCAACAATTCATTAAAGGATTAATTCGACCGCAATTAATAACAAGTTAACATGATTTGTTTATGAAAAATTTATTGACTTTTTTATTCCTGATTATAATTGCTTGCTTATTAACATAAGACGTCATTATATGCTACTGTCATCTTTTCCTAAGATTGCGTACAACATCTTTTTAGTATTGACCATGAAAATATTAATAATACATATATTAATTCATATATATAATAGTGGTTACGAGACAACCCGACCGGTTACGAAATGACCAGGAAACTGGTTACGAAGTGACCAGATTTGTCCGGTTACGAAATGGCAAGGTAACGAGATGACCTGTATTCGCCAGTAACGCCCCACCTCCACCTAAGAATTACTTCATTTGCGACGAGGTCAGAGGATAATTTGGTTTGCATCCGGGGAAACATATAATGGTTTTAGGACATGCTGATTTGCAGGGCATGGGTATATGTCTGGTTCATATATGTTAAGAGGGGGGGGGGGGGGATATTGATCGGACTAAGCAAGGCATCTCCAACAGTCTTGCTGTCGGAGTTAGCCCTTTAGCAAAATGGTTAGTGTCGGACTTGTAGTTCGGGGTCCGTGGATCGAATACTGGTAGAGGCCAGAACCTCCCCCCCCCCCCCCCCCCCCTTTAGAATTATTCAGGATAAACTAAATGTGACAGAAAGACAGACAGGCGGATGGTCCGCATTTGGTAAAATCAATATCTCCCAGGAGGAGCTGGGGCGACACAATTCATTCCTCTCTGAGTGACAATTTTGACACGATCATATCATCTGATGTATACCTGTGTTTTGGTGAATTTCGCTTTATCTGCTAACAAAATGACTGATGAACATCTTTCACAGGTAATTTTGTGAGTATTGGTTTCTCCTTCAGATAAGGAGGGCGTTTCCGATTGAATTTGTTCATCACCCATATTGTGTTTTCGAGGATACAATCGTTTCGACGACAGGGAGGAAAAACGGTGTCACTACAGATTTGACCAATGGTAATTTATTTGAATGGTGAGGTTCGACCGGGGGTGGGGTTCAAATGACTGGGCGCCGATTTCTAGTTTATTTTTAATTTCTCGCAATTGTGAAAATATTGTTATTACCACCACTAATATTACTGGTTATACATGCCTTTAAATGTTATCTTATTTCAAACACTTTTCAATATGATAAAAAAAGTTCTATATAGGTACTTATTATTGTAACTATAGGTTGGTGTTTTTTTTTTTTTGGGGGGGGGGGGGGGGGAATTCAAGGTACACAACCTCTAATGGCAAATGTATAATTTTTGTACGAGTAAGTTCCCTTGGACCACTCACCTGCGATTAAATTGATTTCCAGTTGTACTAAAATTAAGTAACTTAGTTTTAGAATAGTTAACCCTTTAAAATGTGATAAACAAGAGGATTGGCACATAATGTAGTCAGATAAGAGTTTGACTTTCAAAATCCTCTAGCATATATAGAGCCTTTTATACTACATGGACGGATGAGCTCTATAGTAAACCTTTACTCCATGAATATTCATGTAATAAATGATGACATCATGAATATGAATTAGATTAAAAAAAAATTAAATGGCATATTAATTAACATGACATTTTTGCCAAAGTAGAAACTGTAGAATCAGATCTATACTATTCCATAAACAAACAGAGCAGACCCTGATCAGACGACTCCTACAGGAGCTGTCTGATTTGGTCTACTCTGTTTGAAAATGCATAGAAAGGTGTGGTTATGGAGGAAAGGGATTGCAGTCAAAGGGTAAAGTTTTTCTTTACCTGATCGAGAGGTCTATTGCATGACACCTTTGCTAATATTCAGAGACAGATTGTAGATCCAGATTACATGTAGATTGTTCCTGTAGGAGTTTTCCGATAAGGATTTGCATTTGGAATTATGTACATCTACTTCTACAATATCTGCTATAACCAAACATTTCTGTGCCATTAATTATTAAAAATATATTTAACCCTTTCCCTCATATAAACGTGTTTTCACGCATTTGCAAACAGAGTAGACCCAGATCAGACGGCTCCTAGAGGAGCCGTCTGATCAGGGTCTGCTCTGTTTGCTTATAGAATTTGATAGATCTGTTTCTTTACTTTCTAAAATGCCTACAATGTTCCACCTTCCATGTTTCTTTATAACTATTTTATTAATGAATATTCAGTAGGTATTGAAATTTGACCTAAATACGGAACAGGGAAAGGGTTAATTAATATTATTCGTAGTGTCATTATTTCTTACTTGAATATTCACAAGATGATTGGACAAAGGAATCTTTTGCTTAATACAGGGCAAAGGTAATGCAGAAAACTCCTATGAGATTTAAATGCCACCTGTCTTATAGATCCATAATCAGACCTATTTTGATGGTCACTTAACCCTTTCCTCCATAACTACGCCTTTCTACGCCTCTGTAAAAGTCACTTTTGAAAGCATTGTGATAAATAGAGCATTTGCTCCATAGGAAATGCTCTATTTATCACAATGGTTTCATTAAGTGACTTTTTTACAGAGGCGTATTTATGGAGGAAAGGGTTAACCCTTTCCCTGTTCAACATTTATGTAAAGAATGATGACATGAATATTTATTAGCTTATTTTGTATAATGACATATCAAGGGTTTGGTGCAAAACTATTGTAACTCCTTCACAAAGTGGAGGAGTTACAATAGTTTTGCACCAAGCCCTCTATATGTACACAGGACTCAGGCAGAAACTATAGAATAAGATCTATACTATACCATTAGCAAATAGAGCAGGCCCTGATCAGATAACTCCTACAGGAGCCATCTGATCGGGGTCTACTATGTTTACAAATGTGTGAAAACAGGTTTATATGAATGAAGGGGTTAAGACAGTAATACAGCAAGCCCTGTCTTACAGACAGACAGTGTGGTTTGATTTTGCATAAAATATTTAATAAATCATATAGACCTGATCCTGCAGTTTATACCATGACCAAAACTTATGTTGTCATATGCCATTATAAAAAAACAAGAAACCATTGTTTCTCACAATGGTTTTAAAATTACACAATTCTAAAATTTTCCTTTTCGCTAGTAAACGTTCCTTTTCGGTAGATTTATTCAAAGAGGTTGGATCTAAAAATAGCCTATGAGGGAATGGGTTAATACTGGCCATGGCAGATACTGTAGAATCATACCTATATTTTGTCATAAGCAAGCAGAGCAGACAGCTTCTACAGGAGCTGTCTGATCTTGGTCTGCTCTGTTTGCAAAGATATTCAATGGTGTATATAAGGAGTAAAGGGTTAATATTGTCCGATATAGGTAAACAATAAACAAGAACAAGTTTGTAGTCTTCAAAAATATTGTTTATTACACATTCTCTCTACTGAACAAAAACAGTTTGCAAATAGATATCTGTGATAAAGACAGATGATGAAAAATATCAAACAAGTCAGTACATTAAACTTTTCTTTTGAAGATTAATGAAAACAATGTAGACCCAGATCAGCAATGGGTTAAGGAAATGATATCTGATCAAAATCTACACAATTTGCTGCCATGAATGGCAATACAACTGGTAATGAACGAAGAACAGTGAAGAACCTGATCAGATGCAACATTCTAAGACAGCAGCTGATCTGGGGCTACATTGTTTGCAAATGTCTAGGTGCCCTATTTCCCCATGACCTCATGAATCTACAGTAAAACCTCTCTGTAACAACCATTAAATTGTGTTAATTAATTGGTATTGAGGGCAGGTGGCTGCTTAAAGCAAGGTGAAAGTAAAACAGAACGCTCCTATAGGAGCGTTCTGTTTTACTTTCACATTGTTTTAAGCAGCCCCCTGCCTTTAACACAAAATACTTAATGTAATTAAGTGGTTGTTAGAGAGATTTTACTGTATAAGAAATATTGAATGAATGAATATTAACTTTTTACTCCATAAATATTCATGTAAGAAATAATGATGTCATGAATTTTAATTAGATGATTTTCAAAATAGCATATTAGCACATGAAATTTTTGCCAAAGCAGAAACTTTAGAATCACATCTATATTATTCCATATGCAATCAGAGCCTAATCTGGGTCTACTCTGTTTGCAAAGGCGTAGAAAGGCGTATTTATGGAGTAAAGGATTAAACAACTGATATTTTACAATGGCGTCATGAACAAAGGAATTTTTGACAAAGGCAGAAACTGTTTAATTAAATGTGTATCATTTCATAAGCAAACCAGGCTTATCCTGATCAGATGGCTCCTATAGGAGCCATCTGATCTTTGTCTACTCTGCTTGCAAAGGCATTAAAAGGTATATAATGTATCGTATATATGTATATAATATGAGGTAACGGGTTAAGCAAAGTATTTTCAATGCATACATGTATTTTGTCGTTCATGAAATAAAAATGGCAATAAGTATTGCAGAGAAATAGATTTTTTAATGAATTAACAATCATGAAACAAGCCAAAATGTGTCCTCTATCTCTCAAAAATTGATATTTGTTGATTTGAAAAATTCAAGCTACTTCTGTCATTAATTCTATGAAATCACAAGCAGATCATTTTCAGACACACATTTTTTTTTTCAATTTCAATTAACAAAAATGTTCAGTTCTTCTGTAATGCAAAGAAGCTCCCAAAGGAGTTTTCTGCATTACTTTTGTCCTGCATTAAGCAACCATCAGCTTATTAAGACTCCTATGTTAAAGCACTTAACCCTTCCCTGATAGAAACGTTTTTTCATGTCTTTGCAAACAGAGTAGACCCAGATCAGACAGCTCCTGTAGGATCCATCTGATCAGGGTTCGTTCAGTTTGCTTATGGATTTACGATAAGTGCAGATGCGATTCTGCAGATTCTGCCAATGCAAAAACAAAACACTTGCATTCATATACAGTAAAACCTCTCTATAATGGTCACTAAATTGTGTTAATTAGTTGGTATTTAGGGCAGGTGGCTGCTTAAAGCAAGTTGAAAGTAAAACAGAACGCTCCTATATACTTTCACCTTGCTTTAAGCAGCCACCTGCCTTTAACACAAAATACTTGATGTAATTTAGTGGCTGTTATAAAGAGGTTTTACTGTACCATTATAAACTTTAGCTAATAAATATTCATATTCTTAACTGAATAGTCATTAAGTTAAAGGCTCCTAAGTTAAATCACTTAACCCTTTCCCTGTTCAATATCCAAGTTAAAATTAATCACATTATTAATATTTCTTCGACTGTTTTGTTTGTTTTTACAATGGCATATGAACACTGGAAGTTTTGGCCATGTCAGAAACTGTAAAATCATATCTTTATCATTTCATAAGCAAACAGGGCAGACCCTGGTCAGTCAACTCCTATAGGAGCTGTCTGACCTGGGTCTATTCTCTTAGCAAAGGTGTGAAAAGATGTTCATATAAAAGAAGGGCTAAAACAGGGTTTACTGAGCTCATGGGGTGTGCCTTCAGTTGAGTGTTTTGTGCCACAAAGTAAGTTACACTCCGAACATTGTGAATAGTGCAGACCAGGACCAGCTGACACACCAACAATGACATTAAACCCTTTAGCGCATAAACATTTACACAAGAAGTTTATATCATGAATATTAATTAGATTACATTTTCAGCCATGGCCAGGCATTTTTAGCTATGGCAAGTAATTGTAGAATCAGATCTATATTTCATATGCAAATAGATTAGAACCTGATCAGACGGCTCCTATCTGAGGAGTCGTCTGAGCTGTGTCTACTTTGTATTCTAAAGCATTAACCTATTCCTCCATAGGCTATTTTTAGACCCAACCTCTTTGAATGAATCTACCCAAAAGGAACATTTATTAGAATTTTGTAGTTTGAAACCATTGTGATAAATAGAGCATTTGCTCCTATAGGAGCAAATGCTCTATTTATCACAATGGTTTCAAGTAGTGGTTATTACGGAGGCGTAGAAAGGCGTATTTATGGAGGAAAGGGTAAAATATGGAGGAAAGGGTAAAATATGGAGGAAAGGGTAAAATATGGGGTAAAGGATCAAGTCTACACTGTTCTGATATTCACCAGCTTCGGCAACATTTCTTTAATAAAGTAGACCCAGATAAGATGCAATGTGTCCAATGCATCTTATGCATCTACTCTTTGTTACATATTCAGCATCATAAAAGATCTGCAAATCTTTACAATGCTTCGTCTCATATATATGTTAGTAGTTAGTGCTGTATTTAACACCATACCTGATAGATACACCTTTTTCAAGCCTTTGCAAACATAGTAGACCCAGATCAGACAGCTCCTGTAGGAGCTGTCTGATCAGGGTCTGCTCTGTCTGCTGTTGAAATAACATGGATCCGATTCTACAGTTTCTGCCATGGCCAAAAACTTCTTTGTTCATATGCCAGAATCAAATAATATTCTAATTAATATTCATGAAGTTATGAATTCTCAAAACTATTCATGAGGTAAAGGGTTAATTCCCATGTGTTCTTTTCCTTTGCTTAACTTAGGAAAATGGTCTTGTGGTGAACTAACAGAGATAAATATATGTATAGGAGTTGAGCACTGAGAAAGGTGTCTTTCACTGAGAAAAGGTGTCTTGCACTGAGAAAAAAAAAGGTGTCTTGCACTGAAAAAAAGGTGTCTTGCACTGAAAAATGGTGTCTGTCATGTTTTCAGATCAAAGCAGACCACGATCTGAATGTACATGGTTTCAAAAATCCCCCAAAGAATCCAAATCTGCTAGGTTGCTCATTTGATTTTGGTAACTAACTGGTGAAGTGGTAAAACGTCGTCAAATGTATCATCAGAATGATAGTGAGTCTCACCTACTTCCGTCTAGGCATACAAGTACAAGAATGTTTGGCCATGACAAAAAGTGTAAACACATATCTATATTATTTCATAAGCAAACAGCAGACCCAGATCGGACAGTTCATATAGGAGTCATCTGATCTGTGTCTACTCTGTTTTCAAAGGTGTATTTTATGGAGTAAAGGGTTAATGACATCATGGATATTTGCTTAATTTTCATGATGGCATTTGGAAACAAGCAATTTCGGCCATAGCAGAAACAACAGAATCTCATCTTTATAATCCCATACGTAAACAGCAGAAGCTGATCCCATGGATCCTACTGGAGCAGTGAGATCTGGATCTGTTCTCTTTGCAAAGGTGTTAAAATGTGTATCTATCTGAGCTACAGATAACGGTGCGTAACCAAATACTAAAATCATCATTTCTCCACTAAACCCTATACTGTGACCACTCTTTAGAATCGTCTCGAAGAGACGATTCTAAAGAGTGGTCACAGTATAGGGTTTGGTGGAGAAATAAAGGCGCTATTGTTGAAAATGTTTAAATTTACGTATCTATGGATGTGGGATATCTAACTGAGCCAAGAGTTGTGCAAGACATCACTTCTTTGTGTTACCACACAGCATGGTTTGCAATACTATCTCCCACAATACCCAACACACAAGACTATGATCATGCATGTATACAATGTACTATAAATGATAATGACTGGACTGTTAAATAATAATAGTTAACAATGAATACAAATCAAACATTGAGAAAAAAAAAATACGAGTCTTTTGAAGACAATAATATAAACAAATGGTTACAACTTTAATTTATTGACAAATAAACATTATACATCTATGACTGGATAAACCCATGAATAATAGAACAGTAGAACCTGTCAATAACAACAACTAAATGAATGTAAAAGCAGGTGCCTGCTCAACCCTTTACCGTAGAGGCTATTTTTAGATACAACCTCTTTGAATAAATCTACCGAAAAGGATCATTATCTAGAGAAAAGGATTTTTTTTTAGAATTTTATAGTTTGAAACCATTGTGATAAATAGAGCATTTGCTCCTATAGGAGCAAATGCTCTATTTATCACAATGGTTTCATAAAGTGACTTCTACAGAGTCGTCAATATGCGGGAATGGGTTAACTCTTTACTCCATGAATATTCATGTGAAAAATAATGGCAAAGAGCTACAGATAAGGGTGTGTACTCAAATACTAAAAATCATCATTTCTCTACCAAACCCTATACTGTGACCACTCTTTAGAATTGTCTCAAAGAGACGATTCTAAAAAGTGGTCACAGTATAGGGTTTGGTGGAGAAATAAAGGAGTTGTTCTTGAAAATATTTTAATGTATGCTCTGATGACATCATGAATATTAATTGGATTAATTGTTCTAATAGCACATGGATGCAGGAAGTTTCAAGTACCCTTTCCTTCATATAACAGAGTAGATCCACACCAGATGGCTCCATCAGGTGCTGTCTGATCAGGGTGTGCTGTTTGCTAGAGGATTTTGATAGATCTGTTCCTTAAGCTTTAAAAATGGCTACAATGTTCCACCTTCCATATTTCATCATAAGTATTTTGTCCGTGAATATTCAGAAGGTATTGAAATTTGGAATAAACATAGAACAGGTAAACGGTTAAACTTCATTTAGTGGTTGTTGAGGAGAGATTTTTACAGTAAAAAGAAATTAGTATGACTGAAATACATAAATATTTTAGATGAACTAAAACAATATCTAACTCGCTGAATGTTTGATCTAAATATCTGATGCTGTGCAAGGCCATTTTTGAGAAAGAACAGACAGTCTCACTGAAAAAGAAAATGCAACATGTATGAAAAGTATGAAGGGCACAAGGTACCGGTAAGCCCTCGGAGAATGATTACCATTTCCAGAATAACAGACACAAGTGTAGAGAAAATGTTTAATGTTCAAACTAAGACAGCTACTGCAGTCCAGCATGGCAGGTTTATAAATAATGCATGTAAAAAGTGGTCTGGTTCTGTTCTGTGGGCCGAGGGGCAGATGCTTCTCTTTTCTTGTAAACCTTTTACCCGATGAATATCCATGTAAGAAATAATGACTGAATTTAACTCTTTGCACGCTAAGTAATTTTTCGTCCGCAACAATTGTCGTCTGCTTCATTCTTAAAATAAACTTTCTCTCATTTTTTTGGCAAAAATATTGTAAAGATGACAAACAGTTTGGATCCTGATGAGACGCCGCATTATGCGGCGTCTCATCTGGATCCAAACTGTTTGCATAGGTAATAACAGTTTCGCCGCTAGCGTGCAAAGGGTTAATTAGCTGATTTTGGCAATGACATTATGAATAAGAGAATTTTTTACCATTGCAGAAACATTAAAACCAGATCTACATAATATCCTAGTCACTGAGAACAGATCCTGGTCAGACAGCTCCTACAGGATCCCTCTGATCTTGGTTTACTCTATTTGCAAATGTGTAAGTCTATGAGGCAAAGGGTAGTTGTGGTCTGCTTCAACGAGACCTCTAATCTTGGCCAGTGTCGGCAAATGCCATTCATTCTTGTCAAAATCTTAGCAGCCTATGGAACAGAACTGCATGAACTTGTATTTGAAGGATTTCTATAGTGATCAGATCTACTAAAACAAAATTTTAATATTTTTTTTTTAAAAAGTTCAGTAGTACATGCTTACTTTTTCCGAAACAAAAAATCTGTAATGTCTAGAAAAAATGGCCACATCAAGTACAGAAGAAACTGTTATAAGCCATCATTAAAAAAATCTGTCTTTAACCCTTTCCTCCGTAAATACGCCTTTCTACGCCTGTGATAGTCACCTCTTGAAACCGTTGTAATAAATAGAGCATTTGCTCCTATGGAGCAAATGCTCTATTTATCACAATGGTTTCTATACTTCACAGTTATAACATTTTACTTTTCTCTAGTAAATGCTCCTTTTCGGTAGATTTATTCAAAGAGGTTGGATCTAAAAATAGCCTATGAGGGAATGAGTTAAGACAGGTAGCAGCTTACTGCAGGTCAACAAAAGTAATCCTTTTGGAGTTTACTGCATTACTTTTGCCCTGCATTAAGCAACCACTTGCTTTAAAAGACTCCAGTGTTCAATAAATGGATGGTTGCTTAAGAAAGGTTTCATTGTACAGAGGAACAGGTAACAGTACATACTCAAATACATGTACTAAAATCAGTTCTCCACCAAACCCCATGTTGTGACCACTCTTTGACATGATTATGAAAAGTGGTCACAACACAGGGGTTGGTGGAGAAATAAAGAGAGTTATTCTTGAAAATGTTTTTTAATTTACGCATCTTATCTGGACCCGAGATATTCTTGAAAATGTTTTTAATTTACGTTTATTATCTGCACCTCTGACTGTACAACAGTGCAGTTGGTGGGGATCATCATGGACCAATGACATTGTGACACTACTATGCTATACTTCTGTCTAAACCTTTCACAGACTGTGAGAGCATTCCGAAAGAATATCCGAAAAGAAAGGTAACCATTGTGTCAAATAATCATATCCTTGCTGCCTCTTGCAGCTCATTGCATACTAAGAAACTGTTATCTGCAAATAATGTTTACTGCAATTCTGAAAACCAAATGCTTGCCCTTTTCTTACAAAAATACATAAAGAGTGTCAAAAACTTTGGATCCAAATTAGATGCTCTGTTTGCTGATGGAATAATATACCTGGTAGATCTGATTCTACAGCTTCTGACACAGCCAAAAATTCCTGTGTCTATATCGAGGGCTTGGTGCAAAACTATTCTAACTCCTTCACTTTGTGAAGGAGTTAGAATAGTTTTGCACCAAGCCCTCGAATATGTCATTATAAATACTAATCTAACTTATATTCAGGATGTCATTATTTTTCACATGAATATTCATGGAGTAAAGGGTTACCAAAAGAATGCTAATACAAAACAAAATACCTAATCACAGTCACCACATTGTGGTACACATACAGTAATGTACTACTAGCTCTTCGCAGTCTAGCGGTACCTTTGTGATTACCTATGTAAACAATCTGGACAAGATGATTCACAGAGGTTACACTGCATCTCATCAGGATCCAAACCGTTCAACCCATTACCCCATAGGCTAATTTAAACCCATTACCTCATAGGCTAATTTAAACCCATTACCTTATAGGTTATATTTAAACTCAACCTCTTTAAATAAACTCTATTGAAAAAGAGCAGTAACTAGAAAAGATGACAATTTTAGAATTGCGTAATTTTGAAACCATTGTGTTGAATAGAGCATTTGCTCACAATGGTTTCATTTTATCACAATGGTTTCAAAAAGTGATTTTTACAAAGGCCTCAAAAAGCATCAATGAGAGAATGGGTTAACAGGTTGACAAATGGGAGGCAAATTAAGCTTGAGAATTGTAGCAGACGATAATATATGCAGACGACAACTTCTTACAAAGAATTAAGCTGATGAATGTGTCTCAATGATAGCTAAATGACAAAATGGCACAGTAGCACATACTCTTGTCTTTGGATCAATGCCACATGAAGGTGTATATTCTACTGAAATGTCCCTTATTTAATTTTTTTCTTACAATTTCATACAGTTATCTTGATATTGAGCAAAAACACACAAGAAAAAATTCTGTACAATTAGAACACTGAAAGCAGCAGAAATTATCTGGATCTAATTTACTGTTTTAATTTACTATCATTAACCCATTACCTCATATTGACGCCTTTGCATAGTTTGCAAAAGTCATTTCTTCAAACCATTGTGATAAATAGAGCATTTGCTCCTATAGGAGCAAATGCTCTATTTATCACAATGGTTTCAAATTACAAAATTCTAAAATTTTCCTTTTCTCTAGATAATGCTCCTTTTCGGTGGATTTATTCAAAGTAGTTGGATCTAAAAATAGCCTATAAGGGAAAGGGTTAATGGCATTTTCAAGTTTATGCTTTACCTCATAGATACTCCTTTTAATACCTTTTCAAACTGAGAAGACCCAGATCAGATGGCTCCTTGTAGAAGATGTCTGATCAGGATTTACTCTATTTATGAAATAATAAGCATGTAGACTGGATTCTACAGTTTGAGTCATGGTCGAAATTTCCCTTGTACATAGTCCGAGGGCTTGGTGCAAAACTATTCTAACTCCTTCACTTTGTGAAGGAGTTAGAATAGTTTTGCACCAAGCCCTCGCATTACATATTATAAATTATAATAATCAACTAATTAATATTCATACAGTAATTATTTCGTACATCAGTATTCATGAGGTAAGCTGATTAACCCTTTCCTTCATATACATGTACACTACTTTTAATGCCTTGGCAAACAGAGTAGACCCAGATCAGACGGCTCCTATAGGAGCCGTCTGATCAGGGTCTGCTCTGTTTGCTTTTGGAATTACAAAGACATGATCCTACAGTTTTTGTCCAAGCCAAAAATTTCCTTGAAAAGTTTACATTATAAATATTCATAAATATATATTAGAGAAGGGTTTAACTTATTTATGCTGAGGATCTAGGCTGGGTAATAAGCAAACAGTGCAGAACCCATAATCAAACGGCTCCAAGAGAAGCTCTCTGCTCAGATTCTACACTATTTTCTTTACAGTAACATTTTTCTTTTATGAACCCTTCCAAGTAAAAATGGAGCTGTTCCATAATCAGTTTGGAAGAGTTCAATAAAAAAAGATGGGCAAGAATGGATTAACTTAATCTAATCAGTATGAATAGACATCTTCATGTTCGGTGTAATTAACATAGCAATGAATGAAACATTCTCAGCACTAGAGTTTGGATGCTTGTCGTACAAGTTTTTGCAGTCCACTGGCTGCATGCGACACATCCTGTACACGATTAACCATTTCTTGTACAGCAGGAACTGACGGGTACTGTAACGCAGCCGTTTTTGTGGCAGTCACTGTTAGTTTTAAACAATCACACAAGAAGTTTGCACTCTGAATGATTTTTGTTCGCACTTCACTATGTTTCAGGTTCCGATGAATAGTATCGCCGATGTATACCAGTTTGTGGGCTGACACAACCACAAACTTGCTGTGCGAAATGAACACTTTAGGAGCAGTGTTATTTTCTATACATGAGAAGAAAGCATCCACAGAATTTGATAATAGTGTAGCATGAGTGTCCAACTGCTCCAGGTAAAATGCCAACACTTGTCTATCATCAGCATCAAGTGAAATCAGTTTCACTGGTTCAATGTCATGTTCTGGAACTTCATTCCTTGTATCCTGTTGTATTTCTTGCGACTTAACTTCAAACTCATCAAGCCTTTCTTTTGATTTTCCTCTTTTGAGAGTGTCTTGATTTGATTCATTATCACATTTTTTTAGCGTGTCGCAGTCAATATCATCTAGACTTTTCCCTCTCTTGAGAGTTCCTTCTTTGTCAATATCGTCTAGACTTTTACCCCTTTTCAAGGTGCCACTGTCTAACTCATCCACACTCTTGCCCCTTTTAAGGGTTCCAGTGTCATCACTATATATATTCACTCCATCTATATCTTCATCTAGTGTTGCATTCAGCTCTTTTTCATATGAGTCTGTATCAGTTTCTAATCCACCCTTCTCTGGTGACAAAGATTTTTCTCGATTTTCTTCAACACATTTCTCTTTCTTCTTTTGTGTCCCTTGTTCATCGTTATCATCCTGTTCATCTTCCAGCTCAACATAGTCATATTCCTGTGTGAGGTCCTCCATCTTGTATGTTGCTTCTCTCTCCACTGACATTCTCTTGACTTGGAACTCTCCCGACCAGTGTTTATACTCACTCGACTTTTTCCCATCATCCGTAGCATGATCTTTCTCGTCTGATCCACTAAAGCTGAATTCTGACTTTTTTGTTGGTGTGGGAGGCAAGGGTCTCTCTGTTGGGGGAGGAGCTGGGAGAGGACGTGTCTGTACTTGGGGCGGGGCACTGCCCTGTTTCGCAGGAACTGCTGGTTTCCGACTAATAGGTGGTTTACCACTTGGGCTGACAACAATGGAATGATCACTATTACTTCTTGAGCTTCTGTTAAAGTCTTTGGCACGTTTAAATAGTAAGGATGAGTTACCTTGAATAAATGATGCCAGCTTCCTCACATCCCCATTCAGCTCTTTAGCTAAAGAAACTATTTTTCCAAGATCATCCTTTTTTGGCGATTCATTAACGGCTGTCAGTTTTGATACCTGCCAGTTAACATCGTCTAGATGTTTTATACTGATCCTGATCTGTTGCAGAGCTTGTTGCAGCGGAATCAGATACTTGCTTAACTTATTTATCAACTTTCTGTCTGAAACTCTTGCAGAATTTGCAAGTGTACCTTGTCCAAATTCCACAAATTCGCCAAGAGCCTGTTCTAGAATATAACATGTCTGTTTTATATCATACAACTTCTGCTCAATATTGTCTTTCTTTCTCCAAGAACTGTGAACAAAGGTATGAAATTTATTTGTTGCTTTTTGCACATCCTGCTGCAGTTTTATCACAAGATCATTTGCAGCATCCAGATCCAGCGGGAGCTCATCATATAGTGGTAGGTCTGATCCTCTTGAATCAATACTACACATAGACAACCTACTGTTCCCTCCACTGTCTCCATCAGAGGAATCTGACCTTGAGGAAATAACTGAGTCTCTTGTAACTTGTGGTGGGATATCATACACTCCTAGTGGTTCAGGACTGTTTGTGATTGATAAAGCTGAGAATTCTTTCACCATATTCTTGACAGGAGCATTGTTTCTAGGTGAATCATACAGCTCATCCACTGCATGCTCCTGTTTCTTCAACTTTGGCCTGGCATCAGGTTCATCATAGGAATTCTCATCATCTGAAAATTCCGTTACCTGAACAACCCTGTCTCCTGATACAGTTTTTCCAAAATAATCATCTTTGGTTACATTGGCTGGATGTGCTTTAGATGGTGTATCATAGTCATCCAGGAGGGAGCCCAGTGAGTTTGATTTGTGTCGCTTTGGGAGTGTAGCTATGGGAGGTTTGCCACTGACAACCTGTGGACTCTGTTTGGGTACATCATAATCCTCTGACTTAGAGTCTCTGGTTAGAGTGCCAGTGTTATCGATTTCAGACATGACTTTGGATGATTTTGGCACATCATAATCTTCCAGGAAAGAAGCAGGGGAGGAAGGTTCAGAATGGGGAATTTGTAAATTTTTCAGCTGGTTATCCCGCTCACTATTTATAGATGCTAGTTTCGGAACATCATAGTCTTCCAACATGGAAGGAGGAGATTTCAATTTGGGCGGAGAATCATACATATCAAGTCCAGAATCTTTCGAGGATCGTATTGGGTATAGTGCAGCTTTTGCTTCCCTTTCTCTCTGAGATGGTGGAACATCATACAGATCTAGTGGAGATATATCCATACTTGACCTGGCAGAGTCACACATACTTGCAGGATTTGACTTTGACATATTCCCACTTGACATTCCACTACATAAGCTCATTGATTCGTCTGACAATTTAGACATTAGACTACTTCTCGCAGATCCTGTCTGCATATCGTAAGGATCAAGATGTGAGGGAGGAGTATCATACATGCTCAGTTCTGGTGACCTGAAGCTCCGACTCTGCGGAGGGGTGTCATATACAGACTGGTCAAAACTGGAACTTGACACATCCAGCTCCTCTCGTGATGAGTGTGCACTACTTGGTGTTCCTGGGTATCTCGTGGGTGGTACATCATAATCAGACTGAGCCGAACGCGGCTGGTCATAAAGATACATCTCCCCAGGACGGTTTGGAATCACCCCCTGAAAATACAAAACAAGAGTGATGAGCAAAATAAATCAAATTGTTCATACAAATCAATTACATGTATTAACCCTTCGCTTGCTGAATTTTAAAATACACTTCTCCTTCTTTACCCATGCCATGTTGTATAATTACATATATCTTCACTGTGTACAAGACTAGTATTTCGCTGTGCAATCACTGCCGTGGAGTGCACTGGTTGCACAATCAATTTGTAAATAGTGCAGACCCTGATGAGACAGCTCCTGCAGGAGCTGTCTCATCTGGGTCTCCATTATTTACTGGTATGTATATTCACTATATTGACGTGAATAGCACGCGAAGGGTTAACATTATGGCTAAAACACTTAACCCTTTACCTGTTCAATATTCATGTAAGAAATATTGACGTCATGAATATTTATTAGCTGAATTTTCATAATGTAAAATTTTCAAGGGATGTTTTTGCTCTGGTAGAGACTAGTTTTCAAATCAGATCTTTATCTTGCCATGAGCAAACAGAGCCGACCATGATCAGAAAACTCCAAAAGGAGCCTTCTGATCTAAGTCTACTCTGTTTGCAAATGCATGAAAATACAAAGGGTTAAGTATATACATGTATATAATTTCTTGCTATTTTTGCATATATTGTGTTTGATGTTCAAATAAAAGACATATCTGACAGCTCTTGTAGAAGCCATATGATCAGGGTCTACTCTGTTTGCTTACAGAATAATATAGATCTTATTTACTACAGTCACTGTCATTGTCAAAAATTCATGTAATCAATATTCACAGTGTCATTATTTTTTTCAAGAATATTCATGAAATAAAAGGTTAAATATAGCCACACAGAATATCAAGAAAGAAAATGTTTTACAAGATACTTGACAATGCAGCTCACATCTTCTAAGCTTGTAAAGTTAAAAATACTTTTTTTTTTATCAAAGACCATGTCAAACTATAATTGTCATGATCTGAGGCTTGAAATAGAACATTGGTAATAGCTAAGTATAAATAAAACTCTTGACATCTTTAACTGTCAAACATTCATGTCAAAAATAATGACATCATGAATATTCATTAGCTATGTCATAAATAATGACATCATGAATATTCATTAGCTAATTCTTTCTAACTACATACATACACAAGATTTTTTGGTATTGGTAGAAACTATAGCGTCAGATCTATTATAATGTCATAAGCAAACAGAGTAGACTCTGATCAGATGGCTCCAGGTGGAGCCATCTGATCAGAGTCTACTCTGTTTGCAAAGGTATGAAAAACATTCACAACAGTTTGGATGAGATGCTGACCATGTATCTTGACCAACACTAATGACAGTATAATGGTGAAAAATATAGAGAAAAAATGCTTTTAAAATTTAAGGCAGACAGCAATTTTTGCAACAACAGTTTACATCACTAAATATAAAAGGTCAAATAAACTGTGACAGATGTAAAATCAGCTAGCCAGTCTCGAAAACGACAGAAACATGACGTCCAAAGTTGTACAACATGGCAACGACTGTGTGACTACCAAAGTTACATGTCACATCAAAGACTGTACCTGACCCTGGATGAACTCCGCAACACCTTCCTGACCCTGTACGCCAAACACTGAAAACCTCCTCTCAAGAAACATCACCATCCAAGAAAAAAACAACAGTCCAGAGTGAAAACACCACTATGAAAGCATTGCTGTGTTTGTTTCCGTCTCTTGTTTGTAATATTTTGCCGAATCACTGAGTCACCAAAGCCATTTAATTGCATTAGCCAATATGAGTCAATTGAGAAAGTCCTCAAAGACGTCCTGCAGACTAATATGTTCCAGCTGAACTTTCGATAAAGCCAATACCATTTAAAACCCTTTATCAGGAGTAATTGACATTACGCATCACACTAGGCAGCAAATAAACCGTGTAAACGTAACGACAGATGTATTTATAATCAGTACAAACTCTTAGAATTGATTTTCTGTCTATTGTAAGGTCTGTCTAACCCTGGGGTAGCATCTTATGAGAATCAAAACCACTAGACATCTGCTTAATACAACTGAACATTCTATCTACATTCTATCTAAACATGTGAAAAACGTATTAGCAAGTAAAACATGCAAGATAAATAAACTCACATACATCAAAACTGAAGCTGTGGACAGACTAAGTGGTTAAAGTACAACTTGAGCCTTACGTTACTGAACGTAATTCCGGAGATAGCCTCTTCAAGCAGAAACCCATCCTCACTTTAAAAGGCAAGTTAGTTGTGTCCCAGATATCTACACTAAGCCACACCAATGTCACAGGCCCAGAATGGACTGACATTTAGCTAAAATAAGCCACTTAACATAGTTTTGTCAAAAAAGGAAAATACCATTGTCCAATGATGTCCAAGTACATGTTAGTTGGTTTTTATACAGTACATCCCAGTAATACTGGAGTAAACGTGGTCATATATGTCAATATTTCCCCCATGACCCTTGCACTGTTGAATATTCATGTTAGAAATAATGACATCATGAATATTTATCAGCTGAATTTCAATAATGGCATTTTTGGTATTGGTAAAAACTGTAGTCAGATCTACCGTATTATAATTTCATACGCAAAAAGAGCAGACCATGATCAGACGGCTCCTTAAGGAGCTGTCTGATCTGGGTCTATCATGTTTGCAAAAGCATGAACAAAAATTTGTATGAAGGAAAGGGAGAGCCGGAAAACAAGAGATTCTCTTAAATATTCTGATATGCAATCCTTCAGGAGCAGTTTGATCTAGGTCTGCACTATCCAAGTACCCAGGATAATTAGGGAAGCTCATTTTTGTTTTGTACATGTATTGACATTGAAAAGTGAACATTAATCACAGACATGAAAACTGGAATCCATGGTTCACCTTTACTTCTCTACACAATGATTTCTTGCACACCTGCTGAGCTGTAGTCAAGAGAAGTACTGATTTTAGATTATTTAAATCATTTACTTTTCTGCCAGTGCCACACCCTATCTTGATGGTACTTATTAGAAAATGCCTACGAGAAGCAATTCTAACGGATACTGAAATACTCATCAATACTTCTCTTATCTACGGCTCTGATAACCCATTACCTCATAGGCTTTTTTTAGATACCTCTTTGAATAAATCTACCGAAAAGTAGCATTAACTAGAGAAAAGGAAATAGGAGCAACTGCTCTATTTATCACAATGGTTTCAAACTACAAAATTCTAAAAAAAAAATCCTTTTTACTCATTAATGTTCTTTTTTAGTAGATTCATTCAAAGAGGTTGGATCTAAAAATAGCCTATGAGGGAATGGGTTAACTGATATTCAGAAAGGGAGTCAGTTTTAATTATTCAGTACGGCAAAGGTTAAATTTGTTACTAACCTTATTCAATCAAATCCGCAGTTGTTAAATAACTCACATATTTTCTAATGCATTTGTACAACTTTTTAATCCAGTGTATAATGAATGTACATGATCCTTGTCAATCACGTAGGACAAAGTGATCACGAAATAAACTAATTTAGGTCCAACCACAATCTGTCATCACTTTGGTCAATTTACATTTCAAATTCCATGAACAAAATATGCTCTACATGTACATGCTATCCACTTAAAACTCAGACAACTGCACGCAAGTCCCCACAAAAAAGCCACAAAATACAGTAAAACCCCACTAATGCGACCACCAAAAAGGGGCATAATTCACAGTGGCAAGGGCAGGTGGTGGCTTAATGCAGGACGAAAGTTATGCAGAAAGCTCCTATAGGAGCTTTCTGCATAACTTTCGTCCTGCATTAAGCAACCACCTGCTTATGAAAACAGCCATGTTTGTTTAAGTGGTCGCATTAGGTGGTCGCATTAGCGGGGTTTTACTGTATATGCATATGTGCAAATGATCTATAGCCAGTCTGAATTGTTTTGACTGGTTCTCAGATCTGCCTGACAGTCTGGGACAGCTGCGGAGACTGATGCTGGTAGTAGGGGACAGATTTAACCCTTCTCATGCTGAAAACATACTGTCTGCCTAACCTCTCATTGGTTGAACCTTTCACTGACTTCCGAATAGATCAAATGTTTGAGAAATTATTGATTGAGTGTCAAACAGCTTGGATCGTGATGAGACTCGAAGCTACTTTGTGTCTCATCTGGATCCAAGCTGTTTGAAAATACTAGTCAAAATGTGCTTAGTATGAGAAGACTAAGGAACTACCATTGACAGACAATTATCTTCCGCTTAAATCATCGCAGAAAATCTTTTCAGAAATGTTTAGCCTGTCTAATAGGTTAGATCCTGATGAAAAGCTGGGTATTTCGATATTATATTTGATTTCAAATAGTTTGAAAAGACTCGTAACAATTCCCCGATAGCATGTTAAGAGTATAAAACGAGTAACAAAATGACTCATTCAACCATGGCAGCCGAGTCTTGCATTTCATGCAGGCAAATTTTTTTTCTATATTTTCATCATTATCTCACTCTTATCTATAACAAATATCTGAGAATAGAGCAGAGTCAAATATAACAGTGAACAAAAAGAAAGAGAGCCAACACAGTGCCTCTGGCACAATCAAACTGTACTTAACAGGCTGTCTTAAAGTGCCGCTGCCTTGAAATTAGAATAAAGATTCAGAGTCCATGTCGTTGGAATGAGCTACACAGTGAAAGAGATGTGAGATGACTAAACGAAGACTTAAACTTGCACCTGAGGTCCCATGAACCCATTCCCTCATATTGACGCCTTTTGACGTCTCTGTTAAATACCATTTATGAAACCATCGCGATAAATAGAGCATTTGTTCCTTCAATGAGCAAATGCTCTATTTATCACAATGGTTTCAAAAGGTGACTTTTACTGAGGCGTGGAAAGGCGTATTTATGGAGGAAAGGGTTAAGCAACCAATCATTTACTGAACATAAGAGTCTTAAAAAATCCAATGCAGGGCAAAAGTAAAGCAGAAAGCTCCAATAGTTCTTTCTGCATTTATTTCAACCTGCATTAAGCTACCACCTGTCTTTAAGACCCAGAATTAGCCCTCTATTTTAAAGGTTGCTTATGACAGATTCTACTTACTCCCAAAAACTAGTAAAATCCACTGAGGCAGAATCTGAGCATGTCAGAGTTTTGACTAGGTTGTGCTGATACGTTAATTGCAATATAAACAACCTTACTCGTAAGAACGCAGAAAGTAATTACAATAACAGCTACGTGAATTAGCTGTGAATAAATACCAACTAGCACAATGGCTTCCAAGTCCAACATCTGTAATTTTGGTTCCTCTACACCTCTCCTACGCCATACAACACTTTATAATTTAACCCTTTCCCTGATAGAAATGCCTTTTCATTTCATGCCTTTACAAACAGGGTAGACCCAGATCAGACAGCTCCTGTAGGAGCTGTCTGATCTGGGTCTGCTCTGTTTGCTCATGGATTAATATATATCTGATTCTATACTTCCTGCCATGGTGAAAACAAATCTCTTATTTATAATGCGATTATAAACATTCAGATCATTAATTCTTATGCTAATCAATATTTCTTACATGAATATTCATGAGGGAAAGTGTTACAGTAATCAGGGTACCATAACATCCCATCTGGGTGGAAGTTTTGTATGATAATGTGGATGCAAATTATTTTCATTGGTCATTAAAAGTTTGCCGTTAGCTAGTTTTCAAAGAGCTAATTATGATTTGCGCTTTTATACTTCCAAGCAGACTCTTTGCATAATGCATAAACAAGATATGAAATGACATTATCTAAACATGCATTCAAATTCCACTTACAAATCTAACCTTTAAATTTATACAAGCTGGCGGCGAAACCATTATGACCTATGTAAACAGTCTGGATCCACCATGAGATGCCTGATCATGCCTGATCATGTGGTGTATCACCAGGATCCAACCTGTTTGACATTTTAACACATTACCTCATAGGCTATTTTTAGATACAAAGTCTTTGAATAAATCTACCAAAAAGGAGCATTAACTAGAGAAAAGGAAAAGTTAAGGATTTTGTAGTTTTAAACCATTGCGATAAATAGAGCATTTGCTCCTAAAGGAGCAAATGCTCTATTTATCACAATGGTTTCACAAAGTGACTTTTACAGAGTCGTCAAAAGTCGTCAATATGAGGGAATGAGTTAACCATAGTTTTGAAAAAAAAAGAGAGAGTTGAAGCAGACGACAACTGTTGCAGACAAAAAATTACCTGGTGTGCATTGAGTTCAACCCCTTCATTCTCAGACTCTTTTGACATGTGAAATATAAATTCTAGTATTTTTCAGTTAACCCTTCAAACACGAAGTAATTTTCTTCTACAATCACTGTCATCTATTTTCTACACTTTTCTTCCATAATTCTTTTATTTCAGAAAGATAATCCTCAATAAAATAATGCCGGTATCAAATAGTGTTACTAAACCATTCATCTGGATTAAAACAATTTTGGAAAAGTAACTACAAAAACTGACCAATGATGTGGAATGAATTAAATACCCGATCTGTTCTAGTATTTCAAATGCCTGTTTTATCTCAACTATTTGCCATATATCTGTCTAGGAACGTAGACATATTAACCCCTATCTAGCTAACCGCCACTTTACTCGCATTTTCAAACAGCTTGCATCCAGATGAGACGCCAAGTAACTTGGCGTCTCATCAGGATGCAAGTTGTTTGACACAGTACATGTAATTTCTGAAAAGATTGCATCATGACACTTGGTCAATAGTTTCTCAAAAGTTTTGTCAAATCGGAAGTAATCAAAACTGCCACAGATCCAAATTTAACAGCCGGGTAAGGGTAAAGCTCTTTTTCCCTGATTTTCATAAATTTTTTTCAATCACAGAAATTCGATATTCTTGCCAACCAGTGGTTTTCTGAATTTGAAATGGTCAGGAACTATAAAACATGTCAATAGGAGAAAAATGATTAAAGAGTTCAACCAATTTGAATTTCTTTACAATTGTCCATTTTACGGCTAACTAGCCAATTTTGACCGTGATAATCGCCTCTGTCTCCAGCTTAAATATCCATACCGATTGCAGTTGTGATTTAGTTTGTAGGTGTGAACAGATGACACTCGACCATCTGACCATTGCTGACCATATGCTGCAGTAACTGACCACTGGTGACCACAACTATTCTAGCAGTTGTTAGCGTTTTCTGCGGTCAAATGCACAATATCATGAATATTAACGTGGCTGGTAGGTGATTATAAGTATTGATGTTATTGTACAATTCGTAACAATTGATCTAACCACAAATATTTCACAGAAAAATAAAAACTGGCCAATTTGTGACCAGGTCATGCTAGTGTTAGTGATATTATCCAACGGTTAACCCTTTCCTCCATAAATACGCCTTTCTACGCTTCTGTAATAACCACTTCTTGAAACCATTGTGATAAATAGAGCATTTGCTCCTATAGGAGCAAATGCTCTATTTATCACAATGGTTTCAATTTACAAAATTCTAACATTTTACTTTTCTCTAGTAAATGCTCCTTTCTGGTAGATTCATTCAAAGAGGTTGGGTCTAAAAATAGCCTATGGAGGAAAGGGTTAATAGGCAAAGTTCCCTTATGAATAATCATGTAAGAAACAGTGACTGTATAGACATCAATTACTGGTTGCCACTGTGAAGATGTGATTTCTTTACCATAGCAGATGAGAAACCTGTACAATCAGATCTATATCAATTCATGAGCAACAAACAGAGCAGACTCTGATCAGACGGCTCCTATAGGAGCCATCTGATCTGGGTCTACTCTGTTTGCAAAAGTGTGCCAAAGGTCGTCTATATGAGGGAAAAGGTTAAAGCTACCCTTTACTACAAGTAAAATTAATGTTGTTTTTCGGCCAAGTTTCAAATGTCAATTATAATGATATGTCAAACCAGGCCATGAATTATGGTTTTATGGCTAAAATATCATAGGCCATAAAATGGGCGATAATTGTAACCATTATGGATCTGTCCAAAGTCCTGCCCAAACAGCTATGCTTCTCCATTCTCAGTGACACTAAAACAGCTGCAACATACGGTAGCTTTAACCCATTCCCTCATATTGACGCCTTTTGACGCCTCTGCAAAAATCCCCTGTGGAAACCATTGTGATAAATAGAGCATTTGCTCCTATAGGAGCAAATGCTCTATTTATCACAATCGTTTCAATCTCCAAAATTCTAAATTTTACCTTTCCTCTATTTTATGCTCCTTTTTGGTAGGTTTATTCAAAGAGGTATGATATAAAAATAGCTTATGAGGTAATGGGGACAACCATACAGAGTACAAACTGACAGATATCAGAAATCAAGCTTGATCATACTTTTCAAAATTCTCTCCTTAACCCTGTCACTGCAGACTTTTCACATGAAAAATACATATACCGTACATGTAACTACCTTTGAATATACAAATGTATGGATTTAAATGGCTGCAAAGCAAACCTTAAAATTTGATTTACGGGTATTTCACATGCACCTATAATTTATAAACCTAGTATATGCACGGAGTGCATAGGTTCTTTTAAACCTTTGAATTCAGGACACCTATGCACAAGCTTTTGCAAACAGTGTAGATCCAGATCAGAGAAATCCTAGAGGTGTCCTCCGATCAGGGTCTGCATAATGTGTCATTCAAAACATCCAGCTCCTATATGAATTAAATTGATACCAGGAGCTATACAAAATGCCAAAACAGGACTTGTCAGCTGATAAATAACTGATACATTAACATTATAATTATGCGGATATTATTTGCCCAAATATGGCATGATCTACATATTTACACCCACTTCAAGTTTGTATCTATTTTGGACCATGCTTACATAGGTTCTGTACTTTTGGTTGTGTGCATAGTCTGTGACCTTGTATTACCAATGATGCATGATAAAGTAAAACCCCTTGAAATGAATGCTGAGTTTTCAAAGCGGAATGGTCCATTACTGTTTAATCCATTCCATCAGGCTATTTTTTAATATCCAACCTCCTTGAATAAATCTACCGAAAAGGAGCATTAACTAGAGAAAAGGAATTTTTTTTAGAATTTTGTAGAAACCATTGTGATAAATAGAGCCTTTGCTCCTATAGGAGCAAATGCTCTATTTATCACAATGGTTTCAAAAAGTGACTTTTACAGAGGCGTAGAAAGGAGTATTTATGGAGGAAAGGGTTAATCAAGGTGGAAACAGTACGATCCGATCTATATAATTCCTGCAGAAGCCATCTGATCTAGGTCTAGGTCTACTCTGTTTGCAAAGGTGTCATATAGCGTCTGTATGAGGCAAAGGGTTAAAGACACTCATGTTTAATCATTATGTATATATATATATATATATACAATGTATATAAAGTACAGATAAAGGATGATGTATCAAAAATTGAATACAATGATTTAGTGCATGGATGTTTCCGCTTGGAGTTTTCAAGCTGTGCTGGGATGGTGCTTGACACAAGTTACAGGAGAAGCCTCTAGAGGCTCAATTCCTCCCATATTATTTGCCAAAGTGGAATAGTCCAATACTGTTTAATGGTAGAGTCGGAATAGTCCAATACTGTTTAATGGTAGAGTCGGAATAGTCCAATACTGTTTAATGGTAGAGTCCATTTAGTATAATAGGATTAACCCTTTCCTCCATAAATACACCTTTCTACGCCCCTGTAATAGTCACTTTGTGAAACCATTGTGATAAATAGAGAATTTGCTCCTTAGGATCAAATGCTCTATTTATCACAATAGTTTCAAAACTACACACTTCTAACATTTTCTTTTTCTGTAGTAAATGCTTCTTTTGGGTAGATTTATTCAAAGAGGTTGGGTCTAAAAATAGCCTATGGAGGAAAGGGTTAAATTAATATTTATAGGGAGTCACCGGAAAATGATGAACTTTTTACCACATACTCAAAGGTTTACAATCTTATGACTTGGATCTCACTCAAAAGCGCATCAATTATAATGCGATCATTTCCATAGTTTTAGGCAGAGTTTTAAAATATATTCCAACCACTTGCCAGACTAGTGATGTTTTCTGAGTTTTTATCAACAATTTATCATGCTTATCATCAATGCTTCTATTTTAGTCAGGGTTCAATGCTGGTTACCCTGCTTACATCTGTTTTACAGAGATCAAACCACAAGATAGAACGGCAAAACGTTACTAAGAAATTCAGTTACCAGAAGGAGTTCCAAAATTCTACATAGATACGGTCATAGATACTCTCCACGGCCCTACGGCAGAAAAATTCTGAATGAAAAAAAATTGTATCAAGATTCATTCATGGCTTGATAAATGACTCAGAGATGCTATTTATAAACAGTTTATCTGCCACAAAGAATATAAAGGTAGGTAAAAAAATTGTGAATCAGGCAAAAAGGGTTTTGTCTTCATTATGAGAGCTCATTGTCTGTGGAATTTTTCATTTAGTTTATTTATTCATGTTGAGCTGCAACGTGACTTGGGCATGCTATCTTGTTAGAATATTTTTAATACACATTTTGTGCACAATCATGTGCACTGAAACTCAGAATGTTCCTTGGCAATCATTTATTGGCTTTAAGACAAATTGAAGAACTATTTCTGACTTAAAATCACTTTTGTTTCAGCAGTTTATAACTTTATGTAAATAATTTAGAACATGTTATTAGCATTTTTGGCAGAATCTGTAGAATGAGATCCATGTCATTTCATTTCATAAGAAAATATAGCAGACCCTGATCAGACAAGTGGCTCCTGGTCTGGGTCTGCCCTGATTGCAGAGGCATCAAAAAGCATTTCTATGAGGTTATAGAGGTTATATGCAACTGATTGGAGTAGCAAACAGTGCAGACCCTTATCAATTCTGCTCCTTCTGGTATTAACCCATTCCCCCATAGGCTAGTTTTAGACCCAAGCTCTTTGAATAAATCTACCCAAAAGGAGCATTTACTAGAGAAAAGAAAAAGGTTGGAACTTGGAATTGTGTAGTTTTGAAACCATTGTGATAAATAGAGCATTTGCTCCTATGGAGCAAAATTAATGCTCTTTTTATCCCAATGGTTTCATAAAGTAACTTTTACAGAGGCATAGAAAGGCATATTTATGGAGGCAAGGGTTAAATCAAGGACATAACATGGTTATATATAGATAGTAGTTACTGAGCACAACAGGTGAGGAAATATCAAATGTAGTTTGAGAGTTTTTTAAACATGTCTGTAGAGACCTTTTTATTACATAACTGACAGAGATGCCTCAGACATCATTAACCACAGCAAAACAGTTCAAGAAGCACTAAGCCATATATTAACCCTCTGTATGCAAGAAATAAGTTTATCAGTCATTTGAAAATCGTGTAGACCTAGATCAGAGGGCTCCTGCAGGAGCCCTCTGATCAGGGTCTGCACTGTGTGCCAGAAACATCATGTTCTGCAATGAAAATGATGCATTAGTGGCTTGCCTCATAAATATTCATAGAAGGAGGAGTCAGATATTATAATTCAGCATACATAGAGTCAGCAGTAAATGTCGCTCCTAAATTTTTGCTATCAGTAAACAGTGTTGTAGTTGATAGGATAAAAAATTAAAAGCTTCGGGAAAGAATACATATGCCTTTTAATGCCTTTGCAAACAGAGTAGACCCAGATCACATGGGTCAGGTTGCAGTCTTCAGATGATTATCATCAATGGCAATGAATACAAGTGTAATTCATCCAAACAAACTGTTTATGAGAGCATGCACTACTCCAACACTGTCAGCTAATTGCTCTACTGGGAGTTTAGGGATGGAGTAACCCTTTCTCCCCATGAAATTCATTACTGCAGGAATATTCATTAACTGAAATTTTATAATAGCCACTGAAGGTTTTTTTTCATCATGGTGGAAACTACAGAATCAGATATATGTTTGTTATGTCACAAGCAAACAGAGCAGAACTTGATCAGACGACTCTTACAGGAGCCCTCTGATTAGAGTTTTCTTTGTTTGCAAAGGTGCCAAAAAGTGGTCTCTTTTGGGGAGAGGGGAAACAAAAATCACAATATCCAGTAAGTGACACAATATTCAAATGACCAAGCTTGTTTACCAATAAGGCAAATACCAGGCCAGATGTCAATAAATGTTTTTTTCACCGTCAGTTAATTACTTTTCCATTTGAGCCGATTATTTCCGATCTGTCCAAATCAAGTAAGCACGCATAGTTTCTAAAAATCTGTCAAACAACTTGCAATATACAAGGCATATATTGTGATCTTTCATTTCATGATTACAATTTCTGCTGGGGACATAAAAATAATTGCAGCATAAAACATTATTAGCAAGGGAAAGGATGGGAGATCGTAAGGACATATAAAGACCCTTGGGCTGAAATCATGACTGACTTAACCAATGAGCCATACTAACTTCCCTGTATTCATGACGCTCATTCTCCCACCTTCAACGTCAGTAAATGACAACTGACAAACACCCCTGACCTGGTATTCTGCATTTAGTTTCCTTACACATCTATGCCTTTAACATATTTGCAAATAGAGTAGACCCAGATCAGACAGCTCCTGTAACAGACAGCTCCTGTAGGAGCTGTCTGATCAGGGTCTGCTCTGTTTGCTGATCTGATTCTACAGTTTCTGCCATGCCAAACATTCCTGTGTTCATTTACCATTATAAGATAGAGCTAATTGATATTTAACAAGTCATTATTTCCTACATGAATATTCATTAAGTAAATGATTAATGCAAAGCATACTTAGTAGAGCTCTGCAAAATTTTATCCTGTCATCCATCTTCAGTTCTGTACCCTTTATCTCATGAATATTTATACAATACAGTAGAACCCCACTAATGTGACCACTTAATGAATAAATATACCTATCCTAATAAGCAGGTGGTTGCTTAATGCAGGATGAAAGTTATGCAAGGAGCCTTCTGCATAACTTTCAACCTGCATTAAGCTACCACCTGCCCCTGCCACTGTGAAATATGCCCCTTTTTGCTGGTCGCAATAGAGGGGTTTTACTGTAATTCATGATTTCATGAATATTCACTGATTCTTTATCATGTTCAACGAAAAAGAATTGTTCATGGTAAGATTGACCTGTTTAAATTTTGGAATATTCCATTTGAAAATTCAGGCCTGAAAGTGTTTAAAAGTCATATGACCAAAGCAAGAGTTCATATGGCTTTATTTTGACTGTAAATGACACATGTACTATTAAGAAAACTAATGATGCTCTATCTGAGTTTATTGACCAAATATTTGCAAAATAGAGAATAAAGAAGGTGAGTGTCCGATTGGTAATTATCAACTATATATTCAGCTAAAACATGTAGTCACAGGTACATTGCATTTCATAATTATGCACTTTCAAAATCTGCTTACAGAAGAACCTGTCTTAAGTGACCATCAAAAAGAGGTATAATTATGGGTCTGTTAGGCAGGTGGTAGCTTAATGCAGGTATAGGAGCTTTCTGCATTACTTTTGCCCTGCATTATGCAACCTCCTGCTTTTCAAGACTTCTATAATGTACAATAAATGAATGATCGCTTAGGACATGTTTTACTGTACTTATACTTTTCAATAAACTTGCTAGAAGTGCATTCACGTGTTGACGCTTTGATCTGTGCATCTCTTGGATTATTTCATCAGTAGATTTAATATCAAAGATTTTATTAACATTTGACACACTGAGTAATTGTCGTCTGCAAAAATTGTTGTCTGCTGCGAATTTAAGTTTATTTTTCTGACATTCTGTTATTTCTCTTCAAAATCAGTCAGCGTAAAATAGTTTGGATCCTGATGAGCTACTTAATTACTCAGTGTTTTATCTGGATCCAAACTCTTTGTTTAAGAATTCAAAAATTTGCTGCTAGTGAGAAAGGGGTATTTTTATTTGCACACCATAAACCTCTTTGAAGGTGTTAAAACATGTTAAAATGCAAATAACACGTACTAACCACACACTGTGACCACAGTTTTCAAACTAGTACTGTACTACGCCTTGCTCGTAGTGACACATCAGACGCTATAAATAACTCATAAAGATTACTCTGATGATAGGCGTCTTTATAACATGACATAGTGAGTCTCTTTCACTTTACCAAAATCCAATAAACATGCACACCCATCCCAAATACCACAGATCAACAACATGTACAAACCTTTCAGCAGCCCTCAACCTCACCCTTTTTTTCACACCAATTACATTCCAAAATAAAAAAAAATCTTCTAATTTTCCGTTCTGCCATCCTCCCAATAAGCAATGTACATGTTATAATTTATATAGGTATTTATCCAATCTTTTATCATATTGTGTAACTGGTTTATCACATTACCTGACAAGGATAAAAAAAAACAAACTGTCGACCTGTTTCCAACTATATTAGGCTGGGTCCTAGTAGTGGTTACCGTAGCATCCCCCCCTAGACTTTTTTTCATGGGTACCAAATTGTTCGTTGGGATCCTTAGAACACATTTTGAGCATGCCCCAAAAAATAAGTTTGTCCCAGCTATGTTTTATTTAACGGTTTCCATGGTAACCCGAGGTAATTTTCGAAACTACCTTGGTTCAGAAAATGCGCCATAACTTTGTTTTTAGAAGCAATAGAAGGACAAAACAAGTACCAAAGTAAAGCAGAGACATATAGCTTGAATATGATATATGATTTTATTAATATTCATAAATGCATTCTTATGAATATTAATGAGGAAGTAAAAAATGTGATTTTTTTAGAAAAAAGGAGTTTGTTGTTTAGTCTGAGAGGCTTATTAATGCACAGAAATTATTGAATTTAAGTTTAAATTGTTCGTTGGAGTCCTCAGAACACATTTTGAGTATTTCCCCAAATAATTTTGTCCCATCTATGTTTTATTAAACGGTTTCCATGGTAACCCGAGGTAAATTCCGAAACATCCTTGGTTCAGAAAATGCGTAATAACTTTGCTTTTAGATGTAATAGAAGGACAAAACAAGTACCAAAGTAAAGCAGAGACATATAGCTTGAATATGGTATATGATTTAATTAATATTCATAAATGCATTCTTATGAATATTCATGAGAATGTAAAAAAATGCGTTTTTTAGAAAAATGAGCTTGTTGTTTAGTCTGAGAGGCTTATTAATGCACACAAATTATTGAATTCAGGTTTAAATTGTTTGTTTGGGTCATCAGAACACATTTTGAGCATTCCCCCAAAGTAATTTTGTCCCATCTATGTTTTATTGAACGGTTTCTATGGTAACGCGAGGAGGTAAATTTCGAAACATCATTGGTTCAGAAAATGCATAATAACTTTGCTTTAAGAAGCAATAGAAGGACAAAACAAAAACCAAAGTAAAGCAGAGACATATATCTTGATTATGATATATAATTTTTATAATATTCATATATGATTGCTTATGAATATTAATGAGGAAGTATAAAAATCCGCTTTTTTAGAAAAATGAGTTTTTTGTTTAGTCTTAGAGGCCTATTAATGCACAAAAAGTATTGAATTCAGGTTTAAATTGTTCGTTGGGGTCCGCAGGACACCACTTGAGCATTCCCTAAAATAATTGTGTCCAAACAATGTTTTTAACGGTTTCCATGGTAACCCGAGGTAAATTTCGAAACATCCATGGTTAAACAAATGCGTCATAACTTTGCTTTAAGAGGCAAAAGAAGGACAAAACAAGAACCTAAATAAAGCAAAGACATATAATTTGAATATGATATGTAATTTAACTAATTTTCATAAATGTATTCTTATGAATATTAATGAGGAAGTAAAACAATCCATTTTTTGTTTAGAAAAAAGGAGTTTATTGTTTAGTCTGAGATGCCTTGTTTGAAGCGAACCCCCATCTGTTGGATGCAACTGCCGGTGCTAAAGAAGTGAATGAGAGAGAGAGAGAGAGAGAGAGAGAGAGAGAGAGAGAGAGAGAGAGAGAGAGAGAGAGAGAGAGAGAGAGAGGCCTAATGCTCGTCCCTGGGGCTGTCGGAATCAAGTGAGGGGATCTAATAAAACATCCCAGGTCGATTTTCATTTGAAACAGGAGGCCTAAGAGATACCCAGGGAACCCTTGTCCGTAAGAGTTTAGCGGACATGATCCACCCAGTTGCCGGGCTGGCACAAAAATCTTCGTCCAGGTCAGGCAAACGGGAAAGAAGTCCCGTGGAAGTAGAAAGAGACTCCCTAGACTTAATTAGGTTAGGGAGGTCCACTTTTTCGACTGACACTAGCCTTTTTCGACTGACACTAGCACGGAAGAGGATAGAGGACCCCTGTGAATAGGATTCGGGGGTCTAGGGCAGACAGAGGGTGGGATGATTCTAAAACAATCTTCACACGTATTCTCAACAGAAAATATTGATGTTCAGAATCATCTAAAGAAAAAGAGGACTAAGTCCCGTCTAAATCTGAGTGAGAGGCTTCCACAAAGTCTGATTCCCTTAAAAAATAGGACCATCCCTAGGAGCCATAATGGACAAAGTGTCTTCCTGCTCTCCCTCAGAATCCGCCCTGGTGAACGCCATGGATGGCAGAACCCGGGAAGAGTGGGACCCGCCACAGACATAGAAGTGTGGACTGTGGGTTCACGTGAGAGCTATTCTCCCTCTAGGTGAAGCTTGCTGGTTCCCAGAATTAGTGTCTGCTATCGAGAGCGACCAGCCGGCGAATCTGAGGAGGCAGAGCGATGTCTTCGCATAGAAGAGTAATGGTAAAACCTCGATCTGCGATGAGAGCGGTGCGAGTGCCGGTTCCCATTAGAAGAATAAGGTTTTTACGCCTCCAAGGTGGTGGGTGGGATGGGGGCTGGTGAGTCCGAAGTGTACTCAGAAGATGAAGGGTAATTGCAGGGTCTAGACGACCAAGAACGTCTAGACTTAGCCAGAGCAGCTTCCTGTTGACTTTCACCACTGTAATGCGGTGTAGAGACAGAATGCCCTGTAGAAAAGATTGGACTGGTATATTTACCGGTCCACTTCGGTATCCTGGTCCAAAGGACCAGACCGGGCCACCGGAGGACCGTTGGAGAGCAAACTTAGGACACCGGGCCAAAGAATACACAGTGACATCTTTGGGTGGGGGCTCGGTAGACCGGTCTGCTGGTGACGTCATGAAACGGAAGCACTAACGCCAGGACACCGGGAACGGGGACGGATAACTGGGCCTAGATTCAGCGGGACCAGGCAAAACTCTTCTCACAACAAGCGGACCGGGAGACCTGGCAACAATAGTACCTGGGACCAGAACAAAGGGCACCATTCAAGTGGTAAACGGGGAACCCGCACCCGGGCCAGCAGTTGGGTGCCGATCTGCAACTAACAACTGGGGAATCGACTGCACCACAGGGGCTGTTGACGAAAGATATTTTAAAGAAGAAGCAGGCTTCTTCTGAGCTTTAGAGGACAGTGATTTGTCTGTTGCGAGGGAGTCGCTGACCAAAGAGAAGAATACTTCTTCCGTCGGGCAGCAAGCTCCCACGTCTCCCCTGTCCAGAGGGATGAAACTGGACAGGGAACTGACGCGGAGCATCCGCAGCAGGCCAGACACACTTAATGAGTTGTCCAGCCTGTCGCGAAATGCTAGCAAGAAGCCTTGCGTTGCTCTGGCATGCTGTGGTAAATAATCAAGCAAATGCATAAGACATCGCGAGTAAGTTAGAAGTCACGCAAGGCTAATATGGGTAAACATAAGCTGATGATTACAGTCGAGATGCTATATATTTTCTGTTGCATTGAAAAACACCCATAACAGTAATATTCTTCATAAAACATGCATGAGGCTCAATTCCTCTGCTGTAATTTCTTACAAGAAATGTGTTGTTCACATACATGTATATTGCAATATAATAGAAAAACTTACTTTCCTACAACAGTTTACATTCTCATTAATATTCATGATTTTGAAATAATATTCATTATCTACATATTTATATACATGAACATCAATATCGCTGTTTCAGTCAGTATCAAGCTCTATACTGGTTAACTAAAATAATCTCAGATAAAAAGAACAGCTCATTCAAGTGTGTTTACTTTACATCTCATTAATATTCATAACTATGCATTAATATTCAAGAACCCAAAGTAATGACCCTCTGCTCTTGTCAATTGTTGTTCAATATCTGGTATTTTACGTAAAATAAATAATAGAAAAGATAGTACACTCGAAACAATGCTAAATATAGGGCTTATGTTAAATTGCTTATTCATTTATGCACGTTATATGCAAATTAGCTTAAAAATACATGTTTTAGAAATATTACATGAACCAAAGATGTTTTCCTTTATTTTTTTGTTGATATTAAAACATTTAAATCTGAATTCAATAACTATTTGTATATTATTAGGCGTCTCAGACTAAAAACAAACTCGTCAAACTAAAAACGCATTTTTTACTTCCCCATTAATATTCATAAGAATGCATTATAAGAATGCATTATATGTATTAATAGAATTACATATCGTATTCAAGCTATATGTTTCTGCTTTACGTTGGTTCTTGTTTTGTCCTTCTATTGTCTCTAAAAGCAAAGTTATGAAGCATTTTCTTAATCAAGATAGTTTCGAAATTTACCTCGGGTTACCATGGAAACCGTTTAATAAAACATAGCTGGGGCACAATTATTTTGGGGGAATGCTCAAAAAGTGTTCTGATTACCCCAACGAACAATTTAAACCTGAATTCAATAATTTTTGTGCATTAATATGCCTCTAAGACTAAACAAAAAACTCATTTTTCTAAAAACGCGGATTTTTATACTTCCTCATTAATATTCATAAGCAATCATATATGAATATTATTAAAATTATACATCATAATCAAGATATATGTCTCTGCTTTACTTTGGTTTTTGTCTTGTCCTTCTATTGCCTCTAAAAGCAATGTTATTATGCATTTTCTGAACCAATGATGTTTCGAAATTTACCTCCTCGCGTTACCATGGAAACCGTTCAATAAAACATAGATGGGACAAAATTACTTTGGGGGAATGCTCAAAATGTGTTCTGATGACCCCAACAACCAATTTAAACCTGAATTCAATAATTTGTGTGCATTAATAAGCCTATCAGACTAAACAACAAGCTCCATTTTCTAAAAAACGCATTTTTTTACATTCTCATGAATATTCATAAGAACGCATTATGAATATTAATTAAATCATATACCATATTCAAGCTATATGTCTCTGCTTTACTTTGGTACTTGTTTTGTCCTTCTATTACCTCTAAAAGCAAAGTTATTACGCATTTTCTGAACCAAGGATGTTTCGGAATTTACCTCGGGTTACCATGGAAACCGTTTAATAAAACATAGATGGGACAAAATTATTTGGGGAAATACTCAAAATGTGTTCTGAGGACTCCAACGAACAACTTAAACCTAAATTCAATAATTTCTGTGCATTAATAAGCCTCTCAGACTAAACAACAAACTCCTTTTTTCTAAAAAATCACATTTTTTACTTCCTCATTAATATTCATAAGAATGCATTTATGAATATTAATAAAATCATATATCATATTCAAGCTATATGTCTCTGCTTTACTTTGGTACTTGTTTTGTCCTTCTATTGCTTCTAAAAACAAAGTTATGGCGCATTTTCTGAACCAAGGTAGTTTCGAAAATTACCTCGGGTTACCATGGAAACCGTTAAATAAAACATAGCTGGGACAAACTTATTTTTGGGGGCATGCTCAAAATGTGTTCTAAGGACCCCAACGAACAATTTGGTACCATGAAAAAAAGTCTAGGGGGGGATGCTACGGTAACCACTACTAGGACCCAGCCTATATAAAATTGTATTATTTCCATGCATACCGTTATTACACTTATAAACCAAAAATTACATTTCAAAATTCTTAATAAATCAGCCCTCCTACCAGTGAAATTCCACTGAAAGTGTTCCATATGGGCCGATGAATATTAGTGGTTGCAAACATCACGTTTTCACTACTACATGTTTTTTTTATCAATGTTATATGTATATAAACAACAAAAATCTGAATAGCTGACTTCATCACAAGTAACTTAACACTAATGACTGCAAAAATGTAATTCACTGTTATATACCCAATTGTACCCAAATTCCCTTAACCCTTTCCTCCATAAATACACCTTTCTACAGCTCTGTAAAAGTCACTTTTTGAAACCATTGTGATAAATAGAGCATTTGCTCCTAAGGAGCAAATGCTCTATTTATCACAATGGTTTCAGAGCTACAAAATTCTAAAATTTACCTTTTCTCTAATTAATGCTCCTTTTGGGTAGATTTATTCAAAGTGGTTGGATCTAAAAATAGCCTATGGAGGAAAGGTTTAAGTATTTGCACAGACAAATTTCGGCATATAGTGCAGACCAAGGGATTACTCTGTAAGTCTAATATAAAGATATCAAAATGGTGCCGCCAAATTGAATTATTCAACTTTTAACTCATTTATGCATGAATTGACTACTTCGCAAATACTCAATGACTTAACTGAAAGGGAATTAGTGGCTGAGACAAAAGCTATAGGAGAATGTTTATATAATTCAATAAGCAAACAGAGCAGACCCTGATCAGATGGCTATTACAGGGTCCATCTGATCTTTGTCTACTCTGTTGAAACTTTGCAAAGGCATGAAAAGGCGTAGGTTAAAAACTAGAAAGGAGATTGGGTGTCAGAATATCTAGACCAAATATCGGTGCTCATGTAACAATACAAGATCTGTGTCAGTAGGTCTGTTATGAGTTCCGAGACTAACCACTTAAGACCTGTCTGCATGACACTTGAAAATTTCAAGTAGATGCAGTTCAATAAAACTGGTTCTAAAGTGACTCACTGTGTAGATCTTTACTGATATAGATAAAACTCTTTGCATGTTAGCAGAAACTTCAGGATTACTTATATTAACACAATCCCTCATAGGCTATATTTAGACCCAACCTCTTTGAATAAATCTACCGAAAAGGAGCATTTAATAGGTCTCTTAGGGAATGCTTTGATTTAGGTTTACACCGTTTGCAAAGATCTACTCGGTTCCAGCAAATTCAGGTTTATAACATACATTAATTGCCCTCATCACAAATGTCATTTACCCAATATCAATCAACATAAGGAATAGTACATGTATTAAGACATTTTTATAATAGCACAACAACACAGGAAATTTAGTTCATTGTAGGAACCGTAAAATTCCAATAAGCAAACAGAGCAAACCTTGATCATATGGCTCCTACATTAGACAAACAGACAGACAGACAGACAGACATGACAAACAGATAGACAGACAGAGACAGACAGATGACAGACGGACAGACAGATAGACAGACATATACCTTTATTTTGTCCTTGACAGCAGAGTATACAAACAATACAAATACAAAATACAAATGAAACAAATATGCACACTAGAAAATTAATACAAGCCTATATGAAGTGTTTTAGACAAGAAGCCTATGACTATATACCTGTACATAAAGGTGATAAGCTAGAAAAGGTGTTTCTATGAAGTAAGGATTAACTAACTTTAGAGTCTTAAAAGATTAGTCTGTATTAAAGTTCAAAAGGTCACTACAACAAATCCAAGATAATCCTTCAAAGAATCATCAGATTAATAGGTGAAGTCTATGTATATATTTCCAGGACCTCTCTTCAGGAAGTGATCTACATGTTGAGAAAGAAGTACATTTTTGAGTGGCTTCATTCTAAATATTGCTCTTTATCCCCCGGCTGTTGGGCTGTAAGTAATTGGCTGCAAGTAATTTACTCTTACAATTTTATCTGTATCATATATTATTATATCTCCTGCTGAAAACTATATTAATTGTAGAGTAAAGTGTATGTTGCCCAAGATCCAGATAGAAGAATAATGTTGTGCACCTTAGAGACCATGTGACAATAGGAATCAAATTGAATATCTCTTTCTGTACCTATACCCTTATCCTATGGAAGAGACACAGCCCTCTTAACTCTTTCCTTGCTGGATATTAAGAAATAATTACATCAAGAATATAATTAGCTTAATTTTTTATAATAGTACACAAACATAGGATTGTATTACCTTGGAAGATACTGTAAAATCACATCTATTTAATTCCAAAAGCAAACAGAGCAGACCCTGATCAGACGGCTCCTACAGGAGCCGTCAGATCTGGGTCTACTCTGTTTGCTTTAAGGAAGAGAAAGGTGTTTATAGGACATGGAAAGGGTTAACATGAGTACAGAGAAGTATGCTTGGAGCAGTTTTTACAGAAATGAGCACTTCACATTTAACATGCTTAATAATTACCGTCTTTGAAAACATCCTCTACAGTCTATAATCATTCTCAATGTTGGGCTTTTCTTCCATTTATTTTCATATAGATTTAACAGACTCAAGTGAGTCAGCCTCTTCTGATCCTGATCAAGTGAGTTACTTAGCAACCCAATAGAAACTAAATTGTTTATGAATGTTTTTCGCAATTTTACCAGTACCAGTACACCATGTTAAAGGGTTACCAAAATGAGTATTATCTCAAGAACCGTCAGATAAATACCTGCAAGCCTTAAAACTGGGGAGAAAATCTATTAATACTGTGGCCTTGATGTCTGAACATGCACTTAAAGGAGCCAGTGTCGTTAAAAACACATGAAAATTTGTCTGATCATTATCATGGTCATTAAAATGTATGAAACCTTCCACTGACCACCCACTGGTACAGGTGGGCTTTTCATTTCCAAATTTGTCACAAAATACAGGAGACTCTAAGACTTGTCACCCTTTCAAAGGGATATTATATGTGGCAACGATCTACCCTAAGAACTTTGGCAAATAGTGCAGACCCAGATCAAATGACTCTAGAAGGAGTTGTTTGATCTGGGTCTGCACTATTTGCTACTATGTCAGTCTAACTTATAGTTACTTGTAGTTATCAACATTGTACCAAACGGTGGGCAAGGGTACTTGTGTCCGAGTATTTAGGGTATTTAGAGTATGGTTAACAGTGTAAATCTAGATCAAACAGGTAAAAAAATATCACCAAATCTTGGTCATCAGTGTGACAGCAATTAAGATGCATTCTGCAGATTCAGCAGAAATGTCACTTTGACCCTTTCCTTCATATACTTTTGCAAACAGAGTAGACCCAGATCAGATGGCTCCTATAGGAGCCGTCTGATCAAGGTCTGCTCTTTTTACCTACGAAATTATAATAGATCTGATTACACAGTTTCTACCAATACCAAAAACTCATGTTAAAAAAATTAATAGTCATGATGTTATTATTTCATACATGAATATGCAACAGGAAAGAGGTTAAGTAAATGGAAGAGGGTTCAGCTTTCATCATGAATAAACTGTTGTATTAAAAATCTTTTAAGCTTTCAAGAAAGCAATTAACTGGTGTAACATTATGCAATCATCAAAGGACTAGTCTTAAAATTAATACCCAAATTAACTGCAATTGAGGATCAAATGTCTAGTTTCGAAAAAACATACTACAAAAATGAATACACTAATTAATTTTTTTTCTGTTTGAGAGTACATGTATTATTACAAATTGTATTTTTTATATCAAATTTCCTTTCTGTGGTATTGTATCATTGTAATAGCATTTTAATTTCCAGTTCTATAAGGTATGTTTGATTAGCAGTTACTTAACCCTTTTCCTCATATCAACACCTTTGCAAACAGAGTAGACCCAGAGGAGACAACTCCTGTAGGAGCAGTCTGATCAGGATATGCTATGTTTACTTAAAGAATTATATATATAGATCTGATCTTACACTTTGTCAAAAACAATAAAGTCCCTTGAAGATTTTACATTTTAAAAACATAAGTTAATGAATATTCATGAAGTGGTCAATTCATGCATAAATGTTTATTCAAGAAAGGATCTATTATAAGGCTCTTCTCTTCCATCTAGAATACCAGATTACGCTTTATTTGCACAATGTCCGAAACACAAATATTATACATATACATGTACCTACTTCAACCAGAATACAGTCAATGACCTAGAAACCAAGTGTTCCCTTTTTTTTGCCATTTAGATAAGACATGTTGCCCGTAATTCAGAAGTGAAATCATCCTTTATAATGCTGAACATTCAAAGTGGAACGGTCTATTTGTGTTTAACTATAGAGTCCATTCAGTATATATGGGTATACGAGATTAGCAACATGACCTCCGATGAACAAACAGTGAAGACACTTAACACAGGGCTCGTTTAGAAGCCATCTTATGATGAGTTTTATCAGGGTACTAACTGCTTGGAAATGCCAGACAAATCATCTTCCACATTCAAAGTTCTAAAGTGAAAGTTTTGTACCTGATCATTGTGCATAAGCATTACCAATCCTAAAAAGCAAATTTCAAAATGGCAAACAATACACCGTAGATCATGATCATCAGGACTCATCTGATCTGGGTCCTGTTTGCAAAGGTGTACAGTAGATAATGCGATCACTTAATGCGACCACTTAAACAAACATGGCTGTTTTCATAAGCAGGTGGTTGTTTAATGCAGGACGAAAGTTATGCAGAAAGCTCCTATAGGAGCTTTCTGCATAACTTTCGTCCTGCATTAAGCAACCACCTGCCCTTGCCACTGTGAATTATGCCCCTTTTTGGTGGTCGCATTAGTGGGGTTTTAATGTATATATATATATGAGATAAAGAGTAAAGGGTTACATGACAGATGTCAGTGTCATCTAATCCTACCATATATATATTTCAAAACATCATTAACCCTTTCAACACACCATTAAGATAATAGAATAGTCCATCATTGTTTATTGGAAGAGTCCATACAGAATGAAAGAGATAAAATTTGCGAGAGGATTTTGAATGACAAACAGTGCAGACCCAGATCAGAGGGCTCCTAGAGGAGCCCTCTGATCTGGGTCTACACTGTTAGCAAATGACAGCGCATGTGTGTGCCGCATTTATATGGATGGTTATGAAGTAAAGAGATAAACAAGATTCATGTGTAACTCTTTTTTGCCACAGACAGGACTATACAGTGAAACCCCGCTAATGCGACCACTTAATAAACAGCCACTGATGTCGTCTAAAGCAGGTGGTTGCTTAATGCAGGATGAAAGTTATGCAGAAAGCTCCTATAGGAGCTTTCTGCATAACTTTCGTCCTGCATTAAGCTACCACCTGCCTCTGCCACCCAGAATTATGCCCGTTTTTGGTGGTCGCATTAGCGGGGTTTTACTGTATTTGAACATATATTATATTCTCAAGTGCATGTCTACCTAACAAGGCCATTAGCTGTCTGAGCTCTAAATTTAACCCTCGTAATGCGGGAAAGCAGTGCTCTCACTGCATTTGCGAAAAGTGTAGACCACCATCACAGCACTCCTAGAGCAGTGTTTGCACTTTTTGTAGTTCAGGTCTTCTTGCAAAGTATACCCTTGAATACTGAATGGACTCTTATTGTTAACTGACAATGGACGATTCCACTCTGAAATTCAGCATTCAAATGATAAATCATTTGACAGTCCCACACACTGTCATGCTGTCTTATTGTAGAGACACTCACTAGGGATATGCACAATTATTCAGATCAAGATTTTAAAAACAAACCCTTTCCCTGTTGAATATTCAGGCAAGAAATAATGACATCATGAATATTTATTAGCTGAGTTTTTATAATAGCATAATATACGAATGATTTTTTGGTATGTGTAGAAACTATAGAGTCAGATCAATTATAATTCCATAAGCAAACAGAGCAGACCTTTATCAGACAGCTCCTGTAACAGGAGCCATCTGTTGAATCTACTCTGCCAAGGTGTCAATAAGTGTTTGTATGAGGGAATGGGTTAACCAATTCCCTTATAGGCTATTTTTAGACTCAACCTCTTTAAAAAAATCTACCGAAAAGGAGCATTAACTAGAGAAAAGGACTTTTTTTTTAGAATTTGTAGTTCTGAAACCATTGTGATAAATAGAGCATTTGCTCCTTAGGAGCAAATGCTCTATTTATCAATGATTTTTTAAGTGTCTACTACAGATGTGCAGAAAGGTGTATTTATGGAGGACAGGGTTAACTAGTTGCAAAATGTCTACAGAGGAAACCAAGAACTTAGGAAACTTAAAGCTCCCAAATAATATTGCTTAAATAATAATTATGTAATAAACACTTAGTGCTTTACCTCTCAGATACAACTTTTAGCTCCTTCGCAAACAGTGTAGACCCAGATCAGATTGTTCCTGTTTGCTTATGGATTAATATAAATCTGATTCTACTGTTTCTGCAGTAGCCTAAAGATCCCTTCTTTTTAATTATGACACATTAAAAATTCAGTTAATTAATATTCCTGATTTAATTATTATTTCTTACATGAATATTCATGAGGTAAATGGTTAAGTGTTTTCAAGGTGCAGCTTGGGGATTCATTAAATGTCACCTGTATGCAGCCTTGTGTACAGTTTTGTGTCATGGGCATGCCAGCACTGCATTTGAATTTGAATTAAATATTGCTGATATCATGACCACACATCGCTCACTGTGCTTTTGAAAATGTTCAAGGTTTTGAGAACATCTCGTGTATCATATCATGCACTTGTTCTCAAACACAATACAGGATACTCAAGGACAGTTTTATAATATATATACACGAAAACCTGTCTTAACCCATTACCTCGTAGGCTATTTTTAGATACAACCTCTTTGAATAAATCTACTGAAAAGGAGCATTAACTAGAGAAAAGGCAAATTTTAGAATTTTGTAGTTTGAAACCATTTTGATAAATAGAGCATTTGCTCCTATTATAGGAGCAAATGCTCCATTTGTCACAATGGTTTCATAAAGTGACATTTACAGAGGTGTCAAAAGGCTTCAACATGAGGGAATGGGTTAACCCTTTCCCTATCAAGTATTCAATTCAGAATTTATTGCTGTATTAATATTCATGAAATGACTTTTTACACTTACACATTTTGGCTCTGACAGATACTTCAGAATCATATCTATATTATTCAATAATCGAACAGAGCAGACCCTGGTCAGACAGCTCGATCCACAGGAGCCATCTGATCTGGGTCTTCTCTGTTTGCAAAGGTGCTAACAGTTGTCTATGAGGGAAAGGGTTAAGTGACTTAAATCTGGGAGGAAAATTAATGCTGGACAAAGTAATGCAGAAAGCTCGAAAAGGAGCTTTCTGTAAAATATTTGGTCTGTACAATGTCATGTATTAACCCTTTCCCTGTTCAGTGTATGGTAAAGAAATAAAGGTAATGACATCATGAATATTTATTAGCAGCTAAAGCTGAATACTAATTTTAAACTGGCATATGTACAATTTTTGGTACATTTACATTGGTAAAAGACCTAAAAGTCAGATCTATATAAATTCATAAGCAAACAGATCTAGAGTAGACCTTGATTAGATGGCTCCTCTTAGAGCCATCTGATCTTGGTCTACTCTGTTTACAAATGTGTGAAAATGGGTTTATATGAAGGAATGGGTTAAGCAACTACCTTCTAACAAAGTTGCCTATATTTATTCAGTAAGTTATCACTTAAAACAGCTTTAACTACAGATCTGGGACTCTTTTAATGTGAGAATGACTTAAATTACTAGGCAAACAGTATAAGCAAACAATAGACACTGATCAAAGGGGGTTTCTACTAAAGCTCTCAGATCAGGTCATCCACTGCTTTGTAATAGAAAACTATTTTCAGGAAATATTTTTGTTTATTCAGAATGAAAGAATTAACCCTATACTCCATATATATGCTTTTTTTTATACCTTTGCAAACAGAGCAAACCCAGATCAGAGGGATCCTGTAGGAGCCCTCTGATCTGGGTCTGCTCTGTTTGCTTTTCATGTGATTAAATACATTGTATGTATCTGATTATTACTTTGTTCATAGTAGGCCTACCGATTTATAAAATTCTGAGAATTTGATATTCATGATGTCATTATTTCTTCTCTGAATATCCATGGAGTAAAAGGTCAAAATGTATACATTTCACACACATAAAGCATTAACTTAAGTTACTTGGCATTTTACCTGTATCCAAAAAATTATTTTTTTTATTTCTGATTTAAACAATTTTTATCAATAGCCTTTAAAACTTTATATGCTCTTTTCAAACAAAACTTTCACCCAAAAGCCCGTATTTTATAACACAAACCTGAACAATAACTTATTGATTTTCAGATTTTTTGTTTGAATCCAGAATGGAAATTTGGCAGAATTCTATTATTATCTTAAGAATCTAAAGTGGTTGGAACCCCAAGCAATACTATTTTAAAGCTGACTCATTTCCTCTCCACAGTTTGCCCTGATTTCTGCAATATTTTTGCTTCATTCATATGTTTTATAATCACTACTTTGAGATAGAATCAGCCTCCTTCCTCCCCAGCATGTAACTGTTATTGGCAGTTTTTCAAAACAATTCACATCACAGGGGTCCATCTCCTATTTGTATAGATTCTTATGAATGAAATAAAGCAGGCATTATATTAAGATCTGAATGGCATTTAATACTGATAGTTGTTTTTAAGTTGTCTGTGATAATGTATTGTACGAAGACGCCAAATCCGATAAAACTTTCAGGAAACACTGGGGTTCAATAATCAGATTTGAACCCACGGTTTTTCGTATTTCCATGTAAAGCACATTTTAATGTGTCTCTAATCATCAGCTGGGGCATCGTCTCAACAGACATTGATATTTAATGCTGTTTGACATTTAATCTACAATAATTTAACCTTAGAATCACTTGTTTCTATATAGAGTTATTTCACTGTTGTCATTCTTCATAACATTTCTAGAAAGGCTATATGCTTTAATAGCAGCTAAAAGGTTTACTATAACATAATAATAAAACATAATATCTTCTCCCAGGATTCAGGCCTATCGGATTTCCTTACACTTCTTTGTGTCAAAACTCACGGCCATTGGCTATTTTGTGGCCGAAGGACGACTAACAAGAAGTCCTCAACTCAATTTTCCTTAGAAGATCACGAGACAAAATAATCTCATAATAACACACAAAGAGAGAAAAATATTCAGTGTTCATAATTAAGTCCTTCAAACAATGTACGCTGGGTCCTTAACCTCTGTCGGAATTAATTGGGGTGATGAAAAAAGAACTCATCCAATTTCCAAACGAAGATGGAATGATAATTATTTCTCTAAAATGAACAATTGTTATGAGTACATGTAAGTGACCTATCAGATAAAGTCGGAAAGTATTTTTTTATGATACTGTTTTATAACAGAGTTGGAAAGTATGCTCTTATGATACTGATTTATACATGTATTTGGAAGGTATAGTTCTACAAAGAGTTCCAATAAAACACAAATTCCTAAAGGTCTCAGTAAGATTATCGATCCTTTCCAATCATGCATTGTATTCATTTACCCTTTCCCGAATGAAAATTAGTTCAAGGACTGAGTTTTTAAATTACACATCAATAACGAAATTGTTGGTTGTGACAGAAATGTCAGAATCAGATCTATATTACATGTACATTTGTATTTCATAAGCAAACATTGCAGACCCTGATCAGACAGCTCCTACAGGAGCTGTCTGATCAGGGTCTACTCCGTTTGCAAGAGTGCCAAAAGTAGTCCTTATAAGGGAAAGGGTTAAAGCAAGAACGTTTCTATTTCATATTATAATTTTACAGTGTATTGTATTTTATAAAATCATATCCTTATACGGCTGTAGCTAATTTATAGTCTATTACATTAACTCATTACCTCATAGGCTATTTTTAGATCCAACCTCTTTGAATCAATCTACCGAAAAGGAGCATAAACTAGAGAAAAGGAACATTTTAGAATTTTGAAGTTTGAAACTATTGTGATAAATATAGCATTTGCTCCTATAGGAGCAAATGATCTGTTTATCACAATGGTTTCGGCAGGTGACTTTTGCAGAGGCTTCAAAAGGCGTCAATATGAGGGAATGGGTTAGCATGACAGAATCAGGGCCAAGGAATCACAATCTTTTCATATCCTATTAACCCTTTCAAAACTGAATTTTCAAATAAGAATCTGTTCTGGTCAGACTTACTGTGAATATTTAAGGATTGTTTTAAAGAAACGTGTAGTTACAATGTGGACAAACAGTGCAGATCCTGATGAGAGGACGCCTCTATAAGCCCTTTCATCTGGGTCTAAACTGTTTGCAATGGACATTAGTGACTTGTTTCCGCACTAAAAAGGTTAATACTTTCATAACAAACATGATTATTTCTTTTGAAAACTTACATCTACTGGAAAACTGGCCACAGAATTTTACCAAATTTATCTTGAATGTCTCTTATTAACTATTCTAAATATGGGAAGCAAGTTTATAGCATTTACAAACAGTGAGGATCATATCAGGTCTCCGATTGTAACGTTTTAATCAGAATCTACACCGTAAGCCACTTCTGAATTACCCTAAAAAAGTTTCTCCATGAAGGAATAAAGGACTTTGATTGGTTCAAACTGCCCCTGGTATTTATAGCTATTTAAACCCAACCTTATTAATATCAACAAACAGTGATAATCGTTTATCATTTTTGTCATACCAAGTTGGTATTGTATCACTCCCCACACTGCTGATCCTATTCAAGGAAACATAATAAAAAATATGGTTATAAACTGTGATGGAGATACCGGCTGTCAACCTGCTAACTTAAATTGAAATGATGGGTTTGATATACAGTAAAAACCCTCTAAACTGGACATCAAATTTAGTATAAATGTCGGTCTTGGAGACAGATGGCTGCTTAATGCAGAGTGAAAGTCATGCAGAAAGCTCCTAGAGGAGTTTTCTGCATGACTTTCACCATGCGTTAAGCTGCCACCTGCCTAAATTCTTTTCTACTAGAATTTCAGTTTAGAGGCGGTTTACTGTACCATATATCTTTTTGATTCAAATTAACCCATATGCGACAAGTGGATTCTTCCATGCTTATATAATGGGTTAGTCCATTTTTTATCTTAGGGATGCCTGGTCTAAATTTTCATTTTCGTTTTGTTTTATATTGAAATTCCTATCAGCAAACAGTGTAGACTCTGATCAGACGCCGCATAATGTGGCGTCTGATTAGAGTCTACACTGTTTGCCTACATCCCATATATGGGATCGTGGGCACAAATGGGTTAAACATTCATTTCTCGTTCTTCTTCTCTGAACTTCAATCAGGCAAAAATGTATGCAATTACATGTATTATATAATTTATTAGTTATAACGAAAAAGCACTCCATGGTCTGACTTGGAACTATTCTGTCTGCTATGGGTTTTTTTAATCCATGCCTCTAGCATTGATTGTATCAAAGGCTGACATATTAATGGACTGACAACCTGGTTCAACAAAAACGTCTGCACTGTACAAATACATCTATATTTACACAAGACAAAATGACCTAGTTGATTTTTCAAACAGACAAACGAATTCACGTTCAGACTGATCAATCTTGTAATAAATTGACAGTTTATCACAGTTGGTTATTGTTCAAATCCTAATTTTCAGGTCAGCTCATGGCAAAATGTGTGTGAAGAAAACCACGCAGAGGGCTTGTATCAAAGTTGGTCTTATAGTAAAGTCATGGCAAAAGAGCCCAAGTGACTTTGAGACAAGTATTAAGTGTGGCAACGAATTGCGAAGTTCATTTTGTGGACTTAAGAGCACTCTATAAACCAACAGTTAATGCCAACAAAATGCTGATAAAATTGCAAATAAACTTTTATAAATTTACTGCCCTGACTCTGCCCTTCTGACATCAAACCCAATGTTTATGTTATGTGGAGATAACACTATTGACAAATGCGGAAAGTTTGGACAAACTTGAAGTACAACTACAAAGGACACATTTCTACCATTATCCGCCTTTTGCTAAATACACTTCTCTCTGACAAAACTGACTGAATATTGCATCAGAATAAAACCGGTGGCCAAATGCATAGAAAGTGTCCTATCCCTCCAAAGAAAAATAATCAAACCAAACAAAAGCAAAGGAATCAATGTGTTTCAGTATATGTAAGACTTGCAGAGTTTTCAATCTCCTGTAAACATAGTTCTGCAAGCTCAAGGTGGTGATAGTCATTCTCTCAAGTCATGATTAATGTCACTACCTGAGGACAGTGTCCTTGGTCCATCAAACCAACATCACATTATAGTTTACAACTGGTTTTTCTCAAGATTTCCCAAAAAATTAAAAATTCTTTTAATATTTTTTTCTCTTGGCCAAGTTTGGCATTTTAATAGTAATACAGATAGAAGTGTCCCATTACCCTTTCCACTTAACTGAGATGCTGTCAGCTCCTTCAAAATATTTGCTTTCAACAACTTGATATCAGACAATACAATACAGATTCAAGACAAAATGCACACTTTATACCAAAGTGTGTATTAAATTAGCTGAACTCCTATTATAACCATGATCTGTCCTCCTACAACATCCAATTTTCAAGTCTAACAGGCTCCTTCATTTTATTTGAACAAGCATCATTATTTTTACTATTTGTCCATTCATACATTTTTCGTTTTCAAGTCTTTAATTTTCATTCATTTGGCATGGACAAGTAGCAATTCAAGTACCTTTGTTTCATTGCAGAAGCCAAAATCTTGGTACAGTAAAACCTCTCTATAACGGCCACTAAAATGTGTTAATTAGTTGATATTTAGGGCAGTTGGCGGCTTAAAGCAATGTGAAAGTAAAACAGAACGCTCCTCCTATAGGAGCGTTCTGTTTTCACCTTGCTTTAAGCAGCCACCTACTTTTAACACAAAATACTTGATGTAATTTAGTGGCCGTTATTATAAGAGAGGTTTTACTGTAATCCTTGACAGTTCTTGTCAGATTTCTGCAGGGACATGAGAAGCCTTATAAAGTTTCCAATAGATGATAACGTCAATTTGGGATCTAAGGTCACTAATTAAGCAAGGACATTATCTGGGGCATTAACGAAACTGTCCAAAGATTAACTGTTTAACTCTTATCTCTCTCTAATCACGAAGACATGCCTATTGTTCCATGTTTTCCTTCCTTCCGGGTCCTGGCTGATAAGAGACAATGGGATTGACCTTGTCATGGAGGTCAAGCGCAGGGCTACCGCTGCCAGATGACAGAAGCAGAACAAGTTCCCAGGACTTGCAGAATGACAATGGAACTGAGGACATATTCCTTGTGACAAAAATTTCCTGATAGGAGTCTTGCTGTCAGTCTTTAAAAGCCAGATTTAATAAGAAACATTTTCTTGAACCTCATCGCTATGCCTTTGCAAACAGAGTTGAAGCCATCTTGAGTAGGAGCCATCTGACCAGGGTCTGCTCCATTTGCTTATGAAATAATATAGATCCCATTTTACAGTTTATGCCATAGTAAAATTACATCTGTACTCTATCTTTGATATTCAAGATTGAAATTATTTGATTTAGATATTGCGTAATGTGTGTATGAAAATATTTTTATGAAACAATTGTTTTGAAATTGTATCCAAATATTATATTCTATTAAACCCGCTTTTCTTAGCTTCTCTTACACTTAAGATTTTGCAATTTAGCACATTAGCCCTTTCATTGCTGATTTTTCAAATGCACTTTTGTCATTATTCCAACAGGTCAAGCTTACTGTAAATACTCGATTATAATTTTTAAGAATAGTGAAACATGACAAACAGTGCAGAACCTGATGAGAGGGCTCCTCTAAGAGCCCTCTCATCTGGATCTACACTGTTTGCAAAGGACATAAGTGACTCATGTCCTGCACAGATTTAGACACTTTTCCTTTCAAACACAATGCATGAAATTGACATAAAGTATATACATGACTACATGTACATGTTGGAGCCAAACAATGCTAATTAACGACTTGTCACACGTTTTGTCACATGTCTAGCATTACCAGTGCCTGGTGCTGCTACGAGATCTGTGACCGATGGACGGAGCTGTTATTGGTGATGAGGTGTAACCAACCATTCTCAAGTGTCAGCACAAAACTTGCCATTAATGGTCAATTGGTGTTTAATGAAACAGAAACTTCATCAGGGCTGGGCAATAAACAGTAGTCAAGACAATGTCTGTAACAGCGGAAATGTGAGACAATTGGAAGCGCAGTAAAATCCCTCTAAACTGGAATTCTAGTAGAAAAGACTTGAGATATTTGCTCAATGCAGGTTGAAAGTCATGCAGAAAGCTCCTCAAGGAACTTTCTGCATGACTTTCCCTCTGCATTTAAAGCAACCACCTGTCTCCAAGATCGATATTTATACCGATTTAATATCTGGTTTAGAAGGGTTTTACCGTACAGACTACTAGGTAACAGATTACAGTCACTAGTATCAGTATTACAACACTGTGTCATTTTTCCAAGGTGCAAGGTTTGGTCTACAAGAACATTAATTTTCCGAAGAGATGAGCATGATCCTTAACACTTTTTAACATACAATTTCCAAAAGTAGAAGTTAAATTCTTTGACCACAGGAAAAAACACACTAGCATCTGAAAACACCGTAGACCTACATGATACCGTAGACCTACATGATACTTAACAAGACAGAACTTCAGTAGTGTCCAATTTCCAATCTACAGTATCTTTAAACAGTAATATGTTTTGGTTTTTTTCATAGATCTGATTCTACAGTTTCTACAATGGCCAAAGACTCCTTTGTTCAATTGCCATTTTAAAAATGTGGCTAATTAATATTCATGATATCATCACTTTTGCATGAAAATTCATAATGTAAAGGGTTAATTGTAAAATCAAATGTTGTCAATGTAATTAGCAAAATTGCCTTATCAATATCATATTAAACTGATTGCCATATACACAAAAATGATGAATATTCATGCAGGATTGCCCCTTACGAATATTAATTGTTTTTTAATGCTTGTATTAAAACTGTTATTGCCACTGAAGTAGATAATTATATGTGTATCTGTAGGATGTAAGTACACAGAGCAGACCCTGATCAGACAGCTCATACATATCTGGATCTACTTTGTTTGGAAATGTGTAAATACATGTTTCTACCAGTTAAAGGGATATTCTGGAGCAGCAGTATTAATTAATGGTTTACCATTGTTAGATAAAACACAACAACTGTCTGTGGATTCCACTCTAGCTGGTAATTAGTCATATTGGTAACTCCATCCCTGAAGCTATTATTTTTTGTTTCCTAATACATGTCCTGGGTGATTGAGTTTCAATGGTAACATGTCTTTTTACTACAGTTTCCTTCCCCTAAAACATTGTTTGTGGATAAGTTTACTTCTTGTAATTGTTAGCTGCAATGTAATGAATCATAGCCATGCATGGAAGATAATCAACAAACTACAGCACTTTCTTGTATTTTTGTTATATTTTAATTTTGTTCTTGTAACACTTAATGCAATAAAAATAATGAAAGTGATTTTCTTTTCTTCATCAATCACAATTAATTCACTGCAAAATCAAATCAATTTACCATACCAGGAAATTTGTTTTCATTACTAAATCTGTTTCCGTCCTTGGTCAGTGTACAAGTACTGACCAATCACAGCTCAAATATCAATAAAAGCAATTATGCCCATTTACAGAAGGCACCCTACTGACCAAAACAACAAGCAGTGGTTAGCAATGGTCCTCCATGGCCATACATGGCATGTCCCCTATAATCAATGCCCATCACAGCCATCGGTCAGTTTGTTCTCACATCACTCTCAAACATGATGTAGCAGTCAATGCATTGTTCTGACCAGTGTAATTATCAATTCAATCAATCTGAAGAACTGATTTGATTAATGGTAATTGTTGCTTGCATGCAAAACTGGTCCCCCGTCACTGCACTTTTTGCACACTTGAAAGGAAAAACAAGCAGCCCCACCTATCAGGGGACAGTGCATTATGGTTCCCTATTTCATAGTTCAAAATAAACTGTCACAAATCTGGGTAAACATGAAGATGTTCCAAATGGAAACATCTGTTCTCTAAAGATAATTTTTGCCATGAAAGAACATTGATGCTACCCATGCGGTGCACTGACAATGTAAGCTATTTGCTCGAGACATTTTTATGCTTTTATAATTACTCTGTGAAAATAATGATTTGTTTGTTTGTTGTTTGTTTGTTTACCATATTCATGCTTTAGAAATTAGTCCTTTGAATACAGGTCTCACATGCACTGTCACTTGCAATCAGTGTAGACCTAGATCAGAGGGCTCCTAGAGGAGAGCCGTTCATACTGAATGCACTCTATAGTAATACACTGATGGCCCATTTCACACCGAGTCACAAATTGAAAGAATTAGAAACAAGCAATGATGCAGTTTCTGGTATTATTTCAATGCCTTGAAACTGGACACTGACCTCAACTAGCCACAGCAACAATTTTCTTGACTGCAATACTATACTTGTATAGTTGTAAGGAAAGTTTATCTCGAAACTATGGTACACTGAGAGTCAATTTTATATATAATGATCTTTAACTGAAGTCCAAAGCTTTAAAGTAATTTACATCCAATTCAATCTCTACCATCTCCAACTTGAATGGTTCTCTTTTAAATAAACACTTAACCTATATATTCCAGACCTTTTCTTTCATTATTTGCCCTATATATTTATTTTGCTTTTTCATCTCAATGTGACAATTGTCATAGCAACAATTAAGGTCATTCCCACCATTCAAAGTACTCATTTACTTCTATCAATACAACTTATCATCTCAGTGTGAGCACTGTGAAACACTTTCCTAACAATCAAGAACACAATGATGATGAGGCAACAAAGTAAACCATTTAACTGAAACTCTTTTTTCAGGGAAATGACTGAACTGGTATGTATTTGCAAAAAGTAAAGACCAAAATCAGAGGGTTCCTTGAGCAGACCTTCCAGCATGGTCTGCACAATTTGTCACTGAAGTGCCAGAAACAAGTCACTAATGCTGTTTGCAAACAGTGCTGATGCAGATGGGAGTGCTCCTAGGTGTCCTCCAATCTGGGTCTTCTCTGTTTGACAGGTTATTTTTCATTTGAAAATCCAGCACTGGAAGGAACAAATAACCCTTCGCTTGCTGAATTTTAAAATACATTTCTCCTTCTTTACCCATGCCCTGTTGTATAATTACATATATCTTCACTGTGTACAAGCATTTCGCTGTGTAATCACTGCTGTGGAGTGCACTGGTTGCACAATCAATTTGTAAATAGTGCAGACCCTGATGAGACAGCTCCTGCAGGAGCTGTCTCATCTGGGTCTTCACTATTTACAGGTAGGTATATTGACACGATTAGCAAGCGAAGGGTTAAAGACAGTTCTCAAGTTGGTATGTTTGTACTAAGTGATGGTTACATCCATTAGGCTGCTACTAATGGCTTTAAACACAAGTAACACTTGGCTATTATATGGCAGAATGGCCAGAGTGGCCTGGATGGACGGGATAATCACTAACAATTATCTCTGGCCATTGTCCACTATTACTGTTGTATTGTGGAAATGGTGCAGTCAATGATGATGATGACGATACTTGACCCAGCTAGATTAGCCTAGGTTTTATGTCAGATGACAGTAATGCCAGCGCTAGCTCTCCAAATACATACATTTATAATAGTAAAGAAAAATGTCCTAGCACTTAGTAGTAGTCTTTGAATGCTGAAAACATAAAGTGGTATGACCTATCAATGTCTATTCAGAATGAAAGACGTAAATTTGTTAGAGGATTTTGAATGACAGGAGCCCTATGATCCGAGTCTTGACAATACACTTGTTTCCCAGATTCCAAGGGTTCGTAATCTCAGCACAGCTTTGTAATTGCTGTATGTATAATATATAACAAATACGGTAGATGCAATACAATAATAAACAAAGTCTTACTACTTCTGTAAATAAGTGGCTTTATAAAAGCAGATTTTCAGAGTAAACCTTTTTCCCCATAGAAACGACTTTCGGTACTTTTGCGAACAGAGTAGAGCCAGATCAGATGTCTCCTATAGAGGTTTGCTTATAAAATAGTATAGATGAGATCCTGCCAAAGTAAAAATTTCCCTGGTTCACAATGCCGCTATAAAGTTAACCCTTTCCTCCATAAATACACCTTTCTACACCTCTGTAAAAGTCACTTTATGAGCAAATGCTCTATTTCTCACAATGGTTTCAAACTACAGTAAAACCTCTCTACAGCGGCCACAAAATTATGTTAATTAGTTAGTATTTAGGACAGGTGGCTGCTTAAAGCAAGGTTAAAGTAAAACAGAACGCTCCTACAGGAGCGTTCTGTTTTACTTTCACCTTGCTTTAAGCAGCCACCTGCCCTTAACACAAAATACTTGATGTAATTTAGTGGCCATTATAGAAAGGTTTTACTGTACAAAATTCTAAAATGTTCCTTTTCTCTAGTTAATGCTCCTTTTCGGTAGATTTATTCAAATAGCTTGGGTCTAAAAATAGCCTGTGGAGTAAAGGGTTAAGCTAATTAATATTCATACAATGATAATTTCTCAGATATTCATAAGGTAAAAGGTTAAGCCGCGGTCAACAGACAATATGGTCATTGTTTACGGTACAATATACTGTCCTCTCTTCCAACCCATAACAACATTGCACCTTACTAAGTAACAGTACATTGTATCATAATCTACATGCAAACAATGGAACTGACAGACCTGTCACTTCCAGCATCTATACTGCCATCAGTTTATTAATTACTGCCAAGTAACTCGGTATTAGCAAGCTCATGTTTGTTGGTGGGATCAGTTACACCAAACAGGTTTCTAATTTCTGGATTGTATTGTTCCATTCTTCTTTAACAGTCTGCATGGTTAACCCATTCCCTCATATTTACGACTTTTGACGACTCTGTAAAAGTCACTTTGTGAAACCATTGTGATAAACAGAGCATTTGCTCCTATAGGAGCAAATGCTCTATTTATCCCAATGGTTTCAAAACTACAAAATTCTAAAAATTTCCCTTTTCTCTAGTTAATGCTCCTTTTTGGTAGATTCATTCAAACAGGTTGGGTCTAAAAATAGCCTATGGAGGAATGGGTTAATATTCATACATTCATTATCTCTTATTAACTATTCATCAGGTAAAGGGTTAATTGCCAATCACACTGCCTAGAATTGTATGAATGCATATTGGTATCTTTAAGTATCATTGCACACCACGCATAAGGTGGTCAAAGCCATATCTCACTCAAATCTGCCTATTCTTACAAATTAAACTCCCATAAATTCCCATTAGTATTCAATCTCAGCCATTCAAAGTGTCTACATGTCACCTACTGACCAACTGTCAACAATCATGTTGGCAATGTTATAGCACGCCTTTCCCCCACCCACTCGACATCCTACATGTATTCTGTACATATGACCTCTGGCTAAGGTCACCTGTCAAGGTGAAACTTCAAAAAGCTTACGACTCACACCTATAATGCACTAGTGAAAGTAGATGAGCTCTAATGGTGGTATAAGGACACAATGTACAGATGTGACAAGAGCAGCAATCTTTTGCCCTACAGACAAGTATCATAGACATACTTTACATAATGTTTTGGGTGGACCTTCCCTGTATGGTCAACACCTAGTTTTTGCAAAACATAAGTAACTCTCCATTTTGTTTTTTATATAAATCTAAATTAACCCTTTCCTCCATAAATACGGCTTTCTATGATTCTGTAATAACCACTTCTTGAAACCATTGTGATAAATAGAGCAGTTGCTCCTATAGGAGCAAATGCTCTATTTATCACAATGGTTTCAAACTACAAAATTCTAAAAGTTTCCTTTTTTGCTAGTTAATGCTCCTTTTCGGTAGATTTATTCAAAGAGGTTGTATCTAAAAATAGCCTATGAGGTAATGGGTTAAAGCATTAAGCAGCCACCTGCTCTGTTTTCTTATGGAATTAAGTAATCTGATTTTACAGTTTTTACCAGGGCAAAAACTTTTCTTCTTCATATGCTATTATCAATGTTAAGCTAATTAATATTCGTACATACATTATTTCTTACATGTATCAATTCATAGAGTAAAGAATTAATGACAAAGCCGCCGCCTCCAAGCCCCAGGTTACATGTAAATTTGTGAAAGTGGTATATTGGCTTACATATACAAAAATATGATTGACAAGTACACCATGTTCCTGTAAATCTTCTAATAGGAAGGAACAGGAGAAAAAATAAAACGTGAGCAAGTTATCGTGACCAGATGCTGCCAACTCATATAACCTGACATGTAAAACCAAGGCATCAATCATGAAGTCCTTTTTAACATACGGTAGTGTTGTAAATTCACTCTCACTAAATATCTTAAACAGGTTAACTAGTAACAACTCCCAAGACATGATTTTTGATGATTCAATAAAATGTTCGGACATAGTTTCTATTTGTTGATGCAATATGGAATAATGTCCAGAATCCACTACAAGCTGATACAATTTGAAACACTTTGAGTTTACTCTAGACACCATAAAGGTGAATACCAACCAGATGGTCTAATTTTACTGGTGTTATTTTTTGCCCAGAAAAGAATTGCTATCATGGCAAACACCTGAGCCGAGTTCTTTTCTTTTGTTTATCTCTATTCAAACAAACCATCTTTCATCACCAGAACCGACCCTCACCTGTTTGGTACAGCACACAAAGGAAACACAGACTATTTCCTTATCAGCCTCATCAGCTAAACTAGTTTACGCCAACCTAACAGTAGATAGTGAGTGAAACCAACCATTGTTTACTTAATTTAATGAGATTTCTATAAATAGCTAGTCTTGCTGTACTTAAGTATCTATTTTACAAGTTTGAGACAGTGACCATGTCTTATCTGTTACGACCTTGACCTTATGCAAAATGGTCTACAATGCAATTCATAATCATATAAAACTACCTACCTACTACACAAGCTTGATTTTAACTCACACACTTGGATCAGAACAAAATTATTGTGGGTATGCAAAAACTCCAATCATACAGCAACCCGGCTCATCAGATGGCTCCTACAGGAACCATCTGATCTTGGTCTACAGTTTTCAAAAGGCATCAAAGGCAACTTCATCAGGTAACACATTAACAGCTGACCAGTAATTCTGTTTGTTCATATAAAATATCTGCTGAGTCAGCCTTTTCTGACAAGTGACCATCCATTTAGATTTTCTGGGCAATTTAATAAGCTAATAGATAAATCAACAGTCGACAAACTCCATCATATATCAAAAGATATATCAGCCATAAATCAGACCTTAGGCAAAAAAAATTATCATACTCTTAAAAACTTGTATTTTGCTTGAAGTCAACGGAGTATACGTGTATACCGTATCAGGTTGATCGTGCAGCAATTCCTAGGGATCCCCACCATGGTCTGTGTCTGCAGTCAGTGAACAAAATTAGTCCTTGCAAAATACAGGCCTATTCTTGGTTATATCTACAGCAATGAAAACACAAGACTACAAAACCGAGATTTTTCAAACAGTATCAGTGGCATGGCCAAGGTTAATTCTTGTGAAACTACATCCAAATTGGCCATACCTGAATGCTTGGATTACGAACAGCTGATGGCATAAGATAGGTGCTATCAGACCTATAGGGGAGTGTGTCATTTCCGGCAATATATTTTTGTTATCCTCTGACAGGTAAAATACAGAACAGGAAATTCTGACATATTTCATAAACTGAGTTTAACCATTCTTTGAATTGACCTGAAATGGCTACCTCATATACATGTTTAAATTTTCAAATACATCACAGGATGTGTGTGCATAGAATCTAACAGTCTGGTGGGAGGACAACAAGTTTGAATTTTTATCAGGATCCAAATCAAACAAAACTTGTTTCTTTTTTCTAGTTCTATAGTATTTCATCAGCTTCATGATTGTTTCATGGTTTTTCTCCAGCTTCAGCCTTCATGGAATAAACTGATATCAGATGTTCATAGACAGACATGCTTAAGCAGCTCTCAAAGACCTCTTCTAAAATTAGCATAAAAGCTTCTCGTCTTCACTGTGAGTTATCTTTTATGACTGATGAGGATAGCATAGATGAAAACCATTGATAGTTTAACCCTTTCCTCCATATATACGCCTATCTACGCCTCTGTAATAGTCACTTCTTGAAACTATTGTGATAAAGAGAGCATTTGATCCTATAGGAGCAAATGCTCTATTTATCATAATGGTTTCAAACTTCAAAATTCTAAATTTTCCTTTTCTCTAGTTTCTCTCGACGCCTCATACAGGAGCCATCTGACCTGGGTCTGCTCTGTTTGCAAAGGCACAGAAAGGTGTATTTATGGAGTAAAGGGTTAACCCTTTGGATGCTGAATTTGAAAAGTTGAATGGTTCCATCATAGTAAAACGATAGAGACCATTCAGATAGAAAGGGTAAAATTTGCAAGAGAATTTTGAATAACAAAAAGTGCAGACCCTGGTCAGAGGGTTCTTCTAGGAGTCCTTATACCTGGGTCTACGCTCTTTGCAAATGTTAGTACACTTAAAGGGATAATTGGTTTTCCATCCCAATATCGCTCCTCGATACATGCAATGAAATAAAGACCATTTGATGACAGGCCTCATTAGATATGGAAGCCAGGCTTTGAGACAAGATCTTACATTGCTAAAAGAGACAATGACCTGATGTTTGGTTGAAGAACTTGCAAATGTGATTACAGGAATATCTTCTTTAGAATTTTGTCTCTGATATGAATTTCACCTATATTAACACTTTCCTCCATAAATACACCTTTCTACGCCTCTGTAATAACCGCTTCTTGAAACCATTGTGATAAATAAAGCATGTGCTCCTATAGGAGCAAATGCTCTATTTATCACAATGGTTTCAAACTACAAAATTCTAAAAAAATTCCTTTTCTCTAGTTAATGCTCCTTTTCGGTAGATTTATTCAAAGTTGTTGGATCTAAAAATAGCCTATGGAGTAAAGGGATATATTTTGTGAGTTTGTTATCAATGTTTATAGAAATAAGTTTCATTAGCCCTTTCCTTCTTATAAACACCTTTTCAATTTTTTGAAAACAGAGTGGACCCTTCTGGGTGAGCTATCTTATCAAGGTCTGCCCTGTTTGCTTCTGATATTATAATAGACCTGACTCTACAGCTTCTACAAATAGCAAAGAATTCTGTGTACATAACACCTTTATAAAATGAATCAGCTAATTGATATTCATGATACGGTACATGAATATTCAACAGGGAATGTGTTAGTAGTATAAAACCAAAAGTACATGTACATGTAAGCATGCATCATCCTTAGTATAATGTAAACGTATTACATTTTTAAAATCTCCACCTACCCTTCTTTTCTTTTTTTTTTTGGTTGAACAATTTCACAGGTAACCAGGATTGATTTATCTTATGATTAATACAGGGAGAGTTCTTAACCCTTTACCTGATAGAAGCGGCTTTTAGCGTGTTTGATTTATTCCTCCGCTGAAGAAAATAGTTCAAATTCATACAGTCATGAACATATTGCATAATAAATATTTTCTATATCCTAGTAGGTGGTAGCTTAAAGCAGGCTGAAAGTAAAGCAGAATGCGCCTTAAGGCGCATTCTGCTTTACTTTCAACCTGCTTTAAGTGGTCATATGTCTTCAAAACTAGAAACAGGCTATTGGGTAAAGGGTTAACAAGTAAATTAGGCCAAGAGGTGAAAGATTCGGTCAGTTCCAATTTACTCCTCGTCTCTCTGGAATTTCCCAGTAATAAGCAATTTTTCATGCTATATAAACACATAAGAAAGCAGGTGCTCCAGTTCAAGTGGTTTTCAATTACCTGGACAATTAATGAGCAAGAATGTCTCACTAAAAGTACCACAGGTCTGTCTAAACCCTTTGAATGCTGAGTTTTCAAAGTGGAATGACCCATCCCTGTTTAACTATACGTGTACAGTTAAACCTAGACTCTACAACGGCCAATAAATTGTGTTAAAGGCAGGTGGCTGCTTAAAGCAAGGTGAAAGTAAAACAGCCTTCTATTTTACTTTTACCTTTCTTTAAGCAGCCACATGCTATAGGAGTGTTCTGTTATACTTTCATCATGCTTTAAGCAGCCACCTGCCCAAAACAAATTAACACAATTTAGTGGCCGTTATAGAAGTTTTACTGTACAGTCTTCAGTATGAAAGGCTTAATTTTGATAAACAGTGCAGACTATAATCAGAGGGGTCCTCTAGGAACCCTCTGATCTGGGTCTAAACTGTTTGCAAAAACAGTACACTTATTTCATCCATTTCATGCATTCCCATGGTTGACCATTATCTTGTCTCATGCGATCATATTGTCAGTGGGTTTTTTTTAAAATTAAGTACTAATTTTAATAAAATTTCAATGTTGACCATAAATATAATTATTGCAAATCAAATTAGATTCTGATCTGTCAATCATCTGATTTCAGATGTGGATGAAAACTTGCCTTTGATCATAGCTTTGGTAGGGTTGGGTTTTAATGAGTGGCAGTCTGTTTTGTTTGGCCAACCACTGGTCTGTAGGTTATATTCTAGCCAAGTGCTTGTTTCCTGCCCACACCAGCAAACAGGCAGATTGGCCAGATAGATGGAAACAGACAGCCAACTTTTCACATGAAACCATACCTCTCTTTCAATCCTATAGTGGTTAATGGAGGATAAAAAACTGTTTTATTTACTTCCTTTGTTCAGAATAATCTACCTAGGCAATAAACATTTCATAAATTTTATCAAAGTTGAAACAGTTCAAAATATTCCCCACAAATGAAACTGCTTAATCTTCCTCTTAGAACAAAAGTTATACATAGATTTTAACCCTTTTCCTGCTGAATATTCTTGTAAGAAATAGTGAAATACTGGATATTTAATGAATTTTTATAATGGCACTATGAACATAGGATTTTTCTATTATCTTGGCAGATCTAGAAACTGTATAATCAGATCTATATTATTTCAAAGGCAATTTTAAGAGAGCAAACCCTGATAAGACAGATCCTACAAGAGCTGTCTGAATCTTGGCCCAATCTTGGGTCTACTCATTTAGCAAAAGCGCCAAAAACCCTCTGTATGAGCCAATGGGTGAACTGAGTATTAACCCATTCCCTGTTTATTCCAAATCTCATAACCTACTGAATATTCATGGATAAAATAGTTATAATGAAATATGGAAAGTGGAAAATTGTAGCCATTTTAGAAAGTAAAGAAACAGACCTTTCAAATTCCATTAGCAAACAGAGAAGACCCTGATCAGACGGCTCCTCTAGGAGCCGTCTGATCTAGGTCTACTCTGTTTGCAAATGCGTGAAAACATGTTTATATGAGGGAATGGGTTAAAGCAGATGCAGAACAATAGTGTGGATTGCATGGTGTAGGTCACCTGTGCCATTGGATAAAACCTAATATTCCCTTTTGCCAGATGCTGGGTTATACTGTTACCTGGTAGAGTAAAACCCATAGCTACCCAAATCCCCGGGGTATTCTACTGTTACTATATTGTGTTACTTTATCCCTTTTACTTTATGAGTATTAATGTAAGAAATTTGTTACTTTATCCTTTTTACTTTATGAGTATTAATGTAAGAAATTTGTTACTTTATCCTTTTTACTTTATGAGTATTAATGTAAGAAATTTGTTACTTTATCCTTTTTACTTTATGAGTATTAATGTAAGAAATTTGTTACTTTATCCTTTTTACTTTATGAGTATTAATGTAAGAAATTTGTTACTTTATCCTTTTTACTTTATGAGTATTTGTGTAAGAAATAATGACATCATGAACATTAACCCTTTACTCCATAATACGCCTTCGCAAACAGAGAAGACCCAAATCAGACGGCTCCTATAGGAGCCGTCCGATCAGGGTCTGCTCTGTTTGCTTATGATATAATATAGATATGATTCTGCAGTTTCTGCCATGGCTAAAAATTCATATTAATCTAATTAATATTCATGATGTCATTTACATGAATATTTATGGCGGAAAGAGTTTTTCATAGTAGCATATATGAAAATGGGATTTTTTGACCATGAAAAAATATTGTAGAATCAGATCTATGTAAGTCCATAAGCAAACAGAGCAGACCCTGATCATATGGCTCCTACAGGAGCCATCTGATCTGGGTCTACTTTGTTTGCAAAGGCATGTATAAAATATGTATATATGGAGTATTTAAGACTGCAACAGAGAGTACTCTATACTGTTGTGATTTTACACTATTGTTCTATATGGAACTGAAACTAACCTCAGGTATGACTAGTGATGTGCTTTTACATGACAGTTCTCTGATCTCATTGGCTGATTTGAATATTATATGTACATGTATGTGCATACAATATACTGGGTTATAAATTTTGACATTTAAGGATTGACTAAGTTTCTAATGTATTTTTAGAAATATGACATTTTTGTCACACAACAGTGCAAATTTATATGAACTTGAATTTTCTATCTGTTGAAAAATTGTGCAATAGTGTTCACCGTCGAAAACAAATTATTGCAATATCACTTCATAACAGGATGTAAGTTATGCAAAATAAACCTCAGCCCTTTACTTCATGAATATTCATGTCAGAAAAAAATGACATCATGAATATTAATTACAGCAGATATTTTTTTTTATTCATTATGGTATATGAAAACAAGAAATAATGGCCATCGCAGAAACTATAGAATCAGGTCTATATTATTTCATCAGCAAACAAAGCAGACCCTGATCAAATGGCTCCTACAGAATTTATGGAGTAAAGGGTTAACAGGTAACTAAACATATCAAATACACTGAGCATTTTAAGATTATGATCTGTTCTATGTTTATTACGAATTTCAATACCTACTGAATATTCATGGACAAAACAGTTATAAATGAAATATGGAAGGTGGAACATTGTAGCCATTTTAGAAAGTAATGACACAGATCTTTGAAATTCTATCAGCAAACAGAGCAGACCAAGATCAGACGGCTCCTATAGGAGCCGTCTGATCTGGGTCTACTCTGTTTGCAAATGCGTGAAAATGTGTTTGTATAAGGGAAAGGGTTAAGTCAAACAGCACACCAATAAACACCTTTCCATATTAATGATTCACTTTCCTGGAATGATCTTTATGTTATAAATAAGTATTAACCCTTATCCTGCTTTGGATATTGTTGTCCGCTTAAATGCTTGACAGCTTCATTCTTAAAACTTTATCATTTCCCTAATCTGTTGGGAAACTAATATTGACTAAGAGTCAAAAAGGTTGGATCCTACTCCGGCACTCACTGAGTTGTTCAGCATCTGATTCTTGATCTGAGAGCAGTTTACAAATTTAGACATGTTGGTATCAGCGAGATAAGGATAAAGTGGGTGGACATAGTATTTATAGCTAATTAAAGTCCACACTAAAAGATATTTTCTGCTTGGTTAACCCTTTCCTTAATACAAAACACCTTTTTCAAGCCTTTGCAAACAGAGAAGACCCTGATCAGACGGCTCCTATAGGAGCCATCTGATCTGGGTCTGCTCTGTTTGCTTATGAAATTATAATAGACCTGACTCTACAGTTTCTATCAGTACAAAACAGCCCTATGAACATATGCCTTTATAAAAATTCCATTTCATAAATATTCATGATGTCATTATTTCCTTACATGAAAAGGGTTAAAGTCCACCCCAAAAAGATATTTTCTGCTTGGTTAAGTCTTTTGAAACTATTCAAGTCTGAAAAACAAGTACATGACACCAATCAATCCAATAGCTCAATTGAATCTTACACTGCTTTAGCCCTTACAGTGCGGGACACAAGTCACTAATGTCCTTTGCAAACAGTGTAGACCCAGGGTCTGCACTGTTTGTCATGTTACACTTTTCTTTAGGAAAAGTCCCTATATATTCACCATAAGATTGGCCACTTTGAATTTTGGAATAGTCCATTTAGAAATTCAGCGTTGTAAGGGTTAACTGTATATCATACATTGCAAGGAACAAAATGAAGGATCTCTAAGACACACACACTATATGACATCTCAATTCAGAATGTTTAAGTCTTAGACTTAGATATCAATGCTTTCTGAAAGCAGGCAAATTTTTGGCAAAAGAATGCCCAGCAAAAGACTGAATTTAACACATTCACAGTAACAGTGAATCAGCTTAAGACTTAAGAATGAGTCTTGGTCATACAGTCAGTTTTTGAGTCACAGCTTATTGCCAAATTTGAATGAAAAGAGAAATATTTCTTCATGTCATTTTTTATCAAATTGAAAGAAGTATGGGTACTTTAGTTCATCATCACTTTCAATGGATTGGACCCTGAATAACACCAAACCACAAGCAGGTTTCAATTCATAAACTTTTTATATTAAAAAATCCAAAGCATGTCCGATCCCATGAAGTACAGGTAATAAAAAAAGTTTAAATTATTAATGCAAGCAAAATAGACAAGAGTCTTCCAAGGCTCACACCAAATCATTAAAAATCTTTGTACCTCATTTTCTGAGGATTGATTTGAAAATATTTCATTCAATACTACATCTATTTCTTGGTCCATTTCAAGTAATTTGACAGCAATTCAAACTCTGATCTGGGTCTACACTGTTTGCAAATGCCAGTAAACATTTCCTGTGCTCAAAGGGCTAGACTAATATGTTACTGTAACAGAACTATAACAAATATAATGCCAGAAGTCAATTGTCTGAATTATCATATAAACCTTTTCCTATATTATAACCATTTGCAAATGCAAACAGTGCAGACCCATAATAATCAGACACCTCCTCAGGGTTTGTTTGCCATTCAAATGTAACTCTTTCATATTGAATATACTCACTACCATTAACCCATTCCCTCATAGGCTATTTTTAGTTCCAACCTCTTTAAATAAATCTACCGAACAGGACCATTAACTAGCGAAAAGGAATTTTTTTTAGAGTTTTGCAATTTGAAACTATTGTGATAAATAGAGCATCAATTTTGCTCCTATAGGAGCAAATGCTCTATTTATCACAATGGTTTCAACGGGTGACTTTTGCAGAGGCGCCAAAAGGCGTCAATATGAGGGAAAGGGGGTTAAACACTGATGGACTATTTTTCCACTTTGAATATTTAGCAGTGAAAGGGTTAGCTCTTTACTCCATGGCTACTCATACCAAACATAATGACATCATGAATATTAATTCACTGATTGTTTTTATAACAGCACAATGAACAAGGGAAGTTTTGACAAATGCAGAAACTGAAAAATCCAATCTATATTTTTCCATAAGCAAACAGAGCAGACCTTCATCAGATATCTCCAAAAGATCCGGAGCTATCTGATCTGGGTTCACTCTGTTTGCAAAGGCATTAAAAGGTGTATTTATGGAGTAAAGGATTAAGACACTTTGTTCAAATATTCAAACCCCATGGGAATGTCTGAAGTCATTTCTCAAAATCCCCCTCCCACTGTCTTATTCACCACACTAACAGTAAAACAACAACAATAGGACATGTAGAAGACATTAAAATCCTTTCATGTGTTTTTGTTTGTAAAAATCATAGTGAGCATATATGGAAAAGCTGTATGTAAATTGACTGATGTCACCAAGTTTGTTTTCAGACCCCCTCAAAATGATGTGTAAACATTCACATTTTGTCAGACAAGTTTTGTCCTGAATGAGACATTAAACAAACAAAAAACTCACAAAGGAAACGCAAGTTTCACATGCAGATACCTACCTCTATATAGGTTAAAAGGGCCATAACTATTAATATGCAGAAAGCGATATTGTAAGTCAAAATCTCTAGCAAAGCCTCTTGTTTGGCTATTTCGCTTTATCTCCGAATTAATTTTTGTGCACGAATACTCAAATTTTAAAACTTCATAATGGAAAAAACAAGTGTAGGTGTGGATAAACACTTACAGACTGCCTGAAACTAGTTCACTGCCCTAAATCACTGTCAAGGCCATTAACAGTATAATACAGTTTAGTTATCACTAAAACTGCCATTAACAAAATACATTGACGAAGCCCTAGCCATATAACCATTGTTAACATCGACAAATTATCTCTCCCTTGATGTTGCTTTTGTAAACCCTATACATGTACCACAGAATTTTCAAATTAGCAAAACGCATCACTGTTTACGGGAAGAGTCTATTTCAATGAAAGGGTCTGCCCTGTTTGCTTTTGATGGTTTCCAAGAAGTGGTTATTACAGAGGCGTACAAAGGCATATTTATGGAGGAAAGGGTTAAAGGGACTTTTCCAAAATTCAAGTCAAGCTCAACGTGAAAATGTTCAGGGATTTTCTAAAGAGAAGTGTATCCTCCAAGAGCCCTCTCATCCAGATCTACACTGTTTGCGAAGGATATTAGTGAAATGTTTCCTGCACTGAAAGGGTTAGGGTTTATTTGTAGTTAAGTGGACAATCACAATGAATGAACTTTCCAGCCATAAAACAGCAATTCTATCTCCTTCCTATTATAAGTAGCCTCCTTTTACAGCCATTTCCATTGATTTTTACTTTCCAAAAATACACTACCAATACCAGTACTTGTTTTAAAAGCAATGCAGGTGATTTTTACAGTTCAATCAAAATTATGGGATTTTCTTCTCTTTCCATCCATGCCCTGTTGTGTCTATTTGAAAATTTCTAGTATCAGACTTTTTTCCAATTCATTGAAATTATTAATTAAATTTCTCAAGTGCTAATTTGAAATGATAAACTTCAGTTTTTTTGTTTTTTTGTTTTAACAATTTAGTTTAAATTCCCTGTCAGTAGTTTTGTTGCTAATTTTTGCGATGTAGCTGTCAAAGATTTGCCATTCAGTACATCACCTTTACATTAGATTCTGTATAAAATAACTTGGCTATCTTCATTTAACCCTTTACTCCATAAATACGCCTTTGCAAACAGAGTAGACCAAGATCAGACGGCTCCTATAGGAGCCGTCTGATCAGGGTCTGCTCTGTTTGCTTATGGAGTAATAGAGATCTGACTCTCCAGTTTCTGCTTTGGAAAAAACATCATGTGTAAATATGCCATCGTAAAAATTGTTCAACTATAGGGTTCGTTCAGTAAGAAAGGAGATACTTTACTGCAGGATTTTGAGTGATGCACAGTGTTGACCCTGATCAGAGAGTTCGCTGATCTGAGTCTACACTGTTTGCAAATGCCAGTATTGTTTCCCACTTTCAAATTTAAACAAGAGTGTGTTTGTGAAACACTTATGCCGACCATTGACCCTGAAGGATAACCTTGACCTTTGACCCATGGACCAGGGAGTTGAACGCGGCACATTGTCTTTGTGTGGTAAACATTTTTGCCAGGTTATTTTGAAATCCATTCACAGAAAAAAAGTTATAGAAGGGACATGAAATTTGGGACGGACGGATGGATGGAAGGACAGACGAACGGACAATGCGATTTCTATATGCCCACCATTGGGGGGCATAAAAATAGCCCCAGTTCTATAGTGTAAATAAATACTTCTGATATAGGTCAGTCAAAAGCAAAGTATATCAACATATAGTGAAAACTCAATACTTCAAAAATTTTGTAATGAAGAATTGATGCCTTTTTAGGCAGGTAGCTGCTTAATGCAGGATGGAAGTTATGCAGAAAGCCCCTAGAGGAGCTTTCTGCATGACTTTCATCCTGCATTAAGCAGCCACCTGTCTTAAAGATCGATAATGATAGATATTTTAGTGTTTGAATAATCAAGATTTTACTGTTTATACTGGTTTACAATAGTTTTCAAACATTTCAATCATTTACAAGTAACAGTTACTAGTAGATCCTTCAACATGATAATTAACCCTTCTCTTGCTGAATTTTAAAATACATTTCTCCTTCTTTACCCAATTACATATATCTTCACTGTGTACAAGTATTTCGCTGTGCAATCACTGCTGTGGAGTGCACTGGTTGCACAATCAACTTGTAAATAGTGCAGACCCTGATGAGACAGCTCCTGCAGGAGCTGTCTCATCTGGGTCTTCACTATTTACAGGTAGGTATATTGACGTGAACAGCAAGCGAAGGGATAAATGTATCGTATTAGTTTAATTGGAGACCACCATTACCAATTAAAGAGAGTCATATTCATGGTTATAATCCCCAGCAAGAAACGTGACATGAGCAAAATTTTGTAGTCCATACAAGGCAATGATGACAAACAAGTTAGAACGGAAACCAATACCGAAATCAATCCCTGGCCAGCTGTCAACAAGACATATCCCCTCGAAATCTTAGAATACCCCATTACAGCAATTGCCCCAGAAAAAAAACTAGGAAGATTTTCAAAATGAAAAGCAAACAGGTGTAGGTTTTCACAAATGAACAGCCACAACAAACCTTACAGATGTCATTGACATTGTCCCTTTGAATGCTGAATTTTAAAATGTTCAATCAATGTTTAACAGAATCTATTTAGAATAAAAGGTCAACTGTTCTGCATATTTTTCTAAAATGACAAAGAAGTGCAATCCCTGATCAAAGGGCTCCTGTAGGACCCCTCTGATCTGGGTCTGCACTGTTTGCATTTACCAGTTAACTCGTTTCCCCGTCATCAAAGGGCTATAATGATACCTAATGACATTCTTCAGACCCATGTATGATTGCTCTTTGGGAAGTCAATGGATGAAAAGGGGATCCTCTTATCAAATTTCAGAACTTTCTTCAGTGAATCCTTTTGCTGCGGGTACTAATCTTCAGTCAAGATCTCTGACTAGATCTATTGAAACTTCCATTTCACAATCACTGATCCGAGTCGAAACTTTAAGCTGTAATTTTAAGCCTCTTTCGTTCCTGAAGCATCTACAGTCCAGTATCTCTTTCATTACTACAATCTACTAAATAAAAACTGGGAATGAAAACCAGTACTATTAGTCTATTAGTATAATTTTTATAATAATATGTTCTTCTTGTATTCAGTTTTTTTTTATATTTCTGGGTCAGCTAACAATTAGTAAAATATTTAACCCTTTTCCTCATATAAATGCTTTTTAACACCTTTGCAAACAGAGAAGACATGTACATATCAGACAGCACCTGCAGGAGTCGTTTGGTATGAATCTGCTCAGTTGCTCATGAAATAGGACAGATCTGATTCTACAGTTTCTGCCAGCGTCAAAAAATCCCATGTTCATATGTATACATTAGTACCTTTATAAAAATTTCAGTGAATAAATATTCATGATGTCATTATTTCTCACAAAAATATTGAAGAGGTAAAGGCTTAACCCTTTACTCCATGAATATTTGTGTAAGAAATAATGATGTCATGAATATCAATTACATTAATTTTTATAATAGTACATGGACACATGAATTTTTGGCCACAGTAGAAACTGTTAATTCATATCTGTATTAGATCATAAGCAAACAGAGCAGACTCATATCAGACAGCTCCTATAGGAGCTGTACGTCTGATCTGGGTCTAGATCTACTCTGTTTGCAAAGGCACAGAAAAGGTGTATTTATGGAGAAAGTGTTAAACTTCACTCACTTCAGTGACCAAAACATGCCAAATTTAAACTTATTTCTAAATACCTTATTAGACGAACCATCCCAGCTTCGTCGGTTCCATTCTGTATCTATCTTCTGATTGGCTGCTGGGAAATCAGCTGTTTGAGATCGGGCATGATTTATCAGGCCATTCATCAATTTTAACCGGTTCCCTGGTGCAATACCCTGTTTACCGCGCAAAGAGCACAACCACCAGCCCTCAAGTCCACCGGTATCTTGCTCGAGCACTGTGATGACATCACCGCGCTTGAAGGCCAGCTCATCTGGTGTCTCTGCGATGTTGTCATACACAGCCTTTGCTACAAGTTTTTGCTAAAAAATAAAAAAAAAAGATAACTAATTAAAATGTGAGAAATATTACATGTAATATATTTATTAGCAACTTAATAACATACAATATACTAACCCTTTCCCTCATATAAACGACTTTTCATTCATTTGCAAATAGAGTAGACCCAAATCAGACGGCTCCTATAGGAGCCGTCTAATCAGGGTCTGCTAGACTGTTTGTTAGTGTTTGAAACATCATTCCGTATTTTTACTTTCTAAAATGACTACAATGTTCCACCTTCCATATTTCATTATAAACTATTTTGCCCATTAATAGTCTATCAGAGTCCATTCAGTATGAACGGCTTAACCATTTCCTCCATAAATACGCCTTTCTACGCCTCTGTAAAATTCACCTATTGAAACCATTGTAATACAGTAAAGCCTCTCTTAACCGGCCGTTCAATTTAGTATGAATATCGGTCTTGGAGACAGGTGGCAGCTTAATGCAGGGTGAAAGTCATGCAGAAAGCTCTTAGAGGAGCTTTCTGCATGACTTTCACCCTGCATTAAGCAGCCACCTGCCTAAAAGTATCTAAATTCTTATCTAGTAGAATTCCGGTTAAGAGAGGTTATACTGTAAAAAGAGCATTTTGTTCCTATAGGAGCAAATGCTCTATTTATCACAATGGTTTCAAACTACAAAATTCTAAAATTTTCCTTTTCTCTAGTTAATGTTCCTTTTCGGTAGATTTATTCAAAGAGAATTGTACTTAAAAATAGCCTATGAGGGAATGGGTTAAAGTTGCTAGAGGAGATTGAATGATAAACAGTACAGATTCTGATAAGATGACTCCTGTAGGAGTCCTCTGGACTGGGTCTACATTGCAAAAGCCAGAACACTCTTAGTCTCATTTCCAGCATTCAAAGTATTATGAGAGAGAGGTGTGGAACTTGCAAATTAGATGACTGTATTGACAAAGCCACAAAATTCAATGTAACAAGATTTGGAGATAGTTCACACCAATGTCAACCCTGAGTGAAAATTAACGCATTGTATAGTCGAAATAAAAACTTCCTGCGCTATCTGAATCACTTTTGCACCCTTTAATATAATGACATCAATTTGCAGTGGTCATAAGTGCATACATGTTAAATTTCTGGTACTAACAATTATTTTTTCATACTAGTCAAATTGAGAATTTTCTGTTAAAAAAAGTTTCAATTCAAATAAAATGGCTCATTCATTGAACTGATTACCCTAGGTGAAAACTGCTGCAAAAGCATTTGCTTCTATGGTTTCAATAAGGGTAAACAATTTGCCTTTCCGAAGAGGAAATGTGGCACAATGGGTCCATTTTTTGAGCCATTCATAGGAAATGTGACAAGATCAAATTATGAATCATCAACAATGATTGTGAACGTTTAGAGGTAATTGTGGTTAGTCTAACTGGCTTAATTTTTCACCAACATACAAAAGGTCAACTGCAGGCTTCAGCAACTAGACCAACAGTCAAACTATACACCTGTAGGTATGCATATAGTTTCCCATCTGACTATTGTATATTTCAAAACCTACTGAATATTCATATACAAAATAGTTATAATGAAATATGGAAGGTAGAACAATGTAGCCATTTTAGAATCAAAAGAAGCATCTGATGATCTCTATCGAATTCTGTAAGCAAACAGAGCAGACCCTGGTCAGACGGCTCCTATAGAAGCCGTCTGATCTGGGTCTACTCTGTTTGCAAATGCGTGAAAACATGTTTATATGAGGGAAAGGGTTAACGCTTTCCGTGCTGAATTTTTAGAGTGGAACAGTCCATCAGTGTTTACCTACAGAGTCCGCTAATTTTAAAAAACCGTAACCCTTTCCTCCCTAGGCTATTTTTAGATCAAACCTCTTTTGATGCATCTACCGAAAAGGAGCATTAACTAGAGAAAAGGAAATTTTTAGAATTTTGTCATTTGAAACCATTGTGATAAATAGAGTATTTGCTTCTATAGGAGCAAATGCTCTATTTATCTCAATGGTTTCAACAGGTGACTTTTACAAAGGCGTAGAAAGGCGTATTATGGAGGAAAGAGTTAAAAACTTGAATGACAAATAGCGCATTCCTTGATCAGAGAGTTCCTCTAGGCCTGAGTTTACATTGTTTGCAAATGACAGTGCATGCATGTAGTCCTACATTCAAAGGGTCAAAGACCAAGTGACTAAGCCCATTTACAAGAAAATGTCTGCACCCTATAAACCTTGACCTAGATATTCCTTTTAACGCCTGTGCAAACAAAGAAGACCTAGATCAGACACTGGTCAGGGACTGCTCTATTTGATTATGAAATAATATACATGTAGATGATTCTACAATTCCTGCCATGGCCAGTGATTCCTGTGTTCAGGTGTCATTGTCAAAAATAAACTAATTAATATTCATGAAGTCTGATTTCTTACATGAATATTCATGGAGTAAAGCGTTAACAAGCTAGATCTACACTACAGATTTTCTTTAACAAAAAAGGATGTAGAACACTGCAGCGTTCCACAGTTTGCATATTCCGTGAAATAAAGTCACGAAAATGCAAGAATTTTATTATAGACATTTTGTCCATAACAATGGTGCCATGGTTCCTGTTGCAGAATCAAAATCACATCAACAATTCCATGAAACATGGGAAGTGGGGACTGTCCTGACAATACAGACTCATATACACATCTGTCATCCAATGTGATATATGCCTGTATGTCAAGTTTATTAAAACCCCTTGCATGCTGATTATAGCTTAACTATTAAAGTTCATTCAGTATGAAAAGCTTAATTTGATACAAGACTTTGAATGACAAACAGTGCAGACCCTGATCAGAGGGGTCATCTAGGTCTATATTGTTTGCAAATGACAGTACTCTTATTTCCCCTAAGTTAACCCTTTCCTCCATAAATACGCCTTTCTATGCCTCTGTAAAAGTCACTTTATGAAACCATTGTGATAAATAGAGCATTTGCTCCTCAGGAGCAAATGCTCTATTTATCACAATAGTTTCAGAACTACAAAATTCTACAATTTTCCTTTTCTCCAGCTAATGCTCCTTTTTGGTATATTTATTCAGAGGTTGGATCTGAAAATAGTCTATAAGGTAATGGGTTAAAGGTTTATGAAAACTTTGTATACATGGTAATACATGCCCAGTGAATCAGTTTAGTATACAGATGGGATGCACTGGCATTGTAGATAAAAATTGTCTGAATTTCCCAACAGAGAGATGATGGATGGATATACAACACTGTACATTGTACATCATCCACTATTTTCCCATAATATACCCTGTCCCATTATCTATTTTCCACCATCATTATTTTCTCTATGTAACAGAACTTCCAAACTGAGGCCATAACTATTGGTGCTTCCCACTTGTCAACAGCTGTTTCCTTCATATAAACACATTATCATGCATTTGAAAATTGAGTAGACACAGATCAAACGGCTCCTATATATAGGAGCCGTCTGATCAGGATCTGCTCTTTTTGTTTAATATGATATAATATAGGTGATTTTACAATTTCAGCCATGGCCAACAATTCCTGTGTCTGTATGCTTTTATAACAGTTAATTTAATTAATATTCAAGATGTCACTATTACTAACTTACATAATATTCATAAACTAAAGTGTTAATATTGATTCTCTAAGTTGTTTTATAAATGGTGTATACAGAGCTCCAGACATGATGCGTAAAATAAAATATTTTAAAGTAAACTTCTTTATTTCTCCACCAAACCCTATGTTGTGACCACTCTTTAGAATCGTCTCTTCGAGACGATTCTAAAGAGTGGTCACAGCATAGGGTTTGGTGGAGAAATGACAATTTTAGTATTTGAGTATGCACGGTTATCTGTAGCTCTGGTTTATATAACACTTGGACTAACTGTATCATTTTCAACTTTCAAGGGTAGACACCATTCAGATGGTCGGGCTTTCAACAACAGAATATCTAATCTGGGGTTGAACAGAGAACCAAAGGAATTAATTGAATAAAGAACTACACTTTTTCGAAAGGCAATGTTGGTTTGCTCATCAATCACATGCGTTTTCAAGTGGCATGGACCAAAAAACCGACCTAAAGGAATGTGAGTTGTGATGGAGTGTTGCACCTAGACCACAGTGGGGAGGAATGTAACAGGTCATCAATATGTCACTGGACCCACTGACAATGGAATGTTACACAGGACTGGTGTCAACTGTCTCACCTTGTAACACATCAAAAGGCTGCTGAACGAAATAAAAACTTTGTCCAAAAGTCAGTGAGCTGGCAGAGAGGTCTATAGTATGATTGTTTATTTGGTGTGGAGTGGGTGTCAGATTAATTGACAATTTTCATTAACCTTTTACCTGTTCAATATTCAGGTAAAAATGCCATGAATATTAATCAGCTGAATTTTCAAGTTGTATTTTTTTTAATTTGACAAAATCTGTAGAATCAGATCTACATCATGTCATAAGCAAACATAGAGACCCTGATTAAATGACTCCAACAGGATCTGGATCTTCACGGTTTGCAAAGGCGTGAAAAGGTGCTTATATGATGGATAAATCCCTGTCTCGAGAAATGCCCTTTCTTAACCCTTTCCTCCATAGGCTTTTTTTTAGATCCAACCTCTTTGAACAAATCTACCGAAAAGGAGCATTAACTAGAGAAAAGAATAGAATTTTGTAGTTCTGAAACCATATTCCTAAGGAGCAAATGCTCTATTTATCACAATGGTTTCAAAAAGTTACTTTTACAGAAGCGTAGAAAGGCGTTAATGGAGGAAAGGATTAATTTCCTTTTAGGATTGTCTGTCATATGTTCTTTTTTTCCTGCAACACAATGTACTATGAATATGAGAAAGTATTCACTACATAATTTCTGTCCAGGAAGAATAATTTCATATTTGGATAGCTAGGAATTCCCTATCAAAACATTTTGCAAATTGCTACAGTATACTCCTACAAAAGTGCAATAAAAACCAGGAATACTGATTGTCTAGCAATGTCATAGAAAACATTTACCTGGCAACCAAAGTAGTCACAGTGAGAGCATACGATGTATAGAAGTTGTATATACTCTAAGTACTCTAACACCCGGTCTCCCCTCTCAAATGGTTCGTAAAGCTCAATAAAATTGTACCATTTTGGTAACTTTAAATTAGACTGACACATTGTTTTTAGTAGCACTTAGTGCTGACCCAGATCAAACGGTTCCTTCAGGAGCTGTTTGATCTGGGTCCGCACTATTTAATTTGCCTGTCCCAATACTTACGATAATTAGGGTACTCTGCTAAGGTTTTGTCTGCAATCAACTTACAGTATACACAACAAAGAAAGATGGTTTGAATCATTCAGTAACAATAAGACGACCTGACATTTATTGGGACTTCAGTACAACTCCGAATTTCTCTCAACAGCCATACAAGCTATTGGACTAGACTATTTACAGTCACCCAATAAAGCTTGCCTAAAGGCTTCTAACAAGTCCTCATACAATAGTCCTGTCTTCTTTTCCCCTTTCCCTCATATATTAAAATTGGCTTTTCACAACTTTGTAAACAGAGTAAACCCAGATCAGATGGCTCCTGTAGGAGCCTTATGTTCACTGTCTGCTCTGGTTGCTTATGAAATTAAATAGATTTTGCCAAAGGTAAAAATCCTATGTTCATGCACTGTTTTAAAATTTCAGCTAGTAAATATTCATGTCATTATTTCTAACATGAATATTCATGAAGTAAAAGGTTACAGTCACCCACTAAAGTTTGCGTTAAGCCTTCTACCAAGTCTTAACCCATTCCCACTTAGGCTATTTTTAGACCTAACATCTTTGATTAAATCTACCAAAAAGGAGCATTAACTAGAGAAAAATAAATTTTCAGAATTGTGTAGGTTTGAAACCATTGTGATAAATAAAGCATTTGCTCCTGTGGAGCAAATGCTTGCTCTATTTATCTCAATGGTTTCACAAAGTGACTTTTACAGAAGCGTCAAAAGGCGTCAATATGCGGGAATGGGTTAATACAACACTACTGCCTACTTTTCACAAATTTTCTAACACAAATCAAAACAAATTATCAATACAGGAGCCATAAATCAAGGGCAAATTGTCCCTGCTCAAAACTGAGAGCAATAACCCCGGTAATCATGTTGTAATTACAATAAATTAGTGCACTAATGCACTTGCAACAGCTTTTTGCCATAGACGAAGGTGGTTTTAGTTATATCAGGACCTTATCTGTCCAATCTCAAGACAGCTTTCTAGATGTTGTCGCAGATATTTCTATAGCTCTGGGGCACTTAGTCCATGACCAATTAATAAACACTCACCACACCAGACCAAACTTCGATACAATCTACTCAATATTGACGGAGTTCAACAAACTTGTTCAAAAGCCTTATTAAGAAGAAGAAATTGAATAAACATTTTAAGCTTGACAAAGGTCAGGAAAAACCTGAAATGTTTTGTCGTAAGAAGTAATAAGGAAAAGCTGGCAAGACTGACAATAACTTCTAGACGGACTGTCTCCTCTATAATGGCTTCAGAAACCAGGCCATCTGCTCAACAGGAATTATTATTTATGTTCCACATTGAAACCCTACTCTGTTTGCTTTTGATGTGGACACTGAGGTGGGAAAAAATAAGATTATCCCTTTCCCTCATATAAATTCTTTTTCATTTCTTTGCAAACAGAGTAGACTCAGTTCAGATGGCTCTCGCATGTGCCGTCTGATCAAAGTCTGCTCTGTTTGATTGTAAAATTTTAATAGATCCGACTCTTCAGTTTCTATTAACACCAAAACATTCTTTGTAAATATGCCATTATGAAAATTCAACTAAATAATATTCATGATGTCATTATTTATAACATGAATATTCAACAGGAAAAGAGTTATCCATTGATAAAATACTGAAGATAAAAAGACAGGTTTCTGACTGACACCAGATTTGCATTGTATCATCAATCAGCGCAGAGTACATTTGTTTTTTTTCCCTATAAGGGGTCTTTGAGAAATCTGGATTAGATATAGCTATTAAGCTGGGCCACCTCCTGGCTGCCATGTGTTTGCCACCTTTTTCTCCGGACTGTCGCTTATATAGCTTTCAGAAGTTTGAGATTCTTAAAAGATTGCCATCAGAAATATCCCTATAATAAGGCTATTCAAATGCTTTCAACAGCTGATTTCACACCTATGATTGAGCTACTATCAACAGAATTAGGGTATTGCATGGCTTACTAGATGGAGCTAGATTAGCCAAACAGATAGTCCCCAAATAGTTGTGCACATGGCTGGATGGTTATATTAACCTATAAACTGCTGAATAATTAAAACTGGCTCCTATCTTTCTGAATATTAATGAAACAAAAAATGTATCAAAATTTATCACTCAAGAATAATGATTTTCATGACAAATCGTGCACTCTCTTGTCCCCCTTGATCTGGGTCTACACTGTTTGCAAAGGTCTTATAGTACACGGTTACCACATTGTAAAGGTTAATATGATGCAAGAGAATGATCATGTACAACACCCACCGACCTCCCTCAGGCAATGACAGTGATAGGATCAGCTGAAACATCAATAATGAGTTAAACTATTGTAAGATCAATGTCACCTGTCCATTTACCTTGGAGTTTATTCATATTACAATATCCAGCAACAATATGACTCAGTCATTACACCTCAAGGCCAATCAAATTAAAACAAAAGGTAATCAGAATTATATGAATAATGGTGCCAAGGAATTTTACCTTTAACCCTTTATCGCATAGGCTATTTTTAGATACAACCTCTTTGAATAAATCTACCAAAAGAAAGCATTAACTAGAGAAAAGGAAACTTAGAATTGTTTAGTTTGAAACTATTGTGATAAATAGAGCATTTGCTCCTATAGGAGCAAATGCTCTATTGATCACAATGGTTTCACAAAGTGGCATTGATAGAAGCGTCAAAAGGTGTCAATATGCGAGAATGGGTTAACCCTTTCCCTCATATAAACGTCCTTTTCAAGCCTTTGCAAATAGCAGAGACCCATATCAGACAGCTCCACTAGATCAGGGTATCAGGGTCTGCTCTGTTTGCTTATGAAATTATAATAGATCTGACTCTACTGTTTCTACCAATACCAAAACATTTCATCTCTGTTTCCAGTAAATATCATGTATTCACTGTTCACATATGGCATACTAAAGGTTAAATTCCTTGGGCACCGATATTCATATAATTCTAATTGCCTTTTATTTAACCCTTTCCCTGTTGTATATGCATGTAAGATATAATGACATCAGGGCTATGTATTAGCTGAATAAATGTGGTTTACGGACATTTGTCCCCCGGACCTTTGGCCCCCCCCCCCCCCCCCTATTTGGGCATGGGCTCACTGCATCTCATTATGTCAGATTTAACCCATTACCTCATATGCTATATTTAGATTCAACCTCTTTGAATAAATCTACCAAAAAGGAGCATTAACTAGAGAAAAGGAAAAATTTAGAATTTTGAAGTTTGAAACCATTGTGATAAATAGATCATTTGCTCCAATAGAAGCAAATGCTCTATTTATCGCAATGGTTTCACAAAGTGGCTTTTACAGAGTCGTCAAAAGTCGTCAATATAAGGGAATGGGTTAACATTTGATAGGTATGAAAGAAAAACTATACATTAAACCTTTCCCTGCTGAATATTCATGTAAGAAGTAAATGACATCATGAATATTTATAAGCATCTAATGCTAACAGGAGTTTTTGGTACTGGTAGAAACTGTAGTCAGATCTATTTAATTATGATTTCCTACGCAATCTGAACAGACCCTGATCAGACAGCTCCTATAGGAGCCACCTGATCTGGTTCTACTCAGTCTCTCAGTCCGTTTGCAAAGGCGCAAAAAAGTGTTTATCCCTTTCCTCCGTAAATACGACTTTCTACGCCTCTGTAATAGTCAATTATTGAAACCATTGTAATAAATAGAGCATTTGCTCCTTAGGAGCAAATGCTCTATTTATCACAATGGTTTCAATACTACACAATTCTAACATTTTCCTTTTCTCTAGTAAGTGCTCCTTTTCGGTAGATTCATTCAACAGAGGTTTGGTCTAAAAATAGCCAATGAAGGAAAGGGTTAAATGAAGGTTTGCAAAGGCATGAAAAGTGTTTATATGTTGGAAAAGGTTAAGAACTGGCATAGTCTAGACATTCTGCACACAAATTCGCCCTGTTTAGGTCTACCTGTTAAGTATAGGTACTTTGCACTCAGTGAGCAGATTCAAGAACTTCTAAACTTTTGACATTCAGCCAATTACAGTGTCTATGGACCAATAAATTGTCCCAATATGTTGCAATTAGGATTCTTTTATGACTATAAATAGATGGTTTGCCTTGCTGGCAGTTTTATACAATCAATTACACAAGAATAATTGAAGCAAATTTAGTTTTTATGACATGACTGTAAACTTAGTAGTGAGTCTAGTGACACCATACCTGTATATAGGTAACCATATATATAAGATTTGTATGAACCTTTCAAAACTCTTACCAGGGCAACAGATAAAGGTGCATTCTCAAATACTTAACCCATTCCTCCATAGGCTATTTTTTAGACCAAACCTCTTTGAATAAATCTACCCAAAAGGAGCATTAACTAGAGAAAAGGATTTTTTTTTAGAATTTTGTACTAAGTTTGAAACCATTGTGATAAATAGAGCATTTGCTCCTATAGGAGCAAATGCTCTATTTATCACAATGGTTTCAACAGGTGATTTTTACAAAGGCTTAGAAAGGCGTATTTATGGAGGAAAAGGTTAACTCAGACTTCCAAAATACTCCTCTTATCAACAGCTCAAAGACACATACTGGTATTTACAAACAGTGTAGATCGAGATCAGATGACTCCTAGAGCAATCTTCTGATCCGGATCTGCACTGTTTGTCATTTTTAATTCTGTTGCAATTAATATCCTTTCATACTGACAGAATCCTATTGTTAACTCTTTCCCTCATATAAACGCGTTTTCACTCATTTGCAAACAGAGTAGACCCAGATCAGACGGCTCCCAGAGAATTTGATAGATCTGTTTCTTTGCTTTCTAAAATGTCTACAATGTTCAACCTTGCATATTTCTTTATAACTATTTTGTTAATGAATATTCATTAGGTATTGAAATTTGAAATTAAAATAGAACAGGGAAAGGGTTAAACAATAATGGAATATTGCACATTTGATCTTTGATAATTCAGCATTCAGTAATAATACACAAATACATGTAGTTACAAGAACTCACCATTTTCAGTATTTGTTTAAATCCACACTGTGCTTAAAAGGGACAATTCCATCTTTTACCCATTGCACAATACTGGATATAAGCCCATGGCAAAATATTTAGACTGCACACAACACTTCAAAATCTGTCTGACACAAAAAGTGTCAATATTCCTATTTGGGAAATAACAAACTTGAGCCCAGTAATTCTGAATCACAACAAAATGTCTTTAGACACAATACACAACTATTATCACAGTTATCACGTTATCGTCAACACTATATCCAAATAGTTCACATACAGCGCTATAGATGGCTGTCCCAGTCCCGTCTTCTCAAAAGCAACAGAATCCAACAATTGATCTGTTATTATTCTTTGACAAACGTTGTTCAAATCTATCTACTATGTCAAAGTTTGTGTCACAGTTGTCAGACAAATACAACCAGGAAAGACATCACCTGTCGGCTTATTGGAGTCTGAAATAGAAAATACAACAATAGTTTATCGACTAATCTATTGAATATGTTTAGTACAACAAATATTGACAGCTCAGCTGTTCTGGATAAAAGATGGTTTTAACATGCATTAGCCAGCAGTCCATACTACATCGTTTCGAACACCAGAGTCACAGATAAGATGTGTAAATTTAATCATTTTCAAGAATAACGTCTTTGTTTCTCCACCAAACCCTATTCTATGACCACTCTTTAGAATCGTCTCAAAGAGACGATTCTAAAGAGTGGTCACAGTATAGGGTTTGGTGGAGAAATGATGATTTTAGTAATTGGGTATGCAACTTTATCTGCAGCTCTGTAACACAGTGTATGAATTTTGTATAAATCAAGATTCTTTTTCACTTAGTAAATACAATGGATACACTGAGTACTTAAGTTTAACCCTATCCCTCGTGAATGTTTATGTAAAAAATAATGAATTTTTATAATGGTACATGTACATTGTATATGAAAACAATACCTTTTGGCCATGGCAGAAATTACAGAATCAGATCTATATAATCACATAAGCACACAGAGCAGACCCTGATCAGATGGCCCCTACAGCAGGGATCTGGGTCTACTCCGTTTGCAAAGTCTATAATGAAGTAAAGGGTTAAGTTAAACCTTTGCATGCTATTCGCGTCAATATACCTACCTGTAAATAGTGAAGACCCAGATGAGACAGCTCCTGCAGGAGCTGTCTCATCAGGGTCTGCACTATTTACAAATTGATTGTGCAAGCAGTGCACTCCACAGCAGTGATTGCACAGCGAAATACTTGTAGACAGTGAAGATATATGTAATTATACCACAGGGCATGGGTAAAGAAGGAGAAATGTATTTTAAAATTCAGCAAGAGAAGGGTTAAACCTTTGCACATTGCTAAGATGTTAATACTTGATTGTCCAATCCATGCAAAGTTGCAAAACTGAAATATCAAGAAACTCACATCTCATTACGGTTTATAACAGTCTGACAGTTTCTAATCATTTCATTAAAAGAAATGGAACAGAAATTAAAGCAGGTATCAACCTTTTAAATATGGCATATTTGCAAACCGTGTAGACCAAGATCATATACACTTAGCAATACAGCTAGTACAAATGAAAACTGTGTCTCGTGTCACATGGGAGATTGTTATAAATACGCTCTTTACCTTTGATACCAGAATGAGATAGATAGGGCTTGTACATGCAGGACAGTAATGCTAAGGTCAAGTGAAAATTACTGACAACAATGCACTGTAAGATAAAATACATTCAACGAAGATAGATGACTGAAGATTTGAGAAAAAAGAGTAGACCAAGACAAGCCTTCACGGTGAAACTTTGTATCTGATCGAGGTCTACAGTGTTTGAGACACTTTTACCACATACGGTATTTTCAGGACCACATAATGATTCAATCTTGACAACAAGTATAGTCTAGATCCATGTCAAATACTATGACCATATCAGCTGGTTTGGGTCTGCAGTGACACCTATTCTTACAAGCTGACTAACATGTATCCACTTCAGATCTCCCTACTGTATTGTCATTAATATTTATAATATGAAGAAAACACTTCAGATTGATCATGAATGTCAAAGTCATGAATGTCAGTCTCAATTATACTATCTCAGTATTACCAAATTAAGTTTCTATTATATCCTTTCATTACTAATCAGAATTTGCTAAAGTTGATTTCTGTTACACTTCTAAAAGTATATTTTTATCATTTTTCCATTCATTTTTATGAGACACGAAGTCCTCATCAAGATCTAAATGCTCGCAAAGTTCATCACAAAATGGTCCATAGCATTGAAAGACACATCTTGTCATGATCTTATCATTTATGACAATCCCAAATAACAGGTTAATGGTTTAGACAAGATACTGTCAAATTATACAGCTGTCTACTTGAAATAACAATTTAAAGTAGGTCATACAAAAATGTAAACAGCCTGAAACAGTTAAACAATCTACACAGTATTTCTCACAACTTCAACTTGAACATAAACTTTTCCAATATAGTATTCAGTGGTCAGAAGAAATGAATATCCTACAAAAATAAAACTGAACTTCATACCAACAACACTTCATAAAACACTCAACACACCAGTGAATGTCACTAAAATCCCAGCTCAGAACGGCCAGACACTTGAAAGTATTCCAATACATCACAGCTCCAGTAAGGCACACAGTACTTGTATTAGTATTCCTAACAAATAATACCACAACATACCTAAACAATCACTGGGGGAAAATTGTACATACATAATCCAATAAATACCTTATATCCTGGGTTATGAAATCTCCCTGCTCAGTTATTACTAAGGTGTTATCTAGAAGTAAGCACAGTCCTACCTACTACACCTGTGTACAATATTGTAATGACAAACCTTAGGCTGTCCGACTGGGCCAATAGGTAGAAAATTTTACACACTCCAGTGAGCGCTCAGGTAATAATGCAGACAGCGGTAAAGCTTTACCACTGCCTGCCCTACCACACTGGAATGTAGACCGTTAACTTTTTCAATTTGAATTTTGTTGTTGTTTTTCGGCAGAGGGTGTAAATGACTGCTTATAGCTGACTAATGCAGATTAACACAGCCCCATGACAATAAAGACTAATTCAAACAATTGGAAGAAGGAACTAACACTAGAGATATCCCACTGATATTGGTATTTGTGTGGGTACGAACTCAAATGTTTTAAAAGTGCATTTATAAAAATACATTAAGACATGAATATGACCATGAATGTGACTAGTCAGGTTTTAAGGAATGTCACTTTGTAAGAAAATGGCAGCAACCTGAAGCTTTAACCCTTTCCTCCATAAATACGGCTTTCTACGCCTCTGTAAAAGTCACTTTATGATTTTTTTTAACCATTGTGATAAATAGAGAATTTGCTCCTAAGGAGCAAATGCTCTATTTATCACAGTGGTTTCAAAACTACACAATTCTAAACTTTTCCTTTTCTCTAGTAAATGCTCCTTTTGGGTAGATTTATTCAAAGAGGTTGGGTCTAAAAATAGCCTATGGAGGAAAGGGTTAACCCTTAAAATGTGGAAACCAAACATATCTGACCTTTGCAAACAGTGTAGTCCAAGCGCAAAGGGTTCCTAGATGAGCCCTTTGATCAGGGTCTGCACTGTCTGTTATAAATAAAAAATTTTTTTATATATACAATGTTTAACTCTTATCATGCTAGCGGTGCAATTCTCCTGCCATTTAATTTGACCTATAATAATGCAAATAGTCTGGATCCAGATCAAGCCATAAAATGTGGGGCATGATCTGAAATTCAAACTGTTTCGAATTTCTGCACCAAAAAAATCAGAACAAAAATAATGATTTTGAAAATCTTGCAGACGACAATTGAGTTAATATTCAGAAAGGGAGCAGCCATTTATAAGTATTCAACAGAATGGTTCAGGATTAAACATCCAGATCACTTGTAAAGTGAATTTCTCTCCATATACCGTATTAACACTAAATATTCAGACTTCCAATTATAAAGCTAATTAATCCAGTCTGTCACCACTTGATTCCTGTAAATTCAAACTAGACTGTCACAGGACAGCAAAGCTCGCCTATTGTAGACCTTGTCTACATAGATGAAGTCCAAAATATTTTTCTATTTAAATTGAACTACATCAATGTTAAACCTACTGGCAAACTCTATTCCAAATACCAGCTACCTATGGCAAGTATTTCTTGTTATATTAGTGCATCTTAACACTTACCCCAAAACTTTAACCTTGAGATTTCAGTCCAAAAAGCTAAGTCCAAAACAGGTGAAATTTTGACTAAAATTCAATTTTAAATTTTAACTACACTACATCAATGTTCAACACACCGGGAACCTCCATTTCAAGTATCAGCTTCCTACGGCAAATATTACATGTAGTATTAGTGCATTTCAACACTTACCCCAAAACTTTAACCTTGAGATTTCAGCCCAAAAAGCTAAGTCCAAAACAGGTGAGATTTTGACTAAAATTCAGTTTTATTTTAAATTTGAACTACACTACATCAATGTTCAACACACCGGGAACCTCCAATTCAAGTATCAGCTTCCTAAGGCAAATATTTCATGTAGTATTAGTGCATTTCTACACTTACCCCAAAACTTTAACCAAAAGCCAACGCCGACGCAGATGATTCCATGATTATGGGTGATTCCATAAGCGAATAGGCGAGCTAATAACCCAGTAGAAAATAGTATAAACCCTGATCACACCGATTTGATCAAACCTGATCTGCCTAAGTTAATCTGGCTAAATATTTAGAGTAATTACAATAATCTTGAGGTGTGTGGTGGTCTAGTGGTAATGCGTTTGACTACCAATCCGGAGGTCCGGAGTTCAAATCCCAGTCCCACCCGGAAATTTCAGAGACGCTTTTCAGTGTCTCCCACCCACAAATCCTCTCCACACAGGGATTAAAATGGGTACCTGTGAGGGTCACTAGCCGGTACTGCAGCTGCATGATTGCACCATATATTAGCAGTGCTCAATATTGTAGGCGAATGACTCAATGACCAGGGGAGTAAAATGTACAGTCAGCTGAGAGGTCCTTTGGACTGAAAGTACAGTCGGCCGAGAGGTCCTTCGGACTGAACGTAGACTATAACTACGGTAGGTACTTTTTCTTTTGTTTAAATGCATGTACATGTTATAAATTATAAAGATAGCTTACAATATTTCATGGTCATGAACAGTTGTCTCAGTATTATTCAAGAAAATATCCTTATTTCAAAATACATGTATTATAACTGCTACACTTTCAGACACAACAACATATTTCAAAAGGAATAAATGTTGCCATCAGAACTTAACCCTTTCCTCTATAGATATCCTTTTCTACACATTTGCAAACACAGTAGACCCAGATCAGACAGCCCCTGCAGGAGCCATCTGATCAGGGTCTGCTCTGTTTGCTTATGGTATAATATAGAAATGAGTCTACAGTTTCTGCCATGGCAAAAGAATCTTGCCTATGTTATTTTTTAACAATTAATTTATTAAATATTCAGTATGTCATTATTTCTTACATGAATATTCATGGAGTAAAGGGTTAATCATCACCTTGCTAGAGAACCTCAGACACACCCACAGCTGATTTGAAGTAGTAAAAAAAAAAGAATATTTCCATTATCCAATATTCATCAAAAACTTTGAATATTAATCTGATCCTTGTATAAAAAAAATAATTCACAAATGTATTAATCACAGCTGAGAATCTTTATCATATAAGCAAACAGAACAGAACCTGATCAGACGTGGCCACTTACAGGGTTAACTCATTTTCAGGGTTGAGTCATTCATAAACCACACAAAGATTTTAAGCCTTCAGTACTTTGATAAAACCTTGCCCTGTATATTATGTCATCTTAGGTACAGTCCAATCATGCATAATCAAAGGTAACAGTAAATTACATTTCTGATTATCTTTGCCTTGCACTCTAGGCAATCATGATACCAACAACCACAACTATGTGTACATTTGAATGTTAACCCTTTCCCTCATATGAACCCGTTTTCACACAGTTGCAAACAGAGTAGACCCAGATCAGACGGCTCCTAGAGGAGCCGTCTGATCAGGGTCTACTCTGTTTGCTAATAGAATTTGAAAGATCTGTGTCTTTACTTTCTTAAATGGCAACAATGTTCCACCTTCCATATTTCATTGTAACTATTTTGTCCATTGATATTCAGTTGGTATTGAAATTTGGAATAAACAGGGAAAGGGCTAAACCTATCAATGTTTATTTTTGAAATTCTAACAGGTATACTTTACTATGAATATACAAAATGTACCAGGATTTGTTTTAAAGAAAAGTGCAGACCCTGATGAGAAGACTCCTTTTTGAGACTCTCATCTGGGTGTACAATGTTTGCAAAGGAGTCTTTCCCACATTGAAAGGGTTAACTGTTTTTCATGACAGAGATACCATATGACACCTTTGCAAGCTGAGTAGACCCAGATCAGATAGCTTCCGTAGTGGTTGTCTGATCGGAGTGTCAGAGTCTGGTTTGTTGGTTCTAAGAACATCAGATTCTTAGATCTGATTTATATTATTTCTCATTGTAATGATTTCAATTATTTAGTTTTATATATTGCTATGAATCTTTTTAACTCTTTCCCAAGGTCTCCTTTGTTTGCTTATGGAAATATAATAGATCTGACTCTACAGTTTCTACCAATACCAAAAGTCCTGTGCACATAATTATTTCATTACAAAAAATCAGCTCCTAGAGTAGCTTTCTGTATCACTTTTTCCTGTATTAAGCTACTACCTGTTTTAACCCATTACCTCATAGGCTATTTTTAGATACAACCTCTTTGAATAAATCTACCAAAAAGGAGCATTAACTAGAGAAAAGGATTTTTTTTTGAGAATTTTGTAGTTTGAAACCATTGTGATAAATAGAGCATTTGCTCCTATAGGAGCAAATGCTCTATTTATCACAATGGTTTCACAAAGTGACTTATACAGTCATCAAAAGTTGTCAATATGAGGGAATGAGTTAAGACTGGTTCTACTGTAAAATTAGGATTAATCATCTATCCCTATAGATGTGGGAAATTGGTTTTAGATTTTAAATTGTTTTGTCATCATTGCCTTTTATGGACTACAAATTTTGCTCATGTCATCCTGCAGGTAGGGATTAACCCGAGTACAGGCTTTCTTTAATTGGCAACAGCATTCTCCAATTAAACTAACACGATACATTTAATTATCATGTTGAGGGATCTACATGTACTAGAAACAACTGCATTTACTTGAAAATGATTATGTACAATAAAATATTGTAAACAAGTATATTATGTTGATATACTTTTTGTCTGATCTATATCAGAAATAAGTATTTATTCACACCACAGCACTGGGAAAAACTTAACCCGTTGAAACAAGTGTACTGGCATTTGCAAACAGTGTAGATCTAGTTTAGAGAGTTTGTTGGGTCTTTGATCAGGGTATGTACTGTCTGGCATTCAAACACAGTGTAGATCAAGATCAAAAGCCTCAAAGGTACACTATCTAATGAATATCTCAGAGTTTATCGAAGTTCAAATTGTTTCTCTACAGGACAAACTGAGCCGCGAGTTATGACCATGGGAAGAAAATATTCAAATACATTTAGATATCAAAAGAACGCCCTAATGACAAAACATCAGAATTTTTTTTTACTGCATGTTTACCACTTATATTGACATGTTGAGATGTAACAAGTAAGTCAAATCTATTTTTCACACGATAGCTAAACATGGCTTTGAGCATACATAATATTTTGATCACTTAGCAATTGTATTTTGTCAGTTAACAAACTTATCAATTTAACCCTTTCCCACATGTAAACGCATTTTCATGCATTTGCAAACAGAGTAGACCCAGATCAGACAGCTCCTAGGAGCCGTCTGATCAGGGTTTGCTTTGTTTGCTATTGGAATTTGATAGATCTGTTTCTTTACTTTCTATTTCTATTTTATCCATGAATATTCAGTAGGTATTAAAATTTGGAATAAACACAGAACAGGGAAAGGGTTAACCCTATCAGTGTAGAAAACATATCACTAATGTCCTTTGCAAACAGTGTGGACACAGTTGAGAGGGCTCCTAGAGGAGGCCTTTGATCAGGGTCTGCACTGTTTTTCATGCAGAATCCACTAATACAAGTTTTATACTGAATGGACTATAATAAAATAGAACAGACAAAATAGACTGTATTGTTACACAGTGATGGGCTATTCCACTGTGATAATTCAGGGCTGAAAGGATTAACCCATTCCCGCATAGGCTATTTTTAGATCCAACCTCTTTGAATAAATCTACCCAAAAGGAGAATTTACTACTAAAAAGGAAAAATTTAGAATTGTGTAGTGTTGAAACCATTGTGATAAATAGAGCATTTGCTCCTATGGAGCAAATGCTCTATTTATCACAATGGTTTCACAAAGTGATTTTTACAGAGGCGTCAAAAGGCGTCTATATGCGGGAATGGGTTAAGATTGATACTCTACATTATAACATACTGCTTAACCCTATCCCTGTTCTACGTTTATTTCAAATTTCAATACCTACTGAATATTCATGAACAAAAAAGTTACTATGAAATATGGAAGGTGGAACATTTTAGCCATTTTAGATAGTAAAGAAAAAAATTCCATCAGCAAACAGAGCAGACCCTGATCAGGTAGCTCCTGTAGGAGCCATGTTATCAGTGGGTCTACTCTGTTTGCAGATGTGTGAAAATGTGTTTATATGAAGGAAAGCATTAACTCTTTCCTTCATGAATATTTAGACAAGACTTAATGACTTCATGAGTATTCATTTGTATATAGGTCAATGAAAAATGGATTTTTTTCCCTTTCAGACTCCTAAATAATAAAAAAGCAAACAAAGTAGACCCTGATTAGACGGTTCCTACATACACGATTTTGGGACCTTTGCAAACAGAGTAGACCCTGATCAGACAGTACATACAGGAGCCATCTGAGCTAGGTCTACTCTGTTTACAAAGGTGCCAAAAGTCATCTTTATGAGGTAAGGGCTTAATTTTGTGACAGGCAGAAATCAAAACAGGAGACATATGAGTTACTTTCCTCTCTGAAACTGTATATAACTTCCTTTTGCACATGCAGTGACTTGTGCTGCAAACCTGGATATAACTTGCATCTGCAAACAATGTAGAGACAGATCAGAGGGCTAATAAAGGAGCCCTCTAAGCAGGATCTGCTCTGTTTGTCATTCAAAATTATTCGGCAAACTTTAACTCTTTCATACTGAATGGACTTAATAGTTTAAACTTTGATTGGCCATTCCACTCTGAATATTCAGCATTCAAATGTCATGTTTAATCTTTTTCGAAAATTCCAAATACCATATATATTAACTCTAGTAAACACCACAAGGGAGCTTAAAAAGAGATTATCAACTTTTGTAAAGATGTGGATTCTCATGCAGAATGAAAGCAATGTAGAAAACTTCTAAGATTTCAGTCTGCATTAAGCTACAACCTGTATTTTGAAAAACTTATACCGGTATTTCTTATTTCTTTATTTCATTATATAGTTGTTTTATTGATCGCTAGATTCCCCAGAAGTAAGGGGGCATTGATTAGTATGGAGACATTTATTAGAGAGAATACGGTAAAATAATATAATGTACCAATTAACTGACCTGCTGTATGCTGTTATTTCCAGATGATATTCATGAAGAAAAAGCATGCGTGACTTGACAGCAAGTGTTCCCCATGTCCAATTTCAGTGTTTACCATTTTGCATTGTCAAAAATGTCAATAAAGTGACTGTTAACACTGCACATTTGAGAAATAAGTCAACTGGTATTTGCAAATAGTTAATACTGTAGACCCAGATCAAATGTCTGAGAAAGCCCCCTGTTACAATTAGGGTCTACACTGTTTGTCATTAAAAATCCCCTAACAAACATAATCCACTAATATTGATAAATGATATTCCAGCCGGAAAGTATTCAGCATTTAAAGCGTTACCAATGTCCACACTCCACACCATCGCTGACCAATCAGAGCCATTAGAGAGATTGACTACTGATGGCCAATGAGAGGGCACTCAGTACAGACAACAGAAATCGGAGTACCGGTATATTGACCAATATTGCCAATATTGACACTGCCGAAACAAATTAATGGTAGCTTCATCTCGCTGAGATTTTCAAATCTATCAACTATATAATCAGATATATTGATTCTTGTGAGTTCTTGATAAGTACATGTAACAGAATGTTTGACCCTTAATGATTTAACCCTTTCCCTCATTTAAATGTGTTTTCACACATTTGCAAACATGGTAGACCCAGATCAGACGGCTCCTTGAGAACGAACTCAGACTCAACTAAAAAGTTTTATAAGCATGGATACAGGTCTGTACTATTTGGTAAAACAAATTAAATATTTTTCCTGATACAGCTGATGAAAGTCCCAAAATCTTTTTGAATATAGGCTTATCTACCATGCAAAAGTTTGAATGCATTTCTTTGCAAACTTGTGGCCAAAACTATGATTGTCTATACAAACGGTTTGGATCCAGATGAGACGCCGCATCTAAATTGTGTGACACTCTGACCATAGTTTTGCAAAGAAATGAGAGAAATTTTATTGTAAGACCTGAAGCAGATGATAATTGTTGCAGATAAAAATAAATACAGTAAAACCCCGCCAATGCGACCACTTAATAAACAGCCACTGATGTCGTCAAAGCAGGTGGTTGCTTAATGCAGGACGAAAGTTATGCAGAAAGCTCCTATAGGAGCTTTCTGCATAACTTTCGTCCTGCATTAAGCTACCACCTGCCTCTGCCACCCAGAATTATGCCCGTTTTTGGTGGTCGCATTAGCGGGGTTTTACTCTAGTTGTTATCCCTAGGAACACTTTTTTTAAGTTTTGTCTGCAAAAATCCTAAAAATAAAACTTTCTTCAGTTCAAGAAACATTGTCAGAGTGTCATACAGTTAGGATCCTTATGAAATATTGAGTTACCCATGATCTCATCTGGATCTAGACTGCTTGCAGTGATTACCTATTACCAGATCAGCTAAGTGCTCGAACAGTTAACCCTTTCCTCCAAAGGCTATTTTTAGACCATACCTCTTTGAATGAATCTACCCAAAAGGAGCATTTACTAGAGAAAAGTAAAATTTTAGAATTTTGTAGTTTGAAACCATTGTGATAAATAGAGCATTATTTTGCTCCTATAGGAGCAAATGCTTTATTTATCACAATGGTTTCAAGAAGTGGTTATTACAGAGGCTTAGAAAGGCGTATTTCCGTAGGAAAGGGTTAATGAATTCATCTAAAGCAACAATTTCAAAGTATTTCTGCCAGACATACTGTAGTCTTCCAGAAGGCATAATTAACCCTTTAAAAGCGAAGTGGAATGGTCCATCAATTATTAGTACCGGTAATAGTCAGTCCGTTCAGTATAAAATAATATAATTTGCAAGAAAATTCTGAATGACAAACATTGTAGACTTTGATCCCAGGACTCCACTAGGGGTCACTCTGATCTCGGTCTATACTGTTTCCAAATGCTACAGCACTTGTTGTCCCGAATTCAAAGCGTTAAACCTTTCAAATTCTGTTTATAAATACCAGTAGATAAAAGTCTGCAAATACTCGCCCTATGATATGCAGAAGCAGCAATATCTCTAAAATTTACCTTAACTAAGTAATTTTTCGCCTACAAACATTAAATTTTGTCCTCTGCTACTTTTCTCAAAGTTAACTTTTCTTGCATATTTCTTTCCTTTACATTATATCAGTGTTAAACAGCTTGGATCCTAATGAGATACTTGATGTTTCATTTGGATCCAAACTACTTGCAAAAATGATCACGGATTTGTATTTAGCAGGGAAAAAAGTTAATCCAAGGCCAATTATAATTCCCCACACTTTGTAAACAGCTATACAACAGGTACATTATATACTGTACAAAATGAAGCAATTACCAACCCTTTACATCATGAATATAAAGAAACTGTAGAATCATATCTATATTATTTCATAAATAGAGCATACCCTGATCAGCTCCTACAGGAGCTGTCTGATCTGGGTCTACTCTATTTGCAAAGGGGTAGATAGGCATATTAACCCATTACCTCATAGGCTATTTTTTTTTAGATCCAACCTCTTTGAATACATTTGTATATCTACCAAAAAGGAGCATCTACTAGAGAAAAGGAATTTTTTTTAGAATTATGTAGTATCAAAACCATTGTGATAAATAGAGCATATTATTTTGCTCCTATGGAGCAAATGCTCTATTTACCAAAATGGTTTCAAAAAGTGATTTTTACAGAGGCGTAGAAAGGCGTATTTATGGAGGAAAGGGTTAATGTAGTAAAATGAATATCAATTAGCTGAAGTTTATAACCACACTATGAAAAAGCGATTATTTTACCTGCAGTACAAAAATCTTTAATATTGCATAAGCAAATAGAAAAGAACCTGATAAGACAGCTCCTATAAGAGCTGTCTGATCTGCTCTACTCTGCTTGCAAAAGTGTTAAAAGGTATATATATGAGGGAAAGGGTTACAAATTACTCCCTTTACAAAATTTCCCATATACAAATTGGCACAGATTTTGAAAAGAAATGGCAGAAAAAAATGTGTATGAGAAACACTATGCCCCCAATATGACCTTTGACCTTGAAATATGACCTTGACCTTAATAAGTCACCCCTAAAATGTTCACCTCTATAAGTTGCAGATGCATGCCAAGTTTGAAGTATGCATGTTAAATGGCGACAAAATTATCACCAATCTAAATTTGACCCACAATTTGACCTTTGACCTTGATATATGACCTTGACCAAAGTAAGTCATCCCTAAAAATGTTCGCCTCCATAAGCTGCACATGCATGCCAAGTTTGAAGTATGTATGTGCAATGGCAACAAAATCATTGCCAATCTAAATTTGACCTGTAATTTGACATTTGACCTTGATGTTATGACCTTGACCTTAGTAAGTCACCCCTATAAATGTTCGCCTCCATAAGTTGCACATGCATGCCAAGTTTGAAGTATGTATGTGCAATGACAGCAAAATTATCCACAATAACCCTCCCCCACCCCCAGGGAACATAAAACTATACCTTGAGAAGTTAAACAGAAGCATACACCAAAATTATCCACAATAACCCTCCCCCACCCCCAGGGAACATAAAACTATACCTTGAGAAGTTAAACAGAAGCAGACACCAGCTTTTGCTGACAAAAGTCCTGACACATGATGAAAATGAACCAACAGACAGATGGATAATATAAATACTTCACATATTTTTTCTCTCTTGGGACATTAACCCTTTAAGCTTGTGTACCCTGGTAAACTAGTCCAAATATGTATCATAAGCCAATCTAATTTTCATACTGATGGTGTTTTTTTAGGAACTCTTTTGTTGATGCGACCTTTGGAAAATAGAGAAAAGTATACAGCCTTATCCGGCATGCTTGACACTGTGTTCTTCAAATTCATGATAGGTCATTTTCTCAGAGGAACAGTCTGAACAGTCTGACATTTTGTCATTTTGAGTATGAAATGAAAAGGCTACAAAGAGTTGACCAAGTGCAAGATAGCTTATGTATAATGTACCTACAACATTAGGCATGTTGCAATTCTTTCCAATTCTCAGAATTGCTAAAATAATATCTAAACCTTTTCCCTGTTCAGTTCTGTTTACCTACTGAATATTCATGGACAGAACATGCAGTGAAATATAGAAGGTGGAACATTGTAGCCATTTTAGAAAGTAAAGCAACAGATCTTTCAAATTCCATTAGCAAACAGAGCAGACCCTGATCAGACGGCTCCTATAGGAGCCGTCTGTTCCGGGTCTACTCTGAACTGAAGATGGTGAAAATGCATCTATATGAAGGAAAGGTTGAACATAGTGCTCTAATTAATTCTCATTAGGCAAAGAAATTCAATTACTTTTGTTTCTTCAACCTTTTCAGTGCATGAGACAAGTCCCTAATGTTCCTTTACAAACAGTATAGACCTAAATGAAAGGGCTCCTAAAGGAGCCCTGTCATCAAGGTCTGCACCGTTTGTCACGTTACACTTTTCTTTAAAAAAAATTACCTGAATACTCATGGTAAGCTGGACCTATCTGAGTTTTGGAATAGTCCATTTGAAAATTCAGGGCTGAATAGATTAAACCTACAATAAAAGTGTCAACCAGTCTGGATTCTAATGAGATTAACACTTTGAATGCAGGAAACAATTACAAACAATTAATTAACCCTTTCCTGCATATAAACGCCTTTTCACGCATTTGCAAACAGAGTAGACCCAGATCAGATGGCTCCTATAGGAGCCGTCTGATCAGGGTCTACTCTGTTTGCTTTTGACATGATAAAGATCTGATTATACAGTTTTTGACACGACATAAAAAAATGCCCCTGAAAAGTTGACATTATAAAAATTCAGCTAATAAATGTTCATGATGTCAGGGAACGGGTACACACTGATGAGCCCATCCATATGTATATTCAGCATTAACTCTTCCCTTATTGAGTGAGTGAGTGAGTTGGGTTTTATGTCCGACCAACAATATTTTAGTTATTTGCAGATGGCACCCGCTTGAGACAAGTTATAGTGCTGCCTCACTGGAATGCCCCTGCCGCGGGCACATGGCAAGGGAACCCCACCCAGTCTCATTATCCTGACACCAGGCCGACCAGTCCTAGAACTACCCTTTTAATGTCGAGCGTAGACAAGGGAGCTACTAGTACCAACTTTTAACGACTTTTGGTCTGTCGCAGCCAGGGATCGAACCCACGACCTTCCATACCGCAGGCGGACGCTCTACCACTGAGCCACGCGGCTGGTTCTCTTCCCTTGTTGAATGTTCATGTAAGAAATAATGATATCATGAATATTTATCAGCTGAAGTTGGTGAAGGAGTGCAGGATCTTTAGCTCTGGTGAAAACCTGAATCAGATTTATATAATTCCATAGGCAAACAGAACAGACCCTGATCAGAGAGCTCCTACAGGAGCTTTTTGATCTGGGCGACTACTCTGTTTGCAAAATTTAACCCTTCGCTTGCTGAATTTTAAAATACATTTCTCCTACTTTACCCATGCCCTGTTATATAATTACATATATCTTCACTGTGTACAAGTATTTCGCTGTGCAATCACTGCTGTGGAGTTCACTGGTTGCACAATCAACTTGTAAATAGTGCAGACCCTGATGAGACAGCTCCTGCAGGAGCTGTCTCATCTGGGTCTTCACTATTTACAGGTAGGTATATTGACGTGATTAGCAAGCGAAGGGTTAATGTGTGAAAAAGGTGTTTATATAAAGGAAAGGGTTAAAATGGCTAAGACTGTTTCTTAGCATCTTGCTCCATACTGACTGCAATTAGGTTATATCAAAGTCATACTAGAGGGAAAAGAATCAAAGATGTCACTAAGACAAGATCATACAGTAAAACATGTTAGAACTCTTTACCATGTACAGATGACTTTACATACCATTGAAAACACCGTAGACTCAGATACCAGAATATTCCTGTAGGAGCCACCTGATCAGGTTCTACTCCTGTTTACTTATGGAATGATATAGATCTGATACTGAAGTTTCTGCAGGGCCTCCCTTGGCCTTTTTTCTTTGCGCCATCACTTTTGCCAAATGAGAAAAACTTGTGCCAAATAAGATTTTTTTTCGCCAATTTAGATCTGTTGGAGCCAAAGTTAGAAGCAAAGTTTTCCTTCAACTTCTACGTCATGAAACCTTTGTTTATTCTTGAAAATGTGCACCACAGAAAAATCAACTACTGTCATGGTAAATAATATCTCTTGTTCATAAAGCCATTTTAAAATTAGCTAAAACTAGAATTGTTTTTAATACAAAAACTGATGTCTTCCCCAACCCCACCACATGGACAAAATTTTCCGGCAGAAAATCATCAAACCTGAAGAGGAATATAATATGAACAACTAGGCATTGTGCTGATCAATCCTATGAAGTTTCAGGAAAATCCGACCAAAGGTTTTAGCGAAAATTTTCCACGTAAAAGTGCTGTAACTCCTGCCTTTGCCACTGTTAATTATGCCCCTTTTTGGTGGTCGCATTAGAGGGGTTTTACTGTTTCTATTGAGGTACAGGGTTGGTTGCAGGGCAAAAGTATTGCAGAGAGCTCCCGATGCGGAGCTTTATGCATTACGTTTGTTCTGTAATAAGCTAGCACTCACCTGAAATACTTTTTCTTAATAGTTGCTTAACCCTTTAGATCATGAATTCATTAAGGAATGATGGACATATAAATATTATAATTGGAGCTTTCTGAATAACTTTTGTCCTGCATTAAGCAACCACCTGCTTATGAAGACAGCCATGTTTATTCATAAAGTGGGCGCATTAGAGGGGTTTTACTGTATGTCTTTTAGCACATTCACAAACAGCCTCAGTAGATAAATCGACCTAGATCAGACCATTTCTGTTGGAGCTATCTGATCTGGGCCTGCAGTGGTTCTGTCATCGCAAAAAGAATGTGTTCATAAAGTAGTATAAAACAATATCACCTAATAATTATTGATGATGTCATTATTTCTTACATGAATATTTATGAGGTATAAAGAGTTAATCAGTAAGTGGTTGAATATTTTTTTTCTGAATAAGACATTATCTACACCATTTTTTGGACATGAGATAAATTAAAATTCCATGAAGAACAAGACACATATCAACAGAGACATACTGTCTGCAAAAACAGCAGCTGGCATACTAACAGGAATGCAGGCCTCTATATAAAGCTGTCTTGAATGATTCCAGTTCTGATAAAAGTCTCATAAAAAGGATAGGTGCATAAAAATAGAGATCACTTCCTTTTGCTGTGTGCAGCATTTCTTTGTAGGATGCCTGACCTAATCCAATATCTGCAAGTCTTTGATATAGTTCAACCTCGGGGTGTCAAAACCACTGCCAACAATGATGACCTGGGACAAAGTAACCCTTTACCTGATATAAACACCTTTTCATGACTTTGCAGACGGAGCAGACCCAGATCAGATGGCTCTGTTTGATTATGAAATAATATAGATATGATTTTATATTTTCTGCCATGGCTAAAAAGTCCTGGTTCCCATGTACCATTATACAAACTGATGTAAGCAATATTCATGATGTCATTATTTTTTAACCCGTTCCTCCATAAATACGCCTTTCTACGCCTCTGTAATAACCACTTTTTTAAACCATTGTGATAAATAGAGCATTTGCTCCTATAGGAGCAAATGCTCTATTTATCACAATGGTTTCAAACAACAAAATTCTAAAATTTTACTTTTCTCTAGTAAATGCTCCTTTTTGGTAGATTCATTCAAAGAGGTTGGGTCTAAAAATAGCCTATGGAGGAAAGGGTTAATATTCCTGGAGTCAGGAGTTAACTCTGTGCACAGTAAGTAATTATTGTCTACAAAAGTGTTGTCAACAGCAATTCTCAAAGTTTTTTGTTGTTTTTTCATCTACCGTATATCTCCTAACAAATACAGCTAGAGCATCAATTGGCTATTACTCTAGCCAATTATTTTACACTCAGGCAATTGTTTCTTTAGTTTCTAAAATGGCTACAATGTTCCACCTCCCATATCTAATTATAACTATTTTGTCCATGAATATTCAGCAGGTATTGAAATTTGGACAAAATATAGAACAGGGAAAGTGTCAAGACATTATGATTTCATGGCCTTCTTGTCTGCAATTTTTTAGTTTGTCCTAAATTGACCTGTATGACTTCAAACACTGTAAACAAAAAAACAACATACATTCCTGTCAAGATAACAAAAAAGTGTTAAAAAAGCAGTGATAAAATCAGTGAAACAAGAGGGCCATGATGGCCCTTAATCGCTCACCTGTTCGTAACAGATTAACGATTTCAATGACAGATTGCATAATTTGAAAAATCTTGGTAGAAAACCATCAGATGATGCTACATACTAAATATAAAGAGTCTAGACCTTACAGATTTGGAGGAGGAGATATTTTAAAGATTTTCCTATGAAAAACTGTTAAGCCCCAGGGCGGGGTCAATTTTGATCCGGGGTTCATAATTTGAAAATCTTGGTAGAGGACTATTAGATAATGCAACATACCAAATATCTAAGGTCTATGCCTTACAAGTTCAGAGAAGACTTTTAAAGATTTTTAAGAGAAGATTTTTAAAAACTTTCCTATAAAAAACTGATATGCCCCTGGGCGGGGAAGTTTTCAACCCAGGGGACATAATTTGAACAATCTTGGTAGAAAACTATTAGATAGCGCTACATACCAAATATTAAAGGTCTCTGCCTTACAGTTTTGGAGAAGAAGATTCTTAAAGCTTTTCATATGAAAAACTGATAAGCCCCGGGGCGAGGCCATATTTGGCCCAGGGGTCATAATTTGAACAATCTTAGTAGAGGACCATTAGATCATGCTACATACCAAATATCAAAGCTCTATGCCTTACAGTTTCAGAGAAGATGATTTCTTCAAGATTTTCCTATGAAAAACTGATAAGCCCTGGGACGGGGCCATTTTTGTCCTGGGGTCATAATTTGAACAATCTTAGTAGAGGACCATTAGATGATGCTACATACCAAATACCAAAGGTCTATTCCTTACATTTTCAGAGAAGAAGATTTTTAAAGATTTTCCTATGAAAAACTGATAAGCCCCGGGGTGGGGCCATTTTTGGCCCAGGGGTCATAATTTGAACAATCTTAGTAGAGGACCATTAGATGATGCTACATACAAAATATCAAAGGTCTATGCCTTACAGTTTCAGAGAAGAAGATTTTTAAAGATTTTCCTATGAAAAACTGATAAGCCCTGGGGCGGGGCCATTTTTGTCCTGGGGGTCATAATTTGAACAATCTTAGTAGAGGACCATTAGATGATGCTACATACCAAATACCAAAGGTATATGCCTTACATTTTCAGAGAAGAAGATTTTTAAAGATTTTCCTATGAAAAACTGATAAGCCCCGGGGCGGGGCCATTTTTGGCCCAGGGGTCATAATTTGAACAATCTTAGTAGAGGACCATTAGATCATGCTACATACAAAATATCAAAGGTCTATTCCTTACATTTTCAGAGAAGATGATTTTTAATGATTTTCCTATGAAAAACTGATAAGCCCTGGGGCGGGCCATTTTTGGCCCAGGGGTCATAATTTGAACAATCTTAGTAGAGGACCATTAGATGATGCTACATACCAAATACCAAAGGTATATGCCTTACAGTTTCAGAGAAGAAGATTTTTAAAGATTTTCCTATGAAAAACTGATAAGCCCTGGGGCGGGGCCATTTTTGTCCTGGGGTTCATAATTTGAACAATCTTAGTAGAGGACCATTAGATGATGCTACATACCAAATACCAAAGGTATATGCCTTACATTTTCAGAGAAGAAGATTTTTAAAGATTTTCCTATGAAAAACTGATAAGCCCCGGGCAGGGCCATTTTTGGCCCAGGGGTCATAATTTGAACAATCTTAGTAGAAGACCATTAGATGATGCTACATACCAAATACCAAAGGTCTATGCCTTACAGTTTCAGAGAAGAAGATTTTTAAAGATTTTCCTATGAAAAACTGATAAGCCCCGGGGCGGGGCCATTTTTGGCCCAGGGGTCATAATTTGAACAATCTTAGTAGAGGACCATTAGATGATTCTACATACCAAATATCAAAGGTCTCTGCCTTACAGTTTCAGAGAAGAAGATTTTTAAAGTTTTTCCTATGAAAAACTGATAAGCCCTGGGGCGGGGCCATTTTTGTCCTGGGGGTCATAATTTGAACAATCTTAGTAGAGGACCATTAGATGATGCTACATACCAAATACCAAAGGTATATGCCTTACATTTTCAGAGAAGAAGATTTTTAAAGATTTTCCTATGAAAAACTGACAAGCCCCGGGGCGGGGCCATTTTTGGCCCAGGGGTCATAATTTGAACAATCTTAGTAGAGGACCATTAGATCATGCTACATACAAAATATTAAAGGTCTCTGCCTTACAGTTTCAGAGAAGATGATTTTTAATGATTTTCCTATGAAAAACTGATAAGCCCTGGGGCGGGGCCATTTTTGGCCCAGGGGTCATAATTTGAACAATCTTAGTAGAGGACCATTAGATGATGCTACATACCAAATACCAAAGCTCTATGCCTGACAGTTTCAGAGAAGAAGATTTTTAAAGATTTTCCTATGAAAAACTGATAAGCCCCGGGGCGGGGCCATTTTTGGCCCAGGGGTCATAATTTGAACAATCTTAGTAGAGGACCATTAGATGATGCTACATACCAAATAGCAAAGGTCTATGCCTTACAGTTTCAGAGAAGAAGATTTTTAAAGATTTTCCTATGAAAAACTGATAAGCCCTGGGGCGGGGCCATTTTTGGCCCGGGGGACATAATTTGAACAATCTTTGTAGAGGACCATTACATCATACTACATACCAAATATCAAAGCTCTTGGCTTTGTAGTTCCAGAGAAGAAGATGTTTAAGTAAATTGTTGACGCCCGCACGTACGCACGACGCACGACGCACATACGCATGACGCACGACGCCAGACGCCGGACATAGGATCATCCCAATAGCTCACCTTGGCACTTTGTGCCAGGTGAGCTAAAAATGAATCTAAATCATAGATCTCGTATATTGCAATTCAATTAAACTAAATGTACATCTTTTGTTGAGATGATTTGGACAAAGAACTGCACTTCAGAGGAGAAATCTACAAGCATAGAAATTAAAATGATCATGAACAAGGGCATGTTGTATTGCTATGCAAGACATGAGTCCCCCACCGGACTGAAAAAAACCTCCACTCTCCCCACCCCACCCACCCATGGTGTGGATGACCATGGTATATATACATGACCATCTGAATGGTATTAGTACCTACTTTCATACATTGAATCAGTAAATAAAAAGTTATTGTCCCGACAAGAAAATATGAAAAAGGGGAGTAACTCCAAAAATATTGATGCTAGAGTTATTGCCCTTGTGCATGACACTACATCTCATCACGCTTGTTCCATATGAGAAGTTTCAAATCAATTGAACCAGTACATAAAGAGTTACTAACTGGACAAGAAAATATGAAAAGGGGAATAACTCCAACAATATAGATGCTAGAGTTATGGCCCTTGTGCATGACACTATCCCTCATCATGCGTGTTCCATATGTGAAGTTTCAAATCAATTGAACCAGTAGAGAAAGAGTTATTGTCCGGACAAAAAAATATGAAAAAGGGGAATAACTCCAAAAATATTGATGCTATAATTATGGCCCTTGTGCATGACACTACTCCTGATCATGCTTCTTCAATGTGTGAAGTTATAATGAATTTGGCCTAACTTTGTAGGAGATATTGCCCGGACACGAAGTGTGACAGACGGACTGACAAGAAAATATGAAAAAGGGGAATAACTCCAAAAATATTGATGCTAGAGTTATGGCCCTTGTGTATGACACTACCCCTCATCATGATTGTTCCATATGTGAAGTTTCAAATCAATTGAACCAATAGATAAAGAGTTATTGTCCGGACAAAAAAATATGTAAAAGGGGAATAACTCCAAAAATATTGATGCTAGAGTTATGACCCTTGTGCATGACACTAGCCCTCATCATGCTTCTTCAATGTGTGAAGTTATAATTAATTTGGCTTAACTTTGTAGGAGATATGGCCCGGACAAGAAGCGTGACAGACGGACGGACAGACGGACGGACAGACGGACGGACGGACGGACAGACGGACAGACGGAATCGAGCAAACCTATAGTCCCCCAACCGGTAACCGGTGGGGGACTAATAACGTTTTCTGTTACCTGACTAAACAAGTCAAAAATAATGAAGTGGGAAAATAATTGAACAAAGGGTATCTTTGATGAATCTAAACACTTCTTTTGAAAGTCTCCTAAGGTCTAAAGTCCTTGGTTAAATAGTTTCAACTGACAATAATTCACCTTCACTTTCTCTGTGTTACAATGTTTATAATTCAAATGGGCAAAATAAAACAGCTTAGGTGCAAAAGATGCAGCCAGTTTATTTATGTTTGCAGGAGACTGACAGTTTCTAAATTGGAACAGGCACAGCTCGCCAGGTAACCAGTTGGGTGCCCTGCCAAATGCTTTTTGCACAAAACAATCCTCCTGACCTCCTTATAGCCCTGGCAATCTATTTTAAATAATTCTTCCTTAGCCAGTTAAATAGTCTTGACAAATATATGTTTTCTCAGCATTTCAATGCATATTTTTCTTCCATTTCACCTTTCAAAAACATTATTTTTTTGTCCAATATTTTGTACCCTGATAAAATGGCACATTTCTCAAGGTGAAAGAATGTGTAAATTATCATGCCAACATACAATGTAAGTTGAATAATCTAAGACTCCATTATGCCATACAAAAGAATGCAGGTTTGAAATTGAAACTTAAATCTATTTGGCACCTTCTTGCAATAATAATCGAAATGTCTGCTAAAATGAGACAATATTGTTTATGTTTCATTCTCTATCTGACTTGAAAATACACTCTTAAAGTATCATCTTCATGTGAAATACAAAACTATAAATCAAACTGAACCAATTTTCAGATATTCAACCATACCTTTCTTGGGGCTAATCTGTGAAATCATTAGGAATCAATTACCTGGCAATCCTTTCAATGCTGAATTTTCAGATTGGAATAATCCACTAGTATTTAGCTATGGGCCTACTTTCTATGAAAGGTTTCATCCATTCCTTCATAGGCTATTTTTAGATACAAAAGGGGTATTTATGGAGGAAAGGGTTAAAGATGTATTATGCCCATTTTTCATGTTAATCAATTAACACCAGAAGCTGTACACGTATACATACAATGAAAATAATGCTTACAACTCATTTTCCGACAGGATATATTTGTTCAGCTAAATATTAGAGCTACCCGAATAATGCTAAATTATTGAGCCTCCTTTTTAGAAACGGAGATTGGTACGGAAATCAGCCGACATCTTCGGCCAAGTTCTGAATGACTCCGATTCTAATTCGGAACAACGCTTTGAATATTTACTAGGTTGTTATCACACATACAATGGCTGACCCTGGTTGTTGACCTACATATACATCGAATGATTATTTCCGGTATGTAAATTTGAATCTCATGACAGATTCGGGTCAATGGGGACCGCTGTTCTGCTAGTTTCCGTAGCAATCCATTTTTCTATTTTTTCGACACAAACAATCATTTACTAACCGTACTGTTTAGTGTTAAATAAGTGTTAAGGTACATAGAGTCCAATTCTGAAGTCACTTTGAAACCCAAGACTTGCGGAAATTTGCGCAGCATACATCTTTAAACAGTGCAGATCCTCTAGGAGCCCTCAGATCTGGGTCTCTACACTGTTTGCAAATGACAATTCATGCACATCCTACATTCAAAAGAGTTAATATGGATCTATTCTCTTTGAAACGCAAATTTGTATTTTTGTAAGAAAAGGTAAATTTTGTATTCTCTAATAGCAAAAACATCAATTTTCACTGGCAACATTATTTACCTATCAGTTTAATTTAGTGGACTGAGGATGAATTCAAGGCAACTTCCTGGTATACATACAGACAGTATAATACATATTAACCCATTCCCACTTAGGCTATTTTTAGATCCAACCTCATTGATTAAATCTACCGAAAAGGAGAATTAACTAGAGAAAAGGAAAATTTTAGAGTTTGAAACCATTGTAATAAATAGAGCATTTGCTCCTGTGGAGCAAATCAATGCTCTATTTATCACAATGGTTTCAAGAAGTGACTATTACAGAGGCGTAGAAAGGCATATTTATGGAGGAAAGAGTTAATGAGACATGGTCAGAGACAAAAGAATTAAGACGACATAAATGAAAGTATTTGCAAGAATAAGTATCTTTATTTCTTCGCCAACTCATGTTGTGACCACTCTTAACCCTTCGCTTGCTGTTCTTGTCAATATACCTACCTGTAAATAGTGAAGACCCAGATGAGACAGTTCCTGCAGGAGCTGTCTCATTAGGGTCTGCACTATTTACAAGTTGATTGTGCAACCGGTGCACTCCACAGCAGTGATTGCACAGCGAAATACTTGTACACAGTGAAGATATATGTAATTATACAACAGGGCATGGGTAAAGAAGGAGAAATGTATTTCAAAATTCAGCAAGAGAAGGGTTAAGAATTGTCCTGATGAGTGGACAAAGCATATGGTTTGGTGGAGAAATGACAATTTTAGCATGGTATTTAACCCTTTCCCTGTTCTATGTTTGTTCCAAATTTCAATATCTACTGAATATTCGTTAATAAAATAGTTATAAAGAAATATGGAAGGTGGATAATTGTAGACATTTTAGAAAGCAAGGACACAGACCTTTCAATTTCCATTAGCAAACGGAGCGGAGCCGTCTGATCTGGGTCTACTCTGTTTGCAAATGTGTGAAAACATGTTTACATGAGGGAAAGGATTATATATGCTACATTATTTATTGCTCTGCATGGTTGCAATATGCCATCTCATCATGACACAAGTTTTTGATACTGTGATAGAGGAAGTTACAGAAAACTTTACAGAAATGAAACAGACACCACAGCACCAATGACTGAAAACAAAATCAACCAGTATTCCCTCATATAAACGTGTTTTCACACATTTGCAGACAGAGCAGACCCAGATCAGACAGCTCCTATAGGAGCCGTCTGATCAGGGTCTGCTCTGTTTTCTAATGGAATTTGAAAAGATCTGTTGCTTGGATGGCTTCAATGTTCCATCTTCCATGTTTCATTATAACTATTTTATTCATGAATATTCAATAGGACTGGTATTGAAATCTGAAATTAACATAGAAAGGGTCAAGGTTTCCACTGTTTGCAATTTCCCATTCTTCTCGGCAAAATTTATGCTTTACTTCAGATAAAAACCTACTGTTAACCCCTGTAGAATACTCATGTAAGAAATGGTGATATCACAAACATTTTTTTTTTTTTTTTTTTTATTATGCTGTATGTGTGCAGAATGTTTTGGTATGGTATTTTAGAGATATGTCTGTAATAGTTTCATATGCAAACAGAGCAGACCCTGATCAGACAGCTTTTATAGGAGCAGTCTGATCTGGGTCTACTCTGATTGCAAATGTGTGATGAGGCATTTATATGTGGGAAAGGGTTTATAACCATTTGGAATTGTCCATTATTGCTCTAGCGATAGAGTTCATTAATGCCAGTACTACAGAAAAACCTGTCTATAACGGCCACTAAATTGTGTTAATTAGTTGGTATTTAGGGTAGGTGGCTGCTTAAAGCAAGGTGAAAGTAAAACAGAACGCTCCTATACGCTCCTATAGGAGCGTTCTTTTTCACTTTCACATTACTATAAGCAGCCACCTGCCTTTAACACAAAATAATTAATGTAATTTAGTGGCTGTTATAGAGAGGTTTTACTGCACAAAATTACATTTGCAAGAGGATGTGACTGACGACAAGTGTAGACCTTGATCTTGATTGGTTTCTAGAGAAGCCCCCTGCCTGATCTTGATCTATACTGCTTCATAACACCAGGTTATTCTTTTTCCACATTCAAAGGATTTAAAAAAATCTAACAGTATTTTCAGCAAATCAAGCACTTTCAAACAATTTAGTATTGCCAAGAATGTGATTACAAATGTTTGTTGAAATGAATTTCCTCTAATTACTTTCTGCCACCCGCATCTTTTGATGTCTTAGTCATATCTGAAATTTTAATTAAAATTTACATTTAGTGTCTATTCCAGTAAAACTTCCTGAGAAACTATACAAAGCCAATGATTTAGTCTGCAACAACTGTTGTCTGCTTCGATTCTTAACCCATTCCCGCATATTGACGCCTTTTGGCGCTTCTGTAAAAGTCACTATGTGAAACCATTGCGATAAATAGAGCATTTGCTCCACAGGAGCAAATGCTCTATTTATCGCAATGGTTTCAAAACTACAAAATTCTGAAAATTTTCTTTTCTTTAGTAAATGCTCCTTTTTGGTAGATTGAATCAAAGAAGTTGGGTCTAAAAATAGTCTAGGAGGGAATGAGTTAAACTGAAATTTCTCTCATTTCTTTGCAAAAATATGGTGTGAATGTCAAACAGTTTGGATCCTGATGAGATGTCTCATTATGCAGTGCCTCATCCTGATTCAAGTTGTTTGCATAGGTTGCCATGGTTTCACCACTAGCATGCAAAGAGTTCAATGTCTAGAAAAACATTTGCTGGTGCCAGAAATGCCAAATATTTCACAAATAAAAACAAACAGAAATATGCCATTTATTTAAATATCTTTTACTGCATTGAAATTCAAAAAATTCAGAGGGTGTTTCATTTCATATCAGACATTATATTTTTTTTTTAACTTTTCTGACATCTAGTAGCAGCCAATATATAATTACCTATACACACTCTCAATATCTCACCAGGACACTGATTGCCTTTTTGAAAAGAAATGAAGGAAAAATCAACTTTCAGTCTAGCAGCGGTTGAAAATGTACGCAGACAAGAGTGACTAAGTGCTTAACCCATTCCCTGTTCTATGTTTATTAAAAATTTCAATACCTACAGAATATTCTTGGAAAAAATAGTTACAACGAAATACAGAAGACAGAACATTGTAGCCATTTTAGAAAGTAAAGATACTGATCTATCAAACTCCACTAGCAAACAGAGCAGACCCTGATCAGACGGCTCCTCTAGGAGCCGTCTGATCTGGGTCTACTCTGTTTGCAAATGTGTGAAAACAAGTTTATATTAGGGAAAGGGTTAAGCATTAAACTGAGTACCTGTAGTGTTTACAGTAAAACCCCTCTAAACTGGACGTTCAACTTAGTACAAATATTGGTCTTGGAGACAGGACTGGCAGCTTAATGCAGGGTGAAAGTCATGCAGAAAGCTCCTAGAGGGTTTCTGCATGTCTTTCACCCAGCATTAAGCAGCCACCTGCCTAAAAGTGTCTAAATTCTTCTCTACTAGAATTCTATTTCAGAGAGGTTTTACTGTATATGAAAAAAAATATGCTCCAAGCAAATTATGTCTGGTTCTCTTAATCTGAGTACTACATAGTATCAAAACTGGATGCAACAATAGTCAAAAAAAGTCTTGAAGTCACGAGATAAAGACACTAAACACATTTTTTACTTTTTTTTAAACCTTTACCTAATAGAAACATGTTTTGATGCCTCTGCAAAAAGAGAAGACCCAGATCAGATGGCCCCTGTAAGAGCCACCTGATCAGGGTCTGCTCTGTTTGCTAATGGTATTTGATAGACCTGGTTCTTAAAGTTTTACCTTGGTCAAAATATCCTGTGTTCATATGCAATTAAACAAAAATCAGCTACTAAGTATTCATGATATCCTTATTTCTTACAGGAATATTAATACAGTAAAACTTCGATTATTCGAACACTAAAATACGTATTATTATCGATCTTTAAGACAGGTGGCAACTTAATGCATGGTGAAAGTCATGCAGAAAGCTCCTCTAGGAGCTTTCTGCATGACTTTCACCATGCATTAAGAAGCCACCTGCCTAAAAGGGTCTAAATTCTTCTATAACGAAAATTCGAATAATCGAGGTTTTACTATATTTCGAACAGGAACATTTAAAAGGGTTAACTATTAACTAGAGTAGACTGATACCATCACACAGTTTTTACCATAAATTACTTGCAATTAGCAGTCAAAGATAAGATACTGTCCACCTTTTATGAACTTTCCGTTAATCAACTCAGAAATATCATTTTTGCATACCTGCAAAACTATTTTGTAAAGAATGACGTAAAAGGAATGCAGTGATAACAGATCAAAGAAAGAAAGTGCAGGGACATGCTCTCACACAAACAGAGAATTACTTTTTGCACCTATTCCAATGTTGAATCTAAAAGTAGACCTAGTAGTGCTTAGTCTGGCCTATCGCACCTTTACCTTCATTGCTCCTTATTTTAACCAGTAATTGGCTGAAAGCAAGTCTTTGTTTCCAATAGAAAAAGTTCTAAGAAGCATATTGTTTCAATACAACTAGTGCATACCATGATTGAAGAGCTAGGTCTTGAAATAAGCTGATTTGGGTCTACTCTCTTTCAAGTTAGCCATGGGTCTTTTTCTTCACCAAAATGGGTTAAAGGAAAAAAATATCTATTCACAATGAAAGTCTGGTATTTGGGTGGATGGGTTTAGTCTCAAATGTCTTTATCTGTTCACTGCGTGTAAAGTGTTCCGCTGAGTTCTTTGTTGGTAAGTGAAAAAGTTGGTCCTTCTCTTTGGCAAAGACCACCCATTTGACAAAACAATAGATGAAAATTAATACATAAGAGCAAGTCTTGCCCTTTATTTCCATGAAACTGAGCCTGCACTTTCATTGAACAAAATACAAACATGTGGATTTATATAACTGATACATTATTTTAAATTAAACATGTAATTAAAACGGTGTGTTAAAAGTAATACATAACAATGGAAAGGAAATATGCATGATGCCTCGATAATACTAAAAATAATATAGTAAAACCCATCTAAACCATTCATTCAATTTAGTGTAGATATCATTCTTGGAGACAGGCGGCAGCTTAAGGCAGGGTGGAAGTCCTCCAGGAGCTTTCTGCACGACTTCCACCCTGCATTAAGCAGTAAATTCTTCTCAACTAGAATTCCATTTTAGAGAGGTTTTACTGTATACCAAAACAGCACACAAAACAACCATAAAATGTCATTTTCTATTACAAAAACCAGGGTGAAAGATTCCACCAGGGTAACACTTATAGATGTCAGAAGATGAGTTTAAAATGACAAATAACAAGAAAAACAGTGTGAAAATTCCATGTAAAAATGATTTAACACTTTTAAAACTCTATAGATGTGCCTTTTAACACATTAGCCCCAAGCGACGCATTTTTGCGCCTCTATAAAATTCAAATTTTGAAACCATTGTGATAAATAGAGCATTCGCTCCATAGGAGCAAATGCTCTATTTACCACAATGGTTTCAAGACTACACGCTACTAAAACTCTCCTTTTCTATAGTTCATGCTCCTTTTTGGTAGATTTATTCAAAGGGTCTAAAATTAGCCTAGGAGAGAATGAGAATACCTAAATAAGACCGGAGCTGTCTGATCAGGACCTGCTCTGTTAGCTTATGAAATAATACAGATCTGGGTCCATGCTTATATAACTTTTAGTTGAGTCTGAGTTCGTTCTCAAGTTTTTGATTGGTCAGATTTGAGCCTTTGGCTCAAATCTGACCAATCAAAAGCTTGAGAACTCAAATCTGACCAATCAAAAGCTTGAGAACAAACTCAGACTCAACTAAAAAGCTTTATAAGCATGGACCCTGATTCTAAATTCTGCCATGACCGAAACTTTCTATGTTCATATATTATTACAAAAATGCATAATTCATATTCATGGTGTTACTATTTCTCTCATGAATATTGATTTGAATAAAGTTTACTTTTTTATTCTTTGTGACTTTGCATGTGGTCCGACTACGTTAATATTAATCCTTGCCCTCATATAAATGTGTTTCAACCCATTTGCAAACAGAGCAGACCCAGATCAGATTGCTCCTATAGGAGCCATCAGATCAGAGTCTGCTCTGTGTGCTTTTGACATGATTTAGATTTGATTCTACCGTTTCTGTCAAAACAAAGTTTCCTTGAAAAGCTTACCTTATAAAAATTCAGCTAATAATTATTCATGATGTCATTGATTCTTGCATGAATATTGAACAGCAAAAAGGTTAATCAAAATATGCTTACTGAATTAACCCTTTCCCTGTTCTATATTTAGTCTAATTTTCAATATCTAATGAATATTCGTGGACAAAATAGTAATAATGAAATATGGAAGGTGGAATATTGTAAGCATTTTAGAAAGTAAATATAAAGATCTATCAAATTCCATTAGCAAACAGAGCAGACCCTGATCAGACGGCTCCTCTAGGAACCGTCTGATCTAGGTCTACTCTGTTTGCAAATGCATGAAAACACATATATATGAGGGAAAGGGTTAACCACAAGCTTCAATTAAACAGCCACAGAATATAGCCAGGTTCCAAATGCACTATTGTGAAGCAAGAATGTGATTGCATTTGCAAATATCAAGGGTTCCACACTTAAGACAGAATAACTAAACACACAGAACATCTGTTCATTTAACTTGGAATCATATCTGTTTGAAATGTTGTCTTGTTCATAGCTCTGTCAAGTGACTTACAAATGCTGATAATAAACGGTATTAGTAAGCATTGTGTTATTTATTGCTATACAGAATAAACAATTATCTCACTCATGATTCACAGCCATGATATGAACATAAACAATCATGTGAAGAGCTTGATTTAACTCTTTGCAAGCTAGCAGAGATACCAGCATGCAAACAGATTAAATCCATGAGATGTTGTGTTATGTGGCACCTCATCAGGATCTATACAGTGTCAGCTAGATGTTTCTTTTCTCAAAGAAATGAGAGAATTTTTTATACATTTAAAAATTGAAGCAGAAAACAATTGTTGCAGACCAAAATAGTTAAACGGAGCTTTCTGTATAACTTTACGGTCCCCGGTATATCAAGCTACTGTAAAAGTCGCCTGTTGAAACCATTGTGATAAATAGAGCATAACTGCTCCATTAGGAGCATTATAAATGCTTATTTTATCACAGTGGTTTCAAATTACAAAATTCTAAAAAATTCCTTTTCTCTAGTTAATACTCCTTTTCGGTAAATTTATTCAAAGAGGTTGGATCTAAAAATAGCCTATGAGGGAAAGGGTTAAAGTATCTGGACAACAACTTAGATGTCGTAGTTACGACAATAGCTAAAATGTTTTTCTTTAAAAAACAGACAAGTTAAAACTTATTTACTAAATAATATTCATGGTGTTCTTATTTCCTTCATGAATATTCATGGAGTAAAGGGTTAACCCACATTACTCCATGAATATTCCAGCAAAACATAGACATCATGCATATAAATTAACTGAAATTTTGTACAGGCACTATGAACAAATAATTTCTTAATAGAAGGTGACAGGTAGAAAGAAGAGGCGATGGAAAGAAGCAAAACTGCATTAGCCTTAGGAGATACACCACCTTCAACAAATAGAATATCCTGCATAATAGGCTTGAGTATTTGTCCCTCACTGTTACATTAGAATTGCCAAAACTCGTAGATATACAGGGTATAGCCATACAAACTTCAATAACAACAAATACTAACTACCCTAAGTATTCATACAAAATAACAAATACAAAATACAAAATACAAATGTAGTGCAGAGCCTGCTCAAACTGCTCCTGTAGAGCAGGGTCTATACTATCACAATGGTTTCAACAGGTGACTTTTGAAGAGGCGTCAAAAGGCGTCAATATGAGGGAATGGGTTAAACTTATCAAAATGGTATCAAATAGATTTTTTCAGCTTTACAAATTGATAGAGAGGGGAGATAGGGTGTCCGAATATTGACAGTAAAAAGGGAGTCATTAGCCTTTCATTTTTGATACACATACAGGTACAATTTTTCATCCAAAACAATAAATTTTCGTATTTTCATAAAGCTACATTTGTACCTTATTGTCCCCTCAACATGATGTTGCAATATCACTCGTGGAAAGCAATGCATATTTCTTATCCACACTGTATCACTACAAGTAATCTGCACATTATCAGCTTACAAAATCACTTGGACATAATGTTCATATTTCAAACCACCACACTTATGGAAAACGGAAACTGTTCAAGGTTTATCAGAAGCTGTTTGGAGTCTAGATGTCAATCCACTTAGTCTTTGGTGTGCTGGGCTTCTGCCCATAGTGCCCACTCCTTCGTCTTTAAGCTACAAGTGACATACTCTTTTCTCTTTCTTTAACTATCATGAAATCAGCATGTCAAATAACTTCAATCAATAATAAAATAACCAATCACTGGTCATCTCATTTGAATGCAGATCACATGCAAAATCCATCACTAATTCATACACAGCACAATAAAGATCAAATATTGCACACTTAAACCTTTCTCATGCCATTAACATACATATCTGCATTTGCAAATACAAAATGTAGTGCAGACCCATATGAGACAGCTCCTAGAGGAGCTGTCTCATATGGGTCTACACTATTTACCATGATAATTCATTGGCTACATTTGATGTACAGGTAGATTATGATTTATCTAATCAATATTCATAGAGGATAGATTCACATTTGAACATCACGCACAAGAAGGGTTAAAGCAAACCAAACAACTTGTTTTTTGCTCGCTAATCAGTCGTTCACATTTTGAAAACTGATATTTATCCCATATCAACATTACAAATAATCACGTATAAATCGTGTTGCAAGCCAAATGATGAGAAAATATGTTTGAATGTCTTTGATCCTTTCTCTCATGAACATTCATATGAGAAATAGTTCATGTATAAATACACATTAGCTAAATATCAAAATGGCATCTTGACCCTTTCCTCTATAAATAAGCCTCTGTAAAAAGTCATTTTTTGAAACCATTGTGATAAATAGAGCATTTGCTCCATAGGAGTGAATGCTCTATTTATCGCAATGGTTTCAATACTATTTTAAATAATTCTAAATTTTTCCTTTTCTCTAATAAATGCTCCTTTTCGGTAGATTTATTCAAAGAGCTTGGGTCTAAAAATAAGTCTATGCAGGAATTGGATAAATAGGTAATTTTTCACCATGGTAGAAATTGTAGAATCAGATCTAATTTATTATTACCAAATATGTAATCCACTTAAAATAAAGTTGTTATTATTATTATTACACCATAAGCAAACAGAGCAGACCCTGATCAGACAGCTTCTGTTGGGAGCTCCTTCAGTGCAGACTCAAATAAGGGGACTTCTACAGGAGCTCTCCAATCTAGGTATGCACTGTTTTCTTCAAATTATTTTCCTGAGGCCACACTAGTAAAATAATTCTCACATATAAAACACTCCAAATGAACTTAGAATTTGTCTAAGAAATATTTGGATCAATTCATTAATAAGCCAAGGGATTGTTTTCAACAGGAAAAAATGACTACAAATCCAGTGTATTTACAGTATTTTTTTACCCTTTCTCTCATATAAACACATTTACACACCTTTGGAAACAGAGTAGACCAAGATCAGGCAGTCCTGTAGGAGCCATCTGATCAGGGTCTGCCGTTTGCTTATGATATAACATAAAGCTGACTCTACAGTTTCTGCCTTGGTGAAAATGTCCAGTGTTCATATTACGTTATAAAAAATAATCTGTCATTATTTCTTACATGAATATGCAGCAGGGTTAAAAAGAGTACACTCACTCTGGCCTGTAAGATTCATCTCCCAGTGTCGTACTACAGAAAAGGGATCTGAGTTTGATTATTTCAGAGACAAACACTTTCCACATTCCTGGGTTAATTGTAAAATCGGTTCCAGTCTTTGCATACCCAAAGACCTTCCAAACAAAAACAGTGTAAGGTTCCAAGATTTGGTAATACCCCATTGAAATCCACATACCACAGATTTGTCTGGTGTTGTTGCCCCAAGCTTGGGTCAGAGCCGATAAAATTCCATAAGGTTTGAAACTGAACACCACTGTTCAATTATCAATTACGATCTTGAACATACAGAACAATTGGAACATGTTATAGTATGATATCAATACCACAACAGCTTAATCAGGCATTAATTATAAAATTACACCCAGTCTGGTATGTGTCAAACTATGTTGTCGATGCATCAGACAACTTTATCAAATCATTTATTGTTTTATCTATTATTGGGATGACCAAGAGGTCTGTTTCCTTGCTTAATTCAAGACCTTTTGTCTAGTAAATTTTTGGCAGCATCTGACATTAAAAAGTACATGCATTCTACTTCACTTTGATCATGAGTAGGTATTATTTTATGTCTATAGCTGCTATGACCCTACTCTGTTGCCCTTTCCTAGCATCTCATCTGTATGCAAACTAAACCATACTGTAATTGATATGTTAACCATCAGCACTCTACTTGCAAATTGTGATAACTTTTGCAAACAATTTGGATCCATATGAGACACTGAGTAAACTGGTCAGCATCTCATCAGGATCCAAATGTTTGACACTCAGATACTGTTGGTTTTTAAAAAGAAATGAAACGAAATGTCTTTCAGAACTGAAGCTGATGACAGTATCTGAAGATGTCAATTGCTCAAAGTGCAAAAGGTTAAAGGCAATGAGCTCTAATCATATGTAGGATCTTTTTGTTTACATTTTACTGTGAATATATCATGCAATGTATGAACATGATCAGTTATAAAAGATCATTAAAAATCCTCAACTTATCTACACTGCTCATCCATAGTACAGAGGAATGTGAATCAATTTTTTTGGAAAGAAATCCCGAAGAATGTATGTCAGAGCAAATTGCCCTGCGAAAAAGCGCCTTTATATTTTCAAGCATTGTTTTCAAAATACTGGTATTGCTTAGACTGATCACATAAATGTAAACTAAAGCAATGTAGAATCTCTCTATAAAAGCCATATTTTTACAGAAGCCAAATAAATACATGTATAGGTATTTGTAAAATGAGGTGACTGCTTAACCCTTTCCCTCATATAAACGCATTTTCATGCATTTGCAAACAGAGTAGACCCAGATCAGATGGCTCCTATAGGAGCCGTCTGATCAGGGTCTGCTCTGTTTGCTTTTCACATGAAATAGATCTGATTCTACACCTTTTGTCAAAGCAAAAAATTCCCTTGAAAAGTTTATATTATAAAAATTGAGCTATTAAATATTCATGTTGTCATTATTTCTCACATGAATACAGAACAGGGAAAGGGTTAATGCCGAATGAAAGCCATACAGAAGATATGGTAGCTTTCTGTTTATTTTTGTCCTGCGTTTAGCTACCACCTGCCATAAACACTGCAATAAGTCTCCTTTTGAGTTTTATATTTACAAGTCAGTCTTAGAGGTCCACATCTCAAAACATCGAAACTTACAAATATTACAGTATGAACAAAATTACTGACAGTTCAGAGTTGCCTCTTTTCATTATTACAAAGGCAATCATAATGATGTGCAACTCCACCCCTCTGATAGACATTAAATTAGAAGAATTCAAGTAGCCGATTGGGTGTGGTACCTGAGAACTTCAATAATTTCACACCTTATACAATAACAGGAAACCTCCCATCAAATTCACAACTATGTCATATCACAATGAATGCAAGCAAAATTTAAATGACAAAAGATGAAATTACTTGATTTTGATATTAGAATCATTCCAACCTGTAATAAGAGGTCAAAGAACAATTAATGAAATAAATAATCAAATACAATGTATACAAATGTGTTTCAATAATTTCCTACAATTTAACCTTTTCCACCATAACGACGACTTACGACACCTTTGCAAACAGAGTAGACCCAGATTCTGCTCTGTTTGCTTATTGAATGATATAAATCTGATTCTACAGTTTCGACCATGGCCAAAAATGACTGTGCTCAAAATTTGCAAAACATTTTTTTATCTGATTAATATTAATTGTGATGTCATTATATCTAATATTAATATTCATGGAGTAAAAGGTTAACCCTCTCCCTCATGAACATTTACACTAGAAGTAATGACTATTGGCAGAACTTTTACAATGGTACAGTAAAACCTCTCTATAACGGCCACTAAATTGTGTTAATTAGTTGGTATTTAGGGCAGGTGGCTGCTTAAAGCAAGGTGAAAGTAAAAACAGAACGCTCCAATAGGAGCGTTCTGTTTTACTTTCACCTTGCTTTAAGCAGCCACCAGGAGCGTTCTGTTTTTACTTTCACCTTGCTTTAAGCAGCCACCTGCCTTTAACACAAAATACTTGATTTATTTAAGTGACAGTTATAGAGAGGTATATCATTATAAACAAAGGAATTTTTTTTGGCCATTGCAGAAACTATAAAATCAGACCTGCATTTATATAATTCCTCAACCCTTTCCCTAATGAACATTTATATATGAATTGATATCTTCATGAATACTCTAATGTTTATAAGATATAAAATGTCAAGGGAAATTTTGACTTAGACAAAACCAAACAGAGCCCTGATCAGAAAACACCTATAGGAGCCATCTGGGTTTACTCTGTTTGCAAAGGCTTGTATATGAGGGAATGGGTTAAGCAAACAGAGCAGACCTTGTCAGACAGCTCCTTCAGGAGTTATCTGATCTGAGTCTACTCTGTTTGCAAAGGCATGAAAAGGCATTTCTATGAAGTGTAGAGTTAAGATAGACAATTTTGGGATATGAAATTGCATAATAATTATATGTTCAATAAGATGTTACATTGCTGTAATATAGTGATGTCTTGTTACCCGTGATCCAAAGATATAAAACACCATTTTTATTACTTTTTTTGTTGTAATCTCTACATTCAAAAGTAATTTTCTAGAAATATATTTCACTTGATTATTTCATAAATGCATATAAATGATTGTACTATATTAACCCATTCCCTCATAGGCTATTTTTAGATACAACCTATTTGAATAAATCTACCCAAAAGGAGCATTAACTAGAGAAAAGGATTTTTTTTAGAATTTTGTAGTTTTAAACCATTGTGATAAATAGAGCATTTGCTCCTATAGGAGCAAATGCTCTATTTGTCACAATAGTTTCAATAGGTGATTTTTACAGAGGCGTTCAAAGGCATATATATGGAGGAAAGGGTTAATTCATGCAGAAACATTTCTATATCATAAAAATCACATTCAAACTAAAGAGTCACATGATAAACAAAACATCACATCACATTCTTCATTGTCTTCACTATAAAACCAAAACTTAGGACTGGATTTTTTGCTCAGAAACACTCCTGACTTTGTGACAACCTTGGTAACAAACATGCATATCTGCAGTCACTCGAAGAAGTTTACCACAAAAATGTAACAGAACGAGTTTGGCAGAGTCTGTTTAAAACCTTTGCACAACTTACTGATTTTTGAAAGCACACAATGCAAAATAACTAAAAGTCTGACCAACAGCCAAACTATCTGACACATAGAATTAGTTTCTCTAAAAGAAAACCACACCCTAGCAAATCTCTAAATTACCAATATTAATTGACAGTTATGAAGCAAATGTGACTGGATATCCTTACAGTTATGAAGAAGATGTGACTGGATATTCCTGGTGCATTTTCTGTGAGTAAATGAGGGTCGGAGCCACAAAATTACTTCCAGACTCGATCAAGGTAAAACTGCATGCTGAGTTGTGCAAAACCGTGCAAAAAATGGCCTGTTGAAACCATAGCATGAAAGGTAGAGCTGTGAAATAGGCATGAAATTACTGCTCAAGTCTGTGTAGCTCTCAATCTCATGTTGCTCTGAAGTCCTAATGAAATTAACCTTTAACTCACAAAGCAAGCCTCAACAGTGACAAGTGGCTTCTATATCTAGGATAAAACAGTTCGATTTAATAGGTCATTTCTTTTCAATTTACATTAAGAGTGTCAAATATATTGGTTCTTGATAGACCCTCAATTTACTTTATGTCTGATCAGGATTTGAAATATTCATACATGTGTTAATAACAAGTTCCTCTCAGACAAGACAGCCTTCAGTGGGCAACAAACCATTTTGCAAGTTATCCATTGTACACCATTATCTCAACATTAACTGCATCATTCTGAGCTTGACCAAACACACCACTTTCATTCTTGTTTTAATCATTTCCCTGTTCTATATTAATTCCAACTTTCAATACATACTGAATATTCATGAACAAAATAGTTTATAGTGAAATATGGAAGGTGGAACATTGTAGCCATTTCAGAAACTAAAGCAACAGATCTATCAAATTCCATTTGCAAACAGAATAGACCTTGATCAGATGGCTCCTCTAGGAGCCATCTGATCTGGGTCTACTCTGTTCGCAGATGCATGAAAAGGCATTCATATGAAGTAAAGCATTAACCTATAGCGTACCAAAGGTTGTGTCAGTGGGTTAAAGATACCAGATACAACAGAGCTGACATTAACTCATCTAATTAAATTAATTCAATAGATTACATTTCACTTTTATCAAATTTTCAGTCATAAAGTGTCTAGAGGTTTTTATCAACCTCCAGAATCAGGGACGTCTCGTTTTATATCTGTAATAAAATTGTCAGACATCTAGATAGGTTCCTAATTAAGCATTTTTAATCCTGGTTCCCAATTAAGCATTTTTAATCCTTTTTTCAGATGAATATACATTAAGTGAGTTGGGTTTAACGTCTGACCAACAGTATTTCAGTTATTTGCAGACGGCACCCGCATGAGACAAGTTATAGTGCTGCCTCACTGAAATACCCCTGCCGCGGGCACATGGCAAGGGCATCCCACCCAGTCACATTATCCTGACACCGGGCCGACCAGTCCTAGAACTACACCTTTTAGTGTCGAGCGCAGACAAGGGAGCTACTAGTACCAACTTTTAACGACTTTTGGTCTGTCGCGGCCGGGGATCGAACCCACGACCTTCCGTACCGCAGGCGGACGCTCTACCACTGAGCCATGCGGTCGGTATATATATATATTCATTAACACTTTTCCCTGTTCTATATTTATCCCAAATTTCAATACCTACTTAATATTCATGAACACTAAAGTTACAATGAAATATAGAAGTTGGAACATGATGTAGCTATTTAAGAAAGCAATGAAATAGATCTATCAAATTCCATTAGCAAACAGAGCAGGCTCAGATCAGACGGCTCCTATAAGAGCCATCTGATCTGGGTCTACTCTGCAAATGCATGTAAATGCATTTATATGAGGCAAAACAATAATAAATGTATGAATTTTAATTAGTATAACCCTTCTCATCAAATAAAAGCATTTTCACGCATTTACAAACAGTGTAAACTCAGATCAGACGGCTCCAGCCGTCTGATCAGGGTTTGCTCTGTTTGCTAATGGAATTTGAAAGAACTTTTTCTTTACTTTTTAAAATGTCTACAATTTTAAATTTTCTATGTTTCATTAACACCATTTTGTCCATGAATATTCAGTAAACTGTAATTATTGAAATTGGGAATAAACATAGAACAGGGAAAGAAACAACCATGATGTCATTATTTCTTACATGAATATTCATTAAGTAAAATTTGACAATTAAATATTCATACTAATCATGTCTTCGCCCAGTTTTCTATTTTACCTGTTTCCAGTTCATTCATCTTTATTAGTTTTCTCATCATCATTTATAATAGAAGAGTTTTCCCCTAAATTGTTTATCATAACATAGCTTGTTACTCTATCTATTTCTTAAGTACTATGGAAGTGGCAACCATAAACATGCTTATAATTTATCTCTATTGAAATGCAGTCTGCAAAATCTTACCAATGATAATTTTCAGATAATTCTCACGCTGGCATTTTATTTACATCTTAATTCAAAATCAAAACAGCAAGTCAAAATGCAAACTCTTGGTTGATAAAAAAAATAGGTAGAGCACTCACTGCCTGGAGTTGTCTCTGCAGAATATTCCAGCATACAAACAGAGTAGACCCAGATCAGACGGCTCCTAGAGGAGCCGTCTGATCAGGGTCTGCTCTGTTTGCTAATAGAATTTGAAAGATCTGTTTCTTTGCTTTCTAAAATGGCTACAATGTTGCATCTTCTATACTTCTTTACAACTTTTTTGGTCATGAATATTCAGTAGGTGTTGAATTTTGAAATAAACATAGAACAGGGAATGGGTTAAGGTATCATTAGCTCTTTGTATGCTAGCTATGATAATCTTTGGATAACAGTTTGGATACAGATTAAAATGCCGAGCAACTCATTGTCTCATCAGGATCCAAACTGTTTGACTCTGATTCTTTATCTAAATGGAAATGAAAGAACAATTAACAGCTTAAGCAGACAATTTTTTCTGAAGACAATGACTTAGTGTGTAGAGTAAGAAAACTGCTTCCACAGCCTATTTGCACGATAATTGCATAGCAAAACGCTAATAATACTCATAAATTTGCCTTCTTTTGAGTAGGGAGTTGGTAGACAGAATGAGCACCTTTTAACCCTTACTCTGCTGAATAATTAAAACTGACTCCTCCTTCTCTGAAAATTAATTAAATTAAACAGTTGTATCTAAACTGATCACTAGATAAAGTTATTTCTATGACAAACAGTGCAGACCCTGATCAAAGGGCTCCCTTAGGAGTCCTTGGATCTTAGTCTACACTGCTTGAAATGGTTTAACATACCTGGCTCCTACTCGTTCAGGGTTAGTATCATGAATGTCAGCTGTTCATTCAGTATGCAAGAAGACTCGGAGACGGGAGACATTCTACATATGCAATCTGTTGTTTACTGGTACAGTAAAACCCCTCTAAACTGGACATTCATTTTAGTATAAATATCAGTCCTCGAGACAGGTGGCAGCTTAATGCAGGGTGGAAGTCATGCAGAAAGCTCCTCTAGGAGCTTTCTGTATGACTTCCACCCTGCATTTAGCAGCCACCTGCCTAACAGTATCTAAATTCTTCTCTATCAAAATTCCGGTTTAAAGGTGTGTTACTATACTCTTCAACTCATCTGAATGCTCAAATTTTCAAAGTGGAATGGTCCATCATTGTTTAGCAATAAAGTCCATTCAGTATGAAACGGTATGATTTAATAATATATGATTGTATAGAGAATGATTGAATAGAGAATTTTAATGACAAACAGTGCCGATCTGGATCAGCTATTGACACAAAGAGCTTGGACCTTGATGAGACATTGAGGACCTCAAGTTCCTCATTCTGATTCGAGCTGTTTGCGACCCGCAAGATAAGGGTTAACAGTAATAACAATTATGACTATAATTATTTCAAGGTAAAACTCCTCCATCCAGTCTACTTCTTCATTATGATCAATTCAGCTGTGGCATAATAACCCTTTCCTCCATATATATACCTTTCTACGCCTCTGTAAAAAATCACCTATTGAAAACATGGTGATAAATAGAGCATTTTGCTCTTATAGGAGCAATTGCTCTATTTATCACCATGGTTTCAAACTGCAAAATTCTAAAATTTTCCTTTTCTCTAGTTAATGCTCCTTTTAGGTAGATAAATTCAAAGAGGTTGGATCTAAAAATAGCCTATGAGGGAATGGGTTAACCTTTACTCCATATATATACCTTTCTGCACCTTTGCAAAAAGAGTAGATCCAGATCATAGGGCTCTTGTAGGAGTCATGATTGATCAGGATCTGCTCTGTTTGCTTACTGAATAATATGGATGGATCTCATTCTAAAGTTTTTGCTTGTTCATAATGCCATTATATAAACAAGAGCTTTCAGCAGACACGCGCTCCACTTTTTTAATGCTGGATAGTGTAGTGGAAGTCTAAGTCGGAAAGGGGGGATAACTATGGCAAAATTAATTTGTGGGTTACCTGCCCTTACCTGTGAGATGGGTTCCCCTTGTAATAGTTAACATGCATACAAATTTTGAACAAAATGTCTTGGACAGTTTCTGAGAAATGGACCTTAACAAAAGGGTTATCCAATGCCGATGCCAACACTGACGCCGACGCCAATGAGAGGGTCATGACAATACCTCCAATTTTCGAAAAAGTGGAGCTAAAAACAACAATCTAATTAACCCATTACTCCATAAAAATGCCTTTCTACGCCTTTGCAAACAGTGAAGACTCAGATCAGACAGCCCACATAGAAGCCTTCTGATCAGGGTCCGCTCTTTTAGCTTATGGAATAATATAGATCTGAGTCTAAAGTTTCTGCTCCAGTAAAAATCTCACGTGTTAACCCTTTCCCTGTTCTGTATTTAGGCCAAATTTCAATACCTACTGAATATTCATTAACAAAATAGTTATAACAAAATAGTTATAAAGAAATCTGAAAGGTGGAGCATTGTAGACATTTTAGGAAGTAAAAAAACAGATCTATCAAATTCTATTAGCAAACAGAGTAGACCCTGATCAGACGGCTCCTCTAGGAGCCGTCTGATCTGGGTCTACTCTGATTGCAAATGTGTGAAAATACGTTTATATGAGGGAAAGGGTTAATATGCCATTTTAAAAATTAACCTGATTAATATTTATGACATCATTATTTCTTACATGAATATTCATGGAGGAATTTGTATGGATATTCATCAGGTAAAGGATTAACGCTTTCCTTCATATAAACGTGTTTTCACGCATTTGCAAACAGAGTAGACCCAGTTCAGACGGCTTCTACAGGGTCTGCTCTGTTTGCTAATGGAATTTGATAGATCAGTTTCTTTAGTTTCTAAAATGGCTACAATGTTCCATCTTCCATATTTGATTATAACCATTTTGTTCATGAATATTCAGTAGGTATCGAAAATTGAAATAAACATAGAACAGGGCAAGGGTTAAAAGTTCATTACAAATCATTATTGGTATAATTCTTATTCATGAACAAATGAACAATCATTAGCTTCTTACATAAATAGCACAGAAAAAGAACTACTCATTAACCCTTTCACCGTCGCAGTCGCATAAACAACAAGGCAGCGTCTGATCAGGGACTTCACTATTTGTCTCAATCTCTTTTTCTATATATATGCTTTATTCCTTTGAAATTGGTATTTATTTATCTCATTTCCTTATTTTACTGAATGATTTAACAAACTTGGATTGCAGACGACAATTAGAAATTTGGCGCCGAAAGGGTTAAGAAAATTTAATTTGAACATCCATGCATTCTCAACACAGTTAAAAAAACCTTGTGGTACTTTGCGAAACTCAAAATCATGTTGGAAATCAACAAGTTTCATGCATACAATTTTACTGAAAGAAATGCAAAACTGTTTTCAATTATCCAAAGATTCTCAAGTGCATACACTGTAGGTTTGGCCACAAACCAAAGTATTGCTTGGCAGTGAACCAATCTATTGATAAGTACTTAATATAAAACATATAAATACAATGTACACAACAACATGACTAACTGTAATTATTTCTTAAACACTTCAATGCTGAATTTTCAAATGGACTCTTCTAAAATTCAAAAAGGTCAAGCTTATTATGAATAGTAAATGGATGGTTTTCAAAGAAAAGTGTAACATGACAAACAGTGCAGACCCTGATGAGGTGGTCCTAGAGGAGCCCTCTAATCTGGGTCTACACTATGTGCAATGGGTTCTCATACTGAAAGGGTTAACTCTGTATACTAGCAGTAAACCCTTTGACTGAAAGGAGTGAACTGGAATCTGCAAACAGTATAGACACAGACCAGGGAAACCCTACAAGAGCCTAAAAATCTGATCAGGATGTGCACTGTCTTGTGTTTATTAAGAAAGAGTTTGCTTTAGAAATGTTTTACTGTACACTGTATTAACCCTTTACTCCATAAATATGCCTTTCTACGCCTCTGTAAAAATCACCTATTGAAACCATTGTGATAAATAGAGCATTTGCTCCTATAGGAGCAAATGCTCTATTTATCACAATGGTTTCAAAACTAAAAAATTCTAAACTTATCCTTTTCTCTAGTAAATGCTCCTTTTCGGTAGATTGATTCAAAGATGCTGTGTCTAGGAAAGGGTTAATGAAATTGTGTACAGGTGAAGTTTGAGTGGTTACTTCAAATAATAAGCATGTGCTTCAATAACACTTCAAAAAAATCCTGATTTTTGTGAAACTTTTTTCACTTCTGCAATTAAAAAAATGGATTTAAAGCTGTAAATACTTGGTGAAACTAATTAATCAAGACAAGAAATTAACAGAAATGAAAATATTGACTTGAAAATCCGGTGTTGCTTCAATAAAAATGAAAATAATTATTGTTAAAATGGCTTCAGCTGTTCTCTCTAAAATCATAGTAACATTGCTCTTTTGAACACTGATTTCTGTTGTATCTTCTCATTAATTCCAATTTACATGTATAATACAGCAAAAATACACCCTAGTTCTGTTGAATCGGATGGTGAAGCAGATTTTAATCCAATGTCTTACTGTAACCATCTGAAATGGTGATGAGCAATACAACAAAGGAAACTGCCAATATCACACAGTTTGCAAGGAGTTAAAGCTAGGTAAGAGATGGAAGGTAAAATAAGTGAAAAGAAAAACTACAAATGACAAGTTTAATTTATTTGGAAAGGCTACAAGTTAAAACAGCTGCATCTACAAGACCAGGTTACCTGTTCTGAATATGATGCTAGGTATAGCTTTAACAATCATTACAAGCGAAATTTCTGGCCAAAAGCCCTATGGTGCTGCAAGGACAAAACCAAGAGCAAGGTGCCATGTAACCTGTCTGTATTGGGAATCTGTTCTAAAGGGCCATAACTCAATGAGCACAATAATTGTATGGTCAGAAGTTAGACATTGCCCCTTCAAGGCCTTGTGAAGGTGAATAATAAACACTAATACTGGTGGATCTAATTTCAGTGTACCGGTATATGTACTTTATACAGAGTATGAATGAATGTGTTATAGCCTTTCCACATAGCAGCATCAGGATCCAACCTGTTTGACTCTTAACCCTTTTGCCCATGAATATTTATTAACCCATTCCCTCAGGGTTATTTTTAGATCTAACCACTTTGAATAAATCTACCGAAAAGGAGCATTAACTAGAGAAAAGGATTTTTTTTATAATTTTTGAAGTTTGAAACCATTGTGATAAATAGAGCATTTGCTCCTATAGGAGCAAATGCTCTATTTATCACAATGGTTTCAACAGGTGACTTTTACAGAGGCGTAGAAAAAATAACAGTATGAATATTCATGGCCTGCATTCTCATAATTACACATTATCAAGGTTGGTTGTGGCTGTGACAGAGACTTCAGAATCAGATCTACATGTATATTACAGGAGCTGTCTGATCTGGGTCTACTCTGTTTGCAAAGGTGTCAAAAGTCGTCTGTATGAGAGAAAGGGTAAAATGAATTACAGAAAAATACATGTATTTTTGAGAATTGAAGAACATGACAATTTTTGCTGACAGAAGTTTAAGTTCATGATGTACACTATACATTAAATAATTAATGATATTCAAGTATGTCAGAATTTACCTGACAGACATAATTTCCTGCTAGGAAAAAGCAAAACTGAAAAATCAGGACTGTACAAATATACAATGTCTGGCACATAGTCCAGCTTTATACCATAACTGTATAGAAACTTGACCACTGTTTGTATAACAAACCCTTTAAATGTTAAACATTCAAAGGAGAATGACCCATCAGTATTTAACAATAGAATATAATTCAGCATGAAAGGCAAAGCATTGCTAGATGATTTTAAATGACAAACTGTGCAGACCTTGATCAGTGGGCTCTTCTAGGTCTGCAATGGTTGCAAATGCCAGAACAATCATTTCCTTCATTCAAAGAGTTAACCCTTTCCCTCATACAAACGTGTTTTCACACATCTGCAAACAGAGTAGACCCAGATCAGACGGCTCCTGTAGGAGCCGTCTGATCAGGGTCTACTCTGTTTGCTAAAACTTGATAGCTCTGTTTCTATACCTTCTAAATGGCTACAGTGTTCTACCTTTCATATTTCGTTGTAACCAATTTGTCCATGAATATTCAGTAGGTATTGAAATCTAGAATAAACACAGAACAGGGAAAGGGAAGGGTTAAGCATTTTTCAAGAACCATTTCATTCAGACAAAAAACAATCAAACTCAGAAGAGTACTTAAGTACTGGCCAGTGTTATTGTTGGTTAGTCAGGTGTTGTATTGTAGCAGTACAGTAAAACCTCTCTACATGAACCACTCGAAAAGGAGTGCAATTCTGGGGGTTAGCTTAACCCTTTCCTTCATATAAACCCCTTTTCATGTACATTTTGTATTTGCAAACAGAGTAGACCCAGATCAGATGGCTCCTATAGGACCATCTGATCAGGGTCTGCTCTGTTTGCTAATGGAATTGGAAAGATGTGTTCATTTAGTTTCTGAAACAGTCATGATGTTCCACCTTCCAATCATTATAACTATTTTGTCCATAAATATTCAGTAGATACTGAAATCTGGAATAAACATTATAACCATAAAACAGGGAAAGGGTTAATGTAGGATGTTCAAAAGACTTCACTTTTACATTATAGAGATGCCTTTTGACACCTCTGCAAACACAGTAGACCCTGTCAAACGGTTCCTGTAGGAGCTGTCTGACAGGGTCTGCTCGATTTGCTTATCGTATGGATCAGATTCTACAGTTTCTGCTAGTGTTGGGAATCAGACCAAATGTCTTATTCGATCATCAGAACATGTTCGCGATCAATCATCAATTAAAATTCACAATTAAATTCTAATAATATGGCGGGTTTATTTAAGTTTGGGCATAGGCCAAATATGGGTTGTACTGGTTTACCATAGACCAGTCTCTTTGTCTAAAACATGACATTTGAGAAGGGTAAAGTCTGTTTTCTTAGAATACAAAATAAATCTTTTCAGTTAAAACAATGTGACAAACAATGTGTAAAACCCTAATCAGATGTTTGGCCTTGTATGGTGTTTTACAGTTTGCTAAACTGTATGGTCTCAATAAGGTTACATGTACAGTAAAATCTCTCTGTAACGGCCACTAAGTTGTGTTAATTAGTTGGTATTTAGGGCAGGTGGCTGCTTAAAGCAAGGTGAAAGTAAAACAGAATGCTCCTGGTTCACTCCTGTTTTACGTTCACCTTGCTTTAAGCAGCCACCTGCCTTTTTAACACAAAATATTTGATGTAATTTAGTGGCCGTTATAGCGATGTTTTACTGTATGTATAAATTGTCACCGAGGGCCTGTTTTTTGTCGATCATCGCATTGGAACCTTCACAACCTGATTCCTGAGTGCTGCAACTAATCAGCTCATCACTAGCTTCTACAATGGTAAAAAATTTAAATCAGCCAATTAACTCATTCCCTCATATTGACACATTTTGACGCTTCTGTAAACACCACTTCTTGAAACCATTGTGATGCTCTAAATTCCTTGTCTCTAGTCTCTAGTTAATGCTCATTTTTGATAGATTTATTCAGAGGTTGGATCTAAAAATAGACTATGAGGTAATGGGTTAATATTCATGCATTAATGATCAAGCACATGAATATTCATGAGGTAAAGAGTTAAGAATCCACCTGCTTTTATAAGGCACCAATTGTTTATTCCAATATAAATGCCATTGCAAACAGAGAAGACCCAGATCAGAAGGCTCTTTAAAGGATGGCTCCTGTAGACTTTTAAACAGACAGACAGGTAGGCAGACAGATTGATTTCTTTTAGGCTTTGACATGTAATATAAGGAAGGTTTTGCCATTGTTAGTGCTAGTCTGTTGTTGTTTTTTTCCCCAAGGGACATTATTAGTACTCTGTCACTATCATACCCAAACGGTGAACACGGCTGAATGAGTGGCAGAGCTCTATTGATGTGGAGTAAAGGGAAAGTCTTCCAAGAAAAGCGGTTTGTGCTATATCTATGATAAGGTCAGTACTGCGGCCACGCCATCACTACCGTGACCGTCACTATTGCCTCATGTGAAGTTGTGATGCTTATTAGAAAGATGCAAAGGTGAAATAAAATGTTGACATTTTTGGATGGAAATGTGTGTAACAACAACTAAACATACATCATGGTAAAGCTTAGACAATACCTTAATAAAGTATTTGCAAACAAAGCAGACCCATATCAGATGGCTCCTGTAGGAGTCATCCGATAACGGTCTGCTCTGTTTGCTTATGACATAATATTGATCTGATTCTTCAGTTTCTCTCATGATAAAAAATGCTGTTATTTGGTGGCCATTATAAAATTTCAGTTAACCCTTTCCTCCATAGGCTATTTTTAGACCCAACGTTTTTTAATGAATCTACCGAAAAGGTGCATTAACTAGAGAAAAGAAATTGTTTAGAATTTTGTAGTTTGAAACCATTGTGATCAATAGAGCATTTGCTCCTATAGGAGAGACTATAAAGTGATTTTTACAGAGGCGTAGAAAGGCGTATTTATGGAGGAAGGGGTTAATCAATATTCATGAGGTCATAAATTCTTGCAGGCAAACCAGCTTGACATGTCGAGGAGATTTGCAAAGACTTTTGGTCTTGAAGCCTTATAAAAAATGTACCATAGGGTATTAACGATTATCACCCAATGCATATCATACATCAAAGAAGAACATTGTCCAAACACTAAGCCTGAAATCTTATGATAACAGAAATTACAGCAACATATGAATGTATAAAACATCTTTAGTCAGATCTATACGGCTCACAGGATTACCCTGTCAATGTACAGGTGCATATGTTGACCCACTTGAATCTTCCTTGTCAAAATGACATATAAAATCTTGTCCTCAGTTCTTCAATGTGGCTTCAACAAGAATTCCTGCTGTTCTATAAACAGGAAAACCAACTGCTTGGAATCCCAAGATAGCACTCTATATCAGCTAACTCATTCCCTCATATTGATGTGTTTTGATGCCTATGTAAAAGTCACTTTTTGGAACCATTGTGATAAACAGAGCATTTGCTCCTCATTGTGATAAATAGAATAAAAGCACATTGGCACAGGATTTTTTCAGCCTTGGCAGAAACTGTAGAATTATATCTATATTAATTCAATGGCAAACAGAGCAGACCCTGATCAGACGGCTCCTAAAGGTGGCAAGAGGAAAGGATTAAACCTTTTTCTAGATATTCAGAATATCCTCCTTATTTTGATATTTTCAATTCAGTTGTACCTTTTTGTACTTAACAATGAAAATGGAAATATTAGTTGGATATTTACTTTCAAATGAATTATCTTGTTCTAACATGTTTTGAGAAATAATTAGATCTGATTTAGTTTACAATAATTATTACATGTATACCCAATCAATAAATCATTCTTGATTGGAACATTAGCAAAAGTTTCAGATAAAATGTACATGTATAATGATCTGCACAAAATCTCCACAAACTTTATTAACCCTTTCCTTCATACAAATGTTTTTTATGCCTGTGCAAACAGAGTTGACCCAGACCAAACAGCTTCTGTAGGAGCCATCTGATCTGGGTCTGCTCTGTTTGTTTATGGAATTATAATAGATCTGACACTACAGTTTCTGCCAATATCAATGTGAATGTAATATGTCATCACAAAATTTCAGCAAATAAATATTCATGATATCACTATTTCTGACATGAATATTCAACAGGGTTTATGTACAGGCAAACGTAAAACATATGAAACACTTGGGTTTTTTTTACTAAAATACAAAATATCTATGCCAAAGGCTGAGTGTTCCCACTCACAAGATATTTGACCTTTGTCAAGGTACTTAACATTTCCACAACTTTTGACACATTCTTATAAGTGGCTTTGTAAGGTCAAAAGTAGCTCCATTTTGAAAATGTCATCTGAACTTGTTGGCCAGCCAAGTGACACTTCACCTTACAGAAATTTCATTATCCAGTGCCCCATGGTTTAGACTATGATTATAGGTCTGGAAATTGGAACCAGATACTGCAGTATACTGTCTTAATGATGAGGACAATTTCCTAACAGTTACCGTAGTCATGCACCAGTGCCATCTGTAACATTTGCAATTTTCGACTCTAATTGACGGTTCAGGGAGAAATCACAGCATTTATTTGAGTTTTTGACTCATGAAATAACAGGGCTTTTGAGAGTCCAAGGGACGGAGCATGTGGTTGTTGAAAAGTGAACAAACTCCGCACCCCCCAGTGCACAAGTGTGCCGTGCGCTGCATCTTCATACAAAAAAAATGCGCCTGATTAACCATTAAACTGCTGAATAATTCAGAATGACTCCTTAGTAACCTTTTTCAGAGCTCCAGATAAGATGCGTAAATTAAAACAGTTTCAAGAATAACTTTTCTCCACCAAACCCTATACTGTAACCACTCTTCGAGACAATTCTAAAGAGTTGTCACAGTATAGGGTTTGGTGGAGAAATGAAGATTTCAGTATTTGAGTACGCACCTTTATTTGTAGCTCTGCTTTTTGAATATTACCTGTAATTAAACAAATTATTGTATTAAAATTTATAACTGAAGAAAATGATTTTTTTTATGACAAACAGAGCAGGGACACTTTGATCTGGATCTACACTGTTTGCAAATATCTTATATATTCCAATCCTGCACATTACGGGTTAAACTTTAGTATGCCAAGCTAATTAGACTGTACAGTCATGCTTTTGACCACCTGAATCAGTTCCAAATATAGATTGTCCATTTGTTCACAAAGAGACAGTGACAGAGTTAATCAAACACTTTAAAATTTGATTTAATGTCAAGTGACTTAGAGTTTCATTTCGATTCAGAGTGTTCGCAACATTTTCATGAATTTATTACAAGCATGCTTAGGATTCAGCAGACACCGAGAGAATTACACGCTTGCTGGCAGGCGCTGATTACATGATCTGTCATTTTGACATTGGGTTACTGCACTTGTTTAAAAACAGACAGGCAATAAAAAATGCGATTGCACAGTTCAGTATATCCCTATACCTCCAAAATTTACCCTGATATCAATCGTTTTTGACATGCAATTTTTCTGTCCTCATTATGTCACAGTCCCTTAACCCTTTCCTCCATAAATACACCTATGTAAAAGTCACTTTTTGAAACCATTGTGATAAATAGAGCATTGGATCCTGTCACAGGAGCAAATGCTCTATTTATCACGATGATTTCAAGACTAAAAAAACTAAAAAATTCCTTTTCTTTAGTTAATGCTCCTTTTCGGTAGATTTATTCAAAGAGGTTGGATCTAAAAAATAGCCTATGAGGGAAAGGGTTAAATAAACAGTCTATTCTTTTTCAGGAAGGTTAATTGCATCCAACCAGTCAGGTCATAAAAACAAGAGCATTACATTCAAAACAAAAGTCTGCTCTTAACCCATTCCCTCATAGGCTATTTTTAGATCAAACCACTTTGAATAAAAATCTACCGGAAAGGAGCATTAACTAGAAAAAAGGAAAAATTTAGAATTTTGTAGTTTGAAACCATTGTGATAAATAGAGCATTTTTTCCTATAGGAGCAATTGCTCTATTTATGACAATGGTTTCAGCTGGTGATTTTTATAGAGACATAGAAAGGCACATTTATGGAGGAAAGGGTTAAGTTCAATGTCACCGTTAACCCTTTCCGTAATTAACATTTATGCATGAATTGCACTTAATTTTATAATGTTACAAACACTGTAGAATCAGATCTATATCATGTCATAATTAACAATACTTTCCATTTCATGCATTTGCAAACTGAGTAGACCTAGGTCAGATGACTCCTATAGGAGCCATCTGATCAGGATCTACTCTGTTTGAATTTGGTATTATATGCATCTGATTCCACAGTTTCTGTCTGAGCTAAACTGTCCTGTGTTCATATGCCATTACAAAAAATAATAATCACGATGTCATTAATTCTTCTATATGAATATTGCTCCTATAGGAGCAAATGCTTTATTTATCACAATGGTTTCAAACTACAAAATTCTAAAAAATTTCCTTTTCTCTAGCTAATGCTCCTTTTCGGTAAATTTATTCAAAGCGGTTGGCTCTAAAAATAGCCTATGAAGGAAAGAGTTAAGCAAACAGAGCAGCCAGTGATTAGATGCCTCTTACAGGAACCATCACATCTGAGTCTACCTTGTTTACAAAGGTATCAAAAAGTGTTTATCAGAGGTAAAAGGGAAAAAACATAAAGCCGTAAAGGTGACTGAAATATATGGGGTGGTTATGATCTTCGACATGCAATCAGTTAGACTTGGCCTGGCCCTGATTGCACAGAAATTCTCAAACTCAATCTCAAGCTCAAATACCGTAGAAATCTCAAATCGTGAGTTCAGGGTTGAGATTTCCTCAACTAAAACGCACTTCTCCTTCTCCGTCCAGTTTCCCTGACGCTTCTTTGCATCCATAGTTGCAACAGCCGAATCTGACAGTTACCCGAAAACAGCCGAATCTGACAGTTACCCGAAAGCGTGCATTTTACCACTTCCGTACCTCCATAGTGAAGAGTAATGAGATTGGGCGGATTAAGTCGTTATTAAATTTGCTCAACTTTCGGCTCAGCTGAGACGAATCTCAAAGTGAGTTGAGAAGTTTTCTGAAAGCCGAATTTTTAGAAATCTTAAGTGAGACAGACTTGAGATAGAATTTGAGATTGAGTTTTGCTCAAGTTGAGAACGTTTGTGCCAGCGGGGCCTGGGCATTTGGATTTTTCATGTAAGACAGCCTTCCAGCCGGCTCATTGGTTTCTATGCACAGAAAAATCAGTCTTCCTCCATCTGTAATTTGCTGGATATGACTGAAATACTGTTCAAGCAACGTAAAACCTGATACAAAACACATCAACAAACAAAATTAGATGTGCCTGAACTTCAAAAGGTCTAGTTCTAAATACATGTTATCTTCAAGATGTGTTCAAGCCTAAACTTGTATGTCCAATGATGCCCTGACAATATAAGCTAATGATGTAAAAGTAGACAAGAAAAAAGGTAAACTGATTATTTCAGAAAAAAAGGTCTGCCAGTAACTGCTTCCAAACAATGAGTCCCTTGATAAATCAGATTTCCCTTTTCTATGAGTGTATGACATTTCAAAGGCAGAGAACAAGAAATATGAGTTTTTCAATATAAAAGTTCTTCATAATTCTTCAGCTTCCCTGTAATTAAATCTGACCCACATTGAAGCAAATTCTGCAAAATGGACTCTCAACAGGGATACTGAGTATTAAATTTTTAACTTCACAGTTAGTAGAAATAATTCAAAATTTGTTTAGGAGTTCTTGTAATTTGCTGCCATTGTATTGTTCCATTGTTACAGGTGAAGAATTGCTTTTGTTTTCTAAAAAAAACAGTAGCTTTGTTTCTGTAAAGACTCTGTATTGAATCAACTGGAATCAATGTGCATACAGTAAAACCTCTCTAAACTGGGCGTTCAATTTATAAAATGTCGGTCTTGGAGGCAGGTGGCAGCTTAATGCAGGGTGAAAGTCCCGCAGAAAGCATTAAGCAGCCACCTGCCAAAAAGTATCTAAATTCTTCTCTACTAGAAAATTGCAGTTTAAAGAGGTTTTATTGTATACAGGAACTGGGAAACCCTTTCAACCCTGATTTTTCAATGGACTACAATGTATTCCGAAATTCAAAAAGGTCAAAGCTACTGTTAATATTCTGGAATAATTCTTTATTTCTGTTCTATATTTAGTCCAAATTTCAATATTTAAATATGAGCAAAATAGTTACAATGAAATATGGAAAGTGGAACAGCCTAGCCATATTAGAAAGTAAAGAAACAGATCTATCAAATTCCATTAACAAACAGAGTAGACCCTGATCAGATGGCTCCTATAGGAGCTGTCTGATCTGGGTCTTCTCTGTTTGCATCTGTGTGAAGAGGCATTTATATGAAGGAAAGGGTAAACAAAACTGTAACATGACAAACATTGCAGACTCTGATTAGAGGACTCCTCTAGAAATATCTCTCATTTGGGTCTACACTGTTTGTTAAGGACATAATAACCCATTCCTTCATAGACTATTTTTAGACCCAACCACTTTGAATAAATCTACCGAAAAGGAGCATTAACTAGAGAAAAGTAAAATTTCAGAATTTTGTAGTTTGAAACAATGGTGATAAATAGAGCATTTGCTCCTATTGGTCTCTACAGTTTCTACCATTATCAAACATTCATGTGTACATGGTATCATTATTTCTTACACGTATAATTCATTAAGGAAAGGTTTAAAAGAAAATCCCTGAAACCAGAGCGACTGACATATTGTATCCTGGTAACTTGTTTCTCATCTGGATGAAAAACAAGAGCCCCTTTGTCGGAGCATTATACACCCGTAGTGTGTGCCATCGTAAGATGCACAATATTAATTTGAGTTGAAGGTTACCTTGACCTTTGACCTACTGACCTCAAAATCAATTGGGGTCATGTTCTGGCCATGACCAACCTTCCTACTAATTATGAAGACAGCACACCCAATACTTATCAAGTTATTGAGCTGACAACATATTTTAGTTGAAGGTCACTGTGACCTTGACCTCTGACTGACTGACTGACCTCAAAATCAATAGGGGTCATCTACTAGCCATGACCAACCTTCCCACTAAGTATGAAGACAGCACACCAAATAGTTGTCAAGTTATTGAGCGGACAAGATTTTTGAGAAGTTGAAGGTCATTGTGACCTTGATCTTTGACTGACTGACCTCAAAATCAATAGGGGTCATTACTAGCCATGGCCAACCTGCCTTTTATGTATGAAGACAGCACACCTTATACTTACCAAGTTATTGAGCAGACACGATTTTTTAGTTGAAGGTCACTGTGACCTTGACCTTTGACAAACTAACCTCATAATCATTAGGAGTCATCTACTAGCCATAACCAACCTTCCTACTATTAAGTATGAAGACTGCACACCTAATATTTGTCAAGTTACTGAGCAGACAAAGATGTGGCTAACGGACAGACAGACAGACAGACAGACAGAAGGACAAGCGTCATACCATAGTACAACCAAAGTTACCTTCGGGCATATAATAAAAATGTAAACCAAACAAGAGGGCCATGATGGCCCTTAATCGCTCACCTGTTCATAACAGATTAATGATTTCAATGACAGATTACATAATTTGAAAAATCTTGGTAGAAAACCATTAGATGATGCTAGATACTAAATATAAAGAGTCTAGACCTTACAGATTTGGAGGAGAAGATATTTTAAAGATTTTCCTATGAACAACTGTTAAGCCCCAGGGCGGGCCATTTTTGATCCGGGGTTCATCATTTGAAAATCTTGGTAGAGGACTATTAGATAATGCAACATACCAAATATCTAAGGTCTATGCCTTACAAGTTCAGAGAAGACTTTTAAAGATTTTTAAGAGAAGAAGATTTTTTAAAACTTTCCTATGAAAAACTGATATGCCCCTGGGCGGGGCCATTTCAACCCAGGGGACATAATTTGAACAATCTTGGTAGAAAACTATTAGATAGCGCTACATACCAAATATTAAAGGTCTCTGCCTTACAGTTTTGGAGAAGAAGATTCTTAAAGCTTTTCATATGAAAAACTGATAAGCCCCAGGGTGGGGCCATTTTTGACCCAGGGGTAATAATTTTAATAATCTTAGTAGAAAACCATTAGATGATGCTACATACCAAATATCAAGGGCCTAGACCTTACAGTTCTGGAGGAGAAGATTTTTAAAGATTTTCCTATGAAAAACTGATAAGCCCTTGGGCGGGGCTATTTTTGGTCCGGGGATCATAATTTTATTAATCTTGGTAGAGGACCATTAAATAATGCTACATACCAAATATCAAAGGTCTATACCTTATAATTTTAGAAGAAGATTTTTAAAGATTTTCCTATAAAAAACTGATAAGCCCCGGGGCGGGGTCATTTTTGTCCTGGGGGTCATAATTTGAAAAATCTTAGTAGAGGACCATTAGATCATGCTACATACCAAATACTAAAGGTCTATTCCTTACATTTTCAGAGAAGAAGATTTTTAAAGATTTTCCTATGAAAAACTGATAAGCCCCGGGGTGGGGCCATTTTTGGCCCAGGGGTCATAATTTGAACAATCTTAGTAGAGGACCAATAGATCATGCTACATACCAAATATCAAAGGTCTATGCCTTACAGTTTCAGAGAAGAAGATTTTTTAAGATTTTCCTATGAAAAACTGATAAGCCCTGGGGCGGGGCCATTTTTGTCCTGGGGGTCATAATTTGAACAATCTTAGTAGAGGACCATTAGATCATGCTACATACCAAATACCAAAGGTCTATGCCTTACAGTTTCAGAGAAGAAGATTTTTAAAGATTTTCCTATGAAAAACTGATAAGCCCCGGGGCGGGGCCATTTTTGGCCCAGGGGTCATAATTTGAACAAATTCAGTAGAGGACCATTAGATAATACTACATACCAAATATCAAAGGTCTATGCCTTACAGTTTCAGAGAAGAAGATTTTTAAAGATTTTCCTATGAAAAACTGATAAGCCCTGGGGCGGGGCCATTTTTGGCCCGGGGGACATAATTTGAACAATCTTTGTAGAGGACCATTATACCATGCTACATACTAAATATCAAAGCTCTTGGCTTTGTAGTTCCAGAGAAGAAGATGTTTAAGTAAATTGTTAACGCCCGCACATACGCACGACGCACGATGCACAACGCACATACGCACATACGCACGACGACGGACGCCGGACATAGGATCATCCCAATAGCTCACCTTGGCACTTTGTGCCAGGTGAGCTAAAAATGTGTTCAGCGCATGCTAAAGGTAGAATGCACTTACATTTGCAATGTAATTGCTTGCATTTAAATCTTCCATACTTAAGTACTAATACATGTTCTTAAGGAACTCACCTTAAGGTTCTATTTTTAGACTGTTATTGCTTTTGAAGCACCTTCTTGTCTTTGAAGAATGTCTATGAAAGAATACTTTTAAGTTTAAACCTTTGTCCAGCTATTCAATCCAAATGGCATTTAATGCAAACAGTTTTGATTAAAATGAGTCAATGAGTAATTGAGGCTAATTCAGTAATAAATCTAATCAGGATCAAAACTTGCTGATACAAATAAGGAATAAGAAGTAAATTAACCCTTTCCCTGTTCTATATTTAGGCCAAATTTCAATGCCTACTGAATATTCAAAAAAAAGAGTTATACAGAAATATGGAAGGTGGAACATTGTAGATATTTTAGAAAGCAAAGAAATAGATCTATCAATTTCTATAAGCAAACAGAGCAGACCCTGATCAGACGGCTCCTTTAGGAGCCGTCTGATTTGGGCCTACTCTGTTTGCAAATGCGTGAAAACAAGTGTATATGAGGGAAAGGGTTTAAATAGCATTGCATTAGAGAGCTTGGGAATATATAATTTTTCACAGCAAAATAAGAGTTAGCTCTTTCCCTCATACACCTTTATAAGAGACAGTAGACCCACAGGAGCCGTCTGATCAGGTTCTGCTCTGTTTGATTATGAAATTACAATAGATCTGAGTCATCTGACTCTACAGTTTTAGCCAGAACATCCTAAAGTACAATATGCCATAATATTTCAGCTAATAACTATTCATGATGTCATTATTTCTTAGATGAATATTCAAAGGGTTAGGTTAGCTTTTGGGCAAACAAATGTTAGACTGATATGATACAAGTGAATCAGTTACTAATGACTACACCACATTTAATTGTTAACCCATCCCCTCATATTGACGACTTTTGACGACTCTGTAAAAGTCATTTTTGTGAAACCATTGTGATAAATAGAGCATTTGCTCCTATAGGAGCAAATGCTCTATTTATCACAATGGTTTCAAACTACAAAATTCTAAAAGTTTCATTTTCTCTAGTTAATGCTCCTTTTTGGTAGATTTATTCAAAGAGGTTGTATCTAAAAATAGCATATGAAGTAATGGGTTAACAATGTACATCCAGATGATAAATCCAGTAACACATTGCAAACAGAGTAGACCCAGATCAGACAGCTCCTGTAGGAACTATCTAATCAGGGTCTGCTCTATTTGCTTATAGAATGATGTAGATCTGATTCTTCGGTTTCTGGCATGACTAAAATTGTTCTTGTTCATATGTGATTATAAAAGTTCAGTTAATCAAAATTGATACACTTATTAACCCTTCGCTTGCTATTCATGTCAATATACCTACCTGTAAATAGTGAAGACCTAGATGAGACAGCTCCTGCAGGAGCTGTCTCATCAGGGTCTGCACTATTTACAACTTGATTGTGCAACCAGTGCACTCCACAGCAGTGATTGCACCGCAAAATACTTGTACACAGTGAAGAGATATGTAATTATACAACAGGACATGGGTAAAGAAGGAGAAATGTATTTTAAAATTCAGCAAGCGAAGGGTTAATTCTTACATAAGTATTCATCTGGTAAAGGGTTAAGAGATTAAAGAGATTCATTTACTCATTACTTCATGAATATGCATGTAAATAACAATGACATTGTTAATATTAAATATTGGTTGATTATTTTTTTATAATGTTATATCTTTTTCAGCTCTGGAAGAAACTGTAGAATCAGATCTATATTATTCCTTTACCCTTTCCTCCATGAGTATTCATGTACGAAATAATGATGATGTCGTGAATATTAAGTAGATTAATTTAATGTGTTATAATAGCAAATTGACACAGGAATGTTTAGCCAAGGCAGAAACTGTACAATCATATATATATCATATAAGCAAACAAAGCAGACCCTGGGTCTACTCTGTTTGCAAAGGCGTAGAAAGGCGTATTCATGGAGTAAAGGGCTAAGCAAACAGAGCAGACCCTGATCAGATGGCTTCTACAGGAGCTGTCTGATCTGGGTCTACTCTGTCTGCAAAGGAGTAAGACATTCATTAACAGAACTCTCTTCACTACACAATACTCTGTGTGAGGAAGAAATGGTGCTTGCTGAAGCTGAAGGTCATAAACCTTTATCATGCTTTTGAATTAAATAATTATACATGTATTTGTGAAAATATCTATACATCTAAGAGGAAAAGTAAAGTATTGCACTGCCAAGTGTCTCACCAGGTTCCAAGGTTTATAAAACTTCTGAGTCTGAGTCTGAGATCATTCTCAAGTATCTGATTGGTCAGATGCTTGAGAATAATCTCAGACTCAAGAAAAATGTTTTATAACCTCGAGGCCAGGATCCAACCTTTTTGACACTCACTTGGACTGTGTACATGGAAACAAGCAGATTGAGCGGAAAAACAGCTTTGAAGCAGATGGCATCTTTCAGCAAATGACAGTAACTTAGAGAGGTAATATATGTTGCTAAATTAGAACTATAGTACCTGCACCTGCTGGGAAAATTAATTAAATGAAATGCAGCCTTGCATTGCAGACATTGCATCACAAAATGCCTGTAAAGCTGAGAGCTTACTGCATTAAACCTTTACATGCTGGAAAAATAAAATCTGCTACAACCCAGACAGGACCTGTTATAATTTGGACTAATAATGTTTAGGCTTTGAAAAACTATCTACCAGACAGCTTGGATCCTGATGAGATACCGAGCTACTCCGAGTCTCATTTGGATCTAAGCTGTTTGCAAATGCCAGTCAGGTCACGCCTTAATCCTTTCCTCCATAAATACGCCTTTCTATGCCTCTGTAAAAGTCACTTTATGAAACCATTGTGATAAATAGAGCATTTGCTTTGCTCCTATAGGAGCAAATGCTCTATTTATAACTACAAAATTCTAAAATTTTACTTTTCTCTAGTAAATGCTCCTTTTGGGTAGATTCTTTCAAAGAAGTTGGGTCTAAAAATAGCCTATGGAGGAAAGGGTTAAGCCTGAGAAAGGTTAAATTTTGTATCCTGTTGCATCTGTTGTCTGCTGCAGTTTTAGAAATTCATGTTTCTTCCATTTTTGTTCAATAATTCAATCAGTGTTAACCCTTTACTCCATAAATATGTCTATCTACTACTTCACAAACAGAGTAGACCCAGTTCAGACAGTTCCTGTAGGAGCCGTCTGATCAGGATCTGCTCTATTCACTTATGGTATAACAGGTATAGGGTTATAAAGACACTCTGCCTGTATTCCGGAGGAGAAATGGAAGACAAATTAACCCTTTACTCCCATGAATATTTAATTAAAGAAATAATGACATCACAAATATCAATTGGATTCATTTTTAAAATGCATATTAAAACATGAAATGTTTGCCAAATCATAATTGTAGAATCAGATTGTAGTATCATATCTATATTATATCATAGCAAACAGAGCAGACCCAGATCAGACGGCTCCTACAGGAGCTGTCTGATCTGGATCTACTCAGTACTCTGTTTACAAAGGCAAAGAATGGCGTATTGTTAATATTCATGTAAGAAATAACAACATCATGAATATTTATTAGCTAAATCTTTATAATGGCACACAGTATGTACATACAGTAAAACCCCACTAATGCGACCACCAAAAAGGGGCATAATTCACAGTGGCAAGGGCAGGTGGCTGCTTAATGCAGGACGGAAGTTAAGCAGAAAGCTCCTATAGGAGCTTTCTGCATAACTTTCGTCCTGCATTAAGCAACCACCTGCTTATGAAAACAGCCATGTTTGTTTAAGTGGTCGCATTAAGTGGTCGCATTAGCGGGGTTCTACTGTACATGAGTTTTTGGTATTAGTAGAAACTAGAGTCAGGTCCTTTTTAATTTCATCTGTAAATAGAGCAGACCCTGTTGAAGTGTTCAGATGGCTCCTAAAGGAGCTGTCTGATCTGGATTATCTGTTTGCAAAGGTGTAAAAAGGTAAATCTATGGAGCAAAGGGTTAATTTCTGCAGGACCATGTTATGGAGAGTGTTACCCACTAATTGTTATTAGCTTTTCTTTTGTTTCACATTAACCCTTTCCCTGTTACATTTATTCCAAATTTCATCACCTAATGAATATTCATGGACAATATAGTTATAATGAAATATGGAAGGTGGAATATTGTAGACATTTTAGAAAGCAAAGGAACAGATCTATCAAATTCTATTAGCAAACAGAGTAGACCCTGATCAGATGGCTCCTCTAGGAACCGTCTGATCTTGGTCTACTTTGTTTGCAAATGCGTGAAAACATGTTTATATGAGGGAAAGGGTTAAGCACCTACCTATTTTAACCCTTGAATACTAATGGACATCATGAATATTAGTTAGGTTTTTTTGCACATAAACACAGAAAGTTTTTACCATGGCAGAAACTGAAGAATTATATCGATATTACTTACAGGAGCCATCTGCTCTAGGTCTACTCTGTTTGCCAAGGCGTAGAAAGGCGTATTTATGGAGTAAAGGGTTAAAACTTAAAAGACACCCACATTCATTCCTTAACCCTTTCCCTGTTCTGTATTCATGTAAGAAATAATGACATCATGAATATTTATTAGCTGAAATTCTATAATATAAACTTTCCAAGAATTTGTTTTTGCTTTGACAAAAACTGTAGAATCAGATCTATAGCATGTCAAAATCAAACAGAGCAGACCCTGATCAGACGGCTCCTCTAGGAGCCGTCTGATCTGGGTCTACTCTGTTTGCAAATGCCTGAAAACATGTTTCTATGAGGGAAAGGGTTAATTGAAGTAGCTGCTTTATAATCTAAGCAATATAATCCAGTGTTTTTTTGTCACAGATTCATTTATAGTTACCTTTGTGCATCTTTTCAATGTAAGTCCAAGGCCTTGATTCAGAATTCAGCAACACATGACAGTTGGACATGAACTGGTAGATTGTATCATTCCCTTCCCTCCAAAAATAGCCCAGCTCATAGTTTGCTATTTATTATCTAAGCCTGTAAAATCATATGGGGGTCCATAGAGATAGTAAACATCTATGAATCATGCTATGCAAATATTTACATTTGGTAAACTTTTATCTACATGTGCAGGCCCCAGCCCCTCTGTTTGGCTTCTATCTCTATTAAATCTGCACCATGTAATAATGCTGTACTTACATAACCTTGATACTACAGATAATGCAGTATTGCATAGTCAAATACAAGACCACTGGACAAGGTTAAATGGCAATTAACACATTGTAAATCCCTTAAGCTATTTATGCTAATTTTCTGATAAATAAATGTTTGTCCATTACACAACTTTACACTATAATGTGAACTGGTCAGTTCTATCTGATCTGATGACTTGTCCATCTTCTTTTGGACACGGAGTAAACAGCTAAATTTGATAATCAGAATCAGAGACCTATATTTACGTGTTTGTATATATATATATTCTTTATTTGAGTCTCTTCATGGTAACAATAATACAAAGTCATCACTACATCTATAAAATAACCATGCCATTCATAATTGAATTATAAGAGACTATACATATATCACATTATCATTTCATACTTATTGCACTATATCTATACAAGAACTATTTGTATGTCTCTGTTGGAATTTAGTCTTCGTTAACTTGAACATTAAAATGCAAATCTATGGACTAAAGGGTTAAAAGAGGCGCTTTTGCAAACAGAGTAGACCCAGATCAGATAGATCATAGATAGATCATAGGTGTATGAATCACATACATATAGGTGTCATTATATCTTACAGCAATATTCATGGAATAAAAGGGTTAAATAGATCTGATCCTACAGTTTTTGTCTAACCCAAGATCTCCTTTGAAAAGTTTACAGTGAATAAACATGTTCATTAACATTAGGGAAAGGGAAAAGATAATGTAACAGGGGCATGAAATATTCATTTTTCCTATAATCAAATAGATTGATGCATTGTCATGCTTTTCATCTTGGTGTCCTGATAGAACTGTTTGCGTGTTTTTCAATGTAAACTTTACAGAAAACAAAACCACCATGGAATAGAATATGAATTAACACTTTACTCCATAAATATGCCTTTCTACGCCATTGCAAACAGAGCAGACCCTGTTCAGAGTCTGCTCTGTTTGCTACTGGAGTAATATACATGCAGGTCTGATTCTACACTTTCTGCTATGACCAGACTTTCTAGTGTTCATGAACTATTAATTCATTCAGTTAATTAATATTCATGATATCATTATTTTTTACATGAATATTCAAAGTCAGTTACCAACCTAATTCATAAGAAAATGGAATCAATGTAACATTGTAAATACATCTGATGCAAATTTCAGCATGACTCTGACATTTCTACTGTCATTTACTCTGAATGAAGGGGAGAATTTCATGTAGCAAAAAATGGAGATCCATTCTCAAAGGCTTGTGATTTGGGATGGTATTGTCTGCTAATGCTAATTAGCATCCGTTCTCTAATTTAATATCAAATTCTATAAAGGCATATAAAGTTTATAATCACAGGATTTTTTATAGCCATAAGCAAACAGAACAGACCCTTATCAGATCTGGGTCTAACCTATAAGACATGAAATAGTGGAGAAGGTTCAGGCACAAGGTGGTATCAAGGATTTAACCCATTCCTCCATGAATACGCCTTTCTACGCCTCTGTAAAAGTCACTTTATGAAACCATTGTGATAAATAGAGCATTTGCTCCTATAGGAGCAAATGCTCAATTTATCACAACAGTTTCAAACTACAAATTCTAAAATTTTCCTTTTCTCTAGTTTAAATGCTTCTTTTCGGTAGATTTATTCAAAAAAGGTTGGTCTAAAAATAGCCTATGGAGGAAAGGGTTAAAACCCTAAATATAATTCACTGTTTGCAAATGTATTTACAGATTTCAGCTGTAAACATAGGACACAGACGGTCCATGTCTTCAACTTAAAATTCAAATTTTCACCAAATCAAGGCCAACTAGAGGTTTGTTTTTGTCACAAAAACAGATGTCTCCCCCTCCCATCCTCTTTCCAATACACAAGTGTAATGTCTGTAACTCCAAACTTATTAGGGTCTAATTTTAAGTCATCAAGGGCAATAACTCCAACATTATCAAGGGGAGACAATTCAAAAACCCCGGGTACACAACAACACATGCTGGTCAACATTCCTGTGAAAATTGGTGACTCTAGTACTAGTGGTTTCAGAGATACACACGACACAAAGTAAAGTTTCTCTTATTTTAAGTCATAAGGGGCAGTAACTCCAAAGTTATCAGGGGGAGACAATTAAAAAAACCCAGATGCACAACAACTCATGCTGGTGAACATTCCTGTGAAGTTTGGTGACTCTAGCCCTACTGGTTTCAGAGATACGTGCAGCACAAAGTTTCTCTAATTTTAAGTTATCATATCAGGGGAAATAACTCAAGAATTATCAGGGGGAGACAATTCAAAAAACCCAGGTACACAACAACTCATGCTGGTCAACATTCCTGTGAAGTTTGGTGACTAGCCCTAGTGGTTTTAAAGATATGCATGACACAAAGTTTCTCTAATTTTAAGTAATCATATCAGGGGCAATAACTCCAACGTTATCAAGGGGAGACAATTCAAAAATCCCAGGTGCACAACAACTCATGCTGGTCAACATTCTTGTGAAGTTTGGTGACACTAGCCCTTGTGGTTTTAGAGATATGCATGACACTAAGTAAAGTTTGTCTAATTTTAAGTCATCAGGGGCAGTAACTCCAAAGTAAACAGGGGAGACAAATCAAAAAACCCAAGAGCAAAACAACTCATGCTAGTGAACAATCCTGTGAAGTTTGGTGACTCTAGCCCTACTGGTTTCAGAGATACGCGCGACACAAAGTTTGTATAAATTTAAGTGTTCATATCAGGGGCAATAACTCAAGAATTATCAGGGGGAGACAATTTGAAAAACATAGGTGCACAACAACTCATGCTGTTGAACATTCCTGTGAAGTTTGGTGACTCTAGTACTAGCGGTTTCGGAGATACGTGCGACACAAAGTTTTTCTAATTTTAAGTCATCAGGGGCAATAACTCCAAAGTTACCAGGGGGAGACAATTCAAAAACCCCAGGGGCACAACAACTCATGCTGGTGAACATTCCTGTGAAGTTTGGTGACTCTAGCCCTAGTGGTTTCAGAGATACGCGCGACACAAGTTTGTGACGGACAGACGGACGGACGGACGGACAGACAGACAACTCTGGCAAAAACAATATGTCTCCCCATAAATGGGGGAGACATAATAACTCTGTCAATGTTAATTGCAGTTGGATGAAAATGTGAAAATACCCAAGTGATCAAGTTCACACCCTAAATGATATATTCATAGAGTTTTTTGTCAGTAATACAAATGCTTTTAAGGGTTATGCATGAAATGAAAATTTGGGATAAACAGAAGGGACTGACATGATGGAGGGATGTACAAAGGCAAATCTATTATGCCCTCCATTTAAGTGTTGGGGGTATAAAAAGTGTGTCACAAGATAACTGTTCATACTCAAGATAAAAACTTTGTCACTTTTGTAAGAAATTTGAACAATGACCTGCAATTTAGTGGGCTGCTGGTCTGTACAGTCTGCCCTGGACCATGGAGACAGAGGTGACAAAATTCTGTACAGTCTGCCCTGGACCATGGAGACAGAGGTGACAAAACTGAACCTTGCTTACGTAGATCTGTCCATAATTGATTACTCACCTTAACCAGCACAACATGTTACTTTGCTCCAAGGGTCACCAATCATTGTGGACAAAGAGCTCTTAACTGGTCAGTCCAAAGTGTGTTGACTCTTATTCTGCCGGAAAAACAAATAAAATGGTCCGCTCAAACCCTGATATGCTGTATTTTTCCAATTCCTTAACCCATTTCCTCCTAGACTATTTTTAGACCCAACCTCTGAATAAATCTACCGAAAAGGAGCATTAACAAATAGAAAAGGAGAATTTTAAAATTGTGTAGTTTTTAAACCATTGTGATAAATAGAGCATTTGCTCCATAGGAGCAAATGCTCTATTTATCACAATGATTTCAAAATATGACTTTTACAGAGGCAGGAAAATGCGTCACTAGGAGGGAATGTGTTAATGCAATTAGGAAATGATTGTCTGCGTTCCAAACAGCTTGGATTACTCAATGTCTCCATCCGGATCCAAGCTGATTACAAAGTGACCAAGTCCTGTTTGGCAGGAGAAGGGTTAATCCTTTCCCTCATATAAATGTGTTTTCAAGCATTTGCAAACAGAGTAGACCCAGATCAGATGGCTCCTAGAGGAGCCATCTGATCAGGGTCTGCTCTGTTTGCTAACGGAATTTTGACAGATCTGTTCCTTTACTTTCTAAAATGGCTACAATGTTCCATCTTCCATATTTCATTGTAACTATTTTGTCCAGGAATAGTCAGTAAGTATTGAAATTTGAAATAAACACAGAACAGGGAAAGGGTTAACTCTTCTCCTGTGAGAAAACTGATGCCAGTAAATCTTTCTGACTGCTTCATTTTACCAAAGATTTCTCTTAATTTCTTTAAAAACCAATAATCAAATCAAACAATTCTGACCCTGATGAGAAGTGATGTTATTTGTGTGTATCATTTGTATCCAAATTGTTGACAAAGGACATTATAAAGACCAGATGTGTAGTTAGGGTTAATCCATTTACGAAAGGTTTACAATATGTCGTATATTGTGTAAGCCTAACAAGTTACGAAATCACTGTGACACAGCAACACTTGTGTCCGTAATGACCCAATCAGGAACTGGACACTTGGTTTACATGACCTCGATGACCACAACAAAGCTGACCATTACAAACAACGAGAATAAATATTGGAGAACATAAATATAGGACCGTGTGTGTGACTGACCACATCATTCGACAAAATAATTATACTTTCTGTCAATATTAAGTATCAGTTGTCGATATAACTAATACCACAAAATCTGACCATAACATAAATAATACCTTAAATAGTTGTCTCATTGACTTGAAACACTGATGTGTGTTCATTTCTATGAATGAATCTGAGATAAATACTGTGAACTTATGTAAATATTGGCAAATTAGGATCAGAGCTTCTGTCATATTAAATTTTGAAATATCACACTCCAATGGTGTCTCCCTGTAAGGTCAATCAATCGCAAAAAAGCTCCATCAAAACAGAGACAGTGGTGGTTCTATACAGTATAACCTGTCTTAACCCGTACCCTCATAGGCTATTTTTAGATCAAACTTCTTTGAATGAATCGCCCAAAAAGGAGCATTTACTATTGAAAAGGAAAAGGTTCGAATTGTGTAGAATTGAAACCATTGCGATAAATAGAGCATTTGCTCCTATGGAGCAAATGCTCTATTTATCACAATGGTTTCATGAAGTGACTATTAAAGAGGCGTAGAAAGGCGTATTTATGGAGGAAAGGGTTAAGTGGCTATCAAAAACTGGTCTAATTATGGGTATGTAAAGCAGGTGGTAGCTTAATGCAGGTCAAAAATAGAACTATCACTAAAGGTGATGAATACCCCGCACGGCAGATTTGACTGCAAATCCAAGTTTGTGACACCAACTACCCATGTAACTGTACCAAAACACAAAAATACTCGAAGCTGAAGGGGAGATAATTCTGTAATGCATGCAACTAAGCATTATGAAAATTGCATCTTGCACATCTGCTATTCCTGGTTATTATGTATGGCAAGTATCAATTCAATAACTATAAAATTGAAGGAGGTGTTCGCGACACAATCTCCCCATGTTTCATGCCAAAAAATACTCATAGTTTAAAGGTAGATAATTCTACAATGCCCAGCAGTAAACACATGAAAATTACGTCTTGCACATCTACTATTCATGGTTATTATGTGTACAACATTATACAGCAAAAACCCTCCAATGCGACCACTTAATGAACAAACATGGCTGTCTTCATTGCTTACTGCAGGACGAAAGTTATGCAGAAAGCTCCTATGGTCGCATTAGAGGGGTTTTGCTGTACACTGAATAACTTTCAAACTGAAACTGTAGAATCTAAAACTGTAGAAACTGCATATCTACTATTCATGGTTATTACGTACAACAAATATAAATTGGACAACATTCAAACTGAAGGAGGAGTTCGCGACATCAACTCTACATGTTTCATGCAAAAATTACAAAAAAAAACCTCAGTGCAAGGGGAGATTATTCTGCAATGCCCATCTACAAACACATGAAAATTGAATCTTGCACATCTACCATTTGTGGTTCCTTTCTTTATGTATTACTTTAAAACTGAGTAACTTCCACCCAAAAAAATTGCATGTATAGTTTTATATATGTATTTATTCTTCAATTTTCCATTTCTTTTCAAAATGTCAAACAGATTAGATCCTAATGAGATGCACCAGGTTACTAGGCATCCAATATGGATCCAAATAATTCCCATATTGTGCCACTAATAATAGCTAGTAAAATATGATGTTATACCACAAAACCATCATTAATGACAAGATGTTGGTTTGGATTTTTAGCTGGACTGTTCACAGAAGAGTCAAAGTTATTGCAGTCAGCTTTGATATTGAGATGCTGGACATTAACACTTTACCCCATAGAAATACCTTTTAATGCCATTGCAAACAGAGTAGACCAAAATCAATTGGTTCCAGTCGGAGCTGTCTGATCAGACTCTACTCTGTTTGCATATAAAGTACAGTAAAACCCCTCTGATGCGACCACTTAATGACCAAACATGGCTGTCTTTATAAGCAGGTGGTTGCTTAATGCAGGATGAAAGTTATGCAGAAAGCTCCTATAACTTTCGTCCTGCATTTAACTACCACCTGCCTTTGCAACTGTGAATTATGCCCCTTTTTGCTGTTCGCATTAGTGGGGTTTTACTGTACATAATATAATCTAATCAATCTACAGCTTCTCCCATGGACAAACATCCCCTTTCTAACCCTTTCCCTCATAGGCTATTTTTAGACCCAACCCATTTGAATAAATCTACCAAAAAGGAGCATTAACTAGAGAAAAGGATTTTTTTTATAATTTTGTAGTTTGAAACCATTGTGATAAACAGAACATTTGCTCCTATAGGAGCAAATGCTCTATTTATCACAATGGTTTCACAAAGTGACTTTATAGAGTCGTCAAAAGTCGTCAATATGAGGGAATGGGTTAAAGGGTTAATCAAAAAGGGCAGCAGAGTGTACAAGAACAATAAGACAAGAAGCTACTAACTTTGTTTTATATTTTCTTGTCTTGAAAGGCATAAATCTTAGCTGGAAAAGTCTATGGTAACCCTTTCCTCCATAAATACGCCTTTCTACACCTCTGTAAAAGTCACTTTTTGAAACCATTGCTCCTAAGGAGCAAATGCTTTATTTATCACAATGGTTTCAGAACTACAAAATTCAATTTTTTTCCTTTTCTCTAGTAATAATGCTCCTTTTCAGTAGATGTATTAAAAGAGGTTGGATCTAAAAATAGCCTAAGAGGGAATGGGTTAAGCAAACTTAAACAATGATCTAATGACATTCGAGTCATTTCATACCAATAAAATATCAGTAATAACAATTTTAACTTTAAAATATTGCTTTGAATAGTTGAGCATGCCTTACTCTGACAGCTCAGTCTTTTGCACTATAAACCATACGTCAGAAATGTTATTTTATTTTATTGAGTACATTTCATCAGGCGATTGAAAACTGGTTTGCATTACAGTAGTGTGGCTGGGCGTAAACAAGTGTATGATACATACCGGTACTACAGTATGATACATACTACAGTAGAACCCTGCTAATGCGACCAGCTAAAAGAGGTATTATTATGGGTGCTAGATGCAGGTGGTAGCTTAATGCAGGACAAAAATAATGCAGAAAGCTCCTTTAGGAGCTTATTGCATTATTTTTGTCCTGCATTAAGTAACCACCTGCTTATAATTACACCCATGTTTATTCATTAAGTGGTCGCAATAGAGGGGTTCTACTGCAATTGAAGAGATGGGGTGGGGGCAAGGTTGGGTTTTTTTTGTACAATGATGTAGGTGCATTCTTGAGGGTATTTTGACATACCGGGTAGATACTGGCTACATTTCTGTACACCATTTTTTGTACAGGTTCAAAACATAAAATGTGCATCTAAGTGATTGCAATCCTGTGTTTGTAAAAATAAAAAGTATAGATTAACAGGAATCCAGGTCTGAAAATCTACTCTCAAGTACGTACCTTGTTTATGGTAGAGATTTAGACAAATCTAAATGAAATGCAGAAAAAAATGCAAAACACAAAACGGTACTGACAGTAGTGTCTTGTATAAAACTGCAAACATTTACAGTCCGAGAGTCAAAAAGTTTGGAGCCTGATAAGACGCCAAGTTGCTCAGCAACTTATCTGGCTCTAAAACTGTTTGCAAATAACATTAATCATAAACATACATTTATTATGATCATAACGGAATAGTTTATATTTATGACGTCAACTGGTCAAAGAAAACAATAGGCTTAAACTATAAAGCATGAAGCATATAGGTGAATACCTGTTAGGAAAAAGGAAGTAATAAACAATGTCAAACTTGGTGGTAAGCAGACCTACATCTTGCCACTGATGTCTGCAACCATATCGGCAAAAACATCCTTGTAAGGAGGTACGAAATCACTGATGGCAGATGCCATATTTCAAACTTGCCGGGCAGTGAACAATTTCAAAGGGAAGCGATAGAGCAAATGGCGGGAAGTTTTAAGTTTTTAACCCATTCTCTCATATTGACGCCTTTTGACGCCCCTGTAAATGTCACTTTATGAAACCATTGTGATAAATAGAGCATTTGCAATGGCTTCAAATTACAAAATTCTAAAAATTTCCTTGTCTCTAGTTAATGCTCCTTTTCGGTAGATTAATTCAAAGTGCTTGGATCTAAAAATAGCCTATGAGGTAATTGGTTAAGGGAATGAACATCTACTGTAGGATCTGTATTCAATTCTTTCCATCTAATTTGATTTTCAAATCTTGCAACATTTTTGTTGAGATACAGTAAAACCTCTCTATAACGTCCACTAAATTGTGTTAATTAGTTGGTATTTAGGGCAGGTGACAGCTTAAAGCAAGGTGAAAGTTAAACAGAACGCTCCTATAGGAGCATTCTGTTTAATTTTCACCTTGCTTTAAGCAGCCACCTGCATATAACACAAAATACTTGATGTAATTTAGTGACCATTATAGAGAGGTTTTACTGTAATTAAATTTTGACATTGACAGAAATATCTAAGAGTTTCTAGATATATATATATATAGGGCCTTATCCTAGTTGGGCATCAATTTTTTAAAGCATTTTCTCTTTTTTTTCCAGCCATGTATATGCATTACATGATTATGCCGTGGCAATGCCTGCATTAATTTTCTTTCATTTCATTTAATTAAAACATGAGTGTGTCAAGCGGTTTTGATCCTGATGACAACACTTTGTTACTTCATGTCTAACCTTTATCCAAACTGATTGCATTTAGGTTATATTAACCCTTTCAGTGTGGGACTCAAGTCACTAATGTCCTTTGCAAACCATGAAGGCACAGATGAGACTGCTCCTAGAGGAACCCTCTCATCTGGGTCTGCACTGTTTGTCAAGTTACACTTTTCTTAATATTTGTTAATATTCATTGTAAGACTGATCATTTTGATTTAGGAGAAGTCCGTTTGACAATTCTGCAATGAAAGGGTTAAATTCACCTGAAGTGATTACATAAATATATAAACAAATTTGTTTGTAAACGGATGATCAACCACAACAACATTATGATATGATTAACTCTAAAGTTTAAACACGTCAAACACTCCAATGACGTATTGGAAATAGTTTGAAAAAAACAACACTGTAAATACTTTGTAACCTCAGGTTATTTAGTATATGACAGAATATGATATGATATATAAAGTGAATCCATTAACTTCCGAGTCCAGTCCCATAAATTAGCCATGGGCACATCACACGTATATCTATTAACGCCATATTGTGATAACATCAAATGACACCAAAATTTTATTACAATATCTAATGCAATAAGCAGGCATTAAAACTCTTTGCATGCTACCCGTGAATTTGTGATGACCTATGCAAAAAGTTAATATCCTGATGAAACACTGAGTGAGTTGGCGACTCATCAGGATCCAAACTGGTTACCTCTTAATTTAATAGTGTTTTGGTTGCCTCTTTGACAGTGTTTTGGTTGGCTCTTCAACAGTGTTTTTGTACCCTTTACTCTTTGAAAATTGAATACATGTATTTATAAATTAGACTTCATCCTCTTTGCATATTTATTATCTCAAATAGTATTCTCGTACATATATTTTGGCAATTATTTCCAGGGGAAACTCAATCATAAAATATCCTGAGTACAAACAGTGTAAACCCTGATCAGACAGCTCCTATAGACCCTGTCTGATCTGGGTCTACACTGGTTGCAAAAGGGTGTATCTATGGTCATAACGGAGTAATGGGTTAAGAGAAATGGAAGATAACCTAACTGTGAGAATTTGTAGCAGACAACACTTATTGCAGACTAACATAACTGTCTTCAAAAAGATTAAGCCTTTGAATCCTGCATTTTCAAAGGCAATCATCATGTATCAATAGAGTTCATTCAGTTCGAAAGGGAATAATTTGCAAGGTTTTTTACTAAGAAACAGTACAAACCCTGATCAGAGGGCTCCTAGAGGAGCCCTGGTCAGCTCTGGGTCTACACTGTTTTCTCATGTCTGTAACACTCAATTTCAGCATTCTGCCATAATTATAAACAGCTTGTAAGACCTTTGCAGACAGAGTAGAACTAGATCAGATGCATGGCTCCTGCAGGTTCTGTCTGATCTGGTCTGCTCTGGTATATCACAGATCTACTTCTACAGTTTCTGTCTCAGTCAAAATGGGTCTACACTGCTTGCAAAGGCATATGTATGGAGTAAAGGGTTAATGTTCAAATGAGTTAGAGCTGCTATAACACTTTACCTGTTAACCCTTTCCTCCATAGTTTCTTTTTAGACCCAACCTCTTTGAATGACAGTACATGCCTGTCCCACATTCAAAGGGCTTAACCCATTCCCCCTTATGCTATTTTTAGATCCAACCACTTTGAATAAATCTACAGAAAAGGAGCATTACCTAGAGAAAAGGAAAATTTTTGAATTTTGTAGTTTGAAACCGTTGTGATAAATAGAGCATTTGCTCCTATAGGAGCAAATGCTCTATTTATCACAATGGTTTCAAGAAGTGGTTATTATAGAGGCATAGAAAGGCATAAAGGGTTAATACCCTGTATGTGTTTTTGTACAGATTAAAGTAATAACATGATAATCAATAAATAATCTATCCTGTGTTTTAATCTTTATCAACTACATAATACCTTTATCATGCTCTCCAATTATTGCTATCACAACATTGCTACAGGAACTTCTTTCATCTCTAGAAATTGTGAATCCGGAATCCCATCATCCAATCAAACTGTAATCCTGCTTGAGATAAGCCAATCAAAATGGGAGTCAATAATATGTTGACTAACTTCTGTTGACGGCTTTTGAATCTGTTTTTCCAAAAGTGCAGACTAATGTAACAACATAATAAATTATAGTCTGAGTGTTGCAAGACAATCAGTATCAATCATTCATTTATAAGAGCAAACCACAAAATTGTGAGCTAAAAGTCACCAAACTGATTGTGAAACCTTTCAAAGGACTAAAGCTCGAAATTTAAACTATATGCCAAGTTAACCCTTTTCTTCATATAAAATGCATTTGCATGCATTTGCAAACAAAGTAGACCCAGATTAGACATTTCCTATAGAAGCTGTCTGATCAGGGTCTACCTTGTTTGCTTGTGATATGATATAGATCTGATTCTACAGCTTTTGTCAAAGTAAAAAAGTTTCCTTGAAAAGTTAACATTATGTAAATTCAGCTAAATTAATATTCATGATCTAATTGTTTCTGACATGAATATGCAACAGTTAAAGGGTTAAACAAAATCAAGGTCATTGTTATGGGCTTTCTTCATCCCGTGAGGAGGTAAAAAGTGTGTCATTTTTTAATTGGGATAGATATAATACATGTATGGCTAATTTAATGTTTGGCCACTGTTGAAACAGTCAAAGCTTTCCTTTTGGTCTTTAAAGATAACCCGATGGCCTTTTTTGATGGTGAACACGTGAGGCTGTAATGAGATAATAGCCAAGGTTAAACTTTTGCACAACCTTAACAACACCAAGACTAAGACTTTTCATTAAAAAAAGACACAAGATATAACTAAATGACACTGTATAGATATGCAGTAGAATAGGAACACAAATTCTTCTGTATAGATAAACTGTAAAAGATTATTGTATGCGCATCTCCTCTTCATGATAAAGTATCATGTCAAGTTTCGTATGATTCCAGTCAGCAGTTGCTAATAAACCGTGTGGAATAAAAGTCAACAGACAGACCAACACAAAACTTTTAAACAAAGGGGCATAACTTTGTAAGAAAATCAATCAGCTGTAAAAACTATAATTGGATGCGCATGCCCTCTTTTTGACAAAGAATCATGTCAAAATTCATTGAATTCCAGTCAACAGTTGCTGAGAAACCGCGTGGAAAAGAAGTCTACAGACCGACGACAAACTAAAATTCAAAGGGACATAACTATGTAAGAAAATTGATAAACTGTATAACTATTATTGGATGTGTATCTCCTCTTCATGATAAATTATCACGTCAAGTTTCATACGAATCCAGTCTGCAGTGCGGAATAAAAGTAAACAGACAGACCAACACAAAATCTTTTATACAAAGGGGCATAACTTTGTAAGAAAATCAATCAGATGGACAAATTTAATTGGATTTATGATAAAGCAGCATATCAAGCTTCATTGGATTCCAGTCAGTGGTTACTGAGAAACAACACCACAACAGAACGACCGACTAATGAACGGACTGACAGACCAACGGACTGACCGACAGACCAACGGCCAAGCTGACTCCTATATACCCCCAAACCATTTTTTGTAGGGGTATAATGACACTCAATGTCCGGGAATACAATCAGATTGTTCATCAGATACAAAGCAGTCCCACAATCTTAAACCCCTCAGTAAATGACCTTGACATACTGTATTAATATTCATGGTGTCATTATTTCTTACATGAATACTCATGGAGTAAAGGGTTCAACCCTTTCATTGTGTGACACATCACTAATGCTTTTTGCAAACAGTTCAGGCCAAGATACATGTATATGGGTTTGTCCGTGTCTGCCCTGTTTGTAAAGTTACATTTTTCATTAGAATTTCTCCCTGAATATTTACAGTAAGCTTGACCTTTTTGTATTCTTTGCGAAGCAATAGAATACAAAGGTGGCGTTCCATAGCCTAACCCATGGTACCGTCGCCGGCCTGACAATATAGTGCAATTTATTGACCTGCATTCGATGGATACATAAGGTGTTCAATAGCATGGCATCCGGAACCAATCGTGGCATACTATATCTGACATGAAAATGTTTCGTAACATAAACTTTGGTTTGGTATATGCAAAAATCAACAAAACCCACAAAATATAGCAATGCGTAAGAAGGGCGCACGGATATACAAATATCAGTCACATGAAGAAATCACGTAATCATTACATGAATGAAAGTACTCAATGAGTAAAGAAGTGCACGTCAGATGATCTTATGCAAGCGATTAAGTAATCATGGCGGTGGTCTAGTGGTAACGCGCTTGACTATCAGTCCGGAGGTCCGGTGTTCAAATCCCGGTCCAACCCGAAAATTTCAGAGACGCTTTTCCGTGTCTCCCACCCGCACATACTCTCCACCCAGGGGTTAAAATGGGTACCTGTGAGGGTCACTCGCCGGTACTGCGGCTGCATAATTGCGCCATATGTTAGCAGTGCTCAATATTGTAGGCCAATGACTCAATGACCAGGGGAGTAAATGTACAGTCGGCTGAGCGGTCATTCGGACTGAAAGTAGACTATAACTAGGTACTTTACTTTAATCATGCCCATAACTGGAGTGGTAAGTGTGATAATAAGCATACAACTGGCTGAGTGTTAATACCTTCCCATATACCGTAGATACGCAATTCCTTACCAAAGTGAACTTGATTGTGATTAATCAAATTGATACCATGTAAAGAATACTGCAGCATCTACAACGCTTTGATTGAAATTTGAAATTTGGAGTAGTCCATTTGACAATTGAGCCCTAAAAAGGTTAACCCATTCCCTCAAAGGCTACATTTATTTTTTAGATCCAACCTCTTTGAATAAATCTACCAAAAAGGAGCATTTACTAGAGAAAAGGAAAATGGTAGAATTGTATAGTTTTGAAACCATTGTGATAAATAGAGCATTTGCTCCTATGGAGCAAATGCTCTATTTATCATAATGGTTTCAAGAAGTGACTTTTACAGAGGCATAGAAAGGCGTATTTATGGAGGAAAGGGTTAAGCTATGTTTAGTGAAAAGAAAATGAAATAATTTTATAGAGAACTGATACTGGAAATGAGCCCATATGGGTGAAAGAACTTATCTCATGCAAACTTTCATTCACTTATCTTTTAACACTTTACTTATACGGTACATGTCTTTGTAAACAGGGTAGACTAAAATAAGACAGCTCTTGGAGGAGCTGTCTGATCAGAGTCTGGTCTATTTGTTAATAGAATAATATACATGTAGTTCTGATTCACCAGTTCCTGCTATAGTCAATATTTCCTGTGTTCATATGCCAAAAATAATGTCATTATTTCTTACATGAATTTTCATGAAGGGCCAATACTTACTCTCATATAAACAATTGTTGGCACCTTTACAAACACAGTAGACCCAGATCAGCCAACTCTAATAGGATCTCTCTGACTAGGGTCAACTCTGTTTGCTAATTGAATAAGTTTGATCTAATTTCTGTCACAACATTCCTTTTTAATGTCTAACTGCAAAAATCAAATGAATAGTCATAAAGAAACAGATTCTTAACCCTTTACTCCATAAATTACACTTATCTATGCCTTTGCAAACAGAGTAGACCCAGATCAGACACTCCTATAGGAGCTATCTGATCAGGGTCTGCTGTTTGCTTATGAAGTAATGTAGATTTCATTCTATTGTTTTTGCCATTGCTAAAAACTCCTGTGTCCATGAACAAATATAACAAACTACATTGTATTCCTATCAATATTTATGATGTCATTATTTTGTCATTATTTCGTACATGAATATTCATGGAGATAAGGGTAAAATTAATATTCCTGGGGGAGAAAGTGTGAAACGGAAATATGATTTAAATATAGACCCCAACCTTTGTGTCAATATTTACTTACAACTCAAGTGTAGGTCTCTGCTCACTATCTTACACTAACCCAGGTCTTGTTCAAACACTGCAGACCAACCCCAAAATCTTCCTGCAGATCAGAGTATCCACTTAACACCTTTAACCATTACTGTGCGGGACACAAGTCACTAATGTCCTTTGCAAACAGTGTATACCCAGATGAGAGGGCTCCTAGAGGAACCCTCTCATCAGAGTCTGCACTGTTTGTCATGTTGCCGGTTACGCTTTTCTTTTGAAATTTAGAATAGCCCATTTGAAAACTCTTGTTGCAGACCAGAGTATCCACTAATCACCTTTAACCCTGTCAGTGCTGAATTTATAAAAGTGGAATGCTCCATCACTGATTAACACCTGAGTACATTCAGTATCAATGGGTATAATTAACCCTTTCCCTCATAGAAACGTGTTTTCACGCATTTGCAAACAGAGTAGACCCAGATCAGACGGCTCCTAGAGGAGCCGTCTGATCAGGGTCTGCTCTGTTTGCTTATGGAATTTGATAGCTCTGTGTCTTTACTTTCTAAAACGGCTACAATGTACCAACTTCCATATTTGATTATAACTGTTTTGTTCATGAATATTCAATGGGTATTAAAATTTTGACTAAACATAGAACAGGGAAAGGGTTGACAAGAAAGATTTTGAATGACAAATAGAACATACCCTGATGAAGCACTCTGATTTGAGTCTACACTGTACGCAAATGCCAGTTAACTTGTTTCGGCATTCAAAGTCTTATTTGATATTGTTTCCGTTTAAAATTACACCGATTCTATGTTTCAAATCACTACTTTTAGGTTTTGCTTGAAACCAATGTTTGATGGACAAATGAATGCTTGTAATTATGAATTATGAGAGAGGAAGTGATTATGTCAGAAATCTATTAAGGTTTAAAGATCATTTCAACAGTCTTCACACACTGAGAGGCCAATGATTCGTAAGGGTTCGAACCACTTCACTGACCACTTATCTGCCAAGTAAACTACAGACTGACCACATTTGCGTCAATGGTCTCACACCTATTGCCAAATTTGGCTAATATCATGACTGAACCAATGAGTCTGGAAACAGTAAATCTAGAACTCAAACAATCTCTTTCACCTTTCACCTGCTAAGTGCAACTTAACCCTTTCCTCCATAAATACGTCTTTCTTCACCTCTGTAAAAGTCACTTTGTGAAACCATTGTGATAAATAGAGCATTTGCTCCATAGGAGAAAATGCTCTATTTATCACAATGGTTTAAAAACTACACAGTTCTAACATTTTTCTTTTCTCTAGTAAATGCTCCTTTTCGGTAGATTTATTCAAAGAGGTTTGGTCTAAAAATAGCATTTGAGGTAATGGGTTAATTTGCATTTGCAAACAGCTTGGATCCAATCCAGATGAAACACAGGGTAAAGTGTTATCTCATTAGAATCCAAGCTATTTGACACATGGTCAATAGTTTCTCAAATGTTTTACCCTTTACTCCATAAATATGCTTTTCTATGCCTTTGCAAATAGAGTAGACCCAGGTCAGAAATTAGCACTGTGACAAGTACGAATTTGCTACCTGAAATCTTGATTTGCTACCTGCTCTGAAAGTTAGATAGCAAGTCACTTGCTTACCTTGATTTTTAGGAGAAATATAGCATAACTCCATAAATACGCTTTTCTATGCCTTTGCAAACAGAGTAGACTGAGATCAGATGGCTCCTAAATATAGGAGCAGTCTGATCAGGGTCTGCTCTGTTTGCTTATGATATAATACAGATATGATTGTACAGGTTCTGCCATGGCTAAAAATTCCTGTGTCCATGTGATATTGTAACAAATTAATCTAATTAATATTCATTACATCAATATTTCTTACATGAATATTCATGGAGGAAAGGGTTAAATGAAACTGATGGAAGTAGCAAATCATGTACATGTAAGCTCTAATCAAACTGTTCCATAAGGAGCAGTTTGATCTTGGTCTGCACTACAGTCAAACCTCTCTATGACGGCCACTAAATTACATAAAGTATTTTGTGTTAAAGGCAGGTGGCTGCTTACAGCAAGTTGAAAGTAAAACAGAATGCTCCTATAGGAGCATTCTGTTTTACTTTCATCTTGCTTTAAGCAGCCGTCTCCCCTAAACACCAACTAATTATCACAATTTAGTGGCCGTTATAGAGAGGTTTTTATTGTATTTGTCTACAATACGTCTGTCTTGCTAAATCTTTGAGGTAATTATGGCTGTGTATACATATGCCATGGCTTCTGGTACGGTAGAAATTAAACAAATGAATGTTTATCAGAATTTCAGTTCAAACATTATTTTAGGGCTGCATTCACATACAAACATCACACCCTTGTAAAGTAAACATGATCAAGTCTCGAGGTAAAATAGGTAAGCACATACAGTTATCTTCTTTCTCCATGAACTACTAATTATGATTCAAAAGAAAAGTAGGCTCTGTATGTCTGGGACCCATTTTACTAAAGATCACATTACTGAAATAGATCGTTAGTTCTAAAATACAGTAAAACATCTCTAATGTGACCACCAAAAATGGGCATAATTCTGGGTGGCAGAGGCAGGTGGTAGCTTAATGCAGGACGAAAGTTATGCAGAAAGCTCCTACAGGAGCTTTCTGCATAACTTTCCTCCTGCACTAAGCAACCACCTGCTTTAAACGACGCCAGTGGCTGTTTATTAAGTGGTCGCATTAGCGGGGTTTTACTGTACAATGATCACAATTTTCATTATGTGATCATCATATGTTAGAATTTATGATAATTTCAGTTGTGCTGCACAATAGAATGTGCTAATAGTTGCTTGTGATATACAGAAATATAGACAATGTTGCACACTGTCAACCTAGTAATCAACTTATCTATTTAGATGTCAATCTTGTCCCAGTTTAAATACTAACAAATTGCTAAATTCTACTTTGGGTCAAATATAATTTTATTGCGCAAAACATTCTAAAGGCCATTTACAGAATAAAGCCTTATCATTAGAAAAATTAGGACCAAGACGTGGAAAATGTTAACCCTTTCCTCCATAAATACGCCTTTCTATGCCTCAGACTGTAATAGTCACTTCTTGAAACCATTGTGATAAATAGAGCATTTGCTCCATAGGAGCAAATGCTCTTTTTATCACAATGGTTTCTATACTACACAATTATAACATTTTCCTTTTCTCTAGTAAATGCTCCTTTTTGGTAGATTCATTCAAAGAGGTTGGATCTAAAAATAGCCCATGGAGGAAAGTGTTAATTCATGAAGCACCACTCCTGGGCACTTCGGCACTGCAATGGCATTGTTTAACATGCACTTGGATCATAACTGGATCATAAATTCTTTGATCAGAATTGTTCTACACTTGAATTTTTGACCGGCACACACTTGACCTGGTTAGATCACCGCCATTTTGTATGGATAGAAGCTGTTGTGTAAAAATGTTTTTTTCTTCCACAATAATTTCTTGATTCTATTTCAACATTTATAAGCTGAAAACATCGTTAATAACAATCATACAAAGATATTTTTTTTGCTTCAAGCATTATTGGCAGTAAATTTATTTCTCGCTGAGACGTATGCACCACAATTCGTATCACTGCCATTGGTATTGACGCTTCCAATGCACATCGATCGATTGCTTGATCAAGAGAGACAGACAGAGAAAGAGACAGACAGACAGACAAAGATAGATATTTGCAAAACATGTTAACCTAACTCAATCTCTACTGGGAGCCAAATTGATCTGTCTGGTCTGCACAGTTTGCAAACATTAGTGAATCAATTTCAGCATTTAATCTTTGCATGCTACGTAATTTTTCATCTGCAACAATTGTCGTCGGCTTCAATTCTTAAAATAACTTTTCTCTAATTTCTTTGCAAAAATATGATCAAGATGACAAACAGTTTGGATCCTGATGAGACGCCGCATTATGCGGCGTCTCATCTGGATCCAAACTGTTTGCATAGGTAATCATAGTGTCGCCACTAGCATGCAGAGTTAAATAGTTAAAACTCTTTTACCTTAACCCATTACCTCATTGGCTATTTTTAGACCCAACCTCTTTGAATAAATCTACCAAAAAGGAGCTTTAACTAGAGAAAAGGAAACTTTTAGAATTTTTTAGTTTGAAACCATTGTGATAAATAAAGCATTTGCTCCTATAGGAGCAAATGCTCTATTTATCACAATGGTTTCAACAGGTGACTTTTACAGAGGTCGAGAAAGGCGTATTTATGGAGGAAAGGGTTAATGGGCATTCTGATGACCGTAGTCGTCCAGTAACATTGAATGTAATCAGGATCTAAACTACTTGAAATAATGATTGGATTTTTGACAGAAACAAATATAAAACCTGTTGTTTGAGTTTTGAAGCATAAAGCAATTTGGACTGAAAAAAAATGTTACCAAGTGTTCAAAGGATTCAAGCTGCTAAGTAAACACAACTCAGTTTATCAAACATTCGAACATCTGTCCAAATATTCCACACACCACAGGGACATAGATAGACAAATATTCAAATCATGATCAAACATTCATCTATCAATTACCAAGACTTAAAATACTGTTATGATATATGACGGGATAATGTTTAAATGTTAAAACAAGAGGTAGAGCTTGTATCTGAAGATTTTAAAGACAATATGGTTTGGTTTATTATAGGTCAAACATTATTTGTCTCAAATGTGATATTTGCAGAGCATGTAGACATGCAGATCACTTGACAGAATTATGCAAGATTTTTTTAAAAAATTCAATACATCTAACCACATTCTTAACCCTTTCCTTTATATATATAAACACAATGCCATTTGCATGACTTTTCAAACAGAGTAGACCAAGATCAGATGGCTCTTGTTGGTGCCATCTGATCAGGTTCTGCTGTTTCCTTATCGAGGGCTTGGTGCAAAACTATTCTAACTCCTTCACTTTGTGAAGGAGTTAGAATAGTTTTGCACCAAGCCCTCGTTATGAAATTACGGTATATAGATCAGATTCTACAGTTTTTAAATTTCTAACGTTCGTCTGCAATCCAAATTTTGATAAATTATTCGGTACAATAAGGAAATGAGATAAATAAATGCAAATTTCAAAAGAATAAAGCACATAATTATATAGAAATAGAGAATGAGACAGAGAGTGAAGTCCCTGATCAGGCGGTGTCTGATCTGGGACTGCACTATTTGTCGTGGTGCATTTATTCGACTTCGGCGGTGAAAGGGTTAAGCCAACAATTCCCTTTTAAACTTTTACCTTAAAAAAATTAACTATTTTAAAGCAATGCTTATTTAAATCACATTTCACATATAGCTCTATGATAACGTTTGCAGACAATTTGGATCCAGGTAAGACATGATGTCCGTTTTAGAAACATTAACCCTTCGCTTGCTGAATTTTAAAATTCATTTCTCCTTCTTTACCCATGACCTGTTGTATAATTACATATATCTTCACTGTGTACACGTATGTCGCTGTGCAATCACTGCTGTGGGGTGCACTGGTTGCACAATCAACTTGTAAATAGTGCAGACCCTGATGAGACAGCTCCTGCAGGAGCTGTCTCATCTGGGTCTTCACTATCTACAGGTAGGTATATTGACGTGAATAGCAAGCGAAGGGTTAAGTTAACTACAAGTATTAATGCAGACAATTGTTCGAGAAAACAAAGGTATTATCTCAGTGCCCCATCAAATATAGTTTAGTACATTTGTCACATGAATATTCAACAGGAAAAAGGGATAAAGAACATCCTATTCTACTGTTGCTGAGTGACTTCATCACATGGTAACTAGGATGTGAATATCAGAGCAAACAATACAGTATTGCCCATCAAATGAAATCTTCCCAGGATAATATCCTGAAACTTGTGAGTCAATAAGAAAAAAAATTGTTTTGTTCATTGTTGATCTCATATCATATCCTTCTTTGATTAGTTTTAAATTTGTCTCTTACTTATTCTCAAATCAACACGACTCAATTTTCAAATTAGGATTTTCTATCAATGTGTACACAGTTTGGTTTATTTTGTTCTATTATAACAATATGAACTTTATTGAAAACAATTTGACAAACAGCACAGACCGTATCCCGTTGAATGCACGAAACAAGTACAGTGCTCCCTCTCTACAACGACACCCTTTGATTGTATTTGTTGTTCAGAGGGAGTTGTTATAGGTAGGGAAAATCAAACATAATTAGCTTGTTTGCAGATCCCCAGATAAGGTGTATTTCGAGAACTAAAACCGTTATGCCTCAATCAAACCCTATGTTGTGACCACTCTTTAGAATCGTCACAAAGTGACGATTCTAAAGAGTGGTCACAACATAGGGTTTGATGGAGGCATAAAGAAAATACGATGGAAAAAAGTTGTGTCTGGAGCCTTGTTGTTTCGGAAACAGTGACATGCATTGTTGTGAGGAGGGAATCGTTATTGAGAGGGCCGTGTAGGGAGGGAGCACTGTATACTGGCATTTGCAAACAATATAGAACCAGACCAGTGAACTCCTAAAGGACACCATCTGATCAAGGTCTGCACTGTTTGCCATTCAAATTCCTCTAGAAAATGTAAGCCTTTATTCTAACTCTATAGTAAACCCTTTCCCTGTTCTTTGTTTATTTCAAATTTCAATACCTACTGAATATTCATGAACAAAAAAGTTAAAATGCAATATGGAAGGTGGAACATTGTAGCTATTTTCGAAAGTAAAGAATCAGATCTATCAAATTCCATTAGCAAACAGAGCAGACCCTGATCAGACGGCTCCTATAGGAGCCGTCTGATCTGGGTCTTCTCTGTTTGCAAATGCGTGAAAACACGTTTATATGAGGGAAAGGGTTAAACACTGATGGGCCTTTCCACTTTCAAAAGGCTAATGAGAGAGAGCACCTTTAGAAGGGCCAAGCTCTTTCGATAATTGTCAGTTACTAACCCCCTGAATGTTGGCTTTTCAAAGAAGAGTGGTCCACCATTGTTCAACCCTTTAATTGATGAATATTCATTTAAACAATAATGGTATTATGAATATTAATTAGATAAATATTTATAATGGCATATGAACACAAGCACTTTTGGCCATTGCAGAAACTCCTACTGGAGCTGTCTGATCTAGGTCTACTCTGTTTTCATAAGCATTAATTACTCCATGAATATTTGTGCACAGAAACAATGACATCGTAAATATTAATTATAATTAGATTGTTATAATAGCACATGAACACATAAATGTTTGGCCATGGCACACACCGTAGAATCACACTATATTATGTCATAAGCAAACAGAGCAGACCCTGATCAGGTGGCTCCTACAGGAGCCATCTGATGTGAGTCTACTATTTTTGCAAATTTAAAGGTGTAGAAAGGTGCATTTATAAAGCAACGGGTTCAGATATTTGAATATCTATTCACAGACAGACAGCGACCCAGCCAAAATATTCCCTGCTGACAGCCTGAAGACAGAGCCAAAGTATTTCCTAAATTTCAAAATGTTTTAAAATGACATAAAATTGAAATATTTCCAGAATTCAGCACAAGAAAAGTTCATCAACACAAAACAGTTGTCTGTTTTAACAATATCTTAATGTAGCAGGATTTTCTTGCATGACAAATTACCTGTTACAGATTTGCAGTCGATGTATCATTGAATCATCTAACAAAAGCCTGGGAACAACTTAATGGATCATGTTACAAAGGGAGGTAATTATGTTGTTGCAACTGTCATTTTCTGTTTCGGTCCTCATTGTGCGGCGGTAATTGATTGAAAACCAACATGCAAGGCATCAATAACGGACTGCTGCAGGTTGGAAGTCATCAATAACGACATAATGCTATGAACAGCATGTGATAACCTTTGCAAATAGATCAAGACGAAATGTTGAGTGACTTAGCATTATACAGTATGCCCCTTTAGCTATAGCTCTGACCTGTATACAGTAAAACCTCTGTATAACGGCCACTAAATTGTGTTAATTAGTTAGTATTTAGATGGCTGCTTAAAGCAAGGTGAAAGTAAAACAGAACGCTCCTGTCTTTAACCCATTCCTTCATAGGCTATTAGAACAGAACGCACCTTGCTTTAACCCATTCCTTCATAGGCTATTTTTAGGCTCAATCTCTTTGAATAAATCTACAGAAAAGGAGCATTAACTAGAGAAAAGAAAATGTTAGAATTGTGTAGTATTGAAACCATTGTGATAAATAGAGCATTTGCTCCTATGGAGCAAATGCTCTATTTATCATAATGGTTTCAAGAAGTGACTATTACAGAAGTGTAGAAAAGCGTATTTATGGAGAAAAGGGTTAAGCAGCCACCTGCCTTTAACACAAAATATTTGATGTAATTTAGTGGCTGTTATAGAGAGGTTTTACTGTATTGTTTATCCCTTTGATGATGAATATTCATGTAAAACTAAGGACGGTGATCATGAATACATTTATGAGAAGAAATGGTAGAAAACATTAAAGAAGACAACAATTTCCGGCCGGGAATCAAGCGGTAATTGGCCGGTGTATGTAGCCTCAGAGGAGAAATTTTTGGGACCGGACATGAGCTGATATCCGGCCGATGTCTGTTTACACATTGGAAAGTAACCCACCAATGTCCGATCGGCTTGAACCGGTGTGGACCAGATATGTTACAGACATCGGCCGGTCACCGGCTGGCTAGAACCAGACATCGGCCGGACTATATAAACCCCTGTCAGTCGCCGTGTACAACATTATAGCACGTTTCTACACAAGAGACAACACACCGCCCGACAATCGCCTGATATTTGGCCGGGCCTGGTACAAGCATCGTTTGTTGTCCGTAGGATACTCGGGCGATATTTGTACGATGTCCGGTGAATAGGCCGGTTATCGCCCGGACATCATAGGATAATCGGCCGATTAGTATTAGATGTTCGGTCGGTATTCACTGCCTCGCCGGCCCCCAAAATATTTCTCTTTGGAAACAGACGCCGTACAATTACCAGACGGTCTTCAGATTTATCACAATGGTTTCTATACTTCACAATTATAACATTTTCCTATTCTCTAGTAAATGCTCCTTTTCGGTAGGTTCATTCAAAGATGTTGGGTCTAAAATTAGCCAATGGAGGAAAGGGTAAAGGTAATTATCAGCAATTCATGCATGAATAAAAATACAATTCATGCATGAATAAAAACACAGCCTGGCTAAAATGATCCATGGACAATTGCTAGTTAGTGAAGCCTAATAAAACAGCTGACACCATGTTTCAGATCTTGAGCTACATTAACACTTTGCTTCATACAAATGCTTTTTCATGTCTTTTAAAGAGAGTACATCCAGATGAGAAGATGACTTTTATCCTGCATTAACCAGTCACCTGCCTATAAAAAGACCTCAATTCATGTTTACTAAAATTCCAGTTTCCCTCATATAAACTCATTTTCACACATTTGTAAACAGATTAGACACAGATCAGATGGCTCCTATATAGGAGCTGTCTGATCAAGGTCTGCTCTGTTTGCTTTTGACATACAGTAAAACCCCGCTAATGCGACCACCAAAAAGGGGCATAATTCTGGGTAGCAGAGGCAGGTGGAAGCTTAATGCAGGACGAAAGTTATGCAGAAAGCTCCTATAGGAGCTTTCTGCATAACTTTCGTCCTGCATTAAGCAACCACCTGCTTTAGACGACATCAGTGGCTGTTTATTAAGTGGTCGCATTAGCGGGGTTTCACTGTATATGATATAGATGTGATTCTACAATTTTTGTCAGAGCCAAAAATTCCCTTGAAAAGTTTACATTATAAAAATCGAGCTACTAAATATTCATGTTGTCATTATTTCTTACATGAATATTCAACAGGGAAATGATAAAAGGGTTAAATATAGTAGAGAATGTTGAATGACAAGCAATGCAGACCCTGATCAGAGAGCTCCTGCAGGAACCATCATATCTAGGTCTTCCTTGCCAATTAACTTGTTTCTCACATTTAACCCTTTCGCTGCCAACTTTTGCCATCTGCAAACTTTGTTGTCTGCTACAATTTCATTTTTTATTTTTCCTCATTTTTGTTGCAAAGACCATTGTCATAGTAACAAACAGTTTGGATCCAAACTTTTTGCATAGTAAATCACAGATGCAACATTGGCAGCGAAAGAGTTAACCCATTACCTCACAGGCTATTTTTAGATACAACCTCTTTGAATTAATCTACCGAAAAGGAGCATTAATTATAGAAAAGGAAAATCTTTAGAATTTTGTAGTTTGAAAGCATTGTGATAAATAGAGCATTAAATTTTGCTCCTATAGGAGCAAATGCTCTATTTAACACAATGGTTTCACAAAGTGACTTTTACAGAGTCGTCAAAAGTCGTCAATATGAGGGAATGGGTTAAAGGGTTAAATGGCTAATGGTACTTTAGGAGCTGTCCAGATTGATTCTGTTATCTAAAATTTGTAAAACATTTCCTGTATCAAATCTCCAAATTTTGCATTTCAGTCACACACAACTTTGCATGCTGCATGCCTTCTCTGATACAAGAGATACCATGTTGTTGGTCTGTATTGGATTTTTATGGCTGATTATACTGTATTACCAGCTTTTGTATTTTTGACATCATAGATGTGACATTTTGAGAAACTTTACCAAAGGGCAGAGCAATGAACGAAGTGTAACATTCAGCTAGCATACTTAATTTTTATCAGTAAATATTTGTTTTATACCTACATGTGTATTCTCAAAGCAGACCGTTCCACCATTTCCCAAATTTGATTTTGATTCTGCTGTGGGATGATGGTTGACTTTGTTGTATTTTATCTGCATCTAAATCATGTTTGCAATTACGGTTATCACTGATTTTGTTAACCCTTTCCCTGTCCTATGTTTATTACAAATGTCAATACCTACTGAATATTCATGGACAAAAAGGTTACACTGAAATATGGAAGGTGGAACATTGTAGCCATCTTAGAAAGTAAAGACACAGATCTTAGAAATTCTATTAGCAAACAGAGCAGACCCTGATCAGACGGCTCCTCTAGGAGCCGTCTGATCTGGGTCTACTCTGTTTGCAGATGCGTGAAAAACACGTTTATATGAGGGAAAGGGTTAAAAGAGTGATATAGCCAATCACTGTGTAACAAAAGAGTCCATTCAATATAAAAGTCTTAACCCTAAAATTCCTTCATATAAACACCTTTCCATGCCTTTGCAAACAGAGTAGACAAAGATCAGATGGCTCCTATAGTTGTCTGATCAGGGTCTGCTCTGTTTGCTTATGACATAATACAGATCTGATTCAACAGCTTTTGTCAAAGCTAACAATTCTCTTGAAAATGTTACAGTATAAAAACTCAGCTAATAAATACTCATTTCATTATTTCTAACATGAATAGTGAACAAGGAAAGGGTTACATGTGTTAGTGGATTCTGCATGACAAACAGTGCAAACCCTGATCAGAGAGCTCCTCTAGGAGCCATCTGAATTGGGTCTAGACTGTTAGTAAATGACAGCACATTTCCAGCTTTCAAAGGGTTAAAACTTAAAAACATAATTGAGAGGTTAACCCTTTCCCTCATATAAACGTGTTTTCACGCATTTGCAAACAGAGTACACCCAGATCAGACGGCTCCTAGAGGAGCCGTCTGATCAGGGTCTGCTCTGTTTGCTATTGGAATTTGATAAATCTTGTTTCTTTACTTTCTAAAATAGCTGTAATATTCCACCTTGCATATTTCATTATAACTACTTTTCCATGAATATTCAGTAGGTATTGAAATTTGGAATAAACATAGAACAGGGAAAGGGTTAAACTAGGTATAATATTATGAAGAGCAATATGATGAGTCTTATGTTATTGATATAGTAATTTAAGGAGCTCAGCCAGGGTAGAGAAAACTAGCTAAAAAATGGTGAAACTGCAACCCGAGTTTACTTGATCATATCTAACTTCCTTTTCAGCACAGCTATGACTTTCATTCCATTTAATATCCTTTACAGCATTGCATGAGGCTGAAATTGCATATACCAAAAGTGGTAATTCAAACAGAAACACTGTTAACTGATACAACCGAAACTATGAGCTGATCACCACATGAAAATACCTTTGGGTGTCTGCAAAGAGTGTTCCCTAATTAATTAACAAGTATCGCTAAATATTTGGACGGATAAACTTTGGCCAATAATGCAGACCCAGATCAAACTACTCCTGGAGTAAACCTCTACTTGTTACTCTGTCAGGTTAATTTGAAATTAAATTGATTCATTCAGCTTTACAAAGGACCAGAGAGAAGCGTCTTGATGTTCAAATATTTAGAGTAATTATGGCTAGAAAACCCCCCCCGATATGAAGCTGTATTGACAATCCCGCAAGCAATCAAATGACCAGTCAGCCTGAAAATGTGACACAGGCCAAATGCCCAGACATGGCAGCTAATTCGGTGGTCACTTTAACCCATTCCTTCATATTGACGACTTTTGATGACTCTGTAAAAGTCACTTTGTGAAACCATTGTGATAAATAGAGCATTTGCTCCTATAGGAGCAAATGCTCTATTTATCACAATGGTTTCAAACTACAAAAATGTACAAAATTCTAAAATTTTCCTTTTCTCTAGTTAATGCTCCTTTTCGGTAGATTTATTCAAAGAGGTATCTAAAAATAGCCTATGAGGTAATGGGTTAACATGTTTACCTCATGAATATTTTTATAAGACCATGCAAAGTTTTGGCCCTGGCAGAAACTATAGGGCCAGCTGTCTGATCTGGGTCTTCTCTGTTTGCAAAAGCGTGAAAAGGCAAATCTGGTAGAAAGTGTTAACCCATTACCTCATAGGCTATTTTTAGACCCAACCTCTTTACATAAATCTACTGAAAAGGAGCATTTTCTAGAGAAAAGGAAAAGTTTAGAATTGTTTAGTTTTGAAACCAATGTGATAAAAACAAATGCTCTATTTATTACAATAGTTCAAACAAGAAATGGGTCACAGTAGATGACAAATGCCCCCAAAGCAAAGCAACAACATTGAAATGTGTGTTGCACCATGTGACCTGAATTCCCAAGATGTACTCACAGTCCAAATTTGGGATTCCTACCTCATGTAATATAGGAAATATGATGTGGGCAAGGTTTTTCTATAAATCAGGTCAGCCGTCAAGGTCAAAGTCACAGTCACAGAGACCTGAAAACTCTATGTTTCAATGTCGTTGCTTTGCTTAGGGGGCATTTGTCACCAGCTGTGATAATTGAGTTTTTATGCACTACGACATTTCATTTTTTTTGCAGGCAATACTTGTTTGGCTAAAGAGTTAGCTCCATAAATAACCATGAAAGAAATAATGACATCATGAATATTAATTAGCTGTATTTTCATTATGGCAACAGAAATTGGTGACCATGATGGAAACTGTAGAATCAGATCTATATAATACCATAAGCAAATTCTAAGAGCACGCCCTAATCAGACGGCTTCTATAGGAGCCTTCTGATTTGGTTCTACTCTGTTTGCAAAAGCGTTAACCCATTCCCTCATGGGCTATTTTTAGATCCAACCACTTTGAATAAATCTACCGAAAAGGAGCATTAACTAGAGAAAAGGAAATTTTTTAGAATTTTGTAGTTTGAGCCCATTGTGATAAATAGAGCATTTGCTTCTATAGGAGCAAGTGCTCTATTTATCGCAATGGTTTCAACAGGTGACTTTTACAGAGGCCTAGAAAGGCGTATTTATGGAGGAAAGGGTTAAAAGGCATGTCTATATAGTTAAGGGTTAAGTATTGATCTAAATACAGGAATTCCTTTAGGATCTGCCTTATCAGGATCTGCTGTGGTTTCAAGCACAATGATGTCTAGTACGGCTTTATGAATCAATATCAACCCTTATCCCACTGTGAAAAAAATATCTGCTCAAATTTGTATCTAGTTCAATGTTGATTACAGTAGAACCCCTCTAATGCGACCAATTAATGAATAAACATGGGAGTCTTTATAAGCAGGTGGTTGCTTAATGCAGAACAAAAGTAATGCAGAAAGCTCCTCTGGGAGCTTTCTGCATTACTTCTGTCCTGCATTAAGCTACCACCTGCATCTAGCACCTAGAATTATACCTCTTTTAGGTGGTCGCATTAGCGGGCTTTTACTGTACTTCCAATTTGATCAAAAGTTTGAGAAACTATTGATTGAGTGTCAAACAGCTTGGATCCTGACGAATTACTTGACATCTCATCTGCATTCAAGTTGTTTGCAACCTCAAGTCAAGTCGCAGTTATAATAACTGGAGAAGGGTTAATAATCCTCAATTGTGGGCAAGATTTGAAATCTGTTCCTATAAAATAATTCTGAATACAATGTTAAGGGTATCCAGATCTTCTGAGATTATATAAACACTTGAATATGGCAAACAGTGAAGACTCAAATAAGAGGACCCCTTTGAGCAGATAACTATTACATGTACTTAACATGCAATGAATGTAATACGCAATAAAACATACTCAGCAAAAGAAAGGTTACTTTGAATGACAGGAAAAACTAGCCCAGGAAAGTGCGCTTTGTCTGATAAGACTTGAAATTCTGCAGAGATCTATGCACTGTGCATTTCAACAATAACAATAACCTACCTGTAAGTTGATAATAATTGGCTGATTTTATGGCTGTTGGCTTGCAATAGTCCAGACAGCCAACAGAAATGTGACCCACTGCCTGTTTTTATCTAGACTATATCCTGTGACACAACAGCAATAAAGTATGCACTGCATTGCACAGCAATAAATGAACAAAAATAAAATAATGGAAATGCATACAGTTAAAACCATTTTGTTTATGAATATTCAGTAGGTATTGAAATTTGGCCTAACTACAGAACAGGGAAAGGGTTAACCTGCCTTTGCAAACAGAGTAGACCCAGATCAGACTGTTCCTATAGGAACCATCTGATCAGGGTCTGCTCTGTTTGCTTATTGATATAATACAGATATGATTCTACAGTTTCTGCCATTGCCAAAACTACCTTTGTCCATGTGCTGTAATAACAATCAATCTAATTAATATTCATGATGTCATCATTTCTTTCATGAAGAAATGAAGCCCTTCACCTGATATAAATGCTTTTTCATGCATTTGCAAATACAGTAGACCCAGATCAGAAGACTCCTGTAGGAGCCATCTGATCAGTGTGTGTGTGCTCTTTTTGCTAACAGGATAATCTAATTCTAAAGTTTCTGTCATGGCCAAAACTTCACCTATTCGCTGTTATGAAAATATGGCTTATCAATATTCATTTATTACTCAATACATGTAGCTACACCTTTCTAAGCCTTGTCAGCAGAATAGACCCAGATGAGACAGCTCCTATAGGAGCTGTATGATCAGGGTCTGCTCTGTATGCTAATGATATGATAAAGATATGATTCCACAGCTTCTGCCATGGCCAAAATATTCTGGTACTGCTATATCATGAACACTGCAGATATGGAACATTGGTGACATCAATTTTTCAGCATCAAACTCTTGCAAGTTTAACCCTTACAACTCCTGAGGAGCCCTATCATCAGGATCTGCACTGTTTGTCATGTTATACTTTTCTTTAGAAAAATCCCTGAATTTTCACCATAAGCTTGACCTGTTTGAATTTTGGAACACATAATTTTTTATTCCATTTGACAAGTTCAGCGTTGTACGGGTTAAATATAACTCATTCCCTCATATTGGCGCCTTTTGACACCCCTGTAAATGTCACTTTATGAAACCATTGTGATGAATAGAGCATTAATTTTGTTCCTGTAGGTAATGCTTCTATTTAATGCTCCTTTTCGGTACATTTATTCACAGAGGTTGGATCTAAAAATAGCCTATGCGGTAATGGATTAAGTGGTTATTTTGACATCCTTTTACTTTTTCTTATACATGTATATAATGTAACTGAGACGCTATAAGGTATGTATGTACTATACTCTCCTTGCTGAGGAGCTTGCTCTTAATTTGGTAATGCGGTTTAAAGTGCTTGAAAGTGTTGCATTGTTAACCCATTCCCTCATAGGCTATTTTTAGACTCAACCTCTTTGAATAAATCTACTGAAAAGGAGCATATAAATTATTACAAGAAAGGAAAATTTTAGAATTGTCTACTTTTGAAACCATTGCGATAAATAGAGCATTTTGCTCCTATGGTTTCAAAAAGTGACATTTACAGAGGCGTCAATATAAAGGAATGGATTAAGCAATGGACTGTGCAGTTTCTGGCTGGATGGGTGACTGCTACGATTGCCAAAGGTACAATTGCCTAAATGGAAATGAGTTACCCATGATTATTTCGCAGCCCAAATCTCAGGTCGCGATTTCTCAAAGGGTAAGGTAATGTAAAAGCATGGCTTTTAGGTATATATAAGCTCTCTATATATACATGTATACAACTTTTGTCAGTGTTCAGATATTGAAGATGAATACAATTTCTTACTTGTCTGTCCATCATATAGAGAAATGCATAAAACTTGTATTAATTCGTACTACTACAGACGTCTGAGTGTTTTTAAATTTATTGAATTGAATTGATGAAATGCATGCAACTCTCTGTTACAAAAAGGTTAACTAAATTTGTCTAACAAGCATTTTTGTTGCATAATTCTCTAAGTAATAATAATGGATTGTGATATACATGTACTCACATTAACAAGTCAAGCTCCTAAAGATCATTGTTCATAATCATTTATTTCAGGTATATGCATGTTTAACCCTTTCCCTCATAAAAACGTATTTTCACGCATTTACAAACAGAGAAGACCCAGATCAGACGGCTCCTAGAGGAGCCGTCTGATCAGGGTCTGCTCTGTTTGCTAGTGGAATTTGAAAGATCTAATTCTTTACTTCCTAAAATGGCTACAATGTTGCACCTTCCATATTTCATTATACCTATTTTGTCCATGAATATTCAGTAGGTATTGAGATTGTAATAAACATAGAACAGGGAAAGGGTTAATAGCAATACTTAGTCATGTGATACTTGATTAGTTGTTACGTATATTTGTATGACTTGGAACTGTATCAGTTTATGTAAAAAAAATAATTTCTATTCTATAATTCTATTCTATAAACTCTCCTTGCTGTGGAGCCCGCTCTTTGGCAATGTGCTTTGAAATGTTGTGAAGTTTAGCAACGGACTCTGCAGGTACAGCTTGATGGGTGATTGCCAATGGTGCATGTGGCACAATTACAATTTTATTTCATTTTACAAACTATCATTTATAGGCAAATAGGTCTTTAACTCTTTACCTGGTAGAGAAGCATTTTTTAAATCTTTGCAAACAGAGTAGATCCATGTCAGGCAGCAACTCTAGTATCCGTCTACCGGTACTCAGAATCTTCTACAGCTGTTAGCTTATGAAATAAGAGAATCGGTAGAACCGAATGATGCTCCCCAACTGCAGACAAATTTTTAGTATGAAAAATAACAAAGGGCAATAACTCCTAAATTATGCAAAAGAGTGTGATAATTCTTGTGCACTGCACTTCTGCTCATCAAGATCAATCTACCTATGAAGTTTCATGTTGATACCTTTGTGTTATGCTCCGGACAAAGTTTAGACGGACAGATGGACGGACGGACAAAGTGGCGACTATATGCTCCCCCAACACCTTTCCTTGTTCATAAAGCCAGAGGTCCAGATAAGATGCGTAAATTTAAACATTTTTGAGAATAGCTCCTTTATTTCTACAACAAAACTCTATACTGTGACCACTCTTTAGAATCGTCTCAGAGAGACGATTCTAAAGAGTGGTCACAGTATAGGCTTTGGTGGAGAAATGATAATTTTAGTATTTGGGTACACACGTTTATCTGTAGCTCTGAATGCCATTATACAAATTCAGCTAATTGATATTCATACAGTAATTTTTCTTACATGAATATTGATCCAGTCATTGAGGGTTAATACCAGCTTAGCCGTAAACAATAAACAGGGCTATTTGTTCCATTACAATATCATGCATACAATACATCATTAAATTGGTATTTGCTGCATGTCTGGCAACTTTTGATGAATTGTATGCAAATTTTGCAATTAAAATTTGCAATGAAACAGCAGCAGTCAGCATTAATTTAGTCTTAACATAAACCTTTCCTTTATGTAAACACGTTTTCACACATTTGCAAACAGAGTAGACCCAGATCAGACGGCTCCTATAGGAGCCGTCTGATCAGGGTCTGCTGTTTGCTTTTGACATGATATAGCTTCTATAGTTTCTACAGTTTTTGTCAAAGCAAACCATTTCCTTGAAAAGTTTACATTATAAAACTTCAGCTAACACATATTTGTGAGGTCATAATTTCTTACATGAATACTGAAAAGGACACTAGGGCTAAATGGCAGATCTGATCTGTAACAGCCTATGTAAACAGCTTGCATTCTGATGAGACTCCCGGTAAATGGACCTGTAATCAGGTTCAAAACTGTATGACAGTCTAACGAAGAGTCTTATAAAAAAAATCGACTTTAAAGATTTGCAGATGGCAACTACTTTGCATGCAAAGAAAAACTGCTGAGCAGACAAAATATATTGAATACTGTAACAATGAATTTTTTTTAAAACTTCTAACTTAAATTTTGCGATGAACTTCTTAACGCCTTTCTACGCCTCTGTAGTAACCACTTCTTGAAACCATTGTGACAAATAGAGCATTTGCTCCTATAGGAGCAAATGCTCTATTTATCAAAATTGTTTCGAACAAAAAAATTCTAAAATTTTACTTTTCTCTAGTAAATGCTCCTTTTGGATAGATTCATTCAAAGAGGTTGGGTCTAAAAATAGCCTATGGAGGAAAGGGTTAAATACACTGTGATGGTGTGTTACTCTTATGCAATATTTGCAAACAGAGTAGATACAGATCAGATGGATCCTATGGGACCTGTTTGATCAGGGTCTGCTCTGTTTCCTCATGAATTACTATAAATCTGTTTCTACAGTTCCGTGCCATGGTAAAATCCCTTATTCAAAATGCCATTACAAAATTCAGCTTTTTAATATGTTACATGATGTCAATAGTTCTGTCTGGAATATTAAAGAGGGAAAGGGTTAATCTGGAATTTTCAAGCACTTAGCCCTTACTGTAAAGGACACGAGTCACTAATGTCCTTTGCAAACAGTGTGGGCTCCTTACACCTGGAGCCCTCTCATCAGGGTCTGCACTGTTTGTCATGTTACACTTTTCTTAAGAAAAATCCCTTAATATTCACAGTAAGTTTGACCTGCTTGAATTTTGAAAGAGTCCATTCAGCATAGTAAGGATTAATACTAAATGCATTTCAACACTGAATTTTCCAATGTTTAATCATCTATCATTGTTTTAACCCATGCCCTCATAGGCTATTTTTAGATCCAACCTCTTTGAATAGATCTACCAGAAAGGAGCATTAACTAGAGAAAAGGAAAATTTTAGAATTTTGTAGCCCTGAAACCATTGTGATAAATAGAGGATTTGCTCCTATAGGAGCAAATGCTCTATTTATCACAATGGTTTCAAAAAGTGACTTTTACAGAGGCGTAGAAAGGCGTATTTATGGAGGAAAAGGTTAAATTAATGTAGGGTCCATTTAGTATGATAGGATTTCAGACCTGTTAGAGGATTTGTAATGATGAACTGTGCAGATCCTGACACTCTTCACACAAAGATGATCTGACTAATAAATTTGACCTTGAAGTGTAACCTTGATCTTGACATGGAACCAATCAAAAGTTGCAGTTTCATGAGATGAGTATGTGTGCCAAATCTGAAGCTTTTACATCTAATAGATCAAAAGTTAAAGCATGGATTAATGTTTTAGAAATTTGACTTTCGACCTTAACCTTAACACTCAAAAGTTGTACTTTCAAGAGATCGAAATACACACAAAATATGGCCCAGGTTAAAGTTTTTGAAGCTTGACCTGGAAGTTTGACTTTGACGGTGACATAGCTCCACTCAAAAGTTGCAGCTTTATAAGATGAGTACACTTGACAAGTTTTAAGTCTCAATCTGTGAAAATTTATGTAAAAGTTAATGGGCAAGGCAAACAGAGAGACATGCCAAAGACAATATGATAATATCAAGACCTTGGCAGCATAAAATAATATTTCCTTCTTTTTCTCTTAGAAAAATATGACAATCAAACTGGGTCCTTGTGTGATATCAAGGATCTCCTTGACTGTTGGCTTATGACCATGACATGCTTCAGGTTCCATTCTTTCATCTTTCATCATCTTCAATCAGCTACTGTTTTGCCAAACATGAAGACGATATGTTGGAAGGTTCACTGCCCTGATATTACGTGTTTTATGCATATTGTTCATAAACATTCTGATGTTGTAACTTTGATCTTGATATTCATTTATGCTGATTTATTATACTCCACCTTGCCACAATTGTCCTGTCACGCAGGGCTGGAAAAATCCTAAAACTTTTACTTGTCCTGCCAGCTGCTCTTTTCTTATTTTACTTAAATTCAGTGTTAAATTTCTGAAATTTTACTCGTCCTGCAAGAAAGTTACTCGTCATGGTGAGCGGACGAGTGGAATTTTCAAGGCCTGCTGTGGGGTTTTGACCTAATAGAGTTTTGTCCATATTGGATTTTGTCCGTACCCCACTACAAAATATGAAGATGAAACCTTGGACTATTCATATGCCACTGAGTATGTACGATTTGTGTCAGATTATTTATCCATCTGTTCCATAAATACGCCTACAGGGTAGACTCAGATCAGACAGCTCCTAATTAGGTCTGCTCTGTTTACCTGTTTGTCTTATTCATTAGTTTCTGACAAGGTCAAAATTACCTGCCTGTGTTCATGTTAATTATTACGTGAATATTAACCCTTTTCTCCATAGGCTATTTATAGACCCAACCTCTGAATGAATCTACCCAAAACGAGCATTTACTAGAGAAAGGTAAAATTTTAGAATTTTGTAGTTTGAAACCATTGTGATAAATAGAGCATTTATGGTTTCAAGAAGTGGTTATTACAGAGGCATAGAAAGGCGTATTTATGGAGGAAAGGGTTAATGGAATAAAGGGTTTTAGTACAAGATATGCAGAGCGATATCATTGGAGTGTAGGACTGATGGATAAATGGAGTAGAACTCTCGAACAAACTCTAGAGAGCTTAGCTGATTATCTATCCTGATCTCATACCACTCACTGACTGAGTAGTTTTATTCTATAATCCCAATGACACGGCAACCATGACAGGGTTAGTTACCTGGGTGACAGCAGGCCTTAATTCCAATTAACTAAATTGGTGCTGTAATGCTGTAATTGATAAAAGGCAGGCAGGTCAATGATTAAGTCATGATCCAGACAACTCAAATGACTGCAACTTTTCACTGAAGGAATCAGACATACTGACACAGTACATATCTTTAGCCTTGGAACTTTTAAAATGAAAATTGGGCACAGCCCTGATCAAGGATAGATGTCAAATAAAATGACTTCTGATCTAGATCTGAACTTTAGTTGCTCTGAAAAAGTAGAATCTTATCAATATAATTCCATAAGCAAACAGAGTAGACCACGATCAGACAACTGTGTTCAGTCAGTAGATAGGTCTACTATAGTCTAAACCATACTTTCTAAGTGCTTTCCGAAAGGTTTAAGACTGTGCTCCAGATTAGCCTCTGGCCTATCTTAATTCTTGCAATGGTTAGTAATTTTCGTCTGTATAAAATTCATACCTACTTCATTTTCTTAAAATATTTTTCATTGATTTCTTTAAAAAATAACCAGTCAGATTTTCAAACACTGAGTGTTATTGGGATTCTGTGTAATTCTCATAATTATGAATCAATACTATTTGCAAGTTATCACATATTCACCACATTGTATGAAAAGAGTTATCAAAAAATCTGCTTAATCTCCATGTTCAGCAGGTCTTATCCACTTGATTGAAGATTATCCCCCTTTTAACCTTTAGCATGCTGATGAAATCTTCGCTAAAGTTATGGTCCCCTTGTTTTGAAACCCTTTACATAGTGAATATTCATGTAAGTAATAAATGACATCATGGATATTGATTGGCTGAAATTTTATAATACATTTAGTATATGAACACAGTTTTTTTTGGCCGTGGGAGAAACTGTTGTCTGAGATTGAAACAGATCTATGTAATTCCATAAGCAAACCAAGCAATCTCTCATCAGATGGCTCCAGTTGTATCCATCTTATCTTGGTCTACTCTGTTTGAAAAGGTAACAGGTAAAGGGGTAAATAAAACATAATTATTTTCTCCAAAGATATTTAATCAAAATGTCAAGCAGTTCTGATACTGATCATGATGAGACACCAAGCTGCTGACTGTCTCATCTGTGTTCAAACTGTCTATAAAGTAATCATGAATATCTCACAAGCATACTAAAGGTTAAATGTTTAACCCTTGCTTGCTATTCACGTCAATATACCTACCTGTAAATAGTGAAGACCCAGATGAGACAGCTCCTGTAGGAGCTGTCTCATCAGGGTCTGCTCTATTTACAAGTTGATTGTGCAACCAATGCACTCCACAGCAGTGATTGCACAGCGAAATACTTGTACACAGTGAAGATATATGTAATTATACAACAGGGCATGGGTAAAGAAGGAGAAATGTCTTTTAAAATTCAGCAAGCGAAGGGTTAAATGTTTAATCTGATATTATCACTAACTTTGCCATGACTGTTATCCTTTTATTCAGGATCAGAGAAAATCTCTCAACAGGTGTCTTTTATGTCTGAAATAGAGCCATTTTGTACCGTTTATACGCCTAATTCTCCTTATTAACATAACCTACCATTCAACATTATTATATGAAATATTGATAAACATGGAGATCATAAGGAAGTCAGGCACATATTTGAACTGAGGACAGTTTAGATCCAGATGAGATGAAGAGTAAGTTGATGTTAAACCCTTTCCCTCATATAAACGTGTTTTCACGCATTTGCAAACAGTGTAGACCCAGATCAGACGGCTCCCAAATGAGCCGTCTGATCAGGGTCTGCTCTGTTTGCTAAAATAATTTGATATATCCATTTCTTAGCTATCTAAAATGTCTACAATGTTCCACCTTCCATATTTCTTTATAACTATATATATTTTGCTAATGAATATTCAGTAGGTATTGAAATTCGACCTATATACAGAACAGGGCGAGGGATCATAAGAAAGTCAGGCAAATATTTGAACTGAGTACAGTTTAGATCCAGATGAGATGAAGAGTAACTTGATGTTTAACCCTTTCCTTCATGAATATTCATGTAACAAATAACTAGGTCTATCAGTTACAAGGTGATGAATACTCCCACACCCCCTTTCAGCTGCCTTGATCACAAATCAAACAAGGTTGTGCCATGGGCAGACAAACCGACGGACAGACCAACACACTGACTCCTATAATTATACAATATACTTCGTTTGTGGGGGTATAATGATGTCATGAATATTAATTAGATTAATTTCTTATCACAGCACATGACACAAACTCTACTGCGATTTCTGCTCTGATTGACTTGCCATGTTCGCTGCATGCACCCAAAAAGCAGTACAAAGACACACAGAAAGACGCTCTCAAACCATGTGCATCTACCACCTGGGAAGCAAGTGCAGAAGACCACTTTTGTTTTGTCAGGAGAGTACAAATTCGAACAGGGACATATCAGTGACCAACATGAGAGACAACAGAAAAGGAAAGAATGCGCGAACTCTACCCCAAAGTCTGGTCCAGCTCCTATTATCCCCTGCCAACACTGCACCACAAAATTTTGAGTGAGAATCGAACCTCTTCATCCCCAACCTACGTGCTCAGAAGTCATGATCATCTTCGCAAGCGAAAGGACGAACATCATAAAGTTAATATTTCGACAATTTTTCTTTAACTCTTTACCTGCTGAATATTCATGTAAAAATAATAATATCATGAATATTAATTAGATTAATTGTTAAAATATCACATGAACACAGAATATTTCAGCCATGTCAGAAACTATAGAATCCTATCTGTATTATATCATAACCAAACAGAGCAGACCCTGATCAGACAGCTCCTATAGGAGCCATCTGATCTGGGTCTACTCTGTTTGCAAAGGCGGAGAAAGGTGTATTTATGGAGTAAAGGATTAAAATTAATTAGATCTTTTTTTTTTTTTTTTGATAATGGCATAACTATGAACACAATACATTTTGACTTAAGATAGTTTGGATCCTGATCAGGTACAGAGTTATTTGGCATCTCATCTGGATCCAATAACAAATAACAAATTTACTGCTAGTGTGCAATGGGTTTTCATTCCAATCCAATTGATTACAAGCATTTTGATATAGCATTTGATTACGTACAGGCAATGTTATATATATATTGTTGTGCATTAGACAAGCAAAGCTATAAAAAATGATTAAAATGGCAACACAGAGGAGATGACACATTCCAGAGCATCCTATTGTTGAAGGTATGTTAAATAATATGCAAATGTATGTAACCATCCCGGAGGTGTACTCTAATCATGTAGACACTTTCCCTTTGAATGTAAAATTCTATCACTGTTCAAACTATTACCTGATAGAGTTGACTTTTTATGCCTATGTCAACAGAGTAGACTCAGATCAGACGGCTTCCCTAGAATAAGGGTTGACTCTGTTTGCTTTATAAATAATATAGATCTGAATTTACTGTTTCTTTCATTGGCAAAAATTCTTGTGTCCATATTATGCCATTATAAACATTCAGGTCCAGTAAAACATATTCATGAATATTCCTGAGATAAAGGTTAACTCTTTCCTCCATAAATACGCCTTTCTACGCCTCTGTAAAAACCACTTCTTGAAACCATTGTGATAAATAGAGCATTTGCTCCTTTAGGAGCAAATGCTCTATTTATCACAATGGTTTCAAACTACAAAATTCTAAAAAAATTACTTTTCTCTAGTAAATGCTCCTTTTGGGTAGATTCATTCAAAGAGGTTGGGTCTAAAAATAGCCTATGGAGGAAAGGGTTAAATTTGCTACATGATTTTGAATAACAAAAAGGTCAGACGCTGATCAAAGTGTTACTCTAGGAGCCTTCTAATCTGGATCTACACTGTTTGAAAATACCAATTACAATTCCTGCATTAACATTCAAGTAGGTTACAGGTAATTACTGTTTGCTAAAAGTGTAATCTGCTTTATTGTTCTCAGTTATTTTTTTCCCCAAAAAAGTAGAATAGAAATTATTTATGTCAATAAACTGTGAATTACGAGTTAAAAGTTTAATTTTCATCCCAACTGTTCATTATGGTAATCATACAGTCATTTGTTGCAAAGAAACAATAAAGCATGCATACTAATCAAACCCTTTACTTAACATAATGTAGATATGATTCTTCAGTTTCTGCCATGACCAAAATCTTCTGTGTTCATACACAATTATAAAAAAATATCTAATTAATATTCATGACATCATCATTTTTACATTAATATTCATAGAGTTGTGTTAAACCCTTTCAATGCTAATTTTTCAAAGTGGACTGGTCCCTTACTGTTTAAAGGCAGACTTCATTCAGCATGGAAGGGTATAATTTGTGAAAGGCAAATGGCAAACAGTGCAGACCCTGATCAGAGGGCTCCTCTAGGAGCCCTCTGATCAGGGTCTACACTGTTTGCAAAATGACATCCAATTAATTTCCTGCATTCCATGGGTTAAATACACTAACAAATCATAATAAATCATAAAGAGCATCAGATACTCCTATGGTACAGAAATTATGATGTGATGAGTAATGATATAGTTAGAATATATTTTAACCCTTTATCTCATGGATATTTTTTTAATTCAATTTCTGTATTTAGAATATATAACAAGAGCATCGCATGTGGGTGCCAATGCCCATCTGTTTGATTGTAACAGACAATATTAAAGTTAACGTTAAAGTTAAAAGACGTTGACAGCGCAGACGCCTAAGTTACAACAATAGCTCCTATTCTACATGTATTCTTAAAAAAAACCACAAGCTAATAAGGAAATGTATTGCCATGGCAAATAGAGAATCTGAGTCTATGACATTTAAGCAAAACCAAGCAGTCCCTGATCAGACAGCACCTACTGGGTCAACTCTGTTTCCAGGGGAATAAAAATGCATGACTGTAGGGTAAAGGGTTTTGGAACTTTTTACATGCGTAGTAAATGTCTGCATAAAAACATAAAACGCTGCTCAAGTATTCAAAAAGTTACCGGTAATCCATGAAGCAATGAATTTTGAAATTTTATAGCATTTGATTTGATTTATCAATGAAAATGCATGCTGAGGTCCAGATAAGATGCGTAAATTTAAACATTTTCAAAAATAGCTCCTTTATTTCTCAACCAAACCCTATACTGTGACCACTCTTTAGAATCGTCTTGAAAAGACAATTCTAAAGAGTGGTCACAGTATAGAGTTTGGTGGAGAAATGACGATTTTAGTATCTTGGTACGCACCTTTATCTGCATCTCAGTACATTTGTAATCTAAAGCTTATTCATGCTGAAAGCTAACACTTATCCTGAAAAATGTCATAGGCTTAACCCATTCCCTCATAGGCTATTTTTAGATCCAACCTCTGAATAATCTACCGAAAAGAAGCATTACTAGAGAAAAGGATTTTTTTTTTAGAATTTTGAAGTTTTTAAACCATTGTGATAAATAGAGCATTTGATCCTAAGGAGCAAAATTTTATGCTCTATTTATCACAATGGTTTCCAAAAAGGGACTTTTACATAGGCCTAGAAAGGTGTATTTATGGAGGAAAGGGTTAAAACTCTTTCCTTATGAATATTCATGCAAGAAATAATGTAAACAATACTGTATTTAATATTATTAAGCTTAGCTTTTATAATGTCGTTATGTACAAAGGAATATTTTATCATGGCAGAAATTATCAGATCAATAGTAGGATCAGATCAACATCATCACAAGCAAACACAGCAGACACTGATCAGACAGCTCCTACAGGAGCAGTCTGATCTAGGTCTACTCTGTTTGTTTGCAAAAGTGCCAAAAGGCATTTTATGAGGTGATGGGTCAACCTTCATTTGCTTAATTTTAAAATTTTGTTTACTTACACGAAGTATCTCCATCAAACACTGAGATTCTCTATTGTCTGCTCTGGAATCAAGCCATCTGCATATATGGCAGCCATGTTGTAACTGGCAGGTAAAGAGTGATCATTGCCAGGGAGAGAACTGTAGGACACAGTGCAGGAAACCACTGATCTGGGTCTACAATGAACGAAACGTATACAGCAAAAGCACTTTAACACTTGATGAATATCCATGTAATACACTGCACATAATGAATACATTAGATTAACTTTTATCATGGCACATGCATACAGGAATTTTTGGCCTTGGAAGAAACTGAAGAATCATATCTATATTATATTATAAGCAAACAGAGAGCCGTCTGATCTGGGTCTATTCTGTTTGCAAAGGCACAGAAAAGCGTAACTATGGAATAAAGGGTTAACAAAGAAGCAAAGGGAGACAATCTTGATCAGTCCACTGCAACAAGAGCTCTCTGATCTGGATCGACTCTGTTTGCAATAGCATTCAAAGGTGGTATTATTAAGTTAATGTTCACTCTTTGTATATGCTAGCAATGATATTGTGGTCACCTATACCAACAGCTTGGATCCAGATAAGACACCAGTGTAACTTGGGAGTCTCATCAGGATCCCAACCAATTATCTAACCCTTTCCTTCATATAAACACTAAATTTTTCACACATTTGCAAACAGAGTAGACCCATATCAGACGGCTCCTAGACTAAGGAGCTGTCTGGTCAGGGTCCGCTCTATTTGCTTATGGCATTATATAGATCTGATTCTGTAGTTTCTACCAATACCAAACACCCTGGTGTTTAAACACCATTATAAAACATCAGCTAAATAAATAATCAGGATTGTCATTATTTCTTACATGAATACTCAACAGGGAAAGAGTTAACAAAATAACATTTTTACTGCTTTTTGAAGAGAGAATGATGAGCATTCAAAATTGCAGCAGATATTGATTTTTACAAACAACAATTTAACACTTTCCTTCATATAAACATGTTTTCACACATTTGCAAACAGAGTAGACCCAGATCAGACGACTCCTATAGGAGTCGTCTGATCAGGGTGTGTTCTGTTTGCTAATGGAATTTGAAAGCTTTAGTTTGTTTTTTTACTAAAACCAAAATGGCTACAGTGTTCCACCTTCCATACTTCATTATAACTATCTTGTCCATGAATATTCAGTAGGTATTGAAATTTATAATAAACACAGAAGAGAGAAAGGATTAAGTTAAGAAAAGCTTGCAGAGTTAATTTACACTTAAAATCGTACAAAAATGGTTTGATGCATACAAATATTTATAGATAAAAAAGCAAACTAGCTGCAAGCAGAAAACAAAAACAACCTGTCAATTTTTTTTAGAAAATAAAAACCTTTAGGGAAAATATTTTAAAAGGTTAATGCCAGTATGATATGTAAATAAACTTTCTCAGATTTTGAAGAAAATTACAGGCTGTACAAACAGACACATCTAAATATAATTCTCTATGTTTTGCAAACTGAAACTGCATCTCCATTTTGTTTATCTGCTCAACTCTTTACTCCATTAATACGCCTTTCTATGCCTTTGCAAACAGAGAAGACCCAGATCAGACAGCTCCTATAGGAGCCATCTGATCAGGGTCTACTCTGTTTGCTTATTGTATATATTGATCTGATCCGACCATTTCTGCTTTGGCAAAAATTTCATGAGTTAAAATTAATCTAATCAATATTCATGATGTCATAACTTCTTTCAAGAATATTCATGGAGTAAAGGGTTAAAACATTTAGTAATGAATATTTATGCGAGAAATAATGAATGAACCCTAAGTTTGTAATAGCATCATGAACAAGGGATTTTGTACCATGGCAGAAGCTGTAGAAGCATATCTACTGTAGTCAAACCTCTCTATAACGGCCACATAAATTGTGTTAATTAGTTGGTATTTAGGGCAGGTGGCTGCTTAAAGCAAGGTAAAATTAAAACAGAACACTCCTATAGGAGCGTTCTGTTTTACTTTCACCTTGCTTTAAGCAGCCACCTGCCTTTAACACAAAATACTTGATGTGATTTAGTGGCCGTTATAGAGAAGTTTTACTGTATATCGTTTCAACAGACCCTTATCAGAAGTCTACTACTGGAGCCCTCTGATCTGGGTCTACTTTGTTTGCAAAGGCATCAAAAGACACCTATGGGAGGGAAAGAGTTAACCCCTTACTCCATGAATATTCATGTAAGAAATAATGATATGATGAATATTAACCCTTTCCGCCATAAATACGCCTTTCTACACCTCTGTAATAACCACTTCTTGAAACTATTGTGATAAATAGAGCATTTGCTCCTACAGGAGCAAATGCTCTATTTATCACAACGTTTCAAACTACAAAATTCTAAAATTTTACTTTTCTCTAATAAATGCTCCTTTTGGGTAGAATCATTCAAAGAGGTTGGTTATAAAGATAGCCTATGGAGGAAAGGGTTAATTAGATTCATTGTTATACTAGCACTTGAATGTTTGGTTATAGCAGAAACTGTAGAATCCTATCTATATTATACATGTAGCATAAGCAAACAGAGCAGACCCTGACCAGATGGCTAGAAAGGCATAATTATGGAGTACAGAGTTAAAATGAAGATTCAAGCTGATTTGACACCCAGTCACCCTCCTCCATTGATTTGTAAAGCTGAATAAGTCAATTGGGTACCATTTTGATAATTTTAAATTAGATTGATATAGTAGCGAAACATGCAGCAGTTTGAGCTGGATCTACACTATTTAAATATTGAGCTTGTCCAAATACGTAGAACAATCAGAGTATTTGAGAGATGGTGTAGTGTACATAACATCTTTTTATGGCTATTGAAAAGGGTTTTTAACCCATTCCCTCATAGGCTATTTTAAGATCCAACCTCTTGGAATATTATCTACCGAAAAGGACGATTAACTAGAGAAAAGGACTTTTTTTTAGAATTTTGTAGTACTGAAACCATTGTGATAAATAGAGCATTTGCTCTATAGGAGCAAAATTTTAAAGCTCTATTTATCACAATGGTTTCAAAAAGTGACTTTTACAGAAGCACCAAAAGGTGTCAATATGCAGGAATGGGTTAAGTGACAATATTCTGTAAAAGCCATTATCTGCATTCTTACACCCAGACAAGTTCCATTCCAAATGTTACCTTTCATAACCCTTGGCAAATTAAGTACACATGTCTGCTAATATTGTCGTCTGCAACATTCTGCAAACTTGAATTATTCAATTTTTAAGAAAAAGAGTCTGATCTCAAATCAGGCACACACAGTGTGGAGCCTGATCTAGATCAGATATGGTAAACTGTTCACTTGACGATGATACATTGGTAACTTCTATAATATATCCCATGATGATGACTTCTATATGTCTCAGGATGATACATTGGTAACTTCTATATATCTCAGGATGATACATTGGTAACTTCTATGTCTCAGGATGATACATTGGTAACTTCTGTGTCTCAGGATAATACAGTGGTAACTTCTGTATGTCTCAGGATAATACATTGGTAACTTCTATGTCTCAGGATGATACATTGGTAACTTCTATATGTCTCATGATGATACAATGGTAACTTCTATATGTCTCAGGATGATACATTGGTAATTTCTATATGTCTCAGGATGATACATTGGTAACTTCTATATGTCTCAGGATGATACATTGGTAACTTCTATATGTCTCAGGATGATACATTGGTAACTTCTTTGTCTCATGATGATACATTGGTTACTTCTATATGTCTCAGGATGATACATTGGTAACTTCTATATATCTCATGATGATACATTGGTAACTTCTATTTGTCTCAGGATGATACATTGGTAACTTCTATTTGTCTCAGGATAATACATTGGTAACTTCTATGTCTTAGGATGATACATTGGTAACTTCTATGTCTCAGGATGATACAGTGGTAACTTCTATATGTCTCAGGATAATACATTGGTAACTTCTACGTCTCAGGATGATACATTGGTAATTTCTATATGTCTCATGATGATACATTGGTAACTTCTGTGTCTCATGATAATACATTGGTAACTTCTATATATGTCATGGTGATACATTGGTAACTTCTATATATCTCATGATGATACATTGGTAATTTCTATGTCTCATGATGATACATTGGTAACTTCTATGTCTCAGGATGATACATTGGTAACTTCTATGTCTCAGGATGATACATTGGTAACTTCTATATGTCTCAGGATGGTACAATGGTAATTTCTATATGTCTCAGGATGATACATTGGTAATTTCTATATGTCTCAGGATGATACACTGGTAACTTCTATATGTCTCAGGATGATACATTGGTAACTTCTATTTGTCTCATGATGATGTTAGCAGCCATATTTCTATTTGTTATTATGAGTTTTTGAAAGGCATGGAAGAAAATTACCTCAAGTAGTTACAGTTAAACTAAGATAACAGATTCAACTGGTTTCACGATTTTGAAGAAAACAAAGAATTTTTCTGTTTCTTTGCATATTCCGAACAATCAACCATTTTACAAAATGTTATCTACAAGCCTTGTCTGTTTAAAAATCTACGAGGAAATGAGTAAAACATGCTTGAAGCATCTGGTAAAGGAATTTGACTACACTGCATGCTTTTTAAAAACCATTCATCATTCAGCACAGCTTTTACATGTGGTAAGTGATAATGTTTTGCACGTGCTGCATCTGGCAGGTATGTGTCCATCATTGCCAAACCACATATCAGCAGCCTCAGCTCTCTGAACATTAACCCTTTACTCCATGAATATTCATGCAACAAGTAATGACATCAGGCATATTAATTAGATTAATTGTTATAAAATAGCACAATGACACAAGAAAGTTTGGCCAAGGCAGAAGGTGTGTAATCATATCTCTATCATAAGCAAACAGAGCAGACCCTGATCAGACGGCTCCTATAGGAGCCATCTGATCTGGGTCTACTCTGTTTGCAAAGGAGTAGAGAAGCATATTTATGGAGAAGAGGGTTAAGTAAGGAATGTCTTTAGAAAATTGTCTTCTACAATTCTTATTGCAGATTTTCATCATATTTGTAAAACAAGAGGCCCATAATGACCCTGAATCGCTCATCTGGTTAGTATGCCAAATGATCTATCATGTACATCTGCATGTTTGATCAACTCCATTCTGAACTTCAGTGGAAATTTAATGTTATTTAAGGAAATTATTCACTGTAATTAAGTCAAAACATTTATAAATTTTTGCTAGAGCACCATCCAGTGGCTTAATTAGGACATATCATTTAAAGAATTATTTGTTAAAATCTATTTTACATCATGCAATCTACTTTTGCCATGGATCAAAACCATTTACCAGTAATTCCTCAAGCAAACAGGGCAGATCCCAACCTTCTGATTTTGGTCTATTCTGTGTGCAAAAGGGGTTAAAAGGTGTCCCTATCAGACAAATGGTCTTAACCTTTCCAGTGCAGGATTCAAGTAAAAAATGACCTTTGCAAACAGTGTAGACCCGGATGAGAGGGTTCATAGAGGTGTCCTGTCGTCAGGGTCTGCACTGTTAGTCCATATTACACTTTTCTTTGAAAAATCCCTGAGTATTCACAGTAGGCTTGACCTGATTAAATTTTGGAATAGTCTATTTAACAATTCAGCATTGAAAGGGTTAAGTCTGCTAAACATTTTATGCACAGCTCACAAACATTTCAATTTAGATATTGTAAGATGCACATAATACTGTGCTATCATAATTTTCCTGTAACAAGTTAGAAATAACAGACAACACCATAAAATTTTATATACAAAAACACATACAGCCTTGAAATGTCCTTGTAAATAAGCAGGATAATTAATATTCTTGTCAGGAAACAGTGGTCTTTCTCCACTAACCAGACCCTCTCAAATGAAATATGCATTGCAATATATTATTCAGACATACAGCTGCAGGTCGTCAGATGGCCACAGTCATTAGAGTTAATGAAAAGTTTGCTTATCCAGCTACTGAAGACGTTGTTAACACTTAACCTCTTCAGTACTCTGATTGTTTGTGCTGAATATCTCGTCCTTACCTGTCCATTAATTAACCCATTCTCTCATAGGCTATTTTTAGATCCAACCTCTTTGAATAAATCAACCGAAAAGGAGCATTTCCTAGAGAAAAGGAAAATTTTAGAATTGTGTAGTTCTGAAACAATTGTGATAAATAGAGCATTTGCTCATTAGGAGCAAATGCTCTATTTATCACAATGGTTTCAAAAAGTGACTTTTACAGAGGCGTATTTATGGAGGAAAGGGTTAACCATTGGACCAAGATCATAGGGCGCTTAGAGAAGCCCTCTGGTCAGAGTCTGCACTGTTTGTTGTTTAGAATCCTCTAGCAGGTTTAAGCCTTTCATACAGTGTGGACTCTACCGTTAAACATTGATGGGCTATTCCACTCTGAAAATTCAATGTTAACCCATTCCCTCATAGGCTATTTTTAGATCCAAACTCTTTGAATAAATCTACCAAAATTTTAGCCGTAAAAAAGGAGCATTAACTAGAGAAAAGGATTACTTTAGAATTTTGTGGTTTGAAACAATTGTGATAAATAGAGCATTTGCTCCTATAGGAGCAAATGCTCTATTTATCACAATGGTTTCACAAAGTGACTTTCACACAGACGTCAAAAGGCGTCAATATGCAGGAATGGGTTAAAGATCTTTAGCATACAATAAATAAATTTGCAGTTACCATTGAAAGTATTTCTGGTACAGATGCTGCATTGAGTAACCGGGCGTCTCCTCAGGATCTGCTACTTCATACTAAGATTGAGTGTCTGAAAAAATATTGTGATGAAGGTTAACCTGAAATTACATGATGGATATTCAAGACATAAGGACATCATGAATATTAATTAGATGATAATTTTTTATCAAAGTGTAAAGCAAACAGAGTAGACCTTGTACAGAGAGCTTATATAGGACTGTCTAATCCTGCTAAAGGTTACATTAATGCTAAATGCAAACAGCTTAGATCCAGATGAGATGCAAACTACCAGTATCTTTGAGTCTTGACATCAGGATCCAAGCTGTTTGACACTATTTGACACTTTGTCAATAGTTTCTCAGAAGTTTGAATGAAAGTAAGTGAAAAGTGCAACAGATCAGAGTTCCAGCTGACATCAGCAGTTACAGCAGGCTAAAGGTTAACCGGGCATTCCCTCATTGGCTATTTTTAGATCCAACCACTTTGAATGGAGCATTTACTAGAGAAAAGGAAACTTTTAGAATTGTGTAGTTTAGAAACCAGAGTGATAAATAGAGCATTTGCTCCTATTTGCTCCTATGGAGCAAATGTTCTATTTATCACAATTATTTCAAAATGTGACTTCAACCCTTTCCTCCATAAATACACCTTTCTACGCCTCTGTAAAATTCACCTGTTGAAACCATTGTGATAAACAGAGCATTTGCTACTGAACCTCTTTCGAGTTGAAGCTTAACAAAGGCTTTTTTGCATTAAAACTTCTTGTTTAACCCTTTCCCGTATGGACTATTTTTAGATACAACCTCTTTGATTAAATCTACCAAAAAGGAGCATTAACTAGAGAAAGGGAAATTCTCAGAATTTTGTAGTTTTGAAACCATTGTGATACATAGAGCATTTGCTCCTATAGGAGCAAATGCTCTATGTATCACAATGGTTTTACAAAGTGACCTTTACAGAAGCATCAAAAGGCGTCAATATATGGGAATGGGTTAAAACAAATGGTAGTCAAACTGATCTATCCTGATGAAGCGATGCCTGGAGCGATTATTGCTGTTTAATTTGTCTATATCACCCTAAACTCTTGGTACTCTACCAACAATCTCTTGATAAAATTTATGGAAACAATTTGGATTCTGATGAGATACCTAGTAAATTTTACCTTTTAATATCTGACTGAATTTTGATTAGAAATGAAAGAATAAATGACTTAAATAATGAAATAAAACGAACTGCTAGCAGTTGACAATATTATTTAAAATACATTTACACACATATATATATATATATATATATATATATATATATATATATATATATATATATATATATATATATATATATACATACACCGGGTCGGTGACGGGGTCAAAATATGTAACCTCGATATGGGGCCCCTTTTTTTCCCGGAAACTGTATATAATCCACCCTATATATATATACCCCTGCATTGGACAAATCTGTGTTGTATATATTTAGAATGCCCCATACTACAAAAATAGTTAGATATACCCCGTTATGACACAGTTCTATGTAGTGTATATTAGTGTATAATATCGTATAACACGCTCTTGTGGCATACATAAATATGACAAAAGTAAATGTACATATTTAAATCCACCACACATTACAAACACTATGGACTTAGTAAATGTTAACCGTTTCCCTGTTACAAACGACTAACGCCATTACATGATGCTATTCAATCAATTTGCAGACTAGTTTTGTGGAAGATATGTATAGGAGAATAAAAGTATGTCCATGAAAACACAACGGAACAGTTATTTCCTAGCAAAGCTACGTGTCTGCTTAATAGAGCAATATGAAGATAAAGCACAAAGCTCTTCAAAAAACCTTTCTGCGTTCATTCTACCTGCTTTAAACGTTCAAAGGGTCACTTGTGTTTAACAGTATCAGTGTATTTTCTGTTAAGTAGCTAATGAAACGGAACCTGATGACTAGTAATAAAGGCATTCTAGCAAGGGGTCATAATTTTACAAAGAAACAATACATGAACAAGCTGTTTAGAACCTGATCAGATTTCAGAGTACATCTTAATTGTTTGCAGTTGTTATTCAAGATGGAAAATATGGCCATAGTGGCTACGTCCTTTAAAATGACTTGTCCAATTAAAACAGGCCAAGGTTTTTCTTAACAACCTACATCTTTGGGTGTGTTATCATTATCAATTCATAAGTGACTGCATCAAATGTGTCAACCTGTTATGTGGGAATAGCCCCAGCAGACGTTAGTTATGTTAGGTTTTTTGTAGTGCAAGTATGGTTACAGACTGAATCCCACTGCTTAACCCTTTCCCTCATATAAACGTGTTTTCACGCATTTGCAAACAGAGTAGACCAAGATCAGACGGCTCCTAGAGGAGCCGTTTGATCAGGGTCTGCTCTGTTTGCTTATGGAATTCGGTAGACCTATTTCTTTAGTTTCTGAATGACTACAATGTTCCACCTTATGTTTTTAATTATAACTATTTTGTCCATGAATATTCAGTAGATATCAACATTTAGAATAAACATAGAACAAGGAAATGGTTAAGAAGCCACTGGTTCCTTTAACATGGAAATAGGTCAAATGCAATGAAGGTTAGAAATTCAATAGAAATGGTCATTAAAATGAAATAAGTCAATTTTTTAAGTCAAAGTTCACAATCAAAGTCATTAATGTCATTATAAATCTCAATATAATCTATTAAATTGCTTTATAAGGTAATAAAATTACTTTTTTTCATTGGGTACATCTTGACTTTAGAGTTGGGTACATCTTGACTTTAGAGTGGGTACATCTTGACCGAAAAATAGTGGAAACCAACTAATTAAGTTAAAGTCATTCCTCTGAGCTTCTATTTCAAAACGAAACTCCTTTTATTTTGGATAGAGAATATTAACATGTACACGTATATTATGTACATACTGATTTGACCAATGGGGCGTATATGTTTGCGAGGTCTATAAATCGTTGTGTTGAGTCGTTTTGCCGATTTCAGATAGGGAACGTTCGTCAGTTACTGTATATAATATTTAATCTGCATGCGGGGTTTATATGTTTGTGAGGTATAAAAATTATTGCTTTGATTGCAAAACTTCATAAAACCCACTTTTACGTAGGTGACATTGTCTAGTTATATACTGAACAAAAAAAGCTAAGGAAATTTCAGAAAGCAATGGAACAAAAGAACCCCAAAACAAACAACCATTCGATTTGTATTTATTTTTTTTAGAGTGTTTGGGGTGAAACTATACAGTGACACTCTTTACGCAATCAAACCAATATTTTAATTTTGCGAAAAATGACGGAAAAGACCAGTTAACTTTGACATTGATTTTTTAAGACGCTATAGGTGTTGAAAGTTCAAATAAAGCATCCTTCTGAGGAAAAATGGACACTTTATGATACGAAATTCAAAATGTTTCAAATATTTTAGATCTTGTGTCATAGCCCCTCAAACACAAATTCCTTAACGTTTTTGTTGAGTACTTTCATATTGTAGGCGGCACATATTTTCAGGCAAAAAACTAATCACAACGCAAAAAGGTAACTGTTTTTTTTTATCTGCATTACTCAGTGTGAAACAATATTTAATGGTTTCTCAAACACAGTCGATGTTATGGAAGACAACTTACATATTGGAAAGTAACAAAATAGTTTAAAGTCATTCCTCCGAGCTTTTATTAAAAAAAGAATCTTGTTTTATTTTGGATACAGAATATTAACATGTAAGAGTATATTAACTTACTGATTCCGCCAATGGGGCGTATATGTTTACGAGGTCTATAAATCGTAGCCTTGAGTCATTTTGTCGGGTTTAGATAGAGCCGGTTCAGCAGTTACTGTATATAATATCTAAGTCTACATGCGAGGTGTATATGTGTTTGAGTAAATAGAGAACGTCTATAGCCATATGTAGGGTGTATGATTATATTTGCGAGGTCTACAAATAACTGCTTTGATTTAACCCTTTCCCTCATATAGCGTGTTTCCGGCATTGAAAAAGAGAGTAGACCCATATCAGAGAGCTCCTGTTGGAGCTGTCTTATCAGGGTAAGCTCTGGTTGTCACCACACAATCCTAATGTATTCTAACTGTTTCCCAGTCCGTTAAATGTCTTCCTTTTTTTCTTATATGGAAAATTGAACATGGGTTTTTAATTTACATTTATAATGTACATCGTAAAGAAAGGCTAAAGTATCATTTTAAATATATGTAGACTATATGTATTGAGAGGTATATAAAATGCTTGTAAATTAATAATGTATCATTATCTGAATTAGCCGCAATGTATAGTATGTTTGCTTAATAAACTGTGTCCTTCCGCAATCCGTCTTTGGTTCTTCTGAGCACAGAATAATGCAATTCAATCTAAAGCCGGGGCTTTTCTCCACCTATATTTAGCTATGTATTTGACTATAACGTAAAACCCGATACAAACAAAACAGAAATAAAATGTGTACTTGACTGTTACAATGTGTAAGGCATCACTATCTATTGAACAGAATCGGTTTGTCTGTGTCTGGTCTAATCATTACTATATAACCCTAAATGAAATTAATATAGCTCTGCTTATATTTCTGGGGTCTATAAGTAGGGTTAGGGTTAGGGTTATGTTAGGTTAGGGTTAGGGTTAGCCGTGAGTTTGGCCGTTTCTTAAGCTCTACGGACGAACGAATGCCCCAAATTCTATGTAATCTGTGTCATTTTGTTTATATTTTTGTTACCTACATACATATGTAAAGAAAAATAGTAGATACTTATAAATGATGTAGAAATAACCATCAAAATAGACCAAAATGGCCCGATTTTCACAAAAATTAGCACTGTGGGCCTAGAGAATGGCGCGTACGTACGGACGAACATCCGTATGCATTATATTAGAATACTAGCTTATAAAGAATAACATGTTTAATACATAGAAGTAGGTTTAAAATAAAAGATAAAGTATATAGAGCCCAGGGCTCCATTAAATAGGGCACAGAAGGTGCATTTTGGACTCTTTAGCGGGCCTCCAGGATCGAGCCTAGAATCAACTATATCGAGGGTTCTCGGTAATGTACCTATAACCAGTTGACTGCGCATAATTAAGTCTTCATATGCATGATAAATTAATTGCGTAGACATTGCGAGATCGATTCGGAAATGCCCGTCAAATTTCGTAAATTTCGAAAAAAGAAAAGGTAATTTTCGCGATTCTTAGCTAATTCAAGACCTCGTACAGACATACACAAAAGCGGACAGACCAACATATTTATGCCTAAGTTCTGTCCAATATTAGTTCTTTATATTGGTATATAGATATAAATAATATATGCAGAGATTATGTAATAATGGGACCCAAAAAAACGGCGGAAATCGCTATGGAACAAGGAACTGTTTTGGCGCCAAAAAGGGTTTTCGCGCTCTGACGGACGAACGCCTACACTGAGGAATGTGAATTTAGTGCGTTTGTACAACCTAGTAAACAGCTAAAAGTCGGCGCAAAAATATTGAAAAAATATTGAAAAATGGCTGAGATATCAGGTTCCAAACATTTAAAATGAGCAAATCCGGAGCGGTTTGGTTGTACATGTATCTGTTTCATAACTGGCAACCTTATTAAAACTTTGTGTTGACACATGATATGACCTTACTTTTTACATCTTGAATAGTTCTACACGTACATGAAAAATACAGAAATATTAAGTTCTTAGCGCGTTATGAACGTTTAATATAACTCGTCCATTTAAGGAAGTGTCTATATTTAACTTGTTTGTTTTTACTAAAAGTAAACTAAAGGAGAACGCATAAGGTTAGACTATCAAACGATATGTCATTTTGTAGATCTTAACATGCCCAACACGTCGATACCTTTTTGAATTGAAATCGGTCAAACGATAAGTGTTTATTGAACAAATACGGACAGGGACACTTCAACCACCAAACCCTATCAAAATTCAACCCACGGAAATTGAAATAAGTTCCTTATATGGAAGTTTTCGGAAATGATACTTACAGGCTCTAAAGACCTTTTGATGCTGCATCTTTTGACACCAACATCGCCATATTCGGAAGATGAATAAAAGTGTCATAAACGGATCACGAAAGTTGCGGACTTTTGTTAGGTTAAATTGTATACCTGACACAGCATCATAATCTCAACGCCTGGAGATAGAATTTTTGTGCTGGGTATGTGGTTGGGTCAAGGTCATCGACACCCGACATTGAAAGGTCACGATTGGTGTTGCGTAATCGCTGGGGGTTAAAAATCAAGGGTTGGAGTGTCCCTCAAAGTTGACCAGAAATGCGCCAAAAGTAATTTACCCTACCCCGAATTCGTAGGGGACATTAGTAGATATACTCGAAATGTACATATATACCAAGTTTCAGTACTAACCCAAGATTAATAAGGTGGACCCTGATCATTTTGTGTACTCAGGGACACTCGGCACAACACAGTATAATTAGGGATAGGTTAGGGTTAGCAATGACTACGTTGTGTAAGGTGTCTCGCTGTAACCTCGTAACCGGCCATATTTTGAACTGGTATAACTTAGTTCGGATTTTCGATCGAGTGCACGATTGTGATGTTCCAGGTTCGAGACATTGATATCAATCGATTTACTGGATAAAACTGAACAACTTTTGTTCTTACATATATATTCGAAATCTCCCCGGTAGCTTGTTATAAGAGAAAAATTAATTTATTAGGCTGAGACACAAACAAGGGCAGACAACCCGCTTGTATTCAGCCGAGTTGTCCATTTAACCATAGTCTCATACTCACTGCATTGAAACCTTTCCAACGATATGTTACAAGGCTGTGTTTGATTGCATTTGGATCAGGACAACACGACCGACAACCACCGGCCTCTCGGCACGAATGTGGGTGGGGTAACAAAATTGAAATATTAACACCGTCATAACTTTTGAACAGAGAAAGATAGAAAAACAAAGTATATTGCAAAGTTGCTTGTCCTGTCGAGATCTATCGATCAATGCCATGCTAACTGGGTTCTCTATGCGACTGGCCGAGAACGGGACCGAAAACCATTTCAGTCCAAAGTTCGATCCGGCATAACTCATGATCCATAGGAGATAGAAAGATAGTGGAAACAGTAATTTTGCTTCATTGGACAAGCTCTGTCGATTGCTGTTGAGTTTTTGCACCTAGCACTTTTGGTTCAGATTTTCGCTCTAGTGCACGATTGTGAGGTCCCAGGTTCGAAACCTTGATATCAATCGATTTACTGGATAAAACTGAACAACTTTTGTTCTTACATATATATTCGAAATCTCCCCGGTAGCTTGTTATCAGAGAAAATTTAATTCATTAGGCTGAGACACAAACAAGGGCAGACAACCCGCTTGTATTCAGCCGAGTTGTCCATTTAACCATAGTCTCATACTCACTGCATTGAAACCTTTCCAACGATATGTTACAAGCATGGGTTTGATTGCATTTGGATAAGGACAACACGACCGACAAGCACCGGCCTCTCGGCACGAATGTGGGTGGGGTAACAAAATTGAAACATTAGAACAGTCATAACTTTTGAACAGAGAAAGATAGAAAACCAAAGTAAATTGCAAAGTTGCTTGTCCTGTCGAGATCTATCGACTGATGCTATGTTAACTGGGTTCTCTATGCGACTGGCCGAGAACGGGACCGAAAACCATTTCCGTCTAAATTTCGATCCGGCATAACTCAGTATCCATAGGAGATAGACAGAGAGTGTAAACAGTAATTTTGCTTCATTAGACAAGCTCTGTCGATTGCTGTTGAATTTTTTCACCTAGCACTTTTGGTTCAGATTTTCGCTCTAGTGCACGATTGTGAGGTTACAAGTTCGAAACTTTGATATCAATCGATTTACTGGATAAAACTGAACAACTTTTGTTCTTACATATATATTCGAAATCTCCCCGGTAGCTTGTTATAAGAGAACATTTAATTTATTAGGCTGAGACACAAACAAGGGCTGACAGCCCGCTTGTATTCAGCCGAGTTGTCCATTTAACCATAGTCTCATACTCACTGCATTGAAACCTTCCAACGATATGTTACAAGCCTGTGTTTGATTGCATTTGGATAAGGACAACACGACCGACAACCACCGGCCTCTCGGCACGAATGTGGGTGGGGTAACAAAATTGAAATATTAACACCGTCATAACTTTTGAACAGACAAAGATAGAAAACCAAAGTAAATTGCAAAGTTGCTTGTCCTGTCGAGATCTATCGATTGATGTCATGTTAACTGGGTTCTCTATGCGACTGACCGAGAACGGGACCGAAAACCATTTCCGTCCAAAGTTCGATCCGGCATAACTCAGGATCCATAGGAGATAGAAAGATAGTGTAAACAGTAATTTTGCTTCATTGGACAAACTCTGTCGATTGCTGTTGAGTTTTTGCACCTAGCACTTTTGGTTCAGATTTTCGCTCTAGTGCACGATTGTGAGGTCCCAGGTTCGAAACCTTGATATCAATCGATTTACTGGATAAAACTGAATAACTTTTGTTCTTACATATATATTCGAAATCTCCCCGGTAGCTTGTTATAAGAGACAATTTATTTTTTTAGGCTGAGGCACAAACAAGGGCAGACAACCCGCTTGTATTCAGCCGAGTTGTCCATTTAACCATAGTCTCATACTCACTGCATTGAAACCTTTCCAACGATATGTTACAAGCCTGTGTTTCATTGCATTTGGATCAGGACAACACGACCGACAACCACCGGCCTCTCGGCACGAATGTGGGTGGGATAACAAAATTGAAATATTAACACCGTCATAACTTTTGAACAGAGAAAGATAGAAAACCAAAGTAAATTGCAAAGTTGCTTGTCCTGTCGAGATATATCGATTGATGCTATGTTAACTGGGTTCTCTATGCGACTGACCGAGAACGGGACCGAAAACCATTTCCGTCCAAAGTTCGATCCGGCATAACTCAGGATCCATAGGAGATAGAAAGATATTGTAAACAGTAATTTTGCTTCATTAGACAAGCTCTGTCGATTGCTGTTGAGTTTTTGCACCTAGCACTTTTGGTTCAGATTTTCGCTCTAGTGCACGATTGTGAGGTCCCAGGTTCGAAACCTTGATATCAATCGATTTACCGGCTAAAACTGAACAACTTTTGTTCTTACATATATATTCGAAATCTCCCCGGTAGCTTGTTATAAGAGAAAATTTAATTCATTATGCTGAGACACAAACAAGGGCAGACAACCCGCTTGTATTCAGCCGAGTTGTCCATTTAACCATAGTCTCATACTCACTGCATTGAAACCTTTCCAACGATATGTTACAAGCCTGGGTTTGATTGCATTTGGATAAGGACAACACGACCGACAACCACCGGCCTCTCGGCACGAATGTGGGTGGGGTAACAAAATTGAAACATTAGAACAGTCATAACTTTTGAACAGAGAAAGATAGAAAACCAAAGTAAATTGCAAAGTTGCTTGTCCTGTCGAGATCTATCGACTGATGCTATGTTAACTGGGTTCTCTATGCGACTGGCCGAGAACGGGACCGAAAACCATTTCCGTCTAAATTTCGATCCGGCATAACTCAGTATCCATAGGAGATAGACAGAGAGTGTAAACAGTAATTTTGCTTCATTAGACAAGCTCTGTCGATTGCTGTTGAGTTTTTGCACCTAGCACTTTTGGTTCAGATTTTCGCTCTAGTGCACGATTGTGAGGTTACAGGTTCGAAACGTTGATATCAATCGATTTACTGGATAAAACTGAACAACTTTGTTCTTACATATATATTCGAAATCTCCCCGGTAGCTTGTTATAAGAGACAATTTATTTTTTTAGGCTGAGGCACAAACAAGGGCAGACAACCCGCTTGTATTCAGCCGAGTTGTCCATTTAACCATAGTCTCATACTCACTGCATTGAAACCTTTCCAACGATATGTTACAAGCCTGTGTTTGATTGCATTTGGATAAGGACAACACGACCGACAAGCACCGGCCTCTCGGCACGAATGTGGGTGGGGTAACAGAATTGAAATATTAACACCGTCATAACTTTTGAACAGAGAAAGATAGAAAACCAAAGTAAATTGCAAAGTTGCTTGTCCTGTCGAGATCTATCGAATGATGCCATGTTAACTGGGTTCTCTATGCGACTGACCGAGAACGGGACCGAAAACCATTTCCGTCCAAAGTTCGATCCGGCATAACTCAGGATCCATAGGAGATAGAAAGATAGTGTAAACAGTAATTTTGCTTCATTGGACAAACTCTGTCGATTGCTGTTGAGTTTTTGCACCTAGCACTTTTGGTTCAGATTTTCGCTCTAGTGCACGATTGTGAGGTCACAGGTTCGAAACCTTGGTATCAATCGATTTACTGGCTAAAACTGAACAACTTTTGTCCTTACATATATATTCGAAATCTCCCCGGTAGCTTGTTATCAGAGAAAATTTAATTCATTAGGCTGAGAAACAAACAAGGGCAGACAACCCGCTTGTATTCAGCCGAATTGTCCATTTAACCATAGTCTCATACTCACTGCATTGAAACCTTTCCAACGATATGTTACAAGCCTGCGTTTGATTGCATTTGGATCAGGACAACACGACCGACAAGCACCGGCCTCTCGGCACGAATGTGGGTGGGGTAACAAAATTGAAATTTTAGAATCGTCATAATTTTTGAACAGAGAAAGCTTAATAGCTCAATTGGTAAGATAAAGGCCCTGGGTTCGAGTCCTGTTTTCACCACTTAATGATTGGTGCCTAACCTAAATAATCCGCAGTGTGATTTGAATGATATTGGCCTACATTATTAGCACATCCAAACGTATGATATTGGTCTACATTATTAGTACATCCAGTTTTATGATCAGGGTCTACATTATTAGCACACCCAGTTTGACGATCTGGGTCTACGTTATTGGCACATCAAGTATTATGATCTGGGTCTACATAAATGAAAGGATAAGTGGTTATTTATTTCATTTAAAGCGCTACTAACTCCGATCAAAGTTGTCTGTTTGACTATAATTAAGTTTTAGCAAAATACATGAAAACATTAATCGACAATTAAATCAATTATAATGTGGTACATGTATGTTGCTGAAAGATTTGTAGAGTTTGATAATACATAAGCTGTTTGAGGATAGTTTAGGGTTATCACAGTCTGCTTTAATACCTGTATTAACAATTAAATAGGTGAAAAGTCTAACAATATCCTGAGACTCAGTGGAAAATCAGTAACCGGGTCTGAGCTGGTATGTTTTATATTGAATTGAATTGGACGTCATACACATATCCTTTGCATGGTATACCCCGGAACCGTACGGACACAAATGTCTACTTTATCGTATAAATTAGCTGCCCAAGAGTACAAAACTCATTTTCATCATATAGATTTGATGCTTAACTAAATTCTAAACCAGTTTGGCAAGTCCTGTGCACTCGTGAATAAACGTCCAAATTATGTCAGTTATGGAGGTTCGAACACTGTCAGACTGTTAACGCATCAAGGAACTCGGTTCTGTAGTTTATTCTTTTACAGTTCTATTTATCGCGTAAAAGAAATCAATTCTAACTCATCGAGTTCTTTTTTCCGATTTTCAAAACTCTTTATTTGCGGGGTATATATAAATTTATCTCAGATAATTCTTAATGTCGTCAAACTGAATGTGCAAAGAGTCTACAGTTTTAATGCAATTTACGAAACTTATTTTCATCGTATAGATCTTATGTTTGAGTACAGGTTCAATGCAATTTGGCAAGTACTGTTCATTCATGCATAAAATGTACAACGTCCAAAATAGGTCAGTTTTGGAGGTTCGAACCCTGCCAGACTGTTAACAGATCAAGGAACCCGGCTCGAACTTGCTCTGAAGTTTCTCAATTTTAACTCATCAAATTCTGTTTTCGATTTTGAAAAAAAACTTTATTTGAGGGGTATATATACATTTATCTCAGATAATTCTTAATATAATCAAACTGAATGCCCAACTCGAAACTCATTTTCAACGTATAGATCTGATACGTAAAGAGAACTGGATGAATTAGAATTGATTTCTTGTACGCGATAGATAGAACTTTAAAAGAAGAAACTTCATAGCAGGTTCGAACCGAGTTATTTGATCCGTTAGCAGTCTGGCAGTGTTCGAACCCCTAAAACTTACATAATTCGGATGTTGTACATTTTATGCATGAATGAATAGGAATTGCCAAATTGAATTATAACTGTAGTCAAGTATCATATTTATACGTTGAAAAGGAGCTTTGTACTATTGGTAATTCAGTTTGAGATATTAACAATTATATGAGTTAACTTTATATATACCCCGCAAATTAAGAGTGTTAAAAAAGGAAACAGAACTGGATGAGTTAGAATTGATTTCTTTTACGCGATAGATAGAATTTTAAACAAGAAAATTCAGAGCAAGTTCAAGCCGAGTTCCTTGATCCGTTAACAGTCTGACAGGGGTAGAACCAACCAAAAGCGAACTATTTTGGACGTTGTACATTTTAGGCATGAATGAACAGGACTTGCCAAATTGCATGAAAACTGTAGACAAGCATCAGATATATATGTTGAAAATGAGCTTTGTACTCTTTGGACATTCAGTTTGACGATATTAAGAATTATCTGAGATAAATTTATATATACCCGGCAAAGAATTTTAAACAAGAAAATTCAGAGCAAGTTCAAGCCGAGTTCCTTGATCCGTTAACAGTCTGACAGAGGTAGAACCAACCAAAAGCGACCTATTTTGGACGTTGTACATTTTAGGCATGAATGAACAGGACTTGCCAAATTGCATTAAAACTGTAGACTCTTTGCACATTCAGTTTGACGACATTAAGAATTATCTGAGATAAATTTATATATACCCCGCAAATAAAGAGTTTTGATAATCGAAAAAAAGAACTGGATGAGTTAGAATTGATTTCTTGTATGCGATAGATATAACGTTAAAAGAAGAAACTTCAGAGCAAGGTCGAACCGAGTTCCTTGATCTGTAAATTTTATTCACGAGTGCACAGGACTTGCCAAATTGCTTTAGAATTGTAGTCAAGCATCAAATCTATACGATGAAAAATGAGTTTCGTACTCTTGGGTAGATAATTTAACGATATTAAGAATTATTTGAGAGAAATTTATATATACCCCGCAAATAAAGAGTGTTAAAAATCGAGAAAAGAACTTGATGAATTAGAATTGATTTCTTGTATGCGATAGATAGAACTTTAAAAAAAGAAACTTCAGAGCAAGTTCAAGCCGAGTTCCATGATCCGTTAGCCTTCGGGCAGTGTTCGAACCTCCAAAACCGACCTATTTTGGACGTTGTACATTTTAGGCATGAATGAACAGGACTTGCCAAATTGCATTGAAACTGTAGACAAACATCAGATATATATGTTGAAAATGAGCTTTGTACTCTTTGGGCATTCAGTTTGACGATATTAAGAATTATCTGAGATAAATTTATATATACCCCGCAAATAAAGAGTTTTGATAATCGCAAAAAAGAACTGGATGAGTTAGAATTGATTTCTTGTATGCGATAGATATAACGTTAAAAGAAGAAACTTCAGAACAAGGTCGAACCGAGTTCCTTGATCTGTAAATTTTATTCACGAGTGCACAGGACTTGCCAAATTGCTTTAGAATTGTAGTCAAGCATCAAATCTATACGATGAAAAATGAGTTTCGTACTCTTGGGTAGATAATTTAACGATATTAAGAATTAGTTTATATAATTTATATATACCCCGCAAATAAAGAGTGTTAAAAATCGAGAAAAGAACTTGATGAATTAGAATTGATTTCTTGTATGCGATAGATAGAACTTTTAAAAAAGAAACTTCAGAGCAAGTTCAAGCCGAGTTCTATGATCCGTTAGCAGTCGGGCAGTGTTCGAACCTCCAAAACCGACCTATTTTGGACGTTGTACATTTTAGGCATGAATGAACAGGACTTGCCAAATTGCATTGAAACTGTAGACAAGCATCAGATATATATGTTGAAAATGAGCTTTGTACTCTTTGGGCATTCAGTTTGACAATATTAAGAATTATCTGAGATAAATTTATATATACCCCGCAAATAAAGAGTTTTGATAATCGAAAAAAAGAACTGGATGAGTTAGAATTGATTTCTTGTATGCGATAGATATAACGTTAAAAGAAGAAACTTCAGAGCAAGGTCGAACCGAGTTCCTTGATCTGTAATTTTTATTCACGAGTGCAAAAGACTTGCCAAATTGCTTTAGAATTGTAGTCAAGCATCAAATCTATACGATGAAAAATGAGTTTCGTACTCTTGGGTAGATAATTTAACGATATTAAGAATTAGTTTATATAATTTATATATACCCCGCAAATAAAGAGTGTTAAAAATCGAGAAAAGAACTTGATGAATTAGAATTGATTTCTTGTATGCGATAGATAGAACTTTAAAAAAAGAAACTTCAGAGCAAGTTCAAGCCGAGTTCCATGATCCGTTAGCAGTCGGGCAGTGTTCGAACCTCCAAAACCGACCTATTTTGGACGTTGTACATTTTATGCATGAATGAACAGGACTTGCCAAATTGCGTTAAAACTATAGTCAAGCATCAGATCTATACGTTGAAAATGAGTTTCGTACTCTTGGGCATTCAGTTTGATTATATTAAGAATTATCTGAGATAAATGTATATATACCCCTCAAATAAAGATTTTTTTCAAAATCGAAAACAGAATTTGATGAGTTAAAATTGAGAAACTTCAGAGCAAGTTCGAGCCGAGTTCCTTGATCTGTTAACAGTCTGGCAGGGTTCGAACCTCCAAAACTGACCTATTTTGGACGTTGTACATTTTATGCATGAATGAACAGTAATTGCCAAATTGCACTGAACCTGTACTCAAGCATAAGATCTATACGATGAAAATAAGTTTCGTACTCTTGGGCAGCTAATTTTACGATATTAAGAATTATATGAGATAAACTTATATATACCCCGCAAATAAAGAGTTCTGAAAATCGGAAAAAAGAACTCGATGAGTTAGAATTGATTTCTTTTACGCGATAAATAGAACTGTAAAAGAATAAACTTCAGAACCGAGTTCCTTGATGCGTTAACAGTCTGACAGTGTTCGAACCTGCATAACTGACATAATTTGGACGTTTATTCACGAGTGCACAGGACTTGCCAAACTGGTTTAGAATTGTAGTTAAGCATCAAATCTATATGATGAAAATGAGTGTTGTACTCTTGGGCAGCTAATTTATACGATAAAGTAGACATTTGTGTCCGTACGGTTCCGGGGTATACCATGCAAAGAATATGTGTATGACGTCCAATTCAATTCAAAATAAAACATACCAGCTCAGACCCGGTTACTGATTTTCCACTGAGTCTCAGGATATTGTTAGACTTTTCACCTATTTAATTGTTAATACAGGTATTAAAGCAGACTGTGATAACCCTAAACTATCCTTGCAAACAGCTTATGTATTATCAAACTCTGCAAATCTTTCAGCAACATACATGTACCACATTATAATTGATTTAATTGTCGATTAATGTTTTCATGTATTTTGCTAAAACTTAATTATAGTCATTCAAGTAACTTTAAACAGACAACTTTGATCGGAGTTAGTAGCGCTTTAAATGAAATAAATAACCACTTATCCTTTCATTCATGTAGACCCAGATCATAATACTTGATGTGCCAATAACGTAGACCCAGATCGTCAAACTGGATCAAAGCCTATCAACAATTTCATAACACTCTCTACGTGGCTACACTCATCCCATCTATACAATAATTCTTACTCAACGAATAAGCCACGGGTTTTTCAATATAACATTTGTTTTTTCATTTAAATCACACTGCGGATTATTTAGGTTAGTCACCAATTATAAAGTGGTGAAAACGGGACTCGAACCCAGGGCCTTTATCTTACCAATTGAGCTATTAAGCCATGGTCTCACGATTTCAGAGAAGAAGATGTTTAAGCCACGCATACCTGACCTAATGTTTGCATCGCGCAATTCAAACATTCGTCATTGACGTTCATTATGTAAAAAATGTAATCATGAAGTTGTTGTGCATGAATTTGGTCGTCGTGCGTGCTTACGGGTTGTTTGCGCTCTAGAAATTTCGATAAAATGGCATGCAATGCCCGTGAGTTGTTTAGAAGTTTTGTCGTAGATTTCCCGTAGAGTAGTCGTCTGACCGGTTGTGACCGAAGCTTTTAACGAATCATAGTTGTGTGTGACGATCCTATTCTAAATCTGTTTCAATGTTAGATAAATGGCATGGAACCACGGTCTAGTAGCGCAAATTTTTAGTTGCGAATATGCATTTTTAAGTTGCTTCAAAGAAATGTTGAACGGACCCCAAAATTGAACTCATTCTTTTTTCACCTTCGTGCTACCATGTCTTTGTGATTTTTGTTAGGAACAAAATGAAAGAGTTGATTGCCATATTGCATGTAACTCTGGAAAAGTTTTGAAGTCCAGCGTACCAAAATCAAGATCAAGATTACTAAATATCATATTTTACATTTATCTATAGACAGGCTACGATGTAAAATACGATACGCGTATTAGCTTTAGATCAGTATTACCATGTTAATTATTTACAGACTATGATGTTAAGGGCGCAGGTGTCATAATAATTGTTTCGTGTGCCGTTACACAAATTGTTTGAGATACAATACTTAGGTAACCGTGTTGATCGGCCGTCGAGTTTTCCTTCAACCATTGATTTATTAATTAATCATATGTAGAGTTTAAAACTTTCTTGTCGCAGTGGTTAAGAACTTGATTTCGTTTTAATAGTATATCAGTCATAGCTTGATAGTGCCTGCTTGAGAAAAGTAAAAGTGCTGCTTCGTTGAAGTGGCATGTCTCTGAGATGTGAGACTTTTAAGATCGTTTGAACAAGGGAAACATTGTTTGAGCAGACTGTCTGGTCCCATTTCTGTATCCGACGAGATGAGATAAATATGAATCCAATCATACGGGTTGGTGGGAGTATGTCATCTCAATATTTCACATATTGATACATGTTCAAAGAAGACAACATTATGTTACAAGATTCTCCAACTATTTCATTAATATACACTGCATAACACCTTTACACAGATGAAGCATTTACGTAACCTTTTATGTAAAGATATGAAGATACTTGAGAGGGGATGCTGTTCAGTTAAATAATTGTCACATGCACAGTCACATATAGTATTCTTTTTATAAAAAACAGTCTGAAAACGGAGTTTTCGTCGCACCAAACTATAATGTAGCGCAAAGATACGGGGCATATATGTTCAAAAAAATTGAACCAGTCCGATGACATCAGGTGCGGGGTATATATAGGCATTACGGGGTATATATAGGCACTAAGATATGAACCAGTCTACCGGAAGAACCCGGAAAATGGCGGATATATACGGAAATGAGCCAAGAGCAAAGGGAGACAACTCAAACAAATTTTCTATATAAAACCGTGTTGTGGATATCAAGTTTATAAGCTTTAAAACACCATTTTCTACATGTAAAAACGTTCAATTCTGGCGGGGTTCTGTATAGGCCCCGTCTCCTATGTATGCCCCACAGAAAAGGTTTTATATCGAGAATATTCTCACAACCGGGCCAGTGTCTATTTATATATATATATATATATATATATATAAAACCCTTTACTCAATAAATATGCCTTTCTTTGCAAACAGAGTATATATACCCAGATCAGACAGCTCCTATAGGAGTCGTCTGACCAGGGTCTGATCTGTTTGCTTATGATATAATGTAGGCATGACTCCAGAGTTTCTAAAATGGCCAAAATTTCCTGTGTCCATGTGCGAATATAACAATTAATCCAATTAATGATATAATTATTTCTTGAATGAATATTCATGGAGTAAAGGGTTAAAATGTCGTCATTTTCGTCAAGATGCCAAACTACTCTCCATCTTATCCAGATTTTTACCATTTGCAAAGGTTATCATAAATTAGCTCCTAGCAAAGTGTAATAAAAGTTATAAGCAGCTACATTCTTCATTTTCTACCAAAATATTGGCAACATGCAACTTACTGCAGATGCAATCATACATTTATATTTAGCTATGCTATACAATAAAACCCCTCTAAACTGGAAGTTAAATTAAGTATAAATATCAGTCTTGGAGATAGGTCACTAGTGGCAGCTTAATGCGTGGTGAAAATCCTCTAGGAGCTTTCTGCATGACTTTCACCCTGCATTAAGAAGCCACCTGCCTCCAGGTATCTAAATTCTTCTCTACTAGAATTCCAGTCCAGAGGACTTACTGTAGACCCTAAATATTTTGACAACCAATATACACCCTGAATCGCTTTTGTAAAGCTGAATGATTCAATTTTGTACTGTTTTGACAACTTTAAATAAGATTGTAGCACATAGTGAAGACCCTAATAAAATTACTCTTTCAAAAGGCAGTTTGATCTGAATAGGCACAATTTGCCTCAGTTATTCTATCTGTATCTTTAACCCTTTACTCCATGAATATTCATGAAACAAAATTTTAATGATGCCATCATGAATATTAATTAGATTATATTAATTGTTATAATTGCACATGGACAAAGGAAATGTTGACCATAGCAGAAACTATAAATAGAATCATATCTGTATTATATCATAAGCATACACGAGCCGTCTGATCTGGGTCTACTCCGTTTGCATAGGTGTAGAAATGCGTATTTATGGAGTAAAGGGTTAATAATTAACCCATTACCTCATAGGCTATTTTTAGATATAACCTATTTGAATAAATCTACCAAAGAGGAGCATTAACTAGCTATATATAGAAAAGGAAAATTTAGGATTGTATAGCTTGAAACCATTGTGATAAATAGAGCCTCTATTTATCACAATGGTTTCAAAAATTGACATTTACAGAGTCGTCAAAAGTCGTCAATATGAGGGAATGGGTTAAGATATTTCTCATTATACGCTAGCAGTGAATTTATGATTTTCTATATATTTGAACAGTTTTGATCTAGGTGAGATGCTCAGGATCCAAACTATTTGACACTTTGATTACATTTGTGAAGAGAAATCAAGAGAAAATAACTCTTAGAACTTCAGCACCCTCATGCAGACAAAAATAGCTGGCTGCACATTTATACCTGTAGTTATAATTTAACCCTTTCCCTGTTGTATATTCATGTAAGAAATAATGGCATCATGAATATTAATAAAATTATTTTTCATAATGGCTTATGAACACAGGACATTTTGCCTCAGAGAGAAGCTGTAGAATAAGATCTATAATACACCATAAGCGAACAGAGTAGACCCTGATCAGACTGCTCCTATAGGAGCCATCTCATCTGGGTCTACTCTGTCTGCTGCGAGATGCGTCAAAATGTGCTTACATAGGGGAAAGGGTTAACCCTTTCCCTCATATAAACGTGTTTTCACCCATCTGCAAACAGAGTAGACCCTGATCAGACGGCTCCTAGAGGAGCCGTCTGATCAGGGTCTGCTCTGTTTTGCTAATGGAATTTGATAGATCTGTCTTTATACTTCTAAAATGGCTACAATGTTCCACCTTCCATTTTTCATTACAACTAATTTGTCCATAAATACTCAGTAGGTATTGAAATTTGTAATAAACAAAGAACAGGGAATGGGTTAAACAAGGTGAACGACTCTGCCCAAATGTTCATTACCTGTATATGGAGAACTTGGTTTACAGAACAATCATCAGTAACCTCTTTGCTTCTGTGAGCCACATGTGCATTGACATTCATAATTGCCTGAACAACTCTCATTTAGAAATAAAGTACACATAATTAAAAATGAAAAGAATACTCTAAGAAGCTAAATCGATACAATTCTTGAACATGACAATTATTCGGTACTTATTGCCCAGACCTTAACCCGTTCCTCCATAGGCTATTTTTAGATCCAACCTCTTTGAACAAATCTACCTAAAAGGAGCATTTACTAGAGGAAAGGAACATTTTAGAATTTTGTAGATTGAAACCATTGTGATAAACAGAGTATTTGCTCCTATAAGATCAAAAGCTCTATTTATCACAATGGTTTCAACAGGCGATTTTTACAGAGGCGTAGAAAGGTGCATTTGTAAAAAGAGTTGCCATATTTAGTACCATTTACATGTATTATAATACCCAATATCACTTGCTCACCACTGCATCGTCAAGCTTAACCCTTTACTCCATAGATATGCCCTGACTGCTCTGTTTACTTATTAAATAATATAGATATGACTCTAAAACTTCTGCCATTATTAAAAATTTACAGGGTTCATAGTTGTATTAAAACATTTGGTTAATTATTATTCATAATATTATATGAGCTAATATATAATTTGGGCAGATTTCTTGTCCTTTAGGTTTTAAACAAAGCACAAGAATTGTTTAAAGAAAGTACCTCATAGAATATGTATATATGAAGGAAATCTAGTAAAATAGTGATAAAAAAATGAATTTGAGGAATTGATTGAGCCGCTAGTTCCCAATTTTGGTACCAATTTATAGGTAAAAGTCATGTCCCAAATCTAAAATAATACATTTAGATCTCTATTTCAATGAGAGAAAATGTTGTTTTCAAAACAATAATGGTGAATATAATAAATATAAACATTTAACTGCATTGTAAAGAGAAAATATAGTCAATAAATAGCATTTATGGCACTCAAAATACACTTTGAACTTTGTCCCTCAGACCTACGTCATTGCAGTAACAATGTTATAATATGGTGGAGTTCTACCATTAAAGCACACATTCAAGGGAGACAAATACCCTCTAGAAGAAATTGTTCACCACAAAATGGTTGCCACCATGTTATAAGCATGGTGTGAAAACAGTTTCAAAAAACAAGATTATTCAAGTTAAGTATGTGAGCGAGTATTTTTGAAATCTGTCATTTATGTAACACATATTACAGAGATGCTTTAAATCATATCTTGCATTTTAAAGTGCATATAGGTTATAAATATAAATGTTTATGTTATAAACATATCAAAGTATGGCTAGATCAGAGATTAGCACCGAAAGTTGAGGTAAATAAGAGAATGCTTCATTGCAATAACAGTCATTGCAGTTACACTCATTTTGTGACTGCAATGACAGGATTTGTTATTGCAGTGACAATACAGCATTGCATTGTTAATATCTTTATAATTTTCATTTCAGTTGGAATTATTCAACAGAAATATGCAAGTAAATATGCATAATAAATTAAAATGTGCATGTTTGTCGAAAATTTATGTAAGATGGGATTTTTAAAGAAATTTGTTATTGCAATGACAGGATGTGTTATTGTGATGACATTTCTAGTTCTTTTAAATTATCTTCATTATTTTTGTTATTTTACTACAAGAATAGCACTGCAGATATATGCATGTAAGGTAAATATATGGAATAAATACAGTTTTCTCTTTCTCAAAGTCAGTTTGAAGGCTGGATATTGTAAGACATTGTGTATTAATACTTTCCCTAATATAAATGTGTTCTTATGCACCTGCAAACAGAGTAGACCCAGTGTCTGCTCTATTTGCTAAAGGGATTAGATAGATCTGTTTAAAAATGGCTACAGTGTTCCACTTTCCATATTTCATTGCAACTAATTTGTCCATGAATATTTAGTAGGTATTGAAATTTGTAATAAGCATAGAACAGGGAAAGGGTTAAATAACAAATATTGTCGTTGAGCTATGATAGACATTAATAGGTCTTTGGATTAACCCTTTCCCTGTTCTATATTTATTCGAAATTCCAATACCTACTGAATATTTATGGACCAAATAATTATAATGAAATATGGAAAGTGGAACATTGGAATCATTTTAGAAAGTAAAGAAACAGATCAATCAAATTCTATTAGCAAACAGAGTAGACTCTGACTAGGAGCTGTCTGATCAGGATCTACTCTGTTTGCAAATGTGTGAAAACATGTTTATATGAGAAAAGGGTTAAGCAAGTAGTGTATATAACTGAACAGCCTGTCAATTCTAATTAGGAGCTTGGATATTTTTGTTCAGTCACATATCATTTGAACCCATATTAACCATGATGACCAATAGATATTCCAATCCAGTCCTGAAGCTATAGCTACATCAAGGATCTAACATGGGGTGTCACTTCATAACAACTTTTAATAAACAAGTTCAAGAAAATGTTATTAAGCAAGCCTCTGGCTGAGTTGAATAAAAGTTGATATGAAGTGATAATGAGTGTTTATTTCTTTTATCACACACATCTTAAAAAAGAGCTCCAAAGTTTTAAATAAAAAAATGCTGTATTTTTCAACATTGTAACTATGATGTTGTGCCATACTGTTTTTAATTACATCACATCATTTATATATGTAAAATGGTTAATATCATAAATATGTGTTGGCTTTATCAACTCAAAAACAAGTGAAGTAATGTGATAAAAAAAACTTTAAAGGAGTTTAATAACAAGCTTATAAAATTTCAAGACATCTAAGACTTTACATAAGTGTTATTCTTTAATGTAAGGGAGCTTCCAGATCAGGGTCAACTTCGATTAAAATTCTTTGCTCTCTATACCCCAATAAAAAGTATATTAATTAAATATGTACAGCTGGCAGAGTTTTACCAGAATACTCATGAGTGAAAGGGTTCAATTGAAAGATAATTAAGGGTTATCCCATTGTCTGATATGCTGTTTTTAGATTCAAATGCTATTAATGAACCTTCTGGAAAGGAGCATTTCCTGAATAGAAGGGAAATATCCAGATATATTGTAGTCTTAAAACCATTGTGATAAAAAGAGCTTATGCTCTATTTATCACAACTGTTTCAAAATGTGACTTGTAAAGAGTAGTTAAAAGCCATCTGTTTGTATAAACTGTCTGTCTTATTGCAGTCTTAACTTTTAACTGAAGAAACAAAAATATCTTACTTTTTTAGAAAATGACTTTGTTGAGGACACTATAATAAAAGTGACCAACGTCCTCTATAATCTGTAGCATGAAAAGGATTGAAAACAAAAATGCTGAACATTGGTTCACATATGCCAGGATTATTTTCAAATCATGCCCTAGATCAAGCATTATCTTGCAACACCTGTGTGCTTTGGGTCTACCCTGCTAGCCATGTAATGCATTGTAAATAGTTTCTTTGTTTGCTTTATTCTCAGCTATCAAAAATTATTCTATTATTTAAAATAAATAAATTTAAATTTAAAAGTCAGTCTAAGGCAACTGTGAAATATAATGTGCATTGTTGTTGTTCATGAATTTATTATCTGTAACCCTTCCCCTCATTATAAAACATTAACACCCCTCACAACAGAAAAGATCCAGATCAGACATGTTCCTCTAGAATCTGCCTGATCAGGGTTTGCTCAATTTGCTTATTGAAATATTATGGATCAGACCATCTCTTTGACTCTGGTAGTTCATTCCTTTGTTTTATGTAACGCAATGAAAATTGATAAAATATTCACAGTGGGCAGAGGTTATTTTAAATATTCATGAGGGAAAGTATGAATTTGCAAAGAACAATAATGTGGGGCATTTAAGTCTGGAATAGGGTTGATTTTAGCAGCATAAGATTATGCAAGTCATTGCAATAACAAAAAAACGTCATTGCAGTCACACTGGAATCTTTTTTCAATGTTCATTAAAATCTTTTTGTAAAACTACTTGGTTATAGTTTAGAATTGAATTGCTGAACGTGCTGTTAACAATATGTGTGTTATTTTAGCAATTTGCAAATTAAAGACAGCAAAAATAAATTTTGTTGTGAGTTTGTCAATGCAGTTACAATAAGTGTCTTTGCAATAACGAGAGTGTCATTGATATAACATGGGTAAAGAATGATGACAAAAAAGCTGAAACATGTTGGAATATTTGAATAATTCATGATTTGTTGATAATTATGGCATTATTCTAGGTTAAGCAAGTGTAAAGTACTATACAAAGCCAATAATGATCATAACACTAATTGTAATGTTTGTAATTGTATTGGTTTTATCGTATCATGCAATGATTCAAAATTTCTCATTAATATCTATGGAAAAAAAGGTTTTTATATGTTCATCTATTCAAATATGGCATATATAAGAGATATAATGCAATAAGTTATTTTCAATTAACCACATGCTTTTATAGCCATTGTTTTCATTTTCGTTACTGTAATGACATGTGCTTGAGGGTCATCGTCATAAAGTCATATAAATTTTTAAAGATGAATAAATTTAGGGTGCATTTTACATTTTTAGTGTCACTTAAACAACAAAGTACCTGGAAATCACCAAAACTTTCAAGGGGAAACACCTTTGATTTTTCAAAAAATCAATTTCAAAATCTGCCCAAATTATATATTGGCTCATATAGTACATGAAAATTTACGGAGCAAAGGATCAATAAGTCAATTTGACACCGTTTTGATAAACAATGAGGCTAATGGAATAGTAAATAGAGTAGATCCTAATCAAACTGCTCCTTCAGAAGCAGTCTAACCAGGGTCTACACTATGCTTATCTGTCTGATTATTTAGGGTACAGTAAAACCCTTCTAAACAGGAATTCTAGCAGAGAAGAATACAGATACTTTTAGGCAGGTGACTGCGTAACCCATTCCCTCACAGGCTATTTTTTGATCCAACCACATTGAATAAATCTACCCAAAGGAGCAGTAACTAGAGAAAAGGATTTTTTAGAATTTTGTAGTTTGAAACCATTGTGATGAATAGAGCTTTTGCTCCTATAGGAGCAAATGCTCTATTTATCACAATGGTTTCAATATGTGATTTTTACAGAGGCCTAGAAAGGCTTATTTATGGAGGAAAGGGTTAATACAGGGTGAAAGTCCTCTAGGAGCTTTCTGCATGACTTTCACCCTGCATTAAGCTGTCACCTGTCCACAAGACCGATACTTATACTAAATTTAACGTCTGGTTTAGAGGGTTTTACTGTATTTATTATCTGGTATTTCATATGTAAAGAGAGGTATTAACTTATTATCATTTTACTTCCGTGAGTCCCAGGTGGCTGACAAGTCCTACCTGGTACACAACAAGTGGATGACACAGATGCAGGCAGACTGCCTCCGGTAGGTAACTAATGAGCTCAAGCTGACACTGGGCTGCTAGCACAGACCACAAGGAGCAGTCTCGTGTGACGAGGACAGTGAATTATTAATGCTTACATGCTGTATGGTTCATATTCACATTATAATGAACATCCTGCAACTCATTTGATTATTATTGTAATGTCACTTGTTTAATTCATTAATTCATTAACCATTTATATGACACATGTATACCTTTTGATGCCTTTGCAAACAGAGTATACCCTGATCACACAGCTCCTGTAAAAGCCATCTGATCAGAGTCTGCCCTGTTTGCTTATTGAATTACATAGATCTAATCCTGTAGTTTGTTGCCTGTCATTTATGAAATTTAACCCTTCCCCTCATATAAATGCGTTTTCATGCATTTGCAAACAGAGAAGACCAACATCAGGGTCTGCTCTGTTTCTAATTGCAATTTGATAGATCTGTTTCTTTACTTTCTAAAATGGCTACAGTGTTCCACCATCCACATTTCATTTGAACTATTTTTTCCATTAATATTCTATATTATATCTTAAGCAAACAGTGCAGACCCTGATCAGATAACTCCTATAGGTCTACTCTGTTTGCAAAGGCGTATTTATACAGTAAAGGGTGAACACAGTTAATACAGTAGAACCCCTCTTATGCGACCACTTAATGAATATACATACCTGTCTTTACAAGCAGGTGGTTGCTTAATGCAGGACAACAGTTATGCAGAAAGCTCCTATAGGAGCTTTCTGCATAACTTTCATCCTGCATTAAGCTACCACCTGCATATGCCACTGTGAATATGCCCCTTTTTGCTGGTCGCGTTAGAGGGGTTTTACTGTATTCCTATTGTCTGTTACGTACATCATCCAAGGATATCATTGGTATTTTACTATCTCTACTACAGTGTACTTTCTTTCACCTTTTCCCTGATAGAAATGCCTTTCCATGCCTTTGCAAACAGATTAGACCCAATTCCTACAGCTCCTACAGCGTGTGCTCTACTTGTTTATGGAATAAGATAGATCTGACACTAATCCTTCTGTCAAGGTCAAAATTTCACTCGTTCATGTGCCAGTATAACAAAATTTAATGCTTTCACAAATATTCATTAGGAAATGGGTTAATCAATAGAATTCTATTACAAATTTCCAATGTCCTTCTACAGTCTACCTAATCTACTTAATGGTAAAGTATACTGATGTGTCCTCTGTGTGTGTCTGCTGCAGTAGCAACAAGGTCACATTACTGGCAACTGTTTGCTTCAAGGTAAACCAAACTCATTAACCTTAATTAACCTGTTACTCCATATATATGCCTATATACGACTCTGCAAACAGAGTAGACCCAGATCAGATGGAGGAGCCTTCTGATCGGGAATTGTTCTGCTTGATGATATGACTCTACGATTTCTGCCATGGTAAAAAATTCCTGTGGCCATGTCACGATGTGCCATTATGAAAATAATCTAATTAGTATTCATAATGTCCTTATTTCTTACATAAATATTCATGTAGTAAAGGGTTAATTAGAACAAATTATCAGGAAAAAAGGTTTCCTATAAATAACCTCTATAAATATTCATGAAAGAAATAGCTGAATTTTTATAATGACATACCGGTAATTATGAATGTTTATAGCCATGGCAGAAACTTGTAGAATCAGACATACATTTAAAAACTCGATACTACGAACACTCAAATACGTACCTTTATTGATCTTTAACACAGGTGGCTGCTTCATGCAGGGTGAAAGTCATGCAGAGAGCTCCTCTAGGAGCTTTCTGCATGACTTTCACCCAGCATTAAGCAGCCACTTGCCTACAAAGACAAAATTCCTCATTACTAAAATTTCGTAGTATCGAGTTGTTACTGTTAGTATATTATTTCATAAGCAAACAGAGCAGACCTGATCAGAAGGTTCCTGCAGAAGCCATCTGATCCTGGTCTACTCTGTTTGCAAAGGCATATATTAAAAGGCACATAATTATATCTAGAGTAGAGGTTAAGCTTCAATTCTCAAAGTAGATTTTTCTCCCACTACAGTAAAACCTCTCTATGATGGCCACTTAATTACATCAAGTATTTTGTAATAAAGGCAGGTGGCTGCTTAAAGCAAGGTGAACATAAAACAGAACGCTCCTATAGGAGTGTTCTGTTTTACGTTCACCTTGTTTTAAGCAGCCACCTGCCCTAAACACCAATTAATTTACACACTTTAGTGGCCATTGTAGAGAGGTTTTACTGTACTTTCAAAGCTTTGGTCCTCAAACAGAGAAATGCCAAAATTATAAACCCTTTCAACACTGAATTTTCAAATGGATCATTCCAATAATCAAACAGGTTAAGCTTATTGTTAATATTCAGGGACTTTCTAAACAGAAAAGTGTAACATAACAAACAGTGCAGACCCAGACCATCTGGGTCTACACTGTTTGCAAAAGACATTATTAATCACTGGTTTCCTGCACGAAAAGGGTTTAATGAGCGTAACTTGAAACAATACTGTTTTTGCATTTTCTCAGCATGTAAGTTGTCACATGCTTGAAGTATTTCCTGAACTGCATGGCCCCCTGTCTTTGCTGTATAAGTGGATAAAATTCTTCTTTCAGATGACTTGTTTACAGACAATTCAAATAATTGTTACATACTGTTAACTCTTTACTCCATAAATATGCTTTTGTACTACCCCTTTGCAAACAGATAGATCCATATCAGACAGCTCCTATAGGAGCCGTCTGATCAGGGTCTGCTCTGTTTGCTTATAATATAATATAAATACGATTCTATAGTTTCAGTCTTGGCCAAGAAATCCTGAGTTCATAATTTCTGTCATTTTCATGATGTCATTATTTCTTTGATGAATATATTCATGAAGTAAAGGGTTAATATATTAAGAACTGTTATCTCTTTCAATCACACAGTTTGGATCTAGACACCCAGTAATTAATAACTTTTTGACATAATGATATCGCTTTGGAGAGAAAAAAAATTTGAAAAAAGAATTGACAATTTTGCCGTTGCATGTAAAGAATAAAACAGTCAGTTTTGTGCTAAGATCCAATAATATGACAGGTTAACCCTTTACTCAAAATATACACCATTAACCCTTTCCTCTATAAATACACCTGTCTACGCCTCTGTAAAAGTCACTTGTTGAAACCATTGTGAAAAATAGAGCATTTGCTCCTATAGGAGCAAATGCTCTATTTATCACAATGGTTTCAAACTACAAAATTCTAACATTTTCCTTTCCTCTAGTCAATGCTCCTTTTGGGTAGATTTATTCAAAGTGGTTGGATCATCTAAAAATAGCATATGGAGGAATGGGTTAAACACTTTTGCAAGCAGAGTAAACACAGATCAGACTGCTCCTGTAGGATTGAGGAGTCGTCTGATCAGTGTCTTCTGTTTGCTTAACCCTTTCCCTGTTCTGTATTTAGGCCAAATTTCAATACCTACTGAATATTCATTAAGAAAATAGTTATAAAGAAATATGATAGGTGGAACATTGTAGACATTTAAGAAAGTAAAGAAACAGATCTATCAGATTCTTTTAGCAAACAGAGCAGACCCTGATCAGACGGCTCCTCTAGGAGCCGTCTGATCTGGGTCTACTCTGTTTGCAAATGCGTGAAAGGGAAAGGGAAAGGGTTAAAGAATAGTTTCTGCAAAGACTAAACAGTAAACATTTCAGTGCTCATTTGGCATTCTAAAAAATCAGCTGATTAATATTCAAGATGCCATTGTTTCTTACATTAATATACATGGAGCCAAGGGTTAATTCATTTGGTATCGAGCTTTGAAGCATGTCCATTATTTGTAGGTGCACAATAGCTATAAATTACCTGACTATCCTATCACATAACAACACACAATGCAGACAATATATTTACATTATTAATTAGGTCTACACAATAATTGTTAGGCCAAAGGCTGTGCTCATCATACTTATAGAATATTAATAAATTCTATGTAAATTAAAGCTAAACAAAGGGATCTAGACACTTATGAATCACACAATTACTGGAAGCTGCTAATTTGAAATTGATTAAGATGGCACAAGGGACCAGTATACTGAACAAGAGCTGCGTGCGGCACCAACGCTCGTCTAATTTGGTGCTTGTCCAGCTAAATTTTAAAAAAATGAAAACGATAAAGGGCCATAACGCCAAAATTTGAAATCAAGAGTTATGGTTGTTATGTAGGGGCCTTCACCTCAATGAGATCTACTAGTTAACCTATGAAGTTTCATGTTGATACCTCTTATACTTTTCGAGTAATGAGCTACACTAAAGTTTTTTCAAGCCGACGACAATGACAACGACGACAATGCCAACGCATACGACCCTGAGTGATCACAATAGACTACAGTTGAATTTTGATATCTCGAACTTCAAGGGACCACACAAATTAGTTTGAGATAACAGAGGTTTGAGTCATCCGATTTATAATCTGACCAATTTCTAAGGTTTGAAGCTTAATGCAGGTCTAAAGTAATGCTGAAAGATCCTGTAGGATAAAGCTGTCACGTGTGTTTCTAGATATGTGAAGTGATACATTTTAGAACACTTCTGTATTGTAAATTTTGGAAGGCCCAAACTTTTAGTTTGAGTTTTTCCGGAAGTTTGATTTATCCGAGTTTGAGATATCGAAGTTCAACTGTACCTCTGAACTGATTGAACTTTCAGGAAACTATTGATTGTGTGTCAAAAACTATTGATTGTGTGTCAAAAACTATTTTGATTGTGTGTCAAAAACTATTGCTTGTGTGTCAAAAACCTATTGATTGTGTGTCAAAAACTATTGAGTGTGTGTGTGTCAAAAACTATTGAGTGTGTGTCAAAAACTATTGAGTGTGTGTCAAAAAGCTTGGATCCTGATGAGATGCCAAATTATTCATTGTCTCATCTGATTCCAAGCTGTCTGCAAATGCATGTTGGATCACAAACAGCTGGATAAGGGTTAATGCTTTCCTTCATATAAACGCCTTTTCACACATTTGCAAACAGAGTAGACTCAGATCAGATGGCTCCTGTAGGAGCCATCTGATCTGAGTCTGCTTTGTTTGCTTATGAAAATTATAAATTGATTATTAATAGATCTGACTGCAGTTTCTACCAATACCAAATATCCTGTGTGCATTATATTATGCCACTATGAAAAAATCAGTCAATAAATATTCATGATGTCATTATTTCTTACATGAATATTCAACAGGAAAAGGTTCACCATAGAGTCCATTCAGAATGAAAGGCTTACTTTTTGTCACAGGATTTGAATGACAAACAGTGCAGACTGTAGGAATCATCTGATCTGGATCTACACTGTTTTCAAATGTCAGGGGTCTTGTTTCCTGCATTCATATGTCAAGAAAGGTTTTATATTGTATACATATATTTAATCTACAAAAATTGTGTTGATTAGTTGGTATTTAGGGCAAGTGGCTGCTTAAAGCAAGGTGAAAGTAAAACAGAATGCTCCTACAGTCTTTAACACACAGTACCTGATGTAATTTAGTGGCCGTTACACAGAGTGCATAATATCAATAAAAAAAAATAATTATTGATCTGTTGACTTGTTCTATACATCAATCATCCACTGAAAAATAATGTTTTTCATTTTTACTGATTTAATGACTGGATTCTCCATAAATTTGGTTTTTTTACATGATGTAATCAAGTGCACAGTGACTTTGCATAAATATAAGTCCTGAGCAACAGGTGAAATTCGGATAACCTATCTAACCTATTCATATAATTAATTGATCTGCAAATCCTATCACAAAGTGTTCAATTACAAATAAAAAACCATATTTTTCTTTATATCTGGGTATTTTCTTGAATATTTTACAAATATATTATATGAGTGAAAATGCTTCAATCACATTAACCCTTTACTTCATACAAACGCCTTATACCTTGTTTGTATACACCTAGCAAATAGAGTAGACCCAGATCAGACAAGTCCTTAGGATCAGGTCCGATGTATCAGTGCTTTACACTGGGCATCTACAAGAACCAGAAAAACTGACAGTCGACAATAAGAGTAGGGCATCGCGCCCGGGTTTCCCTGTATCCTCTCCCCTCTCTCTGGGGCGTCCAATTAGCCCATAGTGAGCAGAAACGGACGTTAATCAACACAAACAAATATACAGACTCCACCAATACCAAAACATCCTGTGTACATTATGCCATCATAAAAAAAAGATATTAAATATTCATGATGTCATTATTTTTACATGAATATTCAACAGGGAAAGGGTTAAATATATATAGTAAAATCCCTTCTAAAGCGACCACAAAATGTAGGCCTAGTTCTGGATCATAGAGGCAGATGAAATTTCTGCCTTTTTGCAATACTTTTACCCTGCATTTAGCAACTACCTGCTTTTATGACCATAAGACAGAACTACAGATAAGGGTGCATACTTAGATACTAAAATTGTCATTTCTCCATTAAACCCTATGTTGTGATCACTCTTTAGAATCGTCTCAAAGAGACGATTCTAAAGAGTGGTCACAACATAGGGTTTGGTGGAGAAATAAAGAAGTTATACTTGAAAATATTTTAATTTACGCATCTATATCAGGAGCTCTACATAAGAGACATTTATTTTGCGGTCACTATAGAAGGGATCTACTGTAAATTTTAACCTACTGAGTTTTTTATAAGCAAGTAAACAGCTGTAAAACAGTTGTAGGATTTTCAAAATTCTTCTCAATTACATTAAAAACCACAAACTTTATATTATCACATTGATAAATTTATAGCTATAATCATGCTTAATAAACCATGAAATAGCTATCATGGTTGATAAACTGTGAACTTTTTTTCACAAAAAAATGCCCTCTGCCTGTGGAATACAGTAGAACCTGTCTTATGTGACCATAAAATAGCTCTAATTATGGGTCTTTAAGGCAGGTGGTAGCTTAATGCAGGTCAAAAGTAATGCAGTAAGCTCCAAAATGAGCTTTCTGCATTACTTTTATCCTGCATTACTTTTAACCACCTGCTTTTTAAGACTATCATATTCAGTAAATTCAGCTGAAAGTGGCCTTATATGAAAAATATTTGGGGCTATATAAATGTTTGCCAACCAATAATTGAATTTAGTAAGGCTCAGCATGAAAATTGAAGACATTGACTTAGGTATCTATGACTTCCATACAATGTTTTCAAGGATGTAACATCTTGTCTTACACAGGTGTAAGACAAGAACATTTGTTGATGTTTGTCGTATCCTAGGAACAAGATTAATTGTGTGAAAAATCATAAAATCCTTTACTCCATAAATACGCCTTTCTACACCTCTATAAATACAGTAGACCAAGATCAGATGGCTCCTATAGGGTCTGCTCTGTTTGTTTATGATACAATATGACTCTACAGTTTCTGTCAAGGCCAAAAATGCCAATGCCAATGTCCATGTGCTATTACAACAATTAATTTAATTAATATTCACAATGTCATTATTTGCTTTCATGAATACTCATGGAGTAAATAGGGTTAATTGCAAGTCCCATCTTTTTATGTCAATGTAAACTGGGTCTGCAGTTTGAACTGGGTCTGCATTATTTGCCTAAGCTTTTCTGTCCAAACTTTTGGCATTATAATTAGAGTTCTTTGATACGCTTTTCGGAAAATTCTCTTAATTTTGTTTCGACAAGAGTATTGCCTAAAGAGAACATATTAGAATTACTTTATGAAACTTTTACTCTTTACACATTTGCAAACAGGATAGATACAAATAGATCAGATGGCTTCTGATCAGGGTCTGCCTGTTTGTTATAAGTCCGACTCTGCCATGACAATTTCCTCCATGAATATTCATGTAAGAAGTAATGAGATTAGGAAAATTAATTAGATTAATTTGTTACTATAGCACATGGATATGGAAATTTTTGGCCATGGTAAAAACTGTATAATCATATCTATATCATATCATAAGCAAACGGAGCAGACCCTGATCAGGAGGCTCCTATATGCCATGTACTGTTTGTTTACTTTTCTATTCAACATTTTGTACATGTATGTAATCTTCGGCTTTGGAGGAAATAAAGGATATATATTTATGATCAGGCTTTTAATTTGAGAAATGAAATCATCTTTACAACCTTTAGCATGACGTGGCCGATATCATGATATACATGTACTTGTAAACAGTGTGTATCCAGATGAGACACCAAGTCAGTTGGCATCTCATCTGGATCCAAACTGTTTAACTCTGACAGTGCAGGACATGAGCCACTAATGTCCTGAAGGAGCCCTCTCATCAGGGTCTGCACTGTTTGTCAAGTTACACTTTTCTTTAGATAAATCCATAAATATTCACCATCAGCCTGACCTCTGTTTGTACTTTGGAATAGTTCATTTGAAAATTCAGCATTATAAAGGTTAACATACAGATCATACAGTAAAACCTCTCTATAACGACCACTAAATTACATCAAGTATTTTGTGATAAAGGCAGGGGGATGCTTAAAGCAAGGTGAAAGTTAAACAGAACGCTCCTATAGGAGCGTTCTGTTTTACTTTCACCTTGCTTTAAGCAACCACCTGCCCTAAGTACCAACTAATCAACACAATTTAGTGGTTGTTATAAAGAGGTTTTACTATATATATCTAATGGAATGGAGGAAAACATGACATTTGTATTGCGTATTAGTGTACACAACACAACTGACAATGTTCGATTCCGTAGGCTGTACGTTACACATTTGCCTAAGGTTTGACATTTTCAGTTAAACCCTTTCCCTGTTCAGAATTCATGTAAGAAAAAATGACATCATTAATATTTATAAACTAAATTATTATAATGGCATTTGTATACAGCATTGTTCATGTTTTGGTGTAGGTAGAAACTGTAGAGTCGGGCCTATTATAATTTCATTAGGGAAACAGAGCAGACCCTGATCTTAGTCTTGTCTGTTTGCAAATTTGCGAAAAACACGTTTATATGAGGGAAAGGGTTAAATCTTATAATACTATAATAATAGATAAGAAAGACAATATCAGACCGTGTGAAAATATCATTGATATATCCTTAACCCTTTCAATGCTGAATTTTTAACCCTTTCCCTCATATAGACGCCTTTTCATGCATCTGTAAACAGAGTAGACCCAGATCAAAACGGCTCCTTTAGGAACCGTCTGATCAGGGTCTGCTCTGTTTGCTAACAGAATTTGATAGATCTGTTTCTTTACTTTCTAAAATGGCTACAATGTTCCACCTTCTATATTGCATTCTAACTATTTCCTCCATAAATATTCAGTATTGAACCCTGAAACAGATAATAATCCTAGCAGACGAGGAAAGAGTAAAATCTTGTTGTCTGCTGAAATTTTCACATTAGATTCTTTTCAACTTCTATTTTGTTTCCAAATACAACAATCTGAGTGGCAAACAGTTTCAAAACAAGTTATTCCCAATCTCAACTGGACCTAAATTGTTTACATGCATAGAATTTACACTATCTCTCATACAAATGTTTTTTCATGCCTTAGCAAACAGAGTAGACCCAGATCAGCTGGCTTCTGTAGGAGCTGTATGATCAGGGTCTGCTCAGTTTGTTATGCCAATATATGGAGTGATGTAGATCTGAACTGATATATGTTTCACTACTTTTCACTGTAAAGTGAGACAGACAACTGAACGTGTGATAGTGAAATAGTTAATGTCATGATGTGCACTGTACTCTAGGTAACAATGCAGTGCATGTACATGAGAAACACACACAGTGAATTTTTATCATACTTCTGACTTGATGTGTTTTTCTAAAATCCTTTAGATGCCTTTTCAAACATAGTTGACCCATAGGGGTCTGTGCCGCTCTCTAGGAGTCTATATATACTATATGTACAATATATAGACTCCTAGGGAGCGGTACAGACCCCTATGAGTTGACCCAGATCAGACAGCTCCTGCAGGAGCAATCTGAACAGGGTCTGCTTTGTTTGCTTATGAAATTATAATAGATCTGACTCTTACTTATACCAATTACAAGTGAACACATATTTCATTATAATACAGTTTATACATAATTATATATGTCATTATAAAAATTCAGCTAACAAATATTCATGATTTCATTATTTCTTACATGAATATTCAACAGTGTAAGGGCTAATACAGTGATGACTATCTCCTTTCCATAAATGATCAAAATCACACACATCCTATTGAATAATTGACCTTTCTACCATGAATATTCATTCTATAGTTTATTTCTACATGAATATTCATGGACTGAAATTTAAAACATTAAACACTAACTAAGAAAGTTGTTTTTTTCGCTGTGACAGATGCTTCAGAATCAAATCTATATTATACCACAAGTAAACAGAGCAGACACAGATTAGACAGCTCAATAGACCTCTTTTTGACGGTCGCTTAAATCAGCCAATATAATATTATTATACCAATTTTTTCATGAAGCAAGAGAGATAACTCTATTATAAAATATTCAAGTAATAACAGGGTTATCTCTAATAAAAACAAACAAAAGCTACATACAATTAAGCCGACGGATTTGTCACATTTGCCAATTTTTTTATATTCGTGTTTTCTTACGTGCGATTTCATGAACTGTCATATGCACACAGTGTAGATCCAGATGAGATGCCCAGTAACTCGATGTCTCATCAGAATCCGTCAGGCACATGACCAGTGACTTGATGCCACTGTTCTATTGACATCATATCTCAGAAAACATATTTAACCCTTTCCCTGTTTAAGAATTTCATGAATATTTATTAGCTGATTTGTTATAATGTAACTTTTTAAGACTTTTTTCCTTGGCTTTTACAAAAACTGTAGAATCAGATATCATATCAAAAGCAAACACAGCAGACCCTTATCAGTCAGCTCTTGTAGGAGCCGTCCGGTCTGGGTCTACTCTGTTTGCAAATGCGTGAAAATTAAGGTGTTTATATGAGGCAAAGGGTTAAAACATTTATCTACGATTTCATACATGTTTACATTGTCTAAAATTGTCCAAAGACGGCCATGCGGCCTTCAACACCACAGACAAACTCGTTTGCAATTTCAACAATGCCAATATTATCTGTGGCATCTTTGTGGAGATGCATTACCATTGTGTGATTCAGCCGCTGCTGAGACATTGTTGAAAGGTGGTAGGTCTTGACCCGTTTCAGAGCAGAGAATGATCTCTCACTTGTTGCTTTTGTAACTGGCATCACCCGAATCAGTTTTGGAAATTTTATGTTTTTTTGTTGATTTGGTACGTCAATTTCAAAGATATTTTTTAGAACAATTATCAAATTTGAATGCACATGTGCTATATTTTACTATATTTTACTTTGAATATAGTCAATATGTACAATTATGAGTATAATTATAAGTATTATTACTTTTAAAGTGTTTGTTTTTAATAACTTTCTGTTAGGTTCTTTACAGTCTTCCAGATTCATCATCAAAAGCTTGCGCCAATAATGTTTTCTCGGATAAAAGGGCAGTAAAAGTTACCTATAGTGGACTGGTCATTAACAACATGCGTCAATAATGTCATTAATTAAATCACCGCTATTCCGCAACTTTCAGTTTGACACTTATGTTAATTGCAACACCAAGAGATTAAAGCCGCGGCTCGAAGGCAACCACAGATGAGCGAAGTGAAGGCTTCATGAATGCTCGCAGCCCTAAATCTGCAGGAGGCCAAAATATTGGGCCGCAGCCGGGGCCTCTGCGGCCCGTTGCCTACGCGCCTGTACTATAGAACCAAGTATATATGGGGGAACCATGTATATTTAGAACTTTACAATAAATGTAGACCCAGATCAAAGGGTTCCTGACTGCGCCCAGGTTCTGCACTAGCATTTTGTCATAAAAATAATTTTCAACAGTGATAAAGTTTGATAGTATCATACAATTTTAAATTGAATTGGTATTCAATTAATACATTTTACAATTGAGTGATCACATTTCTTTCTGAAATAAAAATAATGTATGCATGCATGATTCCAGTCAGAAAGCTCTCAGTCACTTTTATAAAGTGGGGTTTCTCTGTGTATCTGGGAGTTATCAACTTTATGCATGTAAAAAATTGCATTTCATTCATTTCAAATAATAAAAGTAATTTTAGGAGTATATTATGTGTTAGATCTTATTGGACTTCATAAATTTACAATAAAAATACTGATAAAAGCATGTGCTTTGAAAAGTATTTGAAGTGACTCGGCATAACCCTTTCCCTCTCATAAACGTGTTTTCACGCAGTTGCAAACAGAGTAGACCCAGATCAGACGGCTCCTCTTGTTTGCTAATGGAATTTGATATATCCGTTTATTTAAAATAGTTTCTAAAATGGCCAACATGTTCCACCTTACTTATTTTATTATATCTATTATGTCCATGAATATTCAGTAGGTATTGAAATTTGGAATAAATATAGAACATGTAAAGGGATAATCAAATATCATAGACCGCTAATTACATGTTCCCTTCTGAGTAAGGGCCTCTCACAGAGTGCAAGTAACTTCTACTTTTTGTCAAGGTGTTACTGCTATGTCGAACCAGCAGCCAATTAGTCGACATATAGTGTGTCAATGTGAAAAAACAATGAAGAACATTGTTTAAAATACTTACCCGAGAGTTACAACAGCGAGAAAACGTCAATTTCTACAACATTTGAGCTGGGAATTATTGACGAAGTTATTCTTATATAAACACCGGTCAGCCTCGATTCCCACTTGGCGCACGTGGGTCAAAATGGCGGATACCGGCGAGCCAAAGCTTAGTAAAAAGTGAGAAAAGTTGTATTTGCTACCAAACACATGCATTATTGAATATTTGTTGGACTGCAAGGAAAGGGTCTACATTAAAAGATAAATGCTCCTCGTAAAACTGTCACATTTTTCAAAGATACCAATTTCACTAAGGAAATTAATGAAAATTTACAACCTGTTTTAGATGATGCAACTATGACCATAAATCACAAATACCTCTTGAAATATTGTGCAATTGCCCCAACTCGTCTTTATCTTATCAGTTTGTTTGAAGTCTTAGCTCTTAAAAACCTTGTTTCACCCCAAGCAAAACACATTCGACTAAAGCTGTATCATGAGGTATGGTGTTTACAATTGTGCTGTTTTTTATGCTACCATGCCTTGTTAATTGTTATTGTATTGTGGGTTTTACCATTGATTTAAATGTATAATGATATTATTTTATGCAGTGATTCAGATTAGTGTTGGCCACATGTGCCTATAAGTTGAAAATTGGGTTGCAGGAAGTTCCAAGCCAATAGGACTTGTAGCGTTTTGTCTTTGGTAGCAGTAATGTGCGATTGATTCTCCTTAAATCTAATTCATAAGATCTTATTTCAGTTTTCATCCTGTGTAAATATGTATACTGTCAGGTACATGCATGTTATTAAGCAATGTGCATTTAATATGCTTTGTTTGAATTGTTACATCAGCACAATCGACATTGTGTAGCCATTGCTGGCATAAAATGCTGGATTCATTAAAAATCAATCGATATTTTTTTATATTAAAGACTTAAATATGACCAGTCTTGTAACAAAAATAACAGGAAAATGTGTGCAAACACTCAAATACATTTAGAAAGAAACATTCTGACCGGCTAGCTGCTTAGCATTTAGTTCATGGGGGGTGAAATGTGTTGTGGAATAGCTACCATATGACTGACTAGTTATTTTTATGTGTGCATATTTTTATGGAATAGGCCAAAAATTGGGTATATTAATGTTTGTGATTTTAATTGTATTTTCCTTTTCAAGAAGATTATTTAAAAAGTTAAATGTTACAAGGTTTACTTGTAGATTACATAAGCTTCTTTTTCATGCACATTTCTCTTTATGACAGACTCTATGTCTGCTAAAGTTTAAGTAAACATAAATGAGGGCAAGTTAACATGGTTTCTGAATTACCTTAAAACAGAGACATTTGAAATAAGTAAAGACACAGTGACTGACTACAGTCCAATTCATCAAGTGCATTAAGCATTCAAATGGAAACCCCTAAAACAAGTAAAAATGCAACATCTGCCAAGACATGCAAACATCAAACGCTCTTTTCCCTGTACTCTTAACTTCAACTGTAGGAGATACAAAAAAGTTCCAGTAACTGATTTTTTTAAATGAATAAGTATTCTGCACTATTAATGCTTTGTTGTTGAACTTCTCCCAAGTATACCAATTTTATTCAAAGCATGAAAAAAGGATACAAGCGAATTATTTGCATAATTATCACAGGAAATTTGAAAACAGTATTGAGGATTACGGCCTATTTTTTCCCCACTCTTAAGTCAAAATTGCATATAAAATTTCAACTAGATGGCCCAATCTTAGTAACTGTGATATATTGTGGTTAACTACAGAATTTTTTTAAAGTTGCCGTAAATCATAAGTGTTGTGGCATAATCATAAGAAAGAGGTAGCTCTGTTAGTGCTCAGTAGCATGTAGTTGAAAAAAGTGCTGGCATGGTGATCTGGAAATCTTTACTGTCTGGTTCAAGAGTCAGTCTTGCCATTATCTTAACTCCACCACTTTTATCCAATTGTTTTGAGTAATTATTATTGAAATATTTAAGAACAGGCATACTAAATAGGTCGAAGTGTGCAGGTTAACCCCTTCTCTCATATGAACGCTTAGATTAACCCTTTCCGTCATATAAACACTTTTAATGCCTTTGCAAACAGAGTAGACCAGATCAGATGGTTCCTGTAGGAGCCATCTAATCAGGTTTCTGCTGTGTTTGCTCATGAAATTATATAGATCTATTTTTGTCTAAACTAACAATTCCCTTTTAGATTTTTACCATATCAAAATTGAGTTCATAAATATTCATGAAGTTATCAATTCATGCAAAGATATTTATAATGGAAAGGGTTAAAAAGTACTAGTCATGTGTAAAAGAGATGATATGTGCTTCAGGATGCTTTTAAGGATCTTATAAAGAGACCGAAATTAGACAATGTAACTAAACAAAGACATGATTCTTTGTAAATTTCACCGACTATGCCAATCATTTGGAGGCATATCAACAGACTACATTCAAGTCAAACATGGTCATATATGGCCTTTACTCTGGAAAATTCCCACGAGAACAGACTCATCATTGAAGAAGCTCCACAGAACAAGTGTGAGGAAATTTCATACCTCACCGTGCAGCTTAGATGATCATGGGTAAGGCATATTCACTGTGGTTCTGAATTTGCATTAAATCATTACTAAAAGACAAATATTCCCATCAAACAGAAAACATTGTGAGGTTCTCTCTAAACAACAAAGATGCAATCAGACGTCTTTTGACGACTCTGTAAAAGTCACTTTGTGAAACCATTGTGATAAATAGAGCATTTGCTCCTATAGGAGCAAATGCTCTATTTATCACAATGATTTCAAACTACAAAATTCTAAAAAAAATCCTTTTCTCTAGTTAATGCTCCTTTTTGGTAGGTTTATTCAAAGAGGTTGTATCTAAAAAATAGCCTATGAAGTAATGGGTTAAATTCTTTATAGTCTAAGAACCACACAGTGTTTATGACCTTACACTTGGTATGTTACTTCCAACTGCTGCATAATTATAAAGTTTGAGTATACAACATTGTTGTAACAATAATACATAAATTAAGATGTGCAGTTAGATATGAGTAAATATAATTCAAGGTTGGCTTGAATATTTATGAATTAAGTTAACCCTTTCCTCCATAAATACGCCTTTCTACGCCTCTGTGAAGGTCACTTTATGAAACCATTGTGATAAATAGAGCATTTGCTCCTATAGGAGCAAATGCTTTATTTATCACAATGGTTTCAAACTTCAAAATTCTAAAATTTAACTTTTCTCTAGTAAATGGTCCTTTTGGGTAGATTCATTCAAAGAGATTGGGTCTAAAAATAGCCTATGGAGGAATGGGTTAAACTAACATGACTCGTGTGTAGGAAAATACAGACTGAGAAAAAACAGCTTTATCTTCAGCACTGTATACTACATATAGGTCCAGTTAAGATGATGTGTGATTCAGCATCTCATCAGGATCCAAACCATTTGATACTGATGTTTCTGACAAGAAATGTAATGTAAAATCAATTATCTATGATGAATATTGAAGCAAACAACAATATGTAGTTGTTTGGATTGCTAAATATTCAGTTTGTTAAGATAAAAATGTGTGGAACAAACATATTGAGTATTATATACTTTCAGTGAGCTCAAGCGGAGACAGAAGGAGGCGAAGAAGCAGCAGGAGAAGGCTGAGAGAGTTGCTGCTCAAAAAGCACAGGAGCCTACAACAAACAAGAAGAAGGAAGCCCAGCCATCGGACGAAGAGATAGATCCTAATGTAAGAAAATGTCATAGATTTCTTTGTATGATCATTGATGTATATAACATGTAATAAATATTGATTTGATAATTGTTTCAAAAGGATGCACCATATACTAGATACAGAATAAATAATACAGAAGCAACAAGCTTATTTTATTCACATGTGAACATCTTTGCAGTCATGTTTTATATATTGCCAGTTTTGTACACCGTTGACTAATTTCATAAAAGTTATTCATTAGTTCTTTAAATACATGTACATGTAGCTATTAGTAAATCTATGACTAGATATTTTGCTACTCTGTGACATACTGATTTTTGCTATCCAACCTACTATGGAATGACAAGTTAATTCCTATTGTTAGTTGTATGAACTTGTTTTTAATTTCTTGATCAGGAATACTTCAAACTTCGGTTACGAGCTGTAGACAAGCTCAAGGCAGAGAATGAGAACCCCTACCCTCACAAGTTCCATGTGGGTATGTCATTGGTGGAGTTTATAGAGAAGTACCAGAATGTGGAGGATGGGAAGATCCTGGAGGACACAGTTGTCAGTGTGGCAGGTAAAAACACTAGTTTGAACCTTACCTCATGAATATTTAACCCATTACCTCATAGACTATTTTTAGATCCAACCACTTTGAATAAATCTACCAAAAAGGAGCATTAACTAGAGAAATGAAAATTTTAGAATTTTGTAGTTTGAAACCATTGTGATAGATTATTTGCTCCTATAGGAGCAAATGCTCTATTTATCACAATGGTTTCAACAGGTGACTTTTGCAGAGGCGTAGAAAGGCGTATTTATGGAAAAAAGGTTAAATAAGAAATGAAGATATCGTGAATATTTTTTAATATTTTTATAATTGTACATGAATACAGTAATTATTGGCAGTGTCAGAAACTAAAATCATATATACATGTATAGAATTCTATAAGCAAACAGCAGACCCTGACCAGATGGCTCCTCTAGGTCTACTGTGTTAGGTAAAAAGTTAATTGGCAGAATGATGTTCAATATCATTATCAATTTCAAGATAACAAATACTGTGTATTGTAGTCATTGATTCATTGGTAAACAATAAACAGACAGATATACTGATGATAGAAATGATAATTTATAAATCCTTATACTGTAACAATAAACTGCTTTGATCGCTCAAGAGTGAAATGTACATTGGAAGCTCGAGGTAGTGGGTTTAATCCTCAGCTGGCTGAAATCAAAGCTTATGAAAATTGTATTAGTTACTAATTTGTGTGACATTTATAACAGTAGTGCCAGGACTGGTTAAGACCAGTGCCAAGATAATGTATCTGGTACTCATCAATAACTGGTGGCATAGTCTTACTGTGCATCTAGTGTATCAGTGCTTTTTTCCTGAAATGTCTCTGATTCTATCACAAATGTCACATAATGCGTATAGCTTGAAAGTTGGCCTACTTCATTAATATTCATGTAAATAAATAATAGTGTCTAATAATAAAAACTAGAATCAGATCTATATTATGCCATAAACAAACAGCAGATCCAGATCAGATGGCCCCATCTGAACTAGGTCTTCTCTGTTTGCAAAGGCTTTGAAAGACATATTCATGAAGTCAGGGGTTAAAGTTTAGACAAACATTTGGTAAGACTTATTACTTTATTTTCAGGAAGAGTGTTTTCCAGAAGAGAAAGTGGGGCCAAGCTAATTTTTTATGACATACGAGCTGAGGATGTGAAGATACAAATAATGGCAAATGCAAAGTGAGTACTTGTGCACACTGCGTTTAGTCATGCATCTTTTGCAATCCTTTACTCCATAGATGTAAACTGAGAAGAGCCAGATGATCTGATCAGGGTCTGCCCTAATTGCTTACGTTATAATACAGTAAAACCTCTCTATAACGGACACTAAATTACATCAAGTATTTTGAGTTAAATGCAGGTGGCTGCTTAAAACAAGGTGAAAGTAAAACAGAACGCTCCTATAGGAGCGTTCTGTTTTACTTTCACCTTGCTTTAAGCAGCCACCTGCCCTAAATACTAGCTAATTAACACAATTTAGTGGCCGTTATAGAGAGGTTTTACTGTATACTTTTGATTGTACTGTTGCTGCCATGGCCAAAATTACCTTTGTTATGAGCCACTATGAAAAAATATAGGTTTAATTCTTACATTAATATTCATGGAGTAAAGAGTTAACCGTTGGTTGGTTGGTCATAAGATGTTACAACAAGTGAACATACAATTTATTCTATCTTATTACTAAAGGTCTGATACTACACTGATATCACTTTAATATAAATAACAATAGTGGATGCACAGTTATTGGTAATCTGTCTTCATCAGTCAATCGAGTTGTCTTCATGTATACAAATCCTTAGAAGAACAGATTAAAACTTTTCTAAGAACAGCCCTTTATATCACCACCAAACCCCATGTTGTGACCACTCTTTAGAATTGTCGAGACGATTCTGAAGAGTGGTCACAACATAAGGTTTGCAGGTGAAATGGCAATGGTAGTATTTTATACCTTTATCTATAACTCTGAAGATCTTTTTTTATGCCTACACCTCTTAAGGGGAGAAATTTGAGATTTACCCTTATTTGTCAGTTGATCCATACATCCATCCATCACTGTTTTGTCATGCCCGACTCCAGCAGCTTTACACTTTACCTCATACTGACACCTTTGTAAAAGTCACTTTTAGAAACCATTGAGCAAATGCTGTATTTATCACAATGGTTTAATAACTACACAATTTCAAAAAATTCCTTTTCACTAGTAAATGCTCCTTTTCGGTAGATTTATTCAAAGAGGTTGGGTCTAAAAATAGCCTTTGGAGGAATGGGATAATGGTTATGATAAGCAGTCAGTAACACTGGAATTGTAGCCCTTGTCATTGGCCATACTATGGACAGAATGAACTTTCAGAAAGAGTCAGGCATGTATGTTCTGTTTGTTCATTCAGTCTTGGAGATTTATTTTGAATAGTATGATGTAACAAGAATTTACTGATATTATTACATGTATTTGATTTTAAAATTGTAGATACTACACATCAGTTGAAGATTTTGCAAAGATGATAGAAAATGTCAAGAGAGGTGATATAGTAGGCGTGAAAGGCATGCCAGGTATGTCTGTCTATTGGTAGCTTTCATACATCTGTAATAATAATGAACCAGTAAATGCAACATAAGACTTTCAGTGTCATAAACCATTAACCCATTTCCTCATACAGACGCTTTTCATGCCTTTGCAAACAGCATATCTGACCCAGATCTGATGGCTTCTGTAGGATCAGGGTCTGCTCCGTTTGTTTATGAAGTAATATAGATATAGATCTTAGTTCCAATACAGATTCAATTGTACAGCTCCTTCCCCTTGTTCATGATGCTATTGTAAGATTTAGCTATGTGATATACGTACATTGTACATTCATTATTTCTCACATGTCTATTCATGACGGGAAGGGCTAAATATTTCCCAATAGACCAAGATTACTGAAAATTGTCTTGATGAAAAATTATTATGGTGATTATTTTCATGCTTACCCTTTCCTTTATATAAATGCCTTTTGATGCATCTGCAAATAGAGGAGACCCAGATCAGAGGCTCCTATAGGAGCCGTCTGATCAGGGTCTACTCTGTTTGCTAATGGAATTTGATAGATAAGTTTCTTTACTTTCTAAAGTAGCAACAATATTCCATCCTCCATATTTCTTAGAACTGTTTTGTCCATGAATAACTATTTTGTCCATGAATATTCAGTATTTAAAAATAGAATAAATGTAGAACAGGGAAAGAGTTAAGAGAGTGAGAGATGTGGAACTTGCAAATTAAAATGTTTCAGGTAAAACCAAGAAGGGTGAGCTGAGCATTATACCGAAGAAATTGGTGCTGTTGTCTCCTTGTTTACACCAACTGCCAACCCTGCATTTTGGGCTTAAAGAAAAGGTATACTATACTAGTCACATATTGAAATTGCATTATGGCTTGTTTGATGGTGGACATAATGTGTAATAGTTTCCGCTGTCCTTTGAAGTGTGATTACATTGATTAGTTAACCATTTACCTCATAGATATGAGTTTTGGTGCCTTTTCAGACAGAATACACCCTGATCAGACTTAAAATACTGTAGGAGCCATCTGATCAGGGTCTGCTCTGTTTGTTTATGAGGTAATAGAGCTCTGATTCTGCAATTTGTGCCGTGATGAAAAATTCACTTGTTCATATTGCCTTTATAAAGATTAAGCTTTTAAATATTTATGATGTCATCATTTCTTAAATATTTGTTAAAAAGAGAAAAAAATGTCTGAAAATGTATTTGAAAGGATATGACACATATTTGATATACCCTATTTTCTGTTAAATGTACATGTAAGACTAAATATGGATAATTGAAATTTGTTTATGATATCCTTTAAATTGAAATCATGATCATCTATAGCATACAACAGAGAACATCCCACATATGTATTGTACACCGAAGATTTACAAGTCCAAGCCATTAAGACCAATCGTAAATTATACTCACTAGATAGGCTATAGCACAAGTTCAAGCCTTTAACTCTCTCCCTGTTCTGTATTTAGGTCAAATTTCATTACCTACTGAATATTCATTAACAAAATAGTTACAAAGAAATATGGAACGTTGAACATTGTAGACATTTTAGAAAGCAAAGAAACACATCTATCAAATTCTATTAGAAAACAGAGTAGACCCTGATCAGACGGCTCCTCTAGGAGCCGTCTGATCTGGGTCTACTCTGTTTGCAAATGCGTGAAAACACGTTTATATGAGGGAAAGGGTTAAGACCAATCGTTAATCATACTGGCTAGATAGGCTATAGAACAAGTCCAAGCCTTTAACCCTTTCTATTTTATGTTTATTACAGATTTCAATACCTACTGAATATTCATGGACAAATAAGTTATAATAAAATACAGAAGGTGGAACATTGTAGCCATTTTAGAATGTAAAGAAACAGATATATCAAATTCCATTAGCAAACAGAGCAGATCCTAATCAGACGGCTCCTATAGGAGCTGTCTGATCTGGGTCTACTCTGTTTGCAAATACTTGAAAACATGTTTCTATGAGGGAAAGGGTTAAGGCCAGTCATAGATTATACTGGCTCAATAGGCATTAACACAAAAGCCTTATAGCAGACCTTTTAGACCCATTTGTGGGACAAATTAACTCCATGTGAAAAATTTGAAGGACAACAGTAAAAGACATGGCAACATTGATTATTGAATATATCATAGAACATTTCGAGATTCCCATGTATTATCCTGGTGAACCTATTTAATGATTTATATACCTCATTGTTTGTTTCAGGAAACTCGTTTTAGACAGAGATACCTCGACCTAATCATCAATGAAACAACAAGGAACAAGTTTATATTGCGAGCAAAGATAGTCAATTACTTGAGGAAGTTTATGGATGGAATGGGATTTCTTGAGGTAAGGTCATTTATGTTTTGATTTAGTTAGATTATTGTATTTTTGTGAAAAGTATATGTCTCTCTGTATTTTTATGAACACCAGAATTATGGTTCATGTAACCTGTTTGTCTTTCCGGAGTCATTTCTCAGAAACTGATTTTTTTTCTATGAAACTTTTTGAAAATGTTAAGTAACATAGGGACATGCGGCTCTGCAAGTATCATTCATATTGACTTTGGAACACAAGAGTTATGGCCCTTTGTTTGCCAAAAATGTAACATTTTTGTCTGTCTGGAGCCTTATCTCAGAAACTATTTGGAGTTATACTATGACACTTTGTGTAAATGTTGAGTACCATGAGAATATGTCGCTTGGCCAGTATCATTATGTCTTCCACCTTGAGTGGTGTGGGAGACATATTGATTTACTCCTGTCTGTCTGGCCATCCGTCACAAAATCTCTAATTTTAGAAGTTCTCATCCAATCTTCACAAAACCTTACAAAAATGTTTATAGCTATAATATCTAGACCAAGTTGATATCCAGCAAGATTGTTTTAGGAACTTCAGAGTTATGGCCCTTGATTTATCCAAATTTGGCCTTTTTAGCCATGTCCGCTCTCTAAGTAGAAAACGTCTCATCCAATCTTCACCAAACCTCATAAAAATGTTTATAGCTGTAATATCTAGGCCAGGTTCAATATCCAGCAAGATTGTTTCGGGAACTTTAGAGTTATGGCCCTTGAATAATACAAATTGGCCTTTTTAGCCTTGTCCACTCTCTAAGTAATAAAGTTCTCATCTAATCATCACCAAACCTTATGAAAATGTTTATGGTTATAATATCTAGGCCAGATTGAATAACTAGCAATTTTGGAACAGGTACTTCAGAGTTATGGGTTATAGGTAATGAGTTAAATGTAAAGCTCATAAATGATTCATTCTGGTTACAGGTGGAGACACCAATGATGAATATGATACCAGGTGGGGCAACAGCCAAGCCTTTTATCACACACCACAACGACCTGAACATGGATCTGTACATGAGAGTGGCCCCAGAGCTTTACCTGAAGGTGAATAGTCGATAGTATTACATACTATATAGATAGATGAAGACATCTTTCTTTCTTTCTAATGATACATACTAACCCATTCCCACATAGGCTATTTTTAGACCCAACCTCTTTGAATAAATCGACCGAAAAGGAGCATTTACTAGAGAAAAGGAAAAATTTAGAATTGTGTAGTTTTGAAACCATTGTGATAAATAGAGCATTTGCTCCTATAGGAGCAAATGCTCTATTTATCACAATGGTTTCCTAAAGTGATTTTTACAGAGGCGTAAAAAGGCGTATTTATGGAGGAAAAGGTTAAACTATTTTACAAATAAGTTCTGCTGGAAGAAGTGCTAAGTGGAAAGAAGTGCTTAACACTTTACCTGATAATGATGCCTTTTCACACCTTTGCAAACAGGGTAGACCCAGATCAGACAGGAGCTATCTGATCAGGGTCTGCTCTATATATGGAATAATAATGATCTGTTTCTGCCATGGTCAACTATTTCTGTGTTCATATGCAATTTACAAGATTCATCTAATTAATATTCATGATGATATTATTTCTTACATGAATATTCATTAGGTGAAGAGTTAATTAGAATTTGTATTTTTTGTCGAGATCATGACTGTGTCAGAAAACACAACAATAAATGTGTAGAGCATTTTTCCATAATATGGTTAAACCATTTGGGAATATTATACAAGACTTGTGCAATTTTCAGATGTTGGTAGTTGGAGGTTTGGACAGGGTTTATGAAATTGGTCGTCAATTCAGAAATGAGGGAATTGATATGACACACAACCCAGAGTTCACCACTATGGAGTTCTATATGGCTTATGCCGACTACAATGATCTGATGTCCATCACAGAAACCATGCTGTCAGGTAAACAAACAGTATTAGTCCTTTGAATGCTGAAATTTCAAAGTGGAATGGTCCATCGCTGTTTAATGATAGAATTCATTTAGTATGAAATGGTGTGTTTTTTCGAGAGAACCCTTTTAGAGTCGAGAAATATTGAAAGATTGTTGATCTTTATGTGTACTGGAACATCTTGATGGTTATGATATGCACTTGATAGTGTTACAGAGTTACAGCCCTTGTCATAGACCATGCAATAACTATACAGTCCCACATAAGTTGGGATATCTGTATAATGGACACATTTCTAGTTTATTGAAGTGAGCTAGTTAGAAATATGATTCTAATGCTTTGCACACAGTCAGTCAGTCTATCGGTCTGTGCAATCTGTCAGACCAAACGGTTTCAAATTCCAATGGGGGTTGGTCATTAGTAGATCTATAACTTCTATTGAGTTTTGAGGTCCCTAGGTCAGGATCTATTTTTATGATCAAATGTCAAATTTCTAGACGGGCTTCTGGGAGATGGGGTATACATGTGTTAAAAAATATCTTGGTTTTTGTATTGTTTTATTTTTAATTTTTTGAAGCACTGTATTTTGGAAGACACTTCAGAAGGTTAAATATATTGCGGTTCTGTAAATGTATATTTGTTTAACATTGGTAGGCATGGTAAAGAAGCTGACAGGAGGCTACAAGATCAAGTACCATCCATTTGGGCCAGACGGTGAGGAGTGGGAGGCTGACTTTACTCCACCCTTCAAAAGAATCAGTATGATAGAGGAACTGGAAAGGAGGCTTGACGTCAAGTTCCCTGATCCTTCAAATCTCAACACAGACGGTAAATATGACAGTGTTTTATGATAGATAGGACTGTGTCACATGTTCCAATACAAGTATTTTGGAGCTAGCATTGCCGGTAGGTGTTTTAAGAGCTAAAGAGAAACTAAGAAATTTTGCCTTTCACAGAAGAATGAAATAGTTGTATTCATTGTTTGAATTATGAGCTGGTTTTAACCCTTGGCTTGCTGAATTTTGAAATACATTTCTCCTTCTTTACCCATGCCCTGTTGTATAATTACATATATCTTCACTGTGTACAAGTATTGCGCTGTGCAATCACTGCTGTGGAGTGCACTGGTTGCACAATCAACTTGTAAATAGTGAAGACCCAGATGAGACAGCTCCTGCAGGAGCTGTCTCATCTGGGTCTTCCTTTTTTACAGGTAGGTATATTGACGTGAATAGCAAGCGAAGGGTTAAAGCAGTGCAGGACACACATTCACATGTCATTTGCCAACAGTTCAGACCCAGATCAAAGGTCTCCTAGAGTAGCCCTCTGATCAGGGTCTGAACTGTTTGTCACTAAATATCATCTAGCAAGTTCAGTCTTTCACACTGAGTGGACTCTATAGTTAACCCTTTACTTCATGAATATTCATGTATAAAATATGGACATTATGAATAGTAGTTAGATTACTTTTTATAATGGCACATGGATGCAGGAATTTTTGAGCATGGCAGAAACTGGATATCTACATCTATATGATATCATAAGCAAACAGAGCAGACCCTGATCAGACGACTCCTACAGGAGCTGTCTGATCTGAGTCTACTCTGTTTGCAAATGCGTAGAACGGCATATCTATGGAGTAAAGGGTTAAACACTGAACTTCTAGCGATGAAATGGTTGATATTAGAATGTCAGTCTATGTTGTAGGAATTCTTCTTCTTTCACATGTAGATGTTTGAGTCTCCGTCAGTAATAGCTTTAGGCAGAATTATCGAAGAACTACTGGTCTCTCCTCTTTCAATACCAGGTCCTGTTATATCACAACTTGCGTGTGACAAGACATGGTTTTCCATTCTTAGTAGTGTCTATTCTTACTGTTTTTGCAGAAGTCCGTAAGTTTCTGGATGATCTTTGTGTGAAGCACGAAGTTGACTGTAGTGCCCCTAGAACTTCAGCCAGGCTGTTAGATAAGGTAAGTTTATATACCGTATTTGCAAATAAATATATATGAAAATTGCTTGGTTAAAAACTATTTTGTGTGTCTGTCATCTTCATATTTTTTTCATGTTTTTTTATGCCCCCATATAGATATAAATTGTGTATGAATATTAATTAGCTGAATTAATTTTTATGCGCAAATTATGACCCATATTAATATTAGCTACTCGTAATTTTAACAGCTTAGTAAGGGATTTTTTTTACCATGGCAGAAACTAAAGAATCTGTCTCGGATTTCCATAAGCAAACAGAGCAGACCCTGATCAGATGGCTCCTGCAGGAGCCGTCTGATCTGGGTCTTCTCAGTTTGCAAATGTGAGAAAAGAGATTTATATGAAGGAAAGGATTAAGCAAATGGCCCAGACCCTGATCAGATGGCCCCTACAAGAGTGGTTTGATCTCGGTCTATTTTGTTTGCAAAGGTGTAAAAAAGCGTATTTATGGAGTAATGGGATTTCTTTACTTTATAATGCTCATTGTTGAGTTTTTCCAACTCACTCACTCCATTTCAGCTTGTTGGAGATTTTATAGAGGAGAACTGTATCAACCCAACATACATCATAGAACATCCTCAGGTTATGAGTCCCCTGGCAAAATGGTAAGTTTTGTGCTACATAAACCCAGTACCTGATGAATATTCATGTAAGAAATAATTACATCATGAATATTAAATATCTGAAGTTTTATAATGACATGCACACAGGATATTTTGTCTATTGCAGAACGAAGTTGCTCATTATATTGTTTTTGACCTGTCAGTCTGTCTGTGTATCCTAATACACTGTTGCTCATTTAGCACTTCCATTTCTTGACCAGTTTTTCTCAAATTTGCTTCAGAAAATTGTCATAAATATATGAGCAACGATACGCCCATGTGGTGATTACGAATACATATCACGATACAGTATAACGAATATGAATAAATATTTGCAAATACGAATACAGTTACATAAACATGTTATGGCATAAGCTAATAAGAGTTACTTAAGCCAAAACATGTCCAGACTGAGTCCATATTTAGGATTAGAAATCTGGGACTTTAAGCTTATATTGAAAATGCTACTGGACATGTGCTGATAAGCAAGGGAAAAGTAGTTTAAATATTTAATTGGAAAAGTCACATAAATTGGAAGCACTGACTAGAAACTTGGTTCAAAAGTAAAATGGTCCAGTCCTACTGTAGTCTTTAGGCAATATGCATAAAAATAATACTAATTCAAATTCAAGCACCATCAAAATGCAGTGCATTACACTGTATCTAATTGAATATAGCCTGCTGGTTTCGTCCATTCTGGTGAATCGTGAATAAACTCAAATAAATATGGTCAATAAATTTTGGGTACGTTCAGACATTGGGGTGCTCCAATAATTAACCGCTAGAGCCAACAGCTGACATTATTACTTCATTTCATGGTGGCACACTTTACAAACAGTGATTTCATTGTTGGTTTTTCCTTCTGATCCTGTCAGAAACCCAAAATGATTCCAGACGGTGCTTTTATATTTGCTTGGAGTCTGAATATCTCTTTCGGCCCGGACATTGTTATGAAACAACAGTTTGCGGTTGTTGTAAAAACTAAGAATTATTCCTATCAAAATAAACTTGTTCTCGGTAATTGTTTCGTGTATTTGAATCATTTGACTTTTTTTCTGCAAGAAGTGAATGCAAGAGTACATTTATTAAGCCTGTTGAATCCAACAGGACCAACACCCAGTGTCGTGATTCGTAAACATAAGAAGTCATCAAGAGTCATCTCCCTTGATGTCACGTTTCGCAGCTGGAATGTTTCTCTCAGATTTCATTTATTTCTGGCAAAAATGTGTTTTTCTTTCAATTTTGTTAATTTCCTACATGTTTGCAATTGTATTCGCCAATATTCGGTTCATTGGGTAGCGAATATGATACACACACCGCCAGAAATGATATTCGAATAATACAAATACGTTAGTGTATCATGACAGCCCTAGTTAAATTCCTGATTGAATGTCTTGCACATTGGAAAATCTTAACAAACCTTATTTTTTCTGCATTTTCAGGCACAGATCCAAGACAGGTCTGACAGAAAGGTTTGAATTGTTTGTGTGCAAGAAAGAAATATGTAATGCATACACAGAGTTGAATGACCCTATGGTGCAGAGGGAACGCTTTCAACAACAAGCAAAGGTAGGTACTAGTCATCCAAATCGCCAGTAGTATATAATCCATAATTTATACTTTGATTAAGACCTCGAAAGTCGATTTGGATAGGAGCGTAGCGTGTTTGAAGAGCTGTCGAGAAATCTCTTTTGTAGAGGTAGATAGATTTTACTTGTATTAAATGTACAAGTCATTTAAAACATGCATCTAATAAAACATCCGATCAAGGATATCACAAAGAGTCACAGTAATGGACATGACAAAGTGAAACTATACAATTGTTAAAGAATTATTAACATACCAGTTACATTAGATACAAAGATAACACAAACTAGAAATTGTGTCTGTACGACACAGCGATGCCCCCGTGGTGGTGCTTGACAATGAAAAAACTGTGACAACCAACTGCACATACAAATGTGACACACAGACAGACGGACAGACATAATGCCCCCTTACTATAAAAAGGAGTGACACAATTCTTGTTTCAATTGTGGGTTAACCCTTTCTTTCATATAAACACTTTTTCATGCCTTTCCAAACAGAGTAGACCCAGATCATACGGTTCCTGTAGGAGCTGTCTGATATGGGTCTGCTTCGTTTCTGTTTGCTTATGAAATTATAATAGATCTAACTCTACAGTTTCTTTCAATATCTGTGTATACCATTACAAAAAAATCAGCAAATAAATAGTCCTTGGTCCCTGCTAATAAAACTTTTAGTTGAGTCTGAGTATGTTCTCAAGTTTTTGATTGGCCAGAGGCTCAAATCTGACCAATCAAAAGCTTGAGAACTCAAATCTGACCAATCAAAGGCTGAGAACGAAACTCAGACTCAACTAAAAGCTTTATAAGCATGGACCATCATGATGTTATGTCTTACATGAACATTCAACAAGAAAAAGATTTAAGTAAAATACACAGGAGTTTGATCTTGGCAAGAGTTAACTCTAAATAGGACTAGTCGTCAATTTTAATGTGCACTGATCCCTGCATCATATCTTCCTACAGATATAGATGTTAGTATGAAAGTGCGATAGCAAATGAAATTGAGGGATAGAAATACAAATATTATGGATAAAGTGATATATATACACTACTCCATTGGTTCTATCTCGCACATATTACTTCCCAGACTAGATGTTCCTCATTATGATCTCATGGAAGCAAATTCAGTCATAATCCATTAACACATTACCTCATAGGCTATTTTTAGACCCAACCACTTTGAATAAATGTACCGAAAAGGAGCTTTAACTAAAGAAAAGGAAAATTTTTAGAAATTTGTAGTTTGAAACAATTGTGATAAATAGAGCATTTGCTCCTATAGGATATTTGCAGACTCCGAATTGTCCCGAATGATAACACTTTCAGCAAAATGTCTGATCATGGTCTGTTCTGTTTGCTTATGGATTGATTAAGATCTGATGCTCAAGTTTTTCTGCCATGACCAACAACTCCCTTTGTTAACCCATTCCTTTATATTGACACCTCTGTAAAAGTCAGTTTTTGTGTCACCTGCCGAGAGGCAGTGTGTCACTTAGGGATCTCGGCTCTAAATGACCATAAGTGTCGATTGACCGTAAAACAATATTCATTCATTACTTAGGGATCAATTTTGAGTTATTCCCCTTTGTTCTGATTTTGGCACTCCAGCATACTAACAGTTTTTGTGTCAGCTGCGAGCAGGTGATACATGTGTTCCTCCGAACACTCTTGTTTAAACCATTTCGATAAAAAGAGCAAATATGTTTATTACTATGGTCTTATGGTTATGAATTATGTTCTGTTCTTTACAAACTGGTGATGTTGCTGTTCACAGGACAAGGCAGCAGGTGATGATGAGGCCATGTTTGTGGATGAATCCTTCTGTACTTCCCTGGAGTATGGCCTGCCCCCAACAGCTGGATGGGGTTTAGGGTTGGACAGACTCTGCATGTTCCTATCAGACTCAAACAACATCAAGGTGGGTACTTGTATTCAGTCTGTTAGAGTACAGGGTGATGGACAAAATGTTGAATTTTCATATTGTCAAGACTCATTGCCAGAGTTTCAATATTGAAATAGTCATTTTTTTTTTCAGTTCCTATATTTAGCTGAAATTCATGAGATATTTGACAGAAATTACATTTTCTTCAATCTCTTTACAACGTTCTGAACTTTTAAAAGCTTAACCCTTTCTTCCATAAATACGCTTTTCTACGCCTTGGTAATAACCACTTCTTGAAACCATTGTGATAAATAGAACATTTGCTCCTATAGGAGCAAATGCTCTATTTATCACAATGGTTTCAAACTACAAAATTCTAAATTTTTTACTTTTCTCTTGTAAATGCACCTTTTGGGTAGATTTATTCAAAGATGTTGGGTCTAAAAATAGCCTATGGAGGAATGGGTTGAAAGGTTTTTTTCTGCAGATTAGCCCTTTACTCCATGAATATTCATGTTAGCAATAATGACTTCATGAATAGTAATTAGATGAATTTAAGTAATGACATATGAACACAGGAATGCTTGGTGGTAGCAGAAACTATAGACCCTAATCAGACAGCTCCTACAGTAGCCATCTGATCTGATTCTATTCTGTTTGCAAAGACGTATATACAGAGTAAAGGGTTAACCAAGTCCAGGGTTCTTTGATTTAATATACAGGTATAATGAATTGTTGAAGAGATCTCTGATCTGTCAGATTATCTAACTGTAGTTTGGAATACTCATGGCACAGACCCATTTTCCAGGTCAACCATTTGACATTGGAACAAGTTAACTGTGCAACAGAAACTTGGATTGCCATTAACATTGCAGCTTAAAGCCAATAGTGGGCTGCATATTATGGCATTCAGACAGTTTTAGTTTGCTGTATGGGAATACATGTTGTAAAAAATTTGTTCTCTAGGTTCACGTTCAAAAAAATGAATAACTTAGATAAATCAGGTTTTTATAACCCCCCCCCCCCCCCCAACTGCACATACATACTTCAAACTTTGCATGAATGTGCAACTTAATGGAGCAAACATTTTTAGGGGTGACTTATTATGGTCAAGGTCAAAGATCAAATTACGGGTCAAATTTATATTTGCGATAGTGTTTCACAAACACATCTTGTTGACTATTAACAAAGATTTCAAAGACTCTTCAGTAATTAAGATTAAGGAAGAATGGAAAAGCATTGATTTCTTTAACACAACTAGTCTAGTTTCCATTAATCCTTTGAATGCAGGAAACTAGTGTACAGGCATTTGCAAACTGTGCAGACCTAGGTCAGCAGCTTCTTTAGAAACCCTCTGATAAGGGTTTGCACTGTTCATTATTTAACCCTTTCCTCCATAAATACGCCTTTCTACGCATCTGTAAAAGTCACTTTTTGAAACCATTATGTTAAATAGAGCATTTGCTCCCATGGGAGCAAATGCTCTATTTATCACAATGGTTTCAAAACTATACACTTATAAAAAAAATCCTTTTCTCTAGTAAAAGCTCCTTTTCAGTAGATTTGTTCAAAGAGGCTGGGTCAAAAAATGGCCTACGAAGGAATAGGTTAATGATTATACTCTTCCATACTGAATGGACTGTGTCATTTAACAATGATGGACCATTCCACTTAGAAAATTGAAATTCACCATTCAAAGGGTTAACCCATTCCCTCCTAGACTATTTTAGACCCTACCTTTGAATAAATCTACAGAAAATGAGCATTTACTGTCAGAGCAATTTTATCCACAGCATGCATTACGATAGGATCTGTTGAAATCTGCAATAACCCTCCACTTTATAAAGACATTATTTTAGACACTATCTGATGCCTTTGCCAACAGAGTAGGCTACTGTAGGAGATCTGCCCTGTCTACTTGTGAAATAATTTAGATCTTTTTCCAAAGTATCTGCCATTTTAGAAAATTCCTTTGTTCCCAGTGCCCTTATAAAACTTCTCTAATAAACATTTTGGTTTTATCAAAATTAATGAACATTCATTAGGTGAAAGCTGTAAATTGAGTTTATGGAAATATAAATGTGATTGCACAGACCCATTTTCCAGGTCAGTTGCTTTGACTGTGGAACAAGTTAACTGTGCTAAAACAATTTGGTTTGCCATAAGAAGTTGCAATTGTAATCAATGTTGCTGTAGAATCTGTGGCTTCCATACATCTCTTTCTTTGTCTATTCAGTCTCTGTTCTACAGAAATATCTGACTGTGATGTCCCTGACACTTGAGCCCTGTAGAATACCTTGTTTTCAATGATAAAAGTTCTTGTCATTGAAACAAATTCGGTCTACTAAATCTAAACTTGATAGCACAGACCCATTTTCCAGGTCAGTTGTTTTGACTGTGGAACAAGTTAACTGTGCCAAATCAATGTGGTGTGCCATAGGCAGATGCAACAATAACTTTGTTGTTGCAGAATCTATGGCCTCCATACATCCCTTACATTTTCCACTCAGTTTAACCCTTTCTCTGTAAAATATTCATGAAAGAAATAATACCTTGAATATTTATGCCCCCGTTGACGATAGTCAGGGGGCATTAAGTTTTGTTACTTTGTTATTAAGTTTTGTTATTAAATTAATCTTAATTGTTGCAGGCTAGAATGAACAATAAGCTCACTATGTACTTATGTTGTAAATTAGCAATTAACAGTAATTTTGATTATACAATCTTTGAAAAGGCTTGCCTTAGGTTAGTGATCTTTGAAATCAATCCAGGCCGCTTAATCTAGTTTGATAGCACAGACCCATTTTCCAGGTCAGTTTCTTTGACTGTGGAATAAGTTAACTGTGCTAAAACAACTTGGTTTGTCATAGGAAGTTGCAATTATAATCACTGTTGTTGCAGAATCTGTGGCATCCATACATCTCTTACCAGGTGTCTGCTCAGTCTCTGTTCTAAACATGCCTGCAGAAATGTATGATCGTGATGATCCTAACACTTGAGCCCTGTAGAATACCTTTTTTTGCAATGATAAATAAATTCAGACTATTAAATCTCAATTTGATTGCACAGACCCATTTTCCAGGTCAGTTGGTTTGACTGTGGAACAAGTTAACTGTGCCAAAACAATGTGGTGTGTCATAGGCAGATGCAACAATAACTTTGTTGTTGCAGAATCTATGGCCTCCATACATCCATTACATTATCCACTCAATTTAACCCTTTCCCTCATATAAACATGTTTTCACGCATCTGAAAACAGAGTTTGCTAAAAGCATTGGATATATCTGTTTATTTGCTTTCTAAAATATCTATAATGTTCCACCTACAATATTTCTTTATGACTATTTTGTTAATGAATATTCAGTAGGTATTGAAATTTGGCCTAAATATAGAACAGGGAAAGGGTTAACCCTTTCCCTGTTGAATGTTCATGTAAGAAATAATGATGCCATTAATATTTATTAGCTGAATTGTTTATAATGACCAGTACAGACATCATACTCATTATGTCTCCCCCATTTATGGGGAGATATATTGTTTTTGCCAGAGTTGTCTGTCTGTCCGTCCGTCCGTCCGCACTCACCAATGGGTAGTTGTGTGACTTTTTCTAACTAGTCGCACAAGTAAAATCATTAACCTGGCCATCTCTTGTGACATTAACCTGGCCATTTCTTGTGACATTAACCTGGCCAGTTGTGGGACATAGGGTTAGGGTTAGGGTTAGCTTCCAGATCATTCTTTTCCAAAGTTAGAGCCAAAAATAGTTTTTCTTGTGGGACTAGTCCCACAAGAAAAGATCAAAGGAAAAAGTCACACAACTACCCATTTGTTAGCATGTCCGTCCGTCTGTCCGTCACAAACTTGTGTCGCGCGTATCTCTGAAACCAGTTGGGCTAGAGTCACCAAACTTCACAGGAATGTTCACCAGCATGAGTTGTTGTGCAACTGGTTTTTTTTTAAATATCTCCCCCTGATAATTTTGGAGTTATTGCCCCTGATGACTTAAAATTAGAAAAACTTTGTGTCGCGCGTATCTCTGAAACCGCTAGTACTAGAGTCACCAAACTTCACAGGAATGTTCACCAGCATGAGTTGTTGTGCACCTATGGTTTTTGAATTGTCTCCCCCTGATAATTCTTGAGTTATTGCCCCTGATATGAATACTTAAATTTATACAAACTTTCTGTTGCGCGTATCTCTGAAACCAGTAGGGCTAGAGTCACCAAACTTCACAGGATTGTTCACAAGCATGAGTTGTTTTGCTCTTGGTTTTTTTTAATTGTCTCCCCCTGTTAATTTTGGAGTTACCTCCCCTGATGACTTAAAATTAGACAAACTTTACTTAGTGTTGTGCATATGTCTGAAACCACTAGGGCTAGAGTCACCAAACTTCAAAGGAATGTCGACCAGCATGAGTTGTTGTACAACTGGGATTTTTGAATTGTCTTCCCTTGATAACTTTGGAGTTATTGCCCCTGATATGATTACTTAGAATTAGAGAAACCTTGTGTCATGCATATCTTTAAAACCACTAGGGCTAGAGTCACCAAACTTCACAGGAATGTTCACCAGCATGAGTTGTTGTGCACCTGGGTTTTTTGAATTGTCTCCCCCTGATAATTCTTGAGTTACTGCCCCTGATATGTTAACTTAAAATTAGAGAAACTTTGTGCTGCACATATCTCTGAAACCAGTAGGGCTAGAGTCACCAAACTTCACAGGAATGTTCACCAGCATGAGTTATTACTTTGGAGTTACTGCCCCTTATGACTTAAATAAGAGAAACTTTACTTTGTGTCACATGTATCTCTGAAACCACTAGTACTAGAGTCACCAAACTTCACAAGAATGTTGACTAGCATGTGTTTTTGTGTACCTGAGGCTTTTAAATTGTCTCCCCCTTACACTTGTGTATTGGAAAGAGGATGGGAGGGGGAGACATCTGTTTTTGTGACAAAAACAAACCTCTAGTGGTATTTTGGTATTGTGCAAACTGTAGACTTGGATCTATTATAATATCATAAGCAAACAGAGCAGACCCTGAAAAGACAGTTCCTACAGGAACCATTTGATCTGGGTTTACTCTGTTTGCAATAGCAAGAAAAACGTTTGCATGAGGGAAGGGTTAAAACATGCATGGAGAAATGTGTAATTGAAAGTTTCAAGATAGTTGAACTGTACAAAAAATTTGACACTGATGAAATATTTGTTTACAGTAAATATGGCCTGAAGCTGGGTTTATGAAATGTCAAAAAATTAACTGAAATTAATGTACATTCTAACATACAAGAAATTCTAACGAATTCCTAAATAAATCTTAATGTCGGGCTAGAGTGTGCTGGTGTAAATTAGGAGTTATACAGTAATTTTGATTACAAAGACCAGGGCCTCCGCTGGCGGTCGCCAAAATCGCCAATGGCGAAAATATTCATAATCTGGCGATAAAAAATTAAATCTGGCGAATGTTGTGGCGAAAGACAATTTTGCAAATTATGCCGAGGAATACAGACCCAATTTAGCTCTCTCAGTCAATTATCACAGCTTCTTCTGTTTGTGTGCAATGCGTGTCGGTTGTTACACAAGAATTTTACCTGGGGATTTCCCATGCATGCACCGGATATCATGCGTGAAAGATGTGATTCTAGCTGGTTCCCAATTGTGTCCTACTATTTTGTTACATGTAAGCAAACAAATTATGCGGGAAACCAGTCATGTCAAAGATGGCGACGTTGTTTGCAAGTTCAGCCGTGGGCAATTTGATTTCTTCTTGTGGCACGTTTATTACTCAAACGAGGGGACTGACACCTAAGGATTTGCATCAAAGGGATTAAAGAACGACAAACAAGACAATTAAATGGATTTGGCTTGCGATTATCTCGGGCAATTTGGGTCCGATCGGACTTTGTAGATCCACGGTAAGAAACAATTACACCACTTAAAGGCACTATTCAGGCTACTGTGTTAGTTCTCAGTTTGATAATTGGGAATAAATAATTTGGATGTGTATCGTGTGTCCTATTATTAAAGATATATATTGTATGCTTTCAGTCTGTTAAAAACAGAGTTTAAACAATTCACATTACAAATTGCCTACTCTAGTGCACTCGCAGTGTTCTGAAACTACTAAAGGAAATGCATATAACAGAAACATTCCATATTTCTTTGTATAACTTTAACTGTAGAGAAAATGAATTGACCATTTTTTTTATCCTTATTGTTTGTGTTTAAAACTTTTTTAATTCAAAATATATTTGTTCTGAAATTATTTACTTGCAGTGAAAGTTAAAGCAGTTTTGAAATTTAATGTTATTAATCTTGTTAAGCAACATAATCTGAAACGGAGACATACACATACATGTTCGATACAAAACTGAATGGAAATTAGGGAAAATTCCAATACTTAAATGTACACATAATTTTTTCTGTGGCTTATCGTAAGTTTTTAATAGTACCAAGAGAAGATTTAATATTGTTTACAGATAAAAGTCGACTATTACTTTATTTGTTTGTTTTATTTCAGATCTTCAAGTGGGGAGGAGAATCCCAGGCTTGAGATACTACTCCATCATCATAAGGAAGTGACCCTAAAATGATCATCCACAGGGAAAACATAAAATGTAATGCAGAGTGCCAGCAAAGCAGACCATATGGCTATATGTTGAAGTTGATCCAAGACTGCCACCAGCATGATCAGACCCATAGGGATCAACATAGTCTTTATGTTGACATAAATTGTTACTATTATCAAAATAATAAAGGAAATGTAAACATACACAAGTTGGTTCTTCTGTGTTTAAAGTGTTACACATTTCATGACGTAGAATCTGAAGGAAAACTTTGGCTCTAACTTTGGCTCCAACAGATCCAAATTGGCGAAACAAAATTCTTATTTGGCACAAGTTTTTCTAATTTGGCGAAAGTGATGGCGCAAAGAAAAAAAAAGCCAGGGGAGGCCCTGCAAAGACACCTTTAAGACGGGCCTTAGCTTAGTGGTCTTTGAAATGAATTTAGGTTGCTTAAAACTAGTTTGATAGCACAGACCCATTTTCCAGGTCAGTTTCTTTGACTGTGGAACAAGTTAACTGTGCTAAAACAATTTGGTTTGCTATCGGAAGTTGCAACTTTAATCAATGTTGTTGCAGAATCTGTGGCTTCCATACATCTCTTACCAGGTGTTTATTCAGTCTCTGTTCTAAACATGCTTACAGAAATGTCTGACTGTGATGTCCCTGACACTTGAGCCCTGTAGAATACCTTTTTTGCAATGATAAAATTTCTTATCATTGAAATGAATTCAGTCTACTAAATCTAAACTTGATAGCACAGACCCATTTTCCAGGTCAGTTGTTTTGACTGTGGAACAAGTTACCTGTGCCAAAACAATGTGGTGTGCCATAGGCAGATGCAACTGTAACTTTGTTGTTGCAGAATCTATGGCCTCTATACATCCCTTGCATTGTCCACTCAGTTTAACCCTTTCCCCATTGAATATTCATGTAAGACATAATGATACCATTGATATTTATAAGTTGAATGTTAATAATGACATGTACAGATCGTATTTTGGTATTTCGCAAACTGTTGAGTTTGATCAATTATAATTTCATAAGCAAACAGAGCAGACTCAGATCAGACAGTTCCTACACGAACCATTTGATCTGGGTTTACTCTGTTTGCAATAGCAAGAAAAACATTTGTATGTTGGAAAGGGTTAAAACATTCAGAGAAATGTGTAATTGAAAGTTCCAAGATAGTTGAACTGTGCAAAAAAGATTTACACTAATGAAATATTTGTTACAGTACCCGGTAAATCTGGTCTTATGAAATATCAAAATAACAGAAATTAATGTACATTCTAACATACAAGAATTTCTATTAAAAATTCCTGGATTATTCTTAATTGTTGCTAGAATGTGCCTGTGTAAATTAGGAGTTATACTGTAATTTAGATCTCTGAAAAGATGCCTTAAGACGGGCCTTAGCTGAGTTGTCTTTGAAATGAATTCAGCTTGTTTAAAATTAGTTTGATAGCACAGACCCATTTTCCAGGTCAGTTTCTTTGACTGTGGAACAAGTTACCTGTGCCAAAACAATTTGGTTTGCCATAAGAAGTTGCAACTGTAATCAATGTTGTTGCAGAATCTGTGGCATCCATACATCACTTAACCTTATCCATGAAATTTTTGTTCTGAACATTCATTGAGAAATGAAAAGTTCCTTAATAGTTGAGTCATTAAGATGACTTTTACTATAATTATGATCTTAGGAGTTTTACGAAAGATCATGAAAGTGAAGTTTCAAAATAAGATGTCAGCATCGTTCAATTGCTATCATCATATGGTAGAACTTAACACTTTCCTCCATAAATATGCCTTTCTACGCCTCTGTAATAACCACTTCTTGAAACCATTGTGATACAAGTGCTCTATTTATCACAATGGTTTCAAACTACAAAATTCTGAACTTTTACTTTTCTGTAGTAAATGCTCCTTTTGGGTAGATTCATTCAAAGAGGTTTGGTCTAAAAATAGCCTATGGAGTAAAGGGTTAAGATATGATTCTGTCATACAATTTACGGTACAAAGTAAGTTTTAATTTTTGCATGCTACTATGTACTAAGTGAGTAGTAGTGATTGGTTGAACAGTTTTTCATAACACTGGTCCTAGGTGAGTTGTCATTGATATATTCTCGAAATTGAATTTGATAGCACAGACCCATTGAGTTTATGGAACTATAAATTTCCTTGCACAGACCCATTTTCCAGGTCAGTTGGTTTGACTGTGGAACAAGTTAACTGTGCCAAAACAATGCGGTGTGTCATAGGCAGATGCAACTGTAACTTTACTGTTGCAGGATCTATGGCCTCCATACATCCCTTAGAAGTGAATGATTTAGAATTGCCAGAAGGCTTGAGCTTTGTTGACAAATATTCTAGCATTGATGAAAAGTAAATGTCATATGCATTCTTAATATTGTACCATAAGTAAACAGAGCAGACCCTGATCAGGCCGCTCCTATTGGAGCTATCTGATCTGGATCTGCTCTGTTTTCAAATGCATAGAAAGGCATATTTATGGAGTAAAGGATTGATTTTTAGCTCCAAATTATGATGTCTATTTATTGGGTTATTATTTGCTTATTTCAGGAGGTTCTGTTATTCCCTGCCATGAAACCAGAAGAAAAGACAGTCACAACAGAGGAACCATCGTCAAACGAGAGTTAACAGTCACTGTAAACGTTGTGTGTATTTATTAAATTGGAGGACTGAAAGTTTTGGCAAATGGCCCTGAGGATCGATACAATTAACCCTTTACTTCATGAATATTCATGAAAGAAATAACATCATGAATACAGAACAACAGATAAACATGCATACTCAAGTACTAAAATCATCATTTCTCCACCAAACACAAAGTTGTGACCACTCTTTAGAATTGTCTCGCAGAGATGGTTCTAAAGAGTCGCACTGCATAGGGTTTGGTGGAGAAATAAAGAAGTTATTCTTGAATATGTTTAAATTTACGCATCTTATCTGGACCTCTGTGAATATAAGTTAGACTAATGTTTATAATAGCACATGAACACATGAGTATTCGGCCATGGAAGAATCTGTAGAATACCATCAATATTTCATATGAAGCTAACAGAACAGACTCTGGTCAGAAAACTCCTACAGGAGCTATCTGATCTGGGTCTACACTGTTTGCAAAGGCATGGAAAAGCATATGTATGGAGTAAAGGGTTAAATCATTGACAACATTCACAAATAGTTCAGATCTAGATGAGAGCTCAACTGCATCAATACTGTCCGACACTCCGACAATGTAAATGTGTTGAACAGAGAATATAATTTGCAGTTTTAAAATTAAACAGATGAGTGAACAAGATTTTACTGATATCGGACAGATTTACTTCATCATGTTCATGTGAGAGATGTATGAATGAGAACTCGATAGAATTTAATCAAACATATTTGAATCATTCAAGTCATTCAGACTCTTCCTAACACATACTGTTATGTGCCTGTCAGACATAAAATGTGTTTTACCCTTTACCAGATAAAGACACCTTTTCACACCTTTGCAAGGGTGACTCTTTCGGGTCAAATTCATACATCAAGGTCAAAAGTCATATCGGAGGCATAGTTTTCACACATCTTGTTTTCTCTGACAATGTGGCTGCAAATATGTGAGCTTGCTCACTAAAGTTCTTTAATTTATAGTGGTACTTGAACAAGAGAAAGTTTGTCCACGGTAGAAACTTTAGTATCAGATCTTGGTCTAATCTCCTTTGCTATGGGTCTAATTTGTTTACAAAGATGTGAAAAGGTGTGTCTATGATAGAATGGGTTAACTGTTTGTGATTTATGTATCATAGATATTGTTAACTCAGTTTTTAGATCAACCAAACCCTCTTCCTCAGTACCTTTAATACAGATTTAAATCAGTCTGCAGAGAGGAACACTAAATAGTGCAGTGGAGAAAGTGGATGTACAAATAGTACATCCCATCCATGTATTTGACCCAACTGTACTGTAGATATTTTTATGCCCCCAAAGCTAGGCTTTGGCGGCATATAGTGATCGCACCGTGCGTGTGTGGGTGGGTGTGTGTGTGTGTGGGTGGGTGGGTGGGTGTGTGTGTGTGTGGGTGTGTGTACATTTTGTCCGGAGTATATTTCCTTTGTCACATCAGCTACGGATACCAAATTTGGTGTGTGAGTTCATCTTGGGATGGGGGAGTGTCGCGTACCATTTTCATGTCACTGTGACCTTGACCTTGACCTTTGACCTTGATTTTACAAAAAGCTTGTCCGGAGCATATCTCCTTTACCTTACCAGCTACAGATTCCAAATTTGCTGTGTGAGTTCATCTTGGGATGGCGGAGTGTCGCGTACCATTTCCAGGTCACTGTGACCTTGACCATGACCTTTGACCTTGATTTTAAAAAAAGCTTATGCCTTACCAGCTACAAAAAGCTTGTCCGGAGTATATCTCCTATTCCTTACCAGCTAAGGATTCCAAATTTGGTGTGTGAGTTCATCTTGGGATGGAGGAGTGTTGCGTACCATTTTCAGATCACTGTGACCTTGACCATGACCTTTGACCGATTTTACAAAAAGCTTGTCCGGAGCATATCTCCTTTACCTTACCAGCTACAGATTCCAAATTTGCTGTGTGAGTTCATCTTGGGATGGCGGAGTGTCGCGTACCATTTCCAGGTCACTGTGACCTTGACCTTGACCTTTGACCTTGATTTTAAAAACCGCTTATACCTTACCAGCTACAAAAAGCTTGTCCGGAGTATATCTCCTATTCCTTACCAGCTAAGGATTCCAAATTTGGTGTGTGAGTTCATCTTGGGATGGAGGAGTGTCTCGTACCATTTTCAGATCACTGTGACCTTGACCATGACCTTTGACCGATTTTACAAAAAGCTTGTCCGGAGCATATCTCCTTTACCTTACCAGCTACAGATTCCAAATTTGGTGTGTGAGTTCATCTTGGGATGGCGGAGTGTCATGTACCATTTCCAGGTCACTATGACCTTAACCTTGACCTTGACCTTGACCGATTTTACAAAAAGCTTGTCCAGAGCATATCTCTTATACCTTACCAGATACGGATTCCAAATTTGGTGTGTGAGATCACCTTCAGATGGCGGAGTGTCGCGTACCATTTTCAGGTCACTGTGACCTTGACCTTGACCTTCGACCTCAATGTTACAAAAAAGGTTGTCCAGAGAATATCTCCTATACCTTACCAGCTACGGATTCCAAATTTAATGTGTGAGTTTATCTTGGGATGACGGTGTGTCGCGTACCATTTTCAGGTCACTGTGACCTTGACCTTTGACCTAGATTTTACACAAAGCTTGTCCGGAGCATTTTTCCTATACCTTACCAGCTACGGATTCCAAATTTGATTTGTGAGTTCATCTTCGGATGGCGGAGAGTCGTGTACCATTTTCAGATCACTGACCTTGACCTTGACCTTTGACCTCAATTTTACAGTCCGGAGCATATCTTCTATATCTTACCAGATACAAAAAGCTTGTCCAGAGCATATCTCCTATACCTTAAACGTTGACAATCAACCCAGGGTCCTTTTTAACGTTGAGAATGACTTAGGGTCCTTTTTAACTAAGTTTTGACGCTTGGCTCTTTTCTTAGCTATCATAATCCAAAGGTTCTGTTTCTAATGTTAAGAACTGACTCCTGTGTCATTTTTAACAGCATCAAAATTTCATGTTACACCTGCATTACATTGTATTGTTTTTCCGCCAAAATGCATTTCGGTGTCAAACACTTTGGGGGCATTTGTCACCCGTGACGACTCTCTTGTTTATATTATACATATCTTGATTCTGCATAATTGGCAAGAACTTATGGGTATGATATATAAAGTGCTATTTGCTACCTTTTATGTTTTTCTGTTTTGTTTTGTCTTTACCATTCTCTAGGAGCTGTTATTCTGATTAACCCTTTACTCCATAAATATTTATGTAAGAAATAATGAAATTATGAAGATATATTAGATCAATTGTTATAATAATAGCTCATGGACACTGGAATGTTTGGCCATGGCAGAAACTGTAGAATCATATCTATATCATAAGCAAACAGAGCAGACCCTGATCTTTGTCCTGTCTGTTTGCTAGGGCATAGAAAGGCATATTTATGGAGTGAAAGGTTAAGTTTCTAGAATATTTGCTCTTGAATGCCATATAAAATGCTGAATTTACTAAGCCCTATCTATCGTACTGGTCTAAAACAGCAGATTTGTATGGCATTTAATTTTCTTAATGCGATGGTGTAGTGACTTATTTAGCACCCAGAGTACATTGTTACTTACAGGGTAGTCTTTCCTACCTGGTCTTAAGTTCTTAACCCTGTCCATGATGAATATTCATGTAAGAAATAATGACTTAATGAAAATTTATTGACTGAATTTTTTCTAATGCTGTATGAATACAGGACATTTTGGCCATGGTAGAAACTGTAGAATCATGTACATGTATATAGTTCCGTAACCCTTTCCTCCATAAATACGCCTTTCTTCGCCTCTGAAAAGGTCACTTAATGAAACCATTGTGATAAATAGAGCATTTGCTCCTATGGAGCAAATGCTCTATTTATCACAATGGTTTCAAAACTACACAATTCTAAAAGTTCCTTTTCTCTATTAAATGCTCCTTTTCGGTAGATTAATTCAAAGAGGTTGGGTCTAAAAATAGCCTATGGAGCAATGGGTTAAGCAAACAGAGCAGATCCTAACAAGACATGTAAAATCTGCCTGATCTCGGTCTACTCTGTTTGCAAAGGCGTGAAAAGGTAATTCTATTAAAGGATTAAATGGTGGCAAGGAATCAATTGATAACATGCTCAGCTTGTTGAATTTAATATGTACATGTAAACAGATATAAAGAGAGTTGTAGAGAGTGATAAAGATGATTGTTATGATGAATAAATAATTGAATATCATATCATGCCTTTGTATCTTTTTCTGTCTTCCATAAGGTAATTGCAATGTTCATTAATCCCCAACCCCTACCCACAATAATGTGATGGGGTAGATTGGAATCGGGTTGTCAGTCTGTCTGTCCGTAGACACAATTTTGTCTTCACTTTTACATTTTATACGCCCACCTAATAAAGGTGGTCATATATTGTCGTGGCCCTGTTCTCCTGTCCATTCGTTCGTTCGTCCGTCAACATTTTGTTTGTCTGCTGTTTTCTGGGAAAACTATTTGACAGATATAATTATTAATGAAACTTAACACAAATGTTTAATGCATCAAGATCTGAAGCTGAGTTGATTCTGAGGTTCATTTGATTTTTCATTTCAGAGTTATGGCCCTTGTCCTAAAAAATATGCAAATAGTTTGTCCGCTGTTTTCTGGGAAAACTATTTAAGAGATATTAATGAAACTTCACACAAATGTTTAATGCATCAAGATCTGAAGCTGAGTCGATTCTGAGGTTCATTTGATTTGTCGATTCGGAGTTATTGTCTCTTTTACTTAAAAAATAATGCAAATAGGTTGTCCGCTGTTTTCTGGGAAAACTATTTGACAGATATTAATGAAACTTCACACAAATGTTTAATGCATCAAGATCTGAAGCCGAGTTGATTCTGAGGTTCATTTGATTTTTCATTTCAGAGTTATGGCCCTTGTCCTTAAAAAATATGCAAATAGTTTGTCCGCTGTTTTCTGGGAGAGATATTAATGAAACTTCACACAAATGTTTAATGCATCAAGATCTGAAGCTGAGTCAATTTTAAGGTTCATTTGATTTGTCGTTTCGGAGTTACGGCCCTTGTATTTAAAAAATAATGCAAATACATGCAAATAGTTTGTCCCCTGTTTTCTGGGAAAACTATTTGAGAGATATTAATGAAACTTCACACAAATGTTTAATGCATCAAGATCTGAAACTGAATTGATTCTGAGGATCATTTGATTTTTCGTTTCAGAGTCATGGCCCTTGTCCTTAAAAAATACATGCAAATAGTTTGTCCGCTGTTTTCTGGGAAAACTATTTGAGAGATATTAATGAAACTTCACAAAAATGTTTAATGCATCAAAATCTGATGCTAGTCGATTTTGAGGTTTATTTGATTTGTCGTTTCGGAGTTATGGCCCTTTTACTTAAAAAATAATGCAAATATATGCATATAGTTTGTCCGCTGTTTTCTGGCAAAACTGTTTGACAGATATTAATGAAACTTCATACACATGTTTAATGCATCAAGACCTGAAGCTAATTCGATTCTGAGGATCATTTGATTTGTTGTTTCGGAGTTATGGTCCTTGCACTTAAAAAAATAATGCGAATCTATGCAAATATGAGAATGGCCATAACTTTTTCATTTGAAATGATATTTACTTCAATTTTTTTATATGGTTAAACCTTAATGTGAATTTTCACATATATTGCGGGGGTTTTGATATGTCATTTTATTCTAAAGTTATGGTCCTTGAACTTTGTGTGTTCGTTGCTTTGTTTGTCGGTCAACTTTTAGCTTGTTGTTTCTGGGAAAACTATTAAAATGATATAAATGAAACTTAACACAAATGTTTTAAGCAACATTATGGCCGTTGCACTTTACAAAAATCTGCAAAAATGAGGATTAGCTGTAACCTTTTTATTTAATAAGATATTCACTTCATTTTTATGCCCCCAAAGCTAGGCTTTGGCGGCATATAGTGATTGCACCGTGCGTGGGTGTGTGGGTGTGTGTACCTTTTGTCCGGAGTATATTTCCTTTGTCACATCAGCTACGGATACCAAATTTGGTGTGTGAGTTCATCTTAGGATGGCGGAGTGTCGCGTACCATTTTCATGTCACTGTGACCTTGACCTTTGACCTTGATTTTACAAAAAGCTTACAAAAAAGCTTAGGCAAACAGTGTAGACCCAAATCAAACTACAGGGTCTACACTGTTTGCTACTACATTAGCATGAATCAGACATTATATGTCACTGTGACCTTGACCTTTGACCTTGATTTTACAAAAAGCTTGTCCGAAGCATACCTCCTTTACCTTACCAGCTACAGATTCCAAATTTGGTGTGCGAGTTCATCTTGGGATGGCGGATGGTGGATTTTCAGGTCACTGTGACCTTGACCTTGACCTTTGACCTCGATTTTACAAAAAGCTTGTCCGGAGCATATCTCCTATACCTTATCAGTTACAGATTTCAAATTTGTAATTTGTAATTATTGGACAGGTATGCTTAGGCAAACAGTGTAGACCCAAATCAAACTACAGGGTCTACACTGTTTGCTACTACATTAGCATGAATCAGACATTATATGTCACTGTGACCTTGACCTTTGACCTTGATTTTACAAAAAGCTTGTCCGGAGCATACCTCCTTTACCTTACCAGCTACAGATTCCAAATTTGGTGTGTGAGTTCATCTTGGGATGGCAGAGTGTCGCGTACCATTTCCAGGTCACTGTGACCTTGACCTTGACTTTTGACCTCGATTTTAAAAAAAGCTTATACCTTACCAGCTACAAAAAGCTTATCCGGAATATATCTCCTATACCTTACCAGCTAAGGATTCCAAATTTGGTGTGTGAGTTCATCTTGGGATGGAGGAGTGTCGCGTACCCCTTTCAGATCACTGTGACCTTGACCATGACCTTTAACCGATTTTACAAAAAGCTTGTCCGGAGCATATCTCCTTTACCTTACCAGCTACAGATTCCAAATTTGGTGTGTGAGTTCATCTTGGGATGGCGGAGTGTCGCGTACCATTTCCAGGTCACTGTGACCTTGACCTTGACCTTTGACCTCGATCTTAAAAAAAGCTTATACCTTACCAGCTACAAAAAGCTTGTCCGGAGTAGATCAACTAAACCTTACCAGCTAAGGATTCCAAATTTGGTGTGTGAGTTCATATTGGGATGGAGGAGTGTCACGTACCATTTTCAGATCACTGTGACCTTGACCTTGACCTTTGACCGATTTTACAAAAAGCTTGTCCAGAGCATATCTCCTATACCTAACCAGATACGGATTCCAAATTTGGTGTGTGAGATCACCTTGAGATAGCGGAGTGTCGCGTACCATTTTCAGGTCACTGTGACCTTGACCTTGACCTTTGACCTCGATTTTACAGAAAGCTTGTCCGGAGCATATCTCGTATACCTTACCAGCTACGGATCCAAAATTTGGTATGTGAGTTCATCTTGGGATGACGGAGTGTCATGTATCATTTTCAGGTCACTGTGACCTTGACCTTTGACCTCGATTTTACAAAAAGCTTATACCTTACCAGCTGCAAAAAGCTTGTCCGGAGTATATCTCCTATACTTTACCAGCTACGGATTCCAAATTTGGTGTGTGAGTTCATCTTGGGATGGAGGAATGTCGCGTACCATTTTCAGGTCACTGTGACCTTGACCTTGACCTTCAACCTCGATTTTACAAAAAAGGTTGTCCAGAGAATATCTCCTATACCTTACCAGCTACGGATTCCAAATTTGGTGTGTGAGTTTATCTTGGGATGACGAAGTGTCGCATACCATTTTCAGGTCACTGTGACCTTGACCTTTGATCTCAATTTTACACAAAGCTTGTCCGGAGCATTTCTCCTATACCTTTCCAGCTACGGATTCCAAATTTGGTTTGTGAGTTCATCTTGGGATGGCGGAGAGTCGTGTACCATTTTCAGATCACTGACCTTGACCGTTGACCTCAATTTTACAGTCCGGAGCATATCTCCTATACCTTACCAGATACAAAAAGCTTGTCCAGAGCATATCTCCTATACCTTACCAGCTATGGATTCCAAATTTGGTGTGTGAGTTCATCTTGGGATGGCGGAGTGTCGTGTACCATTTTCAGGTCAATGTGCCCTTGACCTTTGACCTTGATTTTACTAAAGGCTTGTCCGGAGCATATCTCCTATGCCTTATCAGTTACAGATTCCAAATTTGTAATTTGTAAGTATTGGACAGGTATGCTTAGGCAAACAGTGTAGACCCAAATCAAACTACAGGGTCTACACTGTTTGCTACTACATTAGCATGAATCAGACATTATAAAGAGCTCTAAATACTATTCATACATGGGTAGGCCATGCTGTTCAAATACTTGCAGTGTCAGAACTTTCAGATGAATTACAGCATTATAACAATATAGACCCATATCAGACAGCTCCTGTAGGAGCTACTGGGTCTTCATTGCTTGCTTACAACACTACCTAAATCAGATGCTATACATGCTTATGCAAAGAATGTAGAATAAACTAAGATCCATATTAGGTAACTTCTGTTGCAGCTGTCTAAGAGCCAGTGTTACATGAAACTTTGACCATGCGTTTAGAATTGACTGAGGGTATGTTTTTAACGTTAAGGATCGACATAGGGTCTTTCTTAAGCGTTAAGAATCAACTTAACAGTAACAATCAACACAGTATGTTTTTTTAATATTGAAATTTGACCCCTTGTAATTTTTTTTAAAACGTTAAGAATTTACCCAGGATCTGTTTTTAACGTTGACAATCAACCCAGTGTCCTTTTTAACGTTGAGAATGACCTAGGGTCCTTTTTAACTAAGTTTTGACCTTTGGCTCTTTTCTTAGCTATCATAATTGTCAAAGGTTCTGTTTCTAATGTTAAGAACTGACTCCTGTGTCATTTTTAACAGCATCAAAATTTCATGTTACACCTGCATTACATTGTATTGTTTTTCCGCCAAAATGCATTTCGGTGTCAAACACTTTGGGGGCATTTGTCACCCGTGACGACTCTCTTGTTTTAAAAAATAGTATCACCTTAATATGGAAATCAAGATCTGAAGCACAGATTAGAAAATGTCAACACTTATAAGGCATGTTGAATCAGAGAAAGTTTGCAAGTGGGCGTATTATGTACCGTATGCGGTACTCTTGTTCATTGGTGTCCATATCAGTTTTGCAATATCCTTGTGGAGTGAAAAACTACCACAGTTTTTGCTTATACATGTATTGTACAAAAGTGATTGACATGTTGAGGTGCAATGCATGATGTAAAATAAATTTCCCATTACAAGTAAAGATGGCCAACTAATGGCAGTATTTGATCATGCTATTTCCATGTGGTGCGAACTGCATTTTCTGGAAAATTAGCAAAAAGTGATTAACAGTCAGGTTTAAGATGGTTGTTGAAACCAGTTTTGAATTTTACTATTTCCTTGGAGAATGAACTACATCCACAGGTTTTCTCTGCATTTTCATGGAACTTCACAAACTGGACAGTGAAGGTGGAGTTGCGGGGATATATTAACCTTCCGTTATCATTCAAGTTTTATTTTGACATCGGTTTGAACTTTCCTTAACACTAGTAATAGACCAAATATTGTGACAGACCAAGTGCCAGTGGAATATTCTTTCATTAGTGGTTTAACCCTTTCCTCCATAAATACGCCTTTCTACGCCTCTGTAATAACCACTTCTTGAAACCCATTGTGATAAATAGAGCATTTGCTCCTATAGGATATTTCGAGTTCTCAAAAGAAACTAGTGAAATCCTAGGTGCTCAGTTTCATTGTGTACTTCGCTCATTTGAGATATATGAATCTCAGACATTGTGCAGTTGGCATGACATACATGGACACGTCCTGATGCCAGGCCAACCAGTCCTTGCACTACCCTCATAATTATACCCGGTACTATGTAAAGGAACTGCTGGTCTTTTGTACCGTATGACCATGTTGGAGACTAAATGTGAATTCTTGCTCAGAAAGCAAACCTCTATGGCCTGAGCTATCCTGGCCTTGACTCAATATGTAGACGCAGTGCTAGATTGCAGGAAATAGATTAGTTTCATGTGATGAATATTCATAAAAGAAATAATGACATGATTATTAATAAGATGAAAAATTATAATGGCATCATTAATCTTAAATGATTTCATAAGTAAACAAAGCAGAACTAGATCAGACATCTGACCTTGGTACACTGGTTTAAACTTTCCTGTTTAATAAAAAATCTAATTGATATCCATGATGTCATTATTTTCTTTATAAATATTCATACTATGAAATTCATAGCGTAGAGTGTCAACCCTTTCAACACTAGGTAACTGTCATTCTTAACACTTTCCTTCATATAAATGACATATCACGCATTTGCAAACACAGTAGACCCTATAGGAGCCGTCTGATCAGGGTCTGCTCTGTTTGCTTATGACATGATATATATCTGATTCTACAGATTGTGTCTGAGCAAAGAATCCACTGGAAAATTTTACATTATGAAAATTCAGCTAATAAATACTCATGATGTCATTGTTTCTTGCATGAATATTGAACAGGGATAGGGTTAACCCACTCCCTCATAGGCTATTTTTAGATACAACCTCTTTGAATGAATCTACCGAAAAGGAGCATTAACTAGAGAAAAGGAAAAAATTAGAATTTTGTAGTTTTAAACCATTGGGATAAATAGAGCATTTGCTCCTATAGGAGCAAATGCTCTATTTATCACAATGGTTTTTCACAAAGTGACTTTTACAGAGTCATCAATATGAGGGAATGGGTTAAAGTGCATTTTCTTCCAAAACTGTCGAAAAATCAGATGAGAGGCTGAGGTGTCATCTGGATCCAAGCTGTTTGCAAAGGTCATTAATAATTGGTCTACACAATAAACCCCCTCTAAACTGGACATTGAAATTAATATCAAAAACGGTCTCAAGAGGAGCTTTCTGCATGACTTTCACTCTGCATTAAATGGCCACCTACCAAAAGAGACCTCGACTGTACTTTAATAAAAATCTTGTTTGGGGGGAGTCCGAGGTTTAGAAAACAACTTTGTCTATCACACTTATTTATTGTGTAGATTCAACTGGTTTATACATATATATGTTTCATTAAATCTACAATCTACATGGAAATTTTCTTTTCATGTCAGTGAAGACAGATTGTTGTTGAATGAGATTTATGCAACTACATGTAATTCTTTAGCAGATAACCTAAAGTGTGTAACATTTCTTCTAGCAACAAGGAACAAACCAAATACAGTCATCCAAAAATTAACCCTTCACTCCATAGATATGCCATTTAACATTTTGAAGACAGATAAGACGGTTAGTGTAAGAGGTGTCTGCTCAAGATCTACACTGTTTGCTATGAAATTATATGATAGATCCCATTCTATGGTTTCTAAAATGGCAAAAAAATTCCATTATAAAATTCAGTTAATGAATATTCATAAAGTCATAAAATGCTTGCATAAATATTCTTGAGGTGAAGGGTTAATACCTTTAACCCATTTCCTCATAGGCTATTTTTAGATCCAACCACTTTGAATAAATCTACAGAAAATGAGTATTAACTAGAGAAAAGGAAAATTTAAGAATTTTGTAGGTTTGAAACCATTGTGATAAAAAGAGCATTTGCTCCTATAGGAGCATATGCTCTATTTATCACAATGGTTTCAACAGGTGACTTTTGCAGAGGTGTCAAAAGGCCTCAATATGAGGGAATGGGTTAATGCTGATAAGAAAATGTCAGTGCAATGTTTATATATTTGTAACATGTTTTGGTGAATGTTTTCTTGTCCAGCCAATGACAGCCACAATCATTGCTGCCATGGCAACCAGGAGGGAGACTGCTGCAATCACATTTGGCAGTGTTGTCACTGGTTCTGCAACAAAAGACAAACATAAACTCTTTAACCCTTATTTCTGCTGAATAATCAAAACTGGCTCCTCCTTATATGAATATTGATTAACCATTTCCTCCATAGGCTATTTTTAAACCCAATCTCTTTGGATGAATACACCCGAAAGGAGCATTTACTAGAGAAAAAAAGTAAATTTTTTAGAATTTTGCAGTTTGAAACCATTGTGATAAATAGAGCATTTGCTCCTATAAGGAGCAAATGCTCTATTTATCACAATGGTTTCAAGAAGTGGTTATTACAGAGGCATAGAAAGGCGTATTTATGGAGGAAAGGGTTAAACAAAGACCTGTATCAAAATTTATCACTGAAATAATTTTTATGATAAACAGTGCAGACCCTGCAAAGGTCTTAAATACTCAGTTTCTGCACTTTAAGGGTTAAATGCTTGTGGTGAGTTTGTGATAACCTGTGGAAACAGTTTGGATCCAGATTAGATGTTGAATAACTGTTGGTCCCCATCAACATTTGAATTGTATGAAACCTTATGTTTTGAAAAGAAATGTTAGAAATTAAGTCTTTCCTTCATGTGAACGTGTTTTCACGCATCTGCAACAGAGTAGACCCAGATCAGACAGCTTCTATAGGAGCCGTCTGATCAGGGTCTACTCTGTTTGCTAATGGAATTTAATAGATCTGTTTCTCTGCTTTCTAAAATGTGTACAATGTTCCTCCTTCCATATTTCATTATAACTATTTTTCCATGAATATTCTGTAGGTATTAAAATTTGTAATAAACATAGAACAGGGAAAGAGTTAATTCTGAGAATTACAGCAGAAGACAAATTTTGCAGAAGATGATCACTTTGACAATCCTATAAATCATGGTCTGTTGTATCAGTGCGTTACACTGGGCATCTAAAAGAACCAACGAAACTCTGTCAATAATAAGAGTAGAGCATCGTGCCTAGGTTTCTCTGTATCCTCACCCTCTCTCTCTGGGCGTCCAATTAGCCCATAGTTGGCAGAAACGGACATTAATAAACACAAACAATCACTTTGCATGCAAAAGGTTTTAATCAACATTTTTCTTGCTGAAAATATTGTTTATCATCATATTTGTTTACTTCATATGAATTTATACTTCTGTTTTCTACAATGAGGGTCCACATGCCAATGCAAAGTTACTTGGAGTTTTCTCTGCTTCCAAATTGTATGCATTAATTGATTTCATGTCCAATATTCATGTATGAGATAATGACAGTGTGAATAGTTTTGACTAAATCTTGATAATGGCACATGTACACAGGATATTTTGGTATTGGTAGAAATTGTATCGTTGGATCTATTATCATTGTATTAAACCCTTTCCTCCATAAATACACCTTTCTATGCCTCTGTAAAAGTCACTTTTTGAAACTATTGTGATAAATAGAGCATTTGCTCCTAAGGAGCAAATCGAGAGCTTGGTGCAAAACTATTCTAACTCCTTCACAAAATGAAGGAGTTAGAATAGTTTTGCACCAAGCTCTTGAAATGCTTTATTTATCACCATAGTTTCAGAACTACAAAATTCTAAAAATTTGCTTTTCTCTAGTTAATGCTCCTTTTTGGTAGATTTATTCAAAGAGGTTGGATCTAAAAATAGCCTATTAGGGAATGGGTTATGCAAACAGAGTGAACCCTTATTAGACAGCTCCTACAGGGTCTATTCTGTTTGCAAAGATGTGAAATGGTGTTTATATGAAGGAAAGGGATAACATGAATCAGCCGAAGGTACATTGAACTTGCACACTTTATTTTTTCATTTGAAAATTATTATTATGACTACATACCAATTAGGGGCAAATATCTTGGTGGTCTTTATAATTTTGTTTCCATTTCATAAATTAATAATCCTAGAGATCTAATCTCATAAGGAGCATATTCCTTATACATGTATGCTGATTGCATTTAACCCTTTCCTTCATAGGCTATTTTCAGATCCAACCTCTTTGAATAAATCTATCGAAAAGGAATATTAACTAGAGAAAAGGACAATTTTGAAAATTTGTAGTTTTGAAACCATTGTGATGAATAGAGCATTTGCTCCTATGGAGCAAATTTTAATGCTCTGTTTATCACAATGGTTTCAAGAAGTGACTATTACAGAGGCGTAGAAAGGCGTATTTATGGAGGAAAGGGTTAAAGACCAAACTGGTCACCATAGACATACATGTAAATAATAATGAAAGACTGTACAACCATTAATTAACAAGTTTCATCCTACCTCTATTTGCTTTCTGGCGGTCCACCAGCAAGGGTCCAGTTGAGACCAGATGTAGGCCACCTTGACCACTGTCAGCAGAGCGTCTAGCTCTTCCTGGACACTCAACCACGCAGTTGTCCTCATCCCTGTCACAGACTGTGGCTTCACAATGGATGTAAATGAAGCCAGTGGAGTTGTGTCGGAAGTCGAAAGCTTTGAACTTGTATCTGATATTTTGGTCCTCAGGGTTGGATAAAAGATGGACTCCGTTTACAGGGCATCTGAAGTAACAAGTTCTTTAACAATGTAAAATTCTTACATTAACCCATTCCCACTTAATAGGCTATTTCTAGACCTGACCTCTTTGGAAAATATTTAGAATTGTGTAGTATTGAAACCATTGTGATAAATAGAGCATTTGCTCCTATAGGAGCAAATGCTCTATTTATCACAATGGTTTCTTAAAGTGACTTTTACAGAGGTGTCAAAAGTCATCAATATGAGGGAATGGGTTAAGTCTTAACCTTTTACCCGATAGAGACACCGTTTTACACATTTACAAACAGAATAGACCCAGATCAGATGACTCCTACCATAGAAGCTGTATGACAGGAGTCAGTTTTGTTTGCTTATGGAAATATATTGATCAGATCTACTGTTTCTGCTATGACCAAAACATCGTGCTCATATACAATATGTACATTGTATAATAAAATTTATACTATGTAATAGATGTTTATGATGTCATACACAAATATTCATCAGGTAAAGGGTTAACCCTTTCCGCCATACAAATGCATTTTCACGCCTTTTACAAACAAAGTAGATCCAGATCAGAAAGCTGCTTAACCCATTCCCTCAAAGGCTATTTTTTAGATCCAACCACTTTAAACAAAACTACCGAAAAAGAAAATAAACTAGAAAAAAGGATTTTTTTTAGAATTTTCTAGTTTGAAACCATTGTGATAAATAGAGCATTTGCTCCTATAGGAGCAAATGCTCTATTTATCACAATGGTTTCAGAAAGTGACTTTTACAAAGGCGTAGAAAGGCATATTTATGGAGGAAAGGGTTAAGGAGCCATCCTATTAGGGTATCTCTTTGCCTATGAAATTATAATAACCTCTCTCAGCTACCAATACCAAACATTCATGTGCACAAACATTGTATGCCATTATAAGAAAGGCAACTAATAAATATTCATGATGTCATTTTTTCTTACACAAATATTCAGATGACTTATCCAGGGATTGGCAAAGGTACATCTGTGGAGTAAAGGGTTAACCCTTTCCCTCATAGTAACACCTTTTAATACCTTTGCAAACAGAGTAGACCCAGATGAGACACAGCTCCTGAAGGAGCTGTCAGATCAGGGTCTGCTCTCTTTGCTTAACCCTTTCCTTCATGAATACGCCTTTCTACGCCTCTGTAAAAGTCACTTTATGAAGCCATTGCGATGAATAGAGCATTTTGCTCCTATAGGAGCAAATGCTCTATTTATCACAATGGTTTAAAACTACAAAATTCTAAAAAATCCTTTTCTCTAGTTAATGCTCCTTTTCGGTAGATTCACTCAAAGTGGCTGGATCTAAAAATAGCATATGGAGGAATGGGTTAATGAAATTGTACAGACAGAACTAATCCTACAGGTTTTGTCTAAGCCAAAATTTTCTTTTAATATTTTGAATTATAAAAATTAAATCAGGGAATTGGTTAAAATCGTTCCAAGGAAACAATTCTAAAGAGTCATAAGTATAGGTTTGGTCAAAACATGACAAATATATTGTTGCAAAATGATTTGTTTTTCTTGATGACCACAGCTTGGTGCCTTATATGAAGTCATGTAGGTAGTTTGCAAACATATGTCACTACTGAACATAAGATGCCAAATAATTTAAAGCTGAAATCTTACCCATAATGCACCAGTTCTCGCCAGTTCTTATCGGCAGGTGAAGGGGTGGCTGTTGCTATGCAGCGTTCCAGCTTCAGACGGAGATTGGAGGACAAGAAGTTCATACCTACACCAATGAATACATCATTGTCAAGAGGAACCTTGTGAGGGTATTCTGAATCCGGCACTGCTTGACCAAAAGTATCATCCTTGTATTGTTTCATGTACAGTTCGAGCTGGCCATAACGTTTCTCAAAGAACCTAACATGTTGCCTTATAGGTTTATATGATGATGTCACATTGTTATGGCGGGGATAGATACACTCAACAGGAATCACTGTGTCATATTCTTCTCCATAGGTGATGTCCCTGTCTTTGAGCAAGAAGTCACTAAAGTTTGCTGTCGAAGACTGTATAGTGACATCCAATTTATGCACAAGAAGTTCATTAGAAAAGCTAACAGTGTCGTCATCAATACGAACAGTTGTGCCACATTCTACTAACGATATGGAGCTGATGTAGAAGCTTCCGTTGAAGTAGACTGGACATGATTCGTCACGCCAGGTCACATTGCGATCTTCATCAATGAGGTCAGGTGGCAAGAAGATGCTTATTGTGTCTGGATTGCATTCGATGTCACTCCTCTGTGTTGCTGGCACTTCAGTGGAGGCTGGTGTGGTCTCTGTTGAAAAATGATAGAATGCAAAAAATGAGTTACTGTCAGACTTCACCTGCCAGCAGGAGTAGTTGTCAATATACACTCCTTGTCTTGTTAATATTTTTGTACACAACATAAATGTAGTATGTGCATATTCAATAATATTCATGCAGCTCTCAAATATAGTCACACAAAAAACAATAACATGATCTAGATTCATTCAAGAAATGCATAATACTATTCAGAAGTTATGTGACTGGTACCTTTTCAAATTTTTTTTTAACTTTTTCACCCTTTACTCCATAAATATTCGTGCCAAAAATGACATCATGAATATTAATTAGCTGAATTTTAATAATGGCACTATGAACAGGAGATGTTATATAATGACTGAAACTGTATAATAAGATCTGTTTATTTCATAAGCAAACAGAGCAGACCCTGATCTGACAGCTCCTACAGGAGCTGTTTGATCCGGGTCTACTCTGTTTGCAAAAGCATAAAAAAGATGTATTTATGGAGTAGAGTGTTAAATTTAAACTCCAACCGCTGTAAAATTGTGTAAATTTAAAGACCATATTCAAAGTGAAAATGTCTAAAATGAATCTGATCATCATGTTCTTTGTGAAATTTGAAAGACTTTACAACTAGCAGCGTACCTGTAAATAAGAAATATATTGAAAATTAGTTTGAAGATTGCATAGCATATTCATGCATAAAACTTAAGCATAACAAAAAACATAGAAAATAAGTTTTGCACAAATATATCCAAGTCCTATAAACGACGCGATGTGAAAATTACGCGAATTTATTCCGTCTTTTCCCTTCTCTCAGATGACCTCTCACTGCCTGCTGGCTCGCTTCAGCTGTAACCCGGTCTGCAATCTGGCCAAAATTACATAATTATATCCATAATGATTAACCCATTCCTCCATAGGCTATTTTTAGACCTAACCTCTTTGAATGAATCTATCCAAAAGGAGCATTAACTAGAGAAAAGGAAAATTGTAGAATTTTGTAGTTTGAAACCATTGTGATAAATAGAGCATTTGCTCCTATAGGAGCAAATGCTCTATTTATCACAATGGTTTCATAAAGTGACATTTACAGAGGCGTAGAAAGGCATATTTATGGTGGAAAGGGTTAATACCTAGGTGTTTAGCTCAGAAAATATTGAAATAGAACAGAAGATTGTGCAAGGTTTTATTTTACTCCTTCCATTCGAACAATTAATTTGTAATAACTTTAGAAAACAGTTTCAATCCAGATCTGATGCCAAATAACTTGAAATCTTGTCAAGATCTAGATTTGATACTCTAATCAAACATTTTAAACGATATGGAAGAAAATCTATTTTTTTGCAAAGAGACTGTTTAAAAGTTAAAAAAAGAAAAGTAACAAAACATTCTTACCGTAGTGATGTGTTGTTCTGTTCAGTAGCTTTCTTCCAGACTTATACTTACCTGATTCTTCTGTAAACTTGTGCTAAACAGACCTGAAAAATGAACTGCAAATTAATCCTACACCTCGGATCAATTTTTTATCCCATTTTCTACCAGTTTGGATTCAGAGGAAATGAGGAACTTAAATCTCAACAGGAACCAGATTTTTTTTATACATGTACAGTAAAACCCTGCTAATGCGACCACCTAAAAGAGGTATAATTCTGGGTGCTAAATGCAGATGGTAGCTTAATGCAGGACAAAAGTAATACAGAAAGCTCCTAGAGGAGCTTTCTGCACTACTTTTGCCCTGTATTAAGCAACCACCTGCTTATAAAGACTGTCATGTTTATTCATTAAGTGGTCGCATTAGAGGGGTTCTACTGTACTACTGACTTTAGAACAGAAACAGAAGAAACATGTACTGTAAGAATTGAAGCCAACAAGTTTTGTTGACAAAAGTTATTCACTGTTGTTATCCCTTTCCTTCTTATAAACACATTTTCATGCATTTGCAAGTAGAGTAGACCCAGATCAGATGGTTCCTCGAGGAGCCGTATGACCAGGGTATGCTCTGTTTGCTTATGACATGCTATAGATCAGATTCTAAAGTCTTTGTCAGAGCAAAAATGTCCCTTGAAAATTTTATGTTTTGAAACTTCAGCTAATAAATATTCATGATGTCATAATTTCTTACATGAATATTGAACAGGTAAAGCGTAGAGATGAAGTGAAATCATTATCTCTCTTTCTGGCTCTCTGTGGCTATTTCTCTCCCTCTCTCTCTCTCTATCTCTCTCTGGTTGTCCCATGGTCTGTCCTTCTCCCCCTCTCTCTGTCTGTCTGTCTCTGTCTGTCTGTCTGTCTCTCTCTGTTTGTCTCTCTGTATGTGTGTGTGTGTGTCTCTCTCTCTTCCACCTATGACTTAACCCTTTTCTCCATGAATATTTATTCAAGAAATAATGACATTACAAATATTAATTAATTTGAATAAGAAAATGCTTGGCCAATACAGAGTTTATCTGATCTGGATCTGCTCTGTTTGCAATGTGTTTAAAGGCATATTTATGGAGTATAGGGTTAACCCTTTTAGTCCAAATTTCAAAACCTTTTGAATATACATGGACAAAATAGCTATCTTGAAATATGGAATGTAGAACTTAGAATCTAAAGAAACAGATCTATCAAATTCCATTAGCAAACAGAGCAGACCCTGATCAGATGGCTCCAACAGGAGCCATCTGATCTGGGTCTACTCTGTTTGCAATTGCGTTAAAATGCATATTTATGGAGTAAAGGGTTAATGATAAAATACTAATCTTACCCTTATCAAAGCTTCTGTTCTCAGCATTCTTAGTTGTATTCTAATATTACCAGGTATATCCATATTCCACTGCTCTCCATCCTGACCCCCCTGTCCAATTTCATACCTTTTGTATTAGCCATCATTCCTACAAGTAGTTTCAAACAGTTACACCTAGAATTTAATGTTCCAAACCTTTCTCATCTATTACAACCTTGATCTATTCCAATTGTTACGTACCTCCATCCAATTTGCTCAAGGTTTTAAAAAACTGTTGATAGAGTGTCAACCAGCTTGGACCCAGATGAGTCGCCGACTTACTTGACATTTCAGATCAAGATCCAAGCTGTGAACCCATTCCCTCATAGGCTAATTTTAGATCCGACCTCTTTGAATGAATCTACCCAAAAGAAGCATTAACTAGAGAAAAAGAAAATTTTTGAATTTTGTAATTTTTAAACCATTGTGATAAATAGAGCATTTGTTCCTATATGCTCTATTTATCACAATGGTTTCAAAAAGTTATTTTTACAGAGGCGTCAATATGAGGGAATGGGTTAACAAATGACAAGTTGCGACCAGCATGAGAATGGTAAATTTTCTTCTAGCACTTTGATCTTTATCAATTATAAAAAAATAATTTAAAATTTCCTTCTAGTTCTGGTAGAATGTAATTAATTTTATAAAATATTCAGTCCTCACGATTTGCAGAGTTAACCAACATTTTGTATAGTTTAAACCTTTACAGTAAGGCCTCTCTAAACTGGAATTTTAGTAGAGAAGAATTGAGATACTTTTCGGAAGGTGTCTGCTTAATACAGGGTGAAAGTCATGCAGAAAGCTCCTAGAGGAGCTTTCTGCATGACTTTCACCCTGCATTAAGCTGCCACCTGTCTCCAAGACCAATGTTTATACCGAATTTAACATCCGGCTTAGAGTGTTTGTACTGTACTCCATTTCGACGCCTTTGCAAACAGAGTAGACCCATAGGATAGGAGCCATCTGGTCTGGGTCTGTTCTATTTGCTTACCAAACAGTATAGATATAATTCTACAGTTTCTACTGTGGCAAAAAAATTCCTGTTAATCTAATTACCCTTTACTCCATGAATATTCATGTAAAAAATGATGATATCATGAATACTAATTAGATTTATTTTAAATGGCAATTAAGATTTACATGCATACAATTCCATAAGCAAACAGAGCAAACCCTGATCAGACAGCTCCTATGGAAGGCATCTGATTTGGGTCTTCTCTGTTTGAAAGATGTATTTATGGAATAAAGGATTAAAAAGGCATTCAGGAAAAAAAGGTTGAGTTGATGCAAACAGTGAAGATACAGACGTGCTGCCACATTTATAACTCTTCATCTGTGACCTGTTTTGTGAAAGATTGTACAACTGAAATTGTTTTAAGTTCTATCATACGATGATTGCAACTTCCAGTTGCAATAGTCCAACGTTAGAATTTACAATAATTTCTGTCATACATAGTTAGCCTTAATTAATTGTTGCATGCTAGAATATGAGATAATTTCGACTATGATTTCAGTAGCAACTGTCGTAAATATTGACTTACGATAATATTGGTCATACGATCTTTCATAAAACAGGATCCTGATTACTGAATGTAAAATCCTTTTTGTTGCACTGCACAATATGATCACAAATTTAACTATTTACTCCATGAATATTCATGTCTGAAAGAATGACATCATGAATAATAACATGATTTTTTGTTATAATTGCATACAAACACAGGAATGTTTGGTCATGGTAGAAACTGTACAATCTGATCTACAGTAGAACCCTTTCGCTGCCAAACTCTTTCGTCTGCTAACTTTGTCGTCTGCTACAAATTTTCATTTTTTTTTATTTTCTTCATTTTCGTTTCAAAAACATAGTAACAGTAACAAACAGTTTGGATCCTGATGAGACGCCGAGTTACTCGGCGTCTCATCTGGATCCAAACTGTTTGCATAGGTAATCACAGATCCGGCATTGGCAGCGAAAGGGTTAAGCAGCCATCATAAAGAGGCATAATTATAGGGCTTGAAGGCAGGTGGTAATTTAATGCAGGTGAAAAGTAATGCATCCTATAGGAGCTTTCTGCATTACTTTTACCCTGTGTTAAAAAACTACCTGCTTTTTAAGACTCCTATGTTCATTAAATGAACTTAGGACAAATTCTACTGCATATTATTCCATAAGCAATCAGAGCAGACCCTGATCAGATGGCTCCTACAGTAGTCATCTGATCCGGGTCTAATCTGGCGTTTAAAGTCGTATACAGTAAAACCTCTCTTTAACGACCACTAAATTGTGTTAATTAGTTGGTATTTTGGGCAGGTGGTTGCTTAAAGCAAGGTGAAAGTAAAACAAAACGCTCCTATAGGAGCGTTCTGTTTTACTTTCACCTTGCTTTAAGCATCCACCTGACTTTAACACAAAATACTTGATATAATTTAGTGGTCGTTATAGAGAGGTTTTACTGTATATTGAATATACAGCTGACCTAATTCCACTTTCCTCATACACTTTCACACACACAGTGTTCCATCTTTTTTGTATTACAGGACTATGAACAAACACTTCTTGACTACAAGGGGATATAGCCACTTACATTGAAGTAATTAGTGAAAAAAAACGCTGTAATTGTACCAGTCTCTGTGGCAAACAAGTGCGTTTTAACCCTTTCAAGAAAGAAAACAATAGATCTGGCATTTGTAGACTGTGTAGACCCTGATCAGAGAACTCCAGCTGGACACTTATGATCAGAGTCAGCATTATCTTCCACTTGAAGTTTTATGCAAATTTCCCTTTTCAAAATAAATGGAACAAATTTCACTCAATAACAAAAGATTCTCTAAAGCTTCAGCAATAATAAAAGGTTAAACTTTCACCCTTTCTTTCATATAAACACCTTTTAATATCTTTGCAAACGGAGTAGACACAGATCAGACAACTCCTGTAGGAGCCATGTGATCAGTGATTTTGTTTTGGATAGATATCAGCTTGAATATTGATCAGAAGCTATGTTACTCTATGGGGTCTTATATGGACTATTTTAAAATCTTGTTGTAAAAGTCTGGAATAGCAGGCTAAGTATTAAACCTGATAATACAGAGAGAAAAAGTACTGAGAGTTGTGAACACTGGAAACCCAGAACACAGGTCTGCTCTGTTTGTCATTTAAAATCCCTTTAGAAATTCATTGATTCATAGTGAATGGACTCCTGACCAGTCCTCTTCAAAAACTCAACATTCCAAAGGTTACTGTGTCAAAGTACATGGAAGGCAACCTGACACCTTACTCTAAAAAAAGTGTTCATTTAACCCTTTCCTCCATAAATACGCCTTTCTACGCCTTTGTAAAGGTCAATTTTTTTTAAACCATTGTGGTAAAATTTACCACAATGGTTTCAATATTATATCATTTTAAATTTTCCTTTTCTCTAGTTGATGCTCCTTTTTGGTAGATATATTCAAAGAGGTTGGATCTAAAAATAGCCTATGAGGGAATGGGTAAACCCTTTGAATAATGGAAACATATGAACCTGCATTTGCAAACAATTTAGACCCAGATGAGAGGGCTTCTGGAGGAGCCCTAGCTCTCATCAGGGTCTGCATCCAAATTTTTCTAGCAAACTTAAACCTTTCATACTCACAATGGACTTTGTCGTTAAACAATGATGGAGTACTCTACTTTTAAAATAGTGTATGTGTCTTTTATAACTTATGTCATGGTGTAACACTTTCCTTCATATTGTAACAGGCTGGGTACAGGTACTGGGTGAATAACAGTAAGCGTTCCGGATAGCTCAGTCAATAGAGCACTCGCCCTGTAAGCAAGGGGTCCCGGATTCGAGCCCTGGTCTGGCTGCATGTTTTTCACCGGTCCTGTTACAGTTGGTGCCCAACTTGAAAATCGGACCTTGTGCATGATTTATCGTGAGTTATGGCAAGTTCTTCAGGGAAAAAGGGGGAGTAATGTAACAGGGCCGGTACAGGTACAGGGTGAAGAACAGTAAGCAGTCTGGATAGCTCAGTTGGTACAGCACTCACCCTGTAAGTAAAGGGTATGGCTGCAAATTTTTACCAGTCCTGTTACAATATGAACGATTTTTATGCATCTGCAAACAAAGTAGACCCAGATCAGAAGGCTCCGATAGGAGCCATCTGATCCGGGTATTATCTGTTTGCTAAGTTTGACATGATATAGATCGGATTCTACAGTTTTTGTCAAAGTAAAAACTTCCATTGAAAAAGATTACATTATAAAAATTAAGTTAATAAATATTTCTGTTGTCATTATTTCTTATGTGAATACTGCACAGTGAAAGGGTTAAGATCAAACTGAAGTCAGTCTTAGCATTAACCCTTCGCTTGCTATTCACATCAATATACATGCCTGTAAATAGTGAAGACCCAGATGAGACAGCTCCTGCAGGAGCTGTCTCATCAGGGTCTGCACTATTTACAAATTGATTGTGCAACCAGTGCACTCCACAGCAGTGATTGCATAGCGAAATACTTGTACACAGTGAAGATACATGTATATGTAATTATACAACAGGGCCTGGGTAAAGAAGGAGAAATTTATTTTAAAATTCAGCAAGAGAAGGGTTAAGCATTACAACTGTTGGGACACTAGCGGTGGAGAAGTAACATATGCAAACAGTTTGGATCCAGATCATGTACTCTGATCACGGCTTTTGAAAAATTGCACTTTATGAATTTGTAATTAACCCATTCCCTCATAGGCTCTTTTTAGATCCAGCCTGTTTGAATATATCTACCAAAAAGGAGCATTAACTAGAGAAAAGGATTTTTTTTTAGAATTTTGTAGTTTGAAACCATTATGAGGAGCAAATGCTCTTTTTATCACAATGGTTTCACAAAGTGACTTTTACAGAGTCGTCAAAAGTCATCAATATAATGGAATGGGTTAACAGACAATAAATATGTCAGATAAAAAATTACTTAGGTAGCAAAGCGTTGCATTATTGGTCTCATTCATCTTGTAAAAGAATTTAATCAGTGAGATTGTATATTATTCAGTACACATCTGAATAAATAGTCTCAAAGTACATGTAATAGAACATTTGACCAAAGGGTATTGGAGGATAATAAATTTCAAAAGAAATCCTTTTAACTTTCTACATATTGAGTAATTTTAACCCTTTCCTCCATAAATACGCCTTTATACTCATCTGTAAAAGTCACTTTTTGAAACCATTGTGATAAATAGAGCATCTGCTCCAAAGGAGAAAATGCTCTCTTTATCACAAAGGTTTCAGAACTACAAAATTCTACACATTTCCTTTTCTCTAGTTAATGCTCCTTTCCGGTAGATTTATTCAAAGAGGTTGGATCTAAAAATAGTCTAGGAGGGAATGGGTTAACGCTTTACTCCATATAACGGTAAACCTTCTCTTTCCCTGTTCTATATTTATTCCAAATTTCAATACCTACTGAATACTCATGTGCAAGATAGTTAAAATGAAGAATGAAAGGTGGAACATTGTAGCCCTTTTAGAAATTAAAGAAACAAATCTATCAAATTTCATTAGCAAACAGGGCAGACCCTGATAAGACAGCTCTTATAAGAGCCATCTGATCCAGGTCTACTTTCTTTGCAGGTGTGTGAAAATGTGTTTACATGAAGGAAAGGGTTAACTCTTTCCCTGTTGAATATTTAGGTAACAAATAATGACATCACAAATATTTATTAGTTTATTTTTTACAATGGCAAAATTAATGAAACCAGCAAATTTTGGCCATGGCAGAAACTGTAGAATCAGATCTATATAAGTTTGTAGACAAACAGAGCAGACCCTTATCAGATGGTTCCTTTAGAAGCCATCTGATCTGGGTCTACTATATTTGCAAAGGCATTAAAAGTCTATGTATGGAGAAAAGGATTAAAACTCTTTTCATGCTAAGTAGTATTAACCCTTTACTCAATTAACCCTTACAGTGCGGGACCCGAGTCACTAATGCCCTTTGCAAACAGTGTAGACCCAGATGAGAGGGCTCCTAGGGGAGCCCTCTCATCAGGATCTGCACTGTTTGTCATGTTACACTTTTCTTTAAAAAACATCCCTAAATATTCGCTATAAGCTTGACCTATTTGAATTTTGGAACATTCCATTTGAAAATTCAGCATTGTAAGGGTTAATATGCATCTGCAAACAACATAGACCCAGATCACATGGCTCTTATCTAGTTTGTCCTTCGATGTTGAAGATGACCATCACTTCATCTCTGGGAGTTTCCACATTGAGTGTTGTGGGTTCAAAGGTGGCTGACCAATCCAATTCTCCCATGGAATGTCCTATCGCACTTCGGACATGACGGCCAGATGGGATTGCCACTGATACTGCTCTTGCTTTTCGTTGAGCTCTCTTCTGTTATGCCAGATAGAAGCATTTCTCTTTGCATAGTTTTGCTCCCTTCTTAATGCTGGAGCACAAGGAACTTCTATCCAGTGCCAGGTCTTCCCAGTTTTCAGGTCTAATTCTGAACAGCTTAGTGGAAATCTTCAGCATGTCCTTATACATGTACTGCTTTGTTTGGACCACCATGTGAGTATATGCTTTTGACTAGAGGAAAAAATGTTTGTATGAAGTAAAGGGTTAATCAACTCTACTCCATAAATATGCCTTTATATGCCTTTACAGAGTAGACCCAGATCAGATGGCTCCTTTCTGATCAGGGCTGCTCAGTTTTCTTATGTTGTAGATATGACTATAGTTTCTGTTATGGGCAAAGTTTTCTGTGCTCATATGCCATTATAAAAATGAATCTAATAAAATATTCATGCTCTTATTATTTCTTACATGAATATTCATGGAATTAAGTGTTAATGAGTAGCAGACAAGAGTTTGTGCAGACAATTTACATGTTGGGATAATGGTTAAATCCTAAAACACATTAGCATATAAAATACATTACCTTCAAACTGCATTTCCACTTCTACACCTATTCCACCTGTAGTCTATATCCTACCCTTGTGTTGACAAGCCCAACTCCCTACCTGTACCAGCTTTTAGACCAACCCCACAAGCCAAATTTGCTGATATAACAATTAATTTATCAACCTTACAAGTGCTGAGTTTCCCTAGTGGAATCCCATTTTCTTTCATTTAAACTGATCAATTCAACAAAAATCTTACAGATTTTCACAAACAAATTTTATAGCTTCAGGCTGGTCCAAATTGTTTTTCCCTATTGACATCAGTTTTGACCACAGTGTATAAAGTTTCCAAACTCTATCAAATTGGTTTTTAGCTATGGATAAAATTTACTTATCAGTGGGCACCCAGCGTCTTGTATTGGACCATTCATTTCTTTGGCCAGGTGCCATGTCACTGGGGACATTATCATTGAAACTCAGACCTGTATCTGAAACTTGCATTTTATCAGTCTTGTTACAATTGCAAATCTATTCTTGAGCAATTAAACAACTATGGGGATCAGATACCAGATATGTATTGCCATTTAACAAATATTTGTAAATACTGTATATGTTTGTTTCAGTACAAACAAGCAAACTTGCTGAATTGATATCACTCGCCAAACAAGTACTGGCCTCAGTATTTACCTGGATTATTGACCAGACTGACAAAAAGGTTAAGATTTTCACAAAGAGTCATAACTCTGGTATCGCATTGAGGTTAATGTAAGTGATATTTTCAGGGCCACATTTCTTTTTGGTAGTTAACATTTACACAAAGTTTCATTGAAAAACTTCAAACCGTTTCTGTGATGTGACTCTGGATGGACAAAAAGGTAAACTTTTTGGCAAACAAAGGACCATAACTCAGGTATTCCAATGTGGATGTGAGTGATACTTGCAGGCCCGCATTTCCTCATGGTACTAAACATTTCCATGAAGTTTCATTGCTTTTTACAGTGCAGAACCCAATCCTAGAACTTCCTACACTGTTTATGAGTCTTATATACTCAGTTCTTGCACTTTGAGGGTTACACTGGTAAAAGAGTTCAATACTGACACATTTTAACCTATTCCCTGATCAATATTCATGAACAAAAAGGTGAATGTATGAATAATAATTTTCTGAATTCTAAAATGGCACCATGAATAGAGAAATTTTTGAATGAGGCAGAAACTGAAATCAGATCTATGTTATTTCATAACACTTTCCTCCATAAATACGCCTTTCTATGCCTCTGTTATAGTCACTTCTTGAAACCATTGTGATAAATAGAACATTTGCTCAAAATGATTTCAACAATACATATTTCTAACATTTTCCTTTTCTCTAGCAAATGATCCTTTTGGGTAGATTCATTCAAAGAGGTTGTGTTAAAAATAGCCTATGGAGGAAAGGGTTATGCAAACACAGGATCCAACAGGAGCAGCGTGATCTGGGTCTTCTCTGTTTGCAATGTCATGAAAAGGTGTCTATATCTTGTAAAGGGTTGATCTGATAAATTACAAACGTGTCTGATAAGCTACTGTGTGACAGACAAGGGTATCAGCTAGACAGATATAAATGACTAGATACCATTATCTCTCTACTCCATGAATATTCATGTAAGAAATAATGAGATCATGATTGTTTTATCCAGTCACCAGGCTTCTCTAGTGACATAATAAAGGGGGTGCAAATAAACTTAGGTTTATTAGGTTACTTCCGGTAGTGGAAGGTTTATTAGGTTAGTAGATAGGCGTAATGATTCTATAACCATGGAACTATTTTAGTTTTCTGTAAATATTCATAAACATGTTGATGGAATAGATCTAACAGATCTATTTGGTCACCAGAAGAATTATTCAAATGAGAAAAAATAAAAATAATTGGCTACAGCTGGATTCGAACCCGCGCCTGATCCTACAAAAACTAATTCTAATCTCTCTAGAGACGTCGCCCTTACCGATTACGCCACTGAGGCCACATACAAAATGATGTTGATTTATCACTTTTATTAATTTAACCCACCGCTGGCAAAACCCGTTTTTGATAAAATCAAACCTGGAAGCAAAGATTGACAGATAAATAGTAAATGTTTTCTCTTCACTCTCATGATTATTTGATTGATAAACTCTTACAGGGGCGGTGATAGTCATAAACCTAAATATAGCCTGTTCAGTTTCATCGATTTCTGAGTGACGTTAGGTAGAATCTAAAAATAGAAACCGAGACTACGTAACTCGAATTTGACCAAAGAATATAGATCATGTCTGTTTGAAATAACTTATCGACCCTCGATTCAAATCATCTTATTTTTCAAATTTTCAACCACGTTTCCCTTCTAGTAATACAAGTATCGAAACTATATTCCTCTGCGGTAGCTCATTAGATCTATTTACGTCTAAATGGAAGTGAAAAGGGAGGGATCCGTTGATCGAAAAACTGCATTTTCAATGTAAATTATTTCAAGAGTGTTATGAGTCTATAAAAAAGACATTTAACTATATTGACTGGATAAATCGAATAATAGGTTAGTGCCGTAGATGGGACGCCTTTATCCGACTCGGAGAGAAAACAGTTGAGGCTCGGCAAGCCTCGCCTCAACGTTTTCTCCCCTCGTCGGATAAAGCATATGGACAGAGGAATGTTTGGCCATGTCAGAAACTGTAGAATCTGATCAGACAGCTCTGATAGGAATTAGGATTCTACTGTATTATGAAATCAACACAAGTGTGCACATGACTAAAATAAAGTAGGGACGAGAAATTGAAAAGAACACAACATCTACTGAAATATACTTTAATATGTTGCATTATTGATAGGATAATCTTAGAGATCAAGAAAGAATTACAATAAATGTCAATAATCAAATATTTTTGGACATAATGTACCATGTGACACCTAGGTACACTACTTGCCAACTATAGTGTATAATGCTTGTATCATTCACAACTGACACAGTACAAGATATCTTAACCCATTACCTCATAGGCTATTTTTAGACCCAACCACTTTGAATAAATCTACCGAAAAGGAGCATTAACTAGAGAAAAGGGCACTTTTAGAATTCTGTAGTTTGAAACCATTGTGATAAATAGAGCATTTGCTCCTATAGGAGCAAATGTTTTATTTATCACAATGGTTTCAACAGGTGACTTTTGCAGAGGCGTCAAAAGGCGTCAATATGGGGGAATGGGTTAACCCTTCACTCCATGAGTATTCATGTAATAAAATTAATAATGACATTATAAATACAGTGAAACCCCGCTAATGCGACCACTTAATAAACAGCCACTGGTGTCGTCTAAAGCAGGTGGTTGCTTAATGCAGGACAAAAGTATAGGAGCTTTCTGCATAACTTTCGTCCTGCATTAAGCTACCACCTGCCTCTGCCACCCAGAATTATGCCCCTTTTTGGTGGTGGCATTAGTGGGGTTTTACTGTATTAATCATAATTAACTCAAGAATTTTTTGTCATGACCAGAACTGTACAATTACATCTATATTATATAAAAAAACAAACAGACCAGACCCTGATCAGACACTTCCTATAGGAGCCGTCTGATCTGGGTCTACTCTGCTTGCAAAGGTGCAAAAAACGTATATATGAAGTAAAGGGATAATATACCGCAGAACGTCCATATCTCGAAATTTAAGGGACCATACAAATTACTTCAATATAACGGGAGTTCAAAACTTGGAAACTTTCTCGATGTGAACAGCTTAATTCAGGTCAAAAATAATGTTGAAAGCTCTTGTAGGACCTTTCAGCATTATTTGTGACCTGCATCAAGCTGGTGCATGTCTTTATAGTTTATAGATATGTGCAGTGGTGAATTTTAAAACAATTCTGTATTACAAATTTTGGAAGGGACCCAATTTTGAACTAGGGCTATATCGAAGTTCGGGCTATCCAGGTTCAAAATATTAAGGTTCCGCTGTACCATCTGACACCTATATACATCCCTAATTCAGTAAAACCTCTCTATAACGGCCACTAAATTATATCATGTAGTTTGTGCTAAAGGCAGGTGGCTGCTTAAAGCAAGGTGAAAGTAAAACAGAACGCTCCTATATACCAACTCATTAACACAATTTAGTGGCTGTTATAGAGAGGTTTTACTGTATAATGCTTGTACCAAAAACAACTGAAACAATATTTGACAAACTTTTACCTTACAGATTCCTTTTCATGCCTATGCAAACAGAGTAGATCAAGATAAGACGGCTCCTGCAGGAGCCATCTGATCATGGTCTGCTGCAAGATAAGACAGCTCCTGGAGGACATATCTGATCATGGTCTGCTATAAGATAAGACAGCTCCTGGAGGACCCATCTGATCATGGTCTGCTATAAGATAAGACAGCTTCTGGAGGACCAATCTGATCATGGTCTGCTGTTTGCTTATGGAATTTTACAGATCTGATACAACAGATTCTGCCATGGCCAAACATTTCTGTATTCATATGCAATTGCAAAATATCAGCGAATAAACTTTCATGATGTCATTATTTCTTACATGAATATTCAATAGGAAAAGGGTTATTGAAATAAAACTCTATCAAAACATTCTGTCTGGCAAGATGTTTTGGCATAATGCTGTACAAATAAGTTGAAATTAATTTATTTTTCCTATTAAAAAGTTATCTTACTAAAAACGTTTGCATTTCAAATTACAATGTATATGAATTATGTCATAGGAAAGGGTACCTTTGAGACTTGCAAACAGTGTAGAGTCTTAACGGGTCACTGCATCAGACAGGCAGCAGCAAATCATGATATGAACTGATATTCACCAAAGTATCCCTATAGGAAACACTCATTTCTTAACCCTCTTCTTGTTTAAGAAATTAATGACCTCGTGAATAATTGTTAGCTGATTTTTGTGTCACCTGCCGAGAGGCAGTGTGTCACTTAGGGATCACTTTTCCGTCATCTTTCTGTCCGTATGTCTGTCTGTCACACTTTCTTTTTTTATTGTTACACTTCTCCCAGCAGGTGACACATGTGTTCCTTTCAACACCCATATTGGTATTGGTAGAAACCGTAGAGTCAGATCCATTATAACGTCATAAGCTGTCTGATCTTGGTCTACTCTCCAAACACATGAAAAAGCGTTTATATGCTGGAAGGGGATAAATAAAGAATTTATCTCATTAAAGAGTATTTATCAAATCTTTAACAACGAAAAATTATTATGACAGCTATAAACAAGAGCACCAAATATGTATGCCAACTAATGCCTTCAAACAAGTTTTCAAAGCTTCAATACAAATATATAAATATGTTCTGAAAAATATGCTAAAAGATAGGGACTATGATTTTTCTGTGTCTGGTAATATATATATTTCCATTAACCCATTACCTCATATGCTACTTTTAGACCCAACCTCCTTGAATAAATCTACCTAAAAGGAGCATTTACTAGTAAAACGGAACATTTTAGAATTGTACAGTTTGGAAACCATTGTGATAAATAGAGCATTTGCTCTTATGTAGCAAATGCTCTATGTATCACAATGGTTACAAAAACAGAATTTTACAGATGCCTCAAAAGGTGTCAATATGATGGAATGGGTTAATGGAAACAAGGAAAAGTACTCATCATGAAAAACAAATCTGTCTATTTTTTAATCATGTGTGGAATGTCCCTTGAATTTCTGTTAAATCTTATGCAGCTTCAATCACATTCCTTAACCCTTTCCCTGCTCAATATTCATGTAGAAAAATAACGACATTATCAATATTTATTAGCTGAACTTTATAATGTAAACTTTTCAAGGGAAATTTTAGCATTGTAATGATTGACAAAAACCGCAGAATTAGATCTATATCATGTCATAAGCAAACGCAGCAGACCCTGATCAGACGGCTCCTACAGGAGCCGTCTGATCTGGGTCTACTGTGTTTGCAAAGGTGTGACAAGGAAAGGGTTAACGACTGTTTTCTAGTATGTATAACTTAAAAAACCTGCACTACAGGTACGATACCAATAACCATATATTATGTATAATAGACTATCACATTAACGTGTATATATACAAAACAATGGATGTATTTTGCGATACTTTATGTACATGCCATGGGTTTAACATTTTAAAAAGTTGAAATGCTGAATATTCAAAATTGAATGGCCAATCAGTGTTTAACCCTTTACTCCATAGAGAATGCTCGTTTGCACCTTTGCAAACAGAGATCCAGATGATCAGGGTCTGCTTTGTTTGCTTATAGAATTATATAGATCTGACCCTACATTTTCAGCCATGGCCAAACTTTCAAGTTTTCATATGCCACTATAAATATTAATTTAATTAATATTAACCCTTTCCTCCAAAGGCTATTTTTAGACCCAACCTCTTTGAATGAATCTACCCAAAAGGAGCATTTACTGGAGAAAAGTAATTTTTTTAGAATTTTGTAGTTTGAAACCATTGTGATAAATAGAGCATTTGCTCATATAGGAGCAAATCCTCTATTTATCACAATGGTTTCAAGAAGTGGTTAATACAGAGGCGTAGAAAGGCGTATTTATGGAGGAAAGGGTTAATGACGTCATTATTTCTTACATGAATATTCACGGAGTAGAGGATAAACCACTGAGCCCATTCAGTATCAAAGATTTATATTTATAAGGATTTTGAGTGACAAACAGTGAAGACCCTGGTCAGCAGATGCTAAAGGAGCCCTTTGATCTGAGTCTACAGTGTTTGCAAATATCTGTGTACTTGTTCCTCATATTCAAAATGTTAACACAACATCAAAATCATGTATAATACAAGAATGAGACAGGAAAACATAACTGCCAAGTGTTAAAAACAATTTTGCTTCATTTGTGTCTTTTTATTCTAACATTACAAGTCATAGCTTTTGTCTCTTCCAGTCAAACACATTTTCTGTCAGTCAGATAACCTTCTCAGTACAATATTTTCCAAGTGGAATAGTCAACCTATAATTAACAGAATAGTCCATTAATTATCATAGAAAAAGGGCTGTTGAAACAACAGTTTCGACAGTGCAAAACCTGATCAGTGGCTTCTGCAGGAGTCCTCTGATCTGTCTCAGCTGTTTATAATTAAAAGTTTTGTTTTCTACAGTTTCTGTCATGGCTAAATTTGCCTGTGCTCATTTCTTACATGCATATTCATGGAGTAAAGTGTTTAGATACATCTTATAAAGACATACGGAAAACCCCCTCTAAACTGGAACACTAGTAGAGAAGAATTTAGATACTTTTAGGCAGGCAGGTGGTAGCTTAATACAGGGTGACAGTCATGCAGAAAGCTTCTAGAGGAGCTATCTGCATGACAGTCACCCTGCAGTAAGCTGACACTTGTCTCCAAGACCTATATTTATACTAAATTGAATGTCCGGTTTAGAGGGGTTTTACTGTACATACATCCTGTTTATGTGAATGGACTTTGGTCATCTTCTTCCAGAATGTCAGGGCCATCAAATGAAATCTTATCCCTTCTCTTCAGTCATCCAAAACGGATATATAATGCATATTCTTCCAATTAAATTGTGAAATGTTCTACAACTATCCACAATAAATGTATATACATATTATATACTTTGGTGGACTAGAGTAAATCTATACAAATATGGCAACAAAAATTATTTTAATTACAAACATGATAATCGTAGTAACAACATCTTTTGTGACCTACATGACTTTGGGTATCTGGTTCCATGTTGGACAGTTCAATACTAAGCAGCTGTAGGTTCCAATGGGCAGCACATAATAATTACAGTAGAGCCCCTCTAATGCGACCACTTAATGAATAAACATGGGTGTCTTTATAAGTAGGTGGTTGCTTAATGTAGGACAAAAGTAATGCAGAAAGTTCCTCTAGGAGCTTTCTGCATTACTTTTGTCCTGCATTAAGCTACCACCTGCATCTAGCACCCAGAAATATACCTCTTTTAGGTGGTCGAATTAGCGGGGTTTTACTGAATACAGTAGAACCTCTCTAGATCAACCACTAAACAGGTTGAATTCTGGGTCTTTACATGATTAAAATGTCTCTCCATTTTGAATACTAACCCTTTACTTCATGAATATTCATATAAGAAATAATGACATCATGAATATTAACTGGATGCATTTTCTTACATCATATGAACGCATCACATTTTGACCATGATAGAAACTGTAGAATTAGATCTATATTTTTTTCATAAAGAAAACAGAGCAGACACTGTTCAGATGACTCCTACAGGAACCATCTGATCTGGGTCTACTCTATTTACAAAGGTGTATAAATGCATATCTATGGAATAAGGGTAAATTGATCTACAAAATACATAAAATAAGGATATTAAATGCCACAACAAACAATACACAATCCATAACATATGAGCAAATAGAGCTGACCCTGATCAGACAGCTCCTAGAGAAGTTGCCAGATCTGGGTCTACCCTGCTTGCAAAATGCATCTACACGTATATCAGGTAAATATTAATACAACTCGTAGCTTCATGCAGGACATGCAGAAAGAAGCTCCTATCAGAGGTTTTGTTACATTACTTCTGTTCTATATTAGCCCATTATCTCATAGATATACATTTTCACGCCACTGTGCACAGAGTAGACCTAAGTCTGTCTGATCCGGGTCTGCTCTGTTTGCTTATGGAATAATATGAGTCTACTGTATCTTGAGATAGCAAAAAAGATAATTCTCAAAATCATGACTTCTTTATTCATGAAGTGAAAGGCTAAGCTGTGTCTATTTTAACCCTTCCCTCCATAGGCTATTTTTAGATCAAATCTCTTTGAATAAATCTACCGAAAAGGAGCATAAATTAGAGAAAAGGATTTTTTTTAAGAATTTCGTAGTTTGAAACCATTGTGATAAATAGAGTGTTTGCTCCTATAGGAGCAAGCACTCTATTTATCACAATGGTTTCAACAGGTGACTTTTACAGAGGCGTAGAAAGACGTATTTATGGAGGAAAGGGTTAAAAAGCTCTTGTGGTCACTTTCAAGAGGTTGTACTGTAAACCAGTTATGTACATTTCTTTGGTTATTTTTCCACAATTCATCTCAACATGTCAAGGACAGCTCCTATATGTCATGATTAATGTCACACTACACAAAAGTAGAATATAATATAAAGGTCTAATTATAGGTCTTTTAGACAGGTGGTAGTATAATGCACCACATAAGTAATGCAGGGAGTTCCTTCATCAAGCTGCCATTCGGTTATTTACATCCCTATATTTGTTCAGTGAGTGGTTGTTTAAAACAGATTTTAGTCAGAAAATGTTGTTCAGATGTCATCGAGTTGGTAATTAATTCAGCTCCACAATAACAGTTGATGCATCATGGTAGACAGAAACTGGTACGGTCAGGCTTGACAAAACACCGTCAACTAACTACACTGTGGCAGTAGCATTCTGAGTGGCAAGATGCATTACGTAGTAGTCATGGAAGTAAGCTAGGACAGCTATGGGTTGTCCAAGAATCAATGATAGCCACACCACCATATTCCCAAATTTACCATGAATGTACTTGGTCTGAATCAAGGCTAGGGGCACCTGGAAAAAAGAGCATGCCATTTTAGAATAATGGACCAATCATAACAGATAAAGCTGCATACAGTAAAACCATTCTAAACTTGACATAAAATTTAGTATAAAATCGGTCTTGGAGACAGGTGGGCAGCTTAATGCATGGTGCAGGGCTTTCTGCATGACTTTCACTCTGCATTAAGCAGCCACCTGCCTAAAAGTATCTAAATTTTACTTTACAAGAATTCCAGCTTAGAGAGGTTTTACTGTATTCAAATACATGTACTAAAATTGTCATTTGTCCATGGAACCCTATGTTGTGACAACTCTTTAAACTCATTAATAAAGGAGTCATTCTTGAACATTTATCCATCTTATTTGAGCCTTTGATGGAGAAAATGCTAGAAATGCTGGATTTAAACATTGCAATGTATTAAAGAAAGAATTCTAGCAAAGCCCTGGAATTCAAAGACGGATCAGCCGATGGAAGGACAGACGGAAGGACGGACAATGCGATTACTATATGCCCGCCGTTGGGGGGCATAAAAACCAACAAACTAAAATCAACATACTATAATTACATTATTTTAATTGTATAGGTATCATTTTACCTGTCCCAACATTCCCATAAAGGCCCACAGTCTAAACATCTGCAGTGGAACACTCAACAAATACTGAAACAGACAAAAGAAAATAACATGAGAGAAAAGAAAGACAGGAGTGTCCAGAGGAACAAATGTGTCACCTGCTCACAGCTGACACAAAAACTGTTAATATGCTGGAGTGAAATCAGAACAAAGGGGGATAACTCAAAAAGTACTGCATGCAGTGATGGACCTTAGTTACATCAATGGTCCTAAATGAGAGGAAGACACATGTGAAATTTGAAAGCTCTATAATGATTAGTTTAGAAATGACAGCCAAAAAAAGAAAGTGTGACGGACAGACAGACGGACGGACAACGGAAAAGTAATCCCTAAGTGACACACTGCCTCTCGGTAGGTGACACAAAAAATGTTCTAGAAATCTATGCTTTTGGTCAAACATCTTGGTCCATATAACAAGGTGTTTACTTGCTAAATCATAGTACTGTTCATACCCCTAAGGTCAAACATTGAACCCTACTTGCAATATTCATGTAAACTAGCTTCTCCAAAACAAATGGTCTTGACATGATTTAACACTCTGAATTCAGGACAGGCATGCACTATCTTGTGCAAACAGTGTAGACCCAGATCAGAGGGCTTCCATAGGAGCCGTCTGATTTGGGTCTGCTCTGTTTGCTAATGGAATTTTATAGATCTGTTTCTCCTGTAGGAGCCGTCTGATCTGGGTCTACTCTGTTTGCACGTTTATATAAAGGAAAGGGTTAAGCAACCATCTGCTTTTAAAGACACACATGTTTATTCATAACATAGTTGCTTTAGAGAAGATTCACTGTATATCAAAACCACATACAATAATCCACTTACCTCATGGAAAAAAGCAGACACAAAGAACACCGCCACAGACGCATGTAATCTGCTGTATCCACGTCTGACTAGTGGTTTATACAGGTGTCTGAAAGAACAAGGACAAAACATACTTCCCTGTTCAATATCCATGTAAGTAATAACAACATCATGAATATTCATTAGCTGAATTTTTATATGGTTCAGTTGTCAAGGGAGTTTTTTGCTTTTGACAAAAACTGGAGAATCAGATCTATATCAAGTCAAACAGAGCAGACCCTGATCAGACAGATTCTATAGGAGCTGTCTGATCTGGGTCTACTCTGTTTGCCAATGCTTGAAAAGGCATTTACAAAGGCATTGATAAACAACTTTTCAAGCATTTGCAATTAGAGCAAACCCAGATCAGGGTCCATGCTTATAAAATGTTTAGTTGAGTCTGAGTTCGTTCTCAAGTTTTTGATTGGTCAGATTTGAGCCTAAGGCTCAAATCTGACCAATCAAAAGCTTGAGAACTCAAATTTGACCAATCAAAAGTTTGAGAACTCAAATCTGACCAATCAAAAGCTTGAGAAAGAACTCAGACTCAACTAAAAAGCTTTATAAGCATGGACCCAGATGGATCCTGTAAGAGTCGTCTGCTCTGTTTTTTGTATGGAATTATACAGATCTGATCCTAAAGTTTTTACCTGTGGTCAAAATATGTCTTGTTCATATGCCATTATAAATATTAAGCTACTGGTAATTAATATTTACACATACATGATTTCTTACACGATGTACAGTTAATTGTTTGATGTTCCCTATTCATGCGTACCTTGAAGCCCATCTATGAACAGGAATATTCCAGTAGGTCCAAAACTGGTTGACTGTGTCACTGTTCCTGTGAACAAAAGGGCCATATTCAGTTTAAACATTCAGCGATTAAACAATGAAATTTGCCTTGATTAGACGGCTTCTATATCTGGCTCTACTTTGTTTGCAAACGCAGGACAAGTACATGTACACTAAATTTACTTTGAGACTGATGCAAATAACTTTGGGGATTGTATTTCCTGTTACCACACTTTGTGAGAACTTGTGATGACATTTTCAAATAGATACCAGAGCAAAAGATTAACCCATTCCTCCATAGGCTATTTTTAGACCCAACCTCTTTGAATAAATCTACCAAAAAGTAGTATTTAATAGAGAAAAGGAACATTTTAGAATTTGTAGTTTGAAACCATTGTGATAAATAGAGCATTTGCTCCCATAGGGTTTGGTGGAAAAATTATTTTTGAAATGTTTTAATTTACACAATTTATCTAGGCCTCTGAGTTACTGAGAAGCCTTACATGGATACAAACTATTGGTAATTATGATTGTCATTATTAACCCATTACATCATAGGCTATTTTTAGATCCTACCTCATTGAATACTTCTACTGAAAAGGAGCATTAACTAGAGGAAAGGAATTTTTTAGATTTGTGTAGTGTTGAAACAATTGTGAAAAATAGAGCATTTGCTCTATTGGAGCAAATGCTCTATTTATCAGAATGGTTTCAGAAAGTGACTTTTACAGAGGCATCAAAAGGCGTCAATATGACGAAATGGATTAAACTGAATTACAGTAAAATTATATTTCGGAAAGTAACTCAATAAGAAATCAACTACATACCACCAATCTTTGTAAAACTCTCGATCACCAAATTTGAGCAGCTCAGCCAGCACATTGAGACAGGAGTGGAAGAACCAGTAGAAGAACATAAGCCAGATGAAGTGGTTGGGAATGGCCAGCTTCAGCATTCTCTCCACCACTCTGGCTCCATCCATGTCCGCCAGAGGCTTCAGTGAGTTGTGTACCAAAGGTAAAATCCATTGCTGAATACAGCCCATAATAAGCTGTATGATGAAAAGCTGCAAATATAGCAATTAGCAATTAATTTTATTATAAAATGGAAATTGGCACTCCTCTTCACAATGTGTTCATTTACATAAATGGACAATCTTTCAAGTTTATCAATTTTGCTAACATTTACTAATATATTTGAAATAGAAGATTTTACCTATACAGAAACTGTACAATGTGATCTTTGTAATTCAATAAGCAAACAGAGCAGATCCTGATCAGACAGCTCCTACAGGAGCCATCTGTTATGGGTTTACTCTGTTTACAAAGGCATGAAAAAGTGCATATACAGATTAACCCTTTCCTCCATAAATACGCCTTCCTACGCCTCTGTAAAAATGACCTGTTGAAACCATTGTGATAAATAGAGCATTTGCTCCTATAGGAGCAAATGCTCTATTTATCACAATGGTTTCAAACTACAAAATTCTAAAAAAAACACCTTTTCTCTAGTAAATGCTCCTTTTCGGTAGATTTATTCAAAGTGGTTGGATCTGAAAATAGCCAATGGAGGAATGGGTTAAGAGACATGTCCAATTTGGATTGCATTTTGGATTCAATGATAATTTATAAAAGGTCAAATTGCCAATATTGGTGACATTTTATACTTACCATTTCAATAAACCTCTTGAGCAAAAACCTCTTCCTAATCCTCAGTGATCTTGGAAAGTTGAGTTCATAGCACAGAGTTGGTGCCAGCATAAAATAGTACAAGTCTGAAACAGAATGATCAAACACCTGTAAATGTAACCCTTTATTCCTTGAATATTCATGTAATAATGACATCATGGATATTAATTAATTTAAATTTTATATTGGCATATGAACACGGGAAAATTTGGCCATGGCAGAACCTGTAGAGTCATATGTATATTATTTCAGAAGCAAACCGTAGAACTTTAAAAAAAGTTATAACCAAGTAAAGTACAGTTGAACTTCATATCACGAACTCGGATAAATCGAACTTCGGGATAACTCGAACATAAAGTTCGGTCCTTCTAAAATTTACAATACAGGATTTTTCTAAAATGCATCACTACATTCATATCTAGAAACACATGTGACAGCTTAATGCAGTTCTAAAGTAATGCTGAAAGCTCCTGTAGGAGCTTTAAGCATTACTTTAGACCTGCATTAAGCTGTAAGCTTAAGAAAATGTCCAGATCAGAAATCGGATAACTCGAACTTCTCTTATCTCGAACAAATTTGTATGGTCAATTGATGTTCGAGATATCGAAGTTCTACTGTATATCAATAAACAGTTGTTTAAAGTTTAAATTTGTATATGAAACCTACCTGTATAGTTTAGGTTCTCTGGGTAAACAAGCACAGCATTTTCATCATCCTCTGTCATCGTCCCTGTTCAGAATTAAGACCAAAAAAAAAATGCAATTTCTATTGCTTATACATGAAAAGCAATAAAAAGCAACACAAACAGGCTGTATCTCATGGAATTGTTTGAATTAAACTGTCAACTGAAACAAGAATATATACCTGGTGAATATTCATTTTAAAAATAATGACAGTATGATGGATGTATGTCAATGAGCTGAAGTTTTATTATGGCATAATTGGAACGAGAGAATGTGTACCATAGCAGAAACTGTAGAATCAGATCTGTAATATTTCATGAGCAAACCGGGTAGACTATGATCAGACTCATAATACTGTAATATTCCTTAGCATTAACTCTTTTTATTGCCAAAAATTGTCATCTGCAAAATATTGACGTCTGCCAAATTTGCCATCTGCTACAATTTCAGTACGTTTAATTGTATTCCCCTTTTTCAAAATACATTGCAGTGCAGATCCTGATGAGGTGCTAAGTCATTCTGCATCTTATCTGAATCCATGTAGATCTAAACAGTATAGATAATCACAAATGCAACATTGCAGAGAAAGAGTTAACCCTTTCCCTCACATAAATGTGTTTTCACACATTTGCAAACAGAGTAGACCCAGATCAGATGGCTCCTATAGGATCCGTCTGATCAGAGTCTGCTCTGTTTGCTGAAAGAATTTGATAGATCTGTTTCTTTGTTTTCTAAAATGTCTACAATGTTCCAGCTTCCATATTTTTTTATAACTGCTTTCTCACTACTTACAGTAGGTATTTAAATTAAGTCTTAATACAGAACAGGGAAAGGGTTAAATATGGATCAATTAAACAACTTTTTCAAGAAATAATAATTGGAAGCCATTTGTAGGTGTACCTTTTTACAAACACAAAAGTCAATGCAATTATATACTTTGTTATCTAATATCCTTTAACTTCATGAATATTCATGTAAGAAGTAATGCCTTCACGGAATTTAATCATTGAAATTTTACAGAGGCATATGAACAGAAGAATTTCTGGCCCTGATAAAAATTGCAGAATTATTACATAAACAAACTGAGTAGACCACAGTCACCCACCTCCATTAGATACACTGATGGACTTTGATCTTTTCATGCCCCTTCTTCTAGGTGACTGGGCTTGTCTGCACCACTTGTTCACACAGGCATACGAAACGAGCTTCAAGAACAGTATAGTGTACAAACCCAATACATTTGTAGAAATCACTGAAAAACAAAACAATTACTCCATTACTGTCCATAATTAAAATGATTTATATTTTTGCTAGATGCAGTTCAAGTGAATTAATGTAATGTCATAACTTTGAAGAACTATAATTTCAAAACATTAATCCTTTGTTTAGAAATAATGAAAACATGTATATAAATATAAATCAATAGTATATTCAATGCTCCAGATAAGATGCAAAAATTAAAACATTTTCAAGAATAACGCCTTCAATTCTCCACCAAACCCTATATTGTGACCACTCTTTAGAATCGTCTCGAAGAGACGATTCTAAAGAGTGGTCACAATATAGGGTTTGGTGGAGAAAGGACGATCTTAGTATTTGAGTATGCACCGTTATCTGTTTCCCTGGTAGGTTTATAATGGTATTATGAACAAAGAATTTTTGACAATGGCACAAACTGTAGAATCAGAACTATAGTATATCATTAGCAAACAGCAGATCAGACAGCTCCTATAGCAAAATGTATAGAAAGGCATATTTATAGAGTAAGGGGTTAAAGTCATTTCAAACAAGTCTAGCTGCATTTTAGTAAATAATGAAGACAGAACAAACGCTTATAATGCAAGAAACGAATGTATTGACACTTGCATAAAGTGCAGACTCTGATCAAAAGGCTCCTAGGATAGCCCTCTGATCAGGGTCTGCACTATATGTCATTCAAAATACTCTAGCAAAGTTCAGCCTTCCATACTGAATGAATTCTATTTATACTAATTGGTTGTTTCACTTTGAACATTCTGTATTCAAAAGGGTAAATAGCAAGTTTCAATGCAGTTGCATCATATCTATATAATATAACCCTTTGCTCTATAAATACATTGTACACCATTGCAAACAGAGAAGACAAAGATCAGATGGCTCCTGTAGGAGCTGTCTGATCAGGGTCTACTGTATTTGCTTATTATATAATATAGATATGATTCTACAGTTTCTACTGGAGCCAAACATTCCTGTGTCCATGTGTTATTTTAACAATTAATCTGGTTTATATACATTATGTCATTATTTCTTAATGGAGTTACTGGTTAATAAGCAAACAGAGCAGACCCTGATTAGATGGCTCCTATAGGAGCTGTCCGATCTGGATCCACTCGATTTGCAAAGGTATGGAAAGGCATTTGCATGATATAAAGGATTAAATGATAAGCTAGACAGAAGATTACTGGATTAGGTTTCGTTAAATAATCAAGGATTACTGGATTAGTTGTTTTTTTAGATTATCACATATTACAGATTATTTGCAAGGGCTTTCCTACCGACAGCTGTTGCTGCCCCCTTCATTCTAGATAAAAAAAATGTCAGTTTTTAACCCTTTACTCCATGAATATTCATGTAAGAAATACTAGAATCATTTATTAGAACATTTATTAGAATAGCACACAGACACTAAAATTTTGGCCATGGCAGAAACTGTAGAATAATATCTATATCATGAGCAAACAGAGCAGAGCCTGATCAGATGACTCTCATAGGAGCCATCTGATCTGGATCTACTCTGTTGGCAAAGGCATAGAAAGGTGCATTTATGTAGTAAAGGATTAAGAAATTCTGAACAGGAGATAGTAATTATCTTATTTGTGACCAAGGGAGGGAACTTGAATAAGTCCTGTATAGAAAATATCTGTTCTATATACAACCAAGAGTGGTAGCATGTAATGCAGTTTTACTTACATGGATTTGGATGGAGGTACAGTACCACTGCAGCTGGAATTGTCAGCAGCAACACCAAGGTGGCAGACTGGATCACCAGTGCAAACGTTTCTGAGAACCAGCTCTACAAACAGGATAAACCAACCAATTATTATAATACAGTAAAACCCCTCTAATGGGACCACCAAAAGGGGCATACTTCTGGGTGACAGAGGCAGGTGGTAGCTTAATGCAGGACGAAAGTTATGCAGAAAGCTCCTATAGGAGCTTTCTGCACAACTTTCGTCCTGCATTAAGCAACCACCTGCTTATTTAGACAGCTATGGTTATTTTTAAGTGGTCGCATTAGAGGGGTTCTACTGTATTAGTAAAACCTGTCTAAATTAACCACTCAAGAGAGGACTAATCATGGGTCTACAGGGCTAACTTAACCCTTACTCAATAAATACACATTTCTACAGCTTTGCAAACAGAGTAGACCCAGATCTGATGGTTACTGTTTGCAAAGGCATGAAAAGGAGTTTAACCTGAGCCCTGTTGTTTTAGTTTTAAAACCCTTTCCCTCATAGGCTATTTTTAGATCCAACCACTTTGAATAAATCTACTGAAAAGGAGCATTAACTAGAGAAAATAATTTGTTTAGAATTTTGTAGTTTGAAACCATTGTGATAAATAGAGCATTTGCTCCTATAGGAGCACATGCTCTATTTATAACAATGGTTTCATAAAGTGACTTTTACAGAGGCGTAGAAAGGCGTATTTATGGAGGAAAGGGTTAATTATATGAGGGAAAGGTTAAACAAAAATATTTTTAGGAAGACATTGATACCAATACTAAATGTTAACCTTTTTCAATACCTAATGAATATTCACAGACAAAATAGTTATAATGAAATATGGAAAGAGGAACATTGTAGCCATTTTAAAAACTAATGAAACAAATCTATCAAATTCCATTAAAAAAAAGAGCAGACCCTGATCAGATGGCTCCTACAGAAGTAATCTAACCTAGGTCTACTCCTCCGTTTGCAAAGGTGTGAAAATGCTTTCATAAGAAGGGTTGATGTAACAACTGTGCTTCACTCACCTTGGCTAGAGCTTTCTCTGTGTAAAATATCATGAGTATGAATACATTGGAAGCTGAAAGTAGAAAAACATACGCATGTCTTAGAGGAACAGACTTTCTAGGTAAATTAAAACTTTCTCTGAAAAATAGCTCCTTTATTTCTCAACCAAACCTTAACCCTGAGTTGTGTTCACTCCTTAGAAGTAGAACATAGGATTTGGGGGGGTAAAATGATGATTTTAGTATTTGAATATACACCTTTGTCCAGAGCAACAGATATAAGGTGCATACTCAAATACTAAAATCATCATTTCTCCACTAAACCCTATGCAGTGACCACTCTTTAGAATCGTCTCTTAACCTTTTACCCCCCATGGGCTATTTTTAGACCCAACCTCTTTGAATAAATCTACCCAAAAGGAGCATTAACTAGAGAAAAGGAAAAGTTTAAAATTGTGTAGTATTGAAACCATCGTGGTAAATAGAACAATGGTTTAAAAAAGTAACTTTTACAGAGGGGCAGAAAGAGGTACTTATGGCGGAAAGGGTTAAAGAAATGGCTAAAGAAATATGAAGGAAATAACAACATACAGGTGCAGCAGACGACCATTTTTTTGCAGACAACAATTACTTAGTGTGCAAGGAGTTAAAAATGAATATCAACCCTATTCTGTGCGACCAGACTCCCATTTGCAAACAGCATCTCATCAGGATCCAAGCTGTCTGACACTTGGTCAATAGTTTCTTAAAACTTGATAGAATCAGTATCCATGCTTATAAAACTTTTAGTTGAGTCTGAGTTCGTTCTCAAGTTTTTGATTGGTCAGATTTGAGCCTTTGGCTCAAATCTGACCAATCAAAAGCTTGAGAACTCAAATCTGACCAATCAAAAGAAGTAGTCCAAATTGCACCAGATCCAACTTAAATCAGACATTATATCTTCATATCAGGGTAAGGGGTTAACCCTTTCCTCCATGAATATTCATGTAAGAAATAATGACATCATGAATATTAATTAGATTAATTTGTTATAATAGCACATGGATACAGTTTTTAGCCATGGCAGAAACTGTAGAATCATATCTTTATTATATCATTAGCAAATAGAGCAGACTCTGATCAGATGTCTCCTATCGGAGCTGTCTGATCTGGGTCTACTAAGTTTGCAAAGGCATATTTATGGAGTAAAGGGTTAATGTTTTTTTTATAATTGCATATGATCACAGGAATGTTTCACTATGGCCCAAACTGCAGAATCAGACCTAAGACTTTATTATTCCATGAGCAAACACAGCTGATCCTGATCAGACGGCACATCCTTTAGGAGCCATCTGATCTGGGTCTTCTCTGTTTGCAATTGCCTGAAAACTGAAAAGGCATTTATATAAAGGAAAGGGTTAACAAGAACATCATACTGGTAAGCAAACAGATTGTCCTGCCTAATCTCGCTCATACAGTATCTACTGTAAGTATCGGGGCACCAAATATCCCCTCTGCATCAGTTTGTCAAGTTAAAGGGGAAGTCCCTACATTTGACACGTTTCAAAAATACCCTAAAATCAGAGCTGCAGATAAGGGTGTGTACCCAAATACTAATATTGTCATTTCTCCACCAAACACTACACTGTGAACACTCTTTAGAATCGTCTCTTCGAGATAATTCTAAAGAGTGGTCACAGTATAGGGTTTGATGGAGAAATGAAGGAGTTATCCATGAGTTATCTGGAGCTCAGTAAAATATACAATACTCATTTGTTTATATGCATGAAAAGTAGTATATCGCAAGAAAACCTATGCAATAAACTTAGAAAATGACAAAACATCCATGTGTTTGATATCTACGATACGGATTTTTTACCCAAAGTTTCAGTTTTATTGGGGTTGGTTTTTTGTTTAGTATCTGTTCGAGCTTCTCACGCCTCTTCGACCACTTCCGAGAAAAGCTGTTACCTAAACAATGGAGGTATCGGGTGATCATCAGCAATGCGCGGAAAATTTGAACGGAAAAGGCTGATAATACTTTGTTGTAGAACAATTGGTTTATTTTGTATCACAGGGGATATTTTTCGATATATGTTCAAATTGACAATCTTCACAATAATAATTGAGCACAATACCATGTTTTATGCTATTATTGAAAATATGCATTCATTGTAGGGACTTCCTCTTTAAATAATTGATTTTGGCACTGCTCTGGTAACTCTGAATTGGACTGACATTGTAACAAATAGTGTACCTCCTAACTAAACTGCTCCTTTAGGGGCAATTTAATCTGGGTCTACACTATTTGCCTAGATTTGTCTGTCTTAACCCTTTCCCGTATAAATACAAACGCATTTTCATGCATTTGCAAACAGAGTAGACCCAGATCAGACGGCTCCTATAGGAGCCGTCTGATCAGGGTCTTCTCTGTTTGCTAATGGAATTTGATATATCTGTTTCTTTATTTTCTAAAATGGCTACAATGTTCCACCTCCCGTATTTCATTACAACTATTTTGTCCATGAATCTTCAGTAGGTATTGAAATTTGTAATAAACATAAGAAAGGATTAATACTCCGGGTAGTTATGGTATAACCTTTTGCCTAATAACCTGGCAACTAAGTGAGAGCTCTTATCTCACACGGTAAACATCGAACACAACACAAGTTGAAGAAACACACCATGAAGTTGATATAAAATCAAGGTACATGTATTTTTGTGACCTTGAAAGAAATTTATCTTTCTTATTCTTAATACATGCAAAAATGTGATGACTTAAGCAGATAGTATCTGATGTGATGTCATGTAAATAACATAAAAACAATGAACTTTGCAAAGAGTACCTGGTGTGATGTCACGTAAATAACATAAAAACATGAACTTTGCAAACAGTACCTGGTGTGATGTCACGTAAATAAATTGAAAATAATCTGATTCTCTGACTGTTAACATTAGTTTTTTAATAAATGCAAAATAAATTCTATTTACAAGAAATCAACAGATGATGATTTTTAAATACAAAAGTTACATAGAAAGTCAAGATTTGATTTCATTAAGATTGGCGTACTTGTTTCAAAAGAAGGAATTTTAGTGCACTGAATAAGATTTTGATATTGCAAAACTATCAAGCTGAATATAATTATGGTTTGCACAGAATATTTCTGTATTGGATTCATTTAGTGTTTGAATGTCAGTACCTTTTATTTCATGTAAATACTTTTTCATGCATTTGTAAACAGAGTAGATCCAGATTAGATTGCTCCCCTAGGAGCCTTCTGATCAGCATCAGCTTTGTTTCCTTATGAGATTATTTTTATCCAGTCACCAGGCTTCTCTAGTGACATAATAAAGGGGGTGCAAATAAACTTAGGTTTATTAGGTTACTTCCGGTAGTGGAAGGTTTATTAGGTTAGTAGATAGGCGTAATGATTCTATAACCATGGAACTATTTTAGTTTTCTGTAAATATTCATAAACATGTTGATGGAATAGATCTAACAGATCTATTTGGTCACCAGAAGAATTATTCAAATGAGAAAAAATAAAAATAATTGGCTACAGCTGGATTCGAACCCGCGCCTGATCCTACAAAAACTAATTCTAATCTCTCTAGAGACGTCGCCCTTACCGATTACGCCACTGAGGCTCATACAAAATGATATTGATTTATCACTTTTATTAATTTAACCCACCGCTGGCAAACCCCGTTTTTGATAAATTCAAACCTGGAAGCAAAGATTGACAGATAAATAGTAAATGTTTTCTTTTCACTCTCATGATTATTTGATTGATAAACTCTTACAGGGGCGGTGATAGTCATAAACCTAAATATAGCCTGTTCAGTTCCATCGATTTCTGAGTGACGTTAGGTAGAATCTAAAAATAGAAACCGAGACTACGTAACTCGAATTTGACCAAAGAATATAGATCATGTCTGTTTGAAATAACTTATCGACCCTCGATTCAAATCATCTTATTTTTCAAATTTTCAACCACGTTTCCCTTCTAGTAATACAAGTATCGAACCTATATTCCTCTGCGGTAGCTCATTAGATCTATTTACGTCTAAATGGAAGTGAAAAGGGAGGGATCCGTTGATCGAAAAACTGCATTTTCAATGTAAATTATTTCAAGAGTGTTATGAGTCTATAAAAAAGACATTTAACTATATTGACTGGATAAATCGAATAATAGGTTAGTGCCGTAGATGGGACGCCTTTATCCGACTCGGAGAGAAAACAGTTGAGGCTCGGCAAGCCTCGCCTCAACGTTTTCTCCCCTCGTCGGATAAAGCGTCCCATCTACGGCACTAACCTATTATTCTCTATATCTCTGACTCTACAATTTCTACCAATACCAAAACATTCTGTGTACATATGCCATTATAAAAAAATCAGCTAATAAATATTCATTGTATCATTACTTCTAACATGAATATTCAATAGGGGATGGGTTAACCCATTCCCTCATATTGACGCCTTTTGACGCCTCTGCAAAAGTCACCTGTTGAAACCATTGTGATAAATAGAGCATTTGCTCCTATAGGAGCAAAATTTAATGCTCTATTTATCACAAAATTCTAAAAAAACTTCCCTTTTCTCTAGTTAATGCTCCTTTTCGGTGGATTTATTGAAAGAGGTTGGATCTAAAAATAGCCTATGAGGTAATGGGTTAAATGCAATGTGTTAAGGTCGCTCATTCTGATATCATGAAAATAGTGTGACCATAAGCATGTACATATTTACACCCTCTGACCTTCAGCACGTACATTATTCTACATACTTTTTTTTCAGCACATACACATTTTCTATGCTGAGACATACTATACAGTAATGTACTGTATTCTTACAGGGAAGGGGTAAAATCCTAAGTTGTAGGAACGTGCAACCTGCCCATTCTTTTTTGTGTTTAACTCATTACCTCACAGGCTATTTTTAAGACCCAACCCCTTTGAATAAATATACTGAAAAAGAGCATTTACTAGAAAAGAGGAAAATTAGGAGCAAATGCTCTATTTATCAAAATGGTTTCAAATGATTTTTACTGAGGTGTCAAAACTTGTCAATATGAGAGAATTGGATAACGCAGAACAATTCAAAAGGTTTCCTATGTTTCCAGTACTTATATCCCCCTAGATGTAATAGAAGTCGGGTAATGTACCAAGAACAAGGACGAGGTTTGCTCCGCTGAAGGGCTGGTTCCACACGATCCTGGCCAACAGGAATGGATCAATAAGAATGCCATACCTGAAAGACAAAAACAGATCATTATAACCCTTTCCTCCATACACCTTTCTACGCCTCTGTAAAAATCACCTGTTGAAACCATTGTGATAAATAGAGCATTTGCTCCTAAAGGAGCAAATGCTCTATTTATCATAATGGTTTCCAACTACAAAATTCTAAAAAATTTCCTTTTCTCTAGTTAATGCTCCTTTTCAGTAGATTTATTCAAAGTGGTTGGATCTAAAAATAGCCTAGTAGTGAATGGGTTAAACCTGTAACCGGAGTTGCAGATAATGATTATTGATCTTAATGAGTACTGATCTTAATGAGTACTGATCATACTTCTCAGCCAAACCCTATCTTTTTGGTATTTATTAGAATCACCTTAGAGAAGCAATAGCAACACAAAAGAGTTTAAAAGAAAAATATATAAATTATTTCACCTTTCCTTAACCCATTCCTCCAGGCTATTTTCAGACCCAACCACTTTGAATAAATCTACTGAAAAGGAGAATTAACAAGAGAAAAGGATTTTTTTTAGAATTTTGAAGTTTGAAACCAGTGATAAATAGAGCATTTGGTAGTTTAATGCAGACTGAAGGCAATGCAGAAAGCTTAACTAGAGCTTTCTGTATTGTTTTCAGCAACCAAATCTATATAAAATGCAAGAAGCTCCCTTTAAAAAATGTTACATCCCTGAGGGCCATTTAGTATTGGAGAAAAGAGGGTAAATGGACTTCAGTGCAGTTTAACCCTTTATTCCATAAATAATCAAATATGCTTTTTTTTGCAAACAGAGTAGACCAGGAAGCTCCTACAGGGCCTGATCTGTTTGCCAATGGAATTATATAGATCTGAATTACCAGTTTCTACATGACCAAAATTTGCTGTTTTTATGCCACTATAAAGAATTAACAAGAGCTGTGTGTTGCCCCAATGCTCGTCTGATTTGGTACTTGTCCAGCTAAATTAAAAGATTTTGAAAAAAAAGGGCCATAACGCCAAAATTTTGAAATCAAGAGTTATGGTTCTATTGTAGGGCCTTCTCCTCAATGAGATCTACCCACCTATGAAGTTTCCTGTTGATACCTCTTATACTTTTTAAACATTTTTATACATTAAAGCTTTTGCAACCCGACGACAACCCAGTGATCACAATAGCCCGACTTTTCTTCAAAACCGATATGCTAAAAATAATTTAATTAATATGCATGATGTCATTATTTCTTGCATGCATTTTCATGGAATAAAGGCTTAAGAATATACTACATGTACTTACTTGATAATATTTTCAAGGAAGAGTCTGGCATTAGACAATACCTGTAAATATAAAACGAATGAAGTTAAACTCATAAAACAAGAAATGTATTTATAGGAGAGAGAACAAACTGACAATTTCACATCTTTATACTCTATGATAAAATGATGAAAACTGTCACAAGATAAGCAAATTTGATAACCCTTTACTCCATAAATGTATCTCTCTACACCTTTGCAAACAGAGTAGACCCAGATCAGATGACTCCTATAGAAGCCGTCTGATCAGGATCTGTTCTGTTTGCTTAAGATATAATATAGATAGGATTCTAGTTTCTGCCATGGCCAATCATTCCTGTGTCCATGTGCTATTATAACAAACTAATCTTATTAATATTCATGACATCATTATTTCTTACATGAATATTAATGAAAGAAAGGGATAATTATCATGGAACTATACATTCTACACTTCTTAACCCTTACAACGCTGAATTTTAAAATGGACTATTCCAAAATTCAAACCGGTCAAGCTTAAGTGAATATTTAGGGATTTTTCTAAAGAAATGTGTTAAATAACAAACAGTGCAGACCCTGATGAGAGGGCTCCACTAGGAGCCCTCTCATCTGGGTCTACACTGTTTGCAAAGAACATTAGTGACTCGTGTCCCGCACTGCAAGGGTTAAATTTAAAAATTAGTTCAAGGTCAACCAAACATAAGTACATGAAATGATGATTGTATTAAAGCCATTCATTTCATTGGAAAATCGCCACTATATGGACAGGATATTTTTAGATTTCAAAGTTGTCAGCTCAGGTCCTGATATAACCTTTTAACCCTTAATCAGCTGAATAATTAAAACTGGCTCCTCCATTTCTGAATATTTAAACAAACCCCTATAGGAGCAAATGCTTTATTTATCACAATGGTTTCACAAAGTGACTCTTACAGAGTCGTCAATATGAGGGAATGGGTTAATGTGAGTCTTCACTGATAGCAAAAGTCTTCATATACTCAGTTCCTGCACATTAAGGATTAAAGGGGTCAAGGGGTGAACAGGTCACTTAGGGACACAAGCCAGTCAGACGTAATCTGTGTGGCCTTGTCTTGAACAAATTTTCACAATTTTATATATCTATTAACTTTGATATAGTCTTATCCAGAAGTCATTGCATTAAATACTGGACAAGGCCACTAACACATTTTCTGGACAAGACCACTGGCACTTGAGAGTGGTTTATAGCGACCATTGTTACATTTTACAAGCTAACAAATTGTCATCTTCTGTAATTCTGAAAGGTAATTTTTTTTATATCTCTCTTAACCCATTCCCTCATACTGCCTCTGTAATAGTCACTTTTTGAAACCATTGTGATAAATAGAGCATTTGCTCCTTAGGAGCAAATGCTCTATTTATCACAGTAGTTTCAAAACTACACAATTCTAAAATTTTCCTTTTCTCTAGTTAATGTTCCTTTTTCGGTAGATTTATTCAAAGATGCTGGATCTAAAAATAGCTTATGAGGGAATGGGTTAAAAATTACAGTCAGGGTGTCAAACAGTTCAGATCCTTATAAGATGCCTAGTTATTCTGCATCTTATCTAGATCACAACTGTTTGCAAAGGTTGCCACAATCTGTCACTAGTGTGTAACCTCAAATGACCATGAAGTTTATCTAAGGACACAGGGGTTATAATCTCAAAGCTGAACCTTTCATGCCACATGTGAATCAATATGTGAAAATCTGAGAAAGTCAGCTGACATTCTAAAAATAACACTGGTAAAGTTACAGCAAAACTCTCTATAACGGCCACTAAATTGTGTTAATTACATGTAGTTAGTATTTAGGGCAGGTGAAAGGCAAGGTGAAAGTAAAACAGAACGCTCCTATAGGATTTAAGCAGCCGCCTGCCTTTAACACAAAATATTTGATGTAATTTAGTGGCCGTTATAGAGAGGTTTTACTGTAGTTCCTATCACAACATGAAAAGTATTACCCATCAAGCACATCGTCTGCTTAGACGTGAATCACAAACATGAATATTTATGTAATTATTTATCATCTCATAAATATTCATCAACTGTTTACTCCATATACAGTAGAACCCCTCGAATACGACCACTTAATGAACAAACATAGCTGTCTTCATAAGCAGGGGGTTGCTTAATGCAGGATGAAAGTTATGCAGAAAGCTCCTATTTTCTGTATAACTTTTGTCCTGCATTAAGCTACCACCTGCATCTAGCACACAGAATTATACCTCTTTTAGGTGGTCACATTAGCGGAGTTTTACTGTACATTGTACATTTGTATACGCCTTTTTATCCCTTTAGAAACAGAGTAGACCCAGATCAGACAGCTCCTGTATGATCAGGGTCTGCTTTGTTTGCTTTTGAAATAAAATAGATATGATTCTACAGTATCTGTTCATATGCAATTATAAAAATACATTTAACAAATATTCATGATGGCATTATTTCTTACATGAATATTCATGAGGTCCCAAGGTTAACTGAATTTTTGTAATGTCACATTAACAAGGTATGATTTGACTATGAAAGAAGCTTTAGAATGAGTTCTATAAAGACCCAGAAGCATACAGAGCAGACCCTGACCCTGATCTGAGACGGGTCTACTCTGTTTGCAAAGGCTTAACAAATTGTATTTCCGAGTCCGATGTAATAGGTTAAACACTGTGAAACTATCAATGTGATCAGAAATTAGTAAAATTAAGAGTTTTATATGTATACGGAGTATGTTTAAAATTATGTTATTACAACTATGACCATAATCAGCAAAAGTTGAGTTGAATATAATCTTCTTCAAATTCAGGAACAAGTAAAAACATGTAAAAACAAGCGTATACTTATATGATAGGGCTCTTAGGAACATTTCTGATCAGGATCTAAAATATTTGCCATTTGAAATTTATTTTTTTAATAAGACTACCATTTACACCACTGAAACTGAATTACATGTATATGTATTATCATTCCATTTGAACATTCAGCATTCAACGTTATCAATTAACAAACCTGATAAGGTAATGCTGACTTGTCGGATATCTGATAACTATAGAGTTTACATAAAGAGTGCAATTTCTTTCACTAATGACTATATGTGATCGCATGATCAGTTCTTTTTAACCTTTAACTCCATATGTACGCCGTTTAACCCATTCTCTCATAGGCTATTTTTAGATCCAACCACTTTGAATAAATCTACCGAAAAGAGCATTTTTTGAATTTTAATTTTGTATTATTGAAACCATTGTGATAAACAGAGCATTTGCTCCCATAGGAGCAAATGCTCTATTTATCACAATGGTTTCAATAGGTGATTTTTACAGAAGCGTAGAAAGGCGTATTTATGGAGGCAAGGGTTAACTCCATATGTATATAAATGTAAGCCTTTTAAAACCTTTCAGAGTACAAGTAATACAGTAGACCCAGACTCATGGCTCCGAAAAGAGCTGTATGACCAGGGTCTGATCTGTCTCAGTGTCTGGCTATGAAATAATGTAGATCTTATCACACAATATCTGCCTGGCCAAAAATTACTGTGCTTTTAAGTCATCATTAAAAATTCAGCTAATTAAATTTCGAGGGCTTGGTGCAAAACTATTCTAACTCCTTCACTTTGTGAAGGAGTTAGAATAGTTTTGCACAAAGTCCTCGTAATATTCATGATATCATTTATTTCTTATATGAATATTCATGGAGTAACAAGTTGACCCAGTAAAAAAGTGAAATGAGAGATCTTTATTTACAAACAATGAAGTTTCTGATCAGTGGGCTACAGCATGAAAATACATGCAGCTCAAGCAGGTAGCTCATGTGAGTATCAGTACTATCACATGTCACCACAAGAGCATGCATACATCACCAACAGCACATGTATATATACATAACAGTCATCCCACATACAACTGACTGTTACATGCAACACGCATGAACAGTCACATTCAAATGTACTGCAATGAACTTCATAAATATTCATGTAAGATATAATATTGCATCATGCATTAGCTAAATTTTCATAATGGCACATGAACAATGGATATTTTGGCTCTTGTAAGAAATGTAGAATCAGATTTATATAAAACCACAAGCAAACATAGACGACTTTGATGAGATGGCTCCTAAAGAAGCCACTCATGTTAGATTAACCCTTTCCTCCATGAATATTTATGAAGGAAAGGAAGATATCAAAATGGTACCAAAAGGAGTGATTCAGCTTTACAAACCAGCTGAGACAAGAGGTTAGGTGTTCAAAATATACTTTGGCTAATTAAGGTATCCAGTATTCAAAGGGTTCCGTAAATGTCAAGAGCAATATACAGTAAAACCCCTGTAAGCCGCAATTCTTATAGAGAAGAATACTTCTGATACTTTTAGGCAGGTGGCTGCTTAACCCTTTCCCTCATATAAACGTGTTTTCACGCATTTGCAAACAGAGAAGACCCAGATAAGACGGCTCCTAGTGGAGCCGTCTGATCAGGGTTTGCTCTGTTTGCTAATAGAATTTGATAGATCTGTTTCTTTACTTTCTAAAATGTCTACAATGTTTCACCTTCCATATTTCTTTAGATCTATTTTTCAATGAATATTCAGTAGGTATTGAAATTACTAAATTTAAGGTCCAGTTTCGAGGGGTTCTACTGCATGCTAACTAAAGTAAAATTTTGTAGCTCACCTTTTGTTATGCGACTAACATTTCCAAATAGTACATTGATTCAGACACTTTCTTGCATATCCCAACATACACAAACATTTTTTTTTAAGGTTGGATATTTCATTCCCAAGATTATTCGATAATTTTCAAATTCTTTTTATTTTCGTTGTAACTGTTCTGTCATACTGATGGACTTAATCATTATCAAACCAAGTCTGAATTTCTGTATGAAGACATTTACAGGTTTATGTATATGACATGTTACGCTACAATATGAATAACATATCTGGACGCCATAATCTATTAATAAATTGTTGGATTCTGCGTCCTTTGACCTACGCATTACATATCACGGTCACATGGTACAATAACGGTGTGATGAATCATTTTCCTTTTCAGCGCTACTTTACATTCAGTTTTCAGAAGACTTGAACTGCTGTACAGTGCATGTTACAGACAAAACCACCGAGATCATTTTACTGGCAGTCTACTCAAACTTGTTATGCTTCTGTCGCGGACATCATCAAATTTCATTCTGGATATGTTGCAGATGAAAAGAAAACTTATGATTAAATATGAGAATCTCAAAAGACTTTTTACTTTTTCTTGTTTTCATGAAATCCCAAATTCTCTTTGATAATGGATTGTGGATTTTTATACTTCATGTAAATTTTGTATGCCATTATTGATAGGACTGTCTTTGTTTTTTGTCCTAGTCCGAAAATTGTTATAAACCACAAATTTCAAAGTCAAGCGCTCACATCTTTTATTTTCCTAAATTGATAGATTTTAGATAGATTTATTTCGGCAAGGAATGCATACATAGTCATTTAACCCTTTCCCTCATATAAACGTGTTTTCACGCATTTGCAAACAGAGTAGACCCAGATCAGACGGCTCCTAGAGGAGCCGTCTGATCAGGGTCTGCTCTGTTTACTAATAGAATTTGATAGATCTGGTTCTTTAGTTTCTTAAATGGCTTCAATATCCAACCTTCCTTATTCCATTATAAATATTTTCTCCATAAATATTCAGTAGGTATTGATATTTGGAATAAGCATTGAACAGGGAAAGGGTTAAAAAACATGTACAATACATAACAAACATTATGCATACATGTGAATAAATAAACTATGGCATGCACACCCACACCGAGGATAACACAAAAAAGAGCTAACTCTTATTTCCATTGTGGTCCTCTGTGCTGGCGGCATAACATAGAGAGGCAAATGTATTCATTTAACCAATGTTTTTTATATTTCACTATATTACACCACAAGCAAACAGAGCAGATCCTGATCAGACAGCTCCTATAGGATCTACTTTGTTTGCAGATGCATCAAAATGCAGTTACATTAAGGAAAGGGTTAATAGTTTGGATCCTGATGATATTTTAAATTAGTTACACTATCCCTTTATTGAAGAAGGCTGTATATTTGTGCATTTGCATAAAGAGTAGACCCAGATCAGACGGCTTCTGTAGGCCTGCCCTGTTTGTTCATAGGAACAGATCCGTTTCAGTTTAAAATATATAGTTTTTGTCATGTTCAAACTTCCCTTGTCAATGTGCCTTAACCCATTACCTCACAGGCTATTTTTACATACAACCTCTTTGAATAAATCTACCGAAAATGAGCATTAACTAGAGAAAAGGATTTTTTTTAGAATTTTGTAGTTTGAAACCATTGTGATAAATAGAACATTTGCTCCTATAGGAGCAAATGCTCTATTTATCACAATGGTTTCAAGAAGCAACTTTTACAGAGACGTAGAAAAGGAGGAAAGGGTTAACCAAACTTCAGCTAAATTATTTTCATATCATCAATTCAATGACTATTTATGTAGTAAATAGCTATCAGACCTCTCCTGATAACGTGATCAGTCTGTGACGAAGGCAATGCACACTCGTAAGTCACGTCTGTCTATAGCCAGTATGTCCTCTGAACAAGTGATCTAGATTACTGATGACCTACTTGATCCTTGCCTTCATATAAACACCTTTTCATGTATTTGCAAACAGGGTAGACCTAGATCAGATGGATCCTATTGGAGCCATCTGATCTGGGTCTGCTCTGTTTGCTTTTGACATGATGTAGATCTGATTATTGTCATTTTGCTTTGACAGAAACTATCAGATCTTTATCATATCAAAAGTAAACAGAGCAGACCTTGATAGGAGCTGACTGAGCTGGGTCTACTCTGTTTGCAAATGCTTGAAAAGGTGTTTCTATGAGGGAAAGAGCTAATTAATCAGACTGGACTTGGATGATAAATAGTGAAAAGTCTGAAGAATGTCAAACAGTGACTATGTACTTGTGTAGAGCTTGGACAAATACTAATAAATTTCAATGAAATCATTTTATCGAGAATTGCAACAATGGACATGTCTTAACCCTTCTCTTGCTGAATTTTAAAATACATTTCTTCTTCTTTACCCATGCCCTGTTGTATAATTACATATAGCTTCACTGTCTACAATTATTTCTCTGTGCAATCACTGCTATGGAGGGCACTGGTTGCACAATCAACTTGTAAATAGTGTATATTGACGTGAATGGCAAGTGAAGGGTTAATATCAGGTAGCAACTTACACAAGTCGTAACAAGTACATTTACACCATCCTGACGAGATCCCTTAAATTTTTTTTATACTTTCACCAACTTATCTTTTATCTTTTCATTTTCAATTAGTACATACCCTGTACTAGTTTATGTCTATCCCATTTCCTGTGACTAGATTCGCATTTGCAAACAGCGTGGATCCAAATGAGATGCCAAGTAACTTGGCACCCAGTAACTCGGCTTCTCATCCTCTAGTTGTTTGACACTTGATCAATAGTTACTCAAAAGCCTGAACAAATCTGCAAAGTCAAATTGCAACAGATCCAAATGTTGAGCAGGCATAATTTTTCATAGTGTGACAAGAGTCTGGTCAGTTACCTAAGCTGTGACAAGAGTCTGGTCAGTACCCTAAGCTGTGACAAGAGTCTGGTCTGTACCCTAAGCTGTGACAAGAGTCTGGTTAGTACCCTAAGCTGTGACAAGAGTCTGGTCAGTTACCTAAGCTGTGACAAGAGTCTGGTCTGTACCCTAAGCTGTGACAAGAGTCTGGTCAGTACCCTAAGCAGTGACAAGAGTCTGGTCTGTACCCTAAGCTGTGACAAGAGTCTGGTCAGTACCCTAAGCTGTGACAAGAGTCTGGTCAGTACCCTAAGCTGTGACAAGAGTCTGGTCTGTACCCTAAGCTGTGACAAGAGTCTGGTCTGTACCCTAAGCTGTGACAAGAGTCTTGTCAGTACCCTAAGCTGTGACAAGAGTCTGGTCTGTACCCTAAGCTGTTTATTATTCTATCATGACCATGACTAGCATGATAATGGCTACACTGTTTAACACTTTCCTGCCAGAAATAATGATGTCATGAATATTTATAAGCTTAAATTTTAAAATAACATGTATACAGGAATTCCTACCGAAATTAGATCTATTAATAATTTCATAAGCCAATAGCAGACCCTAATCAGACAGTTCATATAGGAGCTGTCTATTTTGGGTCTTCTCCGTTTGCAAATTTGTGAAAAGGCAATGAGGGAAAGGGTTAACCCTTTACATCATGAATATTCATGCAAGTAATAAAGACATCATAAATAGATGTTAGATGAATATTCATAACTAGATGTTAGATGAATATTTATAGCGGCATATGAACATAGGAATTTCTTACTATGGCAGAAACTATAGAATCTGGGTCCATGCTTATAAAGCTTTTCAGTTGAGTCTGAGTTCGTTCTCAAGCTTTTGATTGGTCAGATTTGAGTTCTCAAGCTTTTGATTGGTCAGATTTGACCCAAATCTGCTTTATTTCATAATCCAACTACAGGAGCTCTTTGATCTAGGTCTACACATTTTGTTAACGTGTTTCAAGGCATCTTAATCAGGTGAAGGGTTAACCCATTCCCTTATAGGCTACTGGTATTTAGATCCAACCACTTTGAATAAATCTACCGAAAAGGAGCATTAACTAGAGAAAAAGAATTTTTTTGAATTTCTTATTTTGAAACCATTGTGATAAATAAAGCATTTGCTCCTATAGGAGCAAAATGCTCTATTTATCACAATGGTTTCCATAGGTGATTTTGACAGAGGTATAGAAAGGTGTATGTATGGAGGAAAGGGTTAAAGAGATGTATTTTCATGCCTCTGCAAACAGAGTAGACCCAGATCAGATCGCTAGCCTCCTGTAGGAGACATCTTACTAGTCTGCTGTTTGCTTATGAATAGTCATGGAGTAAAGGATTAATTAACACCTGCATTGACCTAGCTCTAACAGAAAGCTTTTTCTACTTTCCATTGTTTACCTATATACAATTAACTTCAAAGATAAATGTATTATACATACACGTAAACGGTTAAAATCAGGGCACATGCACAATCATGTATTTTGTTTATATTGGATAAGGCTAAGTTTGAACAAGAATTATTCACAAACTGAACATGTAGAATGGCCCACTCTCTTATCTATATGTGTAAACTTCAAGGTCAAGCAACATTTCAAGTTCAGTCACATGACCAGACAAAACATGTAAAATGACCTAGTTCACCCTTTGCTTCTTAAAATGATGTTTTATGCCTTTGCAAACAGAGTAGATCCACACCAGATGGTTCCTGTCTGATCTGGGTCTGTTCTGCTTGCTCAACCCATTCCCGTATAGGCTATTTTAAGATCCAACCTCTTTGAACATATCTATCGAAAAGGAGCATTTACTACTAAAAAGGAAAATTTTAGAATTGTGTAGTGTTGAAACCATTTCGAAAAATAGGCATTTGATCCTATGGAGCAAATGCTCTATTTATCACAATGGTTTCACAAAGTGACTTTTACAGAAGCGTCAAAAAGGCGTCTATATGCGGGAATGGGTGAATTGAGTATTACTCATTTCTTTTGAAAATAATTGAGTACCAATCAGACCACTGCTCATCACTTTGAAAATTAATTGAGTATCAAACAAATCATTTTCTATGAGTATCTATAGTAATCAACATAGACTGGCATAATGGCAAAAGATCTTTAATGGAAACAGGCACATTTATAATGGAATGGACATAAGTATTAGCCGTTAGATCTGACATGTCGTTTTTATTTATAGATGACCCATAGATTGGGATAATACCACTATTGTATTAGGTGAGCTCAGCATTTTACCGACTATTTCAACTTATACTATTTAATTCAATCACCACAATATATAGGCAATCGGACTTCGAGTCTAACCAACTGTACGAGCTTCACGAGCAATTCGCTCTTCAATTTAAGCAAAACCCTTTTGTATAGAATGGAATAGTTTGGAAAAATCCAAATCTATAAATAAAGATGACAGGTCACTCCTACTAGCTAATAGTCCACATTTGTTTACTCTAAATGGTGATATCAAGATACTTTCAGTTTTGACAATGTGTTCCTCTGTTATTGTTTCCACTAAATATTCATAAGGTTAATATTTGTTAATAGATGTTTTCAAATGCTGTAACTTTGATTTTGGCAGAGTCTCCAATTTTTAATGTGATAATTCTATGTGATAACTTCATTGTAATAATAGGGATCTCCATGGCAGAGTAACTTGGGCCTGAAAACTTGCTTAGCCTCCATCCTCACCCCTATGGTTTGAATCCCAGTCTGGGCATTTGGAATTTTCATGTGAGGATGCCTTCCAGCTGGCTTTCGGTAGGTCACGTTCTACCCAGGTGTTCTGCTGTACATGAAACGATGCAATTTGTTCCATACATGAAAAACAATTCTGGGGCCTTCCTCCACGTCTAACTAGCTGGACATTGTGATATGATTAAATATTGTTAAAGCGATGTAAAACCGGATACAAACAATAAAACCTGTCTGTTTTAGTACCATTTCTTCTACCATAGTAGTAAAATCTTATGTCTATCATTGTTCTGTTTGCTTCATTTTTATAATCTCAAGTCCCAATGCCAATTTAAGACCTGTGAATTATCATAAATTAAGTATTTGTAACATATTTTTTTCCAAGGAAATTTTAGCTTGGACAAAAACTGCAGGATCATATCTATATGAACTCATCTACTATGTTTGTAATGGCATGAAAAGGATTTAAAATGAAGTAACGGGTTAACCCAATACCTCATAGGCTATTTTTAGATCCAACGACTTTGAATAAATCTACCGAAAAGAAGCATTAACTAGAAAAAAGGAATTTTTTTTTAGAATTTTGTAGTTTGAAACCATTTTGATAAATAGAGCATTTGCTCTATTTATCACAATGGTTTTAACAGAGGCATAGAAAGGCGTATTTATGGAGGAGAGGGTTAAAAGGTCACAAATTTATCTTTGTGTCAGCATTTCAAAGATAAAACCAATTATGGCAGGTTGCAACTACCATGCTTTTACATAAGCTTTAAGAAATTGGGGGCACTGTGTCCTATATGTAGACCACAGAAACATTAATTATGTATACAACAACATGGAGTGTTATGAAAGAAAATGACCAAGTGACATAACCCATTCCCTCATAGGCTATTTTTAAATCCAACCTCTTTGAATAAATCTACCGAAAAGGAGCATTTACTAGAGAAAAGGATTTTTTTTAGAATTGTGTAGTTTTGATATCCATGGTGATAAATAGAGCAATTGTTTCAAAACGTGACTTTTACAGAGGCGTCAAAAGATAGATGCAGGGAATGGGTTAACCCGTTACCTCATAGACACAACTTTTCACATCTTTGCAGACAGAGTAAACCAAGATCAGACATCTCATGTAGGAGCTGTATGCTCTGTTTGCTTATAAAATTATAATTACATACATGTACATCTGTTTCTACACTTAAACAGTTTCTTCCATGGCCAAAACTTTCATTTTATATATGAATGAATTTTTATATAATTATGAATGAAATTTTGGAGGAAAATCCCAATAGAGACCAAATTTTGATTAAAATATAAAAAAAATGCAAACATAAGTTAAAATGAGACAAAAAATGCTTTCCAAATCATTGTGTTTTAGTCAAAAAAAATTCTCAATTTTAAAACTTATTTTTCCCACAACTGCCAAAAAAAGGCCTGTGGATTATCATAAATTTAATATTTTTGATTTTTGTTTTGTTTTTCAAGAAAAATTTCGACTAGGACAAAAACTGTAAGATCATATCTATTATGAACCCAGTCTACTCTGTTTGTAAAGGCATGAAAAGGAATTCACATCAAGTAAAGATTAAAAGGATACAAACTTATCTTTGTATCAGCATTTATAAGATAAAAACCAATACTTCAGGGTACAGCTACCATGCTTTTACATAAGCTTTTAAAACTGGGGGTGCTGTGTCATAAGTGTAGACCACAGAAGCACTATACCGGTATTATATATATATTTTTTTTGCATATCCGGTTTGTAGACCGCAGAACCATTAAGTATGTATGTATACAACTATGTACATGGAGTGTTATAAAAGAAAATTACAATGTTTTACCTTATACACATACTCGGAGATCCAGATAAGATGCGTACATTTAAACATTTTAAAGAAAAACACCTTTATTTCTCCAACCAAACCCCATACTGTGACCACTCTTTAGAATTGTCTCTTCGAGACGATTCTAAAGAGTGGTCACAGTACAGAGTTTGGTGGAGAAATGCCGATTTTAGTATTTGGGTACACGTTTATCTGTAGAGGTGATGTACTTTTCACATCTTTGCTGTCTGATCAAGATCTGCTCTGTTTGCTTATAAAATTATAATTAAATAGATCTGATTCTATATAAACTTAAACAGTTTCTTCCATGGCCAAAACCTTCATTTTATATACATGAAGGAATTTTCCCATGACAGCTCCTGTAGGAGCTATCTGATCATGTCTGCTCTTTTCGCATGTGAAATTACAGTATATAGATCTCTGATTCTAGAGTTTCTGTTCTGGCCAAAGTTAATGTGTTTAATCCCCTTTCATACCTGAAGGAGCCGTCTGATCAGCGTCTACTCCATTTGCTTATGAAATTATTATAGATCTGACTCTACAGTTATTACCAAGAGCAAAAAAAGTCCTGTGAAAATATGCCATTATAACATTTCAACTTATCAAGAAATATTCATGATGTCATTACTTCTGATATGAATAATCAATAGGGAAAGAGTTAAATAAATGGAGGAGTAATCATAGAACAGACTGCCAAACTAGTTCTGTCGGAACAATGCCTGGATAGATCTACTAGCTACTTTCAAGTTCAACCTTAGGCAGACAATTTCCTCCCTTTTGCTCACTTTACCATGAAAACTCATCTATGGGATTGGCCCTTAAGCAGCATGTGATTGGTATGTCACTGATTATGTGACCATGTCAATATTAACCCTTTACTCCATAAATACACTTTTGCATTCTGAGTATACCCAGATCAGATGGATCCTGCAGGCACAGTCTGATCAGGGTCTGCTCTGTTTGCTTAAGACATAATATAGATAATTAGATATGGTTCTATCATTTCTGCCATGGCCCAAAGTTCCTGTGTTCATGTGTTATTATAACAATTAGTATTATTATTAATATTTATGATGGCATTATTTCTTACATTAATATTCATGGAGTAAAGGGTTACAAATCTACCACTTAACCCTTTCCTCCATAAATACGCCTTTTTACACCTCTGTAATAATCATTTCTTGAAACCATTGTGATAAATAGAGCATTTGCTCCAATAGGAGCAAATGCTCTATTTATCACAATGGTTTCAAACTACAAAATTCTAAAATTTTACTTTTCTCTAGTAAATGCTCCTTTTGGGTAGATTCATTCAAAGAGGTTGGGCCATAAAATAGCCTATCGAGGAAAGGGTTAAATTGGATTCCAGAAACTATTTGTTGGCAGATGCTTGCTTGTTGCTACTTACCAACAGAATAATACACAGGTTTAGGAGGCCACGGTAGTTTGTGAAGCCACTTGACGTACTGAACAGTGAGTCGGATTGATGGTGAATTCTACAAATACAAGAATAGTAGCTTAATATTTACATATTTAATAACCTTTTTGACTGATGAAAATGGCAAATTGAAAACACTGTGTAGACATAAGTAAAAAGTCAATGTTCAGATAAGTTGTCTGAACTTTTTGAATTCAAAATGGAATGGCCCCTCAGCTCTTTTAATTACCGGTATAGAATCCATTTAGTATGATAGACAAAAATTTCTGGAGAATTTTGAATGACAAACCATTTAGAGTCATAATGATTTGTCTTCACTGTTTGCAAATGCCAGTACACTAATTTCCCTGCATTAAAAAGGCTATTTTTTTCTAGACCCTGGACTGGCTTTAATGCAGGCCTTTTTCTGGCAATTTTGGGAAAATGCATTTTAGTAATTGAGATTTCTTTGGCAAGTAAAACTCAATGATTTGGAAAGCACTTTTGGTCCCATTTTAAATTATTTTGCTAATTTTTTAGCATTTAATCAAAATTTGGGAAAAACTGTTACCTATTTTGCATTGGGAATGGGTCTTTTACAGACCAGTGTAGACGCCAGAAAAAGGCCTGTAATGCTCTTTAATTACAACTTTCAAATTTTGACCAAAAGAGCTTAGCTTTTTCTTTTTTTAAATAAATGTCAAATGTTAATTTAGCAAAGAATGTAAATGCTGAAGATCGATTGAAGCAAAAACTATCATTAAATGGAATTATGGATACATGGAGATCTATAATTAAACAAGATATTGTCATGAAATTCACTTACACATCTGAGTCCTTTCTCTTTACCTCTGTCATGAAATATTCTGGATCATTAAAAAAGGACTTCACCCATTTAGGTGACATGTTTAACAAAGCTTTTGTAATGCTTGCATTCTTAACAAGTCCATCTTCCTTCTGCTTATGATAAACTCTTGTTTGCATATGATTTGTCTTTAAGCACTCTGAGCATTTAACTGCTTTATTGTCTTTTTCACCACAGCTGCATGGAATGTTACTAGCACTCTGGACCTTGTTACACGTTCCTGACATGTCTGTAGCTTTATCACATAAACTGTTTTCTTGTTTGTCCTTACAACTTGAATTCATATTAGATCTACTGTAAACTGTTTCTTTCACCTCGCCTATGTCACTACCAGATTTTCTTCTTTTGCAAACATTTCCATTTGCATGATCTATAAGTCCATCCTTAACAATGTCTTTGCAATGGTTGTCAGTAACATGCTCATCCTCTGTAAAATCCATCCTGTCAGCAGTGCCTGAGTTGATTGTATCTCTGTCTGTGTTCCGTGGAGCCATTGTTCATAATAAAACCACAGAGACTTCACAGTGATATATACTGTACCAACCACAAGTGGAAAATTATGCAAATTAGCTGTTTGCAATTGCAGTCTGTTTATTTACCAATATGTATATTCTACTGATAAAAATCGAGACTGGACAACTGAGAGGTCTGGGAGCAGAAAAAAACCTTGTCTCAGATAAATTATTGAAACCCGCTAATCCAGTGTACTAAACATGCGCAGACAATGAAAACATTGTGGTACTGTTCAGGTCGAACATGGATTTTTATGTCTGCATTAGTGTACAAATAGCTCGTGCTCCACGCATGGATTGCTCGTGGCTAGAACTTGAACTTGTCAAAATCTAAAAATAGAACATCAGGAAACTACCGGATATGGATGGCTAGCGATTCAGCTCGGGCAAAAACTATAACGTTCAAGGACAGTATAAATCTGAAATACTTACGCTTTCCCTGATGGTTTAGATTTTTCTTTTTTAATCTCATCGTTGATATCTTGTATTTTGTTGTGACTGAACGTGCGCCGCAATCTTGGTTTTGTTGATGTTGATGTCGACATTGTTTATGCGGAAGCTAAAACACACAGAGGATCCTTTCTCCAGCAATTCACATCACTCAATTCAATCAAAATAACTGACGAATTGAACTAAAACTGTCTTGTTGAAATGAAGTTTTAAATGTTCTAATTTCGTCATGTGGTAACCTTTAACGAAATAAATACTCTTTTTCCATCAATGATATAAGGGACGCTACTCTTAGTGTCGCGGCAAATTATTTCCGGCGGTGTTGGCATATATTTTTACCAAGGGTCAAATAAAACGTCAAAAAAAATTAATGATAAGGTTGGTTTCTTGTTTGAGTAAATTTTGATTTGTAATGGTAAAGGTCACCGACAATGAAGATGAAAGAAATGGTGATCATGATATTGGCAGAAGAGACAGAACCACAAGTAGACAAAATTCAAGAAAAGGTGATTTCAACATTTTTCCAAATTGTGTTACGTTGCCTTGATAGTGGATATTTATAAATATTTGTGAATATCACATATGATATATATTTTTAAAACGCACAGTTGTAGCAGATATGGTTGAACCATTTCTCTTTTGAATATTCATGTAAGAAATAATGACATAATGAATTTATTAACTGAATTTTTATCATGGCATATGTACATAAAATGTTAGGAACTGTAGTCAGATTCATAGGGGTCTGTACCTCTTCATTTCGTCAACCATCCTGTTCGTCAACCTTATTTTATATAGCAGATCTAAAGTCGTCGACCTTATTATTAAATAGGGATTATGTTTTCACACCTGATGTCGCGGCTATGTATTTGATGTTAAATGTTCAAATAGACGTGTGTCGGCAATTCTGGCACACTGTCGACTTCATAGTTTACGCCCAGATCACATTATATTAGAGATAAAATCATAGTTCAGATCCAGAACAAGATCATGTTAGGTGGTATATTCAATGTGCATAAGTTAAGTATCCAGACCAAGATCACGTTAGGTGGAAGATTATGCGCATAAGTTTTAAAAGTATAATTTAAGTTATTAGCTGTTAATTTAAAATAGGCATGTGCTGGCAATTATAGCACGCTGCTGATTTTTTAGTTTAGACCCAGATCTAATCACGTTATATTTGATTAAATCATAGTTCAGACCCAGATCAAGACCATGTAAGCCTAATAGGTGGTAGATTCTATGTGTATTTATAAGTGAACTTAAGTCTAAGTTAAGTTATTAGCTGTTAAAATAGACGTGTGCTGGCAAATATTGCAAACTGCCGATTTTATAGTTTAGACCAAGATCTAAATCACTTTAAAAAAAATTGGTCTGTTTTTAAACTTAAAATTGTGTCGGTTTTGTTTCCGCACCATTATGAGTGTTTAATTATCAATATAAACATTTGATGTTAGCCTATCCAATAGGCGCGTACTGGCAATTACCGCAAGCTGCCGATGTTATAGTTTACACCCTGATCTAAATCACATTATATTTGATAAAAGTGGTCTGGTTATAAAATCGGAAGTTTGTGATAATTGCCAGCACACGCCTATATCAGTTTAGAAATAGATTTCTTTTTTATCAAATATCGGGGTGTAAACTATGAAATTGGCAGTTTGCCATAATTGCCAGCACTCGCCAATTGGATAGGCTAACATCTATTGCTATAATATATTGATAACTCACTTATTTATAAGTATTTAAACACATAGAATCTACTACCAAATGTAACGTGATCTTGATCTGGGTCTGTCAGAACTGTGATTTGGCAGTTTGCGATAATTGCCAACACACGTCACAGCAAATACTTAGCTGCAACAGAGATGTGAAAACTTAATCCCTATGTAACAATAAGGTCGACGAAACGACTTTCGGTCTACTATATAAATTTATTATAAAATAAGGTCTACGAACGGAAAGGTCGATGAAACGACTGTAAATCATATATTGTCCTGTTTTATTAACCTGTCAAATTTGAATATTCCTACGTCACTGGAAGGATATATTTAGCTTGGGTAAACCTGTGTTTCAAACGTTTTTCACGAGATTCACAATAAATATACAGGTACTTGAATAAGCCAAGTAGGAAAGCTTTTATTAGCGGAAACAATCGATATCAACCGAAGCTATATATGGCGTGTTCAGCAAGCGTATAATTTGACAGGTTAATAAAACAGGACAATACATGTATACAATATAATAAACAAGGGTTCCAACAGACAGAACGGACATCCGTGTACCTCAAATATAAACAAGTTTGTAACTCTTAGAATTTATATATGATAATTTCGTAATTTTTTTGCTCTTGAAAGTCAATATATTTCACTACCAAATAAGATTATGTAGCCAGGTAGAGATTGTGGTGAAACAGTTGATAGGCTTTAGGCAGTGTGGCTTAATAGCTCAGTCAGTAGAGTGTTGGTATGGTAAGCCAAAGGCCCTGGGTTTGAGCCCTAGACGAGTCACAACTTTTTCACCATGTTACATAATTATAATCTTCTGACGGTATCGTATGCATTATAAATCAAACAATGACTTTCTCAAAATTTTACGTGTTTTCTGGGTCAATGAAAAATGTTTGTTCACCCTGGTCTCACCCTATCACAGTGATAACCTGACGATATTCGGTTCAAAAGATGGTTTGATTCAATAAAACGACTCAATTCTATCACAAATCTCCATCTGTTTAGTTCCCAGCATCAAAGCTATGTTGTAAAACTAGCAAGTTTTGCTAATTAGCTTCAAATTCTTGAGGAAGCAGCCATTGTATATGACATCACATATTTCCCAAGTTTTTCCTTGCTCATCCAATGAAATGGCTCCATTCATATTTGTTGCAAAATCGCATCATCCGAAATAGAAACGTAACAACAGATGGAAAGGCTACTGTTGCCAGCTGCTTACTTATTTTGAGGACAAAACAAATAGAGATTGGTGATAGAATTGAGTTGTTTTATTGAACCACGCCATCTTTTGAACTGCAAATCGCCAGGTAATTGTTGTAATAGGGTGAGAACGAGTGGAACGAACGTTTGACATGGACCCAGAAAAGACGTAAAATTTTGAGAAAATCATTGTTAGATTGATAATTGCGCATAAGTTACCATCAGAAGATTATATTCATTTGGTAGTAAAATATATTTGCTTTTTAATTTAATAGCCGAAAGAATTAAGAAATTATAATTTAAATTGTAAAAGTTACAGTAATATTTGTACTTGTTGTACATGGATATCTGTTCTGCCAGTTGGAACCCTTGTTATTATGTAGTATATATAGACTCCCATGAAGTGGTACAGATCCCTATGGTCTGATCTATGATAATCTCATAAATGTAAGCAAACAGAGCAGACCCTCATCAGACAGCTCCAACAGGAACTGTCTGATCTGGGTCTACACTGTTTGCAAAGGTGTGAACACATTTATATGACAGAAAGGGTTAAATGTTCAGTGTTATGCTTATACCACCACCACTTTCCTTGCATAAAGATGAAGGTTATTCAGAATGTGAATAATGATAATCTGTATATAGCATTTTCGTCTACACATAATCAGCAATGATTTTGGCAAAAACAAGTTGGAAGTTTTTGAGGGACTGGTTTATGTGAAATGTTTTCTTCTTCTGCCTGTGTGAAGTTTACTGCCAATAGTGTGCATTTAAAAGGAAAGTAATGACTTACAAACCGAAAGAAATGACTTTTGCCGATATCAATATCAAGCTTGTAGAGATTTTTAGAAAATATTTATTTGAAGAAATTGTGAATACACGATATCCATTCATGCTATCAGATCAGGGCAATGCCTTATAGACCAGTTATATGGTGTTTCGACTTGAATTATAGCGTATTTCTATTTCGGACCTCAGATTTAACCTGTGTTCTAGAGGGGTTGGTTGTCACTTTGGCGACTCGTAAAAGCGTGTTAATATTCTTAGAAAAAATAGATGACTGCCCATCAAGAGTGATGATTTCTTTGATAAATGAGACACAGTTTATGGAAATCAGTGGTCAAATAAGCTTTCAAGGACGATCGCAGTGAATGAATCCATCGATTTTTTAGCAGATTTCCGTCGGAGTTGAATACCTTTTACTTATTATATAGAGCAGGTCCTGGGGTGTTCGCGAAAAAAATAAAAATTTGCTTTTTTTTGGGGTTGGGTCAGAAAACTATCTTTTGGTATATTTTGTTTTAGATACTTATGACATGTGACTAAAAAAATAATGTATTTGTGATGAAGTTGTTGTTGTTGAAACATAGCATGTGAAGGGCACCTGTGAGCTTGCTCACTAAGTTCTTTATTCATGATGTGATTATTTCTGTCATGAATATTCATGAGGGAAAGGATTAAACTGGTTTTCTTTGAAGCAACTCATTCTATATTGTAGGGCTAATGTATGAAGAGAAACAGAGACAGATTGCTGAGGCACTAGAAAGTGACCCTCCAGATATTGCTAAACTCAGACAGTATGCTATCAGCCCAGGAGGATTTGTTACAGATGAGCTTAGAAGAAAGGCATGGCCTAAATTATTAAAAGTAGATGTTGACAACATTCCACCCAAGCCAGGTAATCAGATGAATATATTAACCCATTCTTCCATAGGCTATTTTTAGATCCAACCTCTTTGAATGAATCTACCCAAAAGGTGCATTTACTAGAGAAAAGTAATATTTTAGAATTTTATAGTTTGAAACCATTGTGATAAATAGAACATTTGCTCCTATAGCCCAGTATAGGAGCAAATGCTCTATTTATCACAATGGTTTCATTAAGTGACATTTACAGAGGTGTAGAAAGGCGTATTTATGGAGGAAAGGGTTAATAGTCATTGACTGAACAAGAAATAATTGATATTGAATCTGTCAGTTTGAAAGAAAGTAAAATCAGATTCTTTCTACAAGAAACACTTGTCTTGAACATAAGTATTTAATTTCAAAAACACATTACTTTTAGCAGTCTTGAATACTCATGATAAATTATCATCCTTTATAATTATTGTCTTGCTTGTTCTTTTAGAAGTCTTAGAGGATTAGATAAGATACATAATTTAACCCATTAATTACCTCATAAGCTATTTTTAGACCCAATCTACTGAAATGGAAGCTTTACTAGAAAAAGGAAAATTTTAGAGTTGCATACTTTTTAAACCATTGTGATAAAAAGAGCATTTGCTCCTATGGAGCAAAATGTAATGCTTTATTTATCACAATGGTTTCAAAAAGTGAATTTTACAGAAGCGTCAAAAGGCGTCAATATGAGGGAATGGGTTAAGTCTTGTTTAAAGAATAGATTGTTTATTTTTCAATCAAACCAAACATAATGATCAATTCTTAGAATTGTCTTGAAGAGGCGGGTTCTAAAGAGTGATCACAACATTGATTTGGTGGAGAAATGACATATTTAGTATGGTATTTGAAATGCATCTCTTTATCTTTGGGTAAGGGTTTTATATCTCTTTACTCCAAGAATATTCATGTAAGAAATAATGAATATCAGTAAACCCTTCCCTTCATGCATTTGCAAATAGAGTAGACCCAGATCAGACAACTGCTGTAGGAGTTGTCTGATTAGGGTCTGCTCTGTTTTATTTGTCATGATATAGATCTAATTCTACAGTTTCTGTCAAAGCAAAAACTTTCCTTGAAAAATTTACGGTATAAAAAAATTCAGCAAGATCCAGACTAAAAAAAAAACCCAACATGTTTATCAGTTTGACCCTTTACTCCATAAATACACCTTTGCAAACAGAGAAGACCTAAATCAGATGACTCCTACAGGAGACATCTGATCAGGGTCTGCTTTGTTTGCTTATGACATACACAGTGTGATATATATTTTACAGATATTTCTGTCCATAGACTCAAAGTGTGAAATATTTTGTATCTTGTTGAGATGCCTGGTTACTCATGATCTCATCTGAAATCAAACTGTTTGCAATTCACCTGTTTGCCCTGGATGGTGTACATGTACAATGTAGTTACAATAGTTTTGCAACAGCCATTAACTGTACTGGATACTTAGCGAGGTATCATTGTACTGATGTATCATTGTACTAGATACTTAATGAGATATCGTTGTTCTGGATACTTAGCGAGGTATCACTGTACTGGATACTTAGCGAGGTATCAATGTACTGGATACTTACTGAGGTAACATTGTACTGGATACTTAGCGAGGTATCAATGTACTGGATACTTAGCGAGGTATCACTGTACTGGATACTTAGCGAGGTATATACTGGATACTTAGCGATGTATCACTGTACTGGATATTTAGCGAGGTATCATTGTACTGATGTATCATTGTACTAGATACTTAGCGAGGTATCACTGTACTGGATACTTAGCGAGGTGTTATTGTACCTATTTTCAAGGGAGGCAATTCAGCACGAATTTTTTTTAGAGGGATAACTCTTAATAATATAATTTCAAAAATGTACTCCAAATTGCTTGTTACTAGAATGACAAAGTGGGCTGAAAAACACAATAAATTCATAGATCAGTATGGTTTTCAGAAAGGGAAATTTACAGTGGATTGTATTTTTATATTACGCACTTATATGTAAAACTTTGACAGACAAAAAGAAACTGTAAGTTGCTTTTTTAGATTGGGAGAAAATGTTTGACAGAATTGAAAGACTGTACTTATGGCAGAAGTTATTAAGTGAAAATATAAGCTCCAAACTCATAAATGCAATGACAGCCATGTATTCAGTTTAAATCTGTTGTTCAATCAATTCGACAAAAATCTGAATGCATCATATCAAATATGGGGGTTATTTTTAGCTCACCTGAGCATAGCTCAAGGTGAGCTTTTGGGAGACTTGAATGTCCAGCGTCCGGCGTCTGTCGTGCGTCGTCAACAATTTGCTTGTGAACACTCTAGTGGTCACAATTTTAGTCCAATCTTCATGAAACTTGGTCAGAATGAATGTCTTGATTAAATCTCGGACGAGTTCGAAAGTGGGTCAAATTGGATTAAAAACTAGGTCACTAGGTCAAATAGTAGGAAAACCTTGTTAACCCTCTAGAGGTCACAGTTTTAGCCCAATTTTCATGAAACTTGGTCAGAATGATTGTCTTGATAAAATCTCGGAGGAGTTTGAAAAGTGGGTTATGTGGGGTAAAAAACTAGGTCACTAGGTCAAACAGTAGAAAAACCTTGTGAACACTCTAGTGGTCACAATTTTAGTCCAATTGTCATGAAACTTGGTCAGAATGAATGTCTTGATAAAATCTCAGACGAGTTTGAAAATGGGTCAAGAAGGGTCAAAAACTAGGTCACTTGGTCAAACATTAGAAAAACCTTGTTAACACTCTAGTGGGCACATTTTTTGTCCAATCTTCATGAAACTTAGTTATAATGATTGTCTTGATAAAATCTTGAACAAGTTTTAAAGTGGGTTATGTGGGGTTAAAAACTAGGTCATTAGGTCAAATAGTAGGAAAACCTTGTGAACACTCTAGAGGTCACATTTATAGCCAAATCTTCATGATAATTGATCAGAATGATTGTCCTAATAAAATCTTGGAAAAGTTTGAAAGTGGTTTACGTGTGGTCAAAAAGTAGGTCACTGTGTCATATCTTAGAAAAATCTAGTTTACACTCCAGCAGCCACATTTTTAGCCAAATCTTCCTCAAACTTCTCAGAGTGTTTGTCTTGGTGATATCAAGGTTGAGTGTGATCATGGGTGGGGTGGGAATAAAAAGTAGGTCACTAGGTCAAATCTTAGAAAAATTACTCTAGAGGGCTCATTTTTAGCCCAATCTTCATTGGTCAGAATCATTGTCTTGATAAAATCATTCTACTAAATCTTTGAAAATCTTGTTCTGCAGAACCACTGCTCATGATCCACTATCAACATTGTTCAAATATTGTCAATGTTGGCCCTACCCATGGGCTACCCAGCAAAAATCTTAAATCTATGGTAATCAGGTGAGCGATTAAGGGCCATCTTGGCCCTCTTGTTTCTAAATGACATTATTGATAGCATAATTAGCTACATCAGTGGTGTAATGGAAATAGACAATCTACAAGCATACTTATTATGTTTTGCTGATGATGCAGATTTGTTTACCCAAGACCCGGCATCTTTGCAAAGCATGCTGGACGATATGGAGAATTATTCCAACACATGGAACCTAATGTTAATCATTTCCTCCATGAACATCCATGTAAGAAATAATAATGACATGAATATTAATTAGATTAATTTGATATAAACGCACAGGGACACAGGATGTTTTGGCCATGACAGAACCTGTAGAATGATAGAATCATAGTTTTATTATATCATAAGCAAACAGCGCAGACCCTAATCAGATGGCTCCTATAGGAGCCATCTGATCTGGGTCTACTCTGTTTGCAAAGGCGTAGAAAGACGTATTTATGGAGTAAAGGATTAAAACCACAAACTGGAAGTATATAGTGCATATGACCTGGACCAAGGTCATGATCACCAATGTGATTTGTTTCTGTTCCATAATTCTTTCATGCTTTCACTGATCAGTTTCATTCTTCCATTGATCATGGCTTATGTTGATATCAAGTTAAATGCAATTTGAATTTTGCTCCACAACTTTACCATGCACTGACAGATTTTCAAATAGTTACTTTCATAAAAATGCCAGCTGCTATCTGAATTAGTATTGGGCCCATTAGGCCATTACCTAGGCAGATATTTTCAAGGGCAATGTCATGGCAGATGTCTCTATCCTATTTATAAATAATTTCAAACAATTGTTTACTGTGTCACACACATAAATCTTTGACTGATAACTTCAAGGTCATGTAAAGCAGGTTCCTAGCCTTGAGACATAACAGAGCTCTTGTTTTCATACTTACTGATGAAGTTTCTAACCCTTTCCCTTTTAGAATTGCCTGTTGAAGACTTTGCAAACAGTGTAGACTCAGATTAGACTGCTCCTGTATATGTGTGATCAGAGTCTGCTCTGTTTATTTAAGAAATAGTATTAACCCTTTCCTCCATAGGCTATTTTAGACCCAACCTCTTTGAATGAATCTACCCAAAAGGAGCATTTACTAGAGAATAGTAAAATTTTAGAATTTTGTAGTTTGAAACCATTGTGATAAATAGAGCAATTGCTGGTATAGGAGCAAATGCTCTATTTATCACAATGGTTTCAAGAAGTGGTTATTACAGAGGCTTAGAAAGGCGTATTTATGGAGGAAAGGGTTAATCTGATTCCACAGCTTCTGTAATAGCAAAAATGTCCTTTGTTCATGATGCCATTTTAAAATTTCAAACATAGATATTCATGAGGGAAAGGGTTAACCCTTTCCCTGTTCTATATTCATGCCACATTTCAATACCTACTGAATATTCATGGACAAAATAGTTAAAATGAAATATGGAAGGTGGAACATTGTAGCCATTTTAGAAACTAAAGAAACAGATCTATCAAATTCCATTAGCAAACAGAGCAGACCCTGATCTGGGTTAACTGTTTCTTCTCTGTTTGCAAATGTGTGAGAAGGCATTATTTATCTGAGGGTAAGGGTTGACTGGCCTTGTCCGTGAATTAGTCTAGCCACTAAAGTGCATTTCACTCTGTTTATAACCTTTGCCATGCTAGGTACCAGTTTAAATTCTGATAAGGTTAACCTTTTCCCCCTTTTGGATATTGATTTAAGAATTTGTTATTGTGTGAATATTCACGAGCTGAATGTTTGTAATTACACATTTTTGGCTTTGATACAATCGTCAGTTCCATAAGTAGACAGCCGACCTTGATCAGATAGCTCGATCCTGCAGGAGCTGTCTGATTTGGGTTTACTCTATTTGCAGTGGTGACAGAAATTGTCTTTGTCATTGTCATAACACAAAACTAAAGTCACTCCCTTTTCAACATTTATGGTAAATTACAAAATTGATATCTATATTTTTTGTTCAAATTGATACATGTACTTATATTTTTATAGCCCCCTTTTGAAAAAATGGGGGTATATTGCTTTGCACATGTCGGTCGGTCGGTAGATCGATGGTTTTCGAATGATAACTTATAAACGACTTGGCATAGAATCTTCAAACTTGCTGTGGTGGTTGGTCATGACAACTAGATGACCCCTATTGTTTATGAGGTCAATAGGTTAAAGGTCACGGTTACCATGACCTTAACTGGTGAAATAGTTTCCGATCAATAACTGCCCATGGGTTTGGCTTGGGATCTTCAAACTTGCTGTGGTGGTTGGTCATGACCACTAGATGACCCCTATTGGTTTGAGGTCACTAGGTCAAAGGTCAAGGTCACCATGACCTTAACTGGTAAAATGTTTTTTGATAGATAACTGCTCAAGGGTTTGGCTTAGGATCTTCAAACTTGCTTAGGTGGTTGGTCATGACAACTAGATGACCCCTGGTTTTTTTTAGGTCACTAGGTCAAAGGTCAAGGTCACCATGACCTTAACTGGTGAAATGGTTTCCGATCAATAACTGCTCAAGAGGTTGGCTTAGGATCTTCAAACTTGCTGTGGTGGTTGGTCATGACCACTAGATGGCCCCTATTGTTTTTGAGGTCACTAGGTCAAAGGTCAAGGTCACCATGACCTTAACTGGTGAAATGGTTTCCAATCAATAACTGCTCAAGGGTTTGGCTTAGGATCTTCAAACTTGCTGTGGTGGTTGGTCATGACAACTAGATGACCCCCTTTTTTTTGAGGTCACTAGGTCAAAGGTAAAGGTCACCATGACCATAACTGGTGAAATGGTTTCCAATCAATAACTGCTCAAGGGTTTGGCTTAGGATCTTCAAACTTGTTGTGGTGGTTGGTCATGACAACTAGATGACCACTATTGTTTTGAGGTCACTAGGTCAAAGGTCAAGGTCACCATGACCTTAACTGATGAAATGGTTTCCGTTTAATAACTGCTCAATAGTTTGGTTCAGGATCTTCAAACTTGCTGTTTTGGTTGGTCGTGACCACTAGATGACCCCTATAGTTGTTGAGGTCACTAGGTCAAAGGTCAAGGTCACCATGACCTTAACTTGTGAAATGTTTTCAGATCAATAAATAATCAGTGGTTTGGCTTAGGATCTTTGTTGCTGTGTTGATTAGTCATGACCACTAGATGACCTCTATAGTTGAGGTCACTGGATCAAAGGTCAATGGGTCTGGGGGTATACATGTTTTACAAACATCTCTTGTTTGTTCTACAACAAAATTTTATCGGCCCAACAGTTAACGAAATTAAAACTTGACCCGAATAGAATTTGATACTTATACATTGCAGAGATAACACCAGGTCTTTGATATCAAACACTTGAAAGTTTTGTCTTCTTCGGCATTTATTCCATTAGTTTTCTTGGTTATACTTCTGTGCAGCATATACGAGTAAGCAAATGATTTATGTAATTATAATTATAAAATGCACACGGTTCTTGTTAAAACATGCTGCAACTTCAACTTTTACACTTTAACATCTTTTCTTCATCTGTTATACATATTTACTGTTTGCTAGCCAAAGTAGACCCAGATCAGAAGCTCTTGTAGAAGCAGTTTAACCGGAGTCTGATGTATAGATCAGATTCTTCACTGTCTGCTATTGCAAACATTTCCCTTTTCATTTGTAGTTATAAAAAGCAGTTCATTAATATTCATGAAGTCATAATATTTTTCATAAATATTTATGAAGTGAAAGATTAATAGACATTATATTCTTCAATTGATGGCCTAATCAACAAATAAACCGGATAGTGAGTGAGTGAGTGAGTGAGTTTCTTAACCCTTTCCTCCATAAATACGCCTTTCTACGCCTCTGTAATAACAATTTCTTGAATAACCACTTCTTGAAACCATTGTGATAAATAGAGCATTTGTTCCTATAGGAGCAAATGCTCTATTTATCACAATGTTTTCAAACTACAATGTACATAATTCTAAAATTTTACTTTTCTCCAGTAAATGCTCCTTTGGGGTAGATTCATTCAAAGAAGTTGTATCTAAAAATAGCCTATGGAGGAATGGGTTAGCTGTTACCCTCACATAAACATTTTGTGCACCTTTGTGAGCAGAGTAGACACAGATCAGACAGCTAGTAGTTGCCCTCTGATCAAAGTCTACATGGTTTGTTTATGAAATTATAATCAATATGGCTGCCATTTCTACCAATGCAAAAAAAAATCCCAATGTACATATGCCATTATAAAAATCAGCTAAAAAATATTAATGATGATAAAAACGACACCCTTGAATGCTGAGTTTTTTAAATCGAATGGCTCATCAATGTTTAAATCTACATGAATTTATGTGAGAAATATGGACTTCATGAATATTAATTGAATGAAATTTTATAATGGCATATGGACACGATTGTTTGGCCACTGCAGATCCTGTAGAAGTTGATCTATATAATTCCTTAACAAAGCAGGGTTAACCTCTTAACTCTTTGCACGCTAGTGCTGAAACTCTGATTACCTGTGCAAACAGTTTGGATCCAGATGAGACGCCGCATAATGCGGCGTCTCATCAGGATCCAAACTGTTTGTCACAGTGACCATATTTTTGCAAAGAAATGAAAGTTTATTTTAAGAATTGAAGCAGATGACAATTGTTGCAGGCGAAAAAATACTTAGCGTGCAAAGAGTTAATCCGTGATATAGATGTGATTCTACATTTTTTGTCATTGCCAAAAAAATGCCTGCATCCATGTGTTAATATTATAGCAATTAATCTAATTAATATTCATGATGTCATTATTTCTTACATGAATATTATTGATGTCAAAGGTTAAGAGTCATCTGATCTGGGTCTGCTGGGTTTGCAAAGGGATCAAAAGGTATATCTGAGAGAAAGGGTTACTGATAGATTCCAGTCAGTATGAATGGCTTAACCCATTACCTCATAGGCTATTTTTAGATTCAACCACTTTGAATAAATCTACCGAAAAGTAGCAATAACTAGAGAAAAGGGAAATGTTTGAATTTTGTAGTTTGAAACCATTGTGATAAATAGAGCATTTGCTCCTATAGGAGCAAATGCTCTATTTATCACAATGGTTTCACAAAGTGACATTTACAGAAGCGTCAAAAGGCGTCAATATGAGGGAATGGGTTAAATTAACTAGTGAAGTTTGACAAAACAACGCAGACGGATCAGAGGTCAGCAGTCTAGGGATTCAGCAGTCTAGGGATCATCTGATATGGGTCAAAACTGTTTTCAAATACCAGTGCAGGTGTTTTCAGCTATGATAGGGTTAACTGATGGGACTGTACCTAATCACTTTATCCTGACAGCATGCCATCTAGTCCTAGCTCTACCCGTATATGCTCAATGTCACGTAAATAATAGTCATTTTGATAGTCTCCAGTATGATAGGCAACATCAGCCTACAATATCCTAACCTTTCAACCCATGAATGATTAACCCTTTCCCTCAGTGAAACGCTTTTTCATGTATTTGCAAATAGAGAAGACCCAGATAAGATGGCTCCTCTAGGAGCCATCTGATCAGGGTCTGCTCTGTTTGCTTTTGACATGATATAGGTCTGATTCTACAGTTTTTGTCAGAGCAAACAGTTCCCTTAACAAGAGTGCCAGTGGGCACAATATATGCCCTTCGAGGTCTTGTTCAAAATAGATTGAGGTTAACATATTTGCTTAATGCAAATACTAAATCCAATTGTGCAACCTTGACCTTGGATGTACGTACTGGGACACACCCATGCTACTGTAGCCTGTCAAGATAAGCATTGTGGTGAAATTTGAGAAGGATCCATCAAGCAGAATTTGAGTTAGAGATGTTACAGACAGACGGACAGACAGCGCAATTTCATAATACATTGTACGTCCCTTTTTTCAAACAGGCGTATAAAACATTTACTTTATATAAAAACTCAGATGATAAATATTCATGATGTCATCATTTTTCACATGAATATTGAACAGGGAATATGCATGAATATTCTTTGACTGAATTTTTATAATTGTTAACTTTTGCACAAGACAAAAACTTTAGAAATAGTTCTATGTAGCATCATTAGCAAACAGAGCAGACCTTGATCAGACAACTTCTACAAGAGCTGTTAGATCTAGGTCTACTATGTTTGCAAAGATGGGAAAAGGTGTCTCTATGTGGTAAAGAGTTAACCCTTTCCCTGTTCTATATTTATTCCAAATTTCAATACCTACTGAATATTACTGGACAAAATAATTATAATAAAAAATGGAAGGTGGAACATTGTAGATGTTTTAGAAAGCAAACAAACAGATCTATCAAATTCTATTGGCAAAAAGAGCAAACTCTGATCAGACAGCTCCTAGAGGAGCCGTCTAATCTGGGTCTACTCTGTTTGCAAATGCGTGAAAGCATGTTTATATGAGAAAAAGGGTTAAACTTTTGATTGATACCGGGTAACTAGTAAATACAAATTGTGGAGACCCGTCTCAGAGACCTTTACCAGCCATGCAGACCCAGACCAGTCACATTGTTAGAGATATAGAGTCTGTCTCACAGTTTGGAAAGTTGACTGTAGAACTATTGTAAATGTCTGTGAGTTTGGAAAGAGTCAAGACCTGATCTGGTTCAACACTGTTTTTAGCCCTTTGCTCCATGAATATAACAAAATAATGACATTGTGAATATTAATTAGATTAATGGTTGTAATAGTACATGAACACAGGAATTTTTTGTCCTGGCAGAAACTGTAGAATCTTTTCCATATTATATCAAAAGCAAACAGAGCAGACCCTGATTCTAGAGGAGCTGTCTGATCTGGGGCTACGTAGTTTGCCAAGGCGTAGAATGGCATATATATATATATATGGAGTTACAGCAGTTATGTCACGTTTTCTCATTATGTTGTTTATGTGATAGTGGATTACTAAATGAACAGGGTCAGACAGTACATTTCACCTCTCAGGAAGTTGAATATCAAATATGTCTAGGTGATTAGAAATCTGTGGCCTTGGACTTGATTTTTGATAGAACTTACATTAATTACACTAAGTATTTTGATCAAATGAAGTTAAGCCAATAGTGCAGAGATGGACCAAACTGTTCATTCAGGAGCATTTTGATCAGGGTGAACACTATTTGATACACCATAAACTTCATTTAAAGTTATTAACCCATTCCTCCATAGGCTAATTATAGACCCAACCTCTTTCAATGAATCTACTGAAAAGGAGCATTTGCTAGAGAAAAGGAAAATGTTATAATTGTTTAGTATAGAAACCATTGTGATAAATAGAGCATTTGCTCCTATGGTTTCAAGAAGCGACTATTACAAAGGCATAGAAAGGCGTATTTATGGAGGAAAGGGTTAAAATAGTTTCGAATAGACTTCCTCAGCTTTACCTGAGGGAAGACTGGGTGTCGGAATATTTTGGTTAAATACAGTAGTGTCCAGCTAAGCATTATGTTAGGTCATGTAATAGTTTACAGACAAGGTCAGGATACATGGGACTTATACTTCACCTTTTTACGCCTTTGCGAACTGTAAGATCTGTCTGATCAGGGTCTGTTCAGTTTGCTTATCAAATAACATAGATCTGATTTCTCAGTTTCAGTTACAATTAAAATATTCATGATATTCATGATATCTGTATTTCTTACATGAATATTCATGGAGTAAATTTTTTAATGGTTAAGGGGAGGTTGCTGTCTGTTGATTATTTAATCTGTCTGCCTTTTTTGCGCGTCATGCATCTCTCCAAAAATATTTGGTGTACAATCATTAATTGATAAGTTTGTTAACATGCATACTTAAGGTATGATCATGATCTGCACTCATTAACACTAGCGTTATTCAGAGCTACAGATAACGGTGTGTACCCAAATACTAAAATTGTTATTTCTCCATCAAACCCTATACTGTGACCACTCTTTAGAATCATCTCGAAGAGACAATTCTGAAGAGTGGTCACAGTATAGGTTTTGGTGGAGAAATAAAGAAGTTATTCTTGAAAATAATTTACGCATCTTTTCTGGGCTTGGTAATTGCTTTTGTCATAGCCAAAGTAATAGGTAAAGTCGCGTGTTCAAATACTAAAATCGTCATGTCTTCACCAAACCCTTTATTGTGACCACTCTTTAGAATTGTCTCAAAGAGAAGATACTAAAGAGTAGTGTAAACCCTTTCCTCCATAAATACGTTTTTCTACGCCTCTGTAAAAGTCACCTTTTGAAACCATTGTGATAAATAGAGCATTTGCTCCTATAGGAGCAAATGCTCTATTTATCACAATGGTTTCAGAACTACAGAATCCTAAAATTTTCCTTTTCTCTAGTTAATGCTCCTTTTCGATAGATTTATTTATAGAGGTTGGATCTAAAAATAGCATATGATGGAATGGGTTAATATAGGGTTTGGTGGAGAAATAAAGGAGTCAATCTTGAAAATGTTTTAACCTTTCCCTGTTCTGTGTTTATTTCAAATTTTAATACCTACTGAATATTCATGAACAAAATAGTTATAAGGAAATATGGAAGGTGACCAGACAGCTCCTCTAGGAGTCGTCTGATCTGGGTCTACTCTGTTTGCAAATGCGTAAAAACACGTTTAAATGAGGGAAAGGGTTAATTTATGCATCCTACCTTTGCCTTGGATAGCTACATAGTCATAATAAGAACATCAGTGAAGTCCTTGATGTCCCTAAATGCATTTTACATTTTGTGCATTTATTCATGAATTGCCTTTAACCCTTTTCTTGTTCAACATTCATGAAAGAAATTATGATCTCATGAATATTTAATATTAGCTGAATTTTTATAATGTAAAATGTTTAAGGGAACTTTTTGCCTTGACAAAAACTGTTAAATCAGATCTTTCTCATGTCATACATAAAACACTAGGAACTAGGTAAGAAAAACTAACAAGTTTTTGCAGGTTTATCATAGACTGTTTTTATTTAAACCTTTACTTCATAGGCTATTTTTAGATACAACCTATTTGAATAAATCTACCGAAAAAGGAGCATTAACTAGAGAAAAGGAAAATTTTAGAAAATTTTAGTTTGGAATCACTGTGATAAATAGAGCATTTGCTCCTATAGGAGCAAATGCTCTATTTATCACAATGGTTTCACAAAGTGACTTTTACAGAGTCATCAAAAGTCGTCAATATGAGGGAATGGGTTAAAACCAATGTTTCATGTCATACATGTAAGCAAACAGAGCAGACCCTGATCAGATGGCTCCTACTGGAAACCTGATCTGGCCATCTGGGTCTACTCTTGTTTGCAAAACGTTTATATGAGGGAAAGGGTTAATAGGGAAAATCAGATCTTTCACAGTTATATTAGAAGTGGACGGAAACCACATGGATAAGATATGAAACACAAGGCAATGGTTTTTTTCTGTCTGTCCAAGGCTGTTTGAAACAATGTCTGGTCTGGTGTAGGGACCTTGGTCGCGATTGATATGGTGGGTTCAGGGTCTCTCCGATATGCTAATTTATCATGATACGCGGCAATTATGTCATAGTGGCGCCGTCAGGATGATTGATGATGTCATTGTTGTACAGTCAGCTGAGCGGTCCTTCGGACTGAAAGTAGGCTATAACTAGGTACTTTTTACATGGGTGAAAAATATTGAATAATTAAAATTACTTCCAGCAAATATGGTTTGAGAACTTAATTAAAGTTCAATGCTTAATTTTTGATATATGCACATCGATCATCAGATGGGTTTATGTTTCCACTGACGATGGATATGCATGCATGCTTGCATGTGTGCGTGCATGCATTCATTTGCATATGGGTAAGAGGCGTCTTTTAAGTCCTCTACTACATGTACTTGGGAAGCATTTGTTCAATTTTCATTAAACTTGAAAGAACATTAATGTTTATGGGCATAAAATCTTGGTAAAACAGCAATAACCAATTAAACTCCTAAATGGTCATTTTGTAGCTACAGCCCCTTTTTTATACGCCCGTTTGAAAAAAACGGGACGTATTATGGAATGGCGCTGTCTGTGTGTCTGTCCGTCTGTCCGTCTGTAACATCTCTAACTCAAGTTCCGCTTGGTGGATCCTTCTCAAATTTTAACACAATGTTTATCTAGACATTCTACAGTAGCCTGCCAAGTCCCGGTTTGTTTTTCCAAGGTCAAGGTCACACAATTGGACTTAGAAATTGCGTTTAGCAAAAATGTTAACCAGTCTGTCTGTCTGTAACATCTCTAACTCAAGTTCCGCTGGGTGGATCTTTTCCAAATTTAACCACAATGTTTATCTAGACATGCTACAGTAGCCTGCCAAGTCCCGGCTCGTTTATCCAAGGTCAAGGTCGCTTAATTTGACTTAGAATTTGCGTTTAGCATTTGCGTTAAGCAAAAATGTTAACCTCAATTTATGTGGAACAAGTCCACTTATTTACATAACACTTTGAGATAAAGCTTTGAAACTTGGAACACTTGTTCACCGTCACAACCTTCACCTGTAGGCAAGAGAAAATAACTCTGTCAAGCATTTTGACCGAATTATGCCCCTTTTTAACTTAGAATTTTTGTTAAGGCTTTGTTAAAGTCCATTTATTTACATAACCCTTTGAGATAAAGCTTTTAAACTTGGAACACTTGTTCACCGTTACAACCTTCACCTGTAGGCAAGAGAAAATAACTCTGTCAAGCATTTTGACCGAATTATGCCCCTTTTTAACTTAGAATTTTTGTTAAGGCTTTGTTAAAGTCCATTTATTTACATAACCCTTTGAGATAAAGCTTTTAAACTTTGAACACTTGTTCACCGTCACAACCTTCACCTGTAGGCAAGAGAAAATAACTCTGTCAAGCATTTTGACCGAATTATGCCCCTTTTTAACTTAGAATTTTTTGTTAAGGCTTTGATAAAGTCCATTTATTTACATAACCCTTTGAGATAAAGCTTTTAAACTTTGAACACTTGTTCACCATCACAATCTTCACCTGTAGACAAGAGTGCATAACTCTGTCAAGCATTTTGACAGAATTATTCCCCTTTTTAACTTAGAATTTTTGGTTAAGGTTTTGGTTAAAGTCCACTTATTTACATAACCCTTTCAGATTAAGCTTTTAAACTTGGAACACTTGTTCACCATCACAAGCTTCACCTGTAGGCAAGAGTACATAACTCTGTCTAACATTTTGACATAATTATGACGCTTTTTAGCTTGGAATTTTTGGTTAAGGTTTTGGTTAAAGTCCACTTATTTACATAATCCTTTCAGATAAAGCTTTTAAACTTGAAACATTTGTTCACCATCAGAAGCTTCATCTGTAGGCAAGAGTAAATACAATGTAACTCTGTCAAGCATTTAGACACAATTATGGCCCTTTTAATTTAGAATTTTTGGTTAAGGTTTTTTGTTAAAGTTTGCCTATTTACAACCTTGAAACTTGGTCGCAAAATTGGACTTAGAATTTGAATTTAGCAAATACGTTAACCCCAGTTTATGTTGAACAAAACCTCGACGGGCTTATATTGTGTCCACTGGCACTCTTGTCTAAAATATTTACTGTGGCATATAATGGGCATACTTTGTGTCATTTTTGCACTCTTGTAACTATGCTGTTATCATTTTCAGAACAGCAACTTCCTACATTTGTATGTTATTATCTTACTTCTTTATTTGAAATGGAAGAACAAGTAACTTAGAGAATTGTAACAATGAGAATTGTAACAATGAAAATAGTAATAGATAAACCCTTTTGTAATAGATGAAACATGTAAAAAATAATGACATGATGATCGAAGATTAATATTTATGACAGGATATTGACCCAGAAATATTTGGCCATTGCAGAAACTGTATTTATATAAACATATCTATATTATATATTAAGTAAACAGAGCAGACCCTGATCATACGGTTCCTACAGGAGCCATCTAATCTGGGTCTTTTCAGTTTGCAAAGGCATAGAAAGACATATTTATTGAGTAAAGGTTAACAGCAGTTTTAGTAGACAACAAGTATTATTTTGATTTTGATTCAAAATGTGTAGTTTATTACTGTTTAACCCATCCCTCATTAGCTATTTTTAGACCCAACCTCTTTGAATAAATCTACCCAAAAGGAGCATTAACTAGAGAAAAGGAAAATGTTAGAAATTTGTAGTTTGAAACCATTGTGATAAATAGAGCATTTGCTCCTATAGGAGCAAATGCTCTATTTATCACAATGGTTTCAAGAAGTGACTACTACAGAGGCCTAGAAAGGCATATTTATGGAGGAAAGGGTTAAGGTCATAGCTTGCTAATAGTTGTTCTGGGTGTTTGTTGCAGAGTCTGAGGTACTGGAGGCCCATAGAGACTACAACCAGGTTGTCATGGATGTGAACAGATCCCTCAAACGCTTCCCACCAGGTAAACTGCCAGATGAATAAAGACTCGTCTACAACTTCGTTTTGTCTTCATCCTTTGAAAAAAAGGCACTCACACTTTAACAAACAGTGTACACACACCATGCTCAACATTGTTCATTATGGTCAACATTGCTTATGGCATAGGTATACGTTGCGTTGTTCAATTACTGTTTGAGGTTGGATATTTATTGGGATTTGGAAAGTATCGAAATGGCAGTAGTATTCCCGTAACAAGTATTCATTTCTCTAACAGTCAGTAACTATTCTGTTAAAATCAGTTGAAAATTGTTGGATTAATGAGATGAAAACCGAGAGGGGTGTGCGTTTTCTGTACAAAATGAAAGTAGAGTTGATTACCTTTATAATGCTTTTATAGTACAATTTTTGTTGGGGTTTATGAAAGTGAGTTCTATGAAAAGTTATGGTGTTTGGATGTTGTTAAAGGACATTTGGGGGGTTGTAATCGATCAACGCAACGTATACCTATGGCTTATGGTCAATACTGTTCATCATGGTCAGCAATGTTCATTATAGTCAACACTTCATCCTACAGGTGCCATCTGATATGGGTCTACTTTGTTTGCAAGAGACATGTGTATTATTGTGAAAAGACATTTATATGAGGCAAAAAGTAAATGTTTAGTCTTGTGTATATAGGAGCAATCTGTTACACTTTCCTATAGGAGCATTCTGTTATACTTTCACCTTGCTTTAAGCAGCCACCTGCCCTAAATACCAATTAATTAACACAATTTAGTGGCCGTTATAGAGAGGTTTTACTGTACATGCTACTTGCTGGTGTTTCAGGGATGGACGATGATATACGCCTGGGTCTACAGGATCAGCTGGTGGACCTGATCATGAGGGTGCTGGTCAGGCATGATGAGTTACACTACTACCAGGTATTGATCTATTGTACACTATGGATGAATCTCTGATTACCTTCATCAAAGAGTTTCAATCCACATAAGACATTGTTTGGTATATAGAACATAAAGGGAGATACAAAATCAGGACGACAAAAACTTCACAGTTGGACGACAAAAACTTCACAGTTGGGTCCTGTATCTGACTAAAGCTTATAACGACATATTAATTTTCACAGTAAAATGTCTTCAAATCTTCACTATGAATTTGTGATAATCTATACTTTTTATTATGCCCCCATTTTTAGGTGGCAGGTGCATTAAGTTTGAACCCTGTCCGTCCGTCTGTATGTCCATCCCGTAAAATTTTCGTCAAAGATATCTTGGCTTCTGTATGCTGGAATAATTTGATATTTGGTCTAAAGCAAAATCATAGTGAGTTGTACGGTGTCTCCCCTTTTTGGGTCTGTCATTTGCCTACTTCCTGTTCATCTACTTCCTGTTTGCCGACACTTTGAATTTGGTTATTGTTTTATAACAAAAAATTTCGTCAAAGATTTCTTCGCCTGTGTCAGCTGGAATGATTTCAAATTTGGTCTGAAGGTTAATCATAGTGAGTTGTACCATGTCTCCCCTTTTCAGGTCTACCGCTCATCTGCTTCCTTTTTGCCGACAGGTTGGTTGAATTTGGGTGATTGTTTAATGACAAAAAAAATCAAATTTCTTTGCTTATATTAGCTGGAATTATTTGATATTTGGTCTGAAACATAATCATAGTAAGTTGTACTGTATCTCCTCTTTTCAGGTGTGTCATTCATCTACTTCCTCTTTGCCAACACTTTGATTGAATTTTGGTGATTTGAGTGATTGTTTAACAATTGTTTTCCTGGTTATGGTTATATTATTAGTACATGTAATTTGTAATTGTAATATTTACAGAATTATCAAAATATTACCTACATGTATAGTAAATTATCGTGTCACCTGCATTTAGCTAAGACAACATATAGAGATCACTATCCGTCTTGCGTTGTCGTCATCTCTAAATAATTTCCATGATATCTGTGTTACATTCCTGCTGGTGTTTGTACTATATTTGCAGGGCTACGATGATATCTGTGTTATATTCCAGCTGGTGTTTATACTATATTTGCAGGGCTATGATGATATCTGTTTTACATTCCTGCTGGTGGTTACACTTTACTCTATATTTGCAGTGCTACCATGGTATCTGTGTTAATTCCTGCTGGTGTTTACACTTTTTACTATATTTGCAGGGCTACCATGATATCTATGTCACATTCCTGCTGATGTTTACACTTTTTACTATATTTGCAGGGCTACCATGATATCTATGTTACATTCCTGCTGGTGTTTACACTTTTTACTATATTTGCAGGGCTACCATATCTGTGTTACATTCCTGCTGGTGTTTACACTTTTTACTATATTTGCAGGGCTACCATGATATCTATGTTACATTCCTGCTGATGTTTACACTTTTTACTATATTTGCAGGGCTACCATGATATCTATGTTACATTCCTGCTGGTGTTTACATTTTTTACTATATTTGCAGGGCTACCATGATATCTATGTTACATTCCTGCTGGTGTTTACACTTTTTACTATATTTGCAGGGCTACCATGATATCTATGTTACATTCCTGCTGGTGGTTACACTTTTTACTATATTTGCAGGGCTACCATGATATCTGTGTTACATTCCTGCTGGGGGTTACACTTTACTCTATATTTGCAGGGCTACCATGATATCTATGTTACATTCCTGCTGGTGGTTACACTTTACTCTATATTTGCAGGGCTACCATGATATCTGTGTTACATTCCTGCTGGTGTTTACACTTTTTACTATATTTGCAGGGCTACCATGATATCTGTGTTACATTCCTGCTGGGGGTTACACTTTACTCTATATTTGCAGGGCTATCATGATATCTGTGTTACATTCTGCTCGTGGTTACACTTTACTCTATATTTGCAGGGCTACCATGATATCTGTGTTACATTCCTGCTTGTGGTTACACTTTACTCTATATTTGCAGGGCTACCATGATATCTGTGTTACATTCCTGCTGGTGGTTGGAGAAGATGTTGCATTTGCCCTGGTTGACAGACTGTCACAGAATCACCTCCGGTAGATATTCATACTCATTCTATTCATACTATAGTAAAACCATCATTAAGGTGACCACCAAAAATAGTTGGTCTAAAGGCAGATTGTAGCTTAATGCAGAACAAAAGAAATGCAAAAAGCTGCAGGAGCATTAAGCTTGTTTCATTCTTTTTTCATTTATACGAGACATTTTATCTACAATAAAACCCCTCTAAACCAGACATTGAATTTAGTTAAAATATCGCTTTTGGGGACAGGTGGCAGCTAAGTGCAAGGTGAAAGTCATGCAGAAATCTCCTAAAGGAGTTTTCTGCATGACTTTCACCTTGCATTAAGCAGCCACCTGCTTAAAAGTATCTGAAATCTTCTGATCAGGGTCTGCTCTGTTTGCTCAGGGTGACACGCTCATACTTTTTACATTATGCTTTCTTTGCCATATTATTGCCTGCAGATGATGCATTATTTGTTATGATATATTAGTTGTGGACTTTTGTAATATATTGGCAGTTCTAATTTCACTTGATAGTACTGTAGTACCCTTCTTAACCCATTCCTCCATAGGCTATTTTTAGACCCAACGTCTTTGAATTAATCTACTCAAAAGGAGCATTTACTATAGAAAAGGAAAAGTTTAGAATTTCGTAGTTTGAAACCATTGTGATAATTAGATCATTTGCTCCTATAGGAGCAAATACTCTATTTATCACAATGGTTTGAAGAAGTGGTTTTTACAGAGGCGTAGAAAGGCGTATTTATGGAGGAAAGGGTTAAGTGACCAGTTAATGAATAAAGATGGATGTCTTTAACCCTTTACTCCATGAATATTTAAGAAAGAAATGATGACATCATGAATATTAATTAGATTATACTTTAAGATGGCATATTAACACATGAAATCTTTGCCAAAGCGGAAACACTAAAGTCAGATCTATATTATACCATAAGCAAACAGAGTAGACCCTGATCAGATGGCTCCTGTAGGTCTACTCTGTTTGCAAAGGCATAGAAAGGCGTATTTATGGAGTAAAGGTTTAAAAGCAAGGTTTTGCTAAATGCAAGATGAAAGTTATGCAGAAAGCTGTGTCAGCTTTCTGCATAACTTTCATCCTGCATTAAGCTACCACCTGCCTCTAGGACACAGAAGTATAGCTTTTGATGGTCACATTAGAGAAATTTTACTGTTTTGGGGTGTTTTTTTCAGAGACTTTATGGATGCCAACATGGACCGGACCAAGCGTATGTTAAACTACCTTTATCCATTGTTGGAAAGGGTGAATCCAGATCTCAAAGACTTTATGGAAAGGTAACAACAGGGTATAGATAACCTGTAGTGGATAAAATAGTCTTATTTTATATGCATGAACTGGACAGAGTGTAATTAGGAATGCTGGAGTATATATATGTTGGATTATTTCTATTAGAAGAATGAATGCAGTATATTGACAATGGTCCGAGCAGCTTGTCATTTTGAGGTATTACTTTCATCCTCTACAAATTCCATGACTTTACATTAATCAAATTAGAGGTTTATCCAAAGTATGATAATCCAATGATTCAAGAACATCCCTGTTGTTATAGTGATTCATTAACCCTTTCCTCCATAATTAAGCCTTTCTACATCTTTGCAAACAGAGTAGACCTAGATCAGGCACCTCCTGTAGGAGACATCTGATCAGGGTCTGCTCTGTTTGCTTATGATATAGTTTATATATGATTCTACAGTTTTTGCCGTATCCATAAAATCCTGTATTCACTGGCTATTATAACAATTAATCTAATTAATATTCATGATGTCTTTTCTTTCATGAATATTCATGGAGTAAAGGGTTAAATTGATTGTTTAATCCTGTGTTTCCACACCCTGAGACCAATCTTAACATCTTTCTGGCAGGCCCGGCCATGAAGTATTGCTTTAATGAGACATGCGTATAGACAAACTATGAAAGAAAGCATATAATGTCATTGTTGTGCTTGTTAGGTGGATAGGTCTAATACAAGATGATGTGATGCTTTTAACATGGAGTCCTCTAAATAAACAGATATGATGTAAATACTGTGTTCTGCAGCAATACACCACAGTAAAATAAATTCTGGTACAGCTGAAGTGTTGAGGAACTTTTGTTTATCGGTGTTAATGTTTCAAGAGTTTGATACATTTAACTTTAGAAAAAATGGTATGCCTCTGGAGAGTATGTCGATTTTATGTAATCATAGTACAGTTGAACATCGATATCTCGAACTCGGATAACTCGAACTTAGGGATAACTCGAACAGAAAGTTCAGTTCTTCCAAAACTTACAATACAGAATTGCTCTAAAATGTATTGCTACAGGTATCTAGAAACACATGTGGCAGCTTAATACAGGTCTAAAGTAATGCTGAAAGCTCCTATAGGAGCTTTCAGCATTACTTTAGACCTGTATTAAGCTGTGGTCTTGAGAAATTGTTCAGATTAGAAATCGGATGACTCGAACTCCTCTTATCTCGAACTAATTTGTACGGTCCCTTGAAGTTCGAGTTATCGAAGTTCAACTGTATAATACAGTGAACCCTCATTATACCGGCATTCGTTACAATGGCACCCTCATTATACCGGCAGTATGCATTGAAACAAAATTACCGTTAAGTCTTTTAAACAACCACTGAATAAATAGGTACAATGCCAATAAGACAGCTGATCGCTTAATGCAGAACACAAGAAGAGCTAAAAGCTCCCAAAGGGAAAAGGGAGCTTTTTGCACTTCTTGTTTTCTGCATTAAGCGTTCACCTGTTGGTACTAGTTTAAAACTGGCAATAAGGTTCCTTTCATATTTAAACTCGTTATAATGTCAACCTAGTTATACCAGCAAAATGCTGTAAACAAACACCTCCATTGTAACGAGGTTTCACTGTATTATATATCTGTTTTATAGAGAAGCCATCTGATCTGGGTCTACTCTGTTTGCAAAAGCAAAGAAAGGCAGCTTGGAGTTAAGGTTCAATACACCATGCATTGTGGCGTTACACATGCCTTTCCAGTTTACCTATCTGGTGTTTTATTCTGCAGGTCAGAGGTGGGTACGATATTTAGTCTCAGCTGGTTGATAACGTGGTATGGCCACGTCCTGCCTGACCTCAAGGACATAGTACGGTGTTACGATTTCTTCATCGCCTGTCATGCTCTTATGCCCATATACCTAGCAGCAGCAGTAAGTATATATAGATAAACTGTAGACAAGTATACTTAACCCATAACCTCATAGGCTTTTTTTAGAACCAACTACTTTGAATAAATCTACGGAAAAAGGAGCATTAACTAGCGAAAAGGAAAATTATAGAATTTCGTAGTTTGAAACCATTGTGATAAATAGAGCATTTGCTCCTATAGGAGCAAATGCTCTATTTATCACAATGGATTCAACAGGTGATTTTTACAGAGTCGTCGAAAGGCGTATTTATGGAGGAAAGGGTTAACCCTTTCCCCATCAGAGACGATTTTTGACAATTTTGCAAACAGAGTAGACCTAGATCAGATGGGTCCTGTAGGAACAGTCTTGTCAGGGTCTGCTCTGTTTGCTTATGGAATCATAATATATCTGATCCTACAGTTTGTGCTGTGGTCATTATTCTCTTGTCCACATGCCATTATAAAATTTAGTTTATTAATAGTCAGACTGTCAGTATTTCTAACATGAATATTCATGAGGTAAAGGGTTAAAAAGAATAATACATTCTTATCTTTATCTTTAACCCTTTACTCCATGAAAATTCATGTTAGAAATAATGGCGTCATCAATATCAATTACATTAATTTGTATAATGGCAAATGAACACAGGAGTTTTGGCCATGGAAGAAACTATAGTCATATATTATTAGCTCGTCTGTAGAAAAGTCGAGCTATTGTGATCACTGGGTCGTAGGCGTTGGCATCGTTGTTGTTGTTGGCGTTGTCGTCGTCGGCGTGCAAAAACTTTAATGTAGCTCATTACTCGAAAAGTATAAGAGGTATCAACATAAAACTTCATAGGTTAGTAGATGTCATTGAAGGGAAGGCCCCTATATATGAACCATAACTCCTGTAGGAACAGTCTTGTCAGGGTCTGCTCTGTTTGCTTATGGAATCATAATATATCTGATCCTACAGTTTGTGCTGTGGTCATTATTCTCTTGTCCACATGCCATTATAAAATTTAGTTTATTAATAGTCAGACTGTCAGTATTTCTAACATGAATATTCATGAGGTAAAGGGTTAAAAAGAATAATACATTCTTATCTTTATCTTTAACCCTTTACTCCATGAAAATTCATGTTAGAAATAATGGCGTCATCAATATCAATTACATTAATTTGTATAATGGCAAATGAACACAGGAGTTTTGGCCATGGAAGAAACTATAGTCATATATTATTAGCTCGTCTGTAGAAAAGTCGAGCTATTGTGATCACTGGGTTGTAGGCGTTGGCATCGTTGTTGTTGTTGGCGTTGTCGTCGTCGGCGTGCAAAAACTTTAATGTAGCTCATTACTCGAAAAGTATAAGAGGTATCAACATAAAACTTCATAGGTTAGTAGATGTCATTGAAGGGAAGGCCCCTATATATGAACCATAACTCTTGATATCAAAATTTGGAGTTATGGCCCTTTTTTTTTTTTTCAAAGTTTTGATTTAGCTGGTCAAGCACCAAATCATACGAGCATTTGCGCCGCGCGGCTCTTGTTTTCTATAATATTTCCTATTGTGCATAACCAATCTACAACACTTGTTGTCAATATATATCTGTATATCTGTATATATACGTCGTAGAATCCTATAAGGCTTTTACACGACGGGTGAGAAGAGTCGCCTTTATTTCTGGCGATGATCTCGTAGGGCTGTCTTGAAAGCCTCTACGGAATCAGCATGCACGATGCTGTTCGGTAGTCTATTCCACTGTATCGCAGTGTCTACAAAGAATGAATTCCTGTATTGAGGGGTCTTGCTATTTGGGACTGCCAGCCCTTTTGTGTTGTTACGTACTTGATTTTCTATTATATTGCTTGCACTGTAGTCTTTAAACCTTGTTGCCTTGACGTTTCTCCTTGGTTTTGACGGTTTCGTGAAAGTGGATTTCGGTAGAGCTGGTACTAATCCCTCTATTACCTTATACATTAGTATCAGGCGAAGGCTCAGTCTCAATATATTTTATTTTGTTACTTCATTATTTATTTTTTTATATATTTTTTTATATTATTTCATAAGCACACAGAGCAGACCGTGATCAGACAGCTCTTATAGGAGCGTATTAATTGGCGTAAAGGGTGAAGCCTTTTAGCTGGATTGTTGGTTCTACCCAGGTGTTCTTCTGTGCATATGACCGGCCGCGTGGCTCAGTGGTAGAGCGTCTGCCTGCGGTACGGAAGGTCGTGGGTTCGATCCCCGGTCGCGACAGACCAAAAGTCGTTAAAAGTGGTACTAGTAGCTCCTTTGTCTTTGCTCGACATTAAAAGGGTAGTTCTAGGACTGGTCCGCCCGGTGTCAGGATAATGTGACTGGGCGGGGTACCCTTGCCATGTGCCCGTGGCAGGGGCATTCCAGTGAGGCAGCACTATAACTTGTCTCAAGCGGTGCCGTCTGCAAATAACTGAATACTGTTGGTCAGACATAAAACCCAACTCGCTCACTCTTCTGTGCATGATATAATGCATTTTTTTCGTGCACAGAAATTCCGGGGTCTTCCCCTACCTGTAATTAGCTGGACATAGCGATATGACTGAAATACTGTTAAAAAAAAAGTGATGTAAAACCCCACTACAGACAAACTTATCTTATCTTGTGTCTGGCTTTCTGTACTATCTGATGTGATTGATAATAGGTTCACAATGTAATGATGATGTTGATGTTTTCATTGTCACTGAAAAAAGACAAAACAACAACGACATTTGCTTACGGCACCCTTGTCATGGTACATGTGTTACTATGATATTTACCGTTTAGTGATATACAGTTTGCTTTCCTCCAATCTTACAAATGGTAGCAACAAGGCCATATGGTGCTTTCAGTAAGTGTTATAGAATACCTAATCCCTTTACTCTATAGATATGCATTTGCAAATAGAGTAGACCCAGATCGGAAGGCTCCTTAGAGCCATCCAAACAGGGTCTGCTCTGGTTGCTAATTGAATTATATAAATTCAACAGTTTGTTACCAGAGCCCAAACTTTTCTTGTTCATGTGCCATTATGAATATTAACCCTTTACTCCATGAATATTCATGTAAGAAATGATCATGAATAATAATTAGATTAATTTTCGAAATGGCATTTTAATACATGATTTTTATTTTCAGAAAGTAGAAACTATAGAATCAGACCTATATTATTCCATAAGCAAACAGAATAGACCCTGATCAGATGACTCCTGTAGGAGCCACCTAATCTTGGTCTGCTTTGTTTGCAAAGGCTTAGATAAGGCGTATTTTTGGAGGAAAGGGTTGGTCTAATTAATATTGATCCATAGATTATTTCTATTATGATTTTTGTCATAGCTTATTTAAGACATGCCAACTATTTGTGTAATTACATTACATGTGAGTAAGTTATACATAGATCAGTGTCAAATCTGAAATGTTGAGATTTCCATGGTAGTCCAATAACCCTTTACTCAATATATACACCTTTGCAAACAGAGTAGACCCAGATCAGACTGCTCCTGTAGGACCTGTCTGATCAGAGTCTGCAGTGTTTATTTATGAAATGATATAGGTCTGATTCTACATTTTCTGCCATGATTAAAATTTTCTGATTTTCATTTTGATTTTCAGCTAAATGATATTCATGTATTCATTATGTCTTACATAAATATTCATAGAGTAAAGGGATAATTTATCATTTCCCTGTTCTATATTTAGTCCAATTTTCCATACCTACTGAATATTCATGGATAAAATAGTTAAAATGAAATGTGGAAGGTGCAACACTGTAGCCATTTTAGAAAGAAAAAACACAGACCTTTCAAATTTCATGAGCAAACAGAGCAGACCCTGATCAGACGGCTCCTATAAGAGCCATCTGATCTGGGTCTACTCTGTTTGCAAATGCGTGAACACACGTGTATATGAGGGAAAGGGTTAATGATTTATTCTTTTTTCCAGATAGTGTTGTACAGAGAAGAGGAGATTATGTCTAGTGAGTGTGAAATGTGTATACTACACGGACTTCTGTCAAAGATTCCAGAAGATTTACCGTATGAACGCTTAATTGTGAAAGCTGGTCAGTTGTTTTTACAATACTCGCCAGATAAACTAGCGCATGATGCCATTCTAAACTTCAAGAAACAACAAAGGTAAGAAGAATGGATCTTAACCCTTTACCTCATAAAGATGTCTTTATCACTTAATCTGCCTTGTGGGAATGCCGTAACAGAGTGCCGTAAATCCTGAAAATGCACTAGTGCATTTTTTATGCAAATTAGCAATCGTTAGCCAATGGTAGTGCTCATTTAAGCGTAAGCCAATCGTAGCGCTCCATGTGCATCGTCAGTTGTATTACTATGCTGTTTGTAAAAAATGGCAGACACAGCCATCAGCTATAGCATATTTCATTTTCTTTGGCATTTTTAAGGATTATGTGATAAAAAGAATCTTACATTCGTGTTCATTACAAATTCATTTCATGATGTAATGAACACTCATGTAAGATCCTCTATATATAAATAGAGTAGACCCAAATCATACATCTCCGATAGGAACTGTCTGATCAGGATCTGTTTTTGTTTGATTACGGAATAATCTAGAGAGATCAGATTCTACAGTTTCTGCCATGGCCAAATATGTCTGTGTTCATATGCCATTATGAAATTAATGTAAGTAATAGTCATGATATCATTATTTACAGAGCTACCCCAGCGGACTTCATATACATTTTTAGCTCACCTGAGCAAAGCTCAGGGTGAGCTTTTGGGAGACTTGAATGTCCGTCGTCCGTCGTCAGCAATTTGCTTGTGAACACTCTAGTGGTCACAATTGTAGTCCAATCTTCATGAAACTTGGTCAGAATGAATGTCTTGATAAAATCTCGGACGAGTTCGAAAGTGGGTCAAGTTGGGTTAAAAACTAGGTCACTAGGTCAAATAGTAGGAAAACCTTGTGAACCCTCTAGAGGTCACATTTTTAGCCCAATTTTCATGAAACTTGGTCAGAATGATTGTCTTGATAAAATCTCGGAGGAATTTGAAAAGTGGGTTACGTGGGATCAAAAATTAGGTCACTAGGTCAAACAGTATAAAAACCTTGTGAACACTCTAGTGGTCACAATTTTAGTCCAATCTTCATGAAACTTGGTCAGAATGAATGTCTTGATAAAATCTCGGACGAGTTCTAAAGTGGGTCAAGTGGGGTTAAAAATTAGGTCACTAGGTCAAACAGTAGAAAAACCTTGTGAACACTCTAGTGGTCACATTTTTTGTTCAATCTTCATGAAACTTAGTCATAATGATTGTCTTGATAAAATCTCAAACGAGTTTGAAAGTGGGTTATGTGGGGTTAAAAACTAGGTCACTAGGTCAAATAGTAGGAAAACCTTGTGAACACTCTAGAGGTCACATTTATAGCCAAATCTTCATGAAAATTGGTCAGAATGATTGTCCTAATAAAATCTTGGACAAGTTTGAAAGAGGTTATGTGAGGTCAAAAAGTAGGTCACTGTGTCATATCTTAGAAAAATCTAGTTTACACTCCAGTGGCCACATTTTTAGCCCAGTCTTCCTCAAACTTACTCAGAGTGTTTGTCTTGGTGATATCAAGGTTGAGCGTGATATGGGTTGGGTGGGAATAAAAAGTAGGTCACTAGGTCAAATCTTAGAAAAAATACTCTAGAGGGCACATTTTTAGCCCAATCTTCATTGGTCAGAATCATTGTCTTGATAAAATCAATATACTAAATCTTTGAAAATCTTCTTCTGCAGAACCGCTGCTCATGATCCACTATCAACATTGTTCAAATATTAACCCTAAGGTCAATATTGGCCCTACCCATGGGCTACCCAGCAAAAATCTTAAATCTATGGTAATCAGGTGAGCGATTAAGGGCCATCTTGGCCCTCTTGTTATAATTACGAAAGTTACAGTTTGTTTTAGCCATAACCTTATCATGTATATTGACAAAGTTATGTCCCTTTTAAAACAAGAGATACACACTTTTTTTCCAGTCTTATTAAAGCAAGAATACAGAATCGTCCACGGAACTTCAGAAAAGATATACAGAAGAATCGCTGGTCTTCCTTCTTCGTACAGGATGGGCGTTACCTGTACTTCAAACTAACATTCTGGACTATTACTGCAGTGTGTAGTGCGGCTGTGATAGCTTACTTCAAGCCTGCCAGTTGGGAGCTTGGCTGGTGGAGCTAGCAATGAATGTTTCCATGAAGGGATTGTGTGACCAGTGCAATAGTTAATTACAGTAAAACCTCTCTAATGCAACCACCTAAAACAGGTAAAAATTCTGGGTGCTAGATGCAGGTGGTAGCTTAATGCAGCACATAAGTAATGCAGAAAGCTCCTAGAGGAGCTTTCTGCATTACTTTTGTCCTGCATTAAGCAACCACCTGCTTATATAGACACTCATGTTTATTTATTAAGTGGTCGCATTAGAGGGGTTCTACTGTATTTGCATGCTAAGAAATGTCGTCTGCAAAATTTCTCATCTGTTGCATTTCTGAAAACTGGTTTTTCCTTCATTGCTCGTCAGAAATGTAATAAAAAAGGTGTCAACGAGTTCAAATACTGTTGAGACACTGAATTACTCTGTATTTTATCTGAATCCAAACTGTTGGTATAGGCTATCACAAAATTGCTGCTAGTGCAGGGAGTTCTCTCATTGGATAAACTTACTCACAGTTAACTCTTTCCCTGTTCTACGTTAATTACAAATTTCAGTAACTACTGAATATTCATGAAAAAAAAAACGGTTATAAAGAAATGTGGAAGGTGGAACATTGTAGTCATTTTAGAAAGCAAAGAAACAGATCTATCGAATTCAAATAGCAAACAAAGCAGACCCTGATCAGACGGCTCCTATAGGAGCCGTCTGATCTGGGTCTACTCTGTTTGCGAATGCGTGAAAACACATTTATATCATTGAGGGAAAGGGTTAACTTTCCTTCCTATAAACATGTTTTCATGTCTTCGCAAAAAGAACAGAACCAGGTCTGATTGGCGTCTGCTCTGTCTGTTTATGAAATTATAGATCTAAGTCTGAAGTTTCTACCAAAACGAACAATCAAATTTGTGTCACTAGTTGAATTTAATTTGTAGAAAGAAACGATAAGATAATATATATTTTTAGTTTTTGAAATGGAGTAGACAGCATGTTTTGCATATGACAATTACCCAGTGTGCCAAGAGTTCTTGACCTTGCCAGGCAGGATAATGTACAACTTTGAGATATTAAATGTTACTGCTGTCATAATCTATATTATGTCATAAGCAAACACAGCAGACCCTAATCAGATGGCTCCTATATGATATATAGGTATCCTATACATGTATCTTGATACTGTAGATATGGAAGTTGGTAAATTTCAAATATCTTATATACATGGAAACAATTTCTTTAGAAGTTCATGTATATTTATAATATATACTTGTATAATCAGATAATAACTTATGAAAAACATTAACCGGTATGTTGAGTTTTTGTTATTTTATTTGAAATGCAACATATAATTTGTGAGGTTTATATAAAAGTACCCAGAGTTTCAGATAACGGTGCATACCGTACTCAAGTACTAAAATTGTCATTTCTCCACCAAACCCTATGTTGTGACCACTCTTTAGAATCGTCTCTTTGAGACGATTCTAAAGAGTGGTCATAACATAGGGTTTCGTGGAGAAATAAAGAAGTTACACCTGAAAATATTTTGATTTGCACATCTTATCTGGAGCTCTGGGTACCATAATTAACCTAAAATCTTCAGCGAGATAAACTTCAGCAAGCTGTGTAAATACCACCCAGATTGCTCCAGAAGGTGAAGTTTGATCTTGGTCTATACTCTTTGCTACTCTGTTAGTTTTATTTAAAAGTGTCAAAACAGTGCCAAATTGACTTGTTCTGCTTAAATCCTGATGTTTAGGGGAGATTTGAAGTCCAAAATCTTTGGGGTAAATATGGTTATTACAAAAGTTACACATGAAGTCTAATTTATGTTTCTTTGAAATTCAGCAAAAACTATTTTGTTAACATTTTGGAAAAAAAGGAACAATTTGAAATTGATATCGGCACGAAGTTTTTACAGATACAGTAATATATAAGTTTACACATTCCCTCCTACTGACGCCTTATTGCGCCTATGCAAAGGTCACTTCTTGAAACCATTGTGATAAATAGAGCATTTGCTCCTATGGAGCAAATGCTCTATTTATCACAATGGTTTCAAAACTACATAGTTCTAAAATTCTCCTTTTCTATAGTTAATTCTCATTTTCGGTAGATTAATTCAAAGAGGTTGGGTCTAAAAATAGTCAAGGAAAGAATGAGTTAAGGGCAGGTAATGACAACAGAAATCCCTTCATGGAAGTTACATGAAACATGGATAAGATGTGTGTAAATTAGTACATTTTCAAGCATAACTCCTTTATTTCTCCATCAAACCCTATGTTGTTACCACTCTTTAGAATCGTCTCAAAGAGACGCTACTAAAGAGTGGTCACAACATAGGGTTTTGGTGGAGAAATAAAGACTTCAGTATTTGAAAATGCATCTTATTCTATGGCTTTGTTATTGTTTACTGTAAAACCTCTCTATAATGGCCACTAAATCGTGTTAATTAGTTAGTATCTATGGCAGGTGACTGCTTCAAGTAAGGTGAAAGTAAAACAGAACGCTCCTACAGGAGCGTTCTGTTTTACTTTCATCTTAATTTAAGCAGCCACCTGCATGTAACTTAAAATAATTGATGTAATTTAGTGGCCGTCATAGCTAGGTTTTACTGTATTTCTTATATATTGATATTTATATTGAAGTTACTGGTTTGTTGGATGATGTGTAAATTTTCAGTTCTCAATACCTTGGGTTTGCTTATTTTATTCTCCTTCCAGAAATTTAGGCTTTCTCACAATTCCTAGCTTTGTGTCATATACATTGTACATATGTATTGTGATTGATGGGAACAATGTTTAAGATTCAAAGGGTATTTGAATTTAACCAAAAACGTTCATAGTCCTAAGGTACCTGCAGGCTTTCCAAATACAGAACCTCTTTAAACTGACTGCTTATCCCGTTCCTTTATATAAACACCTTTTCACGCCTATGTCAACAGAGTAGACCCAGGTCAGATGGTTCCTTTAATAGCCGTTCTGACCAGGGTCTGCTCTGTTTGCTGATGAAATTATAATAGATCTGACTATACCCTGTAGTTTTTACCAATACCAAACAAGCATATGTACATATGCCATTTATAATAATTCAACTAATAAATACTCTTGTATCCATGCTTATAAAAACTTTTTAGTTGAGTCTGAGTTCGTTCTCAAATTTTTGATTGGTCAGATTTGAGCCTTTGGCTTGAGAACAAACTCGTACTCAACTAAAAAGCTTTATAAGCATGGACCATGATGACATTTATTACGCCAATATTCAATATGAGGGAAAGTGTTAATGAGGTATTTCCTGTAATGTAGAATCATACCCGCTGACTTAATAGAAACTTAACATCTTATAAGAATCAACAATGCATGTTAACCCTTTACTACATGAATATTCATGTAAGAAATAATGACACCATGGTCATTAATTAGATTAATTTTTGTAATAACACACGAGCACATGTATATTTGGCCATGACAGAAACTGTAGAATGATGTCTTTATTATTTCATAAGCAAACAGAGCAGACCCTGATCAGAAGGCTCTTACAGGAGCTGTCTGGTCTGGGTTTACTCTGTTTTCAAAGATGTAGAAAGACATATTTATGGAGTAAAGGGTTAAGTCAGATAAGTATTACAGTGGATTAAATTCTACACCTTGATTAGATGCAGTGGTCCAACCCAGTAACTGATCTAGGTCTGCACTGTATACAGTGGTCTGAACATCCATTTCCTGCTGCTCTTATATTCATTTTAGAGTCTTGTAGAGAACATGTACTATGATGGATATACAGTAAAACTTCTTAATAATGGCCACTAAATTACATAAAGTATTTTGTTTTAAAGGTAGGTGACTGCTTAAAGCAAGGTTAAAGTAAAACAAAACCATTCTGTTTTACTTTCACCTTGCTTTAAGCAGCCACCTGCCAAATTACCTCCTGCTCATTAAGGGATGTTGCAATTTTAAGACCAACATTTGCTCACTCATTATAATCAGATTAGAGCTATCATACACCTTTATTCCATAGATGCGCCATTAACCCTTTTCTCCATGAATACGCCTTTCTATGCCTCTGTAAAAGTCACTTATAAAAATATTGTGATAAATAGAGCATTTGCTCCTAAGGAGCAAATGCTCTATTTATCACAATGGTTTCAAAACTACTAAATTCTAAAGTTTTCCTTTTCTCTAGTTAATGCTCCTTTTTGGTAGATTTATTCAGAGGTTGGGTCTAAAAATAGCCTATTAGGGAAAGGGTTAAATGCCTTTGCAAACTGAGTCGACCTATATCTGATGGCGCTTGTAGGAGCCATCTGATCAGAATCTGCTCTGTTGTCTTGAGGAATGATAAAAATCTGATTCCAGAATTTTTGCAACAACTAAAAAATCATGTTTTCTTGTGTCATTATAAAATTTCAGTTTATAAGAATTTGTTATGTTATCGTTTCTTACATGAATATTCATGGCGTAAGGGTTTAGATCAGCTTCAGTCTTAGTTTTACATACATGTAGTTATAACTCTTCATGTTCTAATTCTTAGGACAATATTTTTTTAACCCTTTCTTTCATACCACACCTTTTCAAACAGAGTAGACCCAAATCAGACGGCTCCTATAATAGCCATCTGATCAGGTTCTGCTCTATTTACTTATCAAATTATAATTGATCTAACTATAGTTTCTACCAATAAAAAATGTCCTGTTTATATTTTCCATTTTAAAAAATCAATCAATAAAATTAATATTCATGATGTCATTATTTCTTACATGAATATGCAATAGGGAAATGGTTAAATATTGATACTGAAAATGATAAATATACTTTAAAATACCCCATAATGTAATAAATGTTAGAAGCTATGTTGTTTATGCAAGAAGAGCAATCCGTACCCTGATCAGATGACATTTTCTTTGCAGAGAGATCTGGATCTCTACAGGTTGCACTCTGTACAGCATAATATAGAATTTACATAATTTGATCTTAACCCTTTCCCTGTTCTATGTTTGTTACAAATTCAATACCTACTGAATATTCATGGACAAAATAGTTACAATGAATATAGAAGGTGGAACATTGTAGCTATTTTAGAAACTAAAGAAACAGATCTATCAAATTCCATTAGCAAACAGAGCAGACCCTGATCAGACGGCTCCTATAGGAGCCGTCTGATCTGGGTCTACTCTGTTTGCAGATGCTTGAAAAAAACGTTTATATGAGGGAAAGGGTTAAGCATGCAAAAGACAAATTTATGATTACCTTTGCAAACAGTTTTGATCCAGATAGGAAGCTAAGTAACTCTGTGGCCTATCAGGATCCAAGCTGTATGACACATGGTTTGTATAATTCACTCAACATGCTAAAGGATAATCCAATAATGGTTTAGCAATGCCCAGGTCTGTAGCTTAGAAATGTCAAGGTCACACAATGGAGGCAATGACCTGCCTTTTGGATTGTTAATTTTGTCATTTGCATTTCTAGCTGTCTTGTTGAACTTTAACCCTTTACCTGGTAGAGTCAATTTTTACAAATTTGTAAAACAGAATGGACACCCAGATCAAACATTTTCTGCAGGAGCTCTCTGATCAGGGTCTAATATGTTTGCTTATGAAATGATATAGATCTGATTCTACAGTTTCTATCATGATAAAAATTCTCTTGTTCATTAGCCCTTTCTCTGTTTCACATTTATTCAAGATTCATTGTCAGAATCAATAAAAATGGAACAGGGAATTCAAAGAGAGAATTTTTTTTCACCATGGTGAAATTCCATAAGCAAACAGAGCAGACCCTGATCAGAAATCTTCAGAAACTGTCTGATATGGGTCTACTCTGTTTGTATAAGGTGTGAAAATGTGTTTCTATGATGTAAAGAGTTAGTGCCTCTACAAAAAAATCAGCTAATTGATATTCATATACAGTAAAAACCCTCTAATACTGTAGTCATTATTTCTCACAAAAAGTGTTCATTTTCTTTTTTGCCGAAGTCTGTCAGTGTATTTGTCTTAACTATAGTACATGTATTTCCAAGTCATATCCAGCCTAAAGAATCAATATCATTTGACATAATGTGTTAAAATTTAAAGTTTGATAGAGATAGAAATCAATTCAAGTTATTGTTCTGAAGTAAATGCTAAGAATGGTAACTCTTGAATATAATATTGAAGAGATTAAGTCATGGCGAGCTGATTATCTCCCTTAGGTTAATCTAACCTTGAAGCTGAAATAAAATCCTTTGAAAAGAGTCAACTTTAACTTCGATATCTATTATTTTGTTTTGTTTTCTATTTGCTGATTAAAGTTGCCTTCTATATCTTTACCTGCTTTGTTTCTTTTCAACCATACAATTTACAGCTTGAAATAATTCTGATCTTCTGTTAGGATTTAGAGTTGGTTTGCATCCAATTTGAAACAAAACTGAAGTTAAAGATTATCAAGAATTTACTCGTAGAGTATTAAAAAGATGACACAGTAGAACCCCTTTAAACTGGAATTTTAGTACATGTACTGAAAAATTAGATCTTCTTAGGCAGAACTGGTGGTTACTTAACCCTTTACTCCATGAATATTCATGTAAGAAATAATGACATCATAAATATTAATTAGATTAATTGTTATAATAGTTCATGAACACAGGAATTTAGGCCATGACAAAAGCTGAAGAACCACATCCATATCATGCATATCGTAAACAAACAGAGCAGACTCTGATCAGACAGCTCCTACAGAAGTAGTCTGATTTTGAGTCTACTGTGTTTGTAAAGATTATGGCGTAAAGGGTTAATGCAGGATGAAAATTACGTAACTTTCAGTTTGACATTCACCCTGCATTAACTCTTTCCCTCGTATATACGTGTTTTCACACATTTGCAAACAGTATACCCAGATCAGACGGCTCCTGTAGGAGCCGTCTGATCAGGGTCTACTCTGTTTGCTAATGGAATTCGATAGATCTGTTTCTTTACTTTCTAAAATGGTTACAATGTTTCACCACCCATAACTATTTTGTCCATGAATATTCAGTAGGTGTTGCAATTTGGAATAAACATAGAACTGGGAAAGGCTTAAACAGTCCCATGTCTGACAGACTGGCATTGGTACTAATTTTGATGGATTTTTCTGTACCGACTCCTTTAATCTCTTACCTCATGAATATTTAGTAAAAAAATAATGACATCATGAACATTAATTAGATTCTTGGCATGAATTTTTGACAATGGCATAAACTGTAGAAGTCAGATCTACATGTATATAATTTTATTATCAAACAGAGCAGACACTACTCAGACAGCTTCTGCAGGGGACTGTTTGATCTTGGTCTACTCTGTTGCAAAATATTTTATATGAGAGAAAGGGTTAACCCTTTCCTCTATAAATACAACTTTCTACACCTCTGTAAAGGTCACTTCTTGAAACCATTGTGATAAATAGAGAATTTGCTCCATAGGAGCAAATGCTCTATTTGTCACAATGGTTTCAAAACTACACAATTCTCCAATTTTCTTTTTCTCTATTAAATGCTCCTTTTCAATAGATTTATTCAAAGAGGCTTGGTCTAAAAGTAGCCTATAAGGGCATGGGTTAAGGTGTCACTGAAGAGTTATTACTGGAGATGTTGGTTAATAGCCATACTCTTAGACTCCATTACATGTATATTGGTTAAAAGCCACACTCTTAGAATCCATTACATGTACAAATGTATATAGGCTAATAGCCACACTCTTAGATTCCATTACATGTACATGTATGTAGGCTAATAGCCACACTCGGAGACTCCATTACATGTATATAGGCTAATAGCCACACTCGGAGACTGCATTACATGTATATAGGCTAATAGCCACACTCGGAGACTGCATTACATGTATATAGGCTAATAGCCACACTCGGAGACTGCATTACATGTATATAGGCTAATAGCCACACTCGGAGACTGCATTACATGTACATGTATATAGGCTAATAGCCACACTCAGAGACTGCATTACATGTATATAGGCTAATAGCCACACTCGGAGACTGCATTACATGTATATAGGCTAATAGCCACACTCAGAGACTGCATTACATGTATATAGGCTAATAGCCACACTCGGAGACTACATTACATGTATATAGGCTAATAGCCACACTCGGAGACTGCATTACATGTATATAGGCTAATAGCCACACTCGGAGACTGCATTACATGTATATAGGCTAATAGCCACACTCGGAGACTGCATTACATGTATATAGGTTAATAGTCACACTCTTAGACTCCATTAATTATCAACATTGGTTAATTCAAATTTTATATTTTAACTTTTAATTAAGGTGATGTATTCCCATTGAAGTCAGTAGAGAACTTGTAACATATATTATGCAAACTGCAGATCTTGATCACACAGCTCCTGTTGGAAATGTCTGATCTGGATCAACTCTGTTTGCCAAATGTGTAAATATATGCTCTGTCAAGTAAATGGGTTAACTCTTTACCTTGTAGAGACACCGTTTGGTGCAAACAGAGAAGACCTAGACCAGATGGATCCTGTAGGAACTTGCTGATCTGAATCTATTTACTATGAAAATACAGTAAAAGCTAATGCGACCACACCTAAAAAAGGTATATTTCTGGGTGCCAGATGCAGGTGGTAGCTTAATGCAGGACAAGTAATGCAGAAAGCTCCCAGAGGAGCTTTCTGCATTACTTTTGTCCTGCATTAAGCAACCACCTGCTCATAAAGACACCCATGTTTATTCATTAAGTGGTCACATTAGAGGGGTTCTGCTGTATATACATCTGATTCTACAGTTTCTGCCATGGTCAAACTTTCCTGTGATCATAAGCCTTTGTAAAAATTTATCTTATATTCATGATGTCATTGTTTCTTACATGAGTATTCATAATCTAAAGGTGAAAGGTTAACCCTTTCCTCCATAAATGCGCCTTTTTATGCCTCTGTAAAAAACACCTGTTGAAACCATTGTGGTAAATAGAGCATTTGCTCCGGTAGGAGCAAATGCTCTATTTATCACAATGGTTTCAAACTTCAAAATTCTAAAATGTTCCTTTTCTCTTGTTAATGCTCCTTTTTGGTAGATTTTTTTCAAAGAGGTTGGATCTAAAAATAGCCTATGTGGGAAAGGGTTAAGCAACCACCAGATGATTTATCATAGGAATATTGTATGAACATTCATTAGGTGATGGGTTAAAACAAGTTCTCTGTTGTATGTTCAAGGGTTGACAGTTATGTAATTAGTTTACACAGTATTTGTATTCTAGTCATTGTCAGTATTTAAGTACAATGTAAATCCAATATTTACGCAGATATGAATGATCTTATCACTCTTATACTGTGAATGGGACAAATGTTTGGAGCATTGTTAATTCTTTGCATGTAATTGTAGTCTGCTTAAATTGTAGTTTGCTACAAATTCTTACAATACCCTTCAAAACTATAGACTGTCAATTGGTTTGGATCCTAGTGAGATGCTAGGCATTTTTGTATCTGCTCTGGATACAAACCGTTATCATAGGTTATCATAAATTCCCTGCTAGCATGCAAAGATCACAAATTACCTGCTAGTATTCAAAGAGCACAAATTCCCTGCTAGCATGCAAAAAGCTCAAATTCCCTGCTAGCATGCAAAAAGTTCAAATTCCCTGCTAGCATGCAAAGAGCACAAACTCCCTGCTAGCATGCAATAAGCTCAAATTCCCTGCTAGCATGCAAAAAAAACTCAAATTCCCTGCTAGCATGCAAAGAGCACAAACTCACTGCTAGCATGCAATAAGCTCAAATTCCCTGCTAGCATGCAAATAGTTGACTCTTATCCAGCCTATAAGTTGTTATTTGCTCTTTCTTTTGTTGTTACAATTAAAGTTTTATCTGATTTGCTCAATTTCTTTACCAAAAAATAGATGTTAAAAAGTTTTATCAAGATCAGAAATCGAGTTACAGGACTGTTCTCAAATACCAGTTAGTATTTGCAATAAATGACCAATTGTGTGTTTGATGCCAATTACATTTGCAAATTTGGAAATTCTCTGAAGAAAGAGGTTGTTGCATTGCAAAATGTTAAGGTCCTGTCTATGATGATCAGTTTTACTCTGTATGGAACAAATTACTACAGATTCTGATGAATATCAAACAGTGCAGATTCTAACTAGAAGACAATGCAGCTTGTGTGGGTCAGCACTGTTTACAATGCAATAAGGCCGTTTCCTCAGAATAATTGTTGAACATTGCATTCATAGATGAACAGCAAGATATTATGATATACAATGTAATGAGTGATTAGACAGGATATAGCCTTTGATTAAAACAAGGAAGATATTGTTATCATTTACATCTATTTGGCATTGCTGAACATTCATGTAATATCATTGTGACCTATGAAATAGTCTATATCAGACTGTTTTGCTTGAGTTACAGTAGTACCTGTCTCAAGCGACCATTGATTTAGGAGCTTTCTGCATTACTTTTGACCTGCATTAAGCTACCATCTGTCTTATAAGTCCATAATTATATCTCTTTTGGGGTCACTTAAGACAGGTGCGACTGTACTTACATGTTCTCCTCGTTGTTTTGCCTTAACTGTAAGTTGTATACAGTTAAACCTCTCTAAAATGAATGATATATGACTTTAAAATTGGCTGGTTGCTTAACCCTTTCCTCCATAAATACGCCTTTCTACACCTCTGTAGTAGTCACTTTTTAGAAACCATTGTGATAAATAGAGCATTTGCTCCTTAGGAGCAAATGCTTTATTTATCACAATACAAACATGTAGTTTCAAAACTACAAAATTCTAAACTTTTCCTTTTCTCTAGTTAATGCACTTTTTCGGTAGATTTATTAGAAACCTTTGTGATAAATAGAGCATTTGCTCCTTTGGAGCAAATGCTCTATTTATCACAATAGTTTCAAAACTACAAAATTCTAATTTTTTCCTTTTCTCTAGTTAATGCTCATTTTCGGTAGATTTATTCAAAGAGGTTGGATCTAAAAAATAGCCTATGACGGAATGGGTTAATACATGATGAAAGTAATGCACAAAGCTTTTTGCATTAATCTACCATCTGCTATGAAAGATTCAGAATTCGGCCTCCTTTGGGCATTGCTTTAGAGAAAGTTTCCCGTATTTTAGTCAATAAATCTAACTACATGTATCAAGCGTTATGTTTGCATTCTGCATTTTGTCAACTTGTGTACTTGAACTACATCATCCAAGAAATGCATCTTTGGATTTAATGATTAGGAAGATAGTTTACCCTTTATCTTATAAATATTCATCTAAGAAATGGTGACTTTGAATACTAAATAGCTGATTTGTTTTTGTAATAAAGAGATGACCGTGGTAGAAACTGTGGAATCAGATCTATATTATTCCAAACAGAGCTGACCCTAATCAAATAGCTACTACTGGAGCCATCTACATTGGGTCTTCTCTACTTGCGAACGCCTTAAAAAATGAATCTATGCGGTAAAGGTTAAAAACTTTAACCCTTTACCTCATGAATATTTATGTAAGAAATAATTACATAATGAATATTAATTAGCTGAATTGTTATAATGAACACAGGAAGTATTGGACTTAGCAGAGACTGTAGAATCATATCTATATTACAAGTAAACAGAGCAGATCCTGATCAGACGACTCCTACAGGAGCCATCTGATCTGGGTCTTCTCTATTTGCAAATGCCTTCAACCCATTCCCGCATAGGCTATTTTTAGATCCAACCTCTTTGAATAAATCTACCGAAAAGAAGCATTTACTAAAGAAAAGAAAACATTTAGAACTACTGTGTAGTTTTGAAACTATTGTGATATATAAAGCATTTGCTCCTATGGAGCAAATACTCTATTTATCACAATGATTTCACAAAGTGGCTTTTACAGAGGTATCCAAAGGAGTCAATATGAGAGAAAGGGTTAAACAGTATTTATGAGGTAAACAGTTAGATAAGCTAAGTACCGGTAGTGTGGACTATGATCAGACACTGCATGGAAGACATCACTCAGAAGGCATATTTGATGAAAGAGTTTTGCTTGTATGACAGTTTTTATGCCCCCAAAGGCGGGCATATAGTAATCGCATTGTCTGTCCTTCCTTCCGTCCGTCTGTCCTTCCATCCCTACCAAATTCTTGTCCGGTCTGTAACTTCTTCATCTATCACTGGATTTCAATATAACTTGCCACAAATGTTCACCAGACAGAGACGATGTGTCACGTTAACTCCCTGGTCCATGGGTCAAAGGTCGAGGTCACAGGGTACAATTTTTGGGGGCATTTGTCACGTGACTGTGACATCTCTTGTTGAATTGTTATTTATAGTATTGTGGTTTAATTCTACAAACTTTTCTCCATTGTTTTTTAAGCTATGAAAGTTGCATCACTGATGTATAAGTGTAACATTTTTGTAAGTAACAGTTTGGAAGGATGTTCATAATTGTACAGGGCTTTTAATGAATGTTTTGTCTCTATTTGTGTACATTTTACCCTTAAATGCAGGAAACAAGTGTACTGGCATTTGCAAATATTGTAGACCCAGGTCAAATGGCTCTTGGAGGAGGGTCTGCACTGTTTGTCATTCAAAATCCTCGAGCAAAGTTAAGCCTGATCTCTTGCTAACCCTTTCCTCCATAAATACACCTTTCTACGCCTCTGTAATAGTCACTTCTTGAAACCATTGTGATAAATAGAGCATTTGCTCCACAGGAGCAAATGCTCTATTTACCACAACGGTTTTGAAACAACACAATTCTAAAAAATTTCCTTTTCTCTAGTTAATGCTCCTTTTTGGTAGATTCATTTCAAAGAGGTAGGGTCTAAAAATAGCCTATGAGGGAAAGGGTTAAACAGTGATTGGCCATTCCACTTTGAATATTCAGCATTCAAAGGGTTAAATGTTATTTTTTTTCAAACTTAAAGTGGGATATAATGCGTCATTTGACTTTTTTTTCCCATAAGGATAATATTTTCATAACAAATGCCTAGAACATTTTATTTCCTAGAGATGAGATCTCATCTCATATAACCCTTTACTCCATGAATATTAATGTAAGAAATAATGACACAGTGAATGTTAATTGGATTAATTGTTATAGTAGCACATGGACACAGGAAGTGTTGACCATGCCAGAAACTGTAGAATTATATCTATATTAGTTCATAAGCAAACAGAGCAGAACCTGATCAGATGGTCTGTTGTAGGAGCCATCTGATCCAGGGTCTAATCCGTTTGCAAAGGCATAGAAAGGCGTATTTATGGAGTAAAGGGATAAATGATTATGCTTCATTGATTACAGCTATATATATATAGTAAAACCTCTCTGTAACAGTCACTTAATTACATGAAGTATTTTGTGTTAAAGGCTGGTGGTTGCTTAAAGCAAGATGAAAGTAAAACAGAACGCTCCTATAGGAGCGTTCTGTTTTACTTTCACCTTGCTTTAAGCGGCCACCTGCCCTAATATACCAACTAATTAACACAATTTAGTGGCCGTTATAGAGAGGTTTTACTGTAATTCAGAAGCCATTATACATAACTATATTATTCATGTAAGAAATAATGTATATATGAATATTAATTAACTTAATACTCACAATGGTACAGTATATGAACAAGAAAAAATGTAAACACTATAGAACCAGATCTATAGGCAAACAGAGCAGATCCTACAGGAGCCATCTGACTTAGGTCTACACTATTTGCAAAAGCGTTAAAACTTAAAAGGCATTTTTACGGAGTAAACGGTTTTACTTTAAAGTACAGTAAAACCTCTCTATAACGACCACTAAATTACACCAAGTATTTTGTGTTAAAGGCAAGTGGCTGCTTAAAGCAAGGTGAAAGTATAACAGAACGCCACCTGCTCTAAATACCAACTAATTAACGCAATTTAGGGGTCATTATAGAGAGGTTTTACTGTATTACATGCATTGTCAGTGACATTTTGAGCATTTATGAAAGGTTTCATTCAAATCCATAGCATTAGTAAAACTTTTCTCTTTGTTGTTACATGGAGGTGGTGGTCTGATTGAAAACAATCATTTGTTTTGATGTTAACTCTTTACTCCATCGATGTTCATGTAAGAAATATGGAGAAATCTTGTACAGCAGATCTTCCCAGAAGCAGCCCCTGTTGAAAAGTCTACAGTAAACCCTCTCTATACTAACAACTAAATTGTGTTAATTGGTTGGTATTTAGGGCGTTGGATGCTTAAAGCAAGGTGAAACAAAGGAGCGTTTTGTTTTACTTTCACCTTGCTTTAAGCAGCCACCTGCCTTTAACACAAAGTATTGGATGTAATTTAGTGGCCGTTATAGAGAGGTTTTACTGTAGTTGCCTGTCTTCTTAACCCTTTACCTCATGAATATTCATGTAAGAAATAATGACATCATGAAAATGAAAAGGCATATGAACACAGAATGTTTCGGTTCTGGCCAAAACTGTAGAATTAAATCTATATTTCATAAGCTAACTGAGCAGAGCCTGATCAGACGACACCTACAGGAGCCATCTAATCTGCGTCTATGCTGTTTGCAAAGGCATGAAAAAACATTTATAGGAAGGAAAGGGTTAAGTCTTGGCATTGGCATTTCCTTAACTCATTCTCTCCTACTGACGCCTTATTGCACCTCTGTAAAAGTCACTTCTTGAAACCATTGTGATAAATAGAGTATTTGCTCCATAGGAGCAAATGCTCTATTTATCAGAATGGTAACTTATGTTTTCAATACTACCCAATTCTAAAATGTTCCTTTTCTCTAGTAAATTCTCCTTTTCGGTAGATTTATTCAAAGAGGTAGGATCTAAAAATAGTCTAGGAGAGAATGAGTTGAACTACCCTAGATATTTGGCCACACATACTTAGGCAAATAGTGTAGACCAGATCAAATTGCCTCTGAAGGAGTGGTTTGCTCATGGTTTACTCTATTTGTTGCTCCATTAGTTTCATTTAACTCTTTACCTAATGAATATTCATGTAAGAATTTATGAAATTGTAACTCTATAAATATTAATTAAGTGAACTTTTATAATTGTATAATTATGAGCATAGGATTTTTTTTTTGCCGGGACAGAAACTGTAGAATCAGATGTATAGTATTCCATAAACAAACAGAGCGCGCCCTGATCAAACAGAGCAGACTAATACAGGAGCTGTATGATCTGGGTCTACTCTTTTTATGCAAATGCATAAAAAATGTATGTTTATCACTAAATTATCAGGTAAAATGATATAGGAATCAGAATGGTTCTGAATTGATTTTTTTCAGCTGTACAAGTGGAGAAGAAAGAGTGGGTGTTCTATGATTTGGGGTACATACAGAGTGTCGTCCATTTACAAGCAAGGATTTCTTATCATTACTTTTCAGTATCCATCATGATACAGTAGAACCCCTCTAATGCGACCACCAAATGAATAAACATGGGTGTCTTTATAAGCAGGTGGTTTGCTTAATGCAGGACAAAAGTAATGCAGAAAGCTCCTCTAGGAGCTTTCTGCATTACTTTTGTCCTGCACGAAGCCACCACCTGCCTCTACCACCTAGAATTATACCTCTTTTAGATGGTCGCATTAGAGGGGTTTTACTGTATTGTGAAAGGTTTAGATATTGATGAGATGCCAAGTAATGCAGTGCCTCATCAGGATCTAAACTATATGTACATATTAACCATGAATTCACTACAGTAGAACCTGTCTTAACCCATGACCTCATAGGCTATTTTTGGATAAATCTTTGAATAAATCTACCGAAAAGGAGCATTAACTAGAGAAAAGGAAAATTTTTAAATTTTGTCGTTTGAAACCATTGTGATAAATAGAGCATTTGCTCCTATAGGAGCAAATGCTTTATTTATCACAATGGTTTCACAAAGTGACTTAATTCTACAGAGTCATCAAAAGTCGTCAATATGAGGGAATGGGTTAAGCTGCCATTCATTTATTGAATATAGGAGTCTTAAAAAGCAGGTGGTAGCTTAATGCAGGGCAAAAGTAATGCAGAGCACTCCTATAGAAGCTTTCTGCATTACTTTTGACCTGCATTAAGCTACCACCTGCCTTACAGAGCCATAATTAGACCTCTTTTTTTGAAGGCTGCTTAGGAAAGGTTCTGCTGTAGTAGCATAATACCGTAAAACCTCTCTATAACGGCCACTAAATTGTGTTTATTAGTTGGTATTTACGGTATGTCACTATGAATTATAAATTCATAGTCTATTAACCTCTGACTGTATTTTCATCTACCATTTCTTGTTTCCTATGATTATTAAAAAGCTTTGTTATCATATTCTGTTTTTGTTTTTTTCTTTGTATCTTCGACAAAGTAACTAGATTTGTTTGACATGACTTGTCAAAGGAAAAGCGATGTTTGAAGAGACAGTCCACTCTTGCTATTCTCTCTCTAGTTATACCCCAACAAAGAAACTTTTGAGGGTATATAGGAGTTATCTTGTCAGTTGGTCTGTTTATTAGTTGATTTGTCTGCTGCTACTGGAATGGTTAGATATATGGCACCAATTACTTCTACATATGTCATGGGATTGCAGTGAAATTTGGTATGCTTGATTGCCATGAGATGTAGTTGTGTATGACAAAATATTTGTTTGTCTCTCTTCATAGGCTTTTTAGAATTTGTTCCGTGTACAGATGAACCTCTGGGATCTTCCTCCGCCTGTAATTTGCTGGACGTCGTGATATGACTGAAATACTGTTAAAGTGATGTAAAACCCGATAAAAGCCAAACCAAATTCACCTCTTTCTTAACCCTTTCCTTCATAGGCTATTTCTAGACACAACCTCTTTGAATCAATCTACCGAAAAGGAGCATTTACTAGAGAAAAGGAAAAGTTTAGAATTGTGTAGTTTTGAAATCCTTGTGATAAATAGAGCATTTGCTCCTATAGGAGCAAATGCTCTATTTATCACAGTGGTTTCATAAAGTGGCTTTTACAGAGGCGTAGAAATGCGTATTTATGGAGGAAAGGGTTAAGCTGCTATTCATTTATTGAACACAGGAATTTTGGCCATAAAATCAGATCTATATTATTTCAAAAGCAAACAGAGCAGATCCTGAACAGATGGTTCCTACAGGAGCCGTCTGATCTTGGTCTGCTCAAACTAGAATCATGTATATAATATTCCATAAGCAAACTGCAGAACCTGGTCATTGAGCTCCTCAGTAAGAGCTCTCTGATCAGGTGACGGTGAATATTCATATTTCAGTGTAATTTAGCTCAAATTACCACTATCCTAAGCTACTAGCTCAAAGGTCAAGGTCACATAGGAGGCATTCTTGTCCAATAGACAAATTTCAAGCTAACCTTGTTTTGTTTTACCTCCACAATATTTTTGCCATGAATTATTCAAGTGCCATTCCATGCTAGCGTTGACTTTGTACCAGTTCAATAAACAAGTGTAGCAGGGTTTACCACTGTTTCCAAAGCTTGTTGCTTCCAGTTATTAATTATGAATAAATGCCTGGAAACTAAAGGTATGCATCAATGGAGTTGTCATTGTGGTCACAAATTGTCAGTGTGAACCCTTAGCCTTCTGTGAAAATCATCCACTGAAACTCTTGTCTGTCTCCTTGGCCAAGTGGTTGTATATAACAGTCTACAACAGACAATTGCTTAGCCGCCTCACAGCTGTAGTTCAAATCCCAGGGGGTATTTGGATATTTTGTCTAAGGAAGCCTTCGAAGTTGCTTGCAGTATGTCATTCGTTCTACCCAGGTGTTCTGTGCACGTAACAAATGCAAAATATTCAATTCATGGAAAAGCATCTGGGGTCTTCCTTTGCTTGTAACATGATATGACTGAAATACTGTTAGAGCAATGTAAAACCCCAATACAAACAAACAAACATATCTGTTGTATGTGTCAATGCTGGCTTGCGGTAGGTTTGTGGTGCTACCTGGATCTTCTGTGCATGAAACAATGCAATTTGTTCCGTGGACAGAAGAACCATGTCCGGTATTCCTCCACATGAAATTAACTGGATGTCGTCGTCGTGATATGACTAAAATACTGTTAACCCATTACCTCATAGGCTATTTTTAGACCCAACCGTTTTGAACAAACCTACCGAAAAGGATCCTTAACTACAGAAAAGGTATATTTTAAAATTGTATAGTTCTAAAACCATTGTGATAAATAGAGAATTTGCTCCACAGGAGCAAATGCTCTATCACAATGGTTTCAAAAAGTGATTTTTATTTATTTATTTTATTTTTATTAATGATAAGAGTCCACCCAGCATGCAAGGCTTAATTTTTCAATGGCAAATGGTGCAGGCTCTGATTAGAGGGCTCGTCAAACAGCTCTCTGATCTGGATCTACACCGTTTGCAAATGCCAGTACACTACCTCCCTGCTTTCAAAGAGTTAACCCTCATATAAATGCTTTTTCACGTGTTTGCTAATGGAATTTAATAGGTCTGTTTCTTTACTTTTTTAATTGGCTTTAATGTTTGATCTTCCATACTTCATTATACATAACTATTTTGTCCATGAATATTCAAGGTGTTGAAATTTGGAATAAACATAAAACAGGAAAAGATACTTTAGTTTTGTCAATATTGTTCAAATTTATCAACACAAAGTGACTGGTATGCAAATATTGCTGTTTGCATCATGTCTTGAAAAGGGTGTTTTTTTAGCTCGTCTGTTTCGCAGAAAAGTCGAGCTATTGTGATCACTGGGTCGTAGGTATTGTCATTGATGTATGAAAAGTATAAGAGGTATCAACATGAAACTTCATAGGTTAGTAGATCTCATTGAGGGGAAGGCCCCTACATAAGAACCATAACTCTTAATTTCAAAATTTTGAAGTTACAGCCCTTTATTTTTTTTAAAAAAAAATTAATTTAGCTGGACAAGCACCAAATTAGACGAGCATTGGCGCTGCACTTGGCTCTTGTTTCTTGTGGAAATTGATCAGTGTGACATGATCAGAGTGACAATCAGTTTTTGGTCCCGATGAGTAATCTGGTTAGGTACATTCAAAATGCTGCTGAGCAAAAAGGACATCAACAGAACATACTATCCTCACCTATTCTCATGTAACATTATCCACCATTTGTTTAACCCTTTCCCTCATATAAACGTGTTTTCACGCATCTGCAAACAGAGTAGACCCAGATCAGATGGCTCCTAGAGGAGCCGTCTGATCAGGGTCTACTCTGTTTGCTAATATAATTTCAAAGAGCTGTGTCTTTACTTTCTAAAATGGCTACAGTGTTCCGTGTTCCATATTTCAATATAACCTTTTTGTCCATGAATATATTCAGTAGGTATTGAAATTTTTAATAAACACAGAACAGGGAAAGGGTTAAAAAAAAACTTTCCCTGTTAAATATTCATGTAACAAATAATGACAATGATAATGAATATTAACATTCCAAATCATTTTACAGCAATTTTTGACTGTGGCAGAAAGTGTAGAATGAGATCTATATAATATCATAAGCAAACAGAGCAGACCATGGACAGACGGCTCCTACAGGAGTGAAAAGGCATTTATATGAAGGAAAGGCTTTTTTATGTAACCTGAGCCATCTGATCTGGGTCGACTCTGTTTGAAAATGCATGAAACACGTATATATGAAGGAAAGGGTTGAATACGTAACCTACGCATCTAACACTTTGGAGCGAGTGAGTTTGGTTTTACGGCACTGCGACACTGAATAGGTCATATAGCGCCAATGAATGATGAGATGACATGATGATGAGGGATGATTTCAGGAAGATTATTTCGGCTAATCTTATTCACTGCAAAGCAGTGCATGGGATCAAAACCACCAACCTGACTTCCTTTTAGTTCTTGGCAGAGGGGATAATCTCCGTCAAATAAGCAAACACATTCCCTGTGACAACTAACCCATTCCCCCATAGGCTATTTTTAGATCCAACCACTTTGAATAAATCTACGGAAAAGGAGCATTAACTAGAGAAAAGCAAAAGTTTATACTTTTGTAGTTTGAAACCATTGTGATAAATAGAGCATTTGCTCCTATAGGAGCAAATGCTCTATTCATCACAATGGTTTCAACAGGTGATTTTTACAGAGGCGTAGAAAGGCATATTTATGGAGGAAAGGGTTAAGCCCCAGAACCACTGCAAGGTCGGAATGTCTCTGGATCCTACTGAGATACTTCAGTTACTCTGCATCTCATATGGATCCAAACTGTTTGCAATACCAGTAGCACGCTGAATGTTCAGCTTTCAAACAGTAAAATGTTGGAAAGTGTCATACATTAACAATTTACTTTTGATGGGTAGCCATGGTTAGGAATGAGGTATTCAAACCAAACTTGGTACAGTAAAAACTCAATACTATGAATTCTTAATAATGAAAAGTTGGCTGCTTAACCCTTACCCTCATATAAACGTGTTTTCACGTATTTGCAAACAGAGTAGACCCAGATCAGACGGCTCCTAGAGGAGCCGTCTGATCAGGGTCTGCTCTGTTTGCTAACAGAATTTGATATATCTGTTTATTTGCTTTCTAAAATGTCTACAATGTTCCACCTTCCATATTTCTTTATAAATATTTTGTAAATGAATACTCAGTAGGTATTGAAATTTGGAATAAACATAGAACAGGGAAAGGGATAATGCAAGGTGGATGTCATGCAGAAAGCTCCTCTTACTCATCTAATTAACAATTACAAACATGATTAACAGTTTTCAAGCAATTAAGCAAATGCTAAGTTACTGAACTGATAAGGGTATAGACCTTATTGAAACTCTTGATTTATATAAAAACAAAATCACAAATTGATTCAGTGTATTAATGGGCGCTATTGGGTTTTATTTTAATTACATATTCTACTATTCTATCTACATTTATGATTAATGGTGGTGTCATACAGGTTTTGAATGAGGTGTTTTTCTTTTATAGTACTTTATCCATTTGACGGTTAGGTTGGAAACGTTGCTATTTCTGAAGAATGTTTTTAGCTTTTTAACTATCACTTGATAAAAGTATGAACAATTATGGAATTACCAGAGTCAGCTTACATTTGATATTTGAAACTGAAAGGTAACATGTGGTTGTTAACCGTTCTCTTGCTGAATTTTAAAAACACATTTCTCCTTCTTTACCCATGCCCTGTTGTATAATTACATATATCTTCACTGTGTATAAGTATTTCGCTGTGCAATCACTGCTGTGGAGTGCGCTGGTTGCACAATCAACTTGTAAATAGTGCAGACCCTGATGAGACAGCTCCTGCAGGTTATACATGTACAATCTATTGTCCAATTTTTGGGTGTGGTATGTTTGTTTTCTGTGATCAACACTTTGCATAAACCATTAAGCTAGCCAGATTGTGCTTGGCACTCTTCAGCTATATAGTCTGTTTACACTTTCAATGCTGAAGTTTCAAATGGACTATTCCAAAAGTCAGGCCAAACTTACCATGAATATTCAGAGATTTTTTAATAAAAAGTGTAACATAACAAACAGTGCAGACCCTGATGAGAGAGCTCTTCTAGGTGTCCTCTCATCTAGGTCTACACTGTTTGCAAAGGACATTAGTGACTTATTTTCACAATGAAAAGGTTAACCCTTTCCCCCATGTGATGACTTTTGGCATTTTTGCAAATAGAGTAGACTCAGATCAGATTACTCCTGCAGGATCAGGGTCTGCTCTGTTTGCTTAACTCATTCCTTCCTAGACTATTTTTAGACCCAACCTCTTTGAATTAATTTACCGAAAAGGAACATTAACTATAGAAAAGGAGAGTTTTAGAATTGTGTAGTTTTGGAAATCAATGTGATAAATAGAGCATTTGCTCCTATGGAGCAAATGCTCTATTTATCACAATGGTTTAAAAAAGGGAGTTTTACGGATGCACAAAAAAAGCGTCAGAAGAAGAGAAAGGTATTGAAAGGCTTTTCTATCAGGATTAGCTTCAAAGGGTGTAATATTACTGAAAAGTTCTACCTTTTGACACAGCAATGTTATCAGACCATGTATTGCAGTTTTAATTTCAGTCACATAAAAATTGTCACATAATAGTAGTAATTATAGTAACTTTATGGTTTATCCAGTCCTAAATCTTTACAATTCTGTAGTACAGTCAAGTCTTGCTAATATGACCACTCAAAAGAAGTATAAATTCTAGAGTGATAAAACATATGGTAGCTTAATGCAGGATAAAACTAATGCAGAAAGCTCCTATAGGAGCTTTCTGCATTACTTTTATCCTGCATTAGGCTATGACTTGCTTTTAAAGATTCCTATGTTGATAAAGTATGTGGTTACACCAATGAGGCTTTACTGTAAGAATACCTTTGTGTATATAGAAGATCCTATAGAACACAATACATGTAGTAGTTGTTCAGATAATTGGTCATATTATCAGGAGCGGCACACCAGAAATATATTGTAAATTTAATAGTGGTGTCTCTTAAATTCTTTTGTGTTTTTGAACTCTTGACCAATATTTTCTGATCTTTGTCTGACGGCAATGTGTTGTTTCTTCCTGCAAAATTCACCTGCGCTCCAAGGATAACTAGTGCACTTCATAGTGAGATATGATTGGAAACTAAATATGAAGAGGATAATTATATTTATGGTAAGGGATAAATTTTTATTTCAACAAAAATTGAGTGCTAAATGGTTTTATTTCTGATGTGCTTCTTAGTAAACCCATCACTTGGTAGGGGCACATTTGCAAACAGAGCCGACCCAGATCAGATGGCTCCTGCAGGAGCTGTCTAATCAGGGTCTACAGTAAAACCCCTCTAAACTGGATGTTAATTAAGTATAAATATCGGTCTTGGAAACAGGTGGCAGCTTAATTCTAGGAGCTTTCTGCATGACTTTCACTCTGCATTAAGCAGTCACCTGCCTAAAAGTGTTTACATTTTCCTCTACTAGAATTCCGGTTTAGAGGGGTTTTACTGGTTATGAAGTTATAGAGACCTGATCCAGCAGTATTTGCCATATCAGCCTGTTCATGATGCTTTCATAACCCTTTCCCTGTTCTATGTTTAGTCCAAATTTTAATACCCATTGAATATTCATGAACAAAACACTTATAATCAAATCTGGAAGGTGGTACATTGTAGCTATTTTAGAAAGTAAAGACACAGATCTATCAAATTCCATAAGCAAACAGAGCAGACCCTGATCAGACGGCTCCTCTAGGAGCCGTCTGATCTGGGTCTACTCTGTTTGCCAATGCGTCAAAACATGTTTCTATGAGGGAAAGGGATAAAAAGAGTTACTTATTCTTGTCATGGTGGGATGTCAAACCAAATTTGTGCATGAATAGTCAATGACCATGTAAGGAATAATGATATCATTAACAATCATGACCTGCATTTTCTAATGGCATATGGACAGAGGGATTTTTGGGGCTGACAGAAACCGTAGAGTCAGATCTATATATTTCTGTGAGCAAACAGTGCAGACCCTGATCAGATGGCTCCTAAAGGAGCCGTCTAGTCTTGGTCTACTCTGATTGCAAAGACATCTCTGTCGGGTAAAAGGTTATTTCTAATTTGTGTGTGAAAAGTTAATCTTAATAACAAACAGTTTGCTACTTGTTTTTATTGGATTGTTTAACCCTTTCCCTCATACAAACGTGTTTTCACACATTTGCAAACAGAGTAGACCCAGATCAGATGGCTCCTAGAGGAGCCGTCTGATCAGGGTCTGCTCTGTTTGCTATTAGAATTTGATAAATCTGTTTCTTTGCTTTCTAAAATGTCTGCAATGTTCCAAGTTCCATATTTCTTTATAACTATTTTGTTAATGAATATTCAGTAGGTATTGAAATTTGGACTAAACTTAGAACAGGGTAAGGGTTAACCCTTGAAGTGTAGAAACCAAGTATATGAGACCTTTGCAGACAATGTAGACACAGATCAAAGGGCTCCTGAGGGGGCCCTTGAGCAGGGTCTGCACTGTTTGACCTAAAACTCATTTTCTGCAGTACCAAATATTTTGATACAAGTTTTTGTTTAATGATTACTATTCCTAAAGGGAGGAGCCAATTTTGTTATTCCTCGTGTTAATGGTTAGAAAATGTGTTCAATATTGTGATATACAACCATGTTTGAGGTTTTTCTACACTCGATATCTGATAAAAACTGGTAATTTTAACTCTTTACATGCTAGCACTGTATTTGTGATGAACCATGCACATAAAGTCAGACAAGACACTGTGTATCTCAAAGCCACATCAGGATCCAAACTATTTGATACTAACTGTATTTCTTAAAAGAAATGAAAGGAAAATTAAATGAAAAAATTGTACCAGATAACAATATTTGCTGACAACAATTATGTAGCTTGAACAGAGTAAACAAAGCACATGTTTACACAACTCCTTAAACCTAATTTTCTTCAGCTGAAAAGTGGAGACATTTTCACAATTTAAACTTGTTTTAGTCCTAGACTGGAGTAGACAAAAAATCTACTGTTTAATTAAAATCAGCTTTGTTTGAACTTCTGACAAATCTTTTTATATACACCTATGTTCAATAAATGATTGGTTGCTTAAGGTAGGTTCTACTATACCATACTGTTAACAGAAAATGGTAAAAGAAATGAAGATCAGGGGCACAATTATGGAAACAAATATGAGATGACTAACAAAGTTGTAAAGAAATATTGGGTCATAAATCAAAGATTAACCTATTACCTCATATTAAAAAATCTACTGAAAAGGAGTATTAACTAGAGGAAAGGAAATTTTTAGAATTTTATAGTTTGAAACCATTGTGATAAATAGAGCATTTGCTCCTACAGGAGCAAATGCTCTATTTATCACAATGGTTTCACAAAGTGTGGGAAATGAGTGGACAAAGTCAATTGCAAACAGTGTAGACCAAGATAGCAAAAGTTCTTCCTATTGAATTGATTCTGTGGTTTAACCCTTCCCTTGTTGCATATTCATGTGAGAAATAATGACATTATGAATATTTATTAGCTCAACTTTTTATAATGGGAGATGTACGCAGGATGTTTGGTATTGGTAGAAACTGTAGAGTTAGACTTATTATAAATTTCTTAGCAAACAGAGCAGACCCTGATCAGACTGCTCCTATGGGAGCTGGCTAACCTGGGTCTACAATGTTTGCAAAGGCATGAAGAGTCTTTTAAGTGAGGGAAAGGGTTCGTTTACTCATAAATACACTTTTCTACATCTTTGCAAACAGTGTAGATCCAGATTCTATAGGAGCCATCTGAACTGGATCTACTCAGTTTGCTTATGACACGATACAGATCTGATTCTTAGTTTTTGTCAGAGCATTTCCATGGAAATTTGTCAGAGCATTTCCATGAGAATTTAACATTATAAAATTCAGCTAATAAATATTCATGATGTCATTATTTCTTACATGAATATTGAACAGTGAAAGGGTTAATACTCTACGTGTAGAAAAGGAACTGGAAGAAAAATTTAAACTGAGAATCAAATTACCTGTAGGTGACAAATTGTATGGAAGACTTTGTGGGTAAATGTAAGATTTATTATTATTACTGGGCGGAAACATTTACGAAGGTACCTTGAGTGTGTGATATACTGATAATCATCTATCATAGGAGACCTGTTGTTCGGTGTCAACGGGGATCAATTTTTAATGTTACAGGAGCGGACTATGCCTGTTGTGGGATATAACTGAAATGATCAGTGCTGAGAACATCGATTGATTTTTGTTTGTTAAGGAGCTAATGATGGAGAAAACACTGCAATGAGGATATTAAATTGTGTGAAGTTTTAAAAAAGTTGACATGGATATTGCAATTCCTGACAGGTAAATAAATTAGCCCTTTATCTGATAGAGATGGCTTTTGAAACCTTTTTGTAAACAGAGAAGATCCAAATCAGATAACTCTTGTAGGAGCTGTATGATCAGGGTTAGTTCTGTTTGTTTATGGAATAAAAATATACAGATCTGATTCTTCTGTCATGACCATACATTTCTATTTCCATATACATTTATAAAAACAATCAGCTAATGAATATTATTATGCCATTATTTTTACATGAATATTCATCAGGTAAAGGGTTGATACTTTAACCCATTCCTCCATAGGCTATTTTTAGACCCAACCTCTTTGAATGATCTACCCAAAAGGAGCATTTACTAGAGAAAAGTAAAATTTTAGAATTTTGTAGTTTGAAACCATTGTGATAAATAGAGCATTTGCTCCTATAGGAGCAAATGCTCTATTTATCACAATGGTTTCAAGAAGTGGTTATTACAGAGGCGTTGAAAGGCGTATTTATGGAGGAAAGGGTTTAACCCTTTCCCAATCCCTGTTCTATGTCTATTCCAAATTTCAATACCTGAATAATTATAGGTAGGGATACCTTTGCAAACAGAAATGAAAAATGGAAAGTGTAACATTGTAGCCATTTTAGAAAGTAAAAAAACAGATCTATCATTTTTGCCATTTTAGAAAGTAAAGAAACAGATTTATCATTTTTGCCATTTTAGAAAGTAAAGAAACAGATCTTTCAAATTTCATTAGCAAACAGAGCAGACCCTGATCAGACGGCTCCTATAGGAGCCGTCTGATCTGGGTCTACTCTGTTTGCAAACATGTTAAAACGGGTTTATATGTTGGAAAGGGTTAAAGCAATACAAAAAAAACCCACTTTCATTTCTCAATCTGTACAACTACATGTACAAAAGCATAAGAACATTCTGTCTGTATAAATTTCAAATTCAACCTCATAATACCACCAATATTTTTACTTGTTCAACTTATCATCTGCCTTTACCCTTTCCCTCATATAAATGCTTCTTCACACATTTACAAACAGAGTAGACTCAGATCAGACAGATCCTATAGGTGCAGTCTAATCAGGGTCTGCTGTGTTATATAGGTCTGATTCTGCAGTTTTTGTAAAAGCAAAAACATCCCTTGAAAAATTTACATTATAAAATTTAGTTAATAAATATTTATGGTATAATTATTTCTTACATGAATATTGAACATGGAAAGGGTTACTCAAACAGGCAAAATAGCCCGGTAACGGGTAACAGGTGTGGGAACCAAGTATATTAGACCTCCTCAGGGTCAACACTGTTTGTCATAGAAATCATTTACTTCTGTGATAAATTTTGATACATTTTATTGTTTAACCCTTTCCTCCATAAATACGCCTTTCTACGCCTCTGTAATAATCATTTCTTGAAACCATTGTGATAAATAGAGCAAATGCTCTACATTTATATTTATCACAATGGTTTCAATACTACACAATTCTAACATTTTTCTTTTCTCTAGTAAATGCTCCTTTTGGGTAGATTTAATCAAAGAGGTTGGGTCTAAAAATAGTCTATGAGGGAATGGGTTAATTAATATTCAGAAAAATAGGAGCCAGTTTTAATTATTCAGCAGATTATGGGCTACATTGAACACCAAACCAAATGTTCATATTAGTAATATGTCACAGGTAAAAAACAAGAGCAACAGACGGATATCAGCACTGGCCTATTCTCTAAATAATCAGTGTCTTTAAACCCTTTACTCCATGAATATTCATGTAAGAAATTATGATATCCTGAATATTAACCCTTTCCTCCATAAATACGCCTTTCTACGCCTCTGTAATAACCACTTCTTGAAACCATTGTGAAAAATAGAGCATTTGCTCCTATAGGAGCAAATGCTCTATTTATCACAATGGTTTCAAACTAAAATTCTAAAATTTTACTTTTCTGTAGTAAATGCTCCTTTTGGGTAGATTAATTCAAAGAGGTTGGGTCTAAAAATAGCCTATGGAGGAAAGGGTTAATGTGCTGAATGTGTAATGGCTAATGAACACGGAACGTTTTGGCCATGGCAGAAACTGTAGAATCAGATCTATATTCCATATATTAACAGAGCAGACCATGACGACACCATGGTTATGGCTATACATGTACCTGAATTTGTTTTCTTTGAAAATTCGCACTGCTAAAAAGGATCATAATTTGGAACCAGCAAGTAACATGTATTCTAAAAAGATACAGAACATTTATAGTAAAAACTTAAAACATATATAATTAATCCTTTAAAGGCTGATTTGTCAAAATATATTGGTCCATCCATCCTTTTTAAACAAAAGCATCCATTCAGTATAAAAGGGTACAACTTCTTTAGGATCTGGGTCTACACTATTTGCAGAGCCAGTGCAGTCATGTCCCACATTCAAAGGGCTAAAAACCAAAACAATGCAAGACACTAATTTCTAGGCGATTTCTTTCAAGGTTCCAGTTCTTCTAAAAGACCATTTTATTTTGTAGTAATCTAGAATGGTATGGTTATTGGAAGTCTTGGTGTCAATGTAAAAGTCTGCTTATAGAAATTTATAAAATTTAGCTTCTGTGTCTATTATTCCCTTGCAGATGCCATGTTTCTGAAACTAACATCAAACTTTCATGCAGTGCAGATGCTGTGTTTCTAAATTTAACAACAAACTTTCATACAATACAGAAGCCATGTCTCTGAATCTAACATCAAACTTTCATGCAATGCAGATGCCATATTTCTGAATCTAACATCAAACTTTCATACAATACAGAAGCCATGTTTCTGAACTTTTGTGCTATGCAGATTCCATGTTTCTGAATCTAACATGAAACTTTCATACAGTGCAGATGCCATGTTTCTGAATCTAACATCAAACTTTCATGCAATGCAGAAGCCATGTTTCTGAATCTAACATCAAACTTTCATGCAATGCAGATGCAATGTTTCTGAATCTAACATCAAACTTTCATGCAAAGCAGAAGCCATGTTTTGAATTTAACATCAAACTTTCATGCAAAGCAGAAGCCATGTTTTGAATTTAACAACAAACTTTCATGCAGTACAGAAACCATGTTTCTGAATCTAACATGAAACTGTTGTGCAATGCAGATGCCATGTTTCTGAATCTAACATCAAACTTTCATGCAATGCAGATGCCTTGTTTCTGAATCTAATATCAAACTTTCATGCAATGCAGATGCTGTGTTTCTGAATCTAACGTAAACTTTCATACAATGCAGATGCCATGTTTCTGAATCTAATATCAAACTTTCATGCAATGCACATACCATGTTTCTGAATCTAACATGAAATTTTGTTCAATGCAGATGGCATGTTTATGAATCTAACATCAAACTTTCATGCAATGCAGATTTCATGTTTTTGAACCCAACAACAAACTTTCATGTCATACATGAAACTTTCAGGCAGTGCAGATGAAATGTTTATGAATCTAACATGAAACTTTTATGCAATGCAGATGCCATGTTTCTTAAACCAGCATCAAACTTTCATGCAATGCAGATTCCATGTTTCTGAATCTGACATCAAACTTTCATGCAATGCAAAAGCCATGTTTCTGAATCTTACATCAAACTTTCATACAATGCAGATTCCATGTTTCTGAATCTGGCATCAAACTTTCATGAAATGCAGATTCCATGTTTCTGAATCTGACATCAAACTTTCATGCAATGCAGATTCCATGTTTATGAATCTAACATCAAACTTTCATGCAATGCAGATGCCATGTTTCTGAATCTGACATCAAACTTTCATGCAATGCAGATTCCATGTTTCTGAATCTGACATCAAACTTTCATGCAATGCAGATTCCCTGTTTCTGAATCTGACATCAAACTTTCATGCAATGCAGATTCCCTGCCTCTGAATCTAACATCAAACTTTCATGCAATGCAGATGCCATGTTTCTGAATCTGACATCAAACCTTCATGCAATGCAGGTGCCATGTTTTTGAATCTGACATCAAACTTTCATGCAATGCCAACTCAGCAACCTTAATTTTTTTTCTGTCTTGACACTAAATAACTACATCATGTTGCAATTAGTTTGTTTAATGCCTATATTTACTACCTATGACTAAATTTGTTACCTCTCTGATGTAAAGTAGTGAGATTTTAACCCATTACCTCATATTGACGACATTTGATGACTCTGTAAAAGTCACTTTGTGAAATCATTGTGATAAATAGAGCATTTGCTCCTATAGGAGCAAATGCTCTATTTATCACAATGGTTTCAAACTACAACATTCTAAAACATTTCCTTTTCTCTAGTTAATGCTCCTTTTAGGTAGATTTATTCAAAGAGGTTGTACCTAAAAATAGCCTATGAGGTAATGGGTTAACACACATCCTGACACCAGCTGAAACATCCCTAGCATACAGCTCATATGCTGAACATCCAGGAAGCCAGGATGAGAGTCACTAGTAGCATTTTACGTCTATATTTATATCTATACTCTACCCATTATCTATATTAATTCACTTAGTTCTTGCCATAACAAAAAAATACATGGCTATGACAAACAGTATAGAATCAGAGCTATTTATATGATAATCTACACATGTATTAGCAAACAGAGCAGACCTTGACCAGATGGCTCCTACAGGAGCAATATCTGATCTGGGTCTACCCTCTGTTTGCAAGGACATTAACCCTATAAATATACTTTACATATGCCTTTGCAAACAGAAAAGATCCACATCAGATGGCTTCTATAGGAGTCGTCTGATAAAGGTCTGCTCTGTTTGCTTATGAAATAATATATATATATATATATGATTCTACAGTTTCTACCATGGCCAAAAATTCCTGTGTCCTTGTGCTATTATAAAAATGAATGTAATTAATATTCATGACCTCATTAATTTTTACATGAATATTCATAGATTAAAAGGTTAAAAGGCATCCCTATCAGGTAAAGGGCCAAGTTTTGTTATGACCTGGCTGCCGATAAAGACTTTGCCCCAGCTCCAACTGAACCCAATTTAGTCAAAATCACAGACGCAAGAAATTCCTGCACTTGTGTGTAAAATCAATGTCCTAAGCTCTATTCTAACCTCGTCTGTCACTATCTCCTACTAAACTTTCACCCTTTCTCAGTTGAAGAAAATGACATCATAAACATTTATTAGCTGAATTTTTAGTTATAATGTAAGATTTAAAGGGAACTTTTTTGCTTTGACAAATAATGTAGAATGTGCTCTACATCATGTTATCAGCAAACAGAGCTGACCCTGATCAGACGATTCCTACATGAACATTCTGATCTGGCACTACTCTGTTTGCAAAGGCATGAAAAGGCATTTACATGAAGGTAAGGGTTAAGCCTTAATTTACCCCATAGAGATGCCTTTCGATGTCTTTGCAAACAGAATAGAACCCAGCTCCTGAAAGGGCAGTATGCTCGGTGTATGCTCAGGGTCTGCTCCGTTTTCTTATGGAATAATATGGATCTTAATCTACAGTTTCTGTTGTCATGTCATACTCAACAGGTGGAAAGTGTTAGTGTCGGATGAACAGTGTGAAATTCAATATTTGACAAGTTCCAAAATGACTGCCTGTCTGATATTTTTTCTCCAATGTTAGGCTAAAAAATCATTAAAATATTATAATCATTTGCAGGCAAAAATGCTGATACTGACAAAACGTTAATTTGATATTTGCAAACAATGTAAACTGAGGTCAGAGGGTTCCTGCATACCCTAGTAAGGGTTTGTTTCAAGACCTTTACCTCTTAAACCATTTCCTCCATAGGCTATTTTTAGACCAAACCTCTTTGAATGAATGTACCCAAAAGGAGCATTTACTAGGGAAAAGTAAAATTTTATAATTTTGCAGTTGAAACCATTGTGATACATAGGAGCAAATGATCTATTTATCACAATGGTTTCAAGAAGTGGTTATTACAGAGGCGTAGAAAGGCACATTTATGGAGGAAAGGGTTAAAGGCAGTTTATCACTTGTTTAACCATGTACTTCATAGGAATATTTATGGAGGAAAGGGTTAAGAAAAAAAATAATGGACTGACCTGAATACAATGATAGAGTTGATCATGATTGAAGGACTTAGCTATATGATTGAGGGAATGAGTAACTTTTTGAAAAGTAAAAAGTGAAGATTCATATGAGAGTGTCTGTGCTGTCTGTTATTCCATTTACCTTTTATACAAACTGGACTGTTCGATCAAACAATGATGGACCAGTTCATTTTGAAAATACAGCATGCAAATATTTCATAGTGCATGTACCACCCTTCAATGTCTCTGCAAACTTAACCCTTTACTCCATAAATATTCATGTAAGAAATAATGGTGTCATGAATATTAATTAGATTAATTTGTTATAATAGCTCAAGGACACAGGAATTTTTATGGCAGAAACTGTACAATCATATTTATATTATTTCATAAGCAAGCAGAGCAGACCCTGATTAGACAACTTCTACAGGATCTGGGTCTACTCTGTTTGCAAAGGCATAGAAAGGCCTATTTATGGAGTAAAGGGTTAATAGACCTAGATCAGACTGATCATGGTCTGCTCTGTTAAAGTGTTTGCTTATGCCATATTATAGATCTGGTTCTACAGTGTCTGCCATGGTAAAAATTCCAATGTCCATAAATTATACCGTTATAAACATTCAGCTAATAAATATTCATGATCTCATAATTTCTTACATGAATATTCATGAGTGAAAGAGTTAAACCGTTATCAATATTCCCTTTGACAAGCTAGATGTTAAACCTGATGGAGGAGACGGGGATTTGTCAGCATCATTGATTTGTTACTTCTGTCACCTTTTTATTCTGTATACAGTCTTTGTATGGTGATTTTGTTCTGACAAATAACGTTTGAGCCAAACTTTACAAAAATTAGCCTGAGAAATTGGACTTTTGTAAATATCGCTGAACACATCAGATACAGAATTATAAAATGTTAAGTCTGATCAGAGTCCGTACTGTTTGTTACTCATCAGATGCTACTGTGTTTTGACCCTAACTGCAACAAACAGTGGAGACCTTGACAAGATGCAGCAATTCTAACCATTCATCTACTATAGTAAGACATGGCTTGCATTTGCAAATAGCTTGGATCCAGATGAGACACTGTGTAACTTGGCGTCTCATAAGAGCTCAAGTTGTTTGACACTTGATCAATAAATTTTAAATAGTTTTAACCCTTTCCTCCATATAATACGCCTTTCTATGTCTCTGTAAAAGGCACTTTTTTAAACCATTGTGATAAATAGAGCATTTGCTCCTAAGGAGCAAATGCTCTAGTTATCACAATGGTTTCAGAACTACAAAATTCTAAAATTTTCCTTTTTTTAAATTAGTTATGCTCCTTTTCGGTAGATTTATTCAAAGAGGTTGGATCTAAAAATAGCCTACGAGGGGAATGGGTTAACCAATCGAAAGTAAGTAACTATTGAAGCAGATCAGAGTTTGAGCAGACTTTTTTTTAGCAGTCTAAGGGTTAACTCTTTGCACGCTAGCGGCGAAACTGTGATTACCCATGCAAACAGTTTGGATCCAGATGAGACGCCGCATAATGCGGCATCTCATCAGGATCCAAACTGTTTGTCACCTTGACCATATTTTTGCAAAGAAATGAGAGAAATTTTATTTTTGAGAATTGAAGTAGACGACAATTGTTGCAGACGAAAAATGTTTTAGCAGGCTAAGGGTTAACATAGGAGCTGATCTGTATCTACACTGTTTTAACCCTTTTTTTCCTGTTCTATGTTTATTCAGAATTTCAATACCTATGTTACTTGATTTTCATGAACAAAACGCTTATAATGAAATATGGAAGGTGGAACATTGTAGCCATTTTAGAAACTAACTCCATTAGCAAACAGAGCAGACTTTGATCAGACGGCTCCTATAGGAACCATCTGATCTGGTCTCCTCTGTGTGCAAATGCATGAAAAAGCATTTACAATGTATATGATCTATAGAGTTAAAAGACTGGTTTTCTAGCAGTGTGGTTCATTTGCACTCAGTTGTATGCAAGGCGTGAAATGTATTCTATAACTTATGTTTTCCGTATAATGTCCAGATCTTTGGAACCAGGAAACTTTATACATGGCTGAACATATTTCTGTTAATTTGTAGATATGTTTGACAGCATGACCTGAACAGGCAGTGGAGTTACCTTAATTCTCAGCAACTGAGGCCATGAAATAAAGAAAATATGACGACGACAGAAACGTAAGTATATTAACCCATTCACTCATATTGACGCCTTTTGACACCTCTATTAAAGTCACTTTATGAAACCATTGTGATAAATAGAGCATTGCTCCACAGGAGCAAATGCTCTATTTATCACAAAGATTTCAAAACTATACAATTCTAAAAATTCCTTTGCACTAGTTAATGCTCCTTTCCGGTAGATTTATTCAAAGAGGTAGGATCTAAAAATAGCTTATGAGGTAATGGGTTAACTGCCATTCTTAATTGCAAATTCATTAAACAGAAAACAATAATGAAAGTCTAAAAGATTTAAGTAAACAGAATATGATTATTGATACATTTGAAAAATGATATCTTTAATATTAGATTATTTTTTTAAAATGATGTATGACCACAAAGCATTAAAATTTTTGGCTCAGGCAGAAACTGTAAAATCAGATTTATAATACTACACCATAACCTTTTCACCGCCGATGTTGCATAAATGCACCACAACAAATAGTGCAGTCCCAGATCAGATGCCGACTTTTCAAGGCCGCGTTTGATCAGGGACTTCACTTTTTGTCTCAAACTCTTCTTCTATATCTGTGCTTTATTCTTTTGAAATTTGCATTTATTTATCTTATTTCTTTATTTTACCGAATAATTTGAAAAAATTGGTTTGCAGACGACAATTAGAAAATTTGGCGCCGAAAGGATTAAGCAAATAGAGCAGACTCTGATCAGACTGCTCCTATATGAACCAGCTATTTTATTTTTGTAAAGGAGTTAAAAGGTGTTCATTTGAAGGAAAGGGTTAACCCTTTACTTCGTGAATATTTATGAAAGAAGTGATGTTGTCATGAATATTAATTGGAATAATTTTGATAACCACACATTGACACAGGAATTTCTGGCTATAGTAGAAACTGTAGAATGATATCTATATTATTTCATAGGCAAAAAGAGCAGACCCTGATCAGATGGCTCCTATAGGAGCCGTCTGATCTGGGTCTACTCTGTTTGCAAAGGTGTAGAAAGGTGTATTTATGGAGTAAAGGGTCAAGTCACTATCATGCAAACATCTTTTAACCCTGTTTTAGTGTTGATTTTAAACTTTACCTTTAGCCAGATGAATATTTGCAAAAGAGATACAGTAGAACCTCTCTATAATGGCCACTAAATCACATCAATTAGTTTGTGTTAAAGGCAGGTGGCTGCTTAAAGCAAGGTGAAAGTAAAACAGAACGCGTTCTGTTTTACTTTCAACTTGCTTTAACCCTTTCTCTCATATAAAAGCCGTTTCATACATCTGCAAACAGAGTAGACCCAGATCAGACGGCTCCTATAGGAGCCGTCTGATCAGGGTCTGCTCTGTTTGCTAATGGAACTTGATAGACTGTTTCTTTACTTTCTAAAATGGCAACAATGTTCCACCTTCCGTATTTCATTATAACTAGTCTGTCCATGAATATTCAGTAAGTATTGAAATTGGTAATAAAGATAGAACAGGGAAAGGGTTAAGCAGCCACCTGCCCTAATATACCAACTAATTAATATAATTTAGTGGCCGTTATAGAGAGGTTTTACTGTAATCACTATGAATATCTATTGGCTGAATTTTTACATGATATAGGTAGATTCAGATCTAGATACTGTAGATTCAGATCTATATACATGTACAATAATTTGTACATGTAATTGCGTAAGCAAACAGAGCGGACACTGATCAGATGGTTCTACAAGAGTCATCTCATTTAGGTCTACTCTGATTGCAAAGTTGTTAAAAGGCATCTCTGTCAGGTAAAGGGATAAAACGTTCCTGCATCTTTCTCAGAAATTTACAAAAAATAAAATTTGTTCATGGGCAATTCATTGTGATCACCATTACCACAGTTACATAGTCTTACTATTTTTTTTATATAAAAGAATCATAAATCTGGAAAGAAAAAGTGCAGAGCTAGCATTTAACCTCATGAATATTCATCTAGAAATTAGTGACTGCATGAATATTCATATATCTGCTCTGCTTATGAAATAGATCGGACTCATGCTCAAATCTTTCTTTGTGCATATGTCATTATACAAATGCATCTAAATGTAAATGATATTCATGATGTCATTACTTCTTACATGAATATTCATGGAGTAAATAATTTACTTTCATCTGTATGGAGGAAGGCATAGAGGATATGAACTAAGGAATGCAATCCATTGTACTAAAAGAAATTAGTATAAAAGAGTTGTCTCCCTTCACACTTGGTCCGAATCAAATGATACACTCAAAACACTGATAACATGCAAGGAATCTCACCAGGACCTAATTTGTTTGATGCTTTGAGTGAATTTTTGATGGAAGCAAAAATTCTTTACAACTATGTTTGCAGAAGACAGTAGCTTATTGTGCAAAGAGCTCATTTACAAAAAAAGGTGTTTCTTGTTTCAATTCTCAAAATGACGTTTTCTCAACTATTTTTTTTTGTTATCAACACTAGGGTTTCAAATGATGAAAACTCCTGACGTGACCCCAAGTCACCCATGCAGTGTCTATAATCTCGATAAATACACCTTTCTACGCCAAAAAATGCAAACAGAGTAAACCAGATCAGACGGCTCCTGTAGGAGCCTTTGCAAACAGGGTGCTTGCAAAAATGTTTGCTTGTGATATAATTTAGATGTGATTCTACAGTTTCTGTCATTGGCAAATTTATTGTGTCCATGAGCTGTTATAACACAGTATTGTAATTAATGTTCATGACGTCATTATTTCTTCCATTAATATTTATTGAGGAAAGAGTTTGCCAAGGTTGTCATCAATTTATCCGTAGTGATGCAAGTGTTAACCATTTACTCCATGAATATTCATTTAAGAAATAATTTGACATCATGGATATTCATCAACTAATTTTGGAAGAAACTATAGAATTAATTATATATTATTTCATAAGCAAACAGAACAACCTCTGATCAGATGGCTCCTGCAATGATATCGACGTCCACTCTGTTCGTCGTCATGAACAAGAAACTGTGCGCTAAGTTTTAACCCTTCCACTGTCGCATATTGATGCAAGAAATAATGACATCATGAATATTTATTAGCTGAAGTTTTATAATGACGTAGGTACACAGGATGAGCATGAGGTGTGTGGGTGGGTGGGTGATGACCCTGATCAAAGTACTCATATACGAGTCGTCTGATCTGTGTCTACTCTGTTTGCAGAGGCGTGAAAAGAGTTTGTATGAGGGGACTTGCTAAAAACACACGTCTGTTCAAACTCTGGTATTGAACACTTTCCTTACTTGTCGTTCATTCAAGCTTTTGAAATAGAAACTACTGGCCGTGTTTCAAACAGCTTTGATCCCGTGAGACAGTGAGTTACTCGGCGTCTCATCTGGATCCGAGCTGTTTGTAAAACGCGGCTACAATCACGTTCTGCAGGATACGCACTTTACCACACATATACATCTGTTGACGCCTTGTCGTCTGATCGGGGTCTACTCTTTTTGCTTATGAATTAATCATTTCCTCCATAAATACGCCTTTCTACGCCTCTGTAGAAGTCACATGTTGAAACCATTGTGATATATGGAGCATTTGCTCCTATAGGAGCAAATGCTCTATATATCACAATGGTTTCAAACTACAAAAATCTAAAAAATTCCTTTTCTCTTGTTAATGCACCTTTTCGGTAGATGTATTCAAAGTGGTTGGATCTAAAAATAGCCTATGAGGTAATGGCTACGTTTTTACAGTTTGTGTCATGGTCAAATTTTTCATACAACTAATTAATATTCATGATGTCATTCTTCCTTACATAAATGTTCCACAGGGAAAGGGTTAAGATAATACGAACCTGATGTAGTACAATCACATCTCGTTTTAACCCTTTCCCTGATGAATATTCATGTGGGAAATAATGACGTCATGAATATTAATAAGATTATTTTTTGTAATGGCATATAAACACAGGACAGTTTGGTTCCAGAAGCTGTAGAATCAGATTTATATTACACCATAAGCAAACAGAGCAGATCCTGATCAAACGGCTCCTACAGGAGCCGTCTGATCTGGGTCTACTCTGTTCACAGATGCGTAAAAATGCGCTTACATAAGGGAAATGGTTAAATGCAGGATTAATGCGCCCCAGCACAGACACACATTGAGACACACACATTCTCTCTTTCTCCCTCTCTCTATATCTCTTTTCACTGTGTGTTTCTCTTTGTGTCTTTCTCTGCCCCTCTCTCTATTTCACCCCTCTCTCTCCACCTCTCTCTCCCTCGCTCTTTCTCTCCCTATCTACCAATACAACATGTACATATGCACGGTGATTGCATTGATAATGTTCTCTTTTTATTTCCAATCTATGTACTATTCAGCATTAATGTTTAATAACATTCCAATCTTATCTTTTTATACTTCTTTAATTGTCTTACATATTGTGTGATAAACGCTGATAATACTCTTTATGAATACGAAACAAATCCATTCTTGATCCTCTTATATAAAAATTTATGGCGTACGAACACTGAAATATTTATACATGTATATATATATACCAATTGTTTATTTTCGTTGTCATGGCTTATTCGCTAGACTGATTCTCCAATAAATATTGAAATACAACGAGATCTTTTCTATCAAGTTTTAATGCACCCAATGAAAGTACATTGTTATAATATCGCAGGTTGCTATTGTATTGTTTACACCCGGTATTAATCTATAGCTTGTTTCAATAACTCTCGATTTTCACTGTTATTGCTGGTACGCGATATTATTTCTTGGGTGAATATTAAAAGAATTTTTTTAAATGCCCATGAGATATATTACTAAGTTCAGTGTGAAAGCAAATTTCACAGTTACACATTTACAAAACAGAAATGTACATGTATTACTTATACAGTAAAGTTCCGCTAATGCGACCACCTAAAAGAGGTATAATTCTGGGTGTTAGATGCAGGTGGTTGCTTAATGCAGGACCAAATTAATGCAGAAAGCTCCTAGAGGAGCTTTCGGCATTAATTTTGTCCTGCATTAAGCAACCACCTGCTTATAAAGGCACCAATGTTTATTCATTAAGTGGTCGTATTTGCGGGGTTCTACTGTAGTACTGCACTATCCCTATCTCCCCCGTCTGTCTGTCTCTGTTTCTGTCTGTCTATCTTTTACCACTCTCCCTCTTTGTGCCATGCCTGGCTCTGTCTGTGTATATCACTACACAACCACTCTCCGTGTCTCTCCCACACTGTTTCTGTATATCTCTTTCTTTCTTTCTCTGTGTGTGTCTTGTCTGGCTCTCTCTGTGTTTATCACTACACAACCACTCCCCGTATCTCACTCACACCCTGTTAACACTGTTTCTGTATATCTCTTTCTTTCTCTATTTCTATCTGTGTCTTGTCTGGCTCTCCCTGTGTTTATCACTACACAACCACTCCCCGTATCTCACTCACACCCTGTTAACACTGTTTCTGTATATCTCTTTCTTTCTTTCTCTCTCTGTCTTATCTGGCTCTCTCTCTCTCTGTGTATATCGCTACGTAACCACTCTCCGTGTCTCTTTTATGTTGTTTCTATATATCTATCTTTCTTTCTTTCTTCATCGCTGTGTCTTGTCTGGCTCGCTCTATGTATATCAGTACACTACCATTATTCTTATCTTTCTCCAAATGTTCCTGTCTGTCTCTCTTTCTGTCTTCCTGTCTGTGTCTTGCCTCTCTCTCTCCATTCTCTAACCCGTACCTTTCCCATTGTTTTTATTTTACTTTCTTCCCTCTCCTTGTCATATCTGACAGAGGGAGAGAGAGAGAGAGAGAGAGAGAGAGAGAGAGAGAGAGAGAGAGAGAGAGGGAGAGAGAGAGAGAGAGTTTTCTTCCCTCTCCTTGTCATATCTGACAGAGAGGGAGAGAGAGAGAGAGAGAAAGAGAGAGAGAGAGAGAGAGAGCATCCTCATCCCTCTCCTTGTCCATCCTAATATCAAAAAGATATGTGCGACATGATCTATGCGTGATTAGTACTATGATGCACACATCAGGCATTAACCCTTCGTCATATGAATATTCATGTAAGAAAACATACTTTAAGAAATTATTTTTATAATGACATTATAAACGAGAACGACAATAGTTTGGCAATTGCAGAAGCTGACGAATCAAACCTACATGTATTTTATTCCATAACAAACAGAACATACCCCTAGGAGCCGTCTGATCTGGGTATACTCTGTTTGCAAAGGAGTCAGAAGGTGTCTCTATCAAGAAAAGGGTTACCCGGTTCGTGTTTACTTTTCGATTTGTTATATTGTCTTAAAACCATGTTATCACAGTAGTAGTATAGTGCGAGGCGTTGGGGAGAATGCCTGCAGCCCTGCAGCCCCTGTCACGTGACCTATGACGTCACAATGGGAGGGTATACTATGACTGCCTAAGAACAATGCGCAGGGCGTCACGCTCATTGACCGTGACCTAACAATAGACTAGAACAATCCATAGAGGTCACGCTGACCATCCCGCATTCCTAAGACTAGAGCCCTAGAACAATAGGGACGGAATCGTATGACACCGCCCAACAACAACCGAGGTCACCCCGACCATCCCACATTCCACCCTCGCTGGGTCCCATCCCGCATTCCACCTTTGCCGGGTACCATTTACTATAAAAACTTTTTAGGACATTCGCAAACAGCGTAGACCCGGCTTTATAATCGGCTTTAGGATCGGTTTCACCTCCATATTCTATATATACCATTATAATAGCGATTTACAATTTATGGACCCGTTTTTATATAAAGAATATTCTTATTCTTCCTGTCAAAGACCTAGAACAATAGGTCAATTCAATTCTTTATAATAGCGCTACACCTTTTAGATATAAAATCGTATCAATGTCGGAATACCCGAAAGTATATCGACCTTCCAAGGTGTCGATGATCCCATACAATGCCAGTCCTTTCAACCGTTTTGAAAGATGACACTTTTTTACCAGTGGAAGGACAATGTTAAATTTAACAATGGGATCGAGTTAACGTCCCGACTCGTTATATCTTTTCCTTCTAAATGACGTCTATACGGTGGATTTATATCATCAATCCCATAGCAAACTGTCTATTCGTTTCTAACATATTTTGATTAAAATCGAAACAGTTTATAAAATGTTTACCGAATGACAAGTTTGTCTTTCAATACAATGTCTTACAAGCTTCACCGCCCACCGAAATACAAGACCCTTACGAATTACTCTGTAGGCGTCCAGCGTGAAAATGATAGATTAAATTTCTTCTGTTACCCTTATTCAAGATATTCCATATCAATTCTTTTATATTTACTCCCAATCCCTTAATATTAATGAATTAACTCTCATTAGGGTGCGCCGAATAAGTCTGAACATGTCCAACGGGTGCGGTTATTCGTTTGTTTTAATATAATAGAACATATTAAAAGTATATACCCGATGACTGACGCGTCAGATCTAATTATAAATATTGCTGAACTCTGGGTTTACTCCGTTTGCAAAGACGTTGAAATGTGTATATATGGAGTAAATGATGCAGGAAAGGAATGGTGTTTCCTGTCAGTTGCAAACAGTGTAGATCCAGATCTCTAGACGCCCCATGATCACGGTCGGTACTGTTTGTCATTCAAAATATCTTCGCAAATTATACCTTTGCATACTGAATGGACCATTTCACTTTGACTATTCAGCACTCAAAGATTTAACCCTTTCCCTCTTCAATATTCATGGTAGACATGATGACATGACTATTTATTAGCTGATTTTTTTATGCTTTTCTTTACACCCTTCTTGGTAGAAAATATTAACTTTGAAAACATACAGCATACGACATTTTTTGCAAACAAATAGTTATAGAACAAACTCGATATCCGATTACGATTTATGCTTTTGCTTTAACACCCGACTGTTGAACACGCACTCTCCGTCATTTGTAAATGGTATAGAACCAGATGAAATGGCTCGCGGATCTAGGAGCCTCTGATTCGGGTCTACATAGTGCATCATTCGAAATCGCCTACTCAATTTAAGCCTTTGCTGCTTAATGTCAATAGCGTGAAAATGATAGATTAAATTTCTCCTGTTACCCTTATTCAAGATATTCCATATCGATCTTTGATATTAATGAATAGATACTTACTGAGAGAAAATTATATCGATATATAGGTTTCAATAAAAAAAAGTCATTGCGTATATTTACACCATTTTTAGTAGAAAGGATTAACTTTGAAAACATGCAGCAGACGACATTTTTGCACACAAATAGTTATGGAACAAGCGCGATATCGGCTTATGATTTACACTTGCGCATTAACCCTTTAGTGTCGGACACGCCCTCTCTGACATTTGCAAACGGTATAGAACTAGATGAAATGGTTACCAGTTCTAGGAGCCTTTGATTCGGGTCTGCAAAGTGCATCATTCAAACTTGTCTACTAAGTTTAAGCCTTTGCTACTAAATGTCAATGGACTGCTCTCGAGGGTTAATATTTGTAAGATTTTACGTTCTACAAGTATCGCATTATAACTCGTATTCCCTAAATTATCGTATAAGAGCTGGTTACCCGTATATAAGATATACTGTTACGTTAGACCCAAAACCAACCGAAAGAATATATGTATAAAAGTTTAAATACGTAGCACTTGACCAACTTTTCGATTATAGATATTTTCATCTTTTTACTTAGTTGATACAGCTTTGTAAACGGAGTAGACCCAGATCAATCAGTTCCTGTTGGAGCTTACATATCGAGCCGTCTCATCCGGATCTACTCTATTTGCAGATGCCTGAAAACGCATTTATATGAGGTAAAGGGATAAGGCACATAGAATCTAATTAGACGTGGTTCGGTTACCAACCGTTAATTTTAGCATTTAAAAATATATTGACCCGAGAGTGATTTGAAAATTATTACGACATAGCGATCGTTAAAGCCATACATGTATAAACAGCGCGAAAAAATTATGGTCAGAATCGTTTATCGAGACTAGAAGCGTTGGCTAACCCTTTCTATATTCTATATAGATGACGTCATCGACTAACGAGGAATTTTCGGAAGCACCGGGGCCTGAGCTCAGTAGAGACCCCGATATCCGTTTCCCGCGGAAAATGAACATTTTATACAGCGGGAGTACCGATTGAAGAGATGGTTTATATAAAAGGTTTATATAGTTTTGAGTATGTTAAGTACAAATCTGGTAAATGTTCTGGACCCTAAGCAAACAAGAAGCGTTTTAAGCGAATGCCTTTAGCAGACGACAGAAGGGATCTTCTATAGAGTATATATATATATCGTCTGGGATAATAGTATATAATCTATTAGCATTGAGCGATGAGACTCGTGGGTATTCATTAGAGCAAAATAAAATTCGAACTATATCGCGAAATGAGTAAAGAATGTTACTAAAGTAGATTAGATGTCACTTTTGAGCAGATGCTTATTACACATAAATTCAATGGTAACATTGCACCGTTTACAAGCGGCCTATATCGTTGTGTACTCTGTCTCACTCTCTGTCTATCTATCTGTCTGACTATATGTCTGTCTGTCTCTCTATCTATCTCTCTAACTTGTAATTGCTCTATCTCGCTTATTCGGAGTGAAATGGGTTTGTTTCTTTCATCTCGTATCAACTTCTCACGACGTTTTATATGTGATTGTCTTTTAGTTTGATTGTTTCCAAATATGAAAGAGAAGAGGGGGTGCCTCTTGAGGAGTAGGCGATGCCTCCTAAGAGGAGGAGGAGGAGTAGGCGATGCCTCCTAAGAGGAGGAGGAGGAGTAGGCGATGCCTCCTAAGAGGAGGAGGAGGAGTAGGCGATGTCTCCTAAGAGGAGGAAGGGGAGTAGGCGATGCCTCCTAAGAGGAGGAGGAGGAGGAGTAGGCGATGCCTCCTAAGAGGAGGAGGAGGAGGAGGAGGAGGAGTAGGCGATGCCTCCTAAGAGGAGGAGGAGGAGGAGGAGGCGATGCCTCCTAAGAGGAGGAGGAGGAGTAGGCGATGCCTCCTAAGAGGAGGAGGAGGAGTAGGCGATGCCTCCTAAGAGGAGGAGGAGGAGTAGGCGATGTCTCCTAAGAGGAGGAAGGGGAGTAGGCGATGCCTCCTAAGAGGAGGAGGAGGAGGAGGAGGAGTAGCCGATGCCTCCTAAGAGGAGGAGGAGGAGGAGGAGGAGGAGTAGGCGATGTCTCCTAAGAGGAGGAAGGGGAGTAGGCGATGCCTCCTCCTCCTCCTCCTCCTCTTAGGAGGCATCGCCTACTCCCCTTCCTCCTCTTAGGAGACATCGCCTACTCCTCCTCCTCCTCCTCCTCCTCCTCTTAGGAGGCATCGGCTACTCCTCCTCCTCCTCCTCCTCCTCTTAGGAGGCATCGCCTACTCCCCTTCCTCCTCTTAGGAGACATCGCCTACTCCTCCTCCTCCTCTTAGGAGGCATCGCCTACTCCTCCTCCTCCTCTTAGGAGGCATCGCCTACTCCTCCTCCTCCTCTTAGGAGGCATCGCCTCCTCCTCCTCCTCCTCCTCTTATGAGGCATCGCCTACTCCTCCTCCTCCTCCTCCTCCTCCTCTTAGGAGGCATCGCCTACTCCTCCTCCTCCTCCTCTTAGGAGGCATCGCCTACTCCCCTTCCTCCTCTTAGGAGACATCGCCTACTCCTCCTCCTCCTCTTAGGAGGCATCGCCTACTCCTCCTCCTCCTCTTAGGAGGCATCGCCTACTCCTCCTCCTCCTCTTAGGAGGCATCGCCTACTCCTCAAGAGGCACCCCCTCTTCTCTTTCATATTTGGAAACAATCAAACTAAAAGACAATCACATATAAAACGTCGTGAGAAGTTGATACGAGATGAAAGAAACAAACCCATTTCACTCCGAATAAGCGAGATAGAGCAATTACAAGTTAGAGAGATAGATAGAGAGACAGACAGACATATAGTCAGACAGATAGATAGACAGAGAGTGAGACAGAGTACACAACGATATAGGCCGCTTGTAAACGGTGCAATGTTACCATTGAATTTATGTGTAATAAGCATCTGCTCAAAAGTGACATCTAATCTACTTTAGTAACATTCTTTACTCATTTCGCGATATAGTTCGAATTTTATTTTGCTCTAATGAATACCCACGAGTCTCATCGCTCAATGCTAATAGATTATATACTATTATCCCAGACGATATATATATATACTCTATAGAAGATCCCTTCTGTCGTCTGCTAAAGGCATTCGCTTAAAACGCTTCTTGTTTGCTTAGGGTCCAGAACATTTACCAGATTTGTACTTAACATACTCAAAACTATATAAACCTTTTATATAAACCATCTCTTCAATCGGTACTCCCGCTGTATAAAATGTTCATTTTCCGCGGGAAACGGATATCGGGGTCTCTACTGAGCTCAGGCCCCGGTGCTTCCGAAAATTCCTCGTTAGTCGATGACGTCATCTATATAGAATATAGAAAGGGTTAGCCAACGCTTCTAGTCTCGATAAACGATTCTGACCATAATTTTTTCGCGCTGTTTATACATGTATGGCTTTAACGATCGCTATGTCGTAATAATTTTCAAATCACTCTCGGGTCAATATATTTTTAAATGCTAAAATTAACGGTTGGTAACCGAACCACGTCTAATTAGATTCTATGTGCCTTATCCCTTTACCTCATATAAATGCGTTTTCAGGCATCTGCAAATAGAGTAGATCCGGATGAGACGGCTCGATATGTAAGCTCCAACAGGAACTGATTGATCTGGGTCTACTCCGTTTACAAAGCTGTATCAACTAAGTAAAAAGATGAAAATATCTATAATCGAAAAGTTGGTCAAGTGCTACGTATTTAAACTTTTATACATATATTCTTTCGGTTGGTTTTGGGTCTAACGTAACAGTATATCTTATATACGGGTAACCAGCTCTTATACGATAATTTAGGGAATACGAGTTATAATGCGATACTTGTAGAACGTAAAATCTTACAAATATTAACCCTCGAGAGCAGTCCATTGACATTTGGTAGCAAAGGCTTAAACTTAGTAGACAAGTTTGAATGATGCACTTTGCAGACCCGAATCAAAGGCTCCTAGAACTGGTAACCATTTCATCTAGTTCTATACCGTTTGCAAATGTCAGAGAGGGCGTGTCCGACACTAAAGGGTTAATGCGCAAGTGTAAATCATAAGCCGATATCGCGCTTGTTCCATAACTATTTGTGTGCAAAAATGTCGTCTGCTGCATGTTTTCAAAGTTAATCCTTTCTACTAAAAATGGTGTAAATATACGCAATGACTTTTTTTTATTGAAACCTATATATCGATATAATTTTCTCTCAGTAAGTATCTATTCATTAATATCAAAGATCGATATGGAATATCTTGAATAAGGGTAACAGGAGAAATTTAATCTATCATTTTCACGCTATTGACATTAAGCAGCAAAGGCTTAAATTGAGTAGGCGATTTCGAATGATGCACTATGTAGACCCGAATCAGAGGCTCCTAGATCCGCGAGCCATTTCATCTGGTTCTATACCATTTACAAATGACGGAGAGTGCGTGTTCAACAGTCGGGTGTTAAAGCAAAAGCATAAATCGTAATCGGATATCGAGTTTGTTCTATAACTATTTGTTTGCAAAAAATGTCGTATGCTGTATGTTTTCAAAGTTAATATTTTCTACCAAGAAGGGTGTAAAGAAAAGCATAAAAAAATCAGCTAATAAATAGTCATGTCATCATGTCTACCATGAATATTGAAGAGGGAAAGGGTTAAATCTTTGAGTGCTGAATAGTCAAAGTGAAATGGTCCATTCAGTATGCAAAGGTATAATTTGCGAAGATATTTTGAATGACAAACAGTACCGACCGTGATCATGGGGCGTCTAGAGATCTGGATCTACACTGTTTGCAACTGACAGGAAACACCATTCCTTTCCTGCATCATTTACTCCATATATACACATTTCAACGTCTTTGCAAACGGAGTAAACCCAGAGTTCAGCAATATTTATAATTAGATCTGACGCGTCAGTCATCGGGTATATACTTTTAATATGTTCTATTATATTAAAACAAACGAATAACCGCACCCGTTGGACATGTTCAGACTTATTCGGCGCACCCTAATGAGAGTTAATTCATTAATATTAAGGGATTGGGAGTAAATATAAAAGAATTGATATGGAATATCTTGAATAAGGGTAACAGAAGAAATTTAATCTATCATTTTCACGCTGGACGCCTACAGAGTAATTCGTAAGGGTCTTGTATTTCGGTGGGCGGTGAAGCTTGTAAGACATTGTATTGAAAGACAAACTTGTCATTCGGTAAACATTTTATAAACTGTTTCGATTTTAATCAAAATATGTTAGAAACGAATAGACAGTTTGCTATGGGATTGATGATATAAATCCACCGTATAGACGTCATTTAGAAGGAAAAGATATAACGAGTCGGGACGTTAACTCGATCCCATTGTTAAATTTAACATTGTCCTTCCACTGGTAAAAAAGTGTCATCTTTCAAAACGGTTGAAAGGACTGGCATTGTATGGGATCATCGACACCTTGGAAGGTCGATATACTTTCGGGTATTCCGACATTGATACGATTTTATATCTAAAAGGTGTAGCGCTATTATAAAGAATTGAATTGACCTATTGTTCTAGGTCTTTGACAGGAAGAATAAGAATATTCTTTATATAAAAACGGGTCCATAAATTGTAAATCGCTATTATAATGGTATATATAGAATATGGAGGTGAAACCGATCCTAAAGCCGATTATAAAGCCGGGTCTACGCTGTTTGCGAATGTCCTAAAAAGTTTTTATAGTAAATGGTACCCGGCAAAGGTGGAATGCGGGATGGGACCCAGCGAGGGTGGAATGTGGGATGGTCGGGGTGACCTCGGTTGTTGTTGGGCGGTGTCATACGATTCCGTCCCTATTGTTCTAGGGCTCTAGTCTTAGGAATGCGGGATGGTCAGCGTGACCTCTATGGATTGTTCTAGTCTATTGTTAGGTCACGGTCAATGAGCGTGACGCCCTGCGCATTGTTCTTAGGCAGTCATAGTATACCCTCCCATTGTGACGTCATAGGTCACGTGACAGGGGCTGCAGGGCTGCAGGCATTCTCCCCAACGCCTCGCACTATACTACTCACAGTTGTTGTTACTGTTCAAACTTATGTGTAAGATCAATATCCCCACTGATAGGATACGCGGAACGGTGTCAAAACGACAATATTTTAGATATCTTTGACTTTACATGTGTTTTGTGGAGATAGCGTATGTGTGTCAAGTTCATTGACTGGAATCACAGCTTTTGTAAAACATGTATTCTTTATTCTTTACCCGAGGAGAGACGAGTTGTCACGCCTTTGCAAACAGAATAGACGCAGAGCAGACGCCTACCGTAGGGTCTGGTCAGTTGGCTTATGAAATGACACAAATCTAGATTGTTTTTGTCATTGCCAAATATTGGCCAGAATGATAGGTATTCTAACTGATAAATAAAGAAGTCATTAATTCTTGTATAAATATACATCATGTACAGGGTTAAAATTCAACAGCAAATAAGTTGACTCTAAGATCTGACCTATAGCGAAATTTGATACATTCCCTCATAGGCTATTTTTAGGAAATTTTAGAATTTTGTAGTTTGAAACTATTGTGATAGATAGAGCATTTTAATTTGTATTTACTTCGTGATACAACGTAATAAAATGTTTTATCGTAACACATTAATGTTACCGTTTTCTCCCCCAATAACGTTCCCATCTTTACAAACACTAAACCATTACATAAAGCAATATGGGTTTTTTTCTTCAAAATACAGGTTTAAGCTTAATGCAGATGAAAGCAACACAGAATGCTCCCTTGGGAGCATTCTGTGTTGATTCATTCTACACTAAGCAATCACCTACGTTGCGTTCGATGTTGACGTCAGTTTTGAAAATCGCGTATTTTTGCGTATAAAATATATGACATCTCTACAAATAATTACAGCACCAAAATGAAAGTTATATTGCCGGAAAGAGCTAAACACTACCTTGCCGATTATTATATTTTTACGTTTCTATGTATTTCTCAGTTAATTATATAATGAAAAACTATCGGCGACGTCGTCATTTTTCCACGGGTGAGATGTAACACAGAACGGATGTCTGCAATATTCAAAACCTATTTTATTGCTGCCTGTGTGGATATTTTTTCCGGGAAAGATCACCAGATGATGTTACGTCGTTTCAGCTTCATGTTGCTACAACGTCTGGACAATAAAATAGTACATGAACAGTTACAATTCTATAAAAATCAACAATGAGGAAAAGGAGAGATTTTAGAAAACAAATCACCAACATGTTGAGTGTTATGATGTATTCACAGCAAAATTATGTTTTTTTAAAGCATCATATATGTTGTAAAAGTACATTTGATATGCTTAAAAATGATATATGTTAACCAGAAACTTAGTTACTGGAATAACGCGAAAAACGTGAATAAAAATGTCTAGCCACTATGTTACACATGGGTAAAATGTCGACAAATTACCATAGTGTGTATCTTCGTTCTTAATTTTTTGAAATTGTACCTGAACCAAACAAAAATATATTTGGAAGATAAAAAGTACATGTGTCCATAAACATATTAATATAATTTTCAGGAGGTTCAATCAATATTTTTGGTGCTTAATAGCGGAACTAAAATGTCTAGCCATTATGTGACGCTTACGTCACTCTGAGCGCGGAATCGACGTCGAGTATCTCTAAACATATTTGCTCATAACGTTCTTAATATTTGAAGGATTTTAACCAAAAAAAGACGCGTGCCTACACCTATCAACCGTACATCGTCTCATGTTCGGTTCGGGAAATTAGGAGAGATAGAGTGTGCACAAAGTGGAAATGCGCAGTTTCCAGGATAAAAACAGGTCAGTATACGCAGTTCCGGTTTACACAAAAAATATTCAACACATTGTACCAAGTCGTACATATAACGATGTATGGTTCATTGGAGCGGATACTCGTCTTTATTTCGTTAAATTATTTCAAAAAGTATGAACGTTATGAAATATTTCCTACGTTGATTCCGCGCTGTTCGTATTACATCTTGTACAACAGTACGATAGTTTGATATCGACATTAGAAATCCTTGTATTTAAAGTATGTACAAATGAACGACAAGTAATAAATACATATTATTTGTAACGATAACAAATTGGTTTCAATTGTATACTATGTACATCCATTTAAATTATTTCTTAAAGTTTGACCCAAGATGTTGTTAATCACGCAAACTCGCCCTGTTTGACGTCGTAAACGGACAACAGACGGCAACGTACTCTGGTACTGTGGTTGCGATATTATTTTTCAGAATTGCGTCATATCAACTGCAGTTCTAATACCTCGCACATACATTCACAACAGGTCACTCTAAACACATATCAAACATAAAGAAAATCGAGTGTTTATTTAGTTGACAGAAATAGAACATGATTTGAAACCGCTGTTTTCTGGTCTTATCAATACTATTTTTTCTTAATCCGCGTGTGTTAATATCATACTTTTTATATGAAAATGTCAAAAATTTATTTCGGAATAATTACATGTATTACTTTTAAATATCGGACAATTTATTTACAAACAACATGCATTTGGGTAACACTGCTGACATCACGGCGTCGCAGTAAAGGCGTTACGCATATTGACGTCAACAAAGAACGTAACGTCTTGTGTATAAAACGCCAGAAGTTCCTTTTAAAAATGTAACGCCCCAGGAGCGTGTATTGAATATAATTTTGTATTTATCATTTTTTGGGGGTACAGAAGACCCAGATACTGGTAAAATCTGTTTGTATATTCAATAATCACCTCACAAACTGATTTTTTCACACTAGCGAGATTTTCACCGCACCTCAACTACAGAATAGTGATTGTCAATCGTTTGTCACCTGAATTGCACTTACGAATACACTTTCAGTACAGTGAAAGTCATGTTAGTGAAACAGACTATACACCAATATTAAAATCGGCATGTGCGCTCACAGCACTGTGACAATATAGCACGAGTTTTTCTGTACTCTACACAGCGCTGGACGCTGCATGGTGAACTAGAGGTTTTAAGTGGATTTAATTAATACATGAAATTGGATAATCAAGGTGTGATCAATGAAAATGATTTGAGTGATAACAGTGAGTGCAGGATAACGGCGAAATGTCGGGAGAGTCGTAAGTTGTTTTTATATTAAATCCGCACCTGTCATGCGTCGTCTGCTTTGAAATTCTTCTCTTGAAGTCATATCAACACAATATGGTTATGGTCACTGTAAGCACTACGTTTATCTAAACGTTTCCTGCGTTGAGCAAATTATTTTCACACAATTTTTCACCCACTATATTTTCAAAATTTAAGCAGTTTGTCTACAAAAATGGAGTCAGTGTGTCAATCAGTTTGGATCCTAATGAGACCCCGAGTTACTCGACGTTTCATCTGGATTCAAACTGTTTTAACCCATTACCTCATAGGCTATTTTTAGATACAACCTCTTTGAATAAACCTACCGAAAAGGAGCATTAACTAGAGAAAGGTATTTTTTTTAGAATTTTGTAGTTTGAAACCATTGTGATAAATAGAGCAAATGCTCTATTTATCACAATGGTTTCACAAAGTGACTTTTATAGAGTCGTCAAAAGTCGTCAATATGAGGGAATGGGTTAAGGGAATAATGGATTTACCACCATATACACATGTTTTCCAAAACCATGAAAAAGAAAAGGCTCCAGCCTCTGGTTCAATGGCTTGAGAATTTTGATTGCCACATTTTAAATTAAATTATCTAATTTATCGCCTCATGCATAACAAATGGTATATTATGTAAATCAAAGTTAAAGAAATTCAATGTAATTAAATCCAATTTTGAATTTATATGAGAAAATGATTTATGGGTTTGTAGATTGTTTAAAATTAGACCAGTCTTAATTGATTTAACTCTTCCCTATTTATTCAAAATTTCTTCACCTCATGCATATCTATGCATAGAATCAATAAAATGGATCTTGGTCTACTTTGTTTACAAATTTGTGAAAGGCATTTATATGAGGGAAAGGGTTAACCCTTTACTTAGTGAATATTCACACAAAACTCTGAAAACATCTGAAAACAGGTGCCACCATTTAGAAATTCCTTTCGATGTAGAGAATCGGATTTGGAACATAATAGCAGACAGAGCAGACCCTGATCAGACCACTCTTACAGTTGTTTGATTTGGGTCTACTCTATTTGTAAAGATGTGAAAATGTAGGATTATCTAATATTAATGTTTGTCTGCTATATTTTTTTGTGGAATAATACAGATCTACTTCTATAGTTTTTGCCATATTCAAAATGTCAGCTATTATAAGAATTAATTGAATTAATATTCATAGTGTCATTAATAATGATTATTAATGTCATGATGATCAGGGGCCACTCTGTATGCCAAAGTGTAAGTATGAATTATGGGTCAGACAAAGGATTAACCCTTTCCTCCATAAATACGCCTTTCTATGCCTCTGTAAAAGTCAGTTTTTGAAACCATTGTGATAAATAGAGCATTTGCTCCATAGGAGCAAATGCTCTATTTATCACAATGGTTTCAAACTACAGAATTTTAAAATATTCCTTTTCTTTAGTTAATGCTCCTTTTCGGTAGATTAATTCAAAGGAGGTTGGGTCTAAAAATAGCCTGTGGAGGAATGGATTAATGGTAACTGTCATTTCCAACAGTGCAGACCCTATTCAGATGCAACATTGAAAATATCTGTATCAGCTCCCTTCCCTCTCTCTGGGGCATCTAATTAGCTCATAGTTGGCAGAAATGGGCATTAATTAATCAACACAAATAAACAAACAAACATTCAAGCAGAATTGGTCTGGATTAACATTGTTTGCAAAATGTTCAGTTGTTATTTTTTCGTTACTAAATAATTGATAAGTAATGGCAAGGTAGAAATCATTTCATACAGCTTTAGATTTCTTTTACATAACCAACCATATTCTTTTATTTTAACCGTTTCCTTCATTAACACCTTTCATGCATTTGCAGAGTAGACCCAGATCTTTCCTTCATTAACACCTTTCATGCATTTGCAGAGTAGACCAAGATCAGACGGCTCCTATAGGAGCTGTCTGATCAGGGTCTGCTCGGGTTGCTTATAAGATTATAACAGATCTGACTACAGTTTTTACCAATACCAAAATCTCCTGTGTACATAATATTATTCCATTATAAAATTTCAGCTTATAAATATCCATGATATCATATTATTATGCAACAGGGCGACCATGTTCTATACACAAATGGTCACTGGTCTGCTGCATAACTAATTCATACATATTACAACACATTTTAATATAAACACTCTTTTCAAGTTAACTCTTTCCCTGTTGCATATTCATGTAAGACACAATGGCATCATGAATATGCATTTGCTGAGTTTTTATAATGGCATATATATATATACAGGATATTTTGGTATTAGTTGAAGGTGTAGAGCCAGATCTATTATATTGTCATAAGCAAAGGACAGACCCAAATCAGATGTGTCCTACAGGACTGGAGTTATCTGATCTGGTACTAATCTGTTTGCAAAGGCATGAAAAAGTGTTTGTATGGTAGGAAGGGTTAACCCATTCCCTCATACATTATTTTTAGACCAAACCTCTTCGAATAAATCTACTGAAAAGGAGCTTTTATTAGAGAAAAAGAAACTATTTAGAATTGTATTAGTTTTGAAATCATTGTGATAAAAAGAGCATTTGCTCCTTAGTAGCAAATGCTCTTTTTAATGCTCTTTTTATCACTGTGGTTTCAAAAAATGAGTTTTACAGAGGCGTTGAAAGGCGTAAATATGAGGAAATGGGTTACATCATTACTGTCAGGGTATTGATGATTAGTGTCAAACAGTTTGGATTCTGATGTGACTGAGTTCAAACTGTCTTCCTGCTAGTGTATGATCTAACCCTTCCCCTGTTCTATGTTTATTACAAATTTCAATACCTACTATATTCATGGACAAAATAGTTATAATAAAATATGGAAGGTGGAACATTGTAGCAATTTTAGAAAGTATAGAAACATATCCATTGAATTCCATTAGAAAACAGAGCAGACCCTGATCAGACGGCTCCAAACGGTGTTTATATGAGGGAAAGGGTTAACCCTTTGCTTCATAGAAATGCCTTTTCACGCATTTGCAAACAGAGAAGACCCGGATCAAACAGCTCCTATAGGAGGCATCTGATCCAGGCCTACTTTGTTTGATTATCAAGTTATGCACTCTCTGCCACAGTCAAAAATTCCTTTGTTTATATATTGCTTTAAAATAGTTTTACTCATTCATATGAGCAAGTCATACTAATGAGTCCATTAATATTCATGATGTCATTATTTCTTTCATGAATATTAAACAGGTAAAGGGTTAAGTCAGTTATAGTTTGATTAACTTGCTCCTCTGTTGTTGAAATATAATCCTGATGTCTATTAACCTGTATCAATGTGACATAACTGATATGGGTCAAGATTGGAGATACCATTTAACCAAGTTGTTCAACAGGATATAAAATGTTTTACCATTCAACCAATACTTGTCAAGACTTCAAAGTCCATCAGATAATGATAAAAACTAACTCTTTCCTCATATAGCTGTTTTTTTTCATGACTTTGCAAACAGAGTAGACCCAGATCTGACGGCTCCTGTAGGAGTCGACTGATCAGGGTGTGTTTCATTTGCTTATGAAATTACAATAGATATGACTCTACATTTTCCACCAATACCAAAAACTCCTGTGAACATACAGTGCTCCCTCCCTACAACGGCCCTCTCAATAACGATTCCCTCCTTACAACAACGCATGTCACTGTTTCCGAAACAAGGCTCCAGAAACAACTTTTTCCTTCGTATTTTCTTTATGGCTCCATCAAACCCTACAAATGTATGTTGTGACCACTCTTTAGAATCGTCACTTTGTGACGATTCTAAAGAGTGGTCACAACATAGGGTTTGATGGAGGCATAACGGTTTTAGTTCTCGAAATACACCTTATCTGGGGATCTCCAAACAAGCTAATTAGGTTTGATTTTCCCTCCCTATAACAACTCCCTCTGAACAACACATACAATCTTCGTATCCCAAAGGGTGTCGTTGTAGAGAGGGAGCACTGTATTGCCATTATATAACTTAACTAACAGATATTCTCGATGTCATTATTTGTATGATTATCAGAGCAACAGGTAGAAGTGTGTACCAGTACTCAAATACTAAAATCATCATTTCACAACCCAATCTGATGTTGTGACCACTCTTTAGAATTGTCTCAAGAGTGTTTGAGTGTACTAGAACTTGCAGTCCTCAACAAGTCTCAGTTGATCTAACAGCTATATGGTTTAGAACAAAAGAGCTACAGAAAACGGTGCATACTCAAATACTAAAATCGTGATTTTTCCACCAAACCCTGTTTTGTGACCACTCTTTAGAATCGTCTCGAAGATTCTCGAAGAGACAATTCTAAAGAGTGGTCACAACATAGGGTTCGGTGGAGAAAGAAAGAAGTTATTCTTGAAAATGTTTTAACCCTTCGCTTGCTGAATTTTAAAATACATTTCTCCTTCTTTACCCATGCCCTGTTGTATAATTACATATATCTTCACTGTGCACATGTATTTCGCTGTGCAATCACTGCTGTGGAGTGCACTGGTTGCTCAATTAATTTGTAAATAGCGCAGACCCTGATGAGACAGCTCCTGCAGGAGCTGTCTCATCTGGGTCTTCACTATTTACAGGTACGTATATTGACGTGAATAGCAAGCGAAGAGTTAATTTATGAATCTTATCTGGAGCTCTGCAACAGTGAAAGAGTTAACACTTTACCTGATGAATATTCATGAAAGAAATCATGCCTGTATAATTATTAATTGTCTCAATTTTTTATCATGGCTTTATGAACTAGGGTACATTTGACAACCTGGTAGTAAAAATAGTAGAATCAGATCTATGATACCATGAGCAAACAGAGCAGACCCTGACCAGACAGCTCCTGTAGGATCTGGGTCTAGATCTACTCTGTTAGAAATTGTGTTTAAAGGCATATCTATGAGGTAAAGGTTTAACTCTTTGCACACCTAATAATTGTAAAGTTGCCATTACTTTATCGGATCCGTCATTGATCGTTTATCTGCATGCAAAGAAGTAACAAGTGTGGCTGTGATTTTCAATGAACTAATGCATGTTTTATTGTATTTTACAGGGTCAAGGTTGCCGTCAGAGTCCGTCCCTTCAACCAAAGGTTGGTGTTAGAGATATTCTTTGAAAGAAGAGTAGAGCCTGTCCAAATGATCATTTAACCCTTTCCTCCATAAATACGCCTTTCTATGCCTCTGTAATAACCACTTCTTGAAACCATTGAGATAAATAGAGCATTTGCTCCAATAGGTGCAAATGCTCTATTTATCACAATGGTTTCAAACTACAAAATTCTAAAATTTTACTTTTCTCTAGTAAATGCTCCTTTTGGGTAGATTCATTTAAAGAGGTTGGGTCTAAAAAAATTGCCTATGGAGGAAAAGGTTAAAAGAAGTCTGATGCTTGGTCTTTTAGAAAGGTGGTAGCTTAATACAGGACAACTGTAATGCAGAAAGCTTCCAGTGGTGCTTTCTGCGTTACTTTTTCTCTGCATTAAGCAACCACCTGGATGTAAACCCATTATTCCATAAATACGCCTTTCTGTGCCTTTGCAAACAGAGTAGAACCAGATCAGATGGCTCCTATATGAGTCATCTGATCTGTGTCTTCTCTGTTTGTTTAAGAAATTATGTAGATATGATTCTACAGTTTCTGCACTCAGGCAAAACCTTCCTGCGTGCATGTGTCATTATATAAAATAAACTCATTAATGTTCATGATGTCATTATTTTGTTCTGTTACGGATGAAGACTTCTCTGATTCCACCTGATCTGGGTCACTGAACACAGATTCTGAAGTAATGACATCATGCATATTAATTATTTATTATTAATTGTTATACATGTAATAGCACATGTACGCAGGAAATTTTGGCCATGGCAGAAACTGTAGAATCATATCTATATTATATCATAAGTTCATAACTCATAAGCAAACAGGGAAGACACTGATCAGGCGGCTCCAACAGTAATCATCTGATCTGGGTCTACTCTATTTGCAAAGATGTAGAAAGGAGTATTCATGGAGTAACGGGTTAACACGGTTTTTCTTCTTCCATGTTGTAAAATCCTATTCTGCTTCACTTTTAGTTGGTCAGATCTGAGTTCTCAAGCTTTTGATGGTCAGATCTGAGTTCTCAAGCTTTTGATTGGTCAGATTTGAGTTCTCAAGCTTTTGATTGGTCGATTTGAGTTCTCAAGCTTTTGATTGAAGCTTTTGAAGTCAATCAAAAACTTGAGAACGAACTCAGACTCAACTAAAAGTTTTATAAGCATGGACCCAGCTGGTGAGTAACAAGATCCAAGTAGTTTGGCAGTTGTTCAGTAGTTTCTCATAAGCTTGTGTCACTTGTCAAAAGCTTGATCAATCTTAAGTATTCAAATTCACACCAGATGTAAAATTGAGGAGACTTTATATTTTCACAGTTAACCCTTTCCTTCATATACAGCAAAACCTCTCTATGAAGGCCACTAAATTGTGTTAATTAGTTGGTATTTAGGGCAGGTGGCTGCGTTAAGCATAGTGAAAGTAAAACAGACCGCTCCTATTGGAGCGTTCTGTTTTACTTTCACCTTGCTTAAAGCAGCCACCAGGTCCTGCATTTAACACAAAATACTTAATGTGATTTAGTGGCCATTATAGAGAGGTTTTTACTGTAAACGCTTGTTCACGCATTTGCAAACAGAGAATAAGAGCCTTCTGATCAAGCTTTGCTCAGTTTGCTAATGGAATTTGATAGATCTGTTTCTTTAGTTTCTAAAATGGCTTCAATTTTCCACCTTCCATATTTAATTATAACTATTTTGGCCATGAATAATCAGTATTGAAATTTGGAATAAACACAGAACAGGGAAGGGGTTAATACATTCCTACATAGGCTTTTTAAGACCTAACCTCTATGAATGAATCTACTCAAAAAGAGTGTTTACTAGAGAAAAGTAAAATTTTAGAATTTTGTAGTTTGAAACCATTGTGATAGATAGAGCATTTGCTCCTATAGGAGCAAATGCTGTATTTATCACAATGGTTTCAAGAAGTGGTTATTACAGAGGCGTAGAAAGGCGTATTTATGGAGGAAAGGGTTAAGAGACTTACAAGTTTAATTGTTCGATTAACCCTCATCAACATTCAATCCTTTACCTCATGAGTACTTTGTAAAGAAAACATGACTCTATGAATATTAAGTACATGTAGTTGATTTGTTTTAATTGCATCATGAACAGGAGAATATTTTACCATGGCAGAAACTATAGAATCATATCTCATTAGCAAACAAAGCAGACCCTAATCAGATGGCTCCTACAGGAGCTGTCTGATCCAGGTCTACTCTGTTTGCAAAGGCATGCAAATGTGCTTTTACCAGGTAAAGGATTAACCCGTTCCTCCATAAATACGCCTGGTAAAGGGTTAAAGACACAAAAGTGTCAAAGAGTTATGATTATAATGATAGACGTCACAGAGTCACCTCTAGTGTGATATTTACAGTTAAAACAAACAAAGACGTAAAAATTGTATAATTATGTAGGGCAAACATTTATTATTCAAAAATCATTTGCAAGTCAATTGATATTTAACTCTTTGCATGCTAGCGGCAGATTCTCCTGCCATTTATTACCTACGTAAACACTTTGGATCCAGATTAGGGTCACACAGGCATACATGTAACTTCTGCAACAAAAGATCAGAAAGAAAATAGATACTTTTGAAAATGATGCAGACGATAAATGAGCAGCAGAAGACATTTGAGCAGATGACAAAATAAGAGTTAAAGAATCAATTTGAATAAGCATGGCATACACATCTATTGTAACCCTTTCCCTCATATACATGTAAATGCCTTTTCACGCATATGCAAACAGAGCAGACCCAGATCAGGGTCTGCTCTGTTTTCTAATGGAATTTGAAAATCCTCTAGCAAGTTTAGCTTTTCACACTGAATGGGCTCTATAGTTAATAACTAATAGCCTATTCCACTCCGAAAATTCAGTATTGAAAGTGTTAGGATTAGGGTTAGCATGGTTATTAACCCATTCCCTCATAGGCTATTTTTAGATCCAACCTCTTTGAATAAATCTACCAAAAAATGAACATTTACTAGAGAAAAGGAAATTTTTAGAATTTTGTATAGGAGTAAATGCTCTATTTATCACAATGGTTTCAAAGGTGACTTTACAGAGGCATAGAACGGCCTATTTAGGGAGGTAACTTATTCTGCATCATTTGCTGTCTGCTTCAGTTCTGAAAGTAACTTTATGCTGTCATTTCTTTGAAAAAAACCCACCCAGGGTCAGAGTGTCAATCAGTATCTCATCAGGATCCATCTGTTTGAAATGGTTTTAAAATTTTGATCCACAGTGTTGAATGAGTTTATTAGTGTATACAAAGAAAAAGAAAATATTTGAATTGAAATATTTGCATTTAGGATCAGAGTTTTAGGACAAATTACTTGGCGTATGTCACTTGAATTGTTATATTTCATTTCAGAATTTATAATGTCCACTACTAGCCATTTCAATTAACCCTTTACTCCAGGAATATTCATGTAAGAAATAATGACCTCACCGATATTAATTATATGAATTGTGGGCAGGGGAATATTTGGCCATGGAAGAAACTGTAGAATCATATATCTATATTATATCATAAGAAAACAGAGCAGACCCTGATCAGACAGCTCCTACAGGAGCTGACTGATCTGGGTCTACTCTGTCTGTAAAGGCATAGAAAGGTGTATGGATGGGGTAAAGGGTTAAAGTGACCAATCATGGAATAAACACATAGTTCAGTCTTTTAACCCTTTACTTTTATTTTTGAATATTCATGTAAGAAATAATGGCACGAATATTCATGTAAGAAATAATGACATAATGAATATAAATTAGATTGATTTTAACATAGGGAATTTTCTCAATGGCAAACGCTGTAGGGTTCAGGTCAATATCATTTTATAAGCAAACAGAGCAGACCCTGCTAAGAGAGCTATAACAGACACTGTCTGATCTGGGTCTGCTGTGTTTGCAAATGTGTTACAAGGTGTAAATGAAATAATATAGATATCACTCTAAAGATTCTGTCATGACCCAAGTTACTGTGTTCATATGCCATTCAAAAAATTAATATAATCAATATTCATGACATCATTATTTTTTACATAAATATTCATGGAGTAACGGGTTATTTTAATTGGATCTACTGTAAATGACAACTTTCTACGCCTCTGTAAAAGTCACCTGTTGAAAGCATTGTGATAAATAGTGCATTTGCTCCTATAGGTTATCACAATGGTTTCAAATTACTAAATTTTAAAAAATTCCTTTTCTCTAGTCAATGCTCCTTTTTCGGTAGATTTATTCAAAGAGGTTGGATCTAAAAATAGCCTATGAGGGAATGGGTTAAAAGTAACAAACAGATATATCAAATTCCTCTAGCAAACAGAGCAGACCTTGATCAAAGGGCTCCTATAGGCATTATTAGGGATCGTCAGATCTGGATCTACTCTGCAAATCTACTCTGCAAATGCATGAAAACAAGTTTATATGAATGAAAGCTAGGGTTAATGGAGAGGCTAAATGAATAAGCAGATTGATCATGGGTCTGTAATACTGTTTGCCTATGTTTTGTCAGGCCAAATGTTTATATTATGAGGTTAACCCTTTCCCTCATGTAAACGTGTTTTCACGCATTTGCAAACAGAGAAGACCCAGATCAGACGGCTCCTAGAGGAGCCGTCTGATCAGGGTCTGCTCTGTTTGCTAATAGAATTTGATAAATCTGTTTCTTTGCTTTCTAAATTTTGCATAATGGTCTAATTTCCATATTTCTATTTAACTGTTTTGTTAATGAATATTCAGTAGGTATTGAATTTGGAATAAACTTAGAACAGGGAAAGGGTTAATTAAGATAAGTGAGCTAAAAAAGTTTACGGTCACACTTTTACAGGTATTGTGAAATTGGTCAACAATAAAATGATATTTTTCGCCTTTTCCAGGGAAAAGGACAGACAGGCAAAATGTGTGATACATATGGATGGACAAATGACGTCCATTCGAAACCCGGACTCCAGTAAGTACATGTGTTTTGCACAAACTATAATGCTTGGCCAACAGTTTGATAAACAAAGCCAACCTCTTTTTAGCTCACCAGAGCACTTTGTGCTCAGGGTGAGCTTTTGTGATCACCCGTTGTCCGTCGTCCGTCGTCGTGCGTCGTTCGTCATCCGTCGTCAACAATTTGAACCTTTAAAAATCTTCTCCTCTAAATCTACAGGGTTCTCATCTTTCATCTTTGGCACATAGTATCACCTTTAGGTCTTCTACAAAAGTTATATAAATTATGCCCCTGGGGTCGAAATTGGCCCCGCCCCAGGGGTGCCTTGTTTTCAGTAGAAACATATAGTAAAACTTTGAAAATCTTCTCCTCCTAAACCAGAAGGTTCTCAGCTTTCATATTTGGCACATAGCATCATGTTCAGGTCCTCTACAAAAGTTATATAAATTATGGCCCTGGGGTCAAAATTGGCCCCGCCCCAGGGTTGGGCAGTTTTCAATAGAAACAAATAGTGAAAACTTTGAAAATCTTCTTCGCTGAAACTAGAAGTCTCTCAGCTTTCATATTTGGCACAGAGCATCATGTTCAGGTCCTCTACAAAAGTTATATAAATTATGGCCCTTGGGTCAAAATTGACCCAGCCCCAGGGGTGGGCAGTTTTCAATAGAAATAAATAGTGAAAACTTTGAAAATCTTCTTCGCTGAAACTAGAAGTCTCTCAGCTTCATATTTGGCACAGAGCATCATGTTCAGGTCCTCTACAAAAGTTATATAAATTATGGCCCTTGGGTCAAAATTGACCCAGCCCCAGGGGTGGGCAGTTTTCAATAGAAACAAATAGTGAAAACTTTGAAAATCTTCTTCTCTGAAACTGGAAGGCTCTCAGCTTTCATATTTAGCACATAGCATCATGTTTAGGTCCTCTACAAAAGTTATATAAATTATGGCCCTTGGGTCAAAATTGACCCCGCCCCAGGGGTGGGCAGTTTTCAATAGAAACAAATAGTGAAATCTTTGAAAATCTTCTTCTCTGAAACTGGATGGCTCTCAGCTTTCATATTTGGCACAGAGCATCATGTTCAGGTCCTCTACAAAAGTCATATAAATTATGGCCCTGGGGTCAAAATTGGCCCCACCCCAGGGGTGGGCAGTTTTCAATAGAAATAAATGCATGTAGGGAAAACTTTGAAAACCTTCTCCTCCGAAACTTGAAAGTTTTCAGCTTTCATATTTGCCACATAGCATCATGTCCAGGTCCTCTACAAAATATGTATAAAATATGGCCCCAGGGTCAAAATTGGCCCCGCCCCAGGGTCAAAATTGGCCCCGCTCTAGGGGTGGGCAGTTTTCAATAGAAACAAATAGTGAAATCTTTAAGTATCTTCTTCTCTGAAACTGGAAGGTTCTCAGCTTTCATATTTTGCTCATAGCATCATGTTCAGGTCTTCTACAAAATTATATAAATTATGACCCTTGGGTGAAAATTGGCCCGCCCCAGGGGTAGCCATTTTCAATAGAAACATATAGTGAAAACTTTGAAAATCTTCTCGTCTTAAACTGGAAGGTTCTCAGCTTTCATATTTGGCACATAGCATTATGTTCAGGTCCTCTACAAAAGTTATATAAATTGTGCCTCTTGGGTTAAAATGAGCCCCGCCCCAGGGCAGGCTAGTTTTCTATAGAAACATATAGTGAAAACTTTGAAAATCTTCTCCTCTGACTGTCGGGTGAGCGCTTCAGGGCCATTCTGGCCCTCTTGTTTCATTGTTGGCTGACTTGATGGCATGGTTGTACTCTTAACCCTTTCCTTGTTGAATATTCATGAAAGAAATAATGAAGTCATGAATATTTAATAGCTGAATTTTATAATGACATAGTTATGTACACAAGAGGTCTTGGTATTGGTAATTAAATTAGTAGAGTCAGATCTATTATAATTTCATAAGCAGACTTTGATCAGATAATTCCAGGACAGGAGCCATCTGATCTGTGTCTATTCTGTTTGCAAAGGTGCAAAAAGGCATTTACATGTATATGAAATTTATTTGAAGGAAAGTGTTAACAATTTGAATATCTAAAGTTGACTGTAAATTTAAACACATGTACATATATATTCTTGGAAGACTGAGACTAAGAGTCCCATAGCAAGGATTTCAAGCCTGGAATATCTGTTATGATCTTTCATGGGTGGCATGTCATTCATTTTGTAATATTTCTTGATAGAACAGCTGCTAAACCTAAGGTATAAGTAGCTATAAGACCTGATTAGTTCCCACCACGAAGTAAATTATTATTTACTTCGTGCTCTCACCAATTATACTCTTAACCCATTACCTCATAGGCTATTTTTAGATCCAACCTCTTTGAATAAATCTAACAAAAAGGAGTATTAACTAGATAAAAGGAAAATTTCAGAATTTTGTAGTTTGAACAATTGTGATATATAGAGCATTTGCTCCTATAGGAGCAAATGCTCTATTTACCACAATGGTTTCAACAGGTGACTTATGCAGACGTGTCAAAAGGCGTCAATATGAGGGAAAGGGTTAACTATTTCAATACTGTATTGTTATATGGACTATTCCAAAATTCAGATAGGTCAAGCTAACTATGATTATTCAGGGATTTTTTTAAAGAAATGTGTAACATGACAAACAGTGCAGACCCTGATGAGAGGGCTCCTCTAGGAGCCCTTTCATCTGGATCTACACAGTTTGCAAAGGACATAAGTGACTCGTTTCTAGCACTGAAAGGGTTAACACTTTCTTACTTATATAACCTTAATTCCCTTGGGACTTTTATCAATATTCCTATAACAATATATAGAGTCTTTATGCTAATTAGGCCTTGATCATAAACCTTTATTGAATAGGCCCACTTAAGGCCTTTCATATTTACTTAGACTGCAATAAATACTTTTGTACTTTCACCATAGCTGACCTTTGTGCATGCTAAGTCATGAATTAGGGCTAACCCAAATAAGCATTTTGGATCCAGAAAAGACAGGAATAAATGTGGCTTCTCATCAGGAACCGAACTATTTGACACCCTGATTGAAAATTGAAAAGAAAAGAACATAAATAAAATGTGTTAACTGAAATAAACTCCAATTTTGTTTTGCGGATTACTTTAATATAAATGCTTGAAGTAAAGCCCCCAAGTCATCTTATACAAAACTGTGTAATTCCCACCCGGTCTTATACATGTAGCTATAAACATAAAAGTTTGTAAGCAGGCTGTGGTTTAACACTTTCAATGCTAGATATTCGAAATGGAATCCTTTAACCCATTACCTCATAGGCTATTTTTAGACCTAACATCTTTGATTAAATCTACTAAAAAGGAGCATTAACTAGAGAAAAGGAAATTTTTAGAATTTAGTAATTTGAAACTATTGTGATAAATAGAGCATTTGCTCCTTAGGAGCAAATGCTCTATTTATAACAATGGTTTCACAAAGTGACTTTTACAGAAGTGTCAAAAGGCGTCAATAGGCGGGAATGCGTTAATCCATAAATACGCCTTTCTACGCCTTCGCAAACAGAGAAGACCCAGACTGAACTCCATGTTTATTCACAGAGTGGTCATCTTAACCCTTTACTTCATAGATACACCTTTTATGCCTTTGCTAACAGAGAAGCTTAAGACCCAGATCAGACGACTTCTATAGGATAATATAGATATGATTCTACAGTGTCTGTCATCACCAAAACTTTTTGTGTCCATGTGCTATTATAATAATTGAGCTAAGTAATATTCATGGCATAATTATTTTTTTTCATGAATATTCATGGAGTAAAGGATTAACAGTTGAGACCAGTCAGTTTGACAGGGTTAGAATTGCTAAGGGATTTTGAATGACAAATGGTGCAGACCCAGATTAGAGGGATCCTTCTGATCTGAATGTAGTCACTGATTGTAAATACCAGTACAGTCTTTTCCACATTCAGAGGGGTATGCTTTTACTTGCTTAACCCATTACCTCATAGGCTATTTTTAGATACAACCTCTTTAAATAAATCTACCGAAAAGGAGCATTAACTAGAGAAAAGGAAATTTTTAGAATTTTGTAGTTTGAAACCATTGTGATAAATAGAGCATTTGCTCCTATAGGAGCAAATGCTCTATTTATCACAATGGTTTGATAAAGTGACTTTTACAGAGGCATAGAAAGGCATATTTATGGAGGAAAGGGTAAAGCCTTTGCATTCAAGCAACTAGTGTACTGGTATTTCCAAACAAGTAGATCCAGAGACTCCTGGACAGGAGCCCTCTGCTCTGGGTCAGCATTGTTTGTCATTCACAGTCCTCTAGCAAGTCTAAGGCTTTGATACTTGGTGAACTCTGTAGTAAAACATTCTATTTTAAAATTAACTGTTCAGCATTAACCCATTCCAGCATTCCCTGATATTGACGCCTCTGTAAAACTCACTTTCTGAAAACATTGTGATAAATTGAGCATTTGCTCCATAGGAGCAAATGCTCTATTTATCACAATGGTTTCAAAACTACACAATTCTAATTGCAGTTTTCCTTTTCTCTAGGAAATGCTCCTTTTCGGTAGATTAACTCAAAGAGGTTGGGTCTAAAAATAGCCTATGAGGTAATGGGTTAAAAGGGTTAGGAGCATTATCTGAATTCATATTGAAATAGAGCTTGATCAGGATCCATACTGCCTTTACTCATACTGATTTTGAAGGCAATCTTGTTTGAAAGTGTTTGCAGCAGACAGTGAGATCAAAATTACAAATGGAATTTAAGAGGTTCAGTTATTTTAATATATCAAATATGATAGGAAATGAAGAGTTGTTCAAATATGATACTTGTGATGAAAGATAAAATGCACTGTTTGATATATATAAGGACTTAATTAACTTACAGCTTGTATGAGAGTTGGGAATTGTTGCTCAGGTGGTTGTCATGCTGTTATACAGAAAGACCACTAAATGAATGAATATATGGGTCTATAAAAGTTGATGGCTGCTTAACCCATTCCCTCTTATGCTATTTTTAGACCCAACTAATTCTTTGAATAAATCTACCGAAAAGGAGCATTTACTAGAGGAAAGGAAAATGTTAGAATTGTGTAGTATTGAAACCATTGTGATAAATAGAGCATTTGCTCCTATGGAGCAAATGCTCTATTTATCACAATGGTTTCAAGAAGTGACTATGACAGACTGGCGTAGAATGGCATATTTATGGAGGAAAGGGTTAATTTACCCATTCCCTCATATTGACGCCTTTTGACACCTCTGTAATTTTAGTTTTTGAAACAATTGTGATAAACAGAGCATCTGCTCCATAGGAAATGCTCTATTTATCACAATGGTTTCAAAACTGCACAATTCTAAAGTTTTCCTTTTCTCTTAGTTATAAATGCGGACATTGGGGTTTGACGTTGCAAAATTATCCAAAGAAACAAGAAACGCATAAGCATGCTAAAACATTGCTAGCAATTATCTACATATAAATATTTGACTTTTTAAATTTTAACCCTTTCCTCCATAAATATGACTTTCTACGCCTCTGTAAAAGTCACTTTATGAAACCATTGTGATAAATAGAGCATTTGCTCCAATCGGAGCAAAATAATGCTCTATTTATCACAATGGTTTCAAACTACAAAATTCTAAAATTTTCCTTTTCTCTTGTTAATGCTCGTTTTCGGTAGATTCGTTCAAAGAGGTTTGATCTAAAAATAGCCTATGGAGGAAAGGGTTAAAGGGTAAAAATCTGGCACAAAACTAGCTCATGGCCTATATACAGTCAGCTGCGAGTTTTGTACATTGTAATATAAATTATTAAGTACTGTGTAATTTTGCGAAATCAAACCTAGATGCCCACCTAAAACGATTCACTTAACCCATCATTCGACTCCTCCATAGGCTATTTTCAGACCCAACCTATTTGTATAAATCTACCAAAAAGGAGCATTAACTAGAGAAAAGTAAAATTTAGAATTTTGTAGTTTGAAACCATTGTGATAAATAGAGCATTTGCTCCTATAGGAGCAAATGCTCTATTTATCACAATGGTTTGAAGAAGTGGTTATTATAGAGGTATAGAAATTTAAAGGTGTATCTATGGAAGAAAGGGTTAAGGTATGTCCTTTGCAAACAATATAGACATTAGATTATTGTGCTCCTAAAGGAGCCCTCTCAGCAGGGTCTGCACTGTTTGTCATGTTACTTTTTTATTTTATTCATGGTAAGCTTAATCTATTTGAATTTTGGAATAATCCATTTGAAAATTCAGCATTGAAAGGGTTAATATGTAAACATTCTAAGAGTAAATATGACATAGTTTAAATTCCTCTTCCTGTCACCAGTTGAATGCTAGATCATGCTAGATCATATGATATTAACCCATTCCCTCATAGGCTATTTTTAGATCCAACCACTTTGAATAAATCTACTGAAAAGGAGCATTAACTAGAGAAAAGGAAAATTTTAGAATTTTGTAGTTTGAAACCATTGTGATAAATAGAGCATTTGCTCCTATATGAGCAAAATTTTAATGCTCTATTTATCACAATTGGTTTCAACTGGTGATTTTTACAGAGGTGTAGAAAGGCGTATTTATGGAGGAAAGGGTTAATAAAACTATTAGGTTAACCGTTATAGCAATAATGTTTTAATTTTCACATTTCTCTTTCCAGATGACGACCCAAAGAAGTTTTCCTTTGACTTTTCATATTGGTAAGTGCAGGACAGCAGATAAACATGGATACTTAACTTACTCGTATACTTAAATCGTCATTTTCTCCACCAAACCCTATGCTGTGACCACTCTTTAGAATCGTCTCTTTGAGACGATACTAAAGAGTAAGTCACATCAGAGGGTTTGGTGGAGAAAAAAGAGAAGTTATTCTTGAAAATGTTTTAATTTACGCATCTTATCATCCTGGACCCCTGTAAGTGAGTACCCTATAGCTACTGCTGCTAAGTATTTCTTCAGTAGAAGGTACAGTAGAACCCCTCTAATGCGACCACATAATGAATAACCATGGATGTCTTTATACGCAGGTGGTTGCTTAATGCAGTACAAAAGTCCTGCATTAAGCTACCACCTGCATTTAGCACCCAACTTATACCTCTTTGAGGTGGTCGTATTATCGGGGTTTTACTGTATTTCATCTTTGAACCATTTACTCCATGACAGGCAATGACATTATGAATGTCAATGAGATAAAAAAAAATATTCCTCCATAAATACGCCTCTGTAAAAGTCACTTTTTGAAACCATTGTGGTTTCATTGCTCCTAAGGAGCAAATGCTCTATTTATCACAATGGTTTAATAACAACAAAATTCTAAAAAATACCCTTTCTCTAATTAATGCTCCTTTTTGGTAGATTTTTGGATCTAAAAATAGCCCATAAGGGAAAGGGTTAAATGGCTTATGAACACAGGAAACTTTTTACATGACCGACACTGTGTAACAATTAGACCTACACCATTCCATGAGTAAAAAGACTTAACCTTTTCCTCAATAGGCTCTATTTATCACAATGGTTTCATAAAGTGACTTTTACAGAGGCGTAGAAAGATGTATTTATGGAGGAAAGGGTTAAATAATGCTAAAGGATTATGAATGACAAACACATCAGATCCTGATCAGAGGGCTCCTCAAGGAGCTGTCTGATCTGGGTCTAGTCACTTTGCAACTGCATAAAAATGTGTCTATATCGGTTAAAGGCATGACATGAAGGCTAACCCATAGATCACACTTTTTGTCAGCCTCCTGATCATCGACAGAATTTGATTATTCACTTTGACACTTTGGTCCTAGACAGGTGCTGAGTCTCTGATGCGAAATTTAGTCCGAGTCCCTTCTGTTTGCAAAGTCCCTAAACCCTTTGCATGCTGGAAATGAGTGTACTGGCATTTGAAAACATTGCAGACCCAGATCTGAAGGCTCCCAGAGGAGTTCTCTGATCAGGGACTGCACTGTTTGTCATTCAAAATCCCAAATCCTCCCCATACCCTTTCATGCTGAATGTAATCTATAGTTAAATACAGATAGACCAGTTACACTTTGAAACTTCAGCATTCAAAAAAGCTAAACTCCTGAAGGCATCTTTTCTGGGGGTATTTAGGGGTCATATGTTCTTAACCCTTTCCTTCATATAAACACCTTTTTCACACATTTGCAAACAGAGTGGACCCAGATCAGATGGCTTCTATAGGAGTCTACTCTGTTTGCTTAAAATGGTATAAATACAGTAAAACCTCTCTATAACGGCCACTAAATTGTGTTGATTAGTTGGTATTTTGGGCAGGTGGCTACTTAAAGCTAGGTGAAAGTAAAACAGAACGCTCCTATAGGAGCGTTCTGTTTTACTTTCACCTTGCTTTAAACTTCCACCTGCCTTTAACACAAAATACTTGCTGTAATTAAGTGGTCGTTATAGAGAGGTGTTACTGTAATATACATTGTACATGTAGATCTGACTCTACAGTTTCTGTCTGTACCAAAATAGCCTGTGTTGTCATATGCCATTATAAAATATAATCTAATTAATATTCATGATGTCATTATTTCTTACATGAATATTCAACAGGGAAAGGGTTAACCTCTTTTGTTGTACTTATGCAGTAGAACCTGTCTTAACCCTTCGCTTGCTGAATTTTAAAACACATTTCTCCTTCTTTACCCATGCCCTGTTGTATAATTATATATATCTTCACTGTGTAGAAGTATTTCGCTGTGCAATCACTGCTGTGGAGTGCACTGGTTGAACAATCAACTTGTAAACAGTGCAGACCCTGATGAGACAGCTCCTGCAGGAGCTGTCTCATCTGGGTCTTCACTATTTACGGGTAGGTATATTGACGCGAATAGCAAGCGAAGGGTTAAGCTGCTATCACACAGAGGTCTAATTATGGGTATGTAAAACAGGTGGTAGCTTAATGCAGGTCAAAAATAGTGCAGAAAGCTCCTATATAGGAGCTTTCTGCCAAAAAAGCTCTGCAATTCTTTTGCCTGGTATTAACTAACCGTTTCCCTCATATAAATGTGTTTTCAAGCATTTGCAAACAGAGTAGACTCAGATCAGACAGCTCCTAATAGAATTTGATAGATCTGTCTCTGTACTGTCTAAAATGTCTACAATGTTCCACCTTTCATATTTCTTTATAACTATATGTTAATGAATATTCAGTAGGTATTGAAAATTGGCCTAAATATAGAACAGGAAAAGGGTTAAACAACCACCTGCTTTTTAAGATGCCTATGTTAAAAAAATAAATGGCTACTTAAGACAGGTTACTGCCCTTTTTACACTTAATTGTTAAGATATTCAATCTCCCATCTCCACCATTTTAAAAACCGAATAAATCAATTTGATAATGAAACTTAGAAGTACCAAATACAAATGTAATCAATTTTTTTTGACAAGCTATCAGTGTGACAGACAGACATGTTAAAATACAGTAAAACCCCCGCTAATGCGACCATCTAAAAGAAGTATAATTCTAGGGGCTAGATGGAGATTGTAGCGTAATGCAGAATAAAAGTAATGCCGAAAGCTCCTGGAGGAGCTTTCTGCATTACTTTTGTCCTGCATTAAGCAACCACCTGCTTATAAAGATGCCCATGTTTATTCATTAAGTGGTCGCATTAGATGGGTTCTACTGTATATGAGTAAAGGATAAAATTAATGCATTAACATAGATTAACATGGATTAACATTGATTAACATAGATTGACATGGAATAGGAATTTTGAATTTTAATCTCTTGCCGTTTAGCATTTGATAAGGAAAACCAAATTATTTAACATTTTCAATTTCATGAACCACCTGATCAATATCATCACTGTTACCCCAATCAGCACCATTGATCATTTTGTTGCGAAAACTGGGTAATCCATAATATTATGTAAAGACTATAAGAAGTCCGTAAAGATTCCGCTAATGAAATTATGCATTGTATAAATAAATCTCCTGTGCAAATAGAAAAGGAACCATTAAGGTTTTGCAAACTGTAGATCCAGATCAGTCATTTTTAGCTTGTCTTTTTTCGAAGAAAACATCCAACTATTGTGATCACTGGGCTGTAGGTGTTGTTGTAGGCGCTGGCTTTGTGGTTGTTGGCGTGCATAAAACTTTAATGTAGCTGATTAATAAAAAGTATAAGATATATCAACATGAAACTTCATAGGTTGGTAGATCTCTTTAAAGACAACCTTTCCATGCATTTGCAAACAGAGTAGACCCAGATAAGCCGTCTGATAAGGGTCTGCTCTGTTTGCTTTTGACATGATATAGATCCGATTCTACAGTTTTGGTCAAACCAAAAATAAATCCTATAAAAGTGAATGATATAGATCTGTTTACATATACATGTATACAGATTTTGTCAAGGCAAAAAAATTCTTTGACAAGTGAACTGTTCACACTATAAAAATTCAGCTAATGAATATTCATGATGTCATTTTTTTTTACCTGAATATTGAACAGAGGGAAAGGGTTAAAGGGTTAACTGGAACCCTAGATGGAGGGAGGGGTTTATTATTTCTGCATTGTCACCATTTGGGATGCTTTTGTTGAATTTGAGTGGTTCAGATCTGGACTCTCACCTCGCTCCCTACAGACCCCCTATATTTCCGTAGTGGGTCAGTGACAAACCCAATAACTCATATTGTTATTCCACTCGCAAAACTTAGTAGATTTGTCTGAAAAGTCTTTGCCAATGCCATTCAAATGAAACTTAACCCTTTTCCTGTTGGATATTTATGTAAGAAATAATGACATCATGAATATCTATTGGTTGAATTTTATTATGGCATATTATTATACACATGACTTTTTGGTATTTGAAGACTTACCTGTGGAGTCAAATCTATTATGATTTCATAAGCACACAGAGAAGACCCTGATCAGACAACTTCTACATGTTTCCAAAGGTGTTGAATGGCCAATGAATTAACCCTTTCCCTCATATAAACGTGTTTTCACGCATTTGCAAACAGAGTAGACCCAGATCAGACGGCTCCTAGAGGAGCTGTCTGATCAGGGTCTACTCTGTTTGCTAATAGAATTTGGTAGAACTGTTTCTTTGCTTTCTAAAATGTCTACAATGTTCCACCTTCCATATTTATTTATTACTATTTTGTAAATGAATATTCAGTAGGTATTGAAATTTGGCCTAAATACAGAACAGGGAAAGGGTTAACACTTAGTATAAGTAATTTGATGTTCATTATTTATTTGTGGGAAGGGTTTCTGTAGCAATGATACAAACATCATACATTAATTGCCAATGGTCACAACCAGCTGTATCAATCAGGGCTATTAAGCCTTTGAATGGAGAAAATGTCAATTGCGGTGTAGAGGGCTTCTGCTGGACTATTTTCAAATTATTTGCAGTGAAAATTACCTTTTCAGGTTTAATGGCTTAGCCCAATTAAAATAACAGAAGATTCCGATTGCAAAAATAGGTATGCCGATGGTAAATAATACTAGCAGCCAGCCAGTGCTGTTATGATAAAAATTGGTTGTAGCGTATGAATGGTAAATTATTGAAGAAACAAGCTTCATGGAATCAATATTTCTGTCCTGAATGCAGATTAAATGTCAACATTTCATAGGTACCATAAATTAGCCTACCTATACAAACAGATGAAATTAGGCAAGTTGTGTTCGACACAGATCAGTTTGCTTTGCAAAGAATTGCGAGTCTACACTATTTGTTATTCCACTACTTTCAGTTAACCCATTCCCCATAGGCTATTTTTAGATCCAACCTTTTTTAATAAATCTACCGAAAAGGAGCATTTACTAGAGAAAAGGATTTTTTTGAATTGTGGAGTTTTGAAAGCATTGTGATAAATAGAGCTTTTGCTCCTGTGGATCAAATGCTCTTTTTATCACAATACAGAGGTGTCAAAAGGCATCAATATGAGGGTATAGGTTTAGGTGCCAAATTGATTTGTTCAGCTTTGTAAAATGGTGGAGATGGGAAATTTGGTATTCTAAACTTTAGGGAAGATAGGGTACCAACAGAACGAGATCTGCATTGTCTGAATTAAAATGGTTCAATTGTAATAGAAAACTAATTAAGAAGTATGTTACCTAAAATTATGTTAACCCTTCGCTTGCTGAATTTGAAAACACATTTCTCCTTCTTTACCCATGCCCTGTTGTATAATTACACATATATTCACTGTTTACAAGTATTTCGCTGTGCAATCACTGCTGTGGAGTGCAATGGTTGCACAATCAACTTGTAAATAGTGCAGACCCTGATGAGACAGCTCCTGCAGGAGCTGTCTCATCTGGGTCTTCACTATTTACAGGTAGGTATATTGACGCGATTAGCAAGCGAAGGGTTAATAATACTTATAGCATGAAAATTGCCTTCGGGTGCAGTGATGATGCAGCAAAAACATAACAAACTTTGACAGCAATAGATAAAGATGTGTAAGGTTCAAATACTCTAGAATCGTCCTTTCTTCACCAATTATAGAACTATCTCTGAGATAATTCTGAACAGTGGTCACAATATAGGGTTTGGTAGAGAAATCAAAGAGTTATTCTTATAAACAAAAAATTTCATTGATTCATCTTATCTGGGCTACTCGTCTTTGTTTATACCATTGATAATGTTTTCATCAGCTATCAAAATAACTTCCTTATCTTGTTTCATGGCCTTTTCCATTTACATCATGATCCAGTAACATTAGATTAATGATTTAGAATCCTTGTCTAGCCCTTGCATGTCCATCACAATACCAATACCATTCAGCCTTACATTCAAGGTATTGACTGAAGGCTATCATAGATTTTTCAATTGATGAAATGTACTTTTACTAACATGTCTTTTATTCATAGAAACTTAATTGAGGCATTTCCGAGCCATGTTCGCATAATCACTATGCAATGTTTTTGAAAAACTTCTTACTACATTGTAGTAGTTTTATTGTCCAACCTTGATAGAGCTAACTTCATATTAACCCTTTCCCTTAACTCTTTCACTGTTCTATGTTTATTCAAATTTCAATTACCTACTGAATATGCATGGACAAAATAGTTATAATAATATGGAAGTACATTATAGCCATTTTAGAAAGTAGAGAAACAGATCTATCTAATTCCATTAGCAAACAGTAGACCCTGATCAGACGGCTCCTCTAGGAGCCATCTGATCTGGGTCTACTCTGTTTGCAAATGCGTGAAAACATGTTTATATGAAGGAAAGGGTTAAATAAATGTGTTTTCATGCCTTTGCAAACAGAGTAGACTCAGATCAGATGACTCCTATAGGAGCCATCTGATCAGGGTCTGCTCTGTTCGCTTGTGGAATATGAAATATCTGTGTCCTTATTTTCTAAAATGGCTACAATGCTCCATCTTCCATATGACTATTTTGTACATAAATACTCAGAAGGTATTGAAATTTGGAATAAACATAGAACAGGGAAAGGGACAACTGATAATATTTTTATCAGAGAGCGTAATTATTATCATGTATATTAATATTTATGTCTGGAAAATAATTTCACAGACATATGAATGGGTATTCCTCTTGTTTATAACACTTTTCTTGTCATGCAATTTTGTCAGTTGAAAATGTTAGTTTCAGTTTCTAAATAAATGTAGCTTAGTTTGGTTGAGTAACAAATAACTTGGATCCAGATCAGCAGCCATGTTCCTTGGAATATGATCTAGAACCAGGCTGTTTGATAATGCCAGTTGGGTTGTGATTAGCAAGAGAAGGTAATTAGAGACTTATTCATTTGTAAATTATAGAAGATAGTTTTTTATATTAATTACATATACTGTAAAATCTCTCTAACCTGGAATTTCTAATTAGTATCAATGCTAGTCTTTATAATACATGTAGGTTGTAGTTTAACCCATTACCTCACAAGCTATTTTTAGATCCTACCTCTTTGAATGAATCTACCGAAAAGGAGCCTTAACTAAAGAAAAGGAAAATTTTAGAATTTTCTAGTTTGAAACCATTGTGATAAATAGAGCATTTTACAGAGGCGTAGAAAGGCGTATTTGTGAAGGAAAGGGTTAATGTAGACGAAAGTCATACAGAAAGCTCTGTTTGCTTATGACGTGATATACAGTAAAACCCCTCTAAACCGGAATTCTAGTAGAGGGAAATTTCAGATACTTTTATGCAGATGACTGTTGAATGCAGGGTGAAAGTCATGTAGAAAGCTCCTAGAGGACCTTGCTGCATGACTTTCACCCGGCATTAAACTGTTACCTGTCTCCAAGACAGATATTGTAATACACTAACTTGAATGTCCAGTTTAGAGGGGTTTTACTGTATATATCTGATTCTACAGTTACTGCTGCGGTAACAAAGTCCTTGAGGATGTCATTATAAAAAATCAGTTTAATCCATAAATATCCTTTTCTACACTTTGCAAACAGAGTAGACTCAGATCAGATGGCCCCTGTAGGAGCTGTCTGATCAGAGTCTGCTCTGTTTGCTTATGGAATTATATAGATCTGATTCTTGAGTTTCTGGCATGGTTAAAATTGCCTGTGTTAATGTACCTGTATAAAACAATAATCTAATTAATATTCATGGTGTCATTATTTCTTATATAAATATTCATGGAGCAAAGGGTTAGTATTCCTACAGTCGTTATATACATGTATTTATATTTCTGACATGAATATTCAACAGGGAAAGGGTTAATTGGGTCTATCTCATCTACTGGGCAAGTCATGTATCAACCTATGGAACTACAAATTACTCCCTTGGTTAACCCATTCCCTCATATTGACGACTCTGTAAAAGTCACTTTGTGAAACCATTGTGACAAATAGAGCATTTGCTCCTATAGGAGCAAATGCTCTATTTATCACAATGGTTTCAAACTACAAAATTCTAAAATTTTCCTTTTCTCTGGTTAATGCTCCTTTTCGGTAGATTTATTCAAAGAGGTTGTATCTAAAATAGCCTATGAGGTAATGGGTTAAGGGGCCAATAATCGGTCAAGCATATTTCTAAAGTTATGGCCCTTTAAAACATTGTTTTTAATGAAAAAAGTCAAGTGTTTGCAAATGCATGTGGTGCTCTTGTTTTGTAACATATTACAAAAATAGTTTGTCTTCAATATTAAAACGAATACTTGTTTTAGACTGATTTTTGCAGATAAAATTGATTAGAATGGATAGACTATAAAGATTTTTTTTTATGTAGGTCACATGATGGGTACCAGACAGTGGAGAATGAGGTGCTGGAACCAGCGCCTGGCAGCAAGTATGCCAGCCAGAGAATGGTGTATGAAGATCTTGGTCAAGGGGTGCTCAATAATGCATTTGAAGGTTTGTAATACTAGCCATATTAACCCATTACCTCTTAGGCAATTTTTAGATCCAACGTCTTTGAAAAAATCTACCAAAAAGGAGCATTTACTGGAGAAAAGGAACATTTTAGAATTGTCTAGTTCTGAAAGCATTGTGAAAAATAGAGCAATAGCTTCTTTGGAGCAAATGCTCTATTTATCACAATGGCTTCAAAAAGTGACTTTTACACAGGTGTCAAAAGGCATCACCATAAGGGAATAGGCTGAAATATGCTTTGATCCAGATGAGTCTCTCAGTAACACAGGATCGAAACCTTTTGATACTTTGATCATATTTTGGAAGGGAAATTGAAGAAAAAATTAACTTTAAGAATCAAAGCAGGCGACACATTTTACAGATTACAATTACTTTAGTTGCCAGGTGTTCTAGTAATCATGGTAGTGAATATTTAAAGTTAACACTTTCCCTGTTCTGTATTCATGTAAGAAATAATGACAACATGAATATTTAATTATATTAGCTCAAATTTTATAATTTAAACTTTTCAAGGGAATTGTTGACAAAATTTGTATAATCAGATGTATATCATGTTGAAAGCAAACAGAGCAGACCCTGAGGAGATCCTATAGGAGCCGTCTGATCTGGGTCTACTCTGTTTGCAAATGGTGAAAAAGTGTTTATATTAGGGAAAGAGTTGTAATTGTAATTAGTCCTTGACTTGACATGTATATTATTATTCTTCTTTACTTCTATTTTTGCTTTGTGTCCCATACTCTTTCCTGTTTTGAATAAATCCATGAATTTTTGTTGTTTCAACAGCTTCAATAATGTAGCATTACTGTTTTTTTTTTGTTTTTTGTTTGTTTAACTCACCTGAACAAAGCTCAGGGTGAGCTTTTGGGAGACTTGAATGTCCGGCATCTGCCATGCGTGGTCAACAATTTGCTTGTGAACACTCTAGTGGTCACAATTTTTGCCCAATCTTCATGAAACTTGGTCAGAATGATTGTCTTGATAAAATCTCGGACAAGTTTGAAAGTAGGTCACGTGGTGTTAAAAACTAGGACACTAGGTCAAACAGTAGAAAAACCTTGTTAACACTCTAGTGGTCACATTTTATGTCCAATCTTTATTAAACTTAGTCAGAATAATTGTCTTGATAGAGTTTGAAAATGGGTCATGTAGGGTAAAAAACTAGGTCACTAGGTCAAATAGTAGAACAACCCTGTGAACACTTAAGAGGTCACATTTTTGGTCCAGTTTTCATGAAACTTAGTCAGAATGATTGTCTTAATAATATCTTGGAAGAGTCTAAAAGTGGGTCACATGGAGTCAAAAATTAGGTCACTAGGTCAAATGGTAGGAAAATCTTATGAACACGCTAGAGGTCACATTTTTAGCTCAGTCTTCATGAACCTAAATAGTAGAAAAACCTTGTGAACACTTCAGAGGTCACATTTTGATTATCCTGATAAAATCTTGGAGGAGTTTTGAAAGTGGGTTAAGTGGGGCAGGTCATATCTTGTTTACACCCCAGTGGTCACATTTTTAGCCCAATCTTCCTCAAACTTGCTCAGAATGTTTGTCTTGGTGATATCAAGGTAGAGTTTGATCATGGTTGGGGCGGGATAAAAAAGTAGGTCATCAGGTCAAATCTTAGAAAAATCACTCTAGAGGTCACATCTTTAGCCCAATCTTCATTGGTCAGAATGATTGTCTTGATAAAATCTATATTCTAAATCCTTGAAAATCTTGTTCTCCAGAACCACTGCACATGATCCACTATCCACATTGTTCCCTTAGGTCAATATTGGCCCCATTCTGGGACTACCCAGCTATAATCTTAAATCTATGGTAATCAGGTGAGCAATTAAGGGCCATCTTGGCCCTCTTGTTTTGATTACCTGGCATATGTATATACTGTTTATTCTAATACAGGTAGCTCTCGTGGCATTGAATATGGCCTTTTCATGGCTCTCTAACTTGTCAATAATTGTTCTGTCAGTTTCTTGTCAAAGTTTGTATAGGCCTGTATTTAACCTGCAGAAAGGTATTAGTCAATCATGAATGACATTTGTAAAAATTTGGACCCAAATGAGATGCCTGGTAAAGGGGTCGGTGTATTTCATTAGGATCCATTAATCTTGTACTCCATGAATATTCATGTAAGAATTAATGACATGAATATTAATTAGATTAATTGTTATAGATTAATTGTTATAATAGCACATGGACATAGGATTTTTTGGCCATGGCTTAGACTACAGAATCAATATTATATCATATGCAAACAGAGCAGACCCTGATCAGATGGCTCCTACAGGAGCCATCTGATCTGGGTCTACTCTGTTTGCAAAGGTGTATTTATGGAGTAAAGAGGTTAAAGAGAAGGAATGATTGCTTTTATATTGTGCATGAAGTATACAATTAGTTTAGGTCACCACAATTTGCTCAGCTAAAGGTTGTCATATGGACCAGTGTTAGTTTCACATTGATCCCAGCGAACTAAAAGCTTAATGCATACAGTCCAGGAGTTTTCTAGGAAGGCAAAAGTAAATATCCTTGCTTTTGAAAATAGCACCATGTCTGACACTGATCAATGATAAAATCAATTAATGTTAATCCTTTTAAGGCTGGAAACTTGGTAACTGGCATTCGCAAACAGTGTAGACCCAGATAGGAGGGCTTCTACAAGAGTCCTCTAACTAGTTTCTGCACTGTTAGTCATTCGAAACCCTCTTGCAAACTGCTTTTATACAGTATGAAACCTACTATTAAACACTGAAGGACCAATTCACGCTGAAACATTTCTATTTTAAAGGATTAATGGCAGTTATACATTTAACTCTATCCCTCATATAATTGCCGTTTTACCCCTTTGCAAACAGAGTAGACCCAGATCAGATGGCTCCTGTAGGACCCTTTCCTCAGATTGACGCCTCTGTAAGTGTCATTTTCTGAAACCATTGTGATAAATAGAGCATTTGCTCCGATGGAGCAAAATGCTCTATTTATGGTATATCAGGTAAAAAGGCATCTCTATCAGATAAAGCATTATAGGACACTGAAAAAGCTAATAATAGTCAGTATGTTATAAAGTGGCATGGTTTGCTAGTGATTGATGGGGAAGCCCTATGGAGCAAATGCTCTATTTATCACAATGGTTTCAACACTACACAATTCTAAACAATTCCTTTTCCTCTAGTTAATGCTCCTTTTCGGTAGATATATTCAAAGAGGTAGGATCTAAAAATAGCCTATGAGGGAATGTGTTAAAGTGGATGAATGTTCATGAGGTCACCAATTCATGCAAAAACGTTCAACAGGGCAAAGGTTAATTGTTATAATGGCATGTGTGACTTGCAGTAGATATTTTAAACAGTTTGGATCCAGATGGTTTGATAAGGAACTGGACATCTTAGCAAGATCCAGACTGGTTGATCGTAACTGGTCAGTGTTTTTAACCTTTAACTTGCTGTGCAAATTATTTGTGCACAATTTTCACACACCACATTTTCAGAATTCAAGCTTTAACGCATTACCTCATAGGCAATTTTTAGACCCAACGTCTTTGAATGAATCTACCCAAAAGGAGCATTTACTAGAGAAAAGTAAAATTTTAGAATTTTGTAATTTGAAACCATTGTGATAAATAGAGCATTTGCTCCTATAGGAGCAAATGCTCTATTTATCACAATGGTTTCAAGAAGTGGTTATTACAGAGGCGTAGAAAGGTGTATTTATGGAGGAAAGGGTTAATCAATTTGTCTACAAAAATGCAATCACTGTGCCAAACAGTTTGGATCCTGATCCTGAGACCCATAGTTATTCATCTGGATCTAAACAGTTTTTATAGGCAGCCCATAGCAGGCTAAAGGTTAAAGAAAAGTAAAATTTATCTACTTCTCAGAATAAATTGACAGGCAAAATTTCTTAATGAGCAGAGATTTAATATTGGGCGTGCTTGATAATTAAGGTCAACCTCATTACAGGGCACCTGCTGAATAACTGTAACAATATCCATACATTCAGTCCACTTCAAATATGAGAACAAAATAAGTCAGAATTGAAAATCAATATTGAGCCTTTTCATGAACCATTTTCTTGTTACAGTAAAGCCTGTTTAACCCTTTCCCTGTTCTGTATTTTGGTCAAATTTCAATACCTACTGAATATTCATTAATAAAATCATTATTAAGAAATATGGAAGGTGTTACATTATAGCCATTTTTGAAAGCAAGGAAACAGATCTAAACAAAATTCTATTAGCAAACAGAGCAGACCCTGATCAGACGGCTCCTCTAGGAGCCATCTGATCTGGGTCTACTCTGTTTGCAATTGCGTGAAAACATGTTTATATGAGGGAAAGGGTTAAAGCTACCACTAAACTAATTTTTGGTTTCTATGGCTAGTGATAGCTGTATTTAGGACAAAGGTAATACAGAAAGCTCCTTCATTACGTTTTCCATGCATTAACCCTTACTGTGTGGGGCACGAGTCACTTTGAATGTCCTTTGCAAACAGTGTAGACCCAGATGAGAGGGCTCCTAGAGGAGCCCTCTCATCAGGGTCAGCACTGTTTTGTCATGTTACACCTTAAAGTCCATGAATATTCACCATAAGTGTAAGCTTGACCTGTTTGAATTTTGGAATAGTCCATTTGAAAATTCAGTGTTGTAAGGGTTAAGCACCACTTGCGTTTTGGACTGTTATGTTTAAACATTTTCTTAACTCATTCCTCCATAGGCTATTTTTAGATCCAACCTCTTTGAATAAATCTACCGAAAAGGAGCATTAACTAGAGAAAAGGAATGCTCTATTTATCACAATGGTTTCTATACTACACAATTATAACATTTTCCTTTTCTCTAGTAAATGCTCCTTTTTGGTAGATTCATTTAAAGAGGTTGGGTCTAAAAATAGCCTATGGAGGAAAGGGTTAAACCATTTACTACATGAATATGCCTTTTTATGCCTTTGCAAACAGAGTAGACCCAGATGTGATGGCTCTTGTAGGAGTTGTCTGATCAGGGTCAACTGTGTTTGCTTATAAAATAATATCTAATTCAACAGTTTCAGTCATGATAAAAATTCTCTTGTTTATAGTGTCATTATAAGAATTCGGTTCATTACTATCCATGATATCAATCAGTTCATTAATAATATCCATGAAATCATTATTTTTGGTTTGAATATCAATTGGACTATAAAGCATTTAGACAGGTGGCTCCATAGATATGCCTTTTAACCCTTTCCCTCATATAAACGTGTTTTCATGCATTTGCAAACAGAGTAGACCCAATCAGATGGCTCCTATAGGAGCCGTCTGATCAGGGTCTGCTCTGTTTGCTTATGGAATTAGATAGATCTGTTTCTATACTTCGTAAATTGACTACAATGTCCCACCTTCCATATTTCATTATAACTATTTTGTCCATGAATATTCATTAGGTATTGAAATTTGTAATAAACATAGAACAGAGAAAGGGTTAAATGCCTTTGCAGAGTAGACCCAGATCGGACAACTTCTGTTGGAGTCAATTCTGATCAAGGCCTGCTCTGTTTGCGTATGGAACTAAATAGACCTGATTCTACAGTATTTGATTTTCTTGTTCATATTCCATTAGCAATATAAAGCTAATTCTAACGCAATCTGTCAATTTTCTGCAATCTGATTGGCTCATGTGACCAAATTTGCGGCATATAAAAAGTGTTTTAAATGTCGCAAATTCAACCAATCGAATAACACCAGGTGCATGTAAATATATCAATGCGCGTTGTTTATCTACCACTAACTGTAAGCAATGATACATCCGTATGCATACTTTGACATATTTATAAATCTAGATCTATTCCAACTTGGCCTGTTATTTCAAGTTATTTTCCATTGTTTACTTTGTCACGACTTGACCAGTATCTTATATGCACATGTGTCATGTGGAGAGTTATTGAGATACTCTAAGCGTTGGGAACCAGATTATCCCTTATTTATTATCTCGTTCAAACATAACGTTATAATGTGACGTCATTGTCACAGACGACGTTTACACGTATGGCGCCAACGACTAAGATGACGTTACTTTACCAAAATATGTATTGAATGTATGTTTTGAACATGTGGAATAGCTATCGCATACTTATTCATGACTAATGCAATGTAAATGTATAAACCAGGGTGAAAAAAATCCAGTTATTTTAAGAAATCTGAGAGAAATTGGTGCACTATTTCTCGCCTCATCACTCATTTAATCATCCGTGCGCAAAGGATATTACTTGAGTTAAAATCGGCTTCAACAATTTGTCATTTTTCGTGTTAAGATTGCGTTAGAATAGGGTTAATCCTACTGTAATTTGAAATTTGCGACAGTATATGAGGTTTTTAACGGTCTTAAATTATTTTAATGACTCCGCCTTCGGCGTCGCCATTAAAATAATTTGCGACCCTTAAAAACCTCATATACCTTCGCAAATTTCAAATTACAGTAGGATTAACCCTATATTAACCCTTTCCTCCATAAATATGCCTTTCAACGCCCTTGTAAATGTCACTTAATGAAACAATTGTGATAAATAGAGCATTTGCTCCATAGGAGCAAATGCTCTATTTATCACAATGGTTTCAAAACTACACAATTCTAAAATGTTCCTTTTCTCTAGTAAATGCTACTTTGGGGTAGATTTATTCAAAGAAGTTGGGTCTAAATATAGTCTATGGAGGAATGGGTTAATAGATGAATGAAGCTAATTTGAATTCATACGTATATTGAATTTTCATGGAGTTAAGTTTTGAAAAAAGAAATCAATAAACCTACTGCAGGCAGATTAGCATTGTCTTCCCCTTCAGCAGCTGAGAATACAATATGCTTGGAAACATCCTGCTCTACGTTATACATAACATGCATATCATCCTTGTGTTAATTTGTAGCTGTTAAAAGCCTATCTCCAATGGTTGATTGCTTTCACGTTTACTTAAGTTGAACTGAGAATGACTAGGTTGGAAACTTTCTAAACCATTTCCCTCATATAAACACGTTTTCACGCATTTGCAAACAGAGTAGACCCGGATCAGACGGCTGATCAGGTTCTGCTCTGTTTGCTAATGGAAATTGAAATTGATGTGTTTTAACTTTCCAAAATGGCTACAATGTACCACCTTTCATATTTTATTATAACTATCTTGTCCATGAATATTCAGTAGGTACTGAAGTTTTGAATAAACACAGAACAGGGAAAGGGTTAATTAATGCAGCCCATTTATTGCATAGTCCTGCTTCCAAAATATTCCCTTTTCAAGAAGGATTTTAATTTTAACAGGTATGATGGAAGACAACTGAATTAGTTTAGAAATCTTCTGGTGCCATCAATTTTGTTAAATACGTTATTATTGGATTGCTAAGAGTCAATTATTGATTTCCAATTAAATAGTTGCATAGACTGCTATCACTCAGGTGGCACAGGCATAAACGATAAAATATAAGCATGTTTGTTGCTGCTGTTACCTGGGCTTCCCCATCAATCACTAGCAAACCATGCCACTTTATAACAATACTGAATATTATTAGCTTCTAGTGTCCTATATTGATAGTTTATGAAATTATCTGGTAGAGAAGCCTTTTTACCTGGTATTATCCTGGGTTTTAGACTAAATCACCCTTAGAATCCACCAGACTCAACTTCATAATGGCTGTATACTAGTCAAAGTTATGAAAAATAAGTTAACTCTTTCCTCCATAAATACGCCTTTCTACGCCTCTGTAATAGTCACTTCTTGAAACCATTGTGATAAATAGAGCATTTGCTCCTTTAGGAGCAAATGCTCTATTTATCACAATGGTTTCAAATTACAAAATTCTAAAATTTTCCTTCTCTCTTGTTAATGCTCCTTTTCGGTAGATTTATTCCAAAGAGGCTGGATCTAAAAATAGCTGATGGGTAATGGGTTAAGCAAAAGTGAAACCAAAGTGCTATTTTTAATCACGAAAACTTACCATGGACAATAACACTTCCAGTCAAAATTATGTACACTTGTGAAAAATTGCAATTTTTGCATGATCCAGAGATAGAATAAAAGGATCTTGTGTAGAAACAGATAGTTGTGCTGTTTATTATGATTCAAGTGCATTGTTATGCCTTTTTATACCTTTTATAGCAGAGTAGACCAAGATCAAACAGCTCCTACAGGAGCTGTCTGATCACGGTCTGTTCTATTTGCTTATGAAATGATATTGCTCTAATTCTCCAGTGTTTGTCTTAGCAAAACAATTTACATTGTAAAAATTAAGCTTTATTTTCATGAAATTATCAAATCAAGCATAAACGTTTATTAGGGAAAGGGTTATAGCCCCCTGAAACAGTGAAGACCAGATCAAATATCTCCTGTAGGAGCTGTCTGATCAGGGTCTGTTCTGTTTGCTTATGGAATGATATATATTTGAATTTACAGTTTCTGACAAAACCAAATAACTCCTGTGTATATTAACCATTATAAAAAATCAGATGATAAATACTCTTGATATCAGCATATCTTGCATAAATCTTTATGAGGTAAAAGGTTAACAGGTAATATCGAATAAGTGTCTGAGAGGAAAGGCAACAAGTCTAGCAACCTAAATGAAGGAAGACAGATTTGTTGGAACTTGGAAGGGCAGCAAATCTTACAACCTAATGAATGAAGATAGATTTGTTGGAACTTGGAAGGGCAGCAAATCTTACAACCTAATGAATGAAGATAGATTTGTTGGAACTTGGAGGAAGGGCAACACGTCTTACAACCAAATGAATGAAGACAGGTTTGTTGGAACTTGGAGGAAGAACAACAAGTCTTACAACCTAAATGAATGAGGACAGATTTGTTGGAACTTGGAGGAAGGGCAACAAGTCTTACAACCTAATGAATGAAGACAGATTTGTTGGAACTTGGAGGAAGGGCAACAAATCTTGCAACCTAATGAATGAAGACAGATTTTTTGGAACTTGGAGGAAGGGCAACACATCTTACAACCTAATGAATAAAGACAGATTTGTTAGAACTCGGAAGGGCAACAAATCTTGCAACCTAATGAATGACGACAGATTTGTTGGAACTTGAAAGGGCAACAAATCTTGCAACCTAATGAATGAAGACAGATTTGTAAGAACTTGGAAGGGCAACAAATCTTGCAACCTAATGAATGAAGACAGACTTGTTTTGTATGAATCTGTATTGGACAGTCACACATGTAGCATACAGTAACAATACGGATATGATATACATGTAGGTTAAGGACTCAAAAATGAAAACAAGTTTGGTTTTAACCCATTACTCAATAAATACTTTTAGTTAATCTCCACTCTCATGGCATATCTATTATCCCATTACCTCATAGGCTATTTTTAAATACAACTTCTTTGAATAAATCTACTGAAAAGGAGCATTGACATGTCGAAAAGGAAATTTCAAAATTTTGTAGTTTGAAACCATTGTGATAAAGAGAGCATTTGCTCCTATAGGAGCAAATACTCTATTTATCACAATGCTTTCACAAAGTGACTTTTACAGAGTCGTCAAAAGTCGTCAATATGAGGGAATGGGTTATCATAGATAGTATTTTGATATGTATATACATTTATTACCAGTCAGAGTAAATCCTTGGAATTTGATTGGTCAGTTTGCCAAAAACTGCCGGGGTGTACAGTACCGTATTCAGCGGCTTCCACGGAGAATACAGAATTATTCAAATTTGACGCGTGACGTCATTCGTTTTGTTTTTATTTTTAGCGTCGATTCGAAGTTTCATATCGTCCTTACTCCAATAATTCTGGATGGATTACGACCAAATAATCGATAATAAACGTAAAAAACTGTACCTCATACGTTCCTCAATTTAACACTATCAACTTATCAGTACCAAGTGTTACCGTTAATGTTTACAAGTGAAGTTTCAATTCCTCTTTCGAAATTGCTCTAAGACGACGTCATATTTGCTCTGTGATGACGTCATGTTTTCTTTGTCATGTCCTCATACAATTAGAGATCTAATGTCAGCAAAATAAGAGTTGTTCGTTTCTTAATTAGGTAAATCGGATCTCTGACTGGTAGTAAATTTGTTACACGGTAATTTGGCAGGGTTTACGGGCTGGTATGACTGGGTTAGACCACTTATTTCCTTCGGCTAACGCCTCAGGAAATACGGGATCTAACCTGGTCATACCAGCCCGTACACCCTGCCAAATAACCGTGTAACTAATAGTAGTGGCAATTATGTCTATGGAAGGCAGGATAAACTCAGGTTTGAAAGATTCTCGGTGCAAACAGTGCAGAACCTGATCAGACAGCTGGCAAAGAAAGGCACAGAAAAGCAAAAAAGCATATATCTATGGACTAATTTAAAGGATTAATTTTCAGAGTGACCAATATGAGACTGTCATGTGTTACAAATGCTGCAAGTCTATTGGTTCTATTACATAGACAACCCTAGCAAAATAGTGCAGACTTAGTCCACATACGATATGTGTACTCGAAATAGTGATATTGAACTACTTCGGTTTTACTCTACCCCTGAAGAGTACAATTAGACGGCAGCTGTCACATGCCTAACATGCTGTCTTACAGCTCATCGATTACTCAAACTCCTCCTAAAGAAGTAGTATAGGGTTTACACAGTTTACTTGTATGTCGGCCTAAGTTAACCCTTTCCTCCATAAATACGCCTTTCTACGCCTCTGTAAAAGTCACTTTATAAAACCATTGTGATAAATAGAGCATTTGCCAAACATATTCAGCTTTACAAACTGATGGGTTTCAGAATATTTCGGATAATTAGTGTACTGGCTCTATTAGATGTGTAATGGTACCAAATTGACAAACCCATGGGACGGGGAATTGGGTGTCAAAATATTCACGGTAGTTAGATTAGCTGTTCTATTACATCAAGTGTGTAATAAGTTATGCATGCATCATTGTCAATGTCTGCAAAACAATCTTATCACCTTCAATCCTCAGAGTGGAATATTAGACTTCCCTTTCAAGCATTTCCTTTATATAAATGCTTTTTCATGCATTTGCAAACAAAGTAGACCCAGATCAGACTCCTATATGCTTGTGTAGTAGATACATGATTCAACAGTTTTTAGCCTGGGCAAAAACTTTCGTATTCATATGAATGGTCCATCTTTGTTTAATGATTCAGTATGAAAGGTTTAGGTCATTACAGTGTTTTGACTGACGAACGGTGCATATTCAGAGGGTTCCTGTTGGAACCGTCTGATCTGGGTCTACACTAAATGTATTTCAAGTGTCAGTACACTCATTCCCGCATTCAAACGGTTAACCCTTTCAGTGCCAGCATTGTCGTCTGCTAGACACAATTTCTTCAGCTTCAAGTTTTAAAATGGGCATTTCTTTATAAATAAATAAATGGAGTGTCAAACAGTTTGGATCCTGATGAGACGCCGAGTTACTCGGCATCTGGATCCAAACTGTTTGCATATGATATCACAAATCCGTGTTCATGGTACTGAAGGGGGTTAAGGGTTGATTAGTTTTCTGGTTTTGTTTCATGAGGTGGTATTTGAATTATTGATCAGGTGTTTTACCAGTGTTTACCCATAACTCTTTGCATGCCAAGTAATTGCAAGTAATTGTTGTCTGCAAAATTCTCATCTGCTTCAAGAGTCAAAGTTTTTTTGTTCTTCTATTTCTTCTAAAAAAAAATCAGATTGCCAGAGCAACAGGCATTTTGAAACCTGATAAAACACTATGTTACTTGGTTTCTCATCTGAGTTCTCAAGCTTTTGATTGGTCAGATTTGAGCCAAAGGCTCAAATTTGACCAATCAAAAACTTGAGAACGAACTTAGACCCAACTAAAAGTTTTATAAGCATGGACCCTGGATCTGCACTGCTAGCCCTGGTAATATCACAAATTCACTTCCTAATTTGATTTATCCATTTCATTTCTTAAAATTCCTTAGATTCTCTGAGTTTCCTAGCAGATTGTTGGTCAGTTGCTAAATGGATTGGATCCTGATCAGATACTAGGGTTTATTGTGGTTGATCTTGATTCTGTGTACTGATGATAGGTCTATGTGCGATCAGCATGTAAAAGGTGAAGAAAGCAGTCTAGCACCTTATTATCTGGCACCTGGTAATGATACTCTGGCAGACTGTGAGCTACAAAGTTAAACAATTAGTCTTGATTAAATATGGAACACAATTGATCTTATTTTGACCTTGGATATTCCATACAATTCATTTCTTAACTCTGTGATGCTAGGTAATTACATGTCGTCTGCAAATATTGTCACCTGCCTCTCTTCCCAATGTCAACTTTTCTTCTGTTTTTTTTTCTTCTAGAAGCCCTTTTGAACTGGGTCTACAATTTTTGCAAATGCAAGCACTATCATTTCCTGATACATTGTATATAAATATTTGATTTGCTGAAGTTTTATAATGGCATATGAACACAGACATTTTTGGTCATGGAAGAAACTGTAGTATCAGGGTCTGTGCTTATAAAGCTTTTTAGTTGAGTCTGAGATTGTTCTCAAGCTTTTGATTGATCAGATTTGAGTTCTCAAGCTTTTGATAAAAAACTTGAGAACGAACTCAGACTCAACTAAAAGTTTTATAAGCATGGACCCTGATCTATATTGTTTCATAAGCAAATAGGGTAACTGACAGAAAAAAACTAATCCATAGCAACCATCCAAGTTTGCTTCTAGGGTTTAAAGACAGGTGAAAGTTTAACTTTCTGCCATATAAACACCTTTTCATATCTTTCCAAACAGAATAGACCCAGATCAGATGTCTCCTACAGGAGGTTTCTAATTAGGGTCCGCTCTGTTGCTTACGAAAAATTATAGATTTGATTATGCAGTTTCTGATCTACTGTCATCAAAGATTTATTTGTTAATAATGTTGTTAAACTAATTGGCTAATTACTGGGTAATACTCATACATTCATTATTTCTTCCTTGAATATTGATCAGGTAAAGGGTTAACCCTTCTCTTGCTTAATTTTAAAATACATGTCTCCTTCTTTACCCATGCCCTGTTGTATAATTATATATTCACTGTGTACAAGTATTTCACTGTGCAAACGCTGCTGTGGGTGCACTGGTTGCACTATGAACTTGTAAATAGTGCAGACCCTGATGAGACAGCTCCTGCAGGAGCTGTCTCACCTGGGTCTTCACTATTTACAGGTACATGTAGGTATATTAACGTGAATAGCAAGCGAAGGGTTAATGCAGCACAAAAGGTATGCAGAAACTCATACAGCAACCAATCTCTCTCACTGAAAGTATGTTTCACATTACATCTGTCCTTTTCATTGTTTGCATATCGAGGGCTTGATGCAAAACTATTCCAACTCCTTCACTTTGTGTTTTCTCTGTTTCACATTACAACTTTGTGAAGGAGTTAGAATAGTTTTGCACCAATTAATTAAGCCCTCGATATGGACATATTGGTTCAGGAATTGATACAATGTCTGACGTTTTCTCTATGTTTCACATTACACCTGTACACTGTTTGCCTATAGACAGACTAAGTTCAAGAATGTGGTTTAATGCCTGATGTTTTCTCTATGTTTCACATTAGAACTGTTCACTGTTTGTTTATAGACAGATTAAGTTCAAGAATGTGGTTCAACACCTGATGCTTTCTCTATGTTTCACAGTACACCTGTTCACTGTTTGCCTATAGACGGACTAAGTTCAAGAATGTAGTTTAATGCCTGATGTTTTCTCTATGTTTCACATTACAACTGTTCACTGTTTGCCTATAGACAGACTAAGTTCAAGAATGTAGTTTAATGCCTGATGTTTGCTCTATGTTTCACATTACACCTGTTCACTGTTTGCCTATGGACAGACCAGTTCAAGAATGTGGTTCAATGCCTGATGTTTTTTCTATGTTTCACATTACAACTGCGGGTATATAGTTCACTGTTTGCCTATAGACAGACTAAGTTCAAGAATGTGGATTAATGCCTGATGTTTTCTCTATGTTTCACATTACACATGTTCATTGTTTGCATATGGACTTATTGGTTCAGGAATTCATTTAATGCCTGATGTTTTCTCTATGTTTCATGTTAAAACTGTTGTTACTCTTTGCCTATGGACAGACTAGTTCAAGAATGTTGTTCAATGCCTGGTGTTTTCTCTATGTTTCACATTACACCTGTTCACTGTTTGCCTATGGACAGACTAGTTCGAAAATATGGTTCAATGCCTGATGTTTTCTCAATGTTTCACATTACAACTGTTCACTGTTTGCCAATGGACAGACTAGTTAAAGAATGTGGTTTAATGCCTGATGTTTTCTCTATGTTTCACATTACACCTGTTCACTGTTTGCCTATAGACAGACTAGTTCAAGAATGTGGTTTAATGCCTGATGTTTTCTCTATGTTTCACATTACAACTGTTCACTGTTTGCATATGGACTTTTCTCTATGTTTCAGGTTAAAACTGTTGTTACTGTTTGCCTATGGACAGATTGGTTCAGGAATGTAGTTTATAATGCCTGACGTTTTCTCTATGTTTCAGTTTACAAATGTTCACTGTCTACCTATGAATAGACTGATACATGAATGTGGTTTAATGTCAGTGTTTCAGGTTACAATTGTTCGCCGTATGCTTATAGACTGACTGGTTCAAGAATGTTGTTTAATTTCTGATATTTTCTATATGTTTCAGGTTACAACTGTTCACTGTTTGCCTATGGACAGACTGGTTCAGGGAAATCATACTCCATGATAGGATACAAGGCCAATAAGTATGTGTACCTCTCCATCACAGCTGTATTACATATACTAATGTCTCAGGACAAAACTGTTGTAACTACATGTACTACCATATTATCTCTAATAAACACTCCTGGGAGCTCTTTGCAGTTTGTACACAGACAGTTTGCTTAATGCAGAATGAAAGCAATGCAGAAAGCTCCCCTAGCATTTTCAGTCTGCATTAAGTTACCCCCAGTACTTTGAAAAAAAACTCTTACTTAACCCTTTCCTCCAACAATGCGCCTTTCTACGTCTCTGTAAAAATCACTTGTTGAAACCATTGTGATAAATAGAGCATTTGCTCCTATAGGAGCAAATGCTCTATTTATCACAATGGTTTCAAACTACAAAATTCGAAAATTTTCCTATTCTCTAGTTAATGTTCCTTTTCGATAGATTTATTCAAAGTGGATGAATCTAAAGGATGAATCTAAAACTTAATAGTTATTTTATAGGGTTGTAGTTATTATGAATATTAATGAATATTATTTATTGCACTAAAAATGTAAAATAAGAAAATTCATTGCAATGCAAATTTGAGGGGAAACAGACCTGTGGCATAAAGGAGTACCATTTAACCCTTTGATAAATAGAATCATGTTTTTAAATATAATCATATCTATTGTAATTTCATAAGCAAACAGAGCAGATCCAGATCAGATGGCCCTTACAGGAGCCATCTGATTTGGGTCTACTCTGTTTGCAAAGGTGTGAAAATGTTTTCAATAGAAACATATACATGTAGTGAAAACTGAAAATCTCCTCTGAAACTGGAAGGTTCTCAGCTTTCATAGTTGGCACATAGCATCATATTCAGATTCTCTACAAGAGTTACATAAATTTATGTCCCTGGAGTCAAAATTGGCCCGTCCCAGAGATGGCCAGTTTTCGATAGACACATATAGTGAAAACTTTGAAAATCTTCTCCACTGATTGTCTGGTGAGCGATATCAGGGCCATTCTGGCCCTCTTGTTTTCTTTGTCTGAGCCTTAACTTTATTTTGCATTGACGATTTCACGATTTTATTCTTATTCCAGAGGTATAGTGCCAATCACATGTGATGAACTGTTTAAGACGATGCGTTCTAATCAGGATCCCAACAGACGTTATGAAGTTTTCTTCTCTATGTTAGAAATTTACAACGAGCAAGTGCGTGATTTATTATCAAAAGACAATCCAAAAGGGGGCCTGCAAGTGAGACAGAATCCCAAACTAGGGCTGTTCTATGTGGAAGGACTGAAGAAAGTTCCTGTGGGCAGTTACTCTGAGATAGAGAAAAGAATGGAACAAGGTATTCAATGTTTAACCCTTTCCTCCATGAATATTCATGTAAGATATAAAGATGTCATGGATATTAATTACAATGTACATTACTTTGCTATAGCACATGGACACAGGTTGTTTTGGCCATGGCAGAAACTGTAGAATCACATGACTGTATATTATATATCATAAGCAAACAGAGCAGACCCTGATCACACGGCTCCTATAGGAGCCATCTGATATGGGTCTGTTCTGTTTGCAAAGGCGTAGAAAGGTGTATTTTTATGGAGTAAAGGGTTAATACGCCTTTCAATGCCTTTGCAAACTGAGTAGACCCAGATTAGATGACTCCCATAGGAGCCATCTGACCGGGGTCTGCTCTGTTTGCTTATGAAATAATAAAGATGTAAATCTCCAGTTTCTACCAGAGCATAATGTCCTGTGTTCATAATTCCACTTTTAAGAATAATCTGATTTATATTGATGACGTTATTATTTCTTACATGAATATTCAACAGTGAATCCTTTACTCAATAGAGAGCCCTGTAGAGTTGTGTTACTATACTTACTCTGTACTATCAGTAAAACTTTCAACACTAAGCAAAGTTTGTCTCCAAAATGTCCAAGTACACTTTTTATGCCCCCGCCTTTAGGCGACGGGGGCATTAAGTTTTACCCTTGTCTGTCTGGGTCTACTCTGTTTGCATACATGTGTAAAAAGGCATTTATATGTGGGAAAGGGTTAAGTAGTCAATTGTTTTAACACGCAATATGATACGAATGAGTTAAAATGAGAGTACTGTCATTTGCAAAATGTGTAGACCTCCTAGAGTAACCTTCTGATTAGGGTCTGCACTGCAAGTCACTCTAATTCTCTCACAAAGTATACTATTTTATACTGATTGGACTCTAATGTTATCTCTTTACTTCATGTAAATGCCACTTCACACCTTTGCAAACAGAGTAGACCCAGATCAGATGGCTCCTATAGGAGCCATCTGATCAGGGTCTGCTCTGTTTGTTTTTGGTATGGTAAAGATCTGATCCTACACATTTTGTAAGCCAAATTACCTTGACATTTTTGCATCGTAAATTGAATATTGATGAAGTGATCAATTTAACCTATTTCAGAAAGGGTTAACCCTTTCGGCGCCAAATTTCTAATTGTTGTCTGCAATCCAGTTTTGTTAAATAATTTGGTAAAATGAGGAAATAAGATAAATAAATGCAAATTTCAAAGGAATAAAGCAAAGATATAGAAATAGAGTTTGAGACAAAAAGGGAAGTCCCTGATCAGACGCCGTCTTGAAAAGGTGGCAGCTGATCTGGGACTACACTATTAATTTGTCATGGTGCATTTTTGCGACATTGGCGGTGAAAGGGTTAAGCAATGATGGACCATTCCACTTTGAAAATTCAGCATTCTAAGAGATAAACTCAATAAAGAAGCATTAAATGGACTAACAAATATGCTTTGTCGTTAACCATTTACTCCATGAATATTTATGTAAGAAAAAAAAGATGTTGGTTATGGCACATGAACACAGGAATTTTTGTATGGCAGAAACTGTAGAATCATATCTATATAATTTCATAAGCACACAAAGCAGACCATCATCAGACTGCTTCTACAGAAACCATCTGATCTGAGTCTACTCTGTTTGCAAAGGTGTAGAAAGCATTATTATGGAGTGAAGCTTTGACCCTTACAATGCTGAATATTCAAAGTAGAATCAATCAATGTTTAACCCATTCCCTCATATTGACGACTGTTGACGACTCCGTAAAAGTCACTTTGTAAAACCTTTGTGATAAATAGAGCAAATCTAAAATTTTCCTTTTCTCTAGTTAATGCTCCTTTTGGGTAGATTTATTCAAAGAGGTTTATCTAAAAATAGCCTATGAGGGAATGGGTTAACTATAGAGGCCATTTAGTTTAGAAAGGCTGTATTTACTAGAGGGATTTTAATGACAAACAGTGCAGACCCTAATCTGAGCCCACTGATCTGGGTCCACACTGTTTGCAAGTGCCGATACACTTGTTTCTCACATTCGAAGGGATAAGTAATTCTGTCTTTGATGTCTGATTGGCTGGATACTATTGATCAGAGTTTTCAGTTTTTGATCACTCCATTCTGAAATTGAACGCCGATATCGAGAGATTAATTTTCGTTCTTTTGTATGTTTGGTGGCTTTAAACCTTTTCAATGCTGTATTTTCAAATGGTGATGTTGGGTCATTGTGTTAGCTCTTATGCCTTGTCATCTGCAAAATTTGATGTCTGCTATAATTTTCGTTGTTAACCCATTCCCTCATAGGCTATTTTTAGATCCAACCATTTTGAATCAATCTACCAAAAAGGAGCATTATCTAGAGAAAAGGAAAATTTTAGAATTTTGTAGTTTGAAACCATTGTGATAAATAGAGCATTTGCTCCTATAGGAGCAAATGCTCTATTTAGCACAATTGTTTTGATAGGTGACTTTTACAGAAGCATAGAAAGGCGTATTTATGGAGGAAAGGGTGAATTTTCTCTATTTTTCTTTAAAAAAAACCCCCATAATCACAGTATCAAACAGTTTGGATCCTGATTAGACGCTGAATTTCTCATTGTCTTATCTGGATCTAGGCTGTTTGCACGCTAAGTGATTTTTCGTCTGCAACAATTGTCATCAGCTGCTTCAATTCTTAAAATAACTTTTCTCTAATTTCTTTGCAAAAATATGGTCAAGATGACAAACAGTTTGGATCCTGATGAGACGCCGCATTATGTGGCGTCTCATCTGGATCCAAACTGTTTGCATAGTGTTTGCATAGGTAATCACAGTTTAGCAAAAACAATGTTGAAAATATTTTGATTGTCACACAGTGCAGACTATGCAAAGATGTCTTCTGATAGGTCGTAGATCTTTATCTACAGTCAGCAAGATTATCTCATTTTTCGGCATCCAAAAGGTTAAAGTCTTATTGGAAAGGTTTTAGCAAGATATTAACCTCAAACGGTAGCAAAGGGAAGTGTTTTTAGACTACAATAGCATCAAATGTTTATGTTCAATAAGCTCTGATTAACACTCCTACGCTATGGGCAGGTGTATGACATGTCTTTAAAGAAATTTTATATATAAAAACTGCTGTCAGCTCCATTTTCCAAAGAGCACATTCATTCCATTTCTTATTAAAACACCTGATAAATGTATCAAATAGATTTAACTCTGATGGTATACCGATTATAACTTAATGTCTTATCAGGATCCAATCTGTTTGCAAAGATTATCATGTATATACAGTAGAACATTCTTAACCCTTTCCCTGTTCTATGTTTATTCCAAATTTCAATACCTACTGAATATTCATGAACAAAATAGGTATAATGAAATATCGTAGGTGGAATAATGTAGTCATTTTAGAAACTAAAGAAACCGATCTATCAAATTCTATTTATAAGCAAACAGAGCAGACCCTGATCAGACGGCTCCTACAGGAGCTGTCTGATCTGGGTCTACTCTGTTTGCAAATGTGTGAAAACATGTTTCTATGAGGGAAAGGGTTAAGTGGCCATTAAAAAGAGGTATAATCATGGGCCTGCAAGGCAGGTGGTAGCTTAATGCAGGTTAAAAGTAATGCAGAAAGCTCTTATAGGAGCTTTCTGCATTACCTTTGCCCTGCCTTAAGCAACCACCTACTTTTTAAGACTCCTATATGTTCAGTAAATGAATGGCTGCTTAAGACAGGTTCGACTGTATACCTCATAGTGTGTCAAATGCTAATCCATCAACAGCTTTAGATCTTTTGTTCAATTTACATGACAAAGTTAACCCTTTGAATGTGAGAAAACGAGTGTACTAGCATTTGCAAACAGTGAAGACCCAGATCAGAGGGCTCCTAGAGGAGCCCTCTGATCAGGGTCTTCACTTTTTGCTACCGGAAAACATTTTTAGTACATTTTTATATAAAATTGGCTTTACTTTTTGATTAATAATGGACAGATCCCCTTTGAAATTTCAGCACTCAAGGAATTAATCCTCAGGTAATGTAATTGGACATAAGTAAATGGATTTAGCTAGTAGGGACTAGACTAATAAAAAATCTAAAGGTTTGAACTCAATATGCCCTGGTCCATGAAATTTGTCAAAGTCATCTAACTGTTTTTTGTTATGTATGCAATACGCTTTCCCTAGGATCTCTCAGATTGAGTCAGCACTATAACTTGTCTCATGCGAGTGCCGTCTGTAAATAACTGAAATTCTGTTGGTCGGACGTAAAACCCAACTCACTCACTCTAAGATTGGGTCTCTAATCTGGATCTTCACTGTTTTATCAGGTTATGAAAATTAGCTAAGATAGCAGACTGGTCTACACTGATTGCTAAACTCCTAAGCACCTGCTAATAATGATGACTTCTGGCTTCTCCAGTATACATTTATGTTCTTATAGCAAGCAAGAACAGTATTTTTATGTAAAACTTGAAAATATGAACAGAACCGTACAGTATTGTAAACCTTGTATTATGAAAGTTAATCTTTTTGATACAGCACTTCTATGTGAATAAAGAAAACGTAATTAGACTTAGAATGTCAGTAGTCAAAACACAATGTAACATCTTTTGTTTTTCTTATGTATCAGAATACTTAAAAAAATACAGTAAAACCGCGATACTCTTTAGGCAGATGGCTACTAAATGCAGGGTGAAAGTCATACAGAAAGCTCCTAGAGGAGCTTTCTGTATGACTTTCACCCTGCATTAGGCTGCCACCTGTGTTAAAGATCGGTAATGATACTTGCTTTAGTGTTCCAATAATTGAGTTTTTACTGTTCTCTAATTACTCTAAATATTTGGCAAGACAAACTTGGGCAAGTTGTACAGACCCGGATTAACTCTTTGCGCGCTAAGTAATTTTTCGTCTGCAACAATTGTCGTCTGCTTCAATTCTTAAAATAAACTTACTCTCATTTCTTTGCAAAAGTATGGTCAAGATGACAAACAGTTTGGATCCTGATGATCCTGATCATTATGCGGCATCTCATCTGGATCCAAACTGTTTTCATAGGTCATCACAGTTCGCCGCTAGCGTGCAAAGAGTTAAATTGATTCTGAAGGACCAGTTTGATCTGGGTATACACAATTTGCTATTACACATGTATGTCAGTCTAATTAAAAATTATTACAACATGCCAATTTGACTTATTCAGCTTTACAAACTAGGAAAGAGGGGGAATTGGGTGTCTGTAATTAGGATAAGATAAGTATAATTATGCAATTTACATGTATATAAAATTATAAATAAGAAGCGCCTTATGATTGATTATACATGTATACCATAACAAAAAAATGTAGCCAGGTAGAGATTGTGGTGAAAGAGTTGATAGGCTTTAGACTGTGTGGCTTGATAGCTCAGTCGGTAGAGTGTTGGCATAGTAAGCCAAAGGCACTGGGTTCGAGTCCCAGTCAAGTCACAACTTTTTCACTATGTTACATTAATAATTCTCTACATCAGGACCTCTCCACAGTGACCACTAAATGAACAACTTGAGTGTCTATATTTAGCCTATGTTTCAAAATATACTGTATTTTCATAGAAATATAGTTATGAATTTATAATGATATATGCAGCCATTTTAGAAACTAAAGAAACATCTGTCAAATTTTCAGCAAACAGAGCAGACCCAGATCAGATGGCTCCTACAGGAGCCATCAGATCTGGGTATACTCGGTTTGCAAATGCCTGAAAAAGCGTTTATATGGAGGAAAGTTTTAACCCTTCACTTGCTATTCACGTCAATATACCTACCTGTAAATAGTGAAGACCCAGATTAGACAGCTCCTGCTGTCTCTGCAGGAGCTGTCTCATCAGGGTCTGCACTATTTACAAGTTGATTGTGCAATCAGTGCACTCCACAGGAGTGATTTCACAGCGAAATTCTTGTACACAGTGAAGATATATGTAATTATACAACAGGGCATGGGTAAAGAAGGAGAAATGTATTTTAAAATTCAGCAAGCAAAGGTTAAAAAAAACTAAATCAGGGGAGGTAAAAGCTGTCATTTTCATTTTTATCTGTCATTAGGTAATCTCCCTTTAAAATATTTCTCGAATTATCCAGTTGTTGCAGTGGAAACTGACGTAAAGGAACATTAACTTTGACTGACAATTTCTCCATATATTCTTTTAACTATTGTAACCAAGTGTTTGTTTATACAAATTTCTTGATAGTGCTTATTTTGTCGTTCAAAAATGTTAAAAATTAACTTTTAAGTTGGCTGATCTTTTAACCCCTCGCTTGCTATTCGCGTCAATATACCTACCTGTAAATAGTGAAGACCCAGATGAGACAGCTCCTGTAGGAGCTGTCTCATCAGGGTCTGCACTATTTACAAGTTGATTGTGCAACCAGTGCACTCCACAGCAGTGATTGCACAGCGATATACTTGTACACAGTGAAGATATATGTAATTATACAACAGGGCATGGGTAAAGAAGGAGAAATGTATTTTAAAATTCAGCAAGCAAAGGTTTTAAAAAAACTAAATCAGGGGAGGTAAAAGCTGTCATTTTCATTTTTATCTGTCATTAGGTAATCTCCCTTTAAAATATTTCTCGAATTATCCAGTTGTTGCAGCGGAAACTGACGTAAAGGAACATTAACTTTGACTGACAATTTCTCCATATATTCTTTTAACTATTGTAACCAAGTGTTTGTTTATACAAATTTCTTGATAGTGCTTATTTTGTCGTTCAAAAATGTTAAAAATTAACTTTAAGTTGGCTGATATTTTAACCCCTCGCTTGCTATTCACGTCAATATACCTACCTGTAAATAGTGAAGACCCAGATGAGACAGCTCCTGCAGGAGCTGTCTCATCAGGGTCTGCACTATTTACAAGTTGATTGTGCAACCAGTGCACTCCACAGCAGTGATTGCACAGCGATATACTTGTAAACAGTGAAGATAGATGTAATTATACAACAGGGCATGGGTAAAGAAGGAGAAATGTATTTTAAAATTCAGCTAGCGGAGGGTTAACACCATGAAGAAATTTGTCTTGCTTGCTGAAAATAGAGACAGACAATGAAAAGCACCCTTGAGGCCAATTTGTAAAAATGTATGCAAACACTTTGGGTTCAGATGAGACTGGGAAACAGTGTATCGTCAAAATCCAAACTGTTAAAAACTTTCCCTGTTCTATGTTTATTACAAATTTCAATATCTACTGAATATTCATGGACAAAATAGTTCTAATGAAATATGGAAGATGCAACATTGTAGACATTTTAGAAAGCAAAGAAACAGAACTATCATATTATATTAGCAAACAGAGCTGACCCTAATCAGACGGCTCCTCAAGGAGCCGTCTGATCTGGTTCCACTCTGTTTGCAAATGCATGAAAACACGTTTATATGAGGGAAAGGGTTAAACACTTTGACTGTATTTTTAAAGAGTTATAGAAGAATTATTTTTCAGATTGTAACAAACAAATAATTTAGCGGAAGACAATTGCTAAGATTTAATGTGGTAAATGTACCCATATTCATGTAAAATAATGATGACACCATGTTTATTAATCAGATGAAATTCTGATGAATATAAGGACAGAAATTCTTAGCCCTTGGGGAAACTGTAGAATCAGATCTATATTATTATTTGAACATGGGCAGTTGGTGTCGCGAACTCCTCTTTACATAATAACCACGAATGGTAGATGTGCAAGACGCAATTGTCATGTGTTTACTACTGGCCATTGCAGAATTATCTTCCCCTGAACTTTGGAGTTTTTGTGTAATTTTTGCATGAAACATGTGTAATTGGTGTCACAAACTCCTCCTTCAATCTGAAAGTTATTAAGTTTATATTTGGTATGCATAATAATCATGATTGGTACATGTTTAACCCTTCTCTTGCTGAATTTTAAAATACATGTCTCCTTCTTTACCCATGCCCTGTTGTATAATTAGATTTATCTTCACTGCTGTGGAGTGCACTGGTTGCACAATCAACTTGTAAATAGTGCAGACCCTGTTGAGACAGCTCCTGCAGGAGCTGTCTCATCTGGGTCTTCACTATTTACAGGTACGTATATTGACGTGAATAGCAAGCGAAGGGTTAAGACACAATTTCCACGTGTTTAGCAGTAGACATTGCAGAATCATTTCCCCCTGAACTTTTGAGTATTTTTTGTCATTTTGGCATGAAACATTTGGAGTTGGTGTCGCGACCTCCTCCTTCAATTTGAAACTTATTGAATTGACACTTGCCATACATACTAAACAAGAATAGTACATGTGCAAGATACTCTTTTCCTGTGTTTAGTGGCAGCCATTACAGAATTATCTCCACTTGAACTTTGAGTAAATTTTTTTCATTTGATCTTTTTGCATTGGTAGTTGGTGTCACAAACTTGGATTTGCAATCGAGACTACCTTGTGGGAGTATTCATCACCTTAGTGATAGTTATAGTTATTCATGATGTGATTATTTCCTACATGAATATTCAACAAGGTTAATTCAGTTGGCAGTTGTTGTTAATGTTAAAAATTCCTGTGATAATTTACAGGTACAACATCGAGAACTGTGGCATCCACCAACATGAATGCCACCAGTAGCCGTGCCCATACAGTCGTCACAATTATCTTTGACCAGATCATCAAAAGTGATAGTGGAGAGACTAAGAAGAGCAGCACAATGAACCTGGTAGATTTAGCTGGTAAGTCTTAAAATAAACCTTAACCTATTCCCTCATATTGACACCTTTTGACACCTCTATAAATGTCATTTTTTGAAACCATTGTGGTAAATAGAGCATTTGCTCCTTAGGCTCTTTAGGAGCAAATGCTCTATTTATCGTAATGGTTTCAATACTACACAATTCTAAAATTTTCCTTTTCCCTAGTAGATGCTCTTTTTTGGTAGATTAGTTCAAAGAGGTTGGATCTTAAAATATCCTATGAGGTAATGGGTAAAAGGCAGTTTATCACTTGTTTAACCCTGTACTTCATAGGTACACCTTATGTTGCCTTTGCTAACAGAGAAGATCCAGATCAGGTGACTCCTGTGGCAGCCTTCTGATCAGGGTATGCTCTGTTTGCTTATGGATTAATGTAATCTGATTCTACAGTTTCTGTCATGGCTTAAAATTTTCTTGTGTTCATATACCATTATTACAGAAATTAGTATTTATGAAAACATCATGAATTCAAGAGGTAAAGAGTTAACCCTTTCCTCCATAAATACGTCTTTCTATGTCTCTGTAAAAGTCACTTTTTGAAACAATTGGGATAAATAGAGCATTTGCTCCTAAGTAGCAAATGCTCTATTTATTATCCCCCACCGCATAGCGGAGGGGGGTTATAGGAATGGCCTCCGTCTGTCTGTCCGTCCGTCCGTCCGTCCGTCCGTCCGTCTGTCCGTCTGTCCGTCTGTCCGTAACAATTTCGTGTCCGCTCCATATCTCCTATACCCCTTGAAGGATTTTCAAGAAACTTGCCTCAAATGTTAACCAAGTTGAGACTATGTGCAGAACATATGTGGCAGATATGTCGGCTCAAGGTCAAGGTCACATTTGAAGGTCAAGGGTTTTAACCTTCAATTTCCATTGCATTTTTGTGTCCGCTCCATATCTTCTAAACCATTTGAAGGATTTTCATAAAACTTTAGTCAAATGTTAACCAAATTAAGACGATGTGCAGAACACATGTGGCAGTCATGTCGGCTCAAGTTCAAGGTCACATTTGAAGGTCAAGTGTTTAAACCTTCAGTTGCCATTACAGTTTCTTGTCCGCTCCATATCTTCTAAACCCTTTGAAGGATTTTCATAAAACTTGAGTCAAATATTAAATGAATTGAGACGATGTGCAGAACCCATGCAGCAGTCATGTTGGCTCAAGGTCAAGGTCACGTTTGAAGGTCAAGTGTTCTAACCTTTAATTTCGGTTACATTTTCGTGTCCGCTCCATATCTTCTAAAGCCTTTGAAGTATTTTCATAAAAGTTTAGTTAAATGTTAGCTAAATTGAGACGATGTGCAGAACACATGTGCCAGTCATGTCGGCTCAAGGTCAAGGTCACATTTGAAGATCAAGTGTTCTTACCTTCAATTTCCATTATAGTTTTGTTATCTCCTATACCCCTTGAAGGATTTTCAAGAAACTTGCCTCAAATGTTAACCACGTTGAGACAATGTGCAGAACATATGTGGCAGTCATGTCGACTCAAGGTCAAGGTCACATTTGAAGGCCAAGTGATTTAATCTTCAATTTCCATTACATTTCGTGTCCGCTCCATATCTTCTAAACCATTTGAAGGATTTTCATAAAACTTGAGTCAAATATTAACCGAATTGAGATGATGTGCAGAACACATGTGGCAGTCATGTCGGCTCAAGGTCAAGGTCACATTTGAAAGTCGTGTTCTTACCTTCAGTTTCCATTATATTTGTTTCCGCATCCTATTTTCTTAACAACTGGAAGGTATCACCTTAAGGTCAATGTCTTAATTTAGGTGGCGGCGGTGGGGGATATAGCTGTCCTATGGACTGCCTTGTCACAATGGTTTTAGAACTGCAAATTCTAAAATTTTCCTTTTCTCTAGTTAATGGTCCTTTGTAGCTCATCTGTTTCGATGAAATCACAAGTTATTGTAGTAACTCTGGCATCGGCGTTGTCGTCGGCATTGTCGTCCAAAATATTAACATTGACCAGAACTTCTTCAATTTTTCATTTAGAACCTTTATTTTTGGTATGCATGTTCATCTTGACAATGACAACAGACGAGCGTTGTCACCTGCTTGCGGTGCTCTTGTTGGTAGATTTATTCAAAGAAGTTGGATATAAAAATAACCTATAAAGTGCTAGTCTCAACAATAAAAACATAAAACATGATGTTGGTTATGTTCAATTATTCTTATGAACTTGTAACGAAAAATGCCCCTGTGATACAAAATAAACAGTTTTTGTTGATACTTAACTTTTTATCTACCAAATTCATGGAGTAGAAGAATATATTTTTTTGTTTCTTGTAGGTTCTAAGATCAATTTTAATTTTCTTACTGTTGTTTTTGTAGGTTCTGAGAGGGCAGATAGTACTGGAGCAACAGGGGACAGATTGAAGGAAGGAGCCAATATCAACAAGTCATTGTCAGCCCTTGGCAATGTCATTTCAGTAAGTAATGTTTAGAGCTTGAAATCAGACCACTGATACACAGTGAAACTAGTTTAACTCTTTACTCTATTATTATTCATGCAAAATATGGTGCCGTCATAAATATTAATTAGATTAATTTTCAAAATGGCATATTAACCCTTTCCCTCATATTGACGACTTTTGACGACTCTGTAAAAGTCACTTTGTGACACCTGGTTGTGATAAATAGATGCCAGCCATCAGATGTAGGTCTATTCTGTCTGCAAAGACACAGAAGGGTATATTTATGGAGTAAAGGCTTAACCCTTTACCTGTTCACTATTTATATAAGAAATAATGTCATCATTAATATTAGTCAGATTAATTTTTATAATGGCTTATAAATTCATGACATTTTTGCTCAGGGAGATATGTTCATTAGGAATCAGGTTAAGAGTATTTAACCCTTTCCTCCATAGATACACCTATCTGCGTCTCTGTAAAAGTCACTTCTTGAAACCATTGTGATAAATAGAACATTTGCTCCTATAGGAGCAAATGCTCTATTTATCACAATGGTTTCAATACTTTTCTCTAGTAAATGCTCCTTTTGGGTAGATTTATTAAAAGAGGTTGGGTCTAAAAATAGCCTATGAGCGAATGGGTTAATGAAGTCCTCATCTTCTTTGTCGTTGCTGAGTATTTTTCTATACCATGATGCAATGCGATGCATTCTGTGATGATATTGCAGGCATTAGCAGACCTGTCCATGGGTAAGAAGAATGTCAGAGTGCCTTACAGAGATTCCATCCTCACCAAACTGCTTCAAAATGCCCTGGGAGGTAACAGGTAAGTCTAGAAGCATTAGACATGGTCAAGTGTCTCATGAAGGAAGCTCTTGATAAACTGCTGCGTGGCAAACAGCGTGGATCTAGATGCCGAGTTACTTGGTGTCTCATCTGTATTCACGCTATTTGCAAATGTTAGGCTGTGTGCAGCAGGAGAAAGGTTATCATTCCTTATTATACGCCTCTGTAATAGTCAATTCTTGAAACCATTGTGATAAATAGAGCATTTGCTCCTATGGAGCAAATGCTCTATTTATCACAATGGTTTCAATACTACACAATTCTAACATTTTCCTTTTCCATAGTAAATGCTCCTTTTCGGTGGATTTATTCAAAGAGGTTAGGTCTAAATTTAGTAGAAATAGCCTATGAGGGAATGGGTTAATGCCTTTGCAAACAGAGTAGAGCCAGGTCAAACAGCTTTTGTAGGAGCTCTCTGATCAGGGCCTGTTGTTTACTTATGGTATAATATATTGATTTGCAGTTTCTGCTATAGCCAGAGCTATAGGGCAGTCTTATCAGGTTCTGCTCTGTTTACCTAAGAAGTAATTTAGATCTGATCCTACATTTTTGTCTGGGCCAAAAATTCCCCTTGTTCATATGCCACTACAAAGATTCAGTTATATATTTATATGTCAGTAACACTAGGTAACATTGCAAAATTTAGGATATGAAGCAATTTCAAAATAATGTAAATAATGTTGACTTGATCCTCAGTTCCAGTCTTGAACCACGTTTATCTTGATACAGTAAAACCTCTCTAAACCAGAATTCTAGCAGAGAATTAAGATACTTCAAGGCAGGTGGCTGCTTAATGCAGAGTGAATGTCATGCAGAAAGCTCTTTGCATGACTTTCACCCTGCATTAAACTGCCACCTGTTACCAAGACCGATGTTTATGCTAAATTTAAAGTCCGGTTTGGAGGGGTTTTACTGTACATGAATAAAAGTCTCTCTGATTTCAAGATAACAGAGTTGGACTGTAATTAATTTTCATAAAGTCATTGTTAATCTTACATGAATATTCAATGAGTAAAGAGTTAATCTAATAATGTTGTATGATATTTTTTCAGTAAAACTATAATGATAGCAGCATTGTCGCCAGCCGACATCAACTTTGATGAGACTCTTAGTACTCTACGGTATGCAGACAGGGCGAAGAAAATCCAGAATAAAGCTATTGTCAATGAAAACCCCATTGACAAGCTGCTACGAGAGCTGAGGGTATGAAATTGTAGCTTTTCCTGTAATAGTTGTCATTTATAAATAAAAAAATTGGTCTGTACTAGCTCTTTAAGTTTTTTCTTTGTGTCAGCTTGATATAGTTGCTACTGGCTACGATGGCAGTTTAGTGTATGTGGATGCTTGTGTCATCCAGTTTTTGTATCTTTTTTCCTATTATGGATGGGCCATAACTTTTTTTCAACCATTTTCTCATAAAAACACTTTTTCACCACACCTTTGCAAACAGTATTAACCCTTTCCTCCATAAATACGCCTTTCTACGCCTCTGTAATAACCACTTCCTGAATCCATTGTGATAAAATTAGAGCATTTGCTCCTAGCAAATGCTCTAATTTCATCACAATGGTTTCAAACTACAAAATTCTAGAATTTGACTTTTCTCTAGTAAATGCTCCTTTTGGGTTGATTCATTCAAAGAGGTTTGGTCTAAAAATATGCTATGGAGGAAAGGGTTTAATGTTCTGCACTTTGACTAATTGTCATCTGCAAATAATGGCTTCTGCTGCAATTCCAGTGATCTATTTTTCTTCCATTTCTTCTCAGAAATTGTGTCAGAGTGTCAAACAGTTTGGAACCAGTGTAACTCATAGTCTCATCAGGATCCAAACTGTTTGTAAACGTTATCACAAAGTGGCCAATAGAGTGATGATGGATAATTAACCCTTTCCTCCATCGGCTATTTTTTATTTTGAATGAATCTACCCAAAAGGAGCATTTACTAGAGAAAAGTAAAATTTAAGAATTTTGTAGTTTGAAACCATTGTGATAAATAGAGCATTTGCTCCTATAGGAGCAAATGCTCTATTTATCACAATGGTTTTAAGAAGTGGTTATTACAGAGGCATAGAAAGGTGTATTTATAGAGGAAACGGTTAACTGAAATTTCAAATCATACAATACTTATTGTTATTTGTAGAAATTGTTTCACACAATGTATACATATAGTATTTTTTTTCCCATATAGTGTGTATAATTGTTTCTTGTTCCATATAGGAGGAGAATGAGAGGCTGAAGAAAGCGATGGAGACTGGTGGACTGGTGACGGCTCAAGAGGGCATGACAGCAGATCGTAAGAACATTATTTCAAATAGTAGTTCCAAGCTTGGTTCATTTTTTGTATTGAGCTTCTCTGTATGAAATCTTTATTTGAATTTGAATAAATGAATATTCATGTAAGAAATACTGAGATCAAGAATACTTATTAGCAAATTTATTATAGTGATATATGGAAAAGGGAAATGCTGGCCCTGGTAAATACCTTAGAATCTGATCTACAAATGTATATTGTTCCTTAACCCATTCCCTTATAGGTTATCTTTAGATTCAACCACTTTGAATAAATCTACAGAAAAGGAGCATTAACTAGAGAAAAGGAAATTTTTAGAATTATGTAGTTTGAAACCATTGTGATAAATAGAGCATTTGCTCTTATAGGAGCAAATGCTCTATTTATCACAATGGTTTCAACAGATGACTTTTACAGATGCATAGAAAGGCATATTTATGGAGGAAAGGGATAAGCAAACAGGGCAGACCCAGATCATAAAACTCTTACAGGAGCTATCTGATCTGGGTCTTCCCTGTTTGCAAAGGCATAAAAATGCATATATCATGGAGTAAAGGCTTAAATCAAACCATTGTGATTTGATCTGCCTCTACTCTGTTTGCAAAGGTGTTAAAAGTTTGCATAAATATGTCTTTCTATGCTTTTTCAAACAGAGTAGATCTATATCAGATGGCTCCTGTAGGAGCCATCTGATCAGGATTTGCCCTGTTTTCTTTACTTTCTAAAATGGCTACAATGTTCCACTTTCCATATTTCATTATGTCCATTTATTTTGTCCATAAATATTCGGGTATTAAAATTTGGTTTAACCCTTCGCTTGCTATTCGAATCAATATACCTACCTGTAAATAGTGCAGACCCAGATGAGACAGCTCCTGCAGGAGCTGTCTCATCAGGGTCTGCACTATTTACAAGTTGATTGTGCAACCAGTGCACTCCACAGCAGTGATTGCACAGCGAAAAACTTGTACACAGTGAAGATATATGTAATTATACAACAGGGCATGGGTAAAGAAGGAGAAATGTATTTTAAAATTCAGCAAGCGAAGGGTTAAACTAAGCAAAGGACAGGGAAAGGGTTAAGACAACACCTCAGATGCTGACTGAACAAGCATGGATAGGTGTCACACTTAAAACACATAATTGTGGTCTACATGTCTGCAATGCTTTTTGATTGCTTCTTATTTTTGTTTCTAGCCATCAGTTCATATGATTGTTTTGCTGTTTAAATATTTCAGAGATTGAGAAGATGCGTAAGCAGATGGAGGATGAAATTCGGGCTCAGTTAGTGGCCAATCAGGCTGTGCTAGCAGAGTCTGAAGGGTCCATGGATTGGGACCAGAAGGTAGGAAACAGAATGACAGAAATGTTTCAACCATTTACCTGATAGGAACACCTTTTAACTTGTTCCCTCATATTTACATCTCTTTGAAACCATTATGATAGATAGAGCCACTAAATTGTGTTAATTAGTTGGTATTTGGGGCAGATGGCTGCTTAAATCAAGGTGAAAGTAAACCAGAACGCTCCTATAGGAGTGTTCTGTTTTACTTTCACCTTGTTTTAAGCAGCCACCTGACTTTAACACAAAATACCTGATGTAGTTTAGTGGTCGTTATAGAGAGGTTTTACTGTATTTATTTAATAATTATAAGGTAATAGTTTCTTAATTTTTGGTGAATATTCATCAGATATAAGTGTTAAAAGAAATAGGATAAAATGTACTTTAGGAATTTTTGACATAAATGATATTTACATGATTGTACATTTTTCAACAGTTTATTGGTTACATTACAGTTACATCAGTTTTACATAAACCCTTATATTACAGTTGCATCAGTTTTACATAAGCCCTTATATTACAGTTACATCAGTTTTACATAAACCCGTATATATTACAGTTACATAAAGTTTACATGAACCCTTAGTTTTACAAGTCATTATATTACAGTTAATCAGTTTTACACTAAATCCTTGTATTACAGTTACATCAGTTTTACACTAAACTCTTATACTACAGTTACATCAGTTTTACACTAAACCCTTATATTACAGTTACATCAGTTTTACACTATTACAGTTACATAAGTTTTACACTAAATTCTTATTTTACAGTTGCATTAGTTTTACATAAATCCGTATATTACAGTTACATCAGTTTTACATAAATCGTTGTATTACAGTTACATCAGTTTTACACTGAACTCTTATATTACAGTTACATCTGTTTTACATAAACCCTTATATTACAGTTGGCTGCAGCCCAAAAAGAAGCTGAGGAGTATGAGGAGGACCACAAGGGAGATGCCAAACGAAGGAAAAAGGATATCCACCTGGTCAACCTGAACGAGGACCCCATGCTATCCGGAGTCATTGTCCACTTTCTTAAGGAAGGGGAGACAACCATTGGCAGAAAGGATGCCAATCCAGTACCAAACATTTGCCTAAGTGGACTGAGGTATTGGGATTTTCACAGAAGATAATTATTGGTTTAAGGGGACATTTCGGTAATTTCATAACATGGTGCCACTACATGTTGCTTGTAATAAAAAGAATCTGAAATAATTTGTAAGGCAAATAGTGCAGAATTTGATCTTAGGGTTCCTTCAAGAGCCCTCTGGTCCGAGTCTACACTGTTCGAATATGTCCAAATGGAGGGACTCTAGCTTGTCACAAATAGGTTAAACTCTCAATTACTATCTTTCTCCAGTATCCAGAAACAACATGCTGTACTGAGAATGAAGAAAGACAGTCTTGAAATTGAGCCTGTGTCAGGAAGTGGCTCCAAGACGAAGGTGAATGGAGTACCTCTGACAGGGAAAAAGAAACTCAGCCATAAAGACAGACTGCTCTTTGGTAAGTAAATACAGTAGAACCCCTCTAAACCGAAAGCTCAGTTTAGTATAAATATAGGTCTTTGAGACAGATAGCAGCTTAATGCAGTGTGAAAGTCATGCAGAAAGCTCCTCTAGGAGCTTTCTGCATGACGTTCATCCTGCATGAAGCAGCCACCTGTCTAAGAGTATCTAAATTCTCCTCTACTAGAATTCTGGTTTAGAGGAGTTGTACTGTACAAGAGTGAAACTACTTATATGTTGGAGCTGTTTTATCAAAGTCTACTCTGTTTGCTTATGTAATAATATACAGTAAAATCTCTCCATAACGGCCACTAAATTACATCAAGTAGTTTGTGTTAAAGGCAGCTGGCTGCTTAAAGCAAGGTGAAAGTAAAACAGAACGCTCCTATTGGAGCGTTCTGTTTTACTTTCACCTTGCTTTAAGCGGCCATCTTCCCTAAATACCAACTAATTAACACAATATAGTGGCCATTATAGAGAGGTTTTACTGTAGATCTAATTACAAGTTCTGCCATGATAATAATAAAAAAAACCTTTGTTCCTAATGCCATTATAAAAGTTCAGTTTATTAATATTCAGGATGTGGTTTTTTTCTTTCATAGATATTCATCTGTTTAAGAGATAACTTCACACTTAACCTCATTCAAACCTTTCCCTTGTATAGAAGCCTTTCCATGCATTTGCAAGCAGGGCAGACCCAGATTAGATGGCTCCTGTAGGAGCCGTCTAATCAAGGTTGCTCTATTTGCTTATGAAATTATAATATACATGTATATGACTCTACAGTTTCTACCAATACCGAAACCTGCTTTAACCCATTCCCGCATAGGCTATTTTTAGATCCAACCTCTTTGATTAAATCTACAAAAAAGGAGCATTTACTAGAGAAAAGGAAACTTTCAGATTTGTGCAGTTTTGAAACCATTGTGATAAATAGGGCATAGTGACTTTTACAGAATCGTCAAAAGGCGTCTATATGCGGGAATGGGTTAAACATATGCCATTATAAAAGTCTGGCTAATAAATATTCATGATGGCATTATTTATTACCTGAACATGCAACAGGGAAAGGGATAAATGCTTTTTATGCCTTTGCAAACAGAGTAGACCCAGATCAGATTGCTCCTATAGGATCAATCTGATCAGAGACTGCTCTGTTTACTTATGAAATCATGATAAATCTGACTCTTCAGTTTCTACCAGTACCAAGATTTCCTGTGTACATAATGCCATCTTAAAAATTCAGCTAATAAATATTCATGATGTTATTCTTTCTCACATGAATATTGAACTGGGAAAAACGGTTAACACCATTATTGTTATTTTGTCTTAACTACTTGAAATTGTTTTTTCTTGTGTTTAAACCTATAACTCCATCAATATTCATGTAAGAAGTAATGACATCATGCATATTAATTAGCTGTGTACCTATAATAACATAATTATGAAACACATATAAATATTTAACCCTTTCCATGTTCTGTATCTAGGCCAATTTTCAATACCTGAATATTCATTAACAAAAATAGTTATAAAGAAATATGCAACGCAGAGCATTGTAGACATTTTAGAAAGGAAAGAAACAGATCTATAAAATTCTGTTAGCAAACAGAGCAGACCCAGATCAGACGGCTCCTCTAGGAGCCATCTGATCTGGGTCTACTCTGTTTGAGAATGTGTGAAAGCATGTTTATATGAGGGAAAGGGTTAAATACATGTCTGATCTGGGTCTACTCTGTTTGCAAAGGCATGAAGTAAATGGTTCCAATTATGATGTGAAAAAACCCAAAGTGTGCTGAGTTTGGATCTGGTGTTCATTTTGACTTCTTCCAATTCAGTCAAGCATTTGAGAATTTATAGACCGAGTGTCAAACAGCCTGGATCCTTATGAGACATGCTTACTTACTGTCTCATGCTAATTTTATATACAACCTCTTTGAAAAAAATCTACCGAAAAGAAGCATTAACCAGAGAAAAGGAGCATTTTAGAATTTTGTAGTTTGAAACCATTGCGATAAATAGAGCATTTGCTCCTATAGGATCAAATGCTCTATTTAACACAATGGTTTCACAAAGTGACTTTTACAGTCATCAAAAGTCTTCAATATGAGGGGATGGGTTAAACCTTTACACCATCTGGTGCAAATTTGACTTCTTTCAATTCAGTTTGAGAAATTATAGACCGAGTGTCAAACAGCTTGGATCCTCATGAGACATGCTTACTTACTCGCTGTCTCGTAAGGATCTAGGCTGATTTCAGATCTGAATTTCTATAATTGCAATTGTTAGCTGTATTCAACCTATTTCCTAACATTACAGTGAAACCTCTCTATAACAGCCACTTTATTACATCAAGTATTTTGTGTTAAAGGCTGCGGTGGCTGCTTAAAGCAAGGTGAAAGTAAAACAGAACACTCCTATAGGAGTGTTCTGTATAACTGTCACCTTGCTTTAAGCTGCCACCTGCCCTAAATACCAACTAATTAACATAATTTAGGGGCCTTTATAGAGAGGTTTTACTGTATAAGAAGTTTGTGCATGTTATTGATGTACAATGATCATTTCCAGGCTCCAATCATCTGTACGTGTTCATGAATCCAAAGAATAAGGAGACGGGCGAGGACCTGCCAGGGGAGATAACCTGGGAATTCGCCCAGAAGGAAATTGCTCAAGTTAAAGGATTTGCTACTGCATCTGGTGCTGGCCTCACTAAAGGTAAAAAGAATTTGTAGACAATTAATTAAATTGGCATAATTTTGTGTTTTTTAGAAACTGAAAAGGAATGAGAAAATACAGAAGAACTGCTCTAAAGTAACAGCTCATTGAATACACACAGGTGTCTTTAAAGGCAGGTGACTGCATAATGCAGGACAAAAGTAATACAGGGAGCTCCTACAGGAGCTTTCTGCACAACTATTATGCTGCATTAAGCTACCATTTGCCTCAATGACCTACAAGTAGGCCTCTTTTTAGTGATTGCATTAGAGCAGTTTTATTGTAGTGTATACAGTTTGAGTTTTTCAGAGAATGAAGGATTGCACGCAGTCTTGGTTTGGCTTTGTTCACAACTAAAAACCGTGACAAATTTTCCTTCTATTATTGATGTGGAAACTCTTATTATAGAACTAGTTTGTTTAGTGTATCTACTGGTCATGTTAATTTATGATTAAAATTAAGTCTTACTTACAGATTATGTACTGATTTTAAAAGTTCACCAAATGATTTTGGTCAATTTAGCCCTTTCCCTCATAGGCTATTATATATATCTACCAAAAAGGAGCATTAACTAGAGAAAAGGAAAATTTCAGAACTTTGTAGTTTTAAACCATTCTGATACATAGAGCATTTTCTCCTATGGAGCAAATGCTCTATGTATCAGAATGGTTTCAGAAAGTGACTTTTACAGAGGCATCAAAAAGCATCAATATGCGGGAAAGGGTTAATATTCTGCATACAGAGGGTTATATTAAACTGCCATGCTAACATTGTTATCAGTATATTAAGAATTATGTTAAAATGAAAGTAAATACTTAGATGGTGAGAAATATGGAACTGATCCATTAATAGCTATTTTACTTCAATCAAGCATTAACCAAAGGCAAGTATATTATGTGAAAGGCTTTCAATTTAATGCTTTTTACCAACAAAGCAGTCATTGTATGCATAACACTAAAAGCTTGATTAATCATGTATGAAATAGGAAAACTAACTGATTTTGTATGTTCAGAATGTGACAGCAAATATGCATGCAAGTAAAGATCTATATGCATCAGTTAGAAACCCAGATAAGATGCTTAAATCAAAACATTTTTAAGAATAGCCCATTTTTTACTCCAACAAACCCTATGTTATGACCACTCTTTAGAATCATCTCTTTGATACCATTCTTAACCCACTCCCTCATAGGCCATTTTTAGACCCAGCTTCTTTGAATAAATATACCCAAAAGGAGCATTTATTACATGATGGCTAAAATGGAAAACCCCACAACAATTACATCTTTACCTTTTATTAACAAAATATGAAGATCTAAATTGACCTTCGTTAACATGAAGAGTGTGGCAGTTGTGGTTCTGAATGCAGCGAAAAACCCGCAGAGATGTAAATTTTAACTCCTTGAAGGAACTAGCTGCGACTCCCCAAATACTCTCCGGAAGGGTCCAATCCCTATCCGACATCCGGCCTGGGGTCCAATCCCCATGGCCACCTCCGGCCTGGGGTCCAATCCCCATGGCCACTCCGGCCTGGGGTCCAATCCCCATGGCCACCTCCGGCCTGGGGTCCAATCCCCATGGCCACTCCGGCCTGGGGTCCAATCCCCATGGCCACCTCCGGTAGGGTCCAATCCCTACCAATCCCTATACCAACCCCCTTCCCTACCCTCCACAGATGTTATCCTCATATGGAGGGTACTGACCAACGGACCCAGCGTTAGGATAAATCACTGGATCAGTCGGCCAGCCAAATACTGACCGACAAACCCAGCGTTAGGATCAATCACTGGATCAGTCGGCCAGCCAAAGTACCAGTCCCTGTGGCATTCCTAACATAATGGATCGGTCGGCAGCCAGTTCCTTTTCCACATTGCACAAATGAGCAATAATTTTCAATAATAATAACCAATAAACATTATAAATCAATACATCTCTCCGGAATTTTCCGCCGCACCAGAACAGGTAAAATTGTAATTATGCTTCCCAACTACAATTTCAGCCATATATATCATCAAAAATTAACAATTGCACTGACTGACACTATGTCCACTGCAAAGCTGCATCCAAGCACTCCAGTACGATTAAACCTAAATGTTTATCAAATATTAAAACAATTGCACCGACTGACACTATGTCTAATATGATTAACCTAAATGTTTATCAACAGGGTTCAGGATAACCTGCGGTCCTGAACACTGGTAATAGGAAAGCGTCATACAAATACTACACAAGCGTCATACAAAGACTACACCGGAAATTGGCCAATGGTCAAGTAATATGTAGCATGCTGAGCGCCGTCTGCAAGTACCTCACTGTCCACTTACACATCCTGCAATGAGAATAACAGACCAAGTACACAAGAAACAATGATAAGCAACATGTATGTGTATTAAGGTATATGTGAAAACATAACAAAACCCTTCACTAAAAACAATACTGCATGATAAAATAGCTACAACAAATTCAACAAGATGTAAAAGGGTGGGTGGGTGGGTGTGAAATTACAAATTATTTCTGGATCGAAGATAAAGGCGCGAAATCTGACCCGATGTACCAATGTTGTGAAATTTACGGAAACACCGGCTACCGGTGCTACTGGACACCGGCTTACGATTAAACTATAAACACGTTACCATTTTAGCCAGTAATAAATCGGCCTATTTGAAGCAATAGCCTTTATTATTACATGATGGCTAAAATGGAAAACCCCACAACAATTACATCTTTACCTTTTATTAACAAAATATGAAGATCTAAATTGACCTTCGTTAACATGAAGAGTGTGGCAGTTGTGGTTCTGAATGCAGCGAAAAACCCGCAGAGATGTAAATTTTAACTCCTTGAAGGAACTAGCTGCGACTCCCCAAATACTCTCCGGAAGGGTCCAATCCCTATCCGACATCCGGCCTGGGGTCCAATCCCCATGGCCACCTCCGGCCTGGGGTCCAATCCCCATGGCCACTCCGGCCTGGGGTCCAATCCCCATGGCCACCTCCGGCCTGGGGTCCAATCCCCATGGCCACTCCGGCCTGGGGTCCAATCCCCATGGCCACCTCCGGTAGGGTCCAATCCCTACCAATCCCTATACCAACCCCCTTCCCTACCCTCCACAGATGTTATCCTCATATGGAGGGTACTGACCAACGGACCCAGCGTTAGGATAAATCACTGGATCAGTCGGCCAGCCAAATACTGACCGACAAACCCAGCGTTAGGATCAATCACTGGATCAGTCGGCCAGCCAAAGTACCAGTCCCTGTGGCATTCCTAACATAATGGATCGGTCGGCAGCCAGTTCCTTTTCCACATTGCACAAATGAGCAATAATTTTCAATAATAATAACCAATAAACATTATAAATCAATACATCTCTCCGGAATTTTCCGCCACACGAACCACTGTTCGCCCCAAAATTCCGAATTATCATGTTATTACTGATTATCAAGTATGTTATACATTGTTATACACATACCATAATGGTAAAATACCTTTACAACGATGCATAATGTTCTGCTGAATGGAAATTATTCTAATATGCGGTGGTCTAGTGTAACACGCCAGACTATCAGTCCGGAGGCCCGGGGCTCAAATTCCAGTCCCTCCCGGAAATTTCAGAGACGCATTTCAGCGTATACCATACACACCTCCTCTCAACCCAGGGGTCAAATGGGTACCTGTGAAGGTAACCAGCCGGCACTGCGGCTGCATGATTGCACCACATGTCAGCAGCACTCAACATTGTAGGCGAACGACTCAATGACCAGGGGAGCAATGTAGTCGGCTGAGCGGTCGATCGGACGGAAAGCAGACTATCACCCGGCACTTTACTAATGAAATTATACTGCAGCCAAACATCTTTATAAAGAAACATGTACAAGCTGTAAAAATAAAAACACCATGCATACTGATCTGTAGAATAGCACAAATGACGTAACGTAACACTTCTTCAAACTCTAGAAGTAACACATTGCCAACATTGGACAAATGCACATCATCTCCAAAGTAAATCCCCAATGTATCAGTAGTTATGTACTCATGAGACATGAAACACCTCCCAATGTAACAACTTTTTTCTCTCCATTTTATCCACTAGAATAGATGAACTGTCCCAGGACAGTCTTGTAAGTAGAGTAAAATTACTTGCAGTTCTTAAACTGCAGGAACGACAGATGTCAAGTCATTGGAACCTAGATAGAGCACGATCACCCAAAAGGTTGCGGTTACAGACAGCCAGATATTGTACTTTATGCATAAGCTGGTTCCAATGCATGTCCGTAGTAAGACCACCTAATGTTCCTGGCACTTATTTTCTTGCCCTCTAGAATAGATGAACTGTCCCAGGACAGTCTTGTAAGTAGAGTAAAATTACTTGCAGTTCTTAAACTGCCCTTATTTTTTTTTTTTTAGAAAACTGCTTGCTTCTATGCCCAATAGACATACAAATCTCAGACTATCCAAACATCCGTGTCTAACCTATACATATGTGAAATATAGTCATCCCACCTAGTTTTTCATACTTGTTGCAGAAAACTGCCCGAATCTATGCCCAATAGACATACGAATCTCTGACTGTCCAAACATCTGAAATATATCTCTGGTATGCATCAGAAGCATAAATCTCTGACTGTCCAAACATCTGAAATATATCTCATGTATGCATCAGAAAGGGGTCTAAACCTATACACATATTAAATAAACATAATCATCCCACTTCAACGCTTCATCTTTATATATCTCTTAAATGTATTGGTAGACCATCAACCCATCTGTTTGATAATCTGCTCTGTAACACCCTGCCTGTATAACCATATAGCAGTGCCAATGTGAAGTCAATGAGTTTTATAGTTAGGCTAGTTAGTAACACTCAACCCTAGCTGTCAAACAACCTTATTCAAAACAGCACCAAATTGATAGCTAGTTAAAGTAGAACCATCACTGTAATGGCAGAGCAGGTAACTATGATCAGGATACTTTGGCAAACCTTACATATACTCATATAACTTGAAATGATTCATTGGTCATAATATGATATATATCAAAGAGAAGCACTGGCTTGTCATTATTTGGAGAACCCTCCACTAATTTCCCAACCCTAAATAAACCAAAACATGCAAATGTATAATCTGTCCAAAAAAAAATAATCGATTCATAATTGAAGTAACAGACATGAGTAAGCTCAGCACAAATTATAAACATCATACGAAATTAGTATAAACTACAGATGCAAAATCTGGCATACAGTCACCCTATGCTAAAATGGAGTGCTGAAATTCTTTCTAAAGTTTCCACCGAGGATCGAACCCACGACCTCACATTTCTTAGGCCATCGTTATAACCCTTAGACCACGCTGACAGGTAATTATTAGCTGTGCTATATGCATTCCCCTCATGAAACACATAATATAGAAGCATGTCCTACTGTGAGAGGTGTGCTGGCCATGTCTGAAAAAACAAACATAAAACAACAACATTGGAATCTCTGAAACAAGTAAAGTGCTCCAAGGCCTGGTTCTACACTGACTAGGCATCGCCAGCTCTCAAAAACTGTCTGGCTCAAATTCGAAAATGTTCCATAGATGGCTCAGCACTGAAACCAGATGCTGATCTGCCTCCAGTGCCATGTGTCAAAGCGTTCCATCTGAAAACGAGACAAACTGTGCTCCCCATCTGAAAATGAGAAAATTTTCAGCTTCCACCGAGGATCGAACCCACGACCTCACGTTTCCTAGTCCATCGTTATAACCCCTACACCACGCGGACTATCTGCAGTGCTTTTGTGGATTCCTGCTACAAGATCTGCCCTAAGAAAGTATTGAGCTTAAGACATTATAGAGTAAGTGCCCTAACTAAAAACATCAACTCAGTTGGCTTGGATATTTGACTATTGATGACATGCACAATAGCTTATTGTCGGCTCGCATCTCGACAGCTTTTTTATTCACCAACCATTTGCCCCAAATATATATAGATACCTTGTTACCAATATTGGAAAATACATGCACTCCACAAAAGTATGTCCTCAGTTAATCCCTGTTGAACCATGCCCCGATGTGAAAGTATGCCCCAAAGCACTTATCCTTGGCAGGAGAGCTATCTGTAAACAAGCAAACATCTGCTTTTGCAAGCCAAAATCCGTCTTATAAAATTGAGATACCATTACACTCTTGGAAAAAACTTAACCACAATTTTAAATCCATTCTCATTCCTTTTTTAGTTGACTGGTGGTGTGGGCTATTAAACCCGCATGTTGCATGAACAATTTCCGACAATATGATTGCCCTGTAACAACAGACAGACACGCGAAATTCATAGAGCCTAGCAATGACTGCAACTCCCATAAAGTGATACTATGTTTATGCTTCAAGATATCCCGAATCAGAGTAACAATAGTTTGGAATTTTCTAGGATTTCTTTTTATGACCCTAATAATTTAGCGGAAAACCAAACTGAAAGCCCTCGTATAATTCTGTCACTATATCTGAGTCATGATATATATTTCAATATGAAACCAAGCATCAAAACTTCACTGGGGATTCTGCTAGTGTAACATCCTAGAAAATTAATGTGCAACATATACAAAATCTCCGAGACATATTCTGGTTCACGTCCTGTTCAACTGACAGAATACCTGTTCTCTGGCAATTTGCCGATTGTAGGGGCCCTTGCTGGCCATGCAAACATGGTCCAACCTACGATAGAAACTGTAACCCGGCCATGAGTTATAAATATAACAATAACAGACGGACCTGGTAGAGCATGTTTATGAATTCTGCTTATAAATATTAGATCTAGCATGAGCTTGAGCGACAACAATTGCTAAGAAGAAGCTAGAACAGTCATTCTCAGTCAAAGATACGAGTATTATTTTATTTTTATTTTTTTGGTTGCATCAACTCTCGTTCTGAAATATTCATCAAAAGGTATGTTCACCAATCCAATAAACCTATTGACTGAGACTACCTACTGTATCAGTGCCAATCTACCGTACTAATTCTGTAGCAAATTCAGGTTTTTCTTTTAAAAACAATTGAAAATATAATATTTTATAGGTATCAGTCCACTCACAGATATTTTTACCATTTCTGTTCTACTATGCTTCAGCTGTTTGTTTGTTTTTTTTGTTGTTTTTTTTTAAAAACATTTTCGTGTCTACAAAAATTCAAGCCAAACAACTCATGCATCCTAAATCCAACGTGTTACCTTTACACCCCATCGCCACTGAATGTAGTTCACAATTGTGTACTCTAAATGGTGACGTCAATCTACTTTCGGTTTAAACCATGTCCCAGTAGAAAATTAGCATGCGGTCCTACAGCTCATTGACGATACTAAACTGAAATGACGAGGCAGGCACTTCCTCAACGTCCCTTTTTAAAAGCATGGCGAAATGAATATAATCCCCGGACCAAATTTTCATGGATCCACAAATTTATCATCTGATGCATGCAAAATCATCCTATCATCAGCGCATCTTAGAGCCGCAACATGGAGGAAGGATCTAGAATTCTATATTTTTATAGTGAGAACTCCCTAGATCGTTTGTAAATCCTAGAAAACCTTACCAGAAGCAGCCTCGTCTGAGGCTTACTATAAATCTCCGGCGGTTCCCTGCCGCCCCAACCTGTATCGGAATCAACTATACTGTACCCCACCCACTTCAACGTCTGGGTGCAAACTAGCTGTATCGTCTCGGGCATGACTGCACTCCGCAGTGCACCGATCCCGTGATCGACTGATAAGGGACGCGTTCTCTTCCTATTCTACTGCATCCACGTCTTTAATGTATCGACATTACGGCGTTTTTTGTGAAATTACAAATTATTTCTGGATCGAAGATAAAGGCGCGAAATCTGACCCGATGTACCAATGTTGTGAAATTTACGGAAACACCGGCTACCGGTGCTACTGGACACCGGCTTACGATTAAACTATAAACACGTTACCATTTTAGCCAGTAATAAATCGGCCTATTTGAAGCAATAGCCTTTATTATTAGAGAAATGGAAAGTTATAGAATTGTCAATAATTTTGAAGCTATCATGATAAACAGAGCATTTGCTCCTATGTAGGGAATGCTCTTTTTATCACAATGGTTTTCAAAAAGTGAGTTTTACAGAGGTGTCAAAAGGTGTTAATATGAGGGAATGGATTAACAGTGTTTTACAACGGAATACAGCACAAGTCGGCAGGAGAAGCACAAATGAAGTGCACTAACACACACACACACAACTTCTACAAAACTGTTCATTTCAACATAGAGTTTGGTGGAGAAAAGATGATTTTTGTATTTGAATATGCACCTTTAGATATCTCTGTAGCTATTAATTTTTATCATCATGTAATAACTTAATGTCTATTAAAGCCATATTAGTTGTTCATCCAACATTTTACACAGATGCATCACTGTATGAGCCACATTTTGATTCAGGGTCATGACCTTGTCATGCATGTTAACATTGTAAAGGTCATTTAAATCCTTTACAAGACATCAGGGTCCATGCTTATAAAGCTTTTAGTTGAGTCTGAGTTTTGTTCTCAAGCTTTTGATTGGTCAGATTTGAGTTCTCAAGCTTTTGATTGGTCAGATTTGAGCCAAAGGCTCAAATCTGACCAATCAAAAACTTGAGAACGAACTCAGACTCAACTAAACGTTTTATAAGCAGGGACCCAGGAAAGGGTTCAACAGTATTTATACATAGGTAATTGAAGTCTTTTGGGGAATTATTTTTACATGTATCTAAATGAATGTCTCTAACAGATTGTATTAAAACAATGTCGGATGCTTTGTGCCCGTGTTTAAACAATGTCAGATGCTTTGTGCCCGTGTTTAAACAATGTCGGATGCTTTGTGCCCAGCTTGCAGTTACATGTATATCTACACCATGTATATTGTATGTGAACCACTAACAAAGCATTCCATGGTGCCCATCACATAACCTGCCTGTGCCAAGCGCTCATTTGTGATGGGCTCATACTTGTGCAATGATTTTGAAGCTTTGAGGGATTGAGTTAACCCTTTACCTGATAGAAACACCTTTTGATGCCCTCGTAAATAGAGTAGACCAAGATAAGATGGCTCCTGTAGGAGCCGTCTGATAAGGGTCTTCTCATATACAAATGTATGTATGTATCTTATTCTACATTTTTATGTCCCCTAGATCAGATCTGGGGGGCATATTGTTTTTGCCCTGTCTGTCTGTCTGTCTGTTTGTCTGTTTGTTTGTTTGTCACCAACTTTAACATTGGTCATAACTTTTGAACCAGTAGAGATAGAGACTTGATATGTGGCATGCATGTGTATCTCATGAAGCTGCAGATTTTGAGGGGTGACATGTCACAGTCAAGGTCATCCTTCAGGGTCAAAGGTCAGATTGGCTGGTGGGGCATAGTGTTTCACAAACACATCTCGTTCTGCTATGAACTAAATGCCATGTGTTCATTTCAACCAATAAATCTTCATGATGTCATTTTTTTTTTCATCTGAATATTATCAGCTAGAGGGTTTATTAGTCTCAACTCTTACTGTTATGGATATTTATGCATGAACTGATCATTTCATGAATATTAATTAACTTAACCCTTTCCTCCATAGACTATTTTTAGACCCATCCTCTTTGAATAAATCTACCGAAAAGGAGCATTAACTAGAGAAAAGAAAATGTTTAGAATTTTGTAGTTCTGAAACCATTGTGATAAATAGAGCATTTGCTCCTAAGGTTTCAAAAAGTGACTTTTACAGAGGTGTAGAAAGGCGTATTTATGGAGGAAAGGGTTAATATTTATAATGGAAGTTAACTGTAGAATCATACCTATATTATACCATAGGTGAGCAGAGCAGACTCTGATCAGATGGCTTCTACAGGAGCCATCTGAACTGGGTGTACACTGTTTGCAAAGGCATGATGGCATTTATATGAAAGAAGGGGTTAGATAAATCCAGTATGTGTGTGTTGATGTACAAGTGCTGTCGTATGTAAGCGTCTGTCTTAAAATCACTAAATGCTTTTCTTTGATAATAGATCTCAAACTTTATATAGAAATAAGAAGAGATGAATTGGGAACAATCAATGTTTTTCATAGGATAGAGAATTTCATTGGATAAGGTTTCGTTATTTCAAGTCCAGACTTTATTTTTATGAGATTTCACATATCTTAAGATTTAGTCAAGTTAAGGTATTTTTGTAGAATCTGATACTTTGGTTTTTAGCTGTTAAAATAGATTTAATTTTAAAATTTTAGATCAGCAAATAGCCCAGGAACAGGTTTTAGAGATTTTACCAATGGTATCTGAAGTCAATGCCATATCAGAAGAACTGAACAAACAGAAATCATTTGAAGTTGTACTTATATCAGCTGCAGCTCAGGAAAGCACCTACGGATCACAGAACAGTACTTCGTAAGTCTTTAGCATTAATTGATAGATTGGACTATTATCCCTTTCCTCCATAAATATGCCTTTCTACGGCTCTGTAATAGTCTCTTCTTGAAACCATTGTGATAAATAGAGCATTTGCTCCTATAGGAGCAAATGCTCTATTTATCACAATGGTTTCAAACTACAAAATTATAGAATTTTCCTTTTCTCTCGTTAATGCTCCTTTTGGGTAGATTTATTCAAAGTGGTTGGATCTAAAAACAGCCTATGGAGTAATTGGTTAATATATTGAAGGTTTAGCACTTAACTGTTTCAATTATAGAAACCATTTTATGTGACCTCTTTATGAATAAACATAGGTATCTTTAAAAACTGATGGCAGCGTAACCTTTTCCTTTAAATAAACACCTTTTCACACATCTGCAAACAGCTTAGACCCAGATCAAACAGCTCCTGTAGGAACCATCTGATCAGGGTCTGCTGTTTGCTAATGGAATTTGATAGATCTGGTGGTTTTTTAATTTCTAAAATGCTATAATGCTCCACCTTCCATATTTCATTATAACTATTTTGTCCATGAATATTCAGAAGGTGTTGAAATTTGGAATAAACATAGAACAGGGAAAGGGTTAACCCATTACCTCATGGGCTATTTTTAGACTCATCCTCTTTTAATAAATCTACCAAAAAGGAGCATTCACTAGAGAAAAGGAAAATTTAAGAATTGTGTAGTTTTGAAACCATTGTGATAAATAGAGCATTTGCTCTTTTTATCACAATGGTTTCATAAAGTGACATTTACAGAGGCGCCAAAACGTGTCAATATGAGGGAAAGGGTTAACACATTACAAGAATAATGCAGAAAGCTCTTATTGGAGGTGTTTGGTTACTTAAAAGAGTATAACGGTAAGAATTAAGACAGCTACATATGTATTATTGTATTGTAATAACTTATTTGTTTTCTTCTTGTAGCTTAAAATTTGACACAGAACACATATCTCCCAAGATTGAAAAGGCCCTACAGTATGTAATGCTAGCTTTGATAATGTGGTTGATTTAATCATGAGTTACAGTTTGTAGTGCTAGCTTTGATAATGTGGCCAAATTAATCATGGGTTACAGTATATGTGACACTAGCTCTGATAATGTGGCCAAACTAATCATGGGTTGCGGTATGTAATGCTAGCTTTGATAATGTTGCCAACTTAATCATGAGTTACAGTACATTTATATATGTAATACTAGCTCTGATAATGTGGCCAAATTAATAATGAGTTACAATATGTAGTGCTAGCTTTGATAATGTGGCCAGTATACGTAACTAGCTGTGGCCAAATTAATCATGAGTTACAGTATGTAACGCTAGCTCTGACAATGTGGCCAAACTAATCATTGGTTGACTTTTTTATTTCTAAAACATTATGGTATGTTTTGTTGCTTTTTGGTTATCAATGAAAGTGTGTAAATTTGCCATTTATCATTTGTGTGAAGATTAACCCTTTACTCAATGAATATTCATGAAAGAAATGATGACATCATGAATATTAATTAGATTAAATTTTAAAATTGCATATTGACACTTGGAATTTTCGCCAAAGCAAAACTCTGCAATCAGATCTATATTATTCCATAAGCAAACAGAGCAGACACTGATCAGATGGATCCTATAGAAGCCATCATTCTGACCTTGGTCTACTCTGTTTGCAAAGGTTAAGAAAGGCGTATTTATGGAGTAAAAGGTTAAGAATGGCTTTTGAAATAGTTAATAATAACTCATAATTCCAATAGAGAAAAGTTAAAGGTTTACCCTATGGACATAATTGTTTTGTGGCTAACACGCTCGACTACAATACCAGGGGTCCCCGGTGCGATCCCCCGATGGACCAAGTTCTTCGGACGAGACTATAAACTGAAGTCTGATGTATCAGGGCACCTAAAAGAACCAGAGAAACTCTGTAGATAATAAGAGAAGGGCATCGTGCCCGGGTCTCTCTGTATCCTCTCCCCTCTCGCCTCTGGGGCGTCCAATTAGCCCATAGTGAGAAAAGGGTGTTAAGACAAACAAATAATTGTCTATTGTTAACTATATGGGTGTAATGACATGTGTTGCAATATATTGTGGTACAGTCAATCGGTTTAGCGATATGCTGATCTAATGAAAAAAAAACCCCCAAAAAACCCAATCTGCTCTGTTTGCTTAATATGAAATAATATACATGTAGATATGATTCTACAGTTTCTTCGATGGCTAAAATTTCCATTGTTCATAATGCAATGATAAAATTCATGCATTCATTATTTGTTATATAAATATGCAAGTGGTAGTGGGTTAACCATTTATCCCATTACATCATAGGCTATTTTTAGACACAACCTCTTTGAATATATACCGAAATAGAGCATTAACTAGAGATAAGGAAACTTTTAGAATTTTGTAGTTTGAAACCATTGTGATAAATAGAGCATTTGCTCCTATAGGAGCAAATGCTCTATTTATCACAATGGTTTCACAAAGTGACTTTTACAGAGTCGTCAAAAGTCGTCAATATGAGGGAATGGGTTAAATAAACGTGTTTTCACTCATTTGCAAACAGAATTTAACCTAGATCAGATGGCTCCTTAGTATACAAATCGTCTGATCAGGGTCTGCTGTGTTTGCTCATGGAATTTGATAGATCTGTTTCTTTAGTTTCTAAAATGGCTACAATGTTCCACGTTTCATATGTCATTCTAACTATTATGTCATTATAACTATTTATACTCAGTAGATATTGAAATTAGGAATAAAAATAGAACAGGGAAAGGGTTAAACAGTACTGAAAGATGGAGCATGCTACATGCGGAAGTTTTAGTCATGGTAGAAACTGAAATCTTATTGTTATATACATCATAAGCAAACAGAGCAGACTCTTTTCCTACAGGAGCCGTCTGATCTGGGTCTACTCTGTTTGCAAAGGTGTAGAAAAGCGTATACATGGAATAAAGGGATGGTCATGCAATGAAAATCTGTTAGAGTTTGGTTGTGGGAAACTTGACATGTGTATACATGTAGAAGTCAATGAACCCTTTGAATGGGGACTGTTTGAAGTGGAATGGTCCATCATTGTTTAATGATAGGGTCTATTTAATAAGAATAGGTATACTTTTCATGAGAATTTTGAATGAATAACTCTGCAGACTTCTCTAGGAGTCCTCTTAACCCATTCCCTCATATTGACAACTTTTGACGACTCTGTAAATGTCACTTTGTGAAACCATTGTGATAAATAGAGCATTTGCTCCTATAGGAACAAATGCTCCATTTATCACAATGGTTTCAAACTGCACAATTTTAAAATTTTCCTTTTCTCTAGTTAGTGCTCCTTTTCGGTAGATTTATTCAAAGTGGTTGGATCTAAAAATAGCCTATGAGGGAATGGGTTAACTGGGTCTGCACTGTTTGTAAATACCAGTACTTTTTCATGCAATCAAAGGGTTTATTGTGATTTGTTTTGAAACAGAATTGAGATTTTTAACATTTATACTAATTATTAAGAGTCAGATTTATTATGATATATATTGATATGAACTTTATTTTTCTTAGAATACTAATTGCTGCACATGACATAAGGTAGTTGAGAATGATTTTTTATACCTTTATTTCATATATACTATTATTTACACTTTTGCAAACAGAGTAGACCCAGATCAAACATCTCCTGTAGAAGCATTTTGATCAGGATCTGCTCTGCTTGCATTCAAAATGTTATAGATCTGACTTCAGTGACAAAACTTCCCTTGTTTCATATACAGTAAAACCTCTCTATAACGACCGCTATGGGAGCATTCTGTTTTACTTTCACCTTGCTTTAAGCAGCCACCTGCCATAAATACCAACTAATTAACACAATTTAGTGGCCATTATAGAGCGGTTTTACTGTATCATAATTAATATTAATTTAATTATTATTCGTGAATAAAATCATGTCATAATTTCCTACATGAATATTCATGAAGTAAAGGTTTATTCATACCAATAGGGAATGTGTATGACAGTTTGAATGTAAATCATCGTAGATGAGTCTTGCCATGTTCGATGTGTTTGACTGCTGTTAGTGATATAGAGATGCATGTGAACTAGCATGATAGTGGTTTGCCACTTTATTTGACTCACAGGCACACAGAGAACACTTAACCCATTCCTTATAGGCTATTTTTAGATCCAACCACTTTGAATAAATCTACCAAAAAGGAGCATTTATTACAGAAAATAAAATAATTGTGTAGTTCTGAAACCATTGTAATAAATAGAGCATTTGCTCCTTAGGAGCAAATGCTCTATTTATCATGATGGTTTCAAAAAGTGACTTTTACAGAGGCGTAGAATGGCATATTTATGGAGGAAAGGGTAAAATTATTCTCAGTAAATGGCATTACATATTTGGAATGTGGAAATTCTCAAAGAAATTTAACCCTATGAATACAGGAAATGAGATTATTGGTATGTGCAAACAGTAAAGACCTAGATCAGAGGGCTCCTAGAGGAGCCTTCTGATCAGGCTCTGCCCTATTCGTTTGTTATTCAAAATCCTCTCGCAAAACTAGATGTACCATTGTGTTAAATAAAGAATTAAAAAAATTTGCTCCTAAGGAGCAAATGCTCTATTTATCACAATGGTTTCAGAACTACAAAATTCCAAATTTTTCCTTTTCTCTAGTTAATGCTCCTTTTTGGTAGATTTATTCAAAGTGGTTGGATCTAAAAATAGCCTAAGAGGGAATGGGTTAAGACATATTCTGCTGTACATATAAGTGATATTGTTTATTTCGTGAATGAGTTTTGTGCAAACACAAAGAACTAGAGTATACTGGTTGTGTACACAGGTGCAAGGTACGTGACCATTTCATAAATACTAAGTCTTATAAATACCTTAAATTCCTTTAGACATCATACTTTAACAGTAAAAAAAAAAAAAGAACTACACTATACATACTAATATACTATACGATTCTGTCAAAGTATGATGTCTAAATGTATTTGAAGGTACATGTATTTATAAGTAGTACATGTATTTATCAAATGGTCACGCGCCTAACACCTGTGGTTGTGTACATTATCATGACAGTAATATTGTGACATACATCTCAATGCATGAATGGTTTGTGACCGCATGATTGTTCACTTGGTTTGACTTTTGTGAGAGTTCTTTGGCTTTGAGATTTTGTTGCTACCAGTAGATGATCAAACGGTGACTTTAACCTTAATATAACAGTAACAGTTATACTCTGGACTCTGGAGTTATGTAGTAGATAAATCTTGAAAGTAAATGTCTTGTATAAAAAAATCAAGTATTTTGCACAAGTATTGATTATTGTCTATTGAACCCTTTACTCTATGAATATTCATGTAAGAAATAATGATATGATGACTATCAATTAGCTGACTCTTAACCCATTACCTCATAGGCTATTTTTAGATAGAACCACTTTGAATAAATATACCGAAAAGGGGAATTAACTTGAGAAAAGGAAAATTTTAGAATTTTGTAGTTTGAAACCATTGTGATAAATAGAGCATTCCCTCATGGGCTATTTTAAGACCCAACCTCTTTCCATAAATCTACTGGAAAGGAGCATCTACATCTACTAGGGAAAAGTGTGTACACACTTTTGAAACCAATGTGATAAATGGAGCATTTGCTCATGAATAACAGTGGTTTCAAAATGTGATTTTTACAGAGGCATCAAAATGTGTAAATATGAGGGAATGGATTAAAATAGCAGACCAAACCAATTCAGCTGTCGTACACAATTTAAATTAAACCAGTAAAAAGCAAAAACCTATCAAATAATGATGATTGTTTTTTCAGCTCTTTATAATTAGTTGTATAACTGCTTATGTAATATTTTTATATGGAGATATACATGTTATCATTTTGAATAGAAACATCTGTATAAGTAGGTTTCTTACTGTGGTTTGATTGGCTTAACCCATTCCCTCATATTGACGCCTTTTGACGCCTTTGTCAAAGTCACATTCTGAAACCATTGTGATAAATAGAGCATTTGCTCCAGAGGAGCAAATGCTCTATGTATCACAATGGTTTCAAAACTACACAATTCTAAAAGTTTCCTTTTTGTGTCACCTGCCGAGAGGTCGTGTGTCACTTAGGGATCACTTTTCCGTCATCTGTCTGTCTGTCCGTCCGTCCGTCCATCTGTCCGTCACATTTCCTTTTTTGGCTGTCATTTCTAAACTAATCATTATAGAGCTTTCAAATTTCACACATGTAACAAGCATGATGAGAGGAAGTGTCATGCACAAGGGCCACAACTCTAGCATCAAAATTTTGAGTTATTCCCCTTTTTCATATTAACAATAAGTTTTTGTGTTAGCTGCGAGCAGGTGACACATGTGTTCCTCCGAACACTCTTGTCTCTAGTAAATGCTACTTTTCGGTAGATTTGTTCAAAGAAGTTGGGTCTAAAAATAGCCTATGAGGGAATGAGTTAACTATTAGTTATGCGATGCCACTGAAAATGCTCTTTTTATGTTACCATTATTTTGATGATGTATACTTTGATTTATTCTGTTGGAATCTTTCGTTGGTGTCGGGATAAATGTATCTTTTATCTATACCTGGCTAAAACAGTTGCTTAAATTTGTTTTTATTCTACATAATTATATTTTGGATATATTAGTAGGTGTCTGATAGAAATGTATTTTTACAACAATATAGGTTTTAGTTCCATTAGAAAAGTATTGTTTCATTTTGACACAGAAAGGAATAACATAACAATGGCTCTGTTTGTTCCTCCTTTTATTGTATTGTTTTCTGTTCGAGTTATACTTAACTATTAGACTCCTAGGTTAATGTTCAAGGTCACACTCAAATACGAGTTGGTGTCAAATAGCATGGGCTTTGTCACTTACATTTACAGCTTTTATGTAATATTTAAACTTATATTTTCAAGAGATGTATATTATGCTGTACAGCTTTCATGTAATATTTAAACTTATATTTTGAAGAGATGTATAATATGCTGTACAGCTTTCATGTAATATTTAAACTTATATTTTGAAGAGATGTATATTATGCTGTACAGCTTTCATGTAAGATTTAAACTTATATTTTGAAGAGATGTATATTATGCTGGATGATGAAAAGTATCGAATGAGTCCAGAATTGACGTTTTGAATGCTGAATTTTCAAAGTGGAATGGTCCATCATCATTTAACAATAGAGCCCATTCAGTATGAAAGGGTATATTGAGCAAGTGGATTTTATCCCTTTCCCTGTTGTGTGTTTATTTCAAAGTTTAATACCTACTGTTTATTCATTGGAAAACATATTTATAACGAAATGTTGAAGGTGGAACATTGTAGCCATTTCAGAAGGCAAAGAAATAGATCTATCAAATTCTATTAGCAAACAGAGCAGACCCTGATCAGACGGCTCCTCTAGGAGCCGTCTGATCTGGGTCTACTCTGTTTGCAAATGCGTGAAAACACGTTTATATGAGGGAAAGGGTTAAATGGCAAACAGTGCAGACCCTAATCAGAGGGATTCTGTAGGAGCCTTCTGATCTGGGTCTACACTGTTTGCAGTTGCCAGTGCACTTGTTTATGATGGTTTCAGTAGATAAACACATGGTAATGTGGCTGTACTTGGCAGCAATTCGATAGAAATCATTACAGTGTGCTTAATTTCTTCCTTAGTCAGGTGGTAAAAATTTTGTTGTTGGTTTTTTCTATAGCTATGGGTAAGTGGGCTGTTGAATGTACCGTAGTCACACTAAAGTTTGGACACCCAGTCTCCTCTCTTCACCAGTTTGTAAAACTGAATTTGTCAAATGTAATACTGAATTTGTCAAATGTTAAACTGAATTTGTCAAATGTAAAACTGAATGTGTCAAATTACCAAAGCTGTGACAGCATATACAGTTGAACTTTGATATCTCGAAGTTCAAGGGACCATACAAATTAGTTCGAGATAACAGAGTTTGAGTCATCCAATTTCTGATCTGGACAGTTTCTTAAGTTTACAGCTTAATGCAGGTCTAAAGTAATGCTGAAAGCTCCTACAGGAGCTTCCAGCATTACTTTAGACCTGCATTCAGCTTTCACCTGTGTTTCTAGATATGCGTAGTTATACTTTTTAGAGCAATTCTGTATTGTAAGTTTTGGAAGGACTGAACTATGTATAAGTTCCAGTTTTCCCAAAGTTCGAGTTATCCGAGTTCGAGATATCAAAGTTCAACTGTAGTTTCAATGAAAGAGTAAAACTTTGTCATCTTTCAAATAATTATGTGATCTGTTTTAATTCTCAAAGTATGTTTTCTACCATTTCTGTCAAAAATATGATTAGCCAGTGTTAACCCTTCGCTTGCTATTCATGTCAATATACCTACCTGTAAATAATGAAGACCCAGATGAGACAGCTCCTGCAGGAGCTGTCTCATCAGGGTCTGCACTATTTACAAGTTGATTGTGTAACCAGTGCACTCCACAGCAGTGATTGCACAGTGAAATACATATACACAGTGAAGATATATGTAATTATACAACAGGGCATGGGTAAAGAAGGAGAAATGTATTTTAAAATTCAACAAGCGAAGGGTTAAAAAACAGTTTGGATCCTGATGAGGTCACAAACTCATTTACATCTTATTATGTTTCAGACTGTTTTCACGAGTTATAAGACTGCTGATTGCATGAAAATCACATTTTTAGAGTGGAATAGCCCATCAGTGTTTGACTATGGAGTCCTTTCAGTATGAAAGGCAAGAGGGTTTTGAATGACAAACAGTGCAGACCCTGATCAAAGGGCTCCTCTAGGAGCCCTCTGATCTAGGTCTACACTATTTGCAAATTTTAATTTTTTGTATTTTATCACAAACACTACATGCAATTAATATCGTCCATAATTATGTTAAATGCTGTGGATTCTAACAATCTAAGTTTTGTCACATGGTTTGATTGTTGTGCACATTAATTTTCCAGAAATCAATGTATAGTATTGGTGTTTAAGCACTTTTTATGGGAATACAAGTATATAGTAAGGTGACCAGATGTAAAAATACTACCTTAATAACCTTTGTCAGTTGAAACACCCAATCTCTTTTTTTCACTGGTTTGCATTGAAAACTCAGTACGTTAATTCTGTATCATTTTATATAAAACTAATGGAATAGCAAATAGGGCAGACGCAAATTAAACTGCTCCTGAAAACCTGCACCTTCAGGAGCAGTTTAATCTGGGTCTGCACTATTTCCAGAAGTTTGTCTCGCAGATTATTTTGAAAAGTTAGAGAGGCAGGAAAAGTTCATGTAGCAATTCCAATTTTAGCACTGCTTTGAAAAATTTGTATCTAACTTCTTCAAACAGTACATCCATATGAGATTGTAAAACCGGTCTCATATTGACACCCTGAACATGCTATTTGTTATGTCATTGGCTTTTGCAGGTTAACACTTAAGGATCACTTCTCTGTTGTCTGTCCATCTGTTTGTCTGTCCATCCATCTGTCTGTCCATTCATCAGTCTGACACACTTTCTGTTTTTGTTACACTTATGCCTGCGGGTGATACACATGCTCCTTCGGGTACTCTTGTTTAACCGTTCTCATGCTATGTGTGACATGGCTTGCATCTGCAAATAGTTTGGATCCAGATGAGATGACAAATAATTCAGCATATTATCAGAGTTAACCCTTTCCTTCATATAAATGTGTTTTCATGCATTTGCAAACAGGGTAGACCCAGATCAGACAGCTCCTACAGGAGCCGTCTGATCAGGGTCTGCTCTGTTTGCTGATGGAATTTGATAAATCTGTTTCTTAACGTTCTAAAATTGCTACAAAGGTATTGAAATTTGGAATAAACATAGAACAGGGTAACCTTTTATTACGAACTTCGTAAGAGAAATTCTCAAGCCTACAAAGTTTGTAAGTTACAAAGTTTAGTGAAATGACCGCCAGGCGTTGTAAGAGTATCAAAAGTGTACAGGAAACACAAAATTACAAACTTCCTTAATAGATACCACCACTCTAATAAAGCCCCCTTATTTCTGGATGTGTGTGAGTAGGAGGATGGGAGAATAATGATATAAGAAATAGTTTGTGCAAAATACAGATAGGAACTTAATGTGGACTGAAAGTAATGCACAACACTCCCTTAGGAGCTTTCTGCAATTCTTTCATTCTGCTTTATCACCTTTAAAATAAAATCTAAAAACTTAGAGATGTTTACTAGAGATAGTTCATTTATTACTGCTAATTATTGCTAATGTAACATGGATGTGAATTTGAAGTTTGAGAAGGTGTCTGTCAATGTTGTATGTGTTTTTGTTTCAGTGTGATGGTTAAAATGAAGAACTTGCTCAATGGTAACACATGGCTTTGGGACAGGGGCAAGTTCATGAACAGACGATATCTTATGCAGGTGAGCTGGTCTCTAAGTTGTTAACATTTTACTTGATGAATATCCCTTTCCCTCATATAAATGTGTTTTCATGCATTTGCAAACAGAGTAGACCCAGATCAGATGGCTCCTTGAGGAGCCGTCTGATCAGGGTCTGCTCTGTTTGCTAATGGAATTTGATAGTTCTGTTTCTTTTCTTTCTAAAATGGCTACAATGTTTCAACTTGCACATTTCATTATAAGGCATTTTGTCCATGAATATTCAGTAGGTATTGAAATTTGGAATAAACATGGAACAGGGAAAGGGATATACATGCAAGACTCTGTCCATTATAAATATTAATTAACTTTTGACCTGTTCAATATTTATGTAAGAAATAATAATATCACAAATATTTATTAGCTAAATTTTGATGATTGTACTTGAACATGTTTTTTTTTTTACCTGGCAGAAACTAAAATCACATCTATAAAAATCTGTAAGCATGAATATTCATGATTTAAGGGGTTCAGGTAATCTGATCTGGATCTACTCTGTTTGCAAAGGCTTGCAAAGGCATTTATATGGGGGAAAGAGCTACTTTATTTCTTGTGGTAAAATATAAAAAAAAGAAAAAGATATTGCCATGGCAAATAGTCGAGAATCAGATCAGATTTGTAACATCTAAGGAAACAGCTGTTAGATCTGGGTGTAATTAACTCTACAGGAAAACCTCTCTAAACCAGTATTCTAATAGAGAAGAATTTAGATACGTTAAGGCAGGTGGCTGCTTAATGCAGTCTTGGAGACAGGTGGCAGCTTAATACAGGTAGAAAGTCATGCAGAAAGCTCCTTTAGCTTTCTGCATGACTTTCACCCTGTATTAAGCTGCTACCTGTCTCTATGACTGATATTTATATTGGAGGTGTTGCTAAACTGTTTGACCTTTCCCTGAATAAAATATCACTACATGTATGAATTCACCAAATGTTTTGGATTTTTCTTTCATTTATGAACTAAAAGAAAAAACATCCACTCAAATGACGTTTTAGTTAAAATAGTACTTCATGATTCTTTAATTTATCAGATGGCTCCTTCATGAAAAGTAGCCAATGCATAGAATGACTGAAGCACACATGTACAGTATTAAATGTTTTCTTTCCTCCTGTGTTTATAGGACATGTACCAAAAGTTCCTGGATGGCGAGGACTTGTCAAAAATGCCAAAGGAGGAGGACCCTTTCTGGGAACCAACAGAAGACGTCATGCTTGGCTCGGCCAATGTCTTCCTGCAGTCCCTGTCTTACTCCCTCGACTTTGACGACAAGATAACCATTACTGACTACAAGGGGCAGGAGGAGGGGTCACTGGTTGTGGAAGTATCCCCATGCAAGAAAGATGGCAAAAGTCTCGACGAGGACGCCTTTGTAGAAGATCCCCAGGAATTGATAGGGAAACCATATCACTTTAAAGTAAGAACATAACGAGGGCTTGGTGCAAAACTATTCTAACTCCTTCACTTTGTGAAGGAGTTAGAATAGTTTTACACCAAGCCTTCGATAAAGAATGGTAAAGAAAATGTCTAAACAAAACATATGCACTTCTCATCTTAGCAACCAAAGTGGTTAGACTTCAATGTCAGTCTTAGCCATGGAATTCAATGTTTGGTTTATTTCTAAACTTGACTTCAATGGCTGTGCTGGCGTTTACTCATTACCCCATGAATGTACAAAATACTGACATTATGAATATTAACCCATTCCCTCATAGGCTATTTTTAGACCCAACCTCTTTGAATAAATCTACCCAAAAGGAGCATTTACTGGAGAAAAGTAAAAATTTTAAAATTGTGTTGTTTTTAAACCATTGTGATAAATAGAGCATTTGCTCCTTAGGAGCAAATGCTCTATTTATCATAATGGTTTAATTAATGACTTTTACAGAGGTTTAGAAAGGTATATTTATGGAGGAAAGGGTTAATTGGCTAAAATTGAATAATAACATTTTAAACAATTCATACTGTCATTATTTTATACATGATTATTCATGATGTAAAAGGTTCAGGTCACTATCTTTATTTAACCCTTTACTCCATGAATATTCATGAAAGAAATAATGACATCATAAATATTAATTAGATTGATTGTTATTATAGCACATGGAAACGGGAATGTTTGGCCATGGCAGAAACTGTACAATCATATCTGTATTATATCATAAGCAAACAGAGCAGGTTGTGATCAGACAGCTCCTACAGGAGTCATCTGATCTGGGTGTACTCTGTTCTCAAAGGCATAGAAAGGCATATTTACGGAGTAAAAGGTTAATTCAATTTGCTTGAATATTGTTTCATTACTCATGAAATCGCATATAATCACTTATAAGAAAATTGAGTAAGACATGAAAAATGTATTGACTAAATCTTAATTTTATAGTTGCCCATCACATTCATATTTTTCCTTCATTTTCTAGGTCACAATAAGAAGTGCTGAGATTATAAAGTCTCGATTTTCCAAAGGCATAAAGGTGAAGTATCGGGTATACAAGGATGAGACCCTGTCAGAGACACCACTAATGAAGAATACACTGAAACCTCAGTTTAAATCCTCCAAAGTTTTCTCCTTCAACAAGATCACCAAGGAGCATATAGAGTTCTTTGAGACTGGCTCCATTACATTTCTGGTGTATGGAACACAGGAGGACACAGTGCCGGACCCAAAGCTTCTGAAATACACCACTAGGGTTTGTAAATTTTTTAAAAGTTTTAACCCATTCCCTCATATTGAAGACTTTTGATGACTCTGTAAAAGTCACATTGTGAAACCATTGTGATAAGTAGAGCATTTGCTCCTATAATTTTCCTTTTTCTCTAGTTAATCCTCCTTTTCGGTTTATTTATTTAAAGAGTTAGGATCTAAAATAGCCTATGAGGGAATGGGTTAATGAAAGAGATTTGTGTAAAACAGCATACATTCAGTAAACCCTGTCTTTACCCTTTCCCTGTTGTGTGTTTATTCCAAATTTCAATACCTACTGGATATCAAAATATTTATAATGGAATTTGGAAGGTGTAACACTGTAGTCATTTTAGTAACTGCAAACATGAAGAAACAGATCTACCAAATTCCATAAGCAAAGGGTTTGCGGATGCGTGATAAAACATGTTTATATAAAGGAAAGGGTTATGGTAAGGTGGTAAGGACTCTTAAAGCAGGGGGTTGCTGAATGCAGGGCAAACATGATGGGGGGAATTGTGAATATACCCATGCTAGAAAGATTGATTGATTTTCTTACATAGTTATGGCCCTTTGTTTAAAAGTTTCGTGCTGGTCCTTCTGTTGACTCTCATTCCACACTGTTTCTAAGTAAATGCTGCCTGGAATTCAATGAAACTTGACATGATGCTTTATCATAAAGAGGACATGTGCATCCAATTATAGTTTTCCAGTTAATCTTTTTCCCTGCAGAGTTATGCTCCTGGAATTGTACAAAGCTTTTTCATGTGACAATCACGTATTTGGGGGTATTAATCACCTTCAGTGATAGTTCTAGTTTGCTCATGAAATCATAAACGATCTGTGTCTACAGTTTCTACTTATACCAAAAATGCATGTGTACAAATGCCTTAATATCAATTTAGTGTAAAGATACAGTAAAACCTCTCTATAATGACCACTAAATTGTGTTAATTACTTGTTATTTAGGGCAAGTGGCTGCTTAAAGCAGGGTGAAAGTAAAACAGAACACTCCTATAGTTCTGTTTCACTTTCACCTTGCTTTAAGCAGCCACCTGCCTTTTACACAAAATACTTGATGTAATTTAGTGGTCATTATAGAGAGGTTTTACTGTAGACGGTGATGTCAAAGGGTCATTGACCTATATTGCTGTATGTCAAGATCTATGTTTATTTGTTGTAGCTACATTTTTTAACCCTTTCTCTCATATGTACACCTTTTTACTCATTTGCAAACAGAGTAGACCCAGATCAGATGGCTTAGGAGCCATCTGATCAAGGTCTGCTCTGTTTGCTTATGGAATTATGAAGATTTGATTCCATAGTGTCTGACAAGGTAAACACATCTATAGTGTTCATGCACCTGATGATTATAAAAAGTCATCTAATGAGTATTGATTATGTCATTATTTCTTATGTGAATATTGAACAGGGAAAGGGTTAACCATTTTCTTAACTCTTTCCCTGTTCTAGATTTATTTCAAATTTCAATACCTACTGAATATTCATGTACAAATTTGTTATAATGAAACATGGAAGGTGGAACATTGTGGCCATTTTAGCAAGTATAGAAACAGATCTATCAAATTTCATAAGCAAATAGAGCAGACCCTGATCAGACGGCTCCTCTAGGAGTCATCTGATCTGGGTCTACTCTGTTTGCAAATGCATGAAAACACGTTTGTATGAGGGAAAGGGTTAATATAAACGCCTTTTCATGCATCTGCATAGTAGACCCAGATCAGATGGCTGCTATAGGAGCTGTCTGATCAGGGTCTACTCTGTTTGCTCATGGATTTTGATAGTTCTGTTTCTTTACTTTCTAAAATGCCTACAGTGTTCCACCTTCCATATTTCATTTTAAGTATTTTGTCAATGAGTAGGTATTGAAATTTGGAATAAACATAGAACAGGAAATGGGTCAAAGGATGAATTATGTGATTCTGTCTTTGAGTCGAACATATCTGCCTGTGGCAAGCTCTATTTGAGTAGTTCTGTGACTTCCATGTTTGTGTAAATATGAGCAAGCATCTTTTCTTTATAGTCTTCATCATATCATTATAATGTTAGTTAGATTTTATATTAATACAGTGAAACCCCGCTAATGCGACTACCTAAAATAGGTATAATTCTGGGTGCTAGATGCAGGTGGTAGCTTAATGCAGGACAAAAGTAATGCAGAAAGTTCCTAGGGGAGCGTTCTGCATTACATGTCCTGCATTAAGCAACCACCTGCTTATAAAGACACCCATGTTTATTCATTAACTGTTCGCATTAGAGGGGTTCTACTGTATTGCTGAAATTATACAAGTACAGAATTCAAAAGTCAAGGTCACTGAACATTATACTGGGATTCCAATTCAATACTTCTAACCTTTTGTTTGATTGTTCTTACATAAGTGCCTGATAGTTATAAAGTCTGAAATAACTTTTTTTGTGCAGGAACTACGTCAGATGGAGGTGGGCGAAGTTCCATCCAGTGTTGGAATGGCACGTAGAAATACCCATTTTGCCTTAGAGACGGCCTCAGACCAGTCACACCTAAAGACAGAGATTCTGTTGCTACAAAGACGATATGAGAGACTTGCAGCCAAAGAACGTAGGATGCAGGTTTGTCATGTACTGTAGAATCTGTCTTAAATAGCCATTAACCCATTCCCTCATAGGCTATTTTTAGATCCAACCACTTTGAAATAAATCTATTGAAAAGGAGCATTAACTAGAGAAAAGGAAATTTTTAGAATTTTGTAGATTGAAACCATTGTGATAAATAGAGCATTTGCTCCTATAGGAGCAAATGCTCTATTCATCACAATGGTTTTAACAGGTGATTTTTACAGCGGCGTAGAAGAGCATATTTATGGAGAAAAGGGTTAAATAGAGGTCTAGTTATAGGTCTTTAAGGCTTAATGCGAAGATTATCATAAATTGATCCATACTGGTGAAAGGGTTAGCCCGTTATTAATTTTAAAGTAGTCATCTTACAAATTCATGAAAATTCATTTGTTCGATTGAAAATATTTAAGTCAACTACATAATCAGAGGTCCAATTGAGATGCGTAAATTTAAACATTTTCAGGAATAGCTCCTTTATTTCTCCATCAAACGCTTTACTGTGACCATTCTTTAGAAAAGTCTCTTCGAGATGATTCTAAAGAGTGGTCACAGTATAGGGTTTGGTGGAGAAATGATGATTTTAGTATTCATGTACGCACCTTTATCTTTAGCTCTGTATAATGATCTAGATTATTATGGAAGTGTCCGCAAATACATATGCAAAGTCTGCTTGATATTTGAACATTTTTCTGCTACTTCTACTCACAGCTTGTTCTAATGATTATGATCCTTAACATGTATTGAAGAGTCTATTTTATGTAAAACAATTCTAGGACATCTGCAAGGAGTGGGAGAATAAACCAGAGGCTGAGCGGCAGTTTGACCCTTTCTACAGGGCTGTGTCAGCAGTGGCCTTCAGCACCGGAACACGCCTGAAAACACGAGTACATTTACTTAACCAGGTAACTTCAATTTCATACTGTCTGTACAAAAACATTTCAATTGTCGGGTATTTTTCAGCTTGATTCTAGAATTGGCAAAGGTCTCAAGTATATTTAATATTGAAATTGCAATCAAGTTTGCGTTTAGACTGTGCAATGATCATAGTTTACAGAAAAAATAGCAATGTAGTAAAACTCCTCTAATGCGACCACTTAATGAACAAACATGACTGTCTTCATAAGCAGGTGGTTGCTTTAAGGCAGTTCTGTATAACTTTTGTCCTGCATTAAGCTACCACCTGCCTTTGCCACTGTGAATTATGCCCCTTTTTTCTGGTCGCATTAGAGGAGTTTTATTGTATTAGTAAAATGAATAAGTACATGTAGGTTATTTCTGGCATACCTATGTGGCTTTTATTCATTTTTTTTGTATCTTTGATACTATTATTAACTCTTTACCCTATGAATATTCATGTAATTTCATCATGAATATTTATAAGATGAATTTTTAACCCTTCGCTTGCTGAATTTTGAAATACATTTCTCCTTCTTTACCCATGTCCTGTTGTATAATTACATATATCTTCACTGTGTACAAGTATTTCGCTGTGCAATCACTGCTGTGGAGTGCACTGATTGCACAATCAACTTGTAAATAGTGCAGACCCTGATGAGACAGCTCCTGCAGGAGCTGTCTCATCTGGGTCTTCACTATTTACAGGTAGGTATATTGACGTGAATAGCAAGCGAAGGGTTAACATGGCAGTTTTGACCATGGCAGAAACTGAAGAATTAGATCTATATATTATTCCATAAGCAAACAGCTCCTACTCAGTTGACAAATATGTCAAAAGTGGTCTTTATGAGAAAAGGGTTATGTTAATTGATATTCATAATGTTGTTATTTTTTTTAATGAATATTCATGAAGTAAAGTACATGTATTTATTTAACAGTATGTCCTGTTTACTGCATTATTTTTACCTTCTTTAATTTTGTCAATGTTGCAAGTATGTACCTTTGCTTATTGTCATACAGTGTTACAAACTTGTTAAGATACATGTTGCCATATGTTAAAGGGACTGTACTGTTGTAGATGATAAGGCTACAAAAAATAGCTGGTGGTGGTTCAGGGAATCTTGGCAATGTCCCTGAACTGGAGCGGAGTCAAACATCGATGCCTGTAAGACTGCACACTGTGTATCAAACTGATCTTGTGACTGATTGGACCCTAACACTCTGATTAACATTTAGCTTTCTAAGTAATTATCGTCAGTAAACAGAGCAACAGACTAATGTGCGTACTCAGATACTAAAATTAACATTTCTCCACCAAACCCTATGTTGTGACCACTCTTTAGAATCGTCTCGAAGAGACGATTCTAAAGAGTGGTCACAACATAGGTTTAGGTGGAGAAATAAAGGAGTTATTCTCGGAAATGTTTTAATTTACGCATCTTATCTGGAACTCTGAGTCAATATTGTCCTATAAATTGTCATAGTAGACCTTAATTATTCTTTTAAGAATTTCAGAATGCAACTGGATCCTTATGAAATGTTTACTCTTCGTTTCATCTTGATCCAAACATTTTGCAAATGTCATGATAATCATAATTGATGAGTTGAAACAGTTCTTGATGAGACCTAAAGTGTCTTATCTGGATCCAACCTGCTCCATATAATTATCATCAGGAATTAGTAACTTACTTAGAATTAACTTGTCGGGTGGCAGCATGTAAAATTAGCTCCTGGCTTATTAATGTACCCACCATTGTAGATTCAAGCCATTTACACAAAGTTGTAGATATCAGCAGCTGTACTGGTCTATCTAAAACTCTCATTTCTGAGCCATATGCTATCTTGTTGGTACTCATTAGAAATGCACCTGTGAAGACTTTCTAATGAGTACTTAACCTTTAACTCCTTAAATACACCTTTTTATTACTTTGCAAAAAGAGTAGACCCAGATCAGACGGTAGGGAACATCTGATCAGGGTCACTTCTGTTTGCTTATGATATAGATATAATTTTACAGTTTCTGTCAAAACAATTAATCTCGTTAATATTCATGATGTCATTATTTTTCATGAATATTCTTGGAGGAAAGAGTTAATGCCCTCAATACTGCTCCAATCTACCGCTCTGTTAACAGTAATATGCACCTAGCCAACCATTTCATAGTCTGTTAATGCTTTAATAAAAAATGTAGAAGAAAATAAAAGATAGAAACACCTCATATATGCCAGTAGATCATCCACCACCAAAGAACATTTTAATTTACACAATTACTCTTTTTATTCCTCATATAAATAATTACTCATATTAATAAGCCAGAGGCTTGCAATGTGCTCCTGTAAGCCAGAGTTTGCTTCACTGTATACCCTGGGTGAGCACATTAATTTTGCTATTTACCCATTCCTTCATAGGCTATTTTTAGACCCAACCTCTTTGAATAAATCTACCGAAAAGGAGCATTTACTATGGAATTGGAACATTTTAGAATTGCGTAGTTTAGAAACCATTGTGATAAATAGAGCATTTGCTCCTATGGAGCAAATGCTCTATTTATTACAATGGTTTTAAAAAGTGACTTTTACAAAGGTGTAGAAAGGTGTCATTATGGAGGAAAGGGTTAACAGTTTGCCCATTGAGAGTTTGATGTGACTTTTTTTATTCTGTTGTATGGAATGATGTTTACTGATTGTAACATTGTTGTATGTGTCTCTAATGAGACAGCTTCATCAAGAATAGTTTGATGGAAATGTATGTAGTTTGGTGTGATAATTTCATTGTAGTATATGAAACGAATCTGTACTTAATCATGCCTTAATACTTGGATTGGTTGTGATATGATCAACCAAGCTGTTCATTTCAGAATAGTTTGCATGTATATGTGTTAAAGGGGCTAATTTCCTTTATAAATCAACCAAGACTAAATAAGGAATCTGTATTTAAGACTCTGAGATTTCCTTACATGCATGGAAACCATTGCATGTGACCTTGACATCTCTTTATGTATGCATGATATCAGCCTATTCTTCAGCTAGTTGACAGTTACAGCATGGTCAACAGTAAGGCAGTCTTTCAATATTCCTGAATTTAGAGTGAAAGTTTTCATGACTTTCATTACGGTCCATGATTTACTTGTTCCAAAATTGTATTTATAGGTTCATATCATTTTAGCTGAACCTGTATGAATCTGTATAAAAGGCAGAGGTTTTATTCAAATACTTTTGTCAAGGACACAAGATTTCTGAAAACATTTAAGCAAAATTCTTCTTAGCATAAGTTTCTGGTCAGAATGCTTGTGCAAGAATAGTCAAGTAGACCACAGCTTAAACTTTTACTTGATAAGGGACACATACTTACACATTTGGAAACAGAGTGGGTCCAAATCAGATGGCTCTGTAGAAGCCATTTGATCAGGCTCTACTCTGTCTGCTTATGAAATAATATAGATCTGATTCTACAGTTTATGTCATGACCAAAAAAAGCATGTGTTCATACACCATTATAGAAATGAGATAAACAATATTCACGATATCCTCTTACATGAATATTCATCAGGTAAAGCATTAATGCATTCCCTTCTAGACTATTTTTAGACCAAACCTCTTTGAATAAATCTACCAAAAAGGAGACTATAGAAAAGGAGAATTTTAGAATTGTGTGTTTTTGAAACCATTATGATAAATAGAGCATTTGCTCCTATGGAGCAAATGCTGTATTTATCATAATGGTTTCAAAATGTGACTTTCACAGAGGCGCCGAAATGCATCACTAGGAGAGAATGTGTTAAAAGCACACTTTGAAGTAAATTTTATACCAAAATGTGTTTGTATTAACATACATCAAGGCAATATTGATGGAATTCATGGTTCACTGAAAGTCATTGTAACAAGACATTTACTGGTAAGTATTGTGTATTAGTTATTTTGACATTAAACAAACAATTTGCAATGAAACTGTTCTTGTTTAAAGCTAAGATGTTGCTTTCAGTTTCTTCGAAAAGAAAAATCGGTACCAGAGATGGATAATGTAAGCGTGGTTTGTGTGTCTTGGTCTACCCTTATGTCCCTAAGTATTTGAACAGACAAACAGAGGCAAATAATGCAGACCAAGATCAGGAAAAGTTTGATGAGAGTCTGTACTATTTGCTGCTAATTTAATCTTTTTAACTCTTTCCTCCATATGCTATTTTTAGATCCAATCACTTTGAATAAATCTACTGAAAAGGAGCATTAACTAGAGAAAAGATTTTTTTTTGAATTTTGTAGTTTGAAACCATTGTGAGTAATAGAGCATTTGCTCCTATAGGAGTAAACACTCTATTTATCACAATGATTCCAAGAAGTGGTTATTACAAGAAGTGGTAATTTTAAAAATTAAATGGGTCCAAATTGTCTTATTCAACTTCTCCAACAGGTGGAGAAGGTAGTTTGGTTGTTCAAATACATATGGTAAACAGGGGACCCTGAACAGGCTTCAGAACTAACAGAACAGCTCTACTTCTCTGTTGCATCTGTGAATTGATCTTATAAGTTAGCTCCTCTTTTTTAACCCTTTCCTTCATATAAATGCATTTTCACGTGTTTGCAAACAGAGTAGACCAGATCAGACGATAGGAGCTGTCTGATCAGTATCTGCTCAGTTTGCGTATTGAATTAACATATGTAGATGTGATTCTACAGTTTCTGTCCAGGTAAAAACATCCTTTGTTTATGTACTATTATAAAAAAATTAGCTAATAATATTCACTTTTAAAATGCCTAATTTACGGAGTACATTTTAGGATTGAAAATTGTTAGTATTAGTTTGGTAATTGATAAGTATACTTCTAAAGCTCAGATTATTAATGCTACGAAGTATTAAAGCTTTGGATTTTAGTGTAAAGCGAAATTAATAATTTACAATCGGTATTGTCTAGATTCCTCACAATACACAAAAAACTATTTTAAACAAAATAACTGTAAGGAATTGTCTGATTTTTTTTATTGATAAAATAAATGTTTTAAAAGAATTCATACATGCAACAGTTCTTGGAAGCGGGACTTCTTTTCTTCCAGACTTATTTCAGCCATACAGAGATTTCTGTTTATGTCAAGTACAGAATAGTTAATCCATCGCATGTTAACCCATTCCCTTTGACACCTGTGCAAACAGAGTAGACCCAGATCAGACGGTTCCTGTAGGAGTCATCTGATCAGGGTCTGCTCTGTTTACTTATGAAACTATTATAGATCTGACTGAACAGTTTCTACAAATACCAAATGATCCATGTGCCATTATAAAATTCAGATAATAAATATTCATGATGTCAATATTTCATTATTTCTGACATAAATATTCAACAGGGAATGGGTTAAATAATTGACATCTGCTGACAATGTTGTTCTACTGCAGTTCTTTCAATTTTCCAAATCTTACATAATATTTTATTCTGATTCGGCCCATAATTATTGTCAGTATGTCAAACTATTTAGATCTTAATGAGACACCAATATCCATGCTCGTAAAACCTTTTAGTAGAATCTGAGTTTGTTCTCTAGTTTTTGATTGGTCAGATTTGAGCCTTTGGCTCAAATCTGACCTATCAAAAGCTTGAGAACAAACTCTACTAAAAAGCTTTATAAGCATGGACCCAAGTTACTTGGAACCTCATCTGAATTCAAATTGTCTGCATAGATAATCACAAATTTACTGATAGATTTAAGCCTTTCCCTCACATAAATGCCTTTTCACACCTTTGCAAACAGAGTCGACTCAGATCAGATGGCCCCTATAGGAGCCATCTGATCAGGGTCTGCTCTGTTTGCTTATGGAATTTATAGATCTGATTATGCAGTTTCAACAAGTGAAAAAGTTCACTTTTCCATGTTCCATTTTATTGTTTCTGTCCATGAATATTCATAAGGTGAAGACATCTTGAATAAATATTAAACAGGGGAAGAGTTGACCCTTTCCCTGTTGTATATTCATTTAAGAAATAATGACGTCATGAATATTAATAAGATTATTTTTTATAATGGCATAATGAACGCAAGCTATTTTGCCACAGGCAGAAGCTGTAGAATCAGATCTATATTACACCATAAGCAAACAGAGCAGATCCTGAACAGACGGCTCCTATAGGAGCCGTCTGATATGGGTCTACTCTGTTTGCAGATGCGTCAAAATGTGCGTACATTAGGGAAGAGCTACACAGCTCACACTACAGTACACACCTTTAATACATGTCATATTTGTCATACAAACTATTTTGTTTTGTATGATCCAAATTAGAATGTTTTACCATCATTTACCCTTTACCTGATAATTATAGACACCTTGTCATGCCTTTTCAAATTGAATAGAACCATATCAGATGGCTCCTGTAGGGGCCATCTAGTCTTGATCTGCTCATTTTGCTTATTGAATTACATCTGATTCTACTGTTTCTGCCATGGCCAAAACTTTCTAAATTCATATTCCACAAACTTTCAAACTGATTGATATTGATGATGTTAATATATTTTACGCCAGTATTCATCAGGTAAAGGGAAGATTTCATGATTGTTTCAGCCTTTTGCATAGATACAAATTTTGCCTTAACCCATTTCCTCATAGGCTATTTTTAGATCCAACCACTTTGAATAAATCTACCGAAAAGGATCATTAACTAGAGCAAAGGAAAATTTTAGAATTTTGTAGTTTGAAACCATTGTGATAAATAGAGCATTTTCTCCTTAGAAGCAAATGCTCTATTTATCACAATGGTATCATAAAGTGACTTTTACAGAGGCGTAGAAAGGCGTATTTATGGAGGAAAGGATTAAGAAAAGCTTGGTCTGAAGATACATGTAATAATTTGAGAACAAAACACAATGCCCAAACTTTACATGAGTCACCTGCAGTATTAGTTACTTGCATATAGATGCATTCCTTTGACTCTGCTTCACTCTTTTCCTGTCAGTTGTGAATCTGTGATCAGTCTAAACATATCAGATCCTGATGAGACACTGAGTAACTTGGTATCTCATCACAACCCAAAACAATGTGGAAGAAAATTCCATGATGACAGATTTTACAGACATTTTATTGCAGCAAAAGAGGTCACTTTATAACACACGTACAGTAAAACCTCTCTCTAACAGCCTCTAAATTATGTTAATTATTTAGTATTTAGGGCAGGTGGTCGCTTAAAGGAAGGTGAAAGTAAAACAGAACGCTCCCTATAGGAGCGTTCTATTTTACTTTCACCTTCCTTTAAGCAGCCACCTGCCTTTAACACAAAATACTTGATATAATTTAGTGTACTTGATTTTCTATTATGTAAAGGTACTTTCTGTGTTCAGATACAACTTTAATTTTCAGCAATCTACTGGCAACTCTGTGATAACCTTTTCAAACAGTTTGGATCCAGATGAGATGCTGAGAAGCTCAGTGTGTGACCATGATCCAAACTGTTTGTTACTCTGACACTGTTTTTTGAAAATAAATGGAAGAAAAATGCACTTCCAGAATTGAGCAGATGACAATAGTTTGCAGACGACAATTAGTTAGAGTGCAGAAAGGTCAACATGTAGCTGTCATGGTTAATTGTCTATTGGTAACATGGTTCTCCATATGATATGGAATTTTGCCTTACATAGAGAATTTCACTTACCCATTATATAAAAGTTGCCAGGATATTTGATGGCATATTTGGTTATTATCTGTTGTAGAAAATGGTGGGGAAGAAAACGAAACTAAAACCATATAAATTGTATTTATTTTTTATTGATGACTCTATTATTATATATATATGAGCATATTGCTCTTAATGAAACCTAAGATTGAACTGAAGGTAATTTTGGCTCTTAATTATGTTTGGCTAATTCACCCATTTATCAAGAAAAAATGTTCTGTATTGACAAAATATTAGTGCTTTCAGTGATTGCTTTAATTAACACTTTCTATGCCTTATTTTCGCATGGAGGATTTCAAAATTCAAATAGAACAAGTAAAGTGTACAGTGAATCTTTAGGGATTTTTAAAACTAAAAGTGCAATATGACAAACCATGCAGACCCCGACTAGAGACCTCCTCTAGGAGACCTCTCATTGGGCCTACTCTGTTTGCAGAGGACATAGTGACTTGTTTTTCACACTGAAAGGGTTGATAATATGATATATTTGATATACAGTAAAACCCCTCTAAACCAGAATTCTAGTAGAGAAGAGTTTATATATTTTAGGCAGGGTGGCTACTTAAAGCAGGGTGAAAGTCCTAGAGGAGTTTTCTGCATGACTTTAAGCCTGCATTAAGCTGTCACCTGTCTCCAAGACCGATATTTATGCTAAATTTAACATCCAGTTTAAAGGGGGTTTACTGTATATCAATATAACAAAACATAAAATACTTGTAAAATGACTTTGTTGGGTAAAATTTATTCTTGACTATAAGTATTTATACTTTTACACTCAATTTAGAGCCATTCCAGATTATTTTTTAAATATCTTAAGCTTTCAAACATACTTAAATTAAAACTCTTTGATGGTATTTTTTAATAGTAGTAAATGTTTATTTTTCATGTAATTTAGAAGACATGGATTTTTAAGATTAACATATCAGAAAACTTGTGTAATATAAGTTCACTATAAAGACGTTTCTATTTTGATATATATGCATGAACTGATATCCTTAGAAATGCTTTTTTTTCATTTTTAGCAGGAAAAGTTTAATCATGCAGAAGTGGTTATACCAGTACAATGTATTTCTTTTGTGAAAAATAAATATGCTATGCATTGATTATACATGATTGTATTCTAAAACAAATATGATTTTGAAAATATACAAACACACAACAAATGAGCAATGCTGAGTTCAACACTATTTGACTACTCCATTTACAATAAATATTCAGGTACACTGGATTACATGATGCCAATTAAGCACTGCATGTATATCTAAAACTTTCAAGTAAACTTACAAAGTTGCAAATAGTGTAGAACCTGATCAAATTTCTCCTGCAGGAGCAGTCTGATCTGGGTCTACACTATTAACTAAGTTTGTCTGTCAAAAACATTATTAAGGTATTTCCACCAATGTTGTTCATTGCACTTTCAAAGGATGAATATAACTTTTTATGAGAAAAATGCAAATTTCTGAACATGGTACTTCTTCAGGCTACTGTTCTGAGTCAGTACTATTTCCCAGTTAATTCCCAAATTGTAAGGCTTATACCTTTAGTATTTGACATTCCCAATGTCTTTGCTGATAAGGTTGTATAAACATGTATTTTACTATTGACCCTTTCCCTGTTCTATGTTTATTCCAAATTTCAATACCTACTGTATATTTATGGATAAAATAGTTATAAGGAAACATGGATGGTGTAACATTATAGCCATTTTGGAAACTAAAGAAGCAGATCTATCAAATTCCATTAGCAAAAAGAGCAGACCCTGATCAGACATAGGAGCCTTCTGGTCTGAGTCTACTCTGTTTGCAAATGCATGAAAATACGTTTATATGAGGGAAAGGGTTAAGCCTTACAAAATGACCACTTTTGCATGTATCAGATAGCTCATCATATATTACCCAACTCATGCTGATTTTGCAGTATATGTACATATAGGTAGATACAGTACTTGAATTTAATACACATGTGGTTGCTTTACAATACACTAATTTCCTTAACCCTTTACATATATATGCTTTTTTATGGCTTTGCAAACAGAGTAGACCCAGATCAGATGGCTCCTGTAGGAGCCATCTGATCAGGGTCTGATCTGTTTGCTTATGAAACAATATAGATATGATTCTACATTTTCTGTCAAGGTAAAATACTCTGTTGTTTGTAATGCTGTTTTAAGTTTTCAGCTAATTAAAATTTCAATATACTCATGAAGTAAAGGGTGAAGTATTCAGACACTTAGATGAAAGTTGTCTAATGTTAGATGAAAGTTGTCCAATGTTAGATGAAAGTTATCCAGTGTTAGATGAAAGTTATCCAGTGTTAGACCACTTTTGAGTATTAATTTAGACAGGCTGTACATGTATTGCAAAGTTAGTATGATTTGGTTGCCTTGAGAGATGAATATACACTATACATGTATATCATACATACATATATATTTATATATGTTGCATTGTGATTGTAGGCGAGAAGAATGGTATGTGGTGGTAGACAAGCATAATCAGATTATCCTCCCCTCTACATATATATCTATATGTCACAAATGTTAGATGAAGACTTATAATATGTCCATTCTGTTAACATTTATTTCTGCATTGGATTTAGTGTAAATTGTTCTACATGCAATAATAAAGTAACCACCACCAAAACAATGCAATTCTGAAAATATTGAACGTGTGGCTATCTTTAACTCTTACAATGCTGTATTTTCAAATGTACTGTTCCAAATTTCAAACAGGTCAAGCTTATGGTGAATATTTATGGATTTTTCTAAAGACATTTGTAACATGACACAGTGCATACCCTGGTGAGTCCTCTCATCTGGATCTTAACTGTTTGCAAAGGACAATCGTGACTCATGTCCCACACTGTAAGAGTTAAAATGTCATTGATTATATGCAAACTTTACAATATCTTCAGAGACGAAGCATATACACTTTTACTGAAAAATAGTATTGGATAGAACTTTACATTACTTCAGGTAAACAGAAACACTTATTTTAACCCATTACCTCATAGGCTATTTTTAGATACAACCTCTTTGAATAAATCTACCGAAAAGGAGCATTAACTACAGAAAAGGACAAGTTTAGAATTTTGTAGTTTGAAACCATTGTGATAAATAGAGCATTTGCTCCTATAGGAGCAAATGCTCTATTTATCACAATGGTTTCAACATGTGACTTTTACAGAGTCGTCAAAAGTCGTCAATATGAGGGAAGGGGTTAAATAAAATGTCTTGAAATGGCCCTTAGTTTCAGAAAACGTTCACATATTTTATACTATATGCAATCAGGTAATGTTTGTTTGAGGTTTCAGTTATGATTAGCTGGTAGTGGTTCATGCAGTGTAGGACACTTTGTACAATTTCTAATGTTCTGTTATTTGATGTGTCTCATGTATCACCCATTTCTAACTAAAATGTGAATTTGTTTTTTTTACACTCTACCCAGATTTTGAAAGCAGAGAAATATCTTCAAGAGAAAAAGAAACAGCAGAATGGAGTAAGACTGAACAAATTGTTTTAAAATTTGGCATGCTAACTTATCCGGTGTGGGACGTTGTATCTCATAATCTAATTATATTTTCATGATTACCTCCCTTTGTTTCACATTTCAATATTTCTCCTATACATAGCTTTGAATTCTGTGTTTAAAACAAGCTTGTTCAAAAATATTTTTTTCTATTTATGCATCCTCACCTTCAGTTTTTCATAAAGGAAAACGCTTGTGAAAATATGCTTTATGTAGTGAGAAATATATAAACAAGGAGAAATGAAAAAGGGACATAAGCATGGAATTATGGATTTGACCTCATTTTGATACAAGTAACAATGCTAAACAACATACAGTATTGCTAAAAATCCTTAGAACACATACTTATTTAAAGATGGTTAAAACAAGATCAGGTACTAATAATGTTTAACATTACCACTAGATCTATTGTAGATACTTTCTCTGATCATTTAATACCCTGTCTAATACTCCATGGTAGGTGACTTTAACCCATTCCCTCCTGGACTAGTTTTAGATCAAACGTTTTACAATAAATCTACCGAATTTTGTAGAGAAAAGGAAAATTTTAAAATTGTGTAGTATTGAAACCAGATAAATAGAACGTTTGCTCCTATGGAGCAAGTGCTCTATTCATCACAGTGGTCTGAAAAAGTGACCTTTACAGAGACGTGAAAATGCGTCAGTTGGAGGGAATGGGTTAACCTAAATGAGCCAGGAGGTAAAGTACCACCTGGTCGTTACAAACAGTGTAGATATTTGGAGTCTACACTGTCTGCCATTGTAGATGTTGCTAAGTGTCATGCAGTGTAAAAAGTTGACTAGACACTACATCTATAATGGTTGCAAACTTTAATCCATTCCCTTATATTGATGCCTCTGTAAAAGTCTAATTTTGAAACCATTGTGGTAAATAGAGCATTTGCTCCATAGGAGCAAATGCTTAACTATATACCACAATGGTTTCAGCACTTCAGAATTCTAAAAATATATATATAAATAAATAAAAATAGCCTATGAGCGAATGAGTTAAAGGTACCTTGTCTTATGGCATGGCTACATTAGTTGATGCATGTTTGATGTAACCGTACCCCGCCTGTTTGCAGATGCAGTTATGCTTGGTTAAGACCATTAATGTTTTGTTTGCCAAAGTATGGATTTTATACACGAGCAAAATATAGCAATTTTAAATCCATACTCTAAAATGAAGTAGTTATGTTTGTTGATAACAGTCAATGCTTTAAATGCTTGTGGGATTGATACTGGATTTGCTTTTATAGTTAGGCCTAGAAATAAGCCACAAATGCGTATTGGATTCTACATGTGCTAATTTAGACTTTTACTTGATGCATTCTTTTGCATTCGTAACATGGTCATATGTTGCAAGCTTAACATTGTAGAAACTTTATACATGCATACTATTATTTTGTTGGGATTTCTGTCTTCTGTCGAATGAATTGCATTTTAACAGCCCTTGCATGCAACATACACACGTTAAACACCCAGGTTTCGATAGATCATACTTTATTCAAAATCACAACAATGATGAAATATGGTGGATTATTTCTATTTCAGCGATTTGAGAAATTCTTTACTACTAGAAAATATCAAAGATACCGCTTTTTTGTGGAAATATTTGAAGAGCTGGGTCCGAGGTTATAACACTTCTGAGTCTGAATTCGTTCTCAAATATCTGATTGGTCAGATTATTTGAGCTTAAAATCTGACCAATCAAATGCTTGAGAATGATATCAGTGGCTGAACATTGTTGCTTTAGAATGGACATTGCACACAAGACGTCGATATAATGTCTTCAGTACTAACTTTACAATGTTGAATAATATACCATTAAGCATGCGCTTAGATTAAAGTAATATATTGAAAATGATAGTAATAATAAAAGAGCCTGAAATAAATTCACAATTAAAATAATATTCCAAAAAGGGAATTAAGATGATAATATAAAATTACTTTAATAGCTCTTGTCTAATATTTCGATAACTACGGGCCTTTATCAGATATAATTTGTTCTTAAATAAATTTATCTTAAATAAATTCACAACGGCTACTTTGGTTTGCTTGTACACTACACTTCCAGTTAAATATTGAAGTAGATGGCTTCAGACAATTTTTACAAAAATGTCATAAATCAGTAAAAAATCATACTTTACAATAAATATTATTGTGCCTGTAACTACTTAAAGCATTAGAAATCTTCGTGTATATCATGTATTCAAGAAAACATGTCTTAAGCAGTCATGTCTGATTATGGGTATGTAAGGCAGGTGGTAGTTTAATGCAGGTCAAAAGTAATGCAGAAAGCTCCTATAGGCGTTTTATGCATTACTTTTACTCTGGCATTAAGCAACCACCTACTTATTAAGACTCATGTTCAATAAATGAATGGTCATTTAGGACAAGTTCTACTGTAGCTAGTATTTAATACTACTGGAATATAGAACATTTATATAGTTATTTACCTTATGCAATTTTTGGGAAATAATTCGTGGCATAAATGCCATTATTTGTTATTAGCTCGTCTGTTTCGAAGAAATCACGAGCTATTGTCGTAACTCCAGCGTCCGCGTTGTCGTCGTCGTCGTTGTCGTCGTCTGAAATCTTAACATTGACCATAACTTCTTCAATTTTTCATTTACAACCTTCATTTTTGGTATGAATGTTCATCTTGACAATAACAACAAACGAGCGTTTGCACCCGCTTGCGGTGCTCTTGTTTATTATAACATTCTGGTATTAACCTCGAAAAACATAACTCCTTATTATTTAGTTGGCTGGATATTATTGCGATTATAGAATATATGGAAAAATAGTCAAACAGGGAGAGCCACATACGAAATGACACCGCACCAAACACCATCAAACAAGAAACGGTAAAGCCACAAGACAAAACATAACAGGACGCATATCAAGACGAAACACATTAAACATTAAGCATATTAAACAACAAAATTGACCGTAGGCTGAAAGCAGGAGTTAAAACTTAAGACTTAAACCTTAATTTTATGACTGACACACACACACGCATATTAGATATAGAACTTAGCTATTCACAAGCAGTTAAAGTTATACCAAGCACGATTATGATATGATTTAAATAGTTCAACATTGAAAAACAACCAAAATACTTACCTGAATAGCCCTTTCACGTTTACTGTATGACTATTTACATAGCCATTTTACACTGTGGATAATTATGTACCGAGCAATAGCATGCCATATTTTGTTTATGGTTGTGTATTCAACTTATTCAACACATGTAGTATAGTTATATGTTTTAAAAGTTGTATAATCGATAGTTTATTATATAATATCATATTATACACACATGTTTATTACAATGACGAACATGGAGTAGCCATATAAAATAGTGATTTTGTTTTAAAAATTACCGCAAGATGAATTGCCCCAACTTATCTCATACTTGTAAACTTCAAGGTCTGTACACAAATGTTTTTATTATTGAATAAAGAGAATAGATGCCCATCTTATGTCGCGCCGTTTGAAGAGGAGCACATCATGTTATCCATAGATGTTTGATTTTATATGTGCTTCACTTCGTCTTACCAAATATAGCGTAACAAACGTGCATATACTATGGACAAAGTCTACTTCAAATGAGACCTGATCGTTATGTTCGTATTTAACCCTACACCTCTGAATTTTGAAATGGGCTATTCCAAAATTCAAAATGGTAAAGTTTATGATGAATATTTAGGGATTTGCGTTGTGTGAGTAATAATTGACATTTTGCAACAGGAGTTTTCAATGCTGACTTAGTCTATATATTTTAAGGTCCATGACGCAGCATCGTTATTGTACAAGAATCATACAGAGTATTGGTTTTGTGTATAATTGTATGCTTACCTGTCAAGCTTTTATAAATAGTTGTGTCTTATCTTTTGTGTGTAAGAAGTTGTTATTTACCAAGGATGCTTGTATGAAAGTGAATTGGAAAAGGCAAACTATATAAGTTTTATTAGGGCAAGCGGCTTGAACTTCGAAAGGTATCGACATTTGTGACGAGGTGACAAAACATGTGGTGCAGCGGAAGGCGGGTTCATCGTACGCATGCATATACGATGGAACTGTGATCTAGATATGTTAGGCATTAACCAATTAAGCATTATTACCATTAATTGTTACTTACAGAAGAATAGCCAAAAAGGTAATGGGCAGGATGATGACTTAATTAGTTTGTACGTTTTCGGCGAGGAAGAGGGCGATCTACACGAGGAAGCAGAGAAAAATGGCGGCGTAGTTCTGTATGAGAAGGTGAAACACCATCATCATAAGGATATCCCACTGACCAGAGCTAAATCTTTTATCGACGTAAGCTCACATTTGGTGGTCTCAAACCCTCACTACGTCTGTTTTGGATTGAGTTTTTATTACATGCATGTTTTTTTTTTACCCTTTTTGCATTTCGCTCCATGAATGTTGTAATTTTGAGAAACCAGAAGAGTGGGAAATTTAAGGCTTATATTAACCCATTCCTTCAAAGGCTAGTTTTCGACCCAACCTCTTTGAATGAATCTACGGAAAAGGAGCATTTACTATAGAAAAGGAAAATGTTAGAATTGTGTGGTATTGAAACCGTTGTGATAAATAGAGCATTTGCTCCTATGGAGCAAATGCTCTATTTATGACAATGGTTTCAAGAAGTGACTATTACAGATGCATAGAAAGTCATATTTATGGAGGAAAGGGTTAACCCAGTTACTTTATTTGAAATATACGTGTAGCTAATAGTTCTGTTTCACTGACATGGTATTTTTATTCCTACTGGCAAGAATTCCAGTATTTTCATGTTCTACCACTAATGTGACCAAAATGTACAATGTGTTTGAGACTAAATTATGGCATTGTGCAAGCATTTCCGCTTTGTGTACACTTTTGTAATAATATGTGTATATAAAATATGAATTCCAACGGTGTTACTTTGAAGTTAAATGATTTTGCCCAAAGTTGACTTGTAGCCAATATACTTATATACAAATTTCGCCAAGGTTTCTTAATGTTTACAATGCCTTCTTGAATACTAAAGAGACCAATCTAACCTTCTCTTATATAAACGCTTTATCGTGCTTTTGCAAACAGAGTAGACCCATGTCAGACTGATCATGTAGGGGATCTGATCAAACCCTGGTCTCATGTTCACATGCTATTAAAAATATCAGCTAATAAATATTTACGATGTCCTTGTTTCATGCATGTATATTAAGAGGTTAAAATATTGTTCCTAAGTTTGCTTTTAAATAACAAGTCCTTATTCCTACACAATCAATCGACACATTGGCAATGTTTTTTTTTTTTTTTTTTTTTGGGGGGGGGGGGGGGGGAAATATGTGATTCTGGTTTCTCAGTTACCGATATCATTTCCCGTCCAACCACTGCATATTTCATTTTCTCATCACGTTCTCATTTTAGCATAATTTATTATGTTTTGTTTATACTGCCGTTTCTAAAAGCCTTGTTGAGTTTTATTCAAAATGCCATTAACATTGCATGTTATATTTTTACCTGGATTAATATGTGGTAAATAGACTGTATGATGGAGACATACAGTAAAACCTCTCTATAAAGGCCACTAAATTACACCAAGTATTTTGTGTTAAAATTAGGTGGCTGCTTAAAGCAAGGTGAACGTAAAACAGAACGCTCCTGTAGGAGCGTTCTGTTTCACTTTCACCTTGCTTTAAGCAGCCACATTCCCTAATATACCAACTAATTAACACAATTTAGTGGTCGTTATAGAGAGGCTTTGCTGTATTTCTCAGGCCTGCGAAAAGTAGCATTGTGATACTTATATTATAAGTGTTATGATTTAACGTATTGGGCACTGAAGAGTGAACACTGAAGATGCATATTATTGATAAAAAAGCTTAAGCTTAATAATAAAGTATTCGTTTCTGTCATATGCTAAATTAAAATGTAATTTTTTTAGCGTTCAGAAAAAGATAACTGTAATTCCTATTATGATTTTTGGGTTGTCTTTATTATAAAACTGAAAAATAAGTAGTTTGTAATTCATTGGAATATAATAAAAAAAAAGTTAATGTCAAACGTATCATTGTTTGTAGGTTTGTCGTAGTAGTAGTACTTCATCACGATCACTTTGTTCTTTTAACCCTTACAACGACGAGTTTACTAATGGACTATTCCAAACTTCAAACAGGTCAAGTTTTTATGGTGAATATTTAGGGATTCTTATAAAGAAAAGTGTAACATGACAGAAAGTGCAGACCCAGATGAGAGGTCTCCTCTAGGAACCCTTTCATCTGGGTCTACAATGTTTGCAAAGCACATTTAGTGACTCGTGTCCCGCACAGTAAGGGATGATACCATAGACATTGTATACATAGAAGCAAATAGTCGCATGCTAAAGTTTCATTGTTTTGCCTTCTGCATCACTGCTAGAAGTGGAAAATAGCAGAGGAGGATCGGGACTCGCTTAGCTCTGTAGACTTATCTCCATACATGAGCAAGGCCTCGCCGGAGTTAAAGCAAAACGGCTCTCATAAAAAAGCGGGCAGGTCTAAACAGAGTAAATCAGATCTTGGTGCCCGTGGAAATGTGAGTTGTGTCGTACAGGATGCGTTTGATATATCATATGTGTGTGAGTGTTTGGCACGCATCTCCTCTGGCTTTTCACGTGTATTTATGCGTTATACATTATTTTGCACTATACTGGTAACATATTGTTACAAACAGTTTACTACGACTTTCATCTTGACGTTTCACTCAAAACACCATGAACAGAGTTGAGCTTAAAACCAATCTGATACTCAGATTTGCAATCAAAATGTGCAACGCCAGTGGGGAGGATCCAAAGTAAGCACTTTAGGGTATTGTAGATAAATAGATGTTTGAAATGCATTCGTATCTCGTTACGAAATGTTGAGTGACTATACTCAGTAGAAACATACACTGTCCTGTAGGAGTTTCAACTAACCTTGCAAAACCACTGTTCATGTAATCATTTTGTTGTTGATGTTTTGATTAGAATTTAGTTGCCGCTCTGCATGTACGTTCTTGATATAACTGATGTTGCATAGCCCTTTATCTCATGAATATTTATACAATAAATTAGGCCTTCATGAATATTCATTAATTGTAAATGGCCAAGAAAACAGGAATGCAACTGTAGAATCAGATCTATATTACATGTATTTCCTAAGCAAATAGAGCAGATCCTGATCAGACGGCTTATATAGTAACCATCTAACCTGGGTCTACTCGGTTTGATAATGCTTGAAAAAGAGGTTGCGTGACGTAAAGAATTAAACACATATTATATTAATTGTGTCAATTAAGTACAACAATAATCGCTAAACAGTTCAGGTTTAGAAAATATACATTCCTAGTAACTGTTGGTTTTGAAATGGCACGTGATTGGTGTCAATGAAAAATGTTTATTTCTGTGTAATGTCTAGTTACTGCTACGTTTTGTATATTTATTTGATATATGACAAATCAATACAGATGCAATGTGTAGGCTTGAGAACATTTTCAAGTTAGCGATAGCGTTCATCCTATTTATAATTATGATGGGTCGAGAAACAGATCTACCATACTTAATTCATGGGTTGATATTTGAGATGTAGAATATGAGCCACACCTCACGAGTTAAAATAGAAAAAAGTTCGAAAGTCAAGCAAATCATTTTTTACCTTTCCTACTTTTCGTCGGCTGTCCATTTTTATAGTTTTATTTACGTTTTCAATTGTTCTTGTGTTTTGTCTTCCTTTGTTAAAGATATGTTATTGGTGGACTATTGTAATCTAATTGTTTTTGGTACTCAAAGATAATGTTTTGTTAATCTATATTTTATTTGCATTGCTTCCTGTTGGACTGTTGTATATATAACTACATGTATATATGTGGTTGCCAATATTTGGTGGCATTCATAAGTGTATATCAAAGTAATAATTTTCACCAATTTAGGAAGACTTCGGAGGTTATTGATAAGACAACTATTTTAAAAACTACAAATACAAAATTCTGTTTCCACCATAAACTTTGAAACTTCGATGAATAATGTTTGAAATAATTTCGCTCACCCACTTCATTTATGCATTACGATGAAACGTAATCTACAACAGACATTTCGACGTGTGAGTTCTGTCCAGCGGAGGTGTTTTAAGATTTTATTGTTATGCTATTTTGTAGTGTATATAGAAGCGCATTAAAGCTTATTTGTATTACATAGGTTTAGATTTTATCCTTATATTCTTTAATCTGTGAGGGTTTGAGCCATGTTAAGTGATATCTGATATTGTCATATTAATATGCAAAATGTTATGAATGTATAACCACTTTCGAAAATGTGGAACTGTTATTGTCTTGCGGAATGTTTCTTGCAAATGTTTGCTTTATATTTAGTGTTTGCGCGTATGGGAATGTTGGGTATATTTGCATGTTCAATATGTTTATATAATTGATGAAGAGACAAATATTATTCAAACACAAAAATGTTTGAAAGAACATTGTAGGGTCGCACAATGAACTATCTGGTGTTTAGTTAAAATAGAGTTCGGTGATTGGCAGTTATATTCAAAAGCTAGGTGCAGTGTTTGTGATTGATTTTAACTATTATCGCGCTATCCCAAACCTAGCGTATTTGCAAATAGCTTAGATCAAAATGAGACTCCAAGTAGCACGGCGCCTTGTCAAGAACCATACTGTTTGGCACATAGTCATTTTTTTCATGATTATTTTTTTTAAAAAATGCTTGATGAAATCGTTATTTCACGGAGTCAATGGTGAACATATTGTTAAAACTTACCATAAATATTTTATACTTGGATATGATTTTGTTTGTTAAAATTGAACTTAATGGAAATCATTGAAATTTGAACTTGGTTTGTTCATATAACTGATTTTTGACTGCTCATATATATGATTTAGTGATTAATTCATTATTTAATCATAACTTTAACATTTCCCCCCATAAATATGCCTTTCTACGCCTCTGTAAAAGCCACCTGTTGAAACCATTGTGATAAATAGAGCATTCGCTGCTATAGGAGCAAATGCTCTATTTATCACAATGGTTTCAAATTAAAACATCTAAAAAATTCCTTTCCTTTAGTTAATGCTCCTTTTTCGGTAGATTTCTTCAAAGAGGTTGGCTCTAAAAATAATCTATGAGGGAATGGGTTAAATGCATGCGGAATGTATGGTTATGTAGATTATGCTGCATGTCGTTTGTAAATGACCTGTGCCACGGGAAGGTAGACATTCTTATATTTGAAAACAGTCACCGCGCTTAACCAGGTTCAGTGTAATTATTATGTTTGTTATACATCGTCCGCTATAGTCTTTTTGGTCACAACTTGTGCAAGCTGCAGAGTCTTTGTCACAATGCGTCATCTGGCTTGGGTCTACACCTTGTACTTGCACACGTTTGAATGTGCCTTTCTCTCGCGGTCAAATGGTGATATTGTTAAAGGCATATGTTATACAATGTAATGGTGTACATTAGAACTTGTCTATAGCGACTGCAAGATAAACATAGCGTTTCATAGCTAACCCTTTCTTCCATGAATGTCCATGAGAAAAACATTGACGTCATGAGTATTAATTAGATTAATTTGTTATAATAGCAAATGGACACAGGAAACTTTGGCCATGGCAATAATTGTAGAGTCATCTCTGTAATGTATCATAAGCAATCAGAGCGGACACTGGTCAGATGGCTCCTGTAGGAGCCGTCTAATCGGGGTCTGCTCTGTTTGCAAATGCGTATTTTCTTTATATCTTTCATCCTGCATAAGCTACCACCTATCTTAAAACTCAAATATAAGATATATTTAACGAATCGTATACGGCAGGTTTTACTGTATTATGCTACTCTTGCCAACAGGTTGTTGTGAATTATTTTAAAATCATTTCGATGAAGAGCAGGATGCACGATGTTTGCTAATCGAGAAATAACTGAAATACTTTAATTTGTTATGTCATGCTATTGTTTTCCGCGAGATTGTAATGCTAAATGGTCGTTTAATGCGCAGTTTAGAGCGGAGTAAGCTCATGAATGGAAATTAGCAACTACAGTAAAACCCCTCTAATGCGACCACCAAAAAGGTGCATAATATACTAATTCTGGGTTGCAGAGGCAGGTGGCAGCTTAATGCAGGACGAAAGTTATGCAGAAAGCTTTCGTCCTGCATTAAGCAGCCACCTGCTTATAAAGATAACCATGTTTATTCATTAAGTGGTCGCATTAGAGGGGTTCTACTGTATATTGAGGGTAGAATATATGTGTGAATCGTAATGTCTGTAAAGCAATGTAATTATGACATACTTAACCCTTCTCATATTGAATATTTAAATATGATAGCACCCACTTTAAATATTAATTAGCTGGATCAGTAATAGCCACTGAGTTATAAGGGCAAATAATGCAGACCCATATCAAACAGCTCCTGTAGGAGTTCCTCTAGGAGCTGCCGCATATTGGTCAACACTATTTGCAAATGCAAATGCTTTTAGAAGTTGAAGGGTTAAGATGTTTTCTTCGACCTGGACCTCAGTTTATCGTTTTGTACGCGGTAGGCAAATGGTTGTATAACGTACGACTTCCGCAATCTAAGATGGCCAAGTTTCGTAACCCTTGGAATGTTGAAATTTAAAAGTGAAATGATCCTTCTTTGTTTAGCGATAAGGTCCTTTATGCGTAAAAGGGCAACATTTGCTAGAGGATTTTGAATGACAAACTGTGCCGATCTCTTAGATCTGGATCTACACTGTTTGCAAATAAATTACGCCAGTTTCCCACATTCAAATGTTTACGTTACGTGTTGTCTGAATCTTTGATAAACTTGTTTGAAAATATTTTATAAATACAAGACACCCATTGATTAGGCGTATCACCAAGGTCCGAAATCTCTGACATCCTTATCGTATTTTGCAAGAACTGTAGAGAGTATATGTTTTCGGACCTTAGTCGTGCAGTTAGATTTATATATGATTTTAATCCTTTCCTCCATAAATACGCATTTCTATGCCTCTGTAAAAATAACCTATGGAAACCATTGTGATAAATAGAACATTTGCTCCTATATGAACAAATGCTCTATTTAACACAATGGTTTCAAATTACAAAATTCTAAAGTTTTCCTTTTCTCTAGTTCATGCTCCTTTTCGGTAGATTTCTTCAAAGTGGTTGGATCTAAAAATAGCCTATGAGGGAATGGATTAACTTAGCGTGCTAAATGTTAATGGGTAACACGCCTTTCTGACCGCTTGATGTTCAAAGAAAATAGCTTAGTTGATGGATCGTCAAGGAATAGCTATGCCGTTATAAATCAACATGATGAATCGTGTAAGGTCAAACACTCGTTCGATTATAATTGTGAATGTAGGTGAATTTGACTACACAAAATGAATGATTGTATGGAGAATGATAATACAAAGCTTGATAAACATAACGCATCAGTGAACGTGCGTTAATAGTGCACTAGTGATATATCAAATTTCCTACATACTCTTGTTCTGAAAATAGATAAGACATCAATACGCAATGCTAATTTGGACTTTAAGCTGTGTCTCCATTTTTTAAATCAAGTTAGTTCAACACTGTAGAAGTTGATTGATTTCATTTAGAACAGACGCTGACCAGACTTACTTTCCGGTGTGTAAGCTGACTAGGTTAACATTGAGTGCAACTTATGAATGTTCATTCTTTTGCCACATTTGCTAGAAATAAACTATGTATCAGCAGGTAGCCATACTGACACCCAATAAGTATTTTTTTGAGGTGTTTTGCAGTCAACGTTAAAGTCAATTACATCCTGTTTGTCATAGTTTGTTTTACTGAGGTTTTAGTAAGGGTATCTTTTAATCAACATCATAGCAAATTGCCACTGTACTACAACTTTTGGCAGTGAGTATATACTATTGGCTCTTATCCGAACGTCTCGAAAATCACGCGACGTATTGTGCTTATTCACAAATAGGCGACCTAGAGTCATATTCAATTATTTATTGGCATACGTTGTGCACATGAGTGGTTACTTGTATATGCAGCCAGTAACAATGGAGTTATGATCCTTGACTTAGTACTCGGAATTAAAGCCGTCGTGACAAATGCGATATGGCATCCGTGGGTCGTGTGGATATGGTCTTCGACTACAAATCACATAGTCCCTCACTACTTTGTTTCGAATCCCGGTCTGGAACTCATATAAGGCAGCTTTCCAGCTCGCTTTCGGTAGATCAGTGGTTCTACCAAGATGTTCTGCTGTGCATGAAACAATGCATTTTGTTCTTTGCACAGAAACACCTCTTGGGTTAGCGGGACGTCGCGATGGGACTGATATATTGTTAAAACCCCGATACAGACAGACAAACAAACAAACGAACAAATAGTAGTTTTGCCTTCTATTTGAAACGTCTTTTCTTGAATTTCATTTGAATTAATGTGATATATATTCCATTATCTCGTAGGCTATTTTAAACCAAACATCTTTGAATAAATCTACCAAAAAAGGAGCATTTACTAGCCAAAAGGAAACTTTTAGAATTGCGTAGTATTGAAACCATTGTGCTATTAATAGAGCATTTGCTCCTATGGAGCAAATGCGCTTTTTATCACAATGGTTTCAAAAAGTGAATTTTACAGAGTCGTGAACAGGCGTCTGTATGAGAGATTGGGATAAGATATATGTGCTTTTCATTTAGATTATGTTTATGCTCGTTGGTAATAGTAAAACCCTGATGTCGAAATATTCGTTCTTTTAAACACGCATTAATTTATCATGTAAAGTAGTACATAAGTTACCCAGGTAAGCATGTACTCTGCTTCATTGTTATCAATTTAATAAGAAGATCGTTTACATATTTTCATTATCATCCGATATCATCATTAAATTTTGATTGGTATGTTTCTCTACATTCATCGATCAGGTTTGGGAGCTCAACGACTTGTTTTTGTTCAGTCGACGATTCGTAAAATTGGTTAATGAGTGTATCAAGCGGATAGAATTAACCCTTTCCCTGTTCAATTAAGTATCAAATAATGAGATCATAAATATGTTTTAGCTGAATGTTAAAACATGGACGTTTCCAGGACATGTTTTGCTTTAGCAAAAAAACTGTATAATTAGATTATATAAAAGGAAAACAGAGCAGACCCAGAACAGACGGTTCCTTTAGGAACCGTCTGCTTTGGATCTGCTCTGTTTGCAAAGGTGTAGAAATGCGTATTTATGGAGTAACGGGTTAAGCTTAGATACTAAGTTACATTATATGTGATCTTTAATTTGAATTCATATTGTTTTGACAAATGTTTCGTGTTAGGTTCTTGTGACACTAATGACACTAAAAGTTACATAAGACCATAAAACAAAAGTCTTTGTCCGTTGTTTTCACATGGACTTAAAACATATGGCATGCTATTGACAATACATAAATATCCCAATTTGATCCCTTTTGCATGTTCCTTGCATGAATTAAGTTAGCAATGCAGTACAAATGACGTTGAATAATAAGTGTTAAACATCGTATCACAGCAGTGAGTATAATAAGATTACATATTGGCTTATCTACGACATTTGCAAATTTTCGTAATGTAATGTTCATGTACCGCTAGATAAAATAAAGCAAAGAACACAAAACAATGACTATGATTTTGCAGACTATACTATACAATCTTTTTATTATCCGAAACGCAAATCATGACTTGCTGTTTATTGTATTTTATTGTTCATTATCGCTTTTTCAATTGTTTTGTAATGTGTTGCACTTCATAAGAAATATGCACATTTCAACAGTTTATTTGATGGTCGGCTGGTATTAGAAGTTTATTTGTCTAGTAATTTGTTGTTGTAGGATCAATAAAGACTCTTTTTGTACTTAATTTCTTTTACATATAATTAATAAGTAATTAAGTAACATTAACATAATATTCATAAAGCACGCTTTAAATAATCCAGTGCTTAACTTAATACGTAACATGTTTTCCATCAATAAGAAATATATCTTAAGCAATCATTCTCAGTTATCTCAGGGTCCATGCTTATAAAGCTTTTACTTGAGTCTGAGTTTCGTTCTCAAGCTTTTCATTGGTCAGATTTGAGTTCTCAAGCTTTTGATTGGTCAGATTTGAGCCAAAGGCTCAAATCTGACCAATCAAATGCTTGAGAACGTTCTCAGACTCAACTAAAAGCTTTATAAGCATGGACCCAGGTCCATTCTACAAATGTTCAAGCTTTAGCCTGCTGAGCAAATTTTGTCCTTAAAAAATGTCCTCGACGTGTCTTTGTTGAATTATCCTGCATGTTTTTTCCACAACACAGAATATTAAACAGTTTGGATCCTGATGGGACGCCGAATTACGTCTCATCTTGATCCAAACTGTTTGCATATATAATTACTCATCGGCCAACAGCAGGCTTAAGTTTAAGCAATTTTCATTATTTAATAATATCAAAACTATTTTGTTGCACTGTATATCGAATTTTAGCAATGAAATATATTTTTTCGTAGTTTATGGTTCTATTCAATATTGTGTTAATTCACAGTTATTGTTTTTTCTACAGCAAGAAACGGCGAGAAATAAGGAAGGACAGCGAACAATACGCTCAGCTGAAGGGAGAAGGAAAGATGGTAGCTCTGCATGTGTTCTGCAATAGTGTCGTACAGTGACTATGAGCTGTCCGGGGATCCAAGAGGGGGCATTGTTTCTGAATCTCATATAGGATATGCTGACGAATCTGTTAATTATACGGATCAATACATTCTCCATCGGGATATTTAAGTTTTAGGCTCTAACTCTTTCAACGCTGGATTTTCAAATAGACCATTCCTAATTTCTTTTACTGAGGGATATTTTAAAACAAAAAAGTGTAACATGACAAACAGTGCAAACCCTAATAAGAATGCTCCTCTAGGAGCCCTCACATTTCGGTCTACACTCTTTGTAAAGGACATAGTTAACCGGGTTAACTAAAGGTCAGTGTCGCTGTATTGAGCGTGTTTATTTCGGTCGATGTCGTTAAAAATGGGTCATAAAACGTTTTTAAATATAACCATTTCTAATATTCCAATTGACGTTCGTCAAATATTTTCAACTCCTCTGCCAATATCTTTGTTTACTTGGTGATGGTCTCGTTCAGTCTTGCAATATATAGTCTCTGAGAGATATTTATGTCTATGGAAATCGATGTTGATATTTAATTACAGTGCATATTTTTTATTTATGAAATGCTCCCCAAAACTAATTCGCCAGTCTTATATTTTAGACAGTTTGTTAAAAAAATATGTAAGTAAAGATAAGTCAATGATGTTTAACCCTTTACTCCCTTAATATGCCTTTGCAAACAGAGTAGACCCAAATCAGACCGCTCCTGTATGAGTCGTCTGATCAGGGCCTGCCCTGTTTGCGCTTGTGAAATAATAGATTTGACTCCAGTTTCTACGAATAGCAAAACATCCTGTGTACATATGCAATTATAATAATTTAGCTAACACATATTCATGATGTCATATTTCCAAACATGAATATTTAAAAAGGAAAGAGTTAAAACAATTACTTATCCATTTATGAGCGTTTAAAACAACTTGTTTACTAGTCATTTTCGTGATATTTTTGCACAAGTTCATATGAAGTAGTTCATTTCTTACTGGCATCTTTTTGTTGACCGCTTACTCGTATATAGCTTTTTTTCTTTTCAGTTTTATTGGTTAGTATACTCTGTTGGTAACAATTATAGTTCGAAATGCTGTTTTTACAGTCAAGTGGTTGATGTTGAAGATCGAATTGGGTAAAGCTATTTTTGCTTATGCTGAACTTTGATTATTAAAGCATTACAGTTTGATCATATGTGGTGATAACGTGTCCGTGTATTTATTATCGGGTTGCTCATGACTGTTACAGCAATTGCAAACAGCTAGGATATAGATTATATTTCTGGAAAAGGGCATCGAGTTAGGATATAATGCCAAACTTTTCTCCGCACTTAGGGAACAGGGCATCGTTTAAGTTAAGCAGACAATGTAAATTTGTTGGCGTAAAGCAGTAAACAATCCAAGAGCAATTCGTATTTACAACTGAAATTCTAAATAGCATAATGTCAAAACATAATGTTGAAACATAAGGTGCATCAGCTAGCTGTGTTATATCAGCCAAGAAACATTTTTACCGAGGAAGTAAGTACTCGTTAAGTGTATTCGTTAAGATATATCATATTTGTTTCGTATGTCCAAAGCGGTATTGATAATTGCTGTTCCTTTTTATTATTTATATTCCTAGTGTAACACAGGATGTATATACATTTTTATGATTAACCCTTTACTCCATGAGTATTCATGTGAAAAAAATGAAGCCGTGAATAATGATTTGATGCATTTTTATATTACCATATGAACACAGAAAGTTTTAGTCTTGCCACACACTGTAGAGCCTGTTCTATGTTATTTCAAAATCAAACAGACCAAACCCTGATCAGACGAATCCTATCGGAGCCGTCTGATCTGGGTCTACTCTATTTACAAGGCTTTAAAAGCGTATATGTGGAGTAAAGGGTATATAATAATCATTTCTATCATAAATCTTATTTATTTCCAAATATATAGTGAACTATTCATGTTGATAATATTGTGTTTATTTTTGTAAAGCTATTACCAATGTTAGTATAGAGTTAAGAAAGTATGTTACATGCGAAATAGATCTGATCTTCTATACGTAGCAACAAACATATCGAGGGCTTGGTGCAAAACTTTGTGAAGGAGTTAGAATAGTTTTGAACCAAGCCCTCGATATACTTTGAAAGAACATTTGTGATACATTATTCCGTCCTGGGTTTTTGTTATATCTTCTGATTAAATTTTCAAAACACTTTGTGTATGTGTTGTTTATTCTCTGCACTGGTTCTAATACATTTCTTGATCTTCTAAACGCCCCAAAGGACATGGTGGTTAAATCTTGATACAGAACACTGTCCCGGTGGTTTTGAGTAAGTTCATTTAAACGGCACTGTGACAATTAATAATGGCGGAGATGATTAAACATTTCCCAGATAGAAATGCACTCTTACGCCTTTGGAAAGAGGATCGATCTACTCTTTTTGAATATGTTACTATATAGATCTGATTCTCCAGTTTCTGTCCAGGCCAAAACTAAAAGTACAAAAATGAGTCATGCAGGAAATACCACATACAGAACAAACAGATCATTTTTGGCCGGATTGCTCGCAAACCAGGCTTATAGATTGGCGAATGCCGTCCGTCCGTGACCTAGATTTTACGCTTCATTGACTTAGAGAATTTCCAGGTTGACCGTTTTGTTTGTGTTAGTTATAGCCAAAGTATAACACATACAGTAACCAAACTTGGCATGTGGGTTCATAATGAGGGTCACATTACATGCCATAGGTTAGTAGGTTATTATGAACCCTTTGTGACCTAGTTTTTACGCTTCAATGACTTAGAGAATTTCCAGGTTGACCTTTTTGTTTGTGTTATAGCCAAAGTATAATACCTACAGTAACCAAACTTGGCACGTGGGTTCAAAATGAGGGTCACATTACATGTCATAGGTTAGCAGGTTATTATGAACCCTTTGTGACCTAGATTTTACGCGTCATTGACTTAGAGAATTTTCAGGTTGATCTTTTTGTTTGTGTTAGTTATAGCCAAAGTATAACACCTACAGTAATCAAACTTGGCATGTGGGTTCATAATGAGGGTCACATTACATGTCATAGATTAGTAGGTTATTATGAACTCTTTGTGACCTAGTTTTTACGCTTCAATGACTTAGAGAATTTCCAGGTTGACCTTTTTGTTTGTGGTAGTTATAGCCAAAGTATAACACCTACAGTAACCAAACCTGGTATATGGGTTCATAATGAGGGTCACATTACATGTCATAGGTTAGTAGGGTTATTATGAACCCTTTGTGACCTAGTTTTTACGCTTCATTGACTTAGAGAATTTCCAGGTTGACCTTTTTGTTTGTGTTAGTTATAGCCAAAGTATAATACCTACAGTAACCAAACTTGGCACGTGGGTTCATAATGAGGGACACATTACATGTCATAGGTTAGTAGGGTTATTATGAACCATTTGTGACCTAGTTTGTACGCTTCAATGACTTAGAGAATTTCCAGGTTGACCTTTTTGTTTCCGATCGCTAACTAATAAACGACTTGGCCTAGAATCTTCAAACTTGCTGTGGTGGTTGGTCATGACAACTAGATGACCCCTATTGTTTTTTAGGTCACTATGTCAAAGGTCAAGGTCACAATAACCTTAACTTGTGAAATAGTTTCCGATCAATAAGTGCTCAAGGGTTTGGCTTGGGATCTTCAAACTTGCTGTGATGGTTCGTCATGACCACTAGATGACCCATATAGGTTTTGAGGACACGAGATAAAAGGTCAAGGTCACCATGACCTTAACTGGTTAAATGGTTTCCGATCAATAAGTTGAATAACTGCTCAAGGGTTTGGCTTAGACTCTTTAAACTTGCTGTGGTAGTTGGTCATGACCACTGGATGACTCCTATTGTTTTGAGGTCAAAGGTCACCATGACCTTAACTAGTAAAATGGTTTCTGATCAATAACTGCTCAAGGGTTTGGCTTAGGATCTTCAAATTTGCTGTGGTGGTTCGTCATGACAACTAGATGAGCCCTCTTGTTTTTGAGGTCACTAGGTAAATGTCAAGGCCACCATGACCTTAACTGGTGAAATTGTTTCCGATCAATAACTGCTCAAGGGTTTGGCTTAGGATCTTCAAACTTGCTGTGGTGGTTGGTCATAACCAATAGATGATCCCTAATGTGTTTTAGGTCACTAGGTCAAAGGTCAAGGCCACCATGGCCTTAACTGGTGTATTGGTTTCCAATCAATAACTGTTCAAGGGTTCGGCTTAGAATCTTCAAACTTGCTGTGGTAGTTGGTCATGACAACTAGATGAGCCCTCTTGTATTTGAGATCACTAGGTCAAAGGTCAAGGTCACCGTGACCTTAACTGGTAAAATGGTTTCCAATCAATAACTGCTCAAGGGTTTGGCTTAGGATCTTTAAACTTACTGTGGTGGTTGGTCATGACCACTAGATGACCCCTAATGTTTTAGGTCACTAGGTCAAAGGTCAAGGTCACCATGACATTAACTGGTGAAATGGTTTCCAATAAATACCTGCTCAAGGGTTTGGCTTAGGATCTTCAAACTGCTGTGGTGGTTGGTCATGACAACTAGATGATCCCTATTGTTTTTGAGGTCACTAGGTCAAATATTAAGGTCACCATGACCTTAACTGATGAAATGGTTTCCGATTAATAACTGCTCAATGGTTTGGTTGGAGATCTTCAAACTTGCTGTGGTGGTTGGTCGTGACCACTAGATGATACCTATAGTTGTTGAGGTCACTAGGTCAAAGGTCAAGGTCACCATGACCTTAATTTGTGAAATATTTTCAGATCAATAAATGATTAGTGGTTTGGCTTAGGATCGTCAAAGTTGCTGTGGTGATTAGTCATGACCACTAGATGACCTCTATAGTTGAGGCCACTAGATCAAATGTCAGGGGGTCTGGGGGGTATACATGTTTTACAAACATCTCTTGTTTTTTACGCTTCATTGAATTTCTTGGTTGACCTTTTAACATGTGGAGTCATAATGAGGACCTCATTACATGCAATTGGAATATGTTTAACTATTTATTATGCCTTCAGCATCAGCTGATGCAGAAATGTATAATGATTGACTGCTCATCTATATCACTTTAATCGGCAATCCGGCCATACCGACATTGGCGGTTTCTTGTTGCTAATGTAATTCAAACTAGAACTATTACTAAAGGTGGTGGAATACCCCCGCTCAGCTGCCTTGATCGCAAATCAAACGTTCACAAGATTTTTCTACTATTTGACATATTTTGTGACCCCCAAATGACCCACTTTCAAACTCATCCTAGATTTTATCAAAACAATCATTCTAAGTTTCATGAAGATTGGACAACAAATGTGACGCAAGGTTGTTCACAAGGTTTTTCCACTGTTGTGACCTAGCTTTTGAACCCACGTGACCCGTATTCAAATCCATCCAAGATTTTATCAAAACAATCATTTTGATAAAGTTTCATGAAGATTTGGCTACACATGTGACCTCTAGGGTGATCACAAGGTTTTCTATTTGACTTAGTGACCTAGTTATTGACCCCACTTTCGAACTTGTCTGGGAGTTTATTAAGACAATAATTCTGACAAAGCTTCACGTAGATGGGACAAAATGTGACCACTAGATTGTTCACAAGGTTTTTCTATTGTTTGACCTAGTTTTTGACCCCACGCGACCCAATTTGAAACTCCTCTGAGATTTTATCAAAACAATCATTCTGATTAAGTTTCATGAAGATTCGGCTACAAATGTGACCTTTAGAATGTCTACTATTTGACGCCACATGACTCACTTTCGAACTCGTCCGAGATGTTATCAAGACAATCATTCTGACCAAGTTTCATGAAGATTGAACTAAATTTGTGACCACTAGAGTGTTCACTGTGCCAGGTTGTGCCACGGACAGACAGACCAATGGACCAACCAACACTGACTCCATTATACCCCCTGTCAAACTTCGTTTGCGGGGGTATGATTAGCTGCAAGTATTACAAAGTATTCTCATTGAAAAAATCCGTATGTAACAACTGAGGTGTTGAATATTTAAAATAAGTTACATGTATTTACATGCATATAGTATCTTATTATTTTCCCGAATTTACCTTGTCCTTTTCCAGTTTTTATGTAGTTTTAAAATGTACAGTCCTGCGAAAATGTTTCTTTCACTGATACTTTGCCAATAAAAAGGCAGGTAAAAAGCAACATATATCACTTATGTACCACCATATGGACTTGTTCGTATATTAACCCTTCCCCTGTTCTATGTTTAGTACTCATTTCAATACCAACTGAATATTCACGACAAAATAGTTATAACAAAATATGGAAAGTGAAAAAACTATAGCCATGTTAGAAAGTAAAGGAACAGATCTTTCAAATTCCATAAGCAAAACAGAGCAGACCCTGATCAGACGGCTTCTAGAGGAGCCGTCTGATCTGGGTATACTCTGTAAATGCGTGAAAACACGTTTATATGAGGGAAAGGGTTAAGGGAGTAAACATAGCAACCGTTTCAGTAAAAATATTCTTTACTTGTACGATTTGAATTAAAATATACGGGTTACCCTTTACTCATTGAATATTCATTAAATACTAACATGAATATTTACTAGCCGAATTTTATAGCTGTGGCAGAAACTGTGTATTCAGATATGTGCAATTTCATATGCAAACAGACCAAACACTCTCAACAACGGTCCATTAAAAGAAGAATGTTTGGACCTTATCTAAGGTGGTAATTTAATGCAGAACCTCTCGGGAGTTTTTGCGTTACATATATTAACACATTAACCCTTTCCCTTATGTAAGCGCATTTTGACGCATCTGCAAACAGAGTAGACCCAGATCAGACGGCTCCTATACGTCGGATCAGGGTATGTTCTGTTTGCTTATGGTGTAATATAGATCTGATTATAAAGCTTACGCCTGATGCAAAATGTCCTGTGTTCATATGCCATTATAAAACATAATCTTATTAATATTCATGGCGTCATTATTTTCTTACATGAATATACAACAGGGAAAATGTTAGGTATCCACCTCATTTCAAATGAATCTGTGTGTGTTCATTAACTGACCGTTTTACAGAGATACTGTTGTAAATTCACCATGCCAATGGCAAGCTTAAGGTTCCATGCTTATAAAACTTTTTAGTTGAGTCTGAGTTCGTTCTCAAGTTTTTGATTGGTCAGATTTGAGCCAAAGGCTATATTAGCATGGACCCAGGTTAATAAACTACGGTAACTTGATGCTGAGTCGGAGCCTCGAATTCTCTTCATTTGTACCATCCGGATTTTGAGTGGGGAGTGCTTAATATGAATAAGTATGTAGAAACAGAAGCTATTTGATGGCATTGAATCGGTGGTAGCTTTTGGTATGTTTTTCACCAATATAAACCCTTTGATAGAAATATTTTTCTTCGTTTTCAAAGTATGGTCGCTTAGATGAACATTCAACAAACACATAGGACCATGACTGAATTGTTGGGATGCCTGTTTCTGTTTGTGAATGTTTGACATAAGGATTAATATATACCAACATTTGGAATTTTTGTGAGTTAGATGATTGTTATTGATTTGTATTTTCACTATTTTGCCATTAGGGTAAGTGAGAGGAAATATTCGAGAGATAAAGAATCCCTTTATTCTCTGTTTCTGCTACGACCCCGGTCAAAAGTATCACTAAGTAAGAAATTGTTGCATTATCTTGACATCAGTCAACATATCCTAACACCACCCTCAAAACAGAAGATATAGACTTGTGGACGATTTTAACAGTCGAAATCTCATTGTAACTGAAAAACTGCTTAAGCAATAATACAGATACCATAAACTAAGAAAAACTTTCTCTTAATGTTATTATTGAAATCTCTTACTTATTGGCAAGTACAAATGTAATCTCAAGGCGCTCCTGCGACACGGTATTTCATATCCTGAATTTTATGGTGATGTGATTAACAAACGTCGTAAAATTATTGGACATACCCATTTTCTCACTTTGTTCATCAAATACATGTATGTGTAAACAATCGTTATAAAGGGATATGATCCTATAGTACTACAACATACTGCATGTCTGGTTGTCAACCATTTTACAGTTGTCAATCACGGTGCCCTGTTAGTATGTACGCTGACAAGAAAGGTTCAGTACTCTATGAAAGCGACCTCTTAAACCTGGAAACGGAAGGAGGACGTCAGATATCTGTACTATCTCGTTTTTGTCGTACCCTTCATTACGTTTCTACAGTTACCCTGTTTGCAGCTCAGTCATTGAATACACTAGCGATAGGTGGATACAGTTCACTTAAATATGTTTTCGTTTTACATGCACTTTACCACTGTATTTGCCATCGCCATTGTTCTAGATCAGTCGGAGAGGGGATACGTTTGTTTACACTGTTTGTCTTTTAGGGTGTGGTGGAATAAGTGTGTGGCTGGGCGCCCCTAAACCGGTTTAACCCCCCAGTGACTTTTGTCACTGACCGTTCCAAGGCGGTACTTCCATCTTCCCCCTATTGTTTGTTTTGTTTTGTCTTTGTGCGTCTCTTCATGTTTTTGGTAGTTATGTACATTTGCTGTGTTTTCTTGTGTTGCTGTTTTGGCGACTGTATGTGGTGTTTCCTGCATTACTCATATTTGTATTTTTAAAAAGAGCACACAGAAGATATAGAAACATAAGAACATGATATTAATATATTTTGTTGTGTGATCGTGAAATATAAGTGAATTTAGTCTTGAGAGCAATTTTCCCCCTATTTAAAATTCAACTGTTCCTTAATTTATTCTAACATCTCCTTCAGAAGTGCCAATTCACCAATATGCATAATAAAGACCTTAACACATGCACAGTTTGGTTTATATTGTGTTGTATGGCATACCTATACTGATCTTGTTTGACATTTTAGAAGCAAGAAAAGTATGCTTCAGAATTTGTGCCAAACCGTTCGGAAAGTTTTCTTTGATCATTGTGTGAAAACGTTCATCTAGTAGGTGTTTATGTTATATCGGGCGAGTTCTTATTACACACGCCTAAAATTTTGAATTACTCAAAGAAGCTTTATAACTGGACTGATTTTTCAGAAGTACTAGGCGAGCTTCGTCGCTTAGCTGGCGGCCTCTTCTTTCACCGATAGACACATATCTTCCTAATTGCGGTATTCTTTATACTACATATTTCCCATTTATGGCATATACTTCAACGTTATCATGTTCAACACTTTATGTTCAGGGTAAACATCTTAAGCTCTTAAGATAAACTAGTTAGATTTCTAAGTCAACGGATAACGACACCACTTCCCCCAAAACAACAGCAACAACAATCAAACAATAAACAAAACAAGATGTGTTTGTAATACACTATTCCCCGATATGACACATGACATTGACCTCAATATGTCACCCCTTAATATGTTCGCCACCATAAGTTGCACATGCATGCCAAGTTTGAAGTATGTATGTGCAATGGCGACAAACTTATCGCCAGCGTTAAAGACGGAGCTAAAACAACATTCCCCACCCTTGATCGTGTGTGTGTGTGGGGGGGGGGGGGGGGGGGGGCTATATCAAAATATCGACAATAAAACCAAAACACGCACTATTAGTTTACTATAAAATCATAATAAATTCGTTATATCCTCCAGATCCAAACGAAAAACAGGTTTTCATCAAACAGGGACAACGTTGTATCCACAAACGGGTACATAGACGGATGGACGAATAAACGGACGGATGGTCAAACGAACAGATGAACGGACGGACTGAAACGTGATGTCATCTTATCCCCCTATTTTTTTGCGCAAATGTTATATTTTTTAAAATTTAGCTTTACCTTTCATTGATGACTGTGTCGCGAAATGCATATTTAAAGTGTGATAACACACAAAATGTTACAATTGATGCAATGCTATCACATATTTTCTGGCTCTATAGTTATATCTTGTCAACAATTACAATAAGAATTATTCCACTGAGATGATATCGACTAACCCTACTGTCTCATCGTCAATCCTTTACTGATGAATGGTCATTTAGAAATAATGGATGTATGAATTTAAATATTGGCTGATCGTGATCGTAATGCGGTCGTGATCAAGATAATATTACACCATGGCAGAAAATGTTGAATTGTATGTAGATTCATTTGCAAACCCTGGTCAGACGGATAGAATCTGCCTGATCTTGGTTTACTGGGGGACTGCTTTTTCTATGATTTAACCCTTTCCCTGTTCTGTGTTCATTCCAAATTTCAATACCTACTGAATATTCATAGATAAAATGATTATAACGAAATATGGAAGATGGAAAATTGTAGCCATTTTAGAAAGTAAAGACACAGATCTTTGAAATTCTATTAGCAAACAGAGTAGACCCTGATCAGACGGCTCCTCTAGGAGCCGTCTGATCTGGGTCTACTCTGTTTGCAAATGCGTGAAAACACGTTTATATGAGGGAAAGGGTTAAATGGTTAACAGTGACTGTGAAGTTCGTAGGTTTGGACACAATAAGCGATCAATCTGTCGATCCAAATAAAAACACTAATTTGAGTTCTTATTAGAGAATATTTTGACCTGAGCATTTTATATTTTTGTTCACAAACTTGTTCTGCAGAGCAAATTATCTCACTTCAAATATCCACATTTACTTCCGCAATACGGCTCTGATCTATTAGAAATCAACCAATTAGAACAGAAACAATCGGAGGATATTTTTAAACCACATATGACAGCTTGATTGTTTTCTTTCACTATGGGCCTAGATCTAACACATAAAAATGCAAATTTCAACACAGAGATGACGAAGTGACTATTGGTATCTTTATGACCACAAGCTACACTATATGTCTCGTTTGACATAGTTCAGCCCTTTGAATGCGAGAAACTAGTGACTACATTGGCATTTTCAAACAGTGTAGACCCATATCACAGGGCCCCTAGAAGAGAAACCCTCTGATCGGGGTCTGTACTGTTTTTTTCTGAAGGTAAACCCTGATGGGTCAGTCAGCTTCGAATAGTCGGCATTAGAAGGGTTAAACGCATGAATCATTGTCTTCTTTGTTGTGTAAAAGGGAGGCAAAATAGTTGGTTCAAATATGTAGGCAAATACTGTTTGTAGGTAAGTAGTATTTGTAGGTATGTAATACATGTAGGTGAGTAAACTATGTATGTAATATATGTAGATGAGTTATATATGTAGGTAGTTAATATATGTAAGTACGTAATTTATATAGTTGAAGAATATGTGTAGCTACGTAATATATGTAGGTAAGTAGTACATGCAGTCAAGTAGAAAGTGTAGGTGAGTATTTTATGTAGGTTAGTAATATGTGTAGGTGAATATTTTAAGGTAAGTAGTATTTGTGCGTTAGTGATATATGTAGGTGAGTAATTTATGTAGGTGAGTAATGTATGTAGGTACGTAATATATGTAGGTACGTAATATATGTACGTAGGTGAGATCTATATGTAGGCCAGTAGTATTTGTGCGTTAGTAATAGATGTAGGTGAGTAATATATATAGGTAAGACATATATGCAGGTGAGTAATATTATGCAGGCGAGAAATATGTGTAGGTGAGTAATGTATGTAGGTGAGTAATATATGTAGGTAAGTAATATTTGTAGGTACGTAATATAAGTAGGTAAGTAATATATGTAGGTAAGAACTATATGTAGGTGAGTAATGTATGTAGGTAAGTAACATTTGTAGGTAAGTAGAATGTGTGCGTTAGTAATATATGTAGGTAGAAATATGTGCATCAGGGTAACATATGTAGGATAATGATATTTGTAGGTATTTGATATATGTAGGTGGGTAATATATGTAGGTAAGTAATATATGTAAGTGAGAAATATATTTAGGTAAGAAATATCTGTTGGTAAATAATATATGTAAGTAACATAGATTATGCTGTACAAGTATATGTAGGTAAGTAATATATGTATGTGAGCAATATTATTATGTTGGTAAGTAATATATTTAAGTAACGCAGAGACATGCTGAAGTGATATATGTAGGTAAGTAATATCTAGGTAGAAGAGCAAATATATTTAGATAAGAAATAGTTGTAGATTAGTAATACATTGTATAATTTGTAAGTGACGTAGAGTTGATGTAGTTAATATATGTAGGTAAGTAATATATGTAGGTACATACATTGAAATATGTAAGTAAGTAATATGTGTAGTAAAGCAACAAATATAAGTAACGTAGAGTTCTGCTGAAGTCTGGAATGTAATACTTAACAGCATACATTTAGCTTCCTCCTCCAAACACACGCACACACGCGCACACGTGCGCGTCGGACCGCCCTTTGCTAACACTTCGCCACACAGTTACACATTTTAACTCCTTTATAAACAAAGCAGACCCAAATCAGAGGGCTCTTGTTAGGGTCGTCTGATCAGGATCTGCTCTATTTGCTTAAGATATAATATAGATCTGATTTTACCGTTTTTACCATGACCAAATGTTAACTCTTCGCTTGCTATTCACGTCAATATACCTACGTGTAAACAGTGAAGACCCAGATGAGACAGCTCCTGCAGGAGCTGTCTCATCAGGGTCTGCACTATTTACAAGTTGATTGTGCAACCAGTGCACCCCACAGCAGTGTATGCACAGCGATATACTTGTACACAGGAAGATATATGGAATTATACAACAGGGTATGTGTAAAGAAGGAGAAATGTATTTTAAAATTCAGCAAGAGAAAGGTTAACTTGTTTGTTTGTATTTAATTTAGTTAATATTCATATCGTCATTATTTCTTACATGCATGTTCATTATGAAAAAGATTAACCATAAATTTTCTATATGCTAACTGTTTGAAATTCGTCTTTAGGACCTTGCAACTCTGTGTTTCAGGCCTTATTTGTGTATAGCTAATACATTATCTTTTTGAAAACAATACTCTGTGTTTCAAGTGAAATGGACACATATTCTTCATTAGGTAGTTCAAATGATGATTGATGGACATTCCTTATGATCGCATAACCTTTATACAGTGCTCCCTCTCTACAACGACATCCTTTGAGATACGAAGATTGTGTGTGTTGTTCAGAGGGAGTTGTTATAGGGAGGGAAAATCAAACATAACTAGCTTCTTTGCAGATCCCCAGATAAGGTGTATTTCGAGAACTAAAACCGTTATGCCTCTATCAAACCCTATGTTGTGACCATTCTTTAGAATCGTTACAAAGTGACGATTCTAAAGAGTGGTCACAACATAGGGTTTGATGGAGGCATAAAGAAAATACGATGGAAAAAGGTTGTTTCTGGAGCCTTGTTGTTTCGGAAACCGTGACATGCGTTGTTGTAAGGAGGGAATCGTTATTGAGAGGGCCGTTGTAGGGAGGGAGCACTGTATACCCTTTACCTCATGAATATTTATTCAACAAGTCACGACTTCATAAATATTGATTTAGAAAAATATTACGCCTGGCATATGAACACAGAGAATTTAGTCATAGCAGAAGTTGTAGAATCACATTTATAAGCAAACAGTGCAGACCTGGTGTGAATTTACTATCACGTGAAAAAGGCATTTGTATGACGGACACCGTAAATATACCGTGAAATAAATTACCAATTATTCAACTTATTAAGAAATTGAAGCCAATCACCAACAATGTTAATGCTTTATACACAAAACAAAATTAAGATACAATAAAACCCCTCTTTACCGGACGTTAAATTTTATATAAATATCGTATTGGAGACAGGTGACAGCTTAATGCAGGGTGAAAGAGATTCAGAAAGCTCCTAAAAGTATTTAAATTATTCTCTACTAGAATTCCGTTTTAGAGGGGTTTTACTGTACATGTGTTGACATACACATCCTTCACAGTGTTAAATGCATGTTCAGGTCACTTTTTAATTAGTCATGTTATTTAGTCATTTAATAACAATTGAAGCATTTCATTAAGGAATTTATAATTAGTTTTGTCCAACCGTATAATTAGCTATCAATCATATGTATACGTATATATGTACTTTCATTTTTATCCAATAGAAAATCAATCAAAACTGGTACGGTTGTCAAAGGTGTTTTCGTGGATATGTCCTTACATGTGTAGAGAAGGAGGATTTGAAAACTAGGTAAGAATATTTAGATCATTGATCCATGTCACTCATATACAATGCATATAACCCTCTCTATAACGGTCACTAAATTGGGTTAATTAGTTGGTATATTAGGGCAGGTGGTTGCTTAAAGCAAGGTGAAAGTAAAACAGAACGCTCCTATAGGAGCGTTCTGTTTTACTTTCACCTTGCTTTAAGCAACCACCTGCCTTCAGCACAAAATACTTCCGTAAACCGGTTTAAACCCCCAGTGGTGAATAAGCTACTGACCGTGCCAAGGCGGTGTTCTCTTTGTCACCCTTACTTCTGGTTGTCTTGTGTGTCTTTGTACTTGTGCTTTTGTTCATGTATTGAATGTTTATCTCTAGTACTTGTGTGTTTGTTAATGTTTTCTGTGTTCATCTCGTGTATGTGCGTGTGTTTGGGTGTGTGGTTGTGTTTGTATAGGAATTCTATCACATTAGCAGAGTTAACATAGAGGATCCGTCTGATCAGGATCAGTTCTGTTTGCTTATAGAATAATATATATTTAACTCTGCAGTTTCTGCTATAGCCATGAATTTGGGTGACATACTTGTTTTTCCCCAATTGTCCGCAAATGAGCATCGAAGTTGTGCACCTTGGAATTTACTTTACCGTCAATCCAAGTAACAACAGAGTCGTGGGTTGGCATAAATGGTGTTGAATCATTGTGTTCTCAAAACGAGTCTGAATTCGTGACATGAAACTTACTACATGAATGTTTATCAGCATGTGAAGTTGTGCCTCTGCAGAATTATGGGCATTGGCTTAGTATGTTTACTGGGTGTTTCTCAAAATAACTTAAGCCTTTGTCTGCTAAGTACGACCTAACTGGCATTTGTAAACCAGCTTGGTCCAAATGTTACGCCGGGTAAATCCAGAAGGAGCCGTCTGATCAGTTTACTGTTTTCTTGTGGAATACCCCTTCCCTTCATATAAACGCGTTTTCACGCATTTGCAAACAGAGTAGACCCAGATCAGACGGCTCCTATAGGAGCAAAATGCTCTATTTGTCACAATGGTTTCTCAAAGTGGCTTTTACAGAGTAGTCAAAAGTCGTCAGCATGAGGAAATGGGTTAAAGGATAGAATGTTCTAAACCATTTCTCTCATGAATATTCGTGTAAGAAATAATGACTGTATGAATGTTAATTAGTATGTGTTTTTATAATGCCACTGTCAAAAAACATTTTGTTCTACTATGAGAGCAAATGTAGAATCAAATATATTCTATTTCATAAGCAAACAGAAAAGACCCTGATCAGACGACTTATACAGGTACATATGTCTGATCTGGGTTTATTCTGTATGTAAAGGTGTTCAAAGCTGTCTCTATGAGGAAAAGGGTTAACTATTTACTCCATAAATAAGCCTTTCTACGCATTTGCAAACAGAGTAGACCCAGATCAGATGGCTCCTAAAGGAGTCGTCTGGTCAGGGTCTGCTCTGTTTGGTTATGACATAATATAGATCTAATTCTACAGCTTTTGTCATTGCTAAATAATCCTGCGTCCAGGTGCCATTACAAAAAATAAGCTTATTAATATTCAGCGTATCATTATTTCTCACATCAATATTCATGGAGTGAAGGGTTAAGACAGTTTTCTCTACATACGTGTGTTTGATTTAGAGGAGCTAATATGATAGTAGATACTTTATGTAGATGAGTCTCGGTCAGTCAGCAATAACCAGTCAGGTGTAAACGCACTAAGCTGCAACCGACCGTGCGTTTTCATTACTTCCTTTTCGGTCGCGGTGGAAACATTATTTCTTTATGTACAACGCGTTTCGTAACTAATATAACAAAACATAAGATTTTTTTTCAACTGGTGTAGAAGAGGTTTCGTGTTACAAAAACTATATTGTACATGCGTAGCGGATTATACGGCAAAAATCACTACTAGAAATCCGGTTTTATTTGAAACTAGTGTGTCTAAGAGAATGAGACTCCGATAAATATTAAGCTGCAAGAAAACCCGTATACTTGTTTCATCAGCACATTTTATGACATTGCAGAGAGAGGATCTGCTTATTTTATCAGCTGAATTTATGATATTGTACAAAGAGGAACTGCTTACTTCTTCAGCTCATCATTGTACAAACAGGATCATACAAGATGTTGGCCAATATTTGATGTTTTCCATAAATAATACTTCGGATTAGTTTAACGCGTTAAGGTAAGGCCCCAATATTAAGAAGTACATTATAGTAAAACCTCTATAACGACCACTAAATTGTGTTAATTAGTTGGTATTTAGAGCAGGTGGCTGCTTAAAGCAAGGTTAAAGTAAAACAGAACGCTCCTATAGGAGCGTTCTCTTTTACGTTCACCTTGCTTTAAGCAGCCAGCTGCCTTTAACATAAAATAATTGATGTAATTTAGTGGTCGTTATAGAGATGTTTTACTGTATATCCTCCTCTCCCAGAACGACCGCCAAAGAGGGGCCATACTCTGGGTCCTCAAGGCACGTGATAGCCTAACGCAGGGCGGAGGTTTTGCAGAAAGTTCATATTGGACATTTTTGCATCACTTTTGTCCTGCAGTAGGCAACCATATGCTTTTAATTATATCAATATTTATACAATTAATGGTTGCTTTAGAGAAGGTCTATTGTATATTTCAGTACAAACTTATGTCCATGTCAAACTTAAGAACTTTATGACATGTGCTTCTGACCTAAGAAAGTATATATAAAGAACCGAGTGAAAGCATAAGAATACAATTAGATTTCAAACAAATAGTTTGCTTTTATTGTAAACGTCTGGCTTGCAGATAGGCTTGGTGAGAAGGAGTTTGATTCTAGAGTGTTATAAATTCAAATAGTATATTTTCTGTCCGCGTCGTCGTTGTCGTCGTTGTCGTCGTCGTTATCGTCGTCGTCCGAAATCTTAACATTGACCATAACTTCTTCAATTTTTCATTTACATCCTTCATTTTTGGTATGCATGTTCATCTTGACAATGCCGTGGGACGAGCGTTCGCACCCGCTTGCGGTGCTCTTGGTTATAAGTATTGTTCCAATTACAACAGGAAACATTTTATAGGAATGATTATTTTCATTACAAATAAATATTTTCAATTGTTATCAATGTTTTACAGTGTAATATTTCTTTTAGGTATGGGTCTCTATTTCTCTTTTCATTGATTACCTTTATTCTCTAGGGCGTCCAATTAGCCCATAGTTGACGGAAATGTTCGTTAATCAAGACAACCAACCAACGACCTTTGTTCTAGAGAAAAAAATACTGGAAAATAATTTTTATGCACTTTCATAAAAGAACGATTCTTTAGTGACAAAATGCTAATAAATAAATTCCCATTGAAAAGGAAAGATGCCCATAAAATGTCTATTGAACAAAACTACTTCACAAGGGGTGATTTCCTATGCCTGCGGGTAGAGAAGATCCTGTTTTAGTGACCATGGACGTATTAGACATATCTTTATGAAGGCAGATGGTTGTTTAATACGAAACGGTAGCACACACAGCTGAAATTGTCATTACCCGGTTTAGGATTTTTGTTTCATTCTCGTTTACTATAAAACTCATTTTTTTAATAATCAGATTGTGATTATATATCCAAACTATTATCAATGTCGTTCTAAATTTAAATTTGGTTGACATACGACCTTATTCTGACTAAGAAAACGGAAATACCTTTGCTTGAATACGAAGACAAATCGCTTGTATAGGTTGAACTATCAATGTACTTGGTAAATCACAAATGATTACCATACTTGAATGTATGAGAGTTTTCTGGTTTCACTGTGAATGACGAATGACTCTTTCCTCGGTGTCAAAGTATGATTCCTACCCCTAAACACCCCCCCCCCCCAAAAAAAAAAGAAAAGAAAACCAGCAACCCCCCACCACCACACACACACAAAAATAGAAAAAAACACACACAAAAAGCAAAGACAATCACCCAAAGAAAAATAATAAAAAATAAGAAGAAAAAAAAAAACAACAACAAAGAAACCAACAGAAAAAACCAACAAACACCCCCCCCCCAAACCCCCCCCCCCCAACAAACAACAACAACAACAACAACAAAAAACCCAACAAAAACAAACAAACAAAAAAACCAAAACAAAACAAAACAAACCAACAACAACAAACAAACCAAAACAAACCAAACAAGAAACCAAACAAAAACCGCGCATTCACACATACACACAAGAAAAATGGATTCAGTTAGACGATGCAGTTTTTACGCGAAAGTTACTGAACCCTTTACTTCAAGAACATTCATGAACATGAAACAAACTACTCAAGAACATTCATGAACATGAAACTCAAGAACATTCATGAATATGAAACAAACGACTCAAAATTATTCATGAACATGAAACAAACGACTCTTTGCCATTGCAGACAGTAGTATAACATATCTATAAGCAACCATAGCAGACCCAGAATAGACAGCCTTTACTGGAGCTATAAACATGAAGTAAAGCGTTAATATCTAATTGCTGTACCATATTCGTTATATCGCCAGGAAACATTAAGTCAATAGGTATATAGTAAAACCTCTCTATAACGTCCACGAAATTGTGTTAATTAGTTGGTGTATAAGGGCAGATGGCTTCTTAAAACAAGATGAAAGTAAAACAGAACGCTCCTATAGGAGCGTTCTGTTTTACTTTCACTTTGCTTTAAGCATGCCTTTAACACAAAATACTTGATGTAATTTAGTGGCCATTATAGAGAGGTTTTACAGTATCATAATTGTTTACATGATTTCACATTATTTTACAAGTAGTGAACCTTTTGCCTAATGAATTGTCATGTAAGAAATAATGACATTGTAAATATTAATGAGATAGATTTTCATAATGGCATAATATCACACGACATTTTGGAAATGGCAGAAACTGTAAAATCAAATCTATATTATACCAAAACTAAACTGAGCAAATCTTGAGATCAAACGGCTCCTGCGGGAACCGTGTGATCTGGGACTACCATGTTTGCAAAGCAAAGAGGATTTTGAATGACAAACAATGCATACCCTTGTCACACGGTTCCCCTAGGAACACTCTACTCTGGATGTATGTTGTTTGCACATGTCAGTATTATTCACATTCAGTGGGTTTTAACTCTTCGCTTGCTGAATTTTAAAATACATTTCTCCTTCTTTACCCATGCTCTGTTGTATAATTACATATATATTCACTGTGTACAAGTATTTCGCTGTGCAATCACTGCTGTGGAGTGCACTGGTTGAACAATCAACTTGTAAATAGTGCAGACCCTGATGAGACAGCTCCTGCAGGAGCTGTCTCATCTGGGTATTCACTATTTACAGGTAGGTATATTGATGTGAATAGCAAGCGAAGGGTTAACAGTTGATCATGCTGATTGTGTTTGTCTTTGATCACATAAAGGGTTACAGGGTTAATCCGGGGACATTATCAATATCATTGCAATATACATTTAAACAATGTAGATCAATGAACAAAATGAAAATTAATATATTTAACAATATGACCATTTAATAAAATGACCATGGAACAATATGAACAATATGGCCATTTGATAATATGCACATTGATCTATATAAGAATATGACCACTTGTCAGAATGGTCATTTGATAATAAACATATATATATATTCTTTATTAGCGTCTCTTCATGGTTACAAACATACACATACAAAATTTTATCTATACGTAAACCATGCCATTCATATTTGAATTACAAGAGACTATGCATATATCACAATGCTAATCCATACTTATTGCACTATAACTACACATAATATGAACATTGAACTATCTAATAATATGACCATTTGTCAGTATGGTCATTTAAAAAATATGAACATTGATCTATCAAATGATATGGCTATTTATCAATATTACCATTTGATGATATGATAATTGATTTATTTAACAATATGACCATTTAAAAATATGCTTTAATAAAATGAACATATAATTTAACAATATGAACATTGATCTAAGTAACAAAATGACTGTCTATTAATATGACTATTTAACAATATGAGCATTGGTCTATTTAACAGTATGACTATTTAGAATTATGACCATTGAACATTATGACTACAATAAAACCCCGCTAATGCGACCACCTAAAAGAGGTATATTTCTGGGGGCTAGATGCAGGTGGTAGCTTAATACAGGACAAAAGTAATACAGAAAGCTCCCAGAGGAGCTTTCTGTATCACTTTTGTTCTGCATTAAGCAACCACCTGCTTATCAAGACGCCCATGTTTATTCATTAAGTGGTCGCATTAGAGGGGTTCTACTGTATTTAACAATATTATCATTAACAATATGCCCATTTTACAATATGATCATTTAATAATATGAACATTAAAGTCATAATATCGCTCAAAATCATGTTAAAATCGCGTATTTTCTAACATGGATGTATTATCCCTGATACAAATAACCGTGGAATCCGTTTTAATAACACTTTTTTGTGTAACCGGTCGTTAGAAATTAGCTTATGAATGTGTTGATTTTTGATAGTGTTGTCACCACATTATAAGCTTTTGTTTACACTATAACAATATGACCGTTGGAATATGACTGTTTAGTTATACATGTATGTCCACTGATCTCTTCTATGATTAGGGTAAAGTATGAAATCTAACTTGAACATGACTGATATTCTGTGCATACATATCTCCCGCAATAACGTGCTTAATAATATCGTGTTCATTTATTATGAACACATGTTAAGCGAATGTATGTTGACATGGAAACATGCATATCGCCATAAAAACTATTACCTTTACAAGGGAAAACAATACACTAGGAAAAGTCATTGCTCACCGGCTGACGTCACGGGGAATCATGTTGACGTTATATATTGAACAGTGTAGATCCAGACTGTTCACTGGTTTGACTGTTAGATATCTTGTCTTAATCTGTAAACTACGTCATCAAGGTGTCAAATAACATCTATAAAATGTGCTGATCAGATGAAGTAAACAATATATACCTGATAAAACGACCCCTCCCCACCCCCCAAAATAAAAATAAAAATAATAAAAAAAAGTAGCTATACATTGTATATTAAAATAATTCTAGGTTTCTATGACTGCAAACTCTCAACACAATATAACCACTTCTACTTAACTATTTCCCTCATCAATATTCATGTAAGGAATAATGTCAACATTAATACCATCATGGCATTATGAACAAAGAAATGTTTGCCTATGGCAGAAACTGTAGAATCAAGTCTATGCTATCTCTTATATAAGAAAACTGAACCGATCTACATCGGTCTGATCTGGGTCTACTCTGTTTGTACAGGTGCCAAAATGCGACTCTATAGGGTAACGGGTTTACCCATTCCCTAATATTGACGAATTTTGACGACTCTGTAAAAGTCACTTCGTGAAACCATTGTGATAAATAGAGCATTTGCTCCTATAGGAGCAAATGCTCTATTTATCACAATGGTTTCAATCTACATAATCCTAACAGTTTTCCTTTTCTCTAGTTAATGCTCCTTTTAGGTAGGTTTATTCAAAGAGGTTGTATCTAAAAATAGCCGATGAGGGAATGGGTTAAATAAATTAATTCAGGAATACCTAATCCATTGGTTTTCTTCCGCAGTTAACCTTTGAACATTGGAAACTGTTTAACTGGTATTTAGATCGGACAAGCAGTGTAGACCTGATCAGTGAGATCCTTGAGGAGTCCTCTGATTTTAGTCCGCGTTATTTGTCATTCAAAATCGTTTCACCAAAGTTTATTCTTCATAGTAAATTGCTGTTCAATAGTAATTGAACTTTGAAAACTCGGTATTCAAAGAGTTATAACACCATCGCAAACAGAGTAAACCAATATCAGACAATTCCTGTTGAGTGTCTTAGAGTACGACAAGAAGCTGTACAAGTTTAAGTCAAATACAATATTATGATTGTATTGTATTTGTATGATGAATGATATAGATCATATTCTACAGTTTTTGACATGGTCAACATTCGTGTGTTCACATGCCACCATCAACATTCACTTAACTCTTTGCACGCTAAGTAATGTTTCGTCTGCAACAATTGTCGTCTGCTTCAATTCTTAAAATAAACTTTCTCTCATTTGTTTTCAAAAATGTGGTCAATGTGACAAACAGTTTGGATCCTGATGAGACGCCGCATTATGCGGCGTCTCATCTGGATCCAAACTGTTTGCATAGGTAACCACAGTTTCGCCGCCAGCGTGCTAAGAGTTAATTACTAATATCGTTATTTCCTATATGAGTATTCACGATACACCACCATTCGAGAATAAGTTGCATTAAATTTCAGCAACGTGTTTGATTACCCTTGTAGTCTGCAGTAAATAAAGTTTAAACTTTGTTTTAGCAAATTAAAGAACCACCGTCGTAAAAACGGTTCACATGGAATGAATAACTCTTACAACGCGGGAAATGAATCAAAATTAGCCTTTGCAAACAGTGAAGACTCGTTTGAGAGGGATAAAAAGGAGTCCTCTCATCAGGGTCTACAATGACTGTCATGTCACACTTTTCTTTAAAAAAATTCTTATATATTATAGGTAAGCTTGACCAGTTTGAATATTGAAAATGTAACATTGAAAGGGTTAACAAAATACACGAGTGCTTAAAAGTTAATATATTTGTGTATGGAAATATGTACTTTGTTTTTTAAATATGTACAAGCAGTCGCTATCCCTGTAACCTAAAAAGCAGACATCTTTATTGTGTAGTTTGATGGATGATTACGATTTTAGCCCTTTCGCTGCCGGATATTGTCGTTTGCAAACTTTGTCGTCTGCTACAATTTTCATTGTCGAACTTTCTACCATTTGCTTTCAAAAGACGTTACTACAACATCGAACAGTTTGGACCCTGATGAGACGTCACTTCGCTTTACTCGGCGTCCATTCCGGATCTAAACTATTTGCATAAGTAATAACACGAAGTAAATACAGTACAGATTGTATTTACTTCGTGGTAATAATAGATTCATTATTAGTGAAAGGGTCAAACTGATTTTTAACAGCTTTATTGGTGACGTAATCCTAATTAGAGCATGGTAATGTCCAAGTGAAAGCTCAATAAAATGGCATTTATTGGAATGTGACTTGACTTGACTCAAATGTATGGTGTTCGCTTCATATGTTAAGCAACTGTTATCTGTGTTAACAGAAAAGAGGCATTTTCTGAGTTTTAACCCTTTATTTCGTATATTCATGTAAGAAATAATGTCTGCATGAACATCAAATTACATTTTATAATGGCACAGGGAGACAGGAAACTTTGGCCATGGAAGAAACTACAGAGTCATATCTATATTATTTCATATGCAAATAGAGCATACCCTGATCATACGGCTCCTATAGGAGCCGTCAAATCTGTGTCTACCCTGTTTGCAAAGGCGTAATTATGGAGTGAATGGTTAGGGTTATAGAGAATAATAGGTTAGTGCCGTAGATGGGACGCTTTATCCGACGAGGGGAGAAAACGTTGAGGCGAGGCTTGCCGAGCCTCAACTGTTTTCTCTCCGAGTCGGATAAAGGCGTCCCATCTACGGCACTAACCTATTATTCGATTTATCCAGTCAATATAGTTAAATGTCTTTTTTATAGACTCATAACACTCTTGAAATAATTTACATTGAAAATGCAGTTTTTCGATCAACGGATCCCTCCCTTTTCACTTCCATTTAGACGTAAATAGATCTAATGAGCTACCGCAGAGGAATATAGTTTCGATACTTGTATTACTAGAAGGGAAACGTGGTTGAATTTGAAAAATAAGATGATTTGAATCGAGGGTCGATAAGTTATTTAAAACAGACATGATCTATATTCTTTGGTCAAATTCGAGTTACGTAGTCTCGGTTTCTATTTTTAGATTCTACCTAACGTCACCCAGAAATCGATGGAACTGAACAGGCTATATTTAGGTTTATGACTATCGCCGCCCCTGTAAGAGTTTATCAATCAAATAATCATGAGAATGAAAAGAAAACATTTACTATTTATCTGTCAATCTTTGCTTCCATGTTTGATTTTATCAAAAACGGGTTTTACCAGCGGTGGATTAAATTAATAAAAGTGATAAATCAACATCATTTTGTATGTGGCCTCAGTGGCGTAATCGGTAAAGGCTCTCTAGAGAGATTAGAATTAGTTTTTGTAGGATCAGGCGCGGGTTCGAATCCAGCTGTAGCCAATTTTTTTTTTTTCTCATTTGAATAATTCTTCTGGTGACCAAATAGATCTGTTAGATCTATTCCATCAACATGTTTATGAATGTTTACAGAAAACTAAAATAGTTCCATGGTTATAGAATCATTACGCTTATCTACTAACCTAATAAACCTTCCACTACCGGAAGTAACCAAATAAACCTAAGTTTATTTGCACCCCCTTTATTATGTCACTAGAGAGCCTGGTGACTGGATAAAAGCTATGTGGTAGCTTGATGCTGGGTGGATGTTTTAATAACACACATTAATATACTCATTAAGTGGTCGCCTAAGGGGCCGGGACGTTATATTGTTGTCTATAACCATTTCTTCATTTTCCTTTTTTATATAAAAATGTAAGAGCATCAAAATGTGTAGACTCTGATGAGAGTCTCATCTGGATCCAAACGGTTCGCAAAAGTAATCCTAGAAATTCGTCGCTAGCTGACAAATTAAAATTGCTGCGCATACAATTCAACATACTTCCGTGTAGCTTCTGCCATTACGTATAATGCATGCGTCATTCAAGGTATTGTCATAGGTGTTAACTGCTTGCAGGCTATCCTTCAAGTTTCGATTGTCCGTGTAAACAGTTTGGATCCAGGTAAAAAGTCGAATAATCGGGATCAAAACTGTTTGACATCTGATTATATCATTGAACAAAAATTAGGGGGAAACTATCTTTGAAAACTGCTGCAGACGACACATTTTGCAGACGATAATTATTTAACATGCAAAAAGTTAGTGATCAATCAATTCTCAAGCCTAGGAATCTAATTCATTATTATAAGCGTAGAATATATCCCCCTAAACTGACATTTAAGACGACAATGTTCATCTATGGGACCGCTAGTGTTCACCAGTATTCAGCCGAGGACCCCTTCCCCTCATACAGACGACCTTTAACACTCAGAGTAGACCCAGATCAGGGGCTGCCTGGTTAGGGTTTGCTCTGGTTGGTTATGGGGAAATGCAGATCTGATTCTAAAGTTTAAAGTCAAACATTTCCTTCTTAACCCTTTCGCTGCCAAACTCTGCCGTCTGCTAACTGCTAACTTTGTCGTCTGCAACACAATTTCGTTCTTTTGATTTTCTTCATATTTGTTCCAAAAACATAGTAACAGTAACAAACAGTTTGAATCCTGATGAGACGCCGAATTACTCCTCGGCGTCTCATCTTGATCCAAACTGTTTGCATAGGTAATCACATATCCGGCATTGGCAGCGAAAGGGTTAATGTGTAATAAAACCCTCAGTTCATGACTATTCAAGCAGTTATATATTCTTAGAAAACAATATTCAGAGGGGAAAGGGTTGTTAAAGGATATGAAAACATTGTAGAAACAGATCAATGATTCCTTTTTTAAAAGTCCTTATTCCTGACTGGTTGTCAATGTTGATAACAAAATACTGAAGTAATGGAGAGCGTAGAGCTGTATATTGGATAAGCTGGGACACAGTCAACCATTTAACTCACACGGGTATGCTTTGCCCCTGACTAATGAATTGCTTTTTTGTTATATCTATCTACGTACAATCCCTTGGCTTAGTAAATAAGGCATCAGCTTCGAGGCCGGGAGGTCGAGGGTTCGACCCCACGTCAATGGCTCGTTCTGATATGGCCGGTCGGTGAGCCACCAGCTAGTTAAATAACCAATTGCCTATCTGTCTGGTGCCTGACACACAACTTTGAGTGGGTGGGTGGAGTGGGTGGTTTGGGGGGAGCTGGAAGTACTGTGCAGGAGAATAATAGTCTTTTGTGCAACAGTCAAATTGGCTAGTCCTTTCAGAGGTGACATTATAATAAACAAACATTGCACTTTGCTTTTTTGAAGCCGTCATCACTATAATGTGAATCAATGCAAGCTTAAAGCTATTTCGTGTTTTTATTCTTTGCACTTTAGTAATTTTCATGTATATATTTCCTCTTGGTCTCGGCAGTCGAGGAGGAAGGACAGGGGCTCAGTCCCTAGCTGCCCACCTAAGATTCTTCATTAGGCATTGAGCATATTGAGGGTATGTCTTGAACTGGTCTCAACCAGGGTCTAAATAATGCATTTAGAGATGGAGTAACCATTAACTTCATAACCCATTCCCTCATATTGACGACTTTTGACAACTATGTAGAAGTCACTTTGTGAAACCATTGTGATAAATAGAGCATTTGCTCCTATAGGAGCAAATGCTCTATTTGTCACAATGGTTTCAAACTACACACTTCTAAAAGTTTCCTTTTCTCTAGTTAACGATCCTTTTCGGTAGATTTATTCAAAGAGGTTGTATCTAAAATTAGCCTATAAGGTAATGGGATAAAACATGCCATGTCTTCTACATTGTAAAAATCCAGCTAATTAATATTCATGATGCCATATGTTCTTACCTACGTACTGTTGGAGTAAAGTGCTAACCCATGTATTCCAATACATATTTTCTCTCTAAAACTGAATTTCTGAACCCGTTCATTTTTCGTGAGGTGAGGGCCCATTAGTCCAAAATGACAAAAAGAGAAATAACACAAAGAACAAAACAACAACAACAACAACAAAACAACAACAATTTATACCGCATGGTGATTTTAACCAATTTTTGCTTTAATAACACACATTGTAATAGGCCGGGTACATGTACTAGGTGAAAAACAGTAAGCGATTCTTATAGCTCAGTCGGTAGAGCATTCGCCCTGTAAGTGAGTGGCCCCGGGCTCAATCCCCGGTCTGGCTGCATGTTTTTTTTTCACCAGTGCTGTTACAATTGGTGCCCGACTTGAAAATCGGACCCGGTGCATGTCCATGATTTCTTGTGCAAGTTCGGCGAGGATCTCAGGTGAAAAGGGGGAGTAGTGTCGGATACAGGGACTGGATGAAAAACAGTAAGCGGTTCGGATAGCTTACTCTGTAGAGCACTTGCCCTGTAAGTGAGGGGTCCCGGGTTCGAGCCCTGGACTCTGGCTGCATGTTTTTCACAAGTCCTATTATAATATTTCTCTTTTCAGGAAGCCATGCTTTCCTACCTCTCGCTCGCTATGGTCGGCGCCATGCTGACAGTGGTTCGGTGCCAGGGTCCCTCTGACCCCAACCAGGTCTGCCTGATGGTGCCACCCAGCGTGGAGGACTGCTACAGGTCATACGCCGAGAAACCCATCTCAGACAAAGCAGCCCAGGTTGTGTGTCTACAGGTATGGGCTCCTATATCCACCCTATTTTCTGCTCCTTCGGAATCATGAATTCCAATGCTTTTCGTTATGAAAATTGAATACCGTTTAAGCTGGGTTTAGAGGCGCGAGTAGTGTTGCACTTTAACTCTTTCGGCGCCAATGTCGCCTGTTGGCACCATTGAAAACAGTGCAGTCCCAGGTCAGATGCCGCCTTTTCAAGGCGGCATGTGACCTGGGACTTCACTGTTTTCTGTATTATTTTACCCCAAGCATACAGGTTTTTTTAAAAAAAACAAATGCTTTACTAATATACCTTTATTATTTAGTTTAGAATTATATTTAATATGAAATTATTATTGCAGACGACATTTTTAAATTTGGCGCCAAAAGAGTTAAATAACTGTTCAAGACCAGACTCAATCGAATCGAGTCTGCATTTTCTTTTCGCATTGTTGATTTGCTTTCGAATGATCTCCTACTTTCAGAAGTTCAATTCAACCATATCTTTTTAACGTAAAACTACTTATTAGACTTTTGAACAGAGCAACAGACAAATGTGCATACTCAGATACTAAAATCGTCAGTTCTCCACCAAACCCTATATTGTGACCACTCTTAAGAATCGTCTCGAAGAGACTATTCTAAAATGTTGTCACAGTATAGGGTTTGGTGGAGAAATAAAGGAGTTATTCCTGAAAATGTTTTAATTTACGCCTCTTATCTGGAATTCTGTTGGATGCTGAATATTCGAGGTGGTATGGCCTTTCAGTGCGTATATGTCGAATCTATCTAATATACAGTAGAACCTCTCTATAACGGCCACTAAATTGTGTTAATTAGTTGGTATTTAAGGCAGGTGGCTGCTTAAAGCAAGGTGAAAGTAAAACAGAACGCTCCTATAGGAGCGTTCTGTTTTACTTTCACATTACTTTAAGCAGCCACCTGCCTTTAACACAAAATAATTGATGTAATTTAGTGGTCGTTATAGAGAGGTTTTACTGTAGTATGAAAGGTTAAACATTGCTACTAGATGTCTCTGAGTGACAAACAGTGGATACCCCGATCAAAGGGCTTCTCTAGGAGACCTATGACCTGAGTCTACACTGTTTGCAAATGCCTGTACACTCTTTCCCCCTCATTTAAATGGTTAGACTGGCGGAAAATGACGGTATTTGGACATCAACACTCATCTGAACAGATGTTTTTAATGAATGACTTTTCACAGCATGGTTTTCATATTGATAGCTTTGTACAAAGAAATGAAATATAGGACCACTTTATCATTTAGTTCATGAAGCGTCTTGAACGTAATGATGACATGAATATTAATTAAATGATTTTTATAATGGTCTACAAATACAGATACCACTATTCGCCGTGGTAGAAACATGTACATGTATTCCAATAAGCAAACAGACATATTCTCTCTGATCAGACAGCAATCTATGCGTATACTGTAGAATCCCTTTAATGCGACCACTTAATGAATAAACATGAGTATCTTTATAAGCAGGAAAAAAGTAATGCAGATAGCTCATCGAGGAACTTCCTGCATTATTTTTTTTGTCCTGCATTAAGCTACCACCTGCATTTTGACGTAAAGGATTAAGAGTTGGTCCAAGCTGCAAAGGAACAAAATGGAACATATTATTTCGTCTCAGGTAGAAACGCATGCAAATGGCCATTGTTTTACTACAAATGTATCAAAATATTGGATCTGATCATTTTTCACAACAACATTTTTATATTAAACGAATAATATACATGTGCTAAATTACTCAAGCTGATGTAAAGCTATTGCAGTCAAACAGAGGGAACAATACGACTGGGTATTATCCCTTCGCCTCTTCATAAAGTTTCGCTGTTAAGATTGTCATCTGCTTCTGATTTCAAATTTGAATTGTCTTCAATTTATATTTAACCCTTTCCTCCATAGGCTATTTTTAGACCCAACCTCTTTGAATGAATCTACCCAAAAGGAGCAATTACTAGAGAAAAGTAAAACTTTAGAATTTTGTAGTTTGAAACCATTGTGATAAATAGAGCATTTGCTCCTGTAGGAGCAAATGCTCTATTTATCACAATGGTTTCACCAGGAAATTTTACAGAGGCGTAGAAAAGCGTATTTATGGAGGAAATTGTTAAAACATAGATAGAGTGTCAAACAGTTTGGATCCTGATGAGGCACCGAGTTACTCGACCTCTCATTTTGCCCATAACTGTTTGTAAAGGTCATCACGGTTTCGAGTATGGCGGCTAAAGAGTTAAGGAAAGCTTGAAATAGTATAACTCAATCGAAGATAGCGAAAAACATTTTCTGTACTTATTTAAATGCATTTGAAACTATTTTTTTAAAGGGTGAGGGTTGTTACCTGGCATATAACAAAAATGTTTCCCCGATATGTTACCTATCGTATTAGAAACAAAAATGCTTTCCCCGATAAGGTACATAGCCTATAAGAAAACAAAAGTTTCCGCAACATGTTTTCCCCGATACGTTACATAGTGTATAGGGAAAAAGTTAACTATATGTAATTTAACTGCTTTAAAAAATAAATAAAAAAAATACCAAAACCCAAATAAATAAAAAATAAAAAAGTTATTTCGCTGCCAGTCACAAATCTATGACCATAGTTGCTAAAATTTGGATCCAGATAAGACGCCAACTAAGTTGGTGCCTCATCAGGATCCAACACATTTGATGTGGTGATTATATTTTTGAAACAAAAAGGGAAACACATCAAAAAAACAAACATTAAAGCATGCGGATGCAGTTTTGGTATTGCTATTGCGACTGTTTATTCACTATGGATTTGTTTTAATGTACGCAACAGAACAGACCCGAAGCAGACAACTAAGATGAGTTAAGTTCAATCTTGTTTTAGGCCTACTGTTTGCTTCCAAACTGCTCCTTATATAACATTCGTATATTCATTTATCACTACGAAAGTTATTGACCTTTTAATAGGGAATCCAAACAGCTCTACCCATTGCTTCAGTTCTACATGTAAGTAGGTATCACTATTTATTTTCAGCAATTGCTCTGGAATTTCGAAGCCCAAAGTAACTTCACCGAAGATGATTTGGCCTACTTCCGAGATAATTTCGGACCTGGCCCTAAAGTAGTTGCGTACGATCCTAAGACTGCACTGCCACCTAGCGGATATCGGAAACGACGAGAATACCGAACCTTGTCGGACGCCGAAAGACGAAGGTTTCACAGTGCAATGGATAAGTTATACGAGGTATATTATCGATTTGTATAAACATATTACGAGGTATATTATCGATTTGTATAAATATATTATCTATCCTTCGAATACAGGTTGATCTTACTCCTTCACAGCCAAATGCTGCCGTCTGCAAAATGTGTGGTCTGTTCATTTTTTTCTTTTCTTTTTTTTTTCTTTAAAAACCGCCACATAATTATAGCACCAAACTGTTTGGATCCAAGCTGTTTACATAGGTTATTCGCCATTAGCAACGGAATAGTTTTAGTACTGCCCGCCAAATCTATTTTGTATTCCGTGTATAATGTATATTGGCTAAAATACAAGAATACCATCAATATTGTGTAGTATCAAATAATGAAGATCGAGATCATTCGCCGTGTCAAAGAAACAGTGTGTGGACCAATTATACAATATACGTCACGTGTCAGAGTAGACTGCATTTTTTTTCTGTGTTGTAAATTTCGGAAGGACTGAACTTTTACTTCGAGTTATCTCGAGCTCGAGTTATCCGAGTTCAACTGTATGCTTTATTTTTACCGTAACCTCGTATACCGAGACTTCAGCCACATTGGCAAACAGTGTGGATCCTGATGAGACGAGCAGTAACACCGGTTCTCAAATGCATCCAATCTATTTGACACTTGGTCAATAGTTTACCAAATGTGTGTGTCCTTACACTTGGTCAATGGTTTATTAAATGTGTGTGTCCTGACACTTGGTCAATGGTTTATTAAATGTGTGTGTCCTGACACTTGGTCAATAGTTTACCAAATGTGTGTGTCCTGACACTTGGTCAATAGTTTACCAAATGTGTGTGTCCTGACACTTGGTCAATGGTTTATCAAAGGTGTGTGTACTGACACTTGGTCAATGGTTTACCAAATGTGTGTGTCATGACACCTGGTCAATAGTTTATCAAAGGTGTGTGTCCTGACACTTGGTCAATAGTTTACCAAATGTGTGTGTCCTGACACCTAGTCAATAGTTTATCAAAGGTGTGTGTCCTGACACTTGGACAATGGTTTATTAAATGTGTGTGTCCTGACACCTGGTCAATAGTTTAACCAAATGTGTGTGTCCTGACACTTGGTCAATAGTTTACCAAATGTGTGTGTCCCAAATGTGTGTGTCCTGACACCTGGTCAATAGTTTACCAAATGTGTGTGTCCTGACACTTGGTCAATAGTTTACCAAATGTGTGTGTCCTGACACCTGACCAATAGTTTATCAAAGGTGTATGTCCTGACACTTGGTCAATAGTTTACCAAATGTGTGTGTCCTGACACCTGACCAATAGTTTATCAAAGGTGTGTGTCCTGACACTTGGTCAATATATTATCAAAGGTGTGTGTCCTGACACTTGGTCAATATATTATCAAAGGTGTGTGTCCTTACACTTGGTCAATGGTTTATTAAATGTGTGTGTCCTGACACTTGGTCAATAGTTTACCAAATGTGTGTGTCCTGACACTTGGTCAATGGTTTATTAAATGTGTGTGTCCTGACACTTGGTCAATAGTTTACCAAATGTGTGTGTCCTGACACTTTGTCAATAGTTTACCAAATGTGTGTGTCCTGACACCTGGTCAATAGTTCATCAAAGGTGTGTGCCCTGACACTTGGTCAATAGTTTACCAAATGTGTGTGTCCTGACACCTGGTCAATAGTTCATCAAAGGTGTGTGCCCTGACACTTGGTCAATAGTTTACCAAAAGTGTGTGTCCTGACATTTGGTCAATGGTTTATTAAATGTGTGTGTCCTGACACCTGGTCAATAGTTCATCAAAGGTGTGTGCCCTGACACTTGGTCAATAGTTTACCAAATGTGTGTGTCCTGACACCAGGTCAATAGTTCATCAAAGGTGTGTGCCCTGACACTTGGTCAATAGTTTACCAAAAGTGTGTGTCCTGACACTTGGTCAATGGTTTATTAAATGTGTGTGTCCTGACACCTGGTCAATAGTTTACCAAATGTGTGTGTCTTGACACTTGATCATCAGCTCCTTCAAAATTTGATCGAACCAGACGTACAGTTGAACTTCGATATATATCTCGAACTCTGATAATTAGAACTAAAGGATAATTCGAACAAAAAAGTAAAGTACTTCCAAAACTTACAACAAAGAATTGGTCTAAAATGTTTCGCTACAGATATCAAGAAACACATGTGATATTACAATGCAAATGCAAAGTAGTGCTGAAAGCTCCTATAGGAGCTTTCAGCATTACTTTAGCCCTGATTAAAGCTGTGAACTCGAGAAATTGTTCCGATTAGAAAGCGCGTATCTCGAACTCCTGTTATCTCGAATTTTGTATAGTCCCTTTAAGTTCGAGATATCGAAGTTCAACTGCAGTCAAAAATGCCCAAGATCCAACGTAGAGCAGACGTCGTATTTCTATCGGGCAATAAAAGTTAAGTGACACACTAAAAGTGTTAATTTTTGGAGACAGATAATTGTTTCAAAATCATGATGGATGGTGTGTTTCAATGTTATGCCGCAGAGAGTTATTTATTATAGATACATCCATCAGAATAATTGACAGTCAGACTTTTAACTCTTTTTTCACTGTCAATGGCGAACTGTGTTCACCAATACAAACAGTTTGGATCCCGATAAGACGCCGATTAATTTTGCGGCTCTTCAGGATCCAGACTTTTTGATCCTGCGGTTGTATTTCTGAAATAATAAAAGGAGAATATGTAAAAAAAATGAAATTTGCAGCTGACGGCCAGTTTTGCGGGTGACACTATATGACGTCACAGTGAAAGAGTTAACGGTGAATAGTCATTATGATTTGCAAACAATACTTGTTCCAAATACTCTGCTTATTATACTTTCGTGTGAAAAAAGAGAGAAAATAATACGTGTTCAATACTCAAGGAACATATTTCTTCCAGTTGATTTCAAAAGCTTAACCAGTGTCTTGAGTTTGGATGCTAAGTAGATACCGAGTGACTCAGTATCTCATCATATCTTATCTGGAGTCATAGTACTATATGATTTATCGATCCCGTAGTGGATGAATTTTGGCAAGGGAGTCACTATATTTTATAGTAAAATGGCATGGGGTTCATAGTACTATATAATATATCGACCCCCGGTGGATGTATTTTGGCAAGGGAGTCACTATATTTTATAATAAAATGGCCTCGGGTCATAGTACTATGTGATTTATCGACCCCGTAGTGGATGTAATTTTGCAAGGGAGGCACTAAAAACGAGGAATTTACTTCACTTTTATGTACATTTTTAGGGCCAGGTTGTTATCTCGTATGTAAGGTCGGTTTCTTATACGTAAGGGGTCATTGTACTCACTCGATCATAGTACTCTAACCGAGGGTCATAGTACTGTATAGTAAATCGACCCCGGTCGATCTACTACGGGGTCACTTTGTTATAATATTATGAGGGGTCAGAATTTTATATGTATGGGGGTCATAGTACTACGACTCCACCGGTTATAGTATTATGACCGGGTGGTCATGGTACTACAGTAAAACCTCGATTATTCGAACACTAAAATACGTATTATTATCGATCTTTAAGACAGGTGGCAGCTTAATGCATGGTGAAAGTCATGCAGAAAGCTCCTCTAGGAGCTTTCTGTATGACTTTCATCATGCATTAAGCAGTCACCTGCCTAAAAGGGTCTAAATTCGTTTATAACGAAAATTCGAATAATCGAGATTTTACTGTATGTAGTAAACCGACCGCCGGTCGATCTACTACGGGGGTCACTTTTCCTCATTACACCGGAAAGACACTAACAAGGTGTGCTGCAATGGGCGATTTGCAAACAATGTGGACCAAGATGAGATGTCATAATCCAAATTGCTTGATACACCACTTAAGGAATTGAAGGAAAATCCACCCAGAAACTTAAAGCAGACAGACAGCCAGCATTGTTTGCGGACGAAATTCGTTTGGCGATAAGGGGTTAACCATTTCCTTTATAAATATTTAGTAGAAATGATGACTGTATGAATATTAATTAGGTGGATTTTTATAATGACATTATGAACAAGAGGATAATTTACCATGGATGAATCTGTAGAATTATATCTATAGCATGTCCTATGCAATCAAAGCAGACCCCTGTCAGACGTCTCCTATAAAAGCCGTCAGATCTGTGTCGACTCTGTTTGCAAAGACGTGGAAAGGTGTTCGGTTAACAGAATAGTACATCATAGGCTATGCTTAGACCAAACCTCTTTGAATAAATCTATTGAAAAGGAGCATTTACTAGAGAAACGGATTTTTTTTTAGAATTTTGTAGTTTGAAACCATTGTGATAAATAGAGCATTTGCTCCTATAGGAGCAAATGCTCTATTTATCACAATGGTTTCAACAGGTGATTTTTACAGAGGCGTAGAATGGCGTATTATGGAGGAAAGGGTTACCGGTAATGGGCATGTTTATGGAGCAAAACTCTTTTTCTGCTTGGTTTCCTTAAAGGGACATAGGCAAAAAGTGAAGATCCAAAAATGAACGGCCATCTAAAACGGGTCAGTGCGGTTTGTTTTTAATCCTTTACTCCTTAAATACGTCTTTCTACGCCCCTGCAAACAAAGTAAACAAAGATCAGTTGACCCTAGTAAGAGCCCTCTGATCCGGGTCTACTGTGTTTGCTTAGGACATGATAATGATCTGGTTCTACAGTTCTGTACTATTTCATAAGCAAACAGAGCTGACCCTGATCGGACGTCTCCAACAAGAGTCATCCGATCTTGGCCTACTCCGTTTGCAAGGCGTGAATGTGTGGGTTTTCTATCAGGTAAAGGGTTAACCCTTTTCTCCATAAATACGCCTTTCTACGCCTCTGTAAAGTCACTTTATTAGACCATTGTGATAAATAGAGCATTTGCTCCTATAGGAGCAAATGCTTCATTTACCACATTTTTTTCAAAACTACACAATTGTAAACAATTCCCTTTCTCTAGTAAATGTTCCTTTTCGGTAGATTTATTCGAAGAGATTGGGTCTAAAAATAGCCTATGGAGGAAAGGGTTGACCTAGTTATCACTTGTAGGATGTATGAACTCGTGTGTCAGAACGTGTCCTGTCACGTGTACTACTGTCAATAATTGTTGCCAGAAAAACTAATTGTCGTCTGCATCAAATCTCAAAGGAAAACATTTCATTTCATCTTTGTTTTATTCCCGAAACCACAGCCACTACAGTAAAACCTCTCTATAACGGCCACTAAATTGCATGAAGTACTTTGTGTTAAAGGCAGGCGGCTGCATAAAGCAAGGTGAAAGTAAAACAGAACGCTCCTATAGGAGCGTTCTGTTTTACTTTCACCTTGCTTTAAGCAGCCGCATGCCCGAAATACCGACTAATTGACATAATTTAGTGGCAATTATAGAGAGGTTTTACTGTATATGAATTACGATTTTTACCTCATCGGTATCTATACTATCTATAAATATTATCAAGAATGTGTTCGTGTGATGCTATAAAGATTAATCACCGTTATGATGGTTTATTGGTTTGACATTAATTAATTAGCACTTAATATGTGGGATCCGAGTCCATAAGACCTTTGCAAACAGAGTAGGCTCAGATCAAAGGACTCCGTCAGGAACCCTTTGATCAGGTCTGTACTGTTTGTCATAAAATGTGTTTTTTTTTCAGTGATAAAACTTGATACAAGTTTTTGTTTGATTAATATTCAGAGAAAGATGTCACTGTTTTAATTATTCAGCAGATTATTGGTTCAGATTAATTGTCTAAACTTTTTGCAAGGTAATTGAATGTCATTTGTGAAATAGTTCGTCGTCTGCTTCATTTCTCTTACTTTTTTAAAATTCCTATTTATCCTTTAACCATTTCCTCCATAAAAATACGCATTTCTACACCTTTGTAAAAGTCACTTTTTGAAACCATTGTGATAAAAAATGCTCTACTTATCACAATTTTTCTAAATTACACAATTCTAAAATGTTCCTTTTATCTAGTAAATGCTCTTTTTGGTAGATTTATTCAAAGAGGTAGGGTCTAAAAAAGCCTATGGAGGAATGGGTTAACTGAAGGAAACAATTCTGACGCGTTTGCAAACAGCATATACCTAGAGTAGACAACTCACTTCTGTAGAAGTTGTTTGACCAGAGTTTGCTCGGTTTGCTTATATACGGTAAAACCTCTCTATAACGGTCACTAAACTGTGTTAATTATTTGGTATTTAGGGCAGGTGGCCGCTTAAAGCAAGGTGAAAGTAAAACAGAACGCTCTTAAAGGAGCGTTCTGTTTTACTTTCACCTTGCTTTAAGCAGTCACCTGTCTTTAACACAAAATACTTGATGTAATTTAGTGGCTGTTATAGAGAGGTTTTACGGGAATAAAACAAAGATGAAATGAAATGTTTTCCTTTGAGATTTGATGCAGACGACAATTAGTTTTTCTGGCAACAATTATTGACAGTAGTACAAGTGACAAGACACGTTCTGACAAACGAGTTCATAATCCTACAAGTGATAACTAGGTCAACCTTTTCCTCCATAGGCTATTTTTAGACCCAATCTCTTCGAATAAATCTACCGAAAAGGAACATTTACATATTTTAGATCTGATTCTTCGCTTCACTATTGTATATGATAGCAATGCATTCACTTGTTTTTTTTTAACAATACAGGAAATCGTTAAATGTTTTGTTGCCAATGTCACATCTGTCATTATGTTTTTTTCGTTGCCAATGTCACATATGTGATTACTTTCTTTTCGTTGCCAATGTCACATCGGTGATAACGTTTTTTTCGTTGCCAATGTCACATCTGTGATTACGGTTTTTTCCTTTGCAAATGTCACATCTGTGATAACGTTTTGTCCTCGTTAATGTCACATCTGTTATAACGGATTTTTGGTTGCCAATGTCACATCTGTGATTACGGTTTTTCGTTGCCAATGTCACATCTGTAATTATGGTTTTTCGTTGTCAATATAACATCTGTGTTTACGTTGTTTTTTTTCGCCAATGCCACATCTGTGATTATGTTTTTTCGTTGCCAGTGTCACATCTGTGATTATGTTTTCAAACAGTATTGGATCTAGGTGAGATGCCGAGTAACTCGACTTCTCACAATGATTCACACTGTTTGTTACTGTGGCAATATTTTTGAAAAAAGGTAGAAAATTTCAACAATCGAAAATCATAGTAGAAGACATATTTGCAGACGACAGTAGTTTGCAGCGAAACAGTTAATTAATAAACACAATGGGCGGAGTCTGCCAAGAATAGTAATCAGATAAAAGGTTAAGATACAATAGGGTTGACACACGACTCCTAAGTTAATAAAATATGTGGTTACACCAGCGAGACTTTATTGTATGACACAGCCGAGTAAGCAAGCGTCTCAACGGGAATGGAACCATTGCAGATATCATGACGTCACTGGTAGCGCTGAAATAGTTAACAACCCATCACCTAATGAATATTTATGCAGTCCCCGTTCATTATAAGTATGAATTATGTACAATAGGGTCAATAAGGCATGTTTCGGTGGCAGGAACTGTAGAATACTAACTATATACAGTGAAACCCCGCTAATGCGACCACTTAATAAACAGCCACTGATGTCGTTTAAAGCAGATGGTTGCTTAATGCAGGACGAAAGTTATGCAGAAAGCTCCTATATGAGCTTTCTGCATAACTTTCGTCCTGCATTAAGCTACCACCTGCATCTGTCACCCAGAATTATGTTCCTTTTTGGTGGTCGCATTAGCGGGGTTTTACTGTAGTTATATCATGTCACCAGAAAACAGAGCAGATCTTGATTAGACGGCTCCTACAGGTCTACCCTGTCTGTAAAGGCATAGAAAGGCGTATTCATAGAGTAAAGGGTTAAATACAGTAAAACCTCGATTATTCGAATTTTCGTTATAGAAGAATTTAGACCCTTTTAGGCAGGTGGCTGCTTAACACATGGTGAAAATCATGCAGAAAGCTCCTAGAGGAGCCTTCTGCATGACTTTCACCATGCATTAAGCTGCCACCTGTCTTAAAGATCGATAATAATACGTATTTTAGTGTTCGAATAATCGAAGTTTTACTGTATGTCAAATTTTGGTTGCAACACAATAATAATAAGAAGACATTGACTTCCTCCATATGTACACGTACTGAAAGGCACTTTGAATGGTCGAATTTCTCAGAGTCGAACACTCCATCATCTACAACTGGTAGAATCCATCCAGTTTGAAAGGGTCGAATTTGACTGGGCATTTTGAATGACAATTAGTGCAGAATAAAATTGCATATTCGAAAATGTCAAATTGTTTCATAAAATGTTTGAAAAAGGTGTATAGTTGTAGGATATTTGTCTTAATAAGCCTAAACAAATAATTCATGGAAGCAGAATGACCTATTACTCAAACAAAGGAATAACAATATTATATTGCTCTACTACAACCAATATTATATAAAAATATGTTTTGACTTGAAACGCTCCTAGTTTCGGTATGCAATATGTTGTCAAACAGGTAGTGCTCTGAAGACTAGATTCAGGGAACATGCATATCAATGTCGAAATAATAAGCTAAGAAATTTGTTTTACCAACATTTTAGAAATTCTGGCCACTCTTTTAAATATGTATTAGTCCAACCCGCAGAACATCTCTCATACGATAAGGATACTACTAGTAGTTTTAAATCGAAAGCTAGATTCACAGCTGAATTAAATTGACAAAAGACCTGAACACCACTAATCTTTTCTAAAATTCCTTTTATAATAAAGGTATTGATTTCAATGACCTCAAAGTACGTTATGAGACAAAAATGTAGTTATCACTATTCCTACATACTTTAAAAATACATAACCACCTATTATCTGCTACGAATATAACAAACCCATCAAAAATGCAATTTCCAATTATAATAAGATTGTTGCCTATCTTTATATTAATTATAATATTTCTGATAATTGAGATTGCGCCACCTCAAAACTTTTGATGTTCTCCGACTGGTCATGTGATACTGTTAACTTCGAAATAATTAATGATAAAAGTGTATGATCTCTTCTGAATAAAGGTCCAAAATATAGAATACCGTTCTTGATAGATTTTCACTCTTGTCGAGGTCAGATTGCTGAGGCTTTACAAAACTTTAGTATTGAATGGTGTCATAGAGAATGTTGATATAATTGACAAACGCATTTCATTTTATAGCTTAAATCTAAACCTAGAATTTCTTTTAAACATCTTAAAAAGGGTTTATAGGGTTTTCATTAAAAATACGGCTTTGTTTTTGCTGATAAGGCATCAACAAATATCATTATTACTTGACGATAACATTATATTGATGTTTTGAAGCAGAACATTATTGATACCAAGTCTTACATTTCACTTACTACTGGCGAAAAGACCGTCGTTTCAGACCATGTCAAAAAATGTGAAGAACTCGGAGCAGATATTAAAATTACACAACATAAACTTTCTACAATGTATTGGTTACCAAAAACTACATAAAACATAGAAAGTGCGTTTCATTGCAAATTCTAGCTCTTGTACAACTACAAGATATTGTCTATATGTGACTTCTTCTTTAACTAAGATAAAGAACATGTAAAATTCTATTGTGATAAGACTTATGAAAGTTCTGGAATAAATCTCTACTAGTCTATTAAAAACTCTTCAGAAGTACAACAAAAGCTTTCTACTTTGTACTGGATCCCGGAACTACATAAAAACCCTTTTTATGTTTTATTGCCAACTCTAGTTGTTGTACTACTCCTAAAATATCTAAACTTTTGACGCCCTGTCTTACTTCGATCAAAGAACATGTAAAACGTTACTGTGATAAAATATATCAAAATTCTGGTAGTAATGTTTTTGGTCCATAAAAAATTCAAATGATGTTTAACTAAACTTGAAAATGAACAGTATAACATTTCTTCACTGAGCTCTTATGACTTCTCTACACTCTATACTAATCTACCTTACCATCTTATAAAGGATAAACTGATTAAATTAATTGAAAACAAAACTTTGCCAGAGAAAATAAAACGTTCATTGCTTTGTAATGTTCCACTTTCATTCTTTTCGAATTCAGAAGTTGAACATTACACAATGTTGACTTGCCTTGATGTTTGTAGATCTCTTACCTTTCTTTTAGGTAATATATTTGTGCGTTATTGGGATACCATGATATATATATTATATCGTAAAGTTATTGGTATACCCATGGGTACAGAGAGTGTGCAGATTTGTTTTTGTATTGCTATGAGAGGGATTTTATGCTAAGCTTGAAACCAGATACACAGGCCAATATTGTTAATGCTTTCAATAAAACTTCAAGGTATTCAGACGATATTTTGAATTTGAATTAACCTTATTTTGAAACTATGTTTTCTTCAAATTTACACAAAAGAACTGTCTTTAAACAAAGCGAATCAATCTGACATTATGGCTTCCTGTTTATACTTGAAACCTTCACTCACAAATGATAAAGTTTATTTCAAAATATAGGATAAAAGGGAAGATTTTAATTTTAAAATTGTTAATTAACCTTTTCTGAATGGAGATGTGTCCCATTCTACATCCTATATATCCTATGGGGTTTATATTTCTCAACGTATTCGGTTTACCCGAGCCTGTTATTTTCTAGAATATTTTAACAGTCGTAATTTAGTTATTACTGATAAACTTCTTAAGCAAGGTTACAGATATCACAAACAATTATGACAAAAGTTAATATTGTAAGTTACCCTCATCCTGACGGAGATGTTCCCCGTGCCCCATCTTACGGGGTTTACATATTTTAACTTATTCGTTTCGCTATTTTAACAGTTGGTATCTCATTTTAACTGAAAGGCTGCTTAAGCAAGAATATAGATATCACAAACTAAGAAAATATTTTCCAAATTTTAAAATCTCTCACTTATTGGCAAGTACAAGTGTAATCTTAAGGCACGGTGTTTCACATCTTGAGTTTTATGATGATGTGATTTTACAAACATTGTAAAATTATTGGACGTACCAATTTTCTCACCTTTTTCATCAAATATTTGTTAAAATCATTAAAAGAGGGATATTATCCTATAGTACTACACTATACTGCTTGTCTGGTTGTCAACCTTTTTACAGTTGGCCATCACGCTGCCATCTTTTCATGTACGCCGACAAGAAAGGCTTAGTACTCTATGAAAACGACCTCTTCAATTCGAAATCGTTTTTGTCGTACCCTTTATTACTATTCTACAGTTATTCTGTTTGCAGCTAAATTATTGAATACACTAGCGATAGGTGGATCCAATTTGTTTCACTTAAATATGTTTTCGTTTTACACGCATTGTACCACTGATTAGTCGGAGAGGGGATACGTTTATTCACACTGTTTGTCTTTTACGGTGGAAATAGAATAAGTTTGAGGTTGGGTGCCCATAAACCGGTTCAAACCCACAGTGACAATTGTCACTGACCGTTCCAAAGCGATACTTCTATCTTTCCCCTATTGTTTGTTCGTTATGTCTCATTGTGTCGTATGATATTGGTGCATGTTTGCTGTTTTTGTCGTGGTGCTGTTCGGGCAGCTGTGTGTTTTGTTTGTGGTGTTTCCTGCATGACTCATACATGTACGTACGAGCGTACTTTTACATATTCTTCTTGTTGTTTTACTCTTTAATATCATTACGTCAGAGCAACAGATAAAGGTGCGTACTCAAATACTAAATTCGTTATTTCTTCATTAAACCCTATGTTGTGACCACTCTTTAGAATCGTCTCATCGAGGGGGAAATAAAGAAGTTATTCTTGAAAATGTTTTAATTTACGCATCTTATCTGGAGCTCTGTTACGTTATATTTTGCAGGATGGTGTTATAGAGAGGTTCGCTGTACTCCTCCAGCAATCAGGATCTCGCCATTTGATGGGTGCATCATTTCTGCCATGGTTCAGAGTTTATCTTACAATGTAAGCCAAAAACACTTATTCCTTTTAGTAGAAAAAACTGAAACTTACATTTTACTTCTTATCAACTTCTTCAACACTAAGTATTAACGTTTGCAAAATTGTCATACGTCTTATTCTTACGAGTACAGTCAGTACACTGTCTTCCGTATTATGCCATTCCCCCATAGGCTATTTTAGACTCATCCTCTGTTCATAAATCTGTTGAAAAGGAATATTTACTTGAAAAAATATTTTTTTAGAATTCTGTACTTTTGAAACCATTGTGACAAATAGAACATTTGATCCACATGAGCAAATGCTATACTTATCAACATAGTTTCAAAAAGCAACTTTTACAGAGACATCAAAGGGTCAATTTGAGCGAATGGGTTAAGGTTTCACACAGTTTGGGCACCGGTTTTAACCCATTCCCTCATATAAACGCATTTCTACGTCATTGTAAACAGAGTGCATCCAGATTCCACAGGAGCCGTCTGGTCTGTGTCTACCCTGTTTGCAAAGACATGGAAATGCGTATTTAAGGACCAAAGGGTTATAGAATGGTAAATTAACCCTTCGTTTGCTATTCACGTCAATATACATTGTACCTACATGTAAATAGTGAAGACCCAGATGAGACAGCTCCTGCAGGAGCTGTCTCATCAGGGTCTGCACTATTTACAAGTTGATTGTGCATCCAATGCAATCCATAGCAGTGATTGCACAGCTAAATACTTGTACACAGTGAAGATATATGTAATTATACAACAGGGCATGTGTAAAGAAGGAGAAATGTATTTTAAAATTCAGCAAGAGAAGGGTTAAGTAAAACTTAAACTGAGCTCAATCATTTATCTTCATCAATTCACGTGGCCATTCAGGTTCGAAGAAGCCCTGAGAAAGATAGACCGTCACGTGTTTCTACCATATTGGGACAGTTCTACTGACCATGAAATGGACAACCCGGTCAACTCCGACCTCTGGACGTCGAAATATTTCGGAACAGGCACAGGAAAAGTGGTCGAAGGTCTTGGGGCGGGGTATGTAACACACCAAGGACATCTGGAGCGAGACTACGGGATGCGGGGCAAACTGATTTCCAAAGACTTCATACGGGATCTATTAACCCAGTGCAATATGAAGGTAAATTCATTGTCCGGCCTATAGAGCGATACTTTTACCATTTTCTACAAAACGTATTCCACGAAGTAACCAAATTATGTACTGAATACATTATTTTTACACATTTTACACACATTTTATCTTCAAAATTCGAGCAGGTTGTCTGACTATGAAATAATACAGTTTTAAAGCAGCAGCGTATTCAATACTTAAACTACATAGATATTTGAACTGTATGGATTTGATCCTGGGTCATATTCTTATTTTGATACTTTTGTGAACACAGAGGAAAACAGAACTCGAAAATTAAAGCAAAGTCAGAATAAATTCTTTCTTTCTCAGGTAATATTATGGGTAATAGGCAAATTGAGTAGAAAGATTTTGCAATTATGTCTAATTTAGTTTTCACATTTAACCATCGTTTCATTGTCCTTTGTTTTTGGAAGAAGGCTTTACCCTATCTAGCAAAGATGTATTAAGGGCCCTGCATTGAAAATGCAGGAGTCCTATAGGAATCACATTTTCTGTCCGTCTGTCTGTCCGTCTGTATGTCTGTCCGTCCGTCAATAATTTTGATGTGACACGGTAACTCAAAACAGTATTTCACATATTAGTTTCATATTAAGGGCATATGCTTAGTATAATCAGAGGAAGACACCTATAGTTTTTTGGGTTGAATCAGATCACTATGTCTAGAGTTATCTGCTCTTGATTCATCCAAAATGCCATCACTTTTTGTTAACACTTTTGATATGACGCGATAACTCAAACAGTACTATACACATTGGTTTCATATTAAGGGCATATGCTTAGTACCATCAGAGGAAGACGCCTATAGTTTTTGGGTTGAATCAGATTACTATGTCCAAAGTTATCTGCCCATGATTTATCAAAAATGCCATATTCAACATAAGATCATCTGCAGGGCCCTCTCTGACTGAGTCAGTTTTCTATTTCTAGTTGTATATATAATTTCCAGGACATTGCTAAACCAACAGCAAAGCGAAAGTACGACCTTGAACGTAGGCACGGCGGTCCCCATGGCTGGGTTGGTGGTGATATGGCGTATCCCTTACCTTCAGCGTATGATCCTCTCTTTTATCTACACATGGCTTATGTAGACTATATCTGGGAACTGTTTCGTGTGCACCAGAGACGGTCATGTAATGTCAACCCGGAACTTGATTATCCCGATGTTGACATAGGTGATAGTCATCATCCAGACGAACCAATGAGTGGCTTTGATTGGTTAAAAAATCGTGATGGAATTCAGGACTATTGGATGAATAACTGGTTCCAGTACGAAACTCATCCCGTTTGTCCAGACTGTTGCCCAACCTGCCAAGAACCTAAACCGATGTATTGTAATGTTCGTAAAAACATATGTGTAGCTCGATCCCGTCGCACGAATACGACAACCACGATGCCAACAAAAGAGCAGTTTTACGAAATGCATGAACTAATTGCTCTTACCTCGACACGGTCACCAAGGAACAGGGGCACCCCTTTCGACTATCCCCCCAATGACGGACGCACGCTAATGACTGCCTACAGTGACGCAACCCAGACCAAGGGTCCTACATTTGAGGATATACAAGCATCTGAAAAAGGTAGATCATCAAGAGGAGGTTCAGCACAAAGTAGATCACGAGGTAGAGACACAGTGAGAGGCAGATCACGAAGCGGGGTCTCATTAGTAAGCGGGCAACATATCAGCAATCAACCTCCCCGGGACACTTCATTCTCCACTACAGCAAGTCGTGGCTTAGGTAGAAGCACTTCAATGAGAGGTGACTGGGCGAGAGGTGGGAGGTCGTTTGAGAGAAGCAGGGATTTTAGAAGAGATAGTTCCAGAGGCTTTACAAGTAGCGTTGGTGATATGGACAGGTCTTTCAGAGGAGGTGGTTCTACAGGTGGTGCAGGTATGCCTAGCGGCAGAGGTGGGTCATTCAGAGGAGATGGTTTCTCGGGTAGTGCAGGTATGCCTAGCGGCAGAGGTGGGTCATTCAGAGGAGATGGTTTTACAGGTAGTGCAGGTATGCCTAGCGGCAGAGGTGGGTCATTCAGAGGAGACGGATTCCAAGGTGCTGGAAGTATCCCTAGCGACAGAAGTTGGACATTAAGAGGAGGTGGTTTTACAGATAGTGCAAGTATCCCTAGTAGTAGGGGTGGACCGATTACAGGAGGTAGTTTCACAGGCGGTGCAAGTATCCCTAGCGACAGAAGTGGGACATTCAGAGGAGGTGGTTTCCAAGGTGCTGGGAGTATCCCTAGCGACAGAAGTTGGACATTAAGAAGAGGTGGTTTTACAGGTGGTGCAAATATCCCTAGTAGTAGGGGTGGATCAATAACAGGAGGTGGTTTCACAGGTGGTGCAAGTATTTCTAGTGGAAGGGGTAGGTCATTCAGAGGAGGTGGTTTCACTGGTGGTGCAAGTATCCCTAGTAGTAGGGGTGGGTCAATTAGAGGAGGTGGTTTCACAGGTCGTGCAAGTAATCCCAGCGGTAGGGGTGGGACATTCAGTGGAAGTGGTTTTAGAGGCGGTGCCATCGATCCCGGTGATATGCGCGGGGTATTCAGAGGTGGTGCAGGTATTGCTAGTGACAGGGGAAGAGCAGTTGGAGGATTTGGGCAAACAAGTAGTGGCGCAAGTGCTTCCAGAGTTGATACTATGGCACAAGACCGTATGCGTGGAGGCACGACCAGTAGGGGTGGAAGTATAAGAAGGGATGGATTAGTAGGGGGAAGGGGTGGATTTACTGGAGATGTCCCGAGAGGGTCTAGTAGTACACGTTCTGATAGCCCTGTCAGACGAGGAGAATCATCGACAAGGCGTGACAGGAGAGGGAGGCGAGACTTTCGGCAGCAGTCATCCCAACAGACGGATGTCGGTCCTGCTCGTAGACCCGATGTTGCCAGTAGTGGTTCAAGTTCTTCAATGCCGGATATGGGTAGTATGGTATAGTAACAAAATGGTTTTTAATAAAACTCCAGATACTATTAGTATCTAACATTCATATCGACATAATAATGTTTTAATGCGATCTATTTGGATCAGCATCTTTCTTTAAACTATAAATAAATAATTATATTCCGTTGGTTTCATATGAATAATAGTATTGTAGATAATACAATGGATTGTTGGGTAGTGCTGCACAGATTCAGGCAAATATTCAGTTGAACTTCGATAACTCGAACTTCAAGGGACCATACAAATTAGTTCGAGAAGTTCGAGTCATCCGATTTCGAATCTGAACAATTTCTCAAGGCCACAGCTTAATACAGGTCTAAAGTGATGCTGAAAGCTCCTATTGGAGCTTTCAGCATTACTTTAGACCTGTATTAGGCTGTTACACGTGTTTCTAGATATCTGTAGGGATACATTATTAGAGCAATTCTGTATTGTAAGTTTTGGAAGGACTGAACTTTTTGTTCGAGTTATCCCGATGTACGAGTTATCCGAGTTCGAGATATCGAAGTTCAACTGTATATTGCCGACACTATTCTCAGTCAGACCAGGGACAACACACAGTCTGCTTGTTTCCACAATAATCCTTCTACCTCATGGATATTCATGTAGTAAATAATGACATCATGAATATTAAGTTTTATATTGACATGCGAACGCAAGAAAAATTGACCATGGCAGAAACTGTAGAATCATATCTTTAACTCTTTGCACGCTAAGTAATTTCTCGTCTGCAACAATTGTCGTCTGCTTTAGTTCTTAAAATAATTTTTCTCTCATTTTTTGGCAAAAATATGGTCAAGGTGACAAACAGTTTGGACCCTGATGAGACGCCGCATCATGCGGCGTCTCATCTGGATCCAAACTGTCTGTACATGTATAGGCAATCACAGTTTCGCCGATAGCGTGCAAAGAGTTAATATTTCAAAGTCAAATAGTGCTGAAAAATGTTCCTATAACCTGCAGGTCCCATCTGATATTGGTCTACTCTGTTGGCATAGACGTAAAAAGGTGTATTTATGGAGTACATGGTTAAGCTCTATTTTGCTAATAAATCATACAGTCAGATAGATAGTTGTACATGTAGTCCGGTTACTTTCTGGACTTCCTAGAATCGAACCTGATATTTTATATTAATCTGAGTTTATCCCCGCATATAAAAAGTCCATTGAAAGTCTCATACTTCTGTTAAATTTTAAAACTGTTTTCAAACTGCAATCACGATAAGTGCTGGTATGTAGTTGGCTTTGTCACATAATCTGCCTTGTGGGAGTGCCGAAACAGAGTGCCGTAAATCGCGGAAATGCACTAGTTCATTTTTTTTATGCAAATGAGAAGTTTGAATCCGACTGTACTACGCTGTAAACAAAGACCGAACAGTCGTCAGATATAGCCTTTTCAACTTTTTATGGCAATTTTTAAGGGTAATGTGATAAAAAAAATATTACATTCGTGTTCATTAAAAAATTGTTTTCATGAAACTCGTTTACTATAATGAATATTACACTCGCTAAAGTTCGTGTCATATCATTAGAGTAAACTCGTTTCATACAAACAATTTGTAATGAAAACGTATGTAAGATCCTCTATACACGCCATTAATGTCGGTACATTATATTTATGAACATGCATATTTTGACTTGCATACCTATACATTTGAACCAATAACTTAGTGCGCATTCGTTATTTTTTATACTCAAACTTCTCAAACAATAACATAATTGTATCGAGACACCCTTTAACCTTTAGCCTGCTGAGCAAATTATTCTTACATATTTTTCTCATCTACTACATTTTTAAATTCCAAGCAATAATCAATTTATCTACCAAAAATCAATCAGGGTGTCAAACAGTTTGGATCCTGATGAGACGCCGAGTTACTCGGCGTCTCATCTGGATCCAAACTGTTTGCATAGGTATTCACGCATTCACCCATAGCAGGCTAAATGTTAAATGTTGTATGTGTTCAATATTATACAATAATACTAGATATAGTTTCAAAATAGGCAGCTGCAAATTCAAATGAAGCATCTGTAACCCTTTACCTCATACAAAAGCATTTTAGTGGCTTTGCAAACAGGGTAGACCCAGATTGGACCCAGCTCTTGTAGGAACTGTCTGATCAGAGTCTACTCTGTTTGGCTACAAAGTAATGTAAATCTGATGTTATATAGTTTCTGTTATGAAAAAACTTCCTCTGTTCATGGAACCATTATGAAAATTCAGTTACCGAGTATGTAATATCCATGTCATTATTTCTATAGCATATTCATGGAGTAAAGGGTTAATTAATGCATGTTTGTATATTTCTCTTATTTTGAGAAATGGGCATACTAGTATAAAAAAATTGACCTTTTCAACAAATAGCAAAATCAATTAACATTAACAACTAAATGCATTGTTACTTTGTAAAAGTTTAAACAAAATGCAGACGCCTTAAATTATGTTCATCATAATTTAAATCAACAAGATTTTATGCACGGTGCAGCAGTATTATCAATATTCTCATAATAAATGCCGTTTGAATTTTGTGGGTAGTAGAAAATTTCTTATATATACTAGTCTACAATAAATTTGAGAAATAATTCGTTAGTACATGTACTTTAATCGATATTTCCAATCGGAAGTCCTTGGCATGTTGTCATATGTGTCGTGACGTGTTGTTAATTGTGCCGTGGCACGTTGTCAGTTGTTTCGTGGCATGTTGTCAGATGTGTCGTGGTATGTTGTTAATTGTGTCGTGGCATGTTGCCAGGTGTGTCGTGGCATGTTGTCAGGTGTGCCGTGGCATGTTTTCAGGTGTGCCGTGGCATGTTGTAAACGTGTTAAGGCGTGGTGTTAACTGTGTCAATGTATGTTGTTAACTGTGTCGTGGCATGTGGTCAGTTGTGTGGTGGCATGTTGTCAGGTGTGTCATGGTAGTTGTAAATGTGTTGTGACATGTAGTTAACTGTGTTGAGGCATGTTGTTAACTGTGTCAGTGTATGTTGTTAACTGTGTCGTAGCATGTGGTCAGTTGTGTCGTGGCATGTGGTCAGTTGTGTCATGGTAGTTGTAAATGTGTTGTGACATGTAGTTAACTGTGTTGAGGCATGGTGTTAACTGTGTCAGTGTATGTTGTTAACTGTGTCGTAGCATGTGGTCAGTTGTGTAGTGGCATGTTGTCAGGTGTGTCATGGTAGTTGTAAATGTGTTGTGACATGTAGTTAACTGTGTTGAGGCATGGTGTTAATTGTGTCAGTGTATGTTGTTAACTGTGTCGTAGCATGTGGTCAGTTGTGTCGTGGCATGTGGTCAGTTGTGTCATGGTAGTTGTAAATGTGTTGTGACATGTAGTTAACTGTGTTGAGGCATGGTGTTAACTGTGTCAGTGTATGTTGTTAACTGTGTCGTAGCATGTGGTCAGTTGTGTAGTGGCATGTTGTCAGGTGTGTCATGGTAGTTGTAAATGTGTTGTGACATGTAGTTAACTGTGTTGAGCCATGTTGTTAATTGTGTCGTGGCGTGTAGTTAATTGTGTCGTGGCATGTTGTCAGGTGTGTCGTGTCATGTTGTTAATTGTGTCGTGTCATGTTGTTAATTGTGTCGTGGCGTGTAGTTAATTGTGTCGTGGCATGTTGTCAGGTGTGTCGTGTCATGTTGTTAATTGTGTCGTGTCATGTTATTAATTGTGTCATGGCGTGTTGTTAATTGTGTAGTGGCATGTTGTTAATTGTGTCGTGTCATGTTGTTAATTGTGTCGTGTCATGTTGTTAATTGTGTAGTGGCATGTTGTTAATTGTGTCGTGTCATGTTGTTAATTGTGTCGTGTCATGTTGTTAATTGTGTAGTGGCATGTTGTTAATTGTGTCGTGTCATGTTGTTAATTGTGTCGTGTCATGTTGTCGGACGAAATATAGGAGCTTTCTGCATTACATTTGACCTGCGTTACGCTACCACCAGACTTACAGGCCAATGGGTATACTTCTTGTTTTGATGGCCGCCTAAGACAGGTTATACTGTATATCGCAATGTCTTGTCAAGTGTCGTGTCATTTTTGTACGTCGTGATGCTCAACATGTATCGTAAAATATGTCTTCTCTTTTGTCTATGTATCGCCGCCATTCTTTCTTTAGACTGGTTGTAAATGCTCACGACACACCACCTCACGCACAATGTGAATATCGCGATGTCATGTCGTATGTATGTTGACTTATCGCATGCAGGGCGTCTTCTGGCAATGCTTACTTTTGCTCCTACAATATAACATGACTGACATAATGAGAAGCTATCAGTTATGGTCACTGGTATCAGGTTGTACTTTTACTAGAATGAAGAGTGTTTCAGTTTGTAAATATATTTGTTGTTCAATCATTTACTCCATAAATACGCATTTTAAACACCTTTGCAAACGGAGACCCAGGTCAGGTGGCTTCTAAAGGAGCTATCTGATCAGGGCTTGCTCTTTTTGCTTATGCAATTAAACCAGATACTACAAGTGTTTTACCAGAACTTACACTCTTCTTGTTCGTATTCCATTACAGATATTAAACTAATTAATATTCATATATATATAATACTTAAAATGAACATTCGTAGAGTAAATCGTTTAACCGCCTTTGTTCATTATGTTTCAAATTCATTTAGCCCTTACTCCATGAATATTCATGTAAGAAATAATGAATATTACATAGATTAATTGTTATGATAACTCGTGGACACATGCATGTTTGGCCGTGACACATGAATGTTTGGCCGTGGACACATGAATGTTTGGCCGTGGACACATGAATGTTTGGCCGTGGACACATGAATGTTTGGCCGTGGACACATGAATGTTTGGCCGTGGACACATGAATGTTTGGCCGTGGACACATGAATGTTTGGCCGTGGACACATGAATGTTTGGCCGTGACAGGAACTGTAGAATCATATCTACATTACAGTAAAACCCCGCTAATGCGACCACCAAAAAGGGGCACAAGTCTGGGTGGCAGAGTCAGGTGGTAGCTTAATGCAGGGCGTAAGTATGCAGAAAGCTCCTAGAGGAGCTTTCTGCATAACTTTCGCCCTGCATTAAGCAACCACCTGCTTTAGAAAGACATTAGTGGCTGTTTATTAAGTGGTCGCATTAGTGGGGTTTCATTGTATATCAAAAGCATACAGAGCAGACCCTGATCAGAAAGCTCATTTGATCCGGGTCTACTCTGTTTGCGAAGGCGTAGGAAAACGTATTTATGAACTAATGGGTTAAATATGACTTAAAGGCAGACATCGAGGTCAAAAATTCTAGGCCGGAAAAATCTGGCGAGAAACCCGCAACTGTCTATATAGATTTTATAGACAATGAGTCAAATCCTCAAAGTGTGTCCATCCGTACTACCAGCGATGAATAATAATAAAGAAGTTGTTTAAGGTGTAATACACACTTAGAACAAAACAACTGTGGTGGAAATGACATGGAGGTATGCTTTTATCATTGTTAACCTAATGGTAAAACTTCCAAATATTTTATTCCATCTGATGATACCGTTGGCCAAACTTTAAACGTTGAATTGAGGGAACTGACTATCTAAAACATTTGCAAAGTTATGGTTCTACTCTCTGTCTGTTATCAGAAATAAATACATGTATGTTTAAACTATAAGTCTTTTGCAAACAGTGTAGACTCTGCGCTTTTTGTCATAAATCATTTTCTTCAATGATAAAAAATGATAGAATATTTTATTTATTAAAAATTCAAAAAAGTATTATCCATGACCTATACGGACGATTACAAATTATTTCACGCCAGATTTTCCCGCCCTAGAGTTTATGGCCGAGACATCATCACTGGTTACGAATTTTCTTGCACATTTGAAACAATTTGGGTCCATATCATACTCAACGTTTTGTGGGGCCTCGGCTGAGATCCACATTCCACAAATCAAAGAGATTTTAAGGCTGAATGCATGTAACAAAAATGTTTTGTGTATTTTGATCGACATGATAAGCTTTGAAAAAGGCCCTTAGTGAGAGCTATTCAAGTATTTATGTATCAGTTTAATTTTGAGTTTTACCAGTCGTAGCACCATCAAATAAATCGCATACTATACTTAAATAAGTCATCTCAGAAAAGGGGGCTTGTTGATATTGTAAACAGTAGATATATAGTAGAGTCCCAGACCGGTCAATGTGGCGTCTTATCAGAGTCTACACAGTTTTACACTCATCAGCATATACATGTAAAGTAATTCATTGTGTATCCTCCTAAATAACAAGAACCTTGAGCAGATTCTGCGTATTAATCTCAGTAGCTGCTATTTGTTTGTATTGTTAAATATTCGTTGAGCCCTTTTTGCAAGAGAAGAGAGCGACTTAATTAGTATTGATATACAGTAAAACCTGTCTTAAGCGGCCATTTAGAAGAGGTCTAATTATGGGTATGTAAGGCAGATCGCAGGTCATTGTCCTGCATTAAGCAACCACCTGCTTTTTAAGACTTTTGTGTTTAATAAATGAATGGCCGCTTAGGACAGATTCTATTGTAAATGAATTTTGGTAGCTACAAGTTTTCGGTAATTAAAGTAACAAGTGCGATGTCAGTGTTGTCTTGTGGTTACTCTTTGCTTGTTGAATATGCATGCATGTCCCCGCCTATTATGCCGTGTCCCCGCCTATTATGCTGTGCCCCCGCCTATCATGCTGCAAACACGATGTGTGCTCAAACTGCGTTCTGCTGCCAATGTTATTTACCTCCATTTTTCACAAACGTTTGAGAAACTGTAGACCAAGTGTCAAACAGCTTGGATCTTGACGTGGCGCCCATTTACTCGGTTTCTCACCAGGACTGACTCTGTTTGACACCCGGATTGCATTATTTCGGTAGACAAACTGATGACAGAGTGAAGTTTGAAAAGTGTGTACAGTAAAACCACCTCTCTATAATGGCCATTGAATTGTGTTAATTAGTTGGTATTTTAGGGCAGTTGGCTGCTTAAAGCAAGGTGAAAGTAAAACAGAACGCTCCTGTTTTACTTTCACCTTGGTTTAAGCAGCCACCCGTCTTTAACAGAAAATACTTGATGTAATTTAGTGGCCGTTATAGAGAGGGTTTACCGTAAAACTAATTTGTTAAGATTTAGAATTTAATTGTATAGCAGAAAACAAACACAAATGTTTGCCATTTATAACCCTTTACCGAGTGAATAGTTATACAAGAATACACGATTTCATGAATATCCATTTAATGATATTGTATAAAAGTCACGGAACAAAACAATCCATTAGCATAGCAGAAACTGTAGAATAATATCTATATCATATCATATCATAAGAAAAGATAGCAGACCCTGATGAGGCGGTTAATGCACGACAAGTTTGACCTGGGTTGTCTCTGTTTGCAAAGGCTTGAAAAGACATTCTCTCTGGTACATTTATACATTGAATCAGATCATATGATGATCAGATACTATCAAATATCAATGATATCGATACAATAGTACAGTTGCTCATGTCTTAAGCGGTCATCAAAATGAAGTCATGTTATGGGTCTGTAAATGCAGGTGGTAGCTTAATGCAGGACAAAAGTATAGGAGCTTTCTCCATTACTGTTGTCCTGCATTAAACAACCACCTGCTTTTAAGACCCCTATGTTTAATAAATGAATGACCGCTAAGGACAGGTTATACTGTCAATGTTTTTACACCTTTCCCTAATGAATATTCATAAAAGAAATACTGACGTCATTAATATATGTAAGCTGACATCTTAATGGCATATAAATAAACAGACATTTTAGCCATGTCAGAAAAGAACGAATCCGATTTATATTATTCAATAAACAAACAGAGCAGCCCCTGATCAGACAACTCCTACATGAGACGTCTGACCTGGGTCTGCTCTGTTTGCAATGCGTTAAAATTGTATATATCAGGCAAATGGATAAACTCTGATTTATTAGCGCACAGACTACTGTTGTCAATCTTATCTCTTGTTCCTTTCGTAAAACATTCCTCTAAATACTATAGGAGCCGTCTGATTTATTAGCGCACAGACTACTGTTGTCAATCTTATCTCTTGTTCCTTTCGTAAAACATTCCTCTAAATACTATAGGAGCCGTCTGATCAGGGTCTGCTCTGTTCGCTAAATGCATTTGAAAGATATGTTTCTTTACTTTCTAAAATGGCTACAATGTTCCGCCTTCCATATTTCATTATAACTACTTTGTTCATGAATATTTAGTAGGTATTGGAATTAGGAATAAACACAGAACATGGAAAGGGTTAACTCCGAGTCATCTGCAAAACAATTCTGTGACAATTCTGAAAATTCATAATTCTGAATTACTCAATCAGAGCTACAGATAAAGATGTGACTACCCAAATACTAAAATCGTCATTTCTCCACCAAACCCCATACTGTGACCACTCTTTAGAATCGTCTCTTCGAGACGATTCTAAAGAGTGGTCACAGTATAGGGTTTGGCGGAGAAATAAAGGAGCTACCCTTGAACATATTTAAAGTTGCGCATCTTATCTGGATAAATGTTTCGAACAGTTGGGATGTTCATGTCACCTCATCTGGAACCAACTGGTTTGCGCAAGTAATTATTCGCAACTTTGCCGCTAGCCTGCAAAGAGTGAAACTTTTTAATGCAATCCTTTCTTAACCTATTCCCTCATAGGCCATGTTAGGCCAAAACGCTTTGAATAAATTTAAAGGAGCATTTACTAGTAAAAAGGGGACATTTAAGAACTGTGTAGTTTTGAAACCATTGTGATAAATAGAACAGTTGCTCCTATGGACTTTTTGAAACCATTGTGATAAATAGAGCATTTGCTCCTATGGACTTTTTGAAACCATTGTGATAAATAGAACATTTGCTCCTATAGAGCAAATGTTCTATTTATCACAATGGTTTCAAAACGTGATTTACAGTGGCGTCAATAAGCACTGCTACACAGCGAGATTTGGACCAACGACCAATAATATTATCATGGCATCCTGTCAAGCAGTTCAACCATCTCTGCCATACCACATGCTGAGCGCTGAGCGATGGAACCACTAATTTTATCTTCCTTGATGTGGCCCAGCTCCAGTTCGAACCCGCGACCTACTGCTGCAAAGGCGAGCGCTGCATCATCAGAACCAACAAAGCTGCTTGCTGGTTTTTAAATATGTATGAAACAGGTCTACACATTTAACCCGTTGCCTCCTATACACACTATTTACACCTTTGCAAACAGAGTAGACCTTCTAAAGGAGCCGTCTGATCATGGCCTTGTATGTATGCATATGAAATTATAATAGATCTAACTCTACAATTTCTACAAATACCAAGAAAATCCTGTGTACATACACCGTTATAGAATTTAGCTAATGAATGTTCACGATGTCATTATTCTATACAAATATTCAATATGAAAAAGTTTAACGAACACGAAGAGAAAACTCATATTCGTCTCAAACTGAAACAAACACCTACAGTAACAGAGAGCTTAACTTTTCCTCCATATAAACGCATTTTCACGCATTTGCAAACACATTAGACCCAGATCAGACGGCTCCTAACCCATCACCTCATAGGATATTTTAGATACAACCTCTTTGAATAAATCTACCGAAAAGGAGCATTAACTAGAGAAAAGGAAATTTTTAGAATTCTGTAGTTTGAAACCATTGTGATAAATAGAGCATTTGCTCCTATAGGAGCAAATGCTCTATTTATCACAATGGTTTCACAAAATGACTTCTACAAAGTCGTCAAAAGTCGTCAATATGAGGGAATGGGTTAAAGGAGCTATCTGATCATGGTCTACTCTGCTTGCTAATCGATTGCACAAACTGTACAATCAGATATATATTATTTCATTAGCAAACAGAGCAAACCCTAATCAGACGGCTCTTACAGGAGCTGTCTTTCTAGGTATACTCTGTTTGCAACGGTGTTAAATGCGCATCTATGGAGTAAAGTGTTTCAGACGATGTCATTGCCGCGATATCAAACGAGTAGTAAGAAACACACTGTTGGTCACAAAGAACTATTTCGTAATGGTAAAACGTTAGTGGAACGCCGCATGCATACGACATGGCGACAATGCGATACGACAATTCGAGGAAAACACACTTTGTAATGCTAAAACGTCACTAAAACGACGCATGGCACGTGACGACAATGCGACACGACATTCGCAAAGGTAAAACTTCAGTAGAACGACACAGGACACGACAATGCGACACGACAATTCGAGGAAAGACAGAAACACACTTTGTAATGGCAGAACTTCAGTAGAACGACGCAGGACACGACATGGTGACAATGCGACACGACAATTCGATGAAAGACAGAAAGACACTTTGTAATGGTAGAACTTCAGTAGAACGACGCAGGACATGACATGGTGACACGACAATTGAAAGACAGAAACACACTTTGTAATGGTAGAACTTCAGTAGAACGACGCATGACACGACATGGCGACAATGCGACACGACAATTCGAGGAAAGACAGAAACACACTTTGTAATGGTAGAACTTCGGTAGAACGGTGTATGACACGACATGGCAATAATGCAACACGACAATTTGAAGAAAGACAAAACTCACTCATTCACAGAGTACACATTGTAATGTTAAAACGTCAGTGCAACGACGCATGGCACGACATGGCAACAATGCGACACGACAATTCGAGGGCTTAGCGCAACACTACTGTGACTACAATATGTGGGGCAACAAAGTGATGACCTTTGCAAACAGTTTGGAACCAGGTGAGTTGCCGAGAAACTCGGCATCTCATCAATATTATAATTGTTTGATATTCTGGTCAAACTCTGAATTTGGAAAGAGGTATAGAGAACACATTATGTTTTAGTAATAGAAGAAGAAGACTAATTTTAAAAATGTTTATAAATATTAAAAGATGTAGTTACAGCATCTTTACCGTATTTACCGCATTGGTTATAATTTCTTTCGTCGCATTGTCGTCCACCGTGTCGTGTTATAGATAACAGAAGAGGTATTCCGTATTTTCTAACTTGATAGTATTGCGTGAAAAATGGGTCTGACAGAGATTTAAATGAAATATGCGCCTAGATTTAATTCGCAGAGTTACGGGACTGGCGCGTGGTAAACTATTCGGAAACGATTGTTTCTATAATGTAAGGAGTGAAATGATAGAATCTAAGCAATGCCTGTTTCTAGACTTTCGCCATAAACCTTTCGACTGATAGTGACGTATTTTACTCATTTGCAAACAGAGTAGTTTCAGATCACACAGTTCCTCTAGGAGATGTCTCATCAAGGGCTGCTGCGATTGCTTATGGAATTATATAAACACGATTCTGCAGTTTCTGCGTTGGTCAAATATTCCTCTATTCACAATACCACTGTACAATTCAGCTAATTGATACAGTAAAACCCCTCTAAAACCGGATTCTAGCAGAGAACAATTATAAACTGTTAAGCTGGTGACTGGTTAATGCAGGGTGAAAGTCATGCGGAAAGCTCCTCTAGGAGTTTTCTGCATGACTTTTACCCTGCATTAACCCATTCCCTCATAGGCTATTTTAAATACAACTTCTTTGAATAAATCTACCGAAATGGAGCATTATCTAGAGAAAAGGGAAAATTAAGAATTTTGTAGTTCGAAACCATTGTGATAAATAGAGCATTTGCTCCTATTTATCATAATGGTTTCGCAAAGTGACTTTTACAGAGTCGTCAAAAGTCGTCAATATGAGGGGAATGGGTTTAACTGCCGTCTGCCTCCAAGGCCGATATTTATACTAAATTGAACATCTGGTTTAGATGGATTTTATTGCATTTATACAGTCATTATTTTAACATGAATATTCATAAAGTATTTTGTTTTCGTTTTATTGTTTATTATCCCCGTAATTGGTGTATGAGGGTCGGGGAACCATTCTACACTCTACACTTCACAAACACATATAAAAGTTTTATAAATATTTGCTCAAAGAGTCAATATGAAACATTTACAGGATCCCCAAGTACCAAAGGGGTAAAACAAACAAATCCGACAAAAAAACTAAAAAATCTACGAAAGAAAATCTGAAAAAAAAAATCTTTGGAAATAAAAGAGAAAGAAAAAATACTCTGTGGTCAGTATATATAATTGTTCAAGATCTTTAAGTTATTAGCAACATATATTTGTATATTTTATAATTTCTTAAGTTATAAGATGTACATGTATTACTTTATCCCAGCTGTATCTAAAATATGTTTCTCGTGGTTTTTGTCAAAGCTACGTTCCGTGCAAATACAGCGATATACATCTTAAGACCGTGTAAAGTAGGCATGTTGCCTTTACTACTACATAGAAAAATGTACATTTTAATAAAACAATAATGTTAATTTTTGAAATGTCTAGATCGGTTAAATAACCGAAAGTTATAACATTGACATTTGTCAAAAAGTCTCTTATGATGGACTGGCTCATTGGGCAGTACCAGAATAGATGTTCGGTGGTTTCTAGTTCTGTTTTGTTTTACAAAACGTGTAATACATATTATCCGACATTTTTACATTATGTAGGAAGTCGTAGTAAAACTCTCATCTGAAACCATGGCATGTAGGAAGCATTTGTAATTAAAAAAAAAGCTTACTGAAAATCTTTCTCCAATCAGTTATAGCAAAGTTTTTGCATGAATTTATTTTGGTACACCAAGCGATTTTACATGCTGGTTGCTCAAGTGTTTTATTTTGGCAGTTTATACATTGGTTTCGAACGTTTTTCCTCTCTGAATAGAATGTTAATGTAGGGGGAATAAAAGGGCATTGTGTATCCGTTAATGCAGTTGTTCATACATCAATTGATTTAAATAGTTTTTTCTATCGCTAACTTAATGCTACGATATATTAAATGGTTAGTTTGTAAACCATGAGTTTGATTCAGTTCATCAAGGCTAATTATAGAGTTTCGATAATTCAAAATATCTCCAATACAATGTATTCCTGCATTGTACCATGCTTTTTTAAAAATGCACTCTTCTGTGCAATTAAAATATGTTCATTGTAAAACAAAGGATATTGTTTAGTTTTATCTTTTTCAATTTCCTGACACTTAATAAGGTTTAAAAATAATTTAACAGTATCTGACCAGAACATGTTTTTGCATTTTTTAGAAAGAACGTAAAAAGTGTGCTCCAGAATGGAAAACTTTATTAATATCTACCGTGGACTTTATTATATCTGACCAACCCCCAGTATTCAAAATTAAACGCTTTATCCGTGCAGTCTTTACAGCATTTATAAATGCACTCACATATATCATTGAAAGCCCGCCATAAGCATGTTCTTGTACAATAACGGAACCTTTGATCTAGTATCTACCACTCCAAATAAAATCATACAGTATACTATTTAGTTTTTTTTCAACATTTGATCAGAGGGGTTTGGAAAAGCCAAAAAAAATGTGATTAAGTTTTGCTATCAATAGACTCTTAACCGCAATTCTGCCTATCGGTGTAAGTATTCGCCTTTCCAGTGTTTTATTGTATTCCCAATTTCCATTAATTTTGCGTTGAAATTTAACCTATCATGTTTTGCAGGTCTAAGTGGAAATGTATCCCTAACATTTGCAATTGCTGCTGATTCCATGCTAATTTCCATTTCGTTTTTATAGTGTCTGAACTGTACTTCTCTTACCAATACATACAATCTTTGTCTTGTCAACATTTATATTTAATCCGGAGAAGTTAGAAAAGATAGCAAATATATCAAGAATGTCATTTAAGGACTCGTCTGACCCATCAAGGATAAAACTTGTATCATCAGCAAACTGGTATAAATAGTGTTCTATATGCATGATATCGTATATAAGTCTTGTGTTTTCTCCAATGTAACGTCCTTTAATAAATCCAGTTTGATCTGTATGACTTAATTTTGGTAGTAAGGATTTGATTCTATTTGCTATACATCCAGTATCAATTTTATACACAGAGTTTAAAAGAGTGAAGGTTCTCCAATTATTAAGGAAATGTCCTGATGTGTCTACTTTTGGAATACATGTAATCAGATCATGTGAATTTGTTTAAGCAGTAAAACAAAATTACCATTTTTTCCAAAACATTTTGCAGAAGTAAGTTCCAAATCCCGAGGTGCCAGGGCTTTTATTATTTTTCATATTCTTTAAAACTGCTGTTATCTCATTAAGAGTTAGCTTTCCTTCAATGCTGTTTGACTCAGAATCTGTTGATTTAGGGATACTGGTATCACTAAAGTATTGTTCAAAGTCCTCATCAGTTAAGTTTGAATGTTTCTTCTTGTATAAATATTCATAAAAAAAATATTTAACCTCTTTCAAAATGTGTTGCTGATTGGTTATTTCGTTTGCGTTTTCCTTGATGATTTTGCTTATTGTTTTTGTTGCTGCATGCATTTCTTCTAATTCGCAGAAGAATTTATTCGATTTCTCTCCTTTAGTTGCACACTGCACCTTTGATCTTATAATACATGTATATGCTTTTAATTTATATTCCTGGTTTTGGTTCAGCTGACTAGTATACATGTATTCATCAAGCAAAAGGTAAAAAATATGGCGATCACGATTCACGTTATTAATATTAATTTTATTATAATGCAAAGTAAAATCCCTGATTTGGATTGGTCAAATAGCCATGTATAAAAGCCGTGTATCCCTCTAAATTATTATGTATATACGGAGTCATGAGCAACAATGGAATTTCCCTCGTCGAGGGCCTCGCTTTCTTGCTATAACAAAATAAAAATGGCCGACCAGCTTCACTTCGTCGATTCGATCCAAACAACCGCTCTCAAACGAAATAACAAGAGTTTAGGGCGGAACAAAGTTATCCATTGAGAAACATTTCTGTTATAGTTGTTGTATAACAATGTAAATGAATCCGATACGTGGCGAATGTCTTATTCTGATCTGATGCTGCAAATGTTGTCAAAGTGCTTGTGCGCGTACCGATTAGCCCCCAAACCCCGCTTTTACAAAGACATTCCACACCCAATTCGATTCAGATTTTATTTATGCACATGCACAGTACACGTACCTGTAAATTCTTATATAGCCGCTCCTTCCAACGCGCATTTGTTTGAATATTATAAAACCGTCATTTTGGCGTCATCCAAATGACGTCGGAATTGCGCAAAAAATCCCTCAATTAAGTTAAACCGTTCTCGTGCTGAAAAATAGTGTATGCTTAACCGCTGATCTGCTGAAAGTTTTACTAACGTCTGATTCTGTCAATCCTTTTAGAAACTAATGCACTTGGAAGGTCCCTTTCTATCCACAAGTGTAATGAACTGGTTATTATACACGGCGAACTAGGATCGCAGAGTGATATAAGCCACTACCTTACAGTATGAGGCCCCTGAGGGGAAGCAAAACGACGCCTACATTAACAACGCTAATTAACTGTTACAAATATTAAACTTTACAGTATAATATAATCGTTATGCATACCATTGGCGGGATATCTGACTTTTTATTCCCTGCTGAGGAAAATACATGTAGCCCTCGCCTAACGGCTCGGGCAACATGATTTTCCTCAGCAGGAAACAAAAAGTCAGATACCCCGCCAATGAGCTGTATAACTAATAATGTATTTTTCCTAGCATGAATATTCATAGAGTATATGCTTGATAAACATCATCCAAATGACATATTTAGTTTATTTACTACTTGCTACATTGTTTTGCAGGCTCCGTCTACATTTGATCCAAGGGACGTAACCCGGAGAGGTTTTCTACCACCACTAGGAGTGCCAATGATGTTCCCTCCCTTTATTGTTTGAGCCAGTTTGCAAACAATTTCGTACTATATTTCCTAGTGCAGCAAAATGAAATGTTGACGAAGTATATCCAGAATGAATGTTGTATCTCTTTACTCCAAACATACTCTTTGAAAGCATTTGCAAACAGAGTAGACCTAGATCAGTATCCATGCTTATAAAACTTTTAGTTGAGTCTGAGTTCGTTCTCAAGGTTTTGATTGGTCAGATTTGAGCCTTTGGCTCAAATCTGACCAATCAAAAGCTTGAGAACTCAACTCTGACCAATCAAAAGCTTGAGAACGAACTCAGACTCAACTAAAACGTTTTATAAGCATGGACCCAGACTGTTCCTGTAGGAGTTGTCTGACCAGGGTCTGCTCTGTTTGCATATGGAATAGTGAAGCGTCTGCCATAGCTAAAATGTGACTGTGGTCATATACCATTATAAAACCAGCTAAGTAATATTCATGATGTCATTATTTCTTACATGAATATTCGTGGAGTAAAGGGTTAAGCAAAAAGCTCACTCTTTTTGGATCAATTTCTGGTTTTGTATGAAATGTTAAATGAAACTTAGTAAGAGTGCTTTTCTTTTAAACTTTCTGAAGAATTCTTTTGATGGATCTAGAACATGTTCATATGCTTTCTATAGGCTTTAGTAGAGTGTCCCTAAAGCGACAACATGATTATAAACATAGTTGCTTAATGCAGCTCTTTCTGTATCACTTTTGTCCCGCATTGAACTACTAGACCACCTGTTTTAAGAAAGTCAAGAATCAGTCTTCTTTTGATTCTGATTCTGATCTGTTCTGTTTGCTTATGACCATTCATTTATTAAACATAGAAGTCTTAAGACGCAGGTAGCTGGTTAATGTAAGGAAAACGTGACACATATCCATAATCAGGCCCCTTTTTGATGGCCACTTAGGAGAGGTTCTACTGTAGATGTAGCTGTGAGTACAGTATAACGCCGCTAATGCGACTACCTAAAAGAGGTATAATTATTTTTGTGCTAGATGCAGGTGGTAGCTTAATTCAGGACAAAATTAACGCAGAGAGCTTTCTGCATTACTTTTGTAATGCATTAAGCAACCACCTGCTTATAAAGACACATATGTTTATTCATTTAGTGGTCGCATTAGAGGGGCTCTACTGTACTGCAGATTACTGTTACCCATTCAATGTTGATTATTCAGTGGTATGGCCCATCAGTGCCTAACCATTTACATGTTCAATAGGAATTTAAGAAGTTATGGCATTATGAATAATTATTAGCTGAAGTTTTATAATGTAAGCTTTTCAAGAAAATAATTTGCTTTGACAAAAGCTGTAGAATAAGATCTATATGACTTCAAAAGCAAACAGGGCAGACCCTGATCAGACAGCTCCTATAGGACCCGTCTGGTCTGGTTCTACTCTGTTTATAAAGGTGTGAAAACACATTTATATGAAGGAAAGGGTTAACTGAAGAGTTCATTCAGTATGAAATGATTATATTGGCTAGAGGTTTTGAATGGCAAACAGTGTAGACCCTGATTAGAAGGTTCTTCTAGGAACCCTCTGATATGGGCCTACATTTAAAGGTTTAGTCGTATGTGTTTCATAATTATACATTACCATAACGAATTAGAATAAAGCCATAGATAGCTCATTCAAAACAATTTAGCTATCTCTTACAAAATACTCATTTTATGAGCTACTGAATCTGAAACTTAGTTATTTAGTTTGGTTGTAGGACCTTATTTTTCAAATATCATATTCCTCTCAGATCTAAGAAATTTGTTATGATATTCTTCTAAAAAGTAGACCTGAGAAGGATGTGATTTTATGTCACATGAAAACATCAATGTCCATCACATAGCTGATAAAACGGCATGACAAATTTCTCAGGTGAGAAGAATATGATCTTGGAAAATGAGGTCACACAAAGCTTAATGAGAATGATGGTCTCTGATGTTCTTAAAATGCAGTAAAATCTACTTTAACGTTTATTGATTAAAAGCACGAGTCTTAACTCTTTCGCTGTAAGAAATAATTACACCATGAATATTCATTAGCTGATTTATTTTATAATGGCATATGTACACATGATCGTTTGTAATTGGTGGAAACTATAGTCAGATCTATATTATAATTTTATAAGCAAACAGAGCAGACCCTGATCAGACGGCTCTTAAGGGAAATGTCTGATCTGGGTCTACTTTGTTTGCAAAGGCGTGAAAAAAGCGTTTATATGAGGGCAAACAGTATAGACCCAGATCAGATGGTCAGTTCTGTTTGCTTATGAAATGCTATAGACCTCATTGTACAGTTTCTGACAGATCAAAAATCCCTTTGATCATAATGACAGTACAGTAAACCTCTCTATAAAGGCCACTAAATTACCTCAAGTACTTTGTGTTAAATGCAGGTGGCTGTTTAAAGTAAGGTGAAAGAAAAACAGAACGCTCCTATAGGAGCGTTCTGTTTTACTTTCACCTTGCTTTAAGCAGCCACCTGCCCTAAATACCAACTAATTAACACAATATAGTGGTCGTTATAGAGAGGTTGTACTGTATAAAGATTCAGCCAATTAATATTCATACAGTCATTATGTAAACCAGTCACTATGTTACGTAGGCCTACATATTTACCAGGTTATTAGTTATAAATAATGAATATACAGTTCAACTTCGATATCTCGAACTTCAAGGGACTATATAAATTAGTTGGAGATAACAGAAGTTCGAGTTATCCGATTTCTATTCTGAACATTTCTCAAGTTCACAGCTTAATGCATGTCTACAGTAATGTTGAAAGCTCCTGTAGGAGCTTTCAGCATTAATGTAGACCTGCATTAAGCTGTGAAATGTGTTGCCAGATATGCGTAGTAATACATTTTAGAGCAATTCTGTATTGTAAGATTTTGGAAGGACCGAACGTTTAAGGTCGAGTTATCCCGTAGTTCGAGTTATCCGAGTTCGAGATATCGAAGTTCAACTGTAATAACATGGAAAATGGAACACAGATTTTGTACAAGTTCTTGTGTGACAGTTGTTGTTCAATCGATAAACGAAAGTTCATATAACCAAATACATAAGTCTGGAGGAGTGTAATAACTGCTGGCAGAACTTGTGATTCAATATCCACTACCGTATTTATTCTGCCAACCAGACACCAAGCAACCCAAAAGCCGGGTCTCGGTCCTAGCAGATTGGGCGTTGGTCCGATCAGATTTACAATTCATTTAAGTCTGATGTCTGAATAACATTGAATTTGCCAAGACAACGAACTAAAACGTCTGTTCATCGCATTTCGCGGCTCTTCTTTGCAAGTCTGAGTGTAGTCATATGTGTTCCTATAGGAGCCGTTTTTGGCCATGACTATTCAGTAGGTTTTGAAGTTTGCAATAAACAAAAACAGGGAAAAGGTTAATACAGGTGGCTGATTAATTCAGGGTGAAAGCAACGAAGAAAGCTCTTCTAAAAGCTTTCTGCAAGGCTTTCATCCTGGTGTATTATGCGCATTTTTCGCATTAATCAATCAACACCAGAAGCTGTACATGTATACATACAATGAAAATGATGCTTACAACCCATTTTCCGACAGAATATATTTGTTCAGTTAAATAGTATCGCTATCCGAATACTGCTAAATTTCTTTAAAAGGAGCCTCCTTTTTAGAAACGGAGATTTTGTACGGAAATCAGCGGACATCTTCGGAACAACGCTTTGAATATTAATTAGGTTGTTATCACATGTACAATGTCTGACATTGGTTGTTGGCCTACATAATAGATTTTATTCAGGAAAATAAGGCAATATGTCCATCTTACCACATATAATTTACATGCAAATAAGCTAAATATACCGTTCAATGGTGTCAATCAAATATAACGGTCAATATAACTCATACAGGTACATCGAATGATTTATTTCCGGAATGTAAAAATTTGAATTTTACGACAGATTCCGGCCAATGGTGAAGACTGTTCCGTTGGTTTCCGTAGCAATCCATTTTTCTAGTTTTTTTCGACACAAACAACCATTCACTGACCATGCTGTTTAGCGTTAAATAAGTGTTAAGGTACATAGATTCCAATTCTGAAGTCAGTTCGAAACGCACAATTTGCGGAAATTTGCGCAGCATACATCTTTAAGCAGTCATCTGTCTCAAAAGATATGTTCTTTTTTATCAATAATTTATTGTTAGGAATGGCGATGTCTTACTGTATCTCATGCCCGTGTGGCTCAGGAAATCACACTGAAGATTTACATCGTTTTTTTTGCAATTCAAAGAAATGGTTTAAACTACTAGTATTTCCCTCATATAAACGCCTTTTCACGCATTTGCAAACAGAGTAGACCCAAATCAGACGGCTCCTATAGGAGCCGTCTGATCAGGGTATGCTCTGTTTGCTAATGGTATTTGATATGTCTGTTTCTTTACTTTCTGAAATGGCTACAGTGTTCCACCTTCCATATTTCTTTATAACTATTTTGTCCATGAATATTAAGCAAGTATTGATATTTAGAATAAACATAGAACAGGGAATCTGTAATCATCTGTGTTTGGATCCAGATGAGACTTCGAGTTACTCGGTGTCTCGTCAGGATCCCAACTGTTTCACTCTTTGATTTTATGTCTTTGAAAGAAAAAGAAAAACAACATTTAAAGAGGAAGTCCCTACAACGAACGCATATTTTCAATAATGTCATTAAGGCTTAATATTTGTTATGTTCAATCATTATTATGAAGATTGTAAATTTGAACTTATATCGAAAAATGCCCCTGTGATACAAAATAAACCGTTTTAATCGAAACTTATAATTTTTGTTCTACAACAAAATATTTTGGGGTCGCGCTAGATCGACGGTGTTTCATGTATCCTCTGTGTGTTTGTGACGTCATCATTTTGTGTGTCATCTAAATATAGTAACGTTCTAAAAATAGCTACGTTTTAGCGGGATTTTACTTTTTAAAAGGAAAGCAATGGACGACGGACAGTGGCCACCACCTTGTTTGAAAAACGCCAAATGTGACGATCAATTCTCTACAGGATACCTATAAACTTACAAATAATTGGAATATTTGCTGGAATCATTTAAATGTGTATCGTTGTGTACATTTGTGTCCTGGTAAGATTGTTTCTAGATCTAGTTTTAACCCTTTCTCTGTTCTTTGTTTTTTCCAAATTTCAATATCTACTGAATATTCATAGGTAAAATAACATTATAGCCAGTTTAGTAAGTAAAGATACAGAACTATCGATTTCCATTAGCGACCACAGCAGACCCTGATCAGGCGGCTCCTATAGGAGCCTTCTGATCTGGGTCTACTCTGTTTACAAATGCTTGAAAACGCGTTAATATGAAAGAAAGCTTAAAAAATCGGGTTGGTTTCCCAAATTTCATCCTGTAACATATTGTAAGACCTTTCATTTTGCCATTAGGGTGTATCCATACATTACGGTAACACGAGATTCCAGACATGCTGGAAGGAGTTTCATGTAACCCTTCTTTAGGGTGGATATATTGATGTGACATGATTTTCCTGCTATGTTGTAAGGAATTTCATGTTAGATCTAACCCTTATTTAGTGTAGATACATTAATGTGACATGCGAATCCTGTTACGCTGTAAGGAGTTTCATGTATCCCCTTCTTTAGGATGGCTACATTAAGGTGACATGAGCTTCCTGACATGCTGGAAAGAGTTTCATGTTACCCACTTCTTTAACGTTGATTCCTTAAGGTGACACGAGATTCCTGTCCTGCTGTAAGGGTTTCATGTTACCCCTTTATTAGCTTTTACCTGCTGTACAAGGAGTTTCATGTTACCTATTCTTTAGAGTGGATACATTAAGGTGACATGAGCTTCCTATCATGCTGTAAGGAGTTCCATGTTGTCCCTTATTTAGGGTAGATACATTAAGGTGTAATGAGATTCCTGTTACGCTGTAAGGAGTTTCATGTAATACCTTCTTTAGGATGGCTATATTAAGGTGAAATGAGATTCCTGACATGCTGGAGGGAATTTCATGTTACCCACTTCTATAGCCTTGCTTCATAAAGGTGACATGATATTCCTGACCTGCTGCAAGAGGTTTCATGTTACCCTTTCTTTAGGATGGATACATTAAGGTGACACGAGATTCCTGACATGCTGGTAGGAGTTTCATGTAACCATTTCATTAGCTTTTACCCGTTGTACAATGAGTTTCATGTTACCCTTCTGTAAGGTGGATACATTAAGGTGACATGAGCTCCCTGTCATGCTGTAAGGCTTTTCATGTTACCCCTTGTTTAAGGTAGATTCATTAAAATGACATGAGATTTCTGCTACGCTGTAAGGCGTTTCATGTTACCTACGTCTTTAGCTTTGATTCATTAAGGTGACATGAACTTCCTGTCATGCTGTAATGATTTACATGTTACCCTTATGTAAGGTGGATACAATAAGGTGACCTGAGCTTCCTGTCTTGCTTTAAGGAGTTTCATGTTACCCCATCATTGGCTTTTACCTGCTGTGAGGAATTTCTCATGTTACCCTTCTATAAGGTAGATACATTAAGGTGACATGACCTTCCTGACACGATGTAAGGATTTTCATGTTACCCCTTAATTATGGTCGTGACATGAGATACCTGCTACCCACTTCTTTAGCTTTGATTAATTAAGGTGACACGAGCTTTCTGTCATGCTGTAAGGATTTTCATGTTACCCTTCTGTAAGGTGGATACATTAAGGTGACATGAGCTTCCTGTCATTCTGTAAGGATTTTCATGTTACTCCTTAATGAGGGTAGATACACTAAGGTGACATGAGATCCCTGGTACGCTGTAAGGAGTTTCATGTTACCTACTTCTTTAGATTTGATCAATTAAGGTGACATGAGCTTCCTGTCATGCTGTAAGGATTTCATGTTACCCTTCTGAAAGGTGGATACAAGTAAATTAAGGTGACACGAGCTTCCTGTCATGCTGTAAGGAGTTTCATGTTACCCTTCTGTAAGGTGATACATAAAGGTGACTTCTTTAGCTTTGAGTCATTAAGGTGACATGAGCTTCCTTTCACGCTGTAAGGATTTTCAGGTTACCCTTCTGTAAGGTGGATACATTAAGGTGACATGAGCTTCCTATCATGCTGTAAGGAGTTTCATGTTACCCTTCTGTAAGGTGGATACATTAAGGTGACATGAGCTTCCTGTCATGCTGTATGGAATTTCATGTTACCCCTTCTTTAGCTTTGATACATTAAGGTGACATGAGATTCCTGTCATGCTGTAAGGCTTTTCATGTTACCCTTCTGTAAGGTGTATACATTAAGGTGACATGAGCTTCCTGTCATGCTGTAAGGATTTTCATGTTACCCTTTAATTAGGGTAGATACATTAAGGTGACATGAGATTCCTGCTACGCTGTAAGGAGTTTCATGTTACCTACTTCTTTAGCTTTGATTTATTAAGGTGACATGAGCTTCCTGGCATGCTGTAAGGATTTTCATGTTACCCTTCTGAAAGGTGGATACATTAAGGTGACATGAGCTTCCTGTCATGCTGTAAGGAGTTTCATGTAACCCTTTAATTAGGGTAGATACATTAAGACGACTTCTTTAGCTTTGATTCATTAAGGTGACATGAGCTTCCTGTCATGCTGTAAGGATTTTCATGTTACCCTTCTGAAAGGTGGATACATTAAGGTGACATGAGCTTCCTGTCATGCTGTAAGGAGTTTCATGTTACCCTTCTGTAAGGTGATACATGAAGGTGACTTCTTTAGCTTTGATTCATTAAGGTGACATGAGCTTCCTGTCATGCTGTAAGAATTTTCATGTTACCCTTTAATTAGGGTAGATACATTAAGGTGACATGAGATTCCTGCTACGCTGTAAGGAGTTTCATGTTACCTACTTCTTTAGCTTTAATTCATTAAGGTGACATGAGATTCCTGTCATGCTGTAAGGATTTTCATGTTACCCTTCTAAAAGGTGGATACATTAAGGTGACATGAGCTTCCTGTCATGCTGTAAGGAGTTTCATGTTACCCTTCTGTAAGTTGATACATTATGGTGACTTATTTAGCTTTGATTCATTTAGGTGACATGAACTTCCTGTCTTGCTGTAAGGATTTTCATGTTACCCTTTTGTAAGGTGGATATATTAAGGTGACATGAGCTTCCTATCATGCTGTAATGAGTTTCATGTTACCCTTCTTTAAGGTGGATACATTAAGGCGACATGAGATTCCTGCTACGCTGTAAGGAGTTTCATGTTACCTACTTCTTTAGCTTTGATATATTAAGGTGACATGAGATTCCTGTCATGCTGTAAGGATTTTCATGTTACCTTTCTGAAAGGTGGATACATTAAGGTGACATGATCTTCCTGTCATGCTGTATGGAGTTTCATGTTACCCCATCTTTAGCTTTGATACATAAAGACGACATGAGATTTCTGTTACGCAGTAAGGAGCTTCATGTAAACCATTCTTTAGGGGGGATACATTAAGGTGACCTGGGATTCCTGTTACACTGTAAGGCGTTTCATGCAACCACTTCTTTAGGGTGGATGCGTTAAGGTGACATGAGATCCCTGTTACGCTGTAAGGAGTTTCATGTTACCTACTTCTTTAGCTTTGATCCATTAAGGTGACATGAGCTTCCTGTCATGCTGTAAGGGTTTCATGTTACCCTTCTGAAAGGTGGATACATTAAGGTGACACGAGCTTCCTGTCATGCTGTAAGGAGTTTCATGTTACCCTTATGTAAGGTGATACATAAAGGTGACTTCTTTAGCTTTGATTCATTAAGGTGACATGAGCTTCCTTTCACGCTGTAAGGATTTTCAGGTTACCCTTCTGTAAGGTGGATACATTAAGGTGACATGAGCTTCCTAGCATGCTGTAAGGAGTTTCATGTTACCCTTCTGTAAGGTGGATACATTAAGGTGACATGAGCTTCCTGTCATGCTGTATGGAGTTTCATGTTACCCCTTCTTTAGCTTTGATACATTAAGGTGACATGAGATTCCTGTCATGCTGTAAGGCTTTTCATGTTACCCTTCTGTAAGGTGTATACATTAATGTGACATGAGCTTCCTGTCATGCTGTAAGGATTTTCATGTTACCCTTTAATTAGGGTAGATACATTAAGGTGACATGAGATTCCTGCTACGCTGTAAGGAGTTTCATGTTACCTACTTCTTTAGCTTTAATTCATTAAGGTGACATGAGCTTCCTGGCATGCTGTAAGGATTTTCATGTTACCCTTCTGAAAGGTGGATACATTAAGGTGACATGAGCTTCCTGTCATGCTGTAAGGAGTTTCATTTAACCCTTTAATTAGGGTAGATACATTAAGGCGACTTCTTTAGCTTTGATTCATTAAGGTGACATGAGCTTCCTGTCATGCTGTAAGGATTTTCATGTTACCCTTCTGTAAGGTGGATACAATAAGGTGACATGAGCTTCCTGTCATGCTGTAAGGAGTTTCATGTTACCCTTCTGTAAGGTGATACATTAAGGTGACTTCTTCAGCTTTGATTCATTAAGGTGACATGAGCTTCCTGTCATGCTGTAAGAATTTTCATGATACCCTTTAATTAGGGTAGATACATTAAGGTGACATGAGATTCCTGCTACGCTGTAAGGAGTTTCATGTTACCTACTTCTTTAGCTTTAATTCATTAAGGTGACATGAGCTTCCTGTCATGCTGTAAGGATTTTCATGTTACCCTTCTGAAAGGTGGATACATTAAGGTGACATGAGCTTCCTGTCATGCTGTAAGGAGTTTCATGTTACCCTTCTGTAAATTGATACATTAAGGTGACTTCTTTAGCTTTGATTCATTAAGGTGACATGAACTTCCTGTCATGCTGTAAGGATTTTCATGTTACCCTTCTGTAAGATGGATACATTAAGGTGACATGAGCTTCCTATCATGCTGTAAGGAGTTTCATGTTACCCTTCTGTAAGGTGGATACATTAAGGCGACATGAGATTCCTGCTACGCTGTAAGGAGTTTCATGTTACCTACTTCTTTAGCTTTGATACATTAAGGTGGCATGAGATTCCTGTCAAGCTGTAAGGATTTTCATGTTACCTTTCTGAAAGGTGGATACATTAAGGTGACATGAGCTAGCTTCCTGTCATGCTGTATGGAGTTTCATGTTACCCCTTCTTTAGCTTTGATATATTAAGACGACATGCGATTCCTGTTACGCAGTAAGGAGCTTCATGTAAACCATTCTTTAGGGGGATACATTAAGGTGACCTGGGATTCCTGTTACACTGTAAGGAGTTTCATGCAACCACTTCTTTAGGGTGGATGCGTTAAGGTGACATGATACTCCTGTTACGCTGTGAGTTACATATTACCCCATCTTTAGGATGGATGCATTTAAGTGATCTAAGATTCCTTTTACGCTGTAACGAGTGTCATGTAAATGAAAAAGTAGTAAAGTCTAGCAGGAAAAGACCCCTTCTTTATGTTGGATATATTAAGGTGGCACGAGATTCCTGACATGCTGGAAGGAGTTTCATGTAACCCCTTCTTAAGGGTGGATACATAAAAATGACACGAGATTCCTGACATGCTGGAAGGAGTTTCATGTTACCCATTTTTAGCTATGTTTAATTAAGGTTACATGAGATTCCTGACCTGCTGTATGGAGTTTTATGTTACCCCTTCTTTAGCTTCGATACATTAAGGTGACATGAGATTCCTGTTACGATGTAAGGAGTTTCATGTTACCCTTTAATTAGGGTAGATACATTAAGGTGACATGAAATTCCTGCTACGCTGTAAGGAGTTTCATGTTACCTACTTCTTTAGCTTTGTTTCATTAAGGTGACATGAACTTCCTGTCATGCTGTAAGGATTTTCATGTTACCCTTCTGTAAGGTGGATACACTAAGGTGACATGAGCTTCCTGTCATGCTGTATGGAGTTTCATGTTACCCCTTCTTTAGCTTTGATACATTAAGGTGGCATGAGATTCCTGGTACGCTGTAAGGAGTTTCATTATAATCCCGCTGCGGTGTAAGGAATCTCATGTTACCCCGTCTTTAAGATGGATACATTAAGGTGACATTAATGTGACATTCATGTTACGCTGTAAGGGGTTTCATGTAACCCATTCTTTAGGGCGGATACATGTAGATGACAGATGCTTCCTGTTAGGCTGTAAGAAGTTTATTGTTACTCCTTCTTTAGGGTAGATACATTTAGTTGACATTTGTGAGATTTTGAATCTTATATGTTCATGATATGATCTCAAGAGAACATTTATAAGACATCAGAAAAATGACGACTGTTTCTTTTTCATAAACAGATGCAGTGTACAAAGTGTGACAGATCCTTTCACAAAAAGTCATTGTGTTGGAGAACAACTGGCAGAGTCCGGAAGGCAGACAAAATCATTTGTTTTTGCTGCTTGTTTGCAGGACATGGGTACAGCATTGTAGTTTCTGTTGTATTGGCCATTAATAATTAAATTGTAGCAATCCCCCACTTGTTTTTCTTATTTGTATGTACAGTACTCCATCTCTTTGACGACATACTTGTAGATAAGAATGGTCACCGGTAAAAAAGGTGACTGCTGAATGCAGTAAAGAAGTAATACAGAGAGCTCCTGAAGAATATGTCTGCATTACTTTTGTCCTGCATTAAGCTATCATATGTTTTAACACAGTCCCTCTTAGTGACACATTTTGGTGCGTCTGTAAAAGTCACATGTTGAAACCATTGTGACAAATAGAGCATTTGCTTCTATGGAACAAATGCTCTATTTCTCACGATGGTTTCAAAACTACACAATTCTAAAATTCTCCTTTTCCATAGTTAATGCTCCTTTTCTGTAGATTTATTCAAAGAGGTTAGGTCTAAAACAAATCTAAGAGAGAACGAGCTAAACAACCACCTACATTAACCCGTTTATTCATACAAGTGTTTTCGAGCTCCTCTATCTAATCCTCCATATAGATACCACTAATCAAACATGATGTTGAATAAAAGTGGCAGCTTAAAGCAAGATAAAGGTAAAGCAGAACGCTCCCTATAGAAATTTCTGTTTTACTTTCATCTTGCTTTAAGCAAGAAACACAATATAACCTAGGTTATTTAAATATTTGACTATGGAGCAAATGGTTAAACACTGAAATCAAGCCCTTTTTATGAGTTTGTCTTATTATTGAGACCTTACTGTATGGTCTATGTCATGTGACTTGCTTTGGTTGAACTTTTCATATACGATGTTAAACAGGCCTGTAGTATGACTGTGTACGAAACTGTTTTGTTGACACAATTAAATTAGATGACAAACTTAACATATGTTTTTGTTATAATTCAATTTACATTCTATATTTACCTGATGGACAACTTTAGTGCTAAGAGCATTTCACCAAACTGTCTTTACTAGAACAACAGCAGAAGCATTTTATGAATATTTCAATTCACACTATGGTGTACTTAGTAGGCTACATTCTGATTAAGTCCAGGACAACATGTTATTCCAGCTATGATGGCATGTTTGAGCAGCTTTACTCTTACAATGCTTGAACCGTATATATACATCGTTTGCAAGCAGTGTAGACCCTGATCAGAAGGTCCCTGACGGAGCCCGCTAATCAAGATCTGCACTGTTGTCGTACTTATAAATATTTGGAGAACAAATTTCTCAAGAGTAAATGTAAACTGGTCAAGAAAATGGGTGAGTCCATTTAAAATTCAGCATTGTAAATGTACTCTACTTAACATGTTTGGAACTTTGAACCGGAAATGAAGCCATTCTGTAGCTGGTTCCAGAATATTGTTTCCATGGTGTACTCATACATCAATACAAGGGGACCTCCGTGGCCATAATAAGCTGGACGTCGCGATATGACTAAAATACGAGTGTTAAAATTGACTTGAAATCATAAAAATCATCTATTCAAATACAACACAAGGTATGTTTCATATTTGAAATAATGTTTGAAAGGATTCACGGTTGTATCGTCGAAGCTCCCGTTCGTCGACTTTCATTTATATAGTAAATTCTGAAGGGTGGTGATCCCCCAAAAGCAAAACTTGCAACACAAAAAGAGAAAATTGCAGACTCGGTTTTATTGAGTCTGTTCATGAGCAGTAATTGAATGTGCTACACTGCTCACGCCCCCTAGCGTGATTTATTTATATTTTGATTTTTCTAGGCCTTATCACTATATAGGGATTAGGCTTGCACACTTATGTCGCGGCTATGCCTTTGTTGATGGCTGGTCAAAGAGACATGTGCTTGCAATTATTGCAGACGTCCTGTCAATATAAAACATTTGTTTATAGTTTAGTCCCAGATCTCGTTATATTTTTTTAAATAAGAACATAGAAGACCCCCTACAACACACACACACATGTATTTTATATACGATTGTAGAAAGATAGATGATTTTGGCTAATATTCTGTAATGTTGATAACGTGTAATAAATTAGTTTTGCAGGTTCATACGTAAGTATTGTCCAGTTTGAGGAACTTTAATACGAATGTCAAACTTTTTGATTATGATCAGACACCGAGTAACTCTGAATCATTGCACTATCAACAGGACATATCTAATAAATAAAATGTCGAATTATCATGAGATCAAGTTCTTCTCTGTCAAACAATGCTACACTTGCTAACAATTTGGATCAAAGTCAGATGCCAAGCAACAGGTTCAAAGGTCATAAATCTTTTGAGCTGAGTCTGAGATCGTACTCAAGCATTTACTCAAATCTGACCAATCAAAAACTTGACAACGATCTCAGACTCAGCTCAAAAGATTTAAAATATTTGAAAATCGAATCTAAACAGGGGTAACTTGACGTTTATTGAATTATGTAAGGCATCTCTCGTCACATTAATGTGTCAAAACTTAAGAAGGGGTAACATGAAATTCCTTAAAGCATTTCAGAAATCCCATGTCACCTGAAGGTATCTCCGCTAAAAATGTGGTAACATAAAACTCCTTATGGCATACCAGGAAGCTCATGCCACTTTAATGTATCAAAGCTTAAGAAGGGATATCCCTAAGTTCCTTACAGTATGTCAGGAACAACATGTTACCTTAATGTATCAAGGCTACAAAGAGATAACATGCAACTCCTTACAGGATTTCAGGGATTTTTAGTCACCTTAATGTTTCAACGCTATTGGGGTGACATGAAACTCATTACATCGTGTCAGGAATTTCATTTCACCTTAATGTAACATAGCTAAAGGAATGATAAAATCCTTACAGCATATTAGGAATCTCATGTCACCTTACTGTTTCACCACTAAACGGGGTGACATGAAACTCCTTACAGCATTTCAGGCATCTTATGTCACCTTACCGTTTCAACACTAAAAGGGGTGACATTAAACTCCTAAAATCATGTCAGGAATCCCATGACGCCTCAAAGTATCAATGCTAAAGACGTGGTAACATAAACCTCCTTACAACTTATCAGGCTCATCGTGTCACTTTAATGTATCAAATCTAAAGTAAGTGTGACATGAAACTCCTTACAACATGTAATGAATATCATGTCACCTTAATGTATCAAAGCTAAATAAATGGTGCCATGAAACTCCTTACACCATATCAGAAATCTAATGTTACCTTAATGTATCAACGCTGAAGAAATGGTGACATAAAACTCCTTACAGCGCGTCAGAGATTTCATGTCACCTTATGTATCACTGCTAAAGACGTAGTGATATGGCACTCATTATAACATAGGAACCTCATGTCAGTTTAATGTATTCAATCTAAAGAAGGGATAACATGAGATCCCTTACAGCATGTCAGGAATCTCATGTCACTTTAAGTTATCAAAGCTAAAGTAAGTGTAATTTGAAACTCATTACACCATGCCAGGAATCTTATTTAACCTTAACGTATCAAAGCACAGAAAGAGTAACACGAAACTCCTCACAGCATGTCCGGAATCTCATGTCACCTTAATGTAAAAGTACAAAAATGAATCATGCAGGAAACACCACATACAGAACAAACACTCGCCCGAACAGCAACACAAGGAAACAGCAAATGTACATAGGTAGAAAAAACAACAAGAGACGCACAAAGACAAAACAAACATACAATAGGAGGAAGATGGAAGTACCGCCTTGGAACGGTCAGTGACAAAAGTCACCGGGGGTTTAAACCGGTTTACGGGCGCCCAACTTCACCATTATTCCATTCCCATCCTAAAAGACAAACAGTGTAAATAAACGTATCCCCTCTCCGACTAATCTACAACAACCGCGACAGCAAATACAGTGGTAATGTGCATGTTTAACAAAAAAACATTTAATTGAACATACTGTATCCACCTATCGCTAGTGTACTCAATGATTGAGCTGCAAACAGAGTAACTGTAGAAAAGTAATAAAGGGTACGACAAAAATGAAATAGTACAGATATCCGACGTTCTCCTTCCATTTCTGGATTTAAGAGGTCGCCTTCATAAAGTACTAAACCTTTCTTGTCGGCGTACATGCAGAGAGGCTAAAGGAATGATAAAATGATACTCCTTACAGCATGTCAGGAATCTCATGTCACCTAAATGTATTAACGCTCAGAAAGGGTACCATGAAACTCCTTCCAGCATATCAGGAATCTTCTGTCACCTTACTGTTTCAACAGTAAAACGGATGACATGAAACTCCTTACAACATGTCAGGACTCTGATTACGCCTTAATGTATCAACGCTAAAGACGTGGTAACATGAATCTCCTTACAACATATCAGAATCATCATGTCACTTTAACATATCAAAGCTAAAGAAAGGGTTACTTTAAACCCCTGACAACACGTCAGGAAATTCATGTCACTTAAATGAAATAAAGCTAAAGAAGTGGTTACATGAAACTCCTTGCAGCATGTCAGGAATCTCATCTCACCTTAATATATCAAGGCAAAACATGTAGTTACACGAAATTCCTTACAGCATGTCAGAAATCTCATGTCACCTTAATGTTTCGAAACAAAAACAGGGTAATATAAAATTCCTTTCAGCATGTCACAAATCTCATTTCACTTGAATATATCACCGCTAAAGATGTGGTGAAATGAAAATCTTTATAACATATCAGGAACCTCGTGTCACTTTAATGTTCCAAAGCTTAAGAATGAGTAACGTGAAACTCCTAACAGTATGTCAGGAATCAAATGTCACCTTAAGGTATTGGCGCTAAAAAGGGAAAATATGCAAATCCATACAGCATGTCAGGAATCTCATGTCACCTTAAGGTATTGGCGCTAAAAAGAGATAACATGCAAATCCATACAGCATGTCAGGACTCTCGTGTCACTTTTATGTATTAAAGCTAAAGAAAGGGTAACATGAAACTCCTTACAGCATATCAGGAATCGTATGTCACCTTACTGTTTCAACGATGAAGACGTGGTAACATGAGACGCCTTAAAGGGTAACATGTTTCCTTACAACACGTCAGGAGTATCATGTCACCTTAAGTTATCAAAGCTAAACAAGGTATAAAGTTTAACTCATGACATCATGTCAGGAATCTCATGTCATATTAATACCAAAGCTTAAGAAGGGGTAACATGAAACTGCGTCCAGCATGTCAGGAATCTCACGTCGCTTTAACTTATCACAGCTAAAGAAGGTGTAATTTGAAACTCGTTATACAATGTCACACAAACGCATGTCATCTTAATATATCAAAGCTAGAGAAAGGGTAACATGAATTTCCTTACAAATGTCAGGAATCTGATATCACCTAAATGTATCAATGCTAAAATGGGGTAACATGAAATACCTTACAGCATGTCAGGCATTTCATGTATTTTTAATGTATTAAATATACAGACAGAAGGGTGACATGAAACTCCTTACAGCGTGCCAGGAATCTCATTTCACCTTAATGTGTCAAAGCTAAAGAGGTGGTAACATAAAAAACTCCATATGAAAAAGCAAGAACCTCATGTCACTTTAATGTTTTAAAATAAAAGAAAAGGTAACGTGAAAATCCATCCATTATGTCAGGAATTTCATGTCATCTCCTTACAACACATCAGAGATCTCATGTCACTTTAATGTATCAAAGCTAACGAAGATATAACATGAAACTCCTTTCAGTATGTCAGGAATCTCATGACACCTTAACGCATCAAAGTTAAAGAAGGGATAACATGAAACTCCTTACAGCGGTTCAGTAATCTCATGTCACTTTCGTGTAGCAAATATACCAAAGCATCATTATCATGCATGGGAGTTATCAACTATGAAATAGATTATTTTGTCATATTCACAAAAAAAGACAACTTAAAACATGTATTCTGTATGTTTTCTTTATTAGTCGCAGTATATTTGTAGTGCACATCACCTGATCTTTATTAGACTTGCAGTATTTTTAGATAAAGGGAAATCAGGAAATCAGGAAATCATGTCACCTTAATGCATCACTGCTAGAGACGTAGCAATATGACACTCATTATAACATAGGAACCTCGTGTCATTTTAATGTATTCAAGGTAAAGAATGGATAACATGAAACTCCCTACAGCATGTCAGGAATATCATGTCACTTTAAATTAGCACAGTTAAAGAGGGTGCAATTTAACTCATTACATCGTGCCAGGAATCTCATGTAGCCTTTAACGTATCAAGGCTTAAGAAGGAGTGACATGAAACTCCTCACAGCATGTCAGCAATCCCATGTCACCATAATGTAACATAGCTAAAGGAAGGGTAAATGAAACTCCTTACACGTTAGGAATCTCAGGTCACCTAAATGTATCAACGCTCAAAAGGGGTAGCATGAAACTCCTTACAGCATGTCAGGAACCTCATGTCACCTTATTGTTTCAGCACTAAAAGGGGTGATATGAAACTCCTTACAACATGTCAGGAATCTGATAACGCCTAAATGTATCAACGCATAAAACGTGGCGAAATGAAACTCTTTATAACATATCGAGAACCTCGTATCATTTAAATGTGTCAAAGCTTAAGAAGGGGTAACGTGAAACTTATAACAGCATGTCAGCAATCACACGGGACTTTAAGGTATCAACGCTAAAGAAAGGTACACGGAATCCATACAGCATGTCAGGACTCTGGTGTCACGTTTATGCATCAATGCTAAAGAAAGGGTAACATGAAACTCCTTACAACATATCAGGAATCGCATGCCACCTTACTGTTTCAACACTAAAAAGGGTGACATGAAATGTATCAAGGTTAAAGACGTGGTTGAATGAAACTCTTTACAACATACCAGAATCATTACGCCACTTCAATATACGAAAGCAGAAAGGGTAACATGAAACTACTTACAACACTTCAGGGCATTCATGTCACTTAAAGGTATTCAAAGCTAAAGAAGTGGTAACATGGAACTACTTACAGCATGTCAGGAAATTCACATCACCTTCATGTTTCGAAACGTAAAAGGGTAACATAAGAATCCTTTCAGCAAGTCAGGAATCCCATTTCACTCTAATACATCACCGCCAAAGAGGTGATGAATTGAAGCTCTTTATAACTTATCAGGGACCACGTGTCACATTAATGTGTTAAAGCTTAAGAAGGAGTAACGTGAAACTCCTAACAGAATGTTAGGAATCTCATGTCACCTTAGACATGTATCAACGCTAAAAAGGGGCAACATGAAACTCCTTACAGCATATTTAAATCCCATGTCACCTTACTGTGACATGAAACTACCACTTTTATGTATCAAAGCTAAAGAAAGAGTAACATGAAATTCCTTACCACACGGCAGGATTCTCGTGTCATCTTAACTTATCAAAGCTAAAGAATGTGTACATTTTTAACTCATTATATCATGTCAGGAATCCCACGTCGTCTTAATATCAAAGCTTCGGAAAGGGAAACACGTAAATGCGTCCAGCATATCAGGAGCCTCATGTCACTTCCATGTGTCAAAACTAAAAAAGGGGTAACATGAAACTCCTCCTAGAATGACAGGAATCTTATGTTCACTAAAGAATGAGTACTTTGAATCTACACTCCTTAGAGCGCGTCAGGAATTTTATGTCACCTTAATGTATCACTGCTAAAGACGTAGTGATATGGAACTCATTATAACATAGGAACCTCGTGTCAGTTTAATGCATTCAATCTAAAGAAGGGATAATATGACACCCCTTACAACTAGTCACTTTAAGTTAGCAAAGCTAAAGAAGGTGTAATTTGAAACGCATTACACCATGCCAGGAATATCATGTTACCTTATCGTATCAAAGCATAGAAAGAGTAACTCGAAACTCCTCACAGCATGTCAGGATTCTCATGTCATCTTAATGTAACATAGCTAAAGGAATGATAAATTTATACTCCTTACAGCATGCCAGGAATCTCATGTCACCTAAATGTATTAAGGCTAAAAAGGGTACCATGAACCTCCTTACAGCATATCAGGAAGCTCATGTCACCTTATTGTTTCAACAGTAAAACGGGTGACATGAAACTTCTTACAGCATGTCAGGACTCTGATTACGCCTTAATGTATCAACGCTAAAGACGTGGTAACATGAATCTCCTTACAACATATCAGAATCATCATGTCACTTTAACATATCAAAGCTAAAGAAATGGTTACTTTAAACTCCTTATAACATGTCAGGAAATCCATGTCACTTAAATGAATTAAAGCTAAAGAAGTGGTTACATGCATTACAGTATTTCAGGAATCTCATCTCACCTTAATATATCAAGGCAACACATGTACTTACACGAAATTCATTACAGCATGCCAGGAATCTCATGTCACCTTAATGTTTGGAAACAAAAAAAGGGTAATATGAAATTCCTTTCATATGTCAAAGCTTAAGATTGAGTAACGTGAAACTCCTTACAGCATGTCAGGAATCACATGTCACCTTAAGGTATTGGCGATAAAAAGAGATAACATGCAACTCCGCACAGCATGTCAGGACTCTCGTGTCACTTTTAAATATCAAAGCTAAAGAAAGGGTAACATGAAACTCCTTACAGAATATCAGGAATCTCATGTCACCTTACTGTTTCAACGCTAAAAAGTACCTAGTTATAGTCTACTTTCAGTCCGAATGACCGCTCAGTCGACTGTACATTTACTCCCCTGGTCATTGAGTCACTGGCCTACAATATTGAGCACTGCTAACATATGGCGTAATCATGCAGCCGCAGTACCGGCAAGTGACCTTCACAGGTTCCCATTTTAACCCCTGGGTGGAGAGGATTTGCGTGTAGGAGACACGGGAAAGAGTCTCTGAAAATTCCGGGTGGGACCGGGATTTGAACCCCGGACCTCCTGACTGATAGTCAAGCACATTACCAATAGACCACCGCCATCCTAACATGAGACGCCTTACAACATCATCTCACTTTGAGGTATCAAAGCTAAAGAAAAGTAATCATAAAACTCTTTAAAACACGGCAGGAAATTCATGTCACTTAAATGTACCAAAGCTAAAGAAGTGGTTACATGAAACTTCTTACAGCATGTCCGAAATCTCATATCACCTTAATATATCAAGGGCTTCAAGGCAAAACATGAAGTTGCACGAAATTCCTTACAGTATGTAAGGAATCTCATGTAACCTTAATGTTTCGAAACAAAAAAGGGTAACATAAAATTCCTTTTAGCATGTCAGTTATCTCTTTTTACTTTACTATATCACCGCGAAAGACGTGGTCAAATAAAACTCTTTATAACATTTTTATAAGGAACCTCATGTGAAACTCCTAGCAACATGTCCGGAATCACATGTCATCTTAACGTATCAACCCTATAAAGAGGTACATGAAACTCCATACAGCATTCAGAACTCTCGTGTCACTTTTTTTGTATAAAGAAAGGGTAACATGAAACTCCTTACAACACGTCAGGAATATCATGTCACCTTAAGTTATCAAAGCTAAAGGGGGTATAAATTTTAACTCATGACATCATGCCAGGAATTTCATGTCCTATTAATATAAAAGCTTAAAAAGGGGTTACATAAAACTGCGTCCAGCAAGTCAGGAATCTCACGCCGCTTTAACTAGTCACAGCTACAATTTGAAATTCGTTACATCATGTCATCTTAATACATGTATATCAAAGCTACAGAAAGGGTAACATGAAAATCCTTACAATGTCAGGAATCTGATATCACCTTAATGTATCAATGCTAAAATGGGGTAACATGAAACACCTTGCAACATGTCAGGAATCTCATGTCTTTTTAACGTATTAAATATACAGAAGAGTGACATGAAACTCCTTACGGCGTGCCAGGAATCTCATTTCACCTTAATATAACAATGCTTAAGACGTGGAAACATGAAACTCATTACAGCATGTCAGGAATCGCATGCATCATGTGACAAAGCTAAATACGTGGTAACATGAAACTCCATATGAAAAAGCAAGAACATCATATCACTTAAATGTTTTTAAATAAAAGAAAGGGTAACATGAAAATCCGTCCATTATGTCAGGAAGTTCATGTCATCTCCTTACAACACATCAGAGCTCTCATGTCACTTTAATATATCAAAGCTAACGAAGAGATAACATGAAATTCCTTTCAGTATGTCAGGAATCTCATGCAACCTTAACGCATCAAAGCTGAAGAAGAGGTGACATGAAACTCCTTACAGCGTTTCAGGAATCTCATGTCACTTTCGTGTAGCAAATCTACCAAAGCATCATTATCATAGAATTGCATTGGATTTATCAACAATGAAGTAGATTATTTTCTAATATTCACAGAAAAACACATCTTAAACATATTTTCAGTATATTTTCTTTATTGGTCATAGTATATTTGCTGTGCACATCACCTAAAGCTTTTTATTAGACTTGCAGTATTTTTAGATAAAGGGGAATTCCAGTTCTATTTTTAGATGCACCACACAAACTGATGACGTAAAACAGAGGGTACACGAAACACCGTCGATCTAGCCCCTCCCAATATTATCGACCTTGTCGAACAGTTAACGAAACTAAAACTCGAGCCGAATAAATACTAATACATTGCCGAATAACATATCAAACATATGAAAGTTACGTCTTTTTCTGTGTTTATTCGATCGGTTTTCCTACGTTATACTTCTTTTGAGCATATAAACAAATGAGTTTTGTATATTTTAGGCACTTTTGAAACATTTCGAATGTAGGGACTTCCCCTTTAAAACATGAAAATTAAAGCTGGTGATAAATTTTGCAGAGGACAATACACGACAGTGAAAGCGTTAAAACTGGGTAACCCATGCACCAGGTGTGCAAGACATTCTTTGAATTCTGATGCATGTCATGAGTCGGCATGTTATCCTTTAACTCCATAGATACGCCTTTTAAAGCCATTTCAAGCAGGGTAGACTAATATCAGACGCCTGTTATAAGAGTCGACTGATAGGGTCTGCTCTGTTTACTCATAACACAATATATATCTGACTCTACATCAGTTTTTGTCGTGGCTAAAGGTCCATTATAAAAACAAACCCACATGCATATTCGTAAGGCAAAGGGTTAAATAGATGGAATTAATGACAAAAGATAATACGACTGAATACAGCCCGGTTGCATTCTTTCATTTCTATGTTTTCAGGGTATTTCTTTTCATGCTGGCGTTTTAATATACAGCTGGACCTGTCTAGGGCGAACATTTAATGAGTTTAAGATAAGGGTTTTCTAAAGCAGGAAAGGGGTGATTAATGCAGAGCGGAAGTACAGTAAAACCTCTCCTTAACTGTTAATTAGTTGGTATTTGGGACAGGTGGCTGCTTAAAGCAAGGTGAAAGTAAAACAGAATGCTCCTATAGGAGCGTTCTGTTTTACTTTCACATTGCTTTAAGCACCATACTTTCACATTGTTTAAGCACCACCTGCCTTTAACACACAGTAATTGATGTAATTTAGTGGCCGTTATAGAGAGGTTTTACTGTAGTACACAAAGCTCACCCTTCTTAATGTAGTACAAACGTAATGCAGAAAGCTCTCACCACTGTCGTTTTGCATTAAGCTATGTCGTATCTTAAACAGTTGCTCCATAATTCCACATTTTAGCGAATTTGCAAACAGAGTTGACTCAAATCAGACTCTTCCTGTAAGAGCTGACTGGTCAGTCAGGATCTGCTCTGTTTGTTTATAGAATAATTTAGTTCTGATTCTAGTTTCTGTCATGACCAAAAACCTCCCCTGGCATTATACCATTACAAAACACCATTGCGTTTACTCATGATGTCAATAGTTCTTACATAAATATTCATGGACTGAACGGCTAGTAACGTCAAAGTAGGTGGTCTGAGGGATATTTCACTTTACAAGACAACGAACGTGTGTCTATTGTAATAAAACTGTCATCAGATAAAATGTGTATTATATTATTAGACTTTATGAGCACAGACAAATAGGTAGCAATAAACATCACACTTCAGAATGTTTGAAACTGTTGATAATTTATTTCTTTATCACATCCCGAGTAACAAAATAGTATACAAAGTATAATTTAAGACTTATCACAGAAGTGTTCTATAAATAGAATTCATAACCTTTGAACCCTTAACTCGCAAACCGCGACCTGAGGCGAATTTGCAAACAGTGTGGATCCAGATGAGACGCTCAGTTACTCGGCGTCTCATCAGATCCGAACTGTTTGACACTTTGTCAATAGTTTCTCAAAAGCTTGTTATAATCATACGTAGTCAGTATTGATCCAGATCTAAATATGAGCAGACACATTTTTTTCACAGCGGTACAGGTATAAGGGTTAATTAATCTTTAGCCTGCTGCTGGCGGATGCGAAATTGCCTATGCAAACAGTTTGGATCCAGATGAGACGCCGAGTAACTCGGCGTCTCATCAGGATCCAAACTGTTTGATACCGTGGCCGTGCTGTTGAAAAGAAATGCAAGATACATGAACAGTGACAACTGAAATCGATGATATTTTCTACAAACAAATATTTGCTCAGCAGGCTAAAGGTTAAGAGAAAAAAACACTGCTCTTATGCCACCAGTACAGAGAGGGTCATTGGCAAACATCACCATTGCGTCCTGCGTGCGTGAAACCTGAAAACATAAAAAAAAATGCAAATAGGCTTACTACGCTCAGTAATTACGGTATGTAGTTGGCATCTTATGGAGGCATATTTCTGCCACCACTTAACACTTAACGTTCGCGAACATGTTCGTGTTGATTTGTCACGTAACTGACTAATTAGTTAATGTTCACGAACCCGCGTGGTTTTTTTTCTCAGAAATTTATCGAGTCAAATCTCGTGTATTTTCACAAAAAAAACCAGCTACATTATTTTATATAATATATATCTGAAACAACTTTTACGAAATAAATATGTGAAAACGCAAACGTGGTTAAGTGGTGGCAGAGACATTCCACCGTCCACCTTCAAATCTTTATCAATTTGTTAACATTTCTTTAAAAAATACAAGCAAGCAGTATGTTGTATGCAGATACGAGATAGCTCGGGCAAACAGTCCAAACCTGCATCCAGACTGTTTACACGAGTTGTCACATGTTTACGGCTCATTGGGATCAAAACTGCTAGGCACCCGGTCAGAAGTTTCTCAAAATCTCGAATGGATCGGGAAGTAGTAAATAGTAAAATCAGAGTGCGTCAGAGTTCAGTAGACATTTTTATTCGGCTGTGTAAGTGTTTAAACCTTTACTCCGTGAATATTTATCTATGAAAAAAAACCCGAGCCGTCTAATCAGAAGTATATACGGAGTAAGCTTTTATTTTCATGTGGAAACTTTGTTACGCATTCTGTCCTTCTCACACGGGCACAAATGTTTAGAGAACCAACCCTGTAAGACACATGCTGTATGTGCAGAGAACTAACTGCGTCAGACACGCGCTGTCTGTGCAAAAGAATCAACCGCGTCAGCCACGTGCTGTATGTGCAGAGAACTATCCGCGTCAGACACGTGCTGTCTGTGCAGAGAACTAGCCGCGCCAGGTACGTGATGTCTTAGCAGAGAACCAACCGCTTCAGACAAGTGTTGTTTGTTCAGAGAACCAGCCGCGTCAGAAACGTACTGTCTGTGCAGAGAATCAAATATGCCAGACACGTGCTGTCAGTTCAGAGAAACAACCCAACAGGCACGTGCTGTCTTCGCAGAGAACGACCGAAGTTGTGCAGACCAATCTTTTTGGAGCTTGCTGTATTAATTTCATTCCTGCATTTAGCATCCACCTGTTCTTATCGGCCTCCATATTTGTTCATTATATGGCCGTGCGTACAGGTGCGGATCCAGGATTTCAGATTAGGGAGGGGCCGTAGATTTTTAAAAGTTGGACGACACCACTAGTGTATTTGTAATGCATGTTGAGAAATAGAGTAATTGAGGGAGGGAAATAAAAAAGGGATTAAATCATTGTTTTATTGGTTTTTATTAGACCTAGATCTAATAAATTTACTCCAAAAATGTTTTTTTGGCAATTAGGCAGATTCTGCTGAAGACATTTTTGTTGATATATCAATCAGGTATTCCCATTACATCACTGACACCGACGAAATACAGAATGTTAAACAGATTTTACGTTTATTATAAAATAGAACTCGAATCAGCCATAAGTACTCTGTAAGCAAAGAAAACAACAAACCGTCTATAACCCTTAGCCTGCTATAAAAACAATGCCTGCTTCAAGTCATTACGAGCTGTTACAATTTTCACGTAATTCCGACTTGCCAAAACTGTTGAGAAATAATTTGTCATCTGCCACCAATCAGTACATGTAAATATAATAAGTTATTTTATTTATAACAATTCATCTAATGAATAATCATGTATTAATCGGTCATTTTTAAATAACACCTAAGCAAGGGAGTGTGTGGCCGTGACAGAACGTTTAGGATCAGTTCTATAAAGTTCCATAAGCAAACAGAACATACCCTGATCAGACGGCTCCTATTGTAGACATCTGATCTGGGTCTACTCTGTTTGCAAAAAGCACCCATATCAGGTAGGGAGATGAAAGTTGCTCTTTGCCACAAACAATTTACAGTAACACCGTTTGAAAGCTTCACGAATTAACAACAACTAAAAAATGGCAAGCAGCAATAAGCATGTCCCTATCGGCATTCTATAGAAAACTATAAAAAACGTAAAAAGGACACCGATTCAAAACAGACGAGCATGGGTCAAAGGTCAAAGGTGCTAAAACATCAATGTCGCAATCGATGTGGGTCATAAAATGGGTGTAAAACGAACAGTATAGCCTTAATTTCAAGCTTATCGGAATCGTATAGCGGAAGTCTTGTACCAGTTAATTCTTTATTTTCTCCGTAATCCTCTTCTGAAAAACAGCAGTGTCGTCTGCGTTAAAACTCTCAGAGTAGATACTTGTTTAATGTCTTTTCAAAACCAACACTAAAGTGTCAAACAGGATGGATCCTGATCAAACACCGAGTTACCCGGCGTCTCATCTGGGCCCAAATATCAAAAGACGCCACTAGCAAGCTAGGCGTTGATGAGCGCATCGCGGACTGGTCGATAGGTGATTGGACGCTGTTACAGTTTGAGACGTCTAGTTACAGAGCGTATCATCTGGATTCAAACTGTTTGTAAGGTAATCACAGATTCGCTATTGGCAGTGATAGAGTCAATGCCTACAGTGCTCCCTCCCTACAACGGCCCTCTCAATAACGATTCCATCCTTACAACAACGCATGTCACGGTTTCCGAAACAACAGGGCTCCAGAAACAACCCTTTTCCGTTGTATTTTCTTTATGCCTCCATCAAACCGTATGTTGTGACCACTCTTTAGAATCGTCACTTTGTGACGATTCTAAAGAGTGGTCACAACATAGGGTTTGATTGAGGCATAGCGGTTTTAGTTCTCGAAATTCACCTTATCTGGGGATCTGCAAAGAAGCTAGATATGTTTGATTTTCCCTCCCTATAACAACTCCCTCTGAACAACACACACAATCTTCGTATCTCAAAGGGTGTCGTTGTAGAGAGGGAGCACTGTATTTACGCTTTTAGGATACCTTCCATTGACTGCATATATGTATATGATATGGGCTAATTATTTGTCAGCCCCGTGTGTTTTGCAAGCTGTCCAATGATACACAATACAGTTAATACATGCAGGTATTGAATTTTGGTATAAATTGGACTACCTCAGATATATTCTTCTAAAACAGAATTCACATTCCTTCAAAATACACCCCACACGCATCGTTTCTGAAGACCACCGAATGAACAAAACAGTGACACAAATGTCTAGTATACAGTTGAAGTTCGATATCTCGAACTCGGATAACTCGAACTTCGGGATAACTCGAACAAAAAATTCAGTCCTTACAAAACTTACAATACAGAAATGCTCTAAAATGTATCGCTACAGATAGATAGAAACACATGTGACAGCTTAATAATACAGGTCTAACGTAATGCTGAAAGCTCCTACATGAGCTTTCAGCATTACTTTTGACCTGTATTAAGCTGTTGCCTTGAGAAATCGTCCAGATTAGAAATCGGATGACTGGAACTTATCTCCAACCATTTTGTACGGTCCCTTGAAGTTTGAGTTATCGAAGTTCAGCTGTATATCTTGATACGAAACGATCAGAAACGAGTGGGCTGACATTTGTAAACAGTCTAGACATAGACCAGAGGGCTTCTAGAAGAGGTATTTTGTCAGGGCCTGTCTAGAGCTAGACCAGAGTGCTTCTAGAAGAGGTATTTTGTCAGGGTCTGTCTAGACCTAGATCAGAGGGCACCTAGAAGAGGTATTTTGTCAGGGTCTGTCTAGATCTAGATCAGATTGTTTCTAGAAGTGGTATTTTGTCAGGGCCTGTCTAGACCTAGATCAGAGGGCTTCTAGAAGAGGTATTTTGTCAGGGCATGTACAGGGCCTGTCTAGACCTAGATCAGAGGGCTCCTAGAAGAGGTATTTTGTCAGGGCCTGTTTAGACCTAGATCAGAGGGCTCCTATAAGAGGTATTTTGTCAGGGCCTGTCTAGACCTAGATCATAGGGCTTCTAGAAGAGGTATTTTGTCAGGGCCTGTCTAGACTAAGATCAGAGGGCTCCTAGAAGGGGTATTTTGTCAGGACCTGTCTAGAGCTAGATCAGAGGGCTTCTAGAAGAGGTATTTTGTCAGGGCCTGTTTAGACCTAGATCAGAGGGCTCCTATAAGAGGTATTTTGTCAGGGCCTGTCTAGACCTAGATCATAGGGCTCCTAGAAGAGCTATTTTGTCAGGGCCTCTCTAGACCTAGATCAGAGGGCTTCTAAAAGAGGTATTTTGTCAGGGCCTGTCTAGAGCTAGATCAGAGGGCTCCTAGAAGAGGTATTTTGTCAGGGCCTGTCTAGAGCTAGATCAGAGGGCTCCTAGAAGAAGTATTTTTGTCAGGGCCTGTCTAGAGCTAAATCGGAGGGCTCCTGGAAGACGTATTTTGTCAGGGCCTGTTTAGACCTAGATCAGAGGGCTCCTAGAAGAGGTATTTTGTCAGGGCCTGTCTAGACCTAGATCATAGGGCTTCTAAAAGAGGTATTTTGTCAGGGCCTCTCTAGACCTAGATCAGAGGGCTTGTACTGTTTGTAATTTAAAATCTTCTCACAAAGTTTAACTTTTCATACTGTATGGATTCTACCAAAAACAATAACGAACTATTCCACACTGTAAATCCAGCGTTCAAAATGTTAATAGACAGTGGAGCGGTGGAGTGTATCAGTGTAAAGACAGAAACTGCTGGCTACAAATCAACAACATGTACAGTCAAACTTGTTTACTGTGACCATTAAAAATTAGGTATAATTCTGGGCTTTAAGACAAGTGATAGCTTAATGTAGGACAAATGCAGGACGAAAGTTATACAGAAAGCTCCTCTAGAACACCAAAGTCTTAACGACCCATATATATTAATTATATGGTCTCTGCTGTATATGAAGTGTTTGTAAATCATCTGCAATGCAACTGCATGCTAATGACTGGTTGGTAGCGTTGATTGACGTTCATTTCTGCCAACTACAGTAAAACCCCTCTAATGCGACCATTTAATGAACAAACATGGCTGCCTTCATAAGCAGTTGGTTGCTTAATGCAGGACGAAATTTATACAGAAAGCTCCTGCATTAAGCTACCACCTGCCATTGTCACTGTGAATTATGCCCCTTTTTGGTGGTCGCATTAGAGGGGTTTTACTGTATGGGCTAATTGGACACCCCGAGAGATGGGAGCGGATAAAGAGAAACCCGCGCGCGATGCTCTACTCTTGTTATCGGCAAAGGTGCTCGACGCATGCGTGGACTCACCCATGGAACACCCCCCCACCCCCACCCCACCCAAAAAAAAAATGTGATGGAAGTATGTTAAACTAGCCTAAAACTATCTATTTGAACCTTAAACCACTCCGAAAAACGAGAAAAGCACGACCCAGAAAATTTTTTCCTATCGGGTCTATATATGTATTGAAAGGTATCTAACTACGACAGATCAGCGGCGGAAAATACAACAGTCATGTTTTTCAAAGTCTTACAGCAAAGCCAATTCAACACCGATTTTAATCAGTTTGGTCTTGATCCGTTCCAAATTCTATATGCTAAGCGGCACTGTTAGTGCTTTCCTTAAATATTGCCCCGTCTTGTCGCTGCAAGACCGCGAATTTGAAAATACGCTAGAGCGAAACGATGTGACTCCCGCCAGGATGCATAGAAGTATATAGGGGGATCTGTATTCGTTAAACTTTTCAGCAAAAACGCGAATTATGCTGAAACAAATTCGAAAAACATTCAACTTACCGCAGTTAAAACGGTGCTGGCTATTTGTAGTCTGCTATGAGACGCCAGTTTTCTTTCTCCTACTTTCGTTTCGAACGGAGGTGGCCAAATCGCTGTGGCCCGGATATTTGCATATCGAATAGTTTATGAGCCGGGTCACAGCAAAATGGTCGCATCCGTTCAAAAGGAAAGTTGGAGAAAGAAAGCTGGCGCCTCGTAGCTGACTGGAAATAGTAAGCACCGTTTTAATTGCGGTGAGTTTAATGTTTTTAGATAGTGTTTAACCATAATTCGCGTTTTTGTTGAAAAGATTAACGAATACAGATCCCCCTATATACGTCTATGCATCCTGGCGGGAGTCACATCGTTTCGCTCTAGCGTTTTTTCAAATTCGCGGTCTTGCAGCGACAAGACGGAGCAATATTTAAGGAAAGCACTAATTGTGCCGCTTAGCATATGGAATTTGGAACGGATCAAGACCAAACTGATTGAAATCGGTGTTGAATTGGCTTTGCTGTAAGACTTTGAAAAACATGACTGTTGTATTTTCCGCCGCTGATCTGTCGTAGTTAGATACCTTTCAATACATAGTATATAGACCCGATAGGAAATTTTTTCCGGGTCGTGTTTTTCTCGTTTTTCGGAGTGGTTTTAGGTTCAAATAGATAGTTTTAGGCCAGTTGAACATGCTTCGATCACATTTTTTTTTTTTTTTTTTTTTTTTTTTTTGGGGGGGGGGGGGGGGGGTTCCATGAATGAGTCCAAGCATGCGTCGGGCACCTTTGGTTATCGGTAGAGTTCCTTTAGATGCCCAGTGTAAAGCCCTGGTACATCAGACCTCAGTTTATAAAATTACTAAGGGACGTCCAAGGGGGGGGGGGGGGGGTGTTCGGGTACAATAACACCTGACTCTGAGGTTATAAAACGTTTTTTTAGAGTAAGATCATTCTTTAGTATCTGATTGGTCAGATTTATTAATAGTACCAATGTATAAATTCGGCTAATTTATCGTCATACATTCTTTGTTTCTTACATGAAGATTTATGAAGTTAATAGTTACTTATTTGAGTTACTTATTGGTATTGTCTAAACATGTCGTACTCAGGTGGACAAGAGTCCACTCTACAAGCAGAAGCGCACCAACGCTATTGACAAATCAGTGTTAGTATACAGATGCTCAGAGTGCGTTATCGAAGACACACTTGAGAAGACTGATACGCCTATCTACATTCATGCAGTAAATTGGTCTCTTATTATCTTGAACACAAGTATGCCAAATATAGTGTCTGGTGTACGCAGTTAAGGGTCATGTGAAAGACAATACACATCTACACCTTTCCGCCATCGGTTAAGCGACAAATCAGTTTTTCGCCAACGGTTACAGGACAATACACCTTTTCACTATTGCTTACGCGACAATGCACCTTTTCACCATTGGTTACGTGACAATACAGTTTTTTGCTATTGGTTATGCGACAATACACATTTTCACCATTGGTTACACGAGAATACACCTTTTCACCATGGTTACGCTTATACCTGATATTACAAATTTACATTTTTACTTTGTTTTACTTTTTATCTGGCTTTGATTTTACGCTGGATGTCTCGCGCTATCAAATGCGTAAGTTTGTATCTTTATGAAAAAGAACACTGAAGCTCAAAGGTACACTTAGTTTACTAAAATGACCGTACGAACTCGATATTTCAAAATGATCGTACAATAAAATACGATATTAGGAGATATGAGTCAAATGACACTCCAGGTTGACCAATGGGACAGCAAGTTGGAAACTCAATATCTCAGTACGCGCTTAATGGCTGCATGGGTTTGTTACAGATCCTATTTAATCTTTGAAAAACATGTCTTAATCGGCCATTTGTTTATTGAAAATAAGAATCTTAAAAAGCAGTCGGTAGCTTAATTCAGGACAAAAGTAATTCAGAAAGCTCCTATAGGACTTATGATCTGCATTAAGCTACCACTTGCCTTACAGACCCATAATTAGACCTCTTTTTGATGGCCGCTTAAGACAGGTTCTACAGTACTGAGTCTTTAAAAGAAATGTAAGAAAATCTAGATGGACCTCTAGTATCGCGCCACGCCTCCGACATTGTTGAATGCATTGCTGATAACCCATTACTCCATAGACATTCTATTTGACACATTAGCTAACAGAGTAGACCCAGATCAGACGGCTCCACCAGACACTGTTTGTAGAACATCTAAGATCTGATACTACAGTAAAACCACTCTATAACGGCCACTAAATTACATTAAGTAGTTTGTGTTAAATGCAGGTGGCTGCTTAAAGCAAGTGAAAGTAAAACAGAACGCTCCTATAGGAGCGTTCTGTTTTACTTTCACCAACGCTTTAAGCAGCCACCTGCCCTAAATACCAACTAATTAACACAAATTAGTGGCCGTTATAGAGAGGTTTTACTGTACACTATCTGGTATAGATGTGCATACACAGGGCTTTAACAAAATAAAATCATTAGTTAATTAATGTTCGTAATCATAATGGATGATTCATGTGAGAAAGTTTCCAGCTGACTTGCCTTAGGTAGGTGGTTCTGTACCAATGTGTTCTGTGCACGGAACAATGCAATTTGTTCCGTGCACAGAAAAAATATTTGGAGAAGATGTGTGTTTGCTTGGGGTAGGGTGGGGTGGGGTGGGTGGGGCTTATCAACCACCATTATTTATCTGGACGTCGACTGAAATACTGTTAAAGCGACGTAAAACCTAGCACTAACAAACAGACATAGCGGATAGAGTCTTTCATGAATACAGTACAGCCTGTCTTAACCCTTCGCTTGCTATTCACGTCAATATACCTACCTGTAAATAGTGAAGACCCAGATGAGACAGCTCCTGCAGAAGCTGTCTCATCAGGGTCTGCACTATTTACAAGTTGATTGTGCAACCAGTGCACCACACAGCAGTGATTGCACAGTGGAATTCTTGTACACAGTGAAGATATATGTAATTATACAACAGGGCATGGGTAAAGAAGGAGAAATGTATTTTAAAATTCAGCAAGAGAAGGGTTTTAACCCATTCCATCATAGGCTATTTTTAGATCCACCCTCTTTGAATAAATCTACCGAAAAGGAGCATTAAAGAGGAAGTCCCTACGATGAACGTATATTTTCGAAAATATCATAAAACTTGGTATTTGTTATGTTCAATGATTATTATGAAGATTGGCATTTTTAACCTGTACCGAAACATATCGAAAAATGCCCCTGTGATACAAAATAAACCGTTTTCATCGATAAGTATAATTTTTGTTCCACAACAAAATATTATCGACCTTGGTCGAACAGTTAACGAAACTAAAACGCGAGCCGAATAGATACTGATACATTGCCGAATAACACACCAAGCGTGTGGAAGTTGTGTCTTCTTCGGTGCTCATTCGATTAGTTTTCTTGCGATATGCTTCTTTTCAGAATATGAACAAATGAGATTTGTATATTTTAGGCATTTTTGAAACGTATCGAATGTAGGGACTTCCCCTTTAACTAGAGAAAACGAAATAATTAGACTTTTGTTGTTGTGATAAATAGAGCATTTGCTCCTATAGGATAAATTTATCACAATGGTTTCAACAGGTGACTTTGGCAGAGGCGTCAAAAGGCGTCAATATGAGGGAATGGGTTAAGCGAGCACAAGAGTCTTAAAAACAGATGGTTGTTTAATGCAGGGCATAAGAACTGCAGAAAGATCCTATAGGAGCTTTCTGTATTACTTTTGACCTGCATTAATCTACCACCTACCTTACAGACCTATATTTAGACCTCGTTTATCCCATTCCCTCATAGGCTATTTTTAGATCCAACCTCTTTGAATAAATCTACCGAAAAGGAGCATTAACTAGAGAATAGAATTTGTTTTAGAATTTTGTAATTTGAAACCATTGTGATAAATAGAGCATTTGCTCCTATGGGAGCAAATGCTCTATTTATCACAATGGTTCCAACAGGTGACTTTTACAGAGGCGTAGAAAGGCGTATTTATGAAGGAAAGGATTATATGACCGCTTAAGACAGACTCTACTGTATTAATGGAGTAAAGGGTTAATCAGTACACACAGCACAATCATGTGCATGTATACTATACCGGTCCGTGAATATAGCCTCTGATATTTACTTACATGTAAAATTAAATTTTATTTCTACTGATCATTCTTCGGTCTTTTCCTCTGTTTTTACTGGTTCTAGTTGAATTTCTTCGAATTTCTGATCTTCTTCAGTCTTTTGTTCTTCTGGTTTCGGCTCTGCCTCTTCTTGTTTGATACCGTTAGTCTCTTGTGGTTGTTGCTGTTGTTCTTCTGCTTTCGCTGGTTCTTTCTGTTCTTCTTTTACATCAGCATCTGAACAAACACACAAAACAATCTGTTTCAGATTCGTTCATTCTCTTAACCCGATACTCCATAATGCTATTTTTAGACCCAACCTCTTTGAGTAAATCTTCCGAAAAGAAGCATTTACTAGAGAAAATGAAACGTTTAGAAATATGCAGTTTTGAAACAATTGCGACAAATAGAGCATTTGCTCCTATAGGAGCAAATGCTCTATTTATCACAATGGTTTCATAAAGTGACTTTTACAGAGACGTAGAAAGGCGTATTTATGGAGCAAAGGATTAACTTGATATTTGATGAACGTTCATGTAAGAAACTATGACTTAATATCTACTGACACCAAGAAAACACTCTGCACGTTTAAGAAACTAAAAAGTGCAATTTTACTTATGGTGTCTGTTTCATTCAGGTGTGGATTTTCTACCCTAAAGTTATACTTTAAAATACGCATCTTGTAGCCATGAATTTTTAAATGTTGATTGTGCAACCAGTGCACTCCACAGCAGTGATTGCACAGCGAACTACTTGTACACAGTGAATATATATGTAATTATACAACAGGACATGGGTAAAAAGGAGAAACGTATTTTAAAATTCAGCAAGAGAAGGATTAAAACCGATATCACAGTCGCCCGTAGAGCGCTAAAGGTTAGCAAAGCCTTTGAATGCGGGAAACAAGTAAACTGTCATTTGCAAACAGCGTAGACCCAAACCAGAGGGGTTCAATTTGTCTCCTCACCGACCAGGGTCAGTACAGTTTGCCATTCAAAGTCCTGAAGCAAATTAGACATATCATACTGAGCGCACTCAGGTGGATCATTGTACTTTGAAAACACAGCATTCAAAGGGTAACATGTAACCATAAACAACTAGCAATAAAATAAAACAAAAATCTCTTATCACGAATCACGACATTGTTGAATAAACCGAGGTCTTTTGACACTTCAATTAAAATCTTAAGATTCAGGTTTATGACCTCATGCACTGTAAATTACAGAAGCGGATCCTGATCAATCGTTGGGCGACCCGGCCGAGGTCAGTCCGGGTCAGTTGCCTTTATCCTTTAATTCCATAGATATGCCTTTTAACGTCTTTGTAAACAGAGTAGATCCAGATCAGACAGGTCATACAGGAGCTGTCTGATCTGGGTATACTCTGTTTGTAGAATACAGTAAAGTCCCGCTAATGCGACCTCCTAAAAGAGATATAATTATTGGTGTCTTTATAAGCAGGTGGTAGCTTAATGCAGGACAAAAGTAATGCAGAAAGCTCCTAGGAGGAGCTTTCTACATTTCTTTTGTCCTGCATTAAGCAACCACCTGTTTATAAAGACACCCATGTTTATTCATTAATCGCATTAGAGGGGTTCTACTGCAATATAGATACTTTTATGATGCTACAGTTTCTGCTATGACCAACATGCCTGTGTTGATTTGCTTCAATAAAACAATAATCAGCTGTCAAGTGGTTTCTGGACTAAAAATGCTGTTTTCATTATCCTTTTAACCGGTGTAGGCATACTTTACAAGTGAAAAATCTGCTGTTTATCAGATATGTAAGATGCTTTGTTCAAACTGGAATGGTATATCAATGATTTACTATATTATCTATAACTATACAGGCGAATGGCTGAAAATTTGCTAAGACTTTTGAGCAGACCCTGAACAAGGGACTCTTTTATGAGCAGTTTGATCTGGGTCTACAATGTTTACACATGCCAGTTTACTTTTGTCCCATATTTAAAAGGTTATTAAAGTCTCTCCTTGACTTATTAGTAACCTTCTGTAGACTGAGAAAATGTGCATGTGTAAATATTGTTCAGGGATCAATATACGAGTGATAGTGGCAAACAAGATCAACCATTTGATTGCTAAATTTTCAAAGTGGGAGTGTCCGCTAATGCTCGACTACAGAGTCAATTCAATGTGAACGATTTAAATTTGCTGGAGGATTTTGAATGACAAACAGTACATACCCCGATCAGAGAGTTCATCTAGGAGACCTCTGATATGGGTCTACATTGTCTGTTTTCCTATGTCTGTTCTCTCGTTTCCCGAAATCAAAGGTTTAATTACCCATTATTTATTGTCTCTGAGTTCAATATATTGAAATATTTACAAACAAAACGACGATGTTAAGCTGACAATCTCCTTGGTGAAGGAAGGAAATCGGTTGTTTATATCTCCATGTAAATGATTGTCATAGTGTACATTACAAAATCTGAAATCTTCGATCCTCTGAGGCAGGTCACCACGTGAACACGCACTTACGCTTCAAACAATTCATATTTGCCATGAATAATTCATCTGGGGAAAACAAAAGGCCCTTGTATCTCCTTGTGCTAATCGATTTTTCTGGTGCCGGGACAATTTAACGCGGTTAATGAGCATTTCTGCCTAAATGCTGGTACATACATATTTAACGGAGCCGTGCAATCCAATTGTCCTTTAACCGAAAAATGTTATCGCTAGCCTATTCATGGCGTATAAGCAATACATTCATATTACTAACTGATTAAAACATCTGGAAATCAGTATGTCGTGTAATGAAACTACACGTGTGTTCAGCTTGCGATTTGGATAAAAACTGTCAGAATATATCTGTAAAGTTGGGGACTGTTTACTGAGAAAAGTGTCAAATGAAAATGGCAAGGGAAACTCTTTCCTCTTGGAAAATTATCTACATCATGAAATTGCGTGTTTAAAAGTGCACAGCAAGCGAACTTATAATGATTACAAGCAAACAGAATGCTTTAACCTTTAACCTGCTGATTGATTAACTTGGCTCCTCCCCTTTCTGAATATTAATTAAACAAAACATCCATCACATTGATTAGTATTGGAATGATTTTATGACTAAATGTGCTGACCATGATCAAAGTGCTTCTTTAGGCTTCTTTTAACCCTTCGCTTGCTATTCACGTCAATATACCTACCTGTAAATAGTGAAGACCCAGATGAGACAGCTCCTGCAGGAGCTGTCTCATAAGGGTCTGCACTATTTACAAATCGATTGTGCAACCAGTGCACTCCACAGCAGTGATTGCACAGCGAAATACTTGTACACAGTGAAGATATATGTAGTTATACAACGGGGCATGGGTAAAGAAGGAGAAATGTATTTTAAAATTCAGCAAGCAAAGGGTTAATTTTGGTCTACATTGTTTGCAAATATTTGTATACTCGATTCCTGCACTTTAACGGTTAAAGTTAAATGCTAAATCTTTCAAAGGGTCATCCTGGGAAAAATTTCAACAGTTTCTCCCAAAGCAAGAGGTCGCGAAACCGATCCCCTTATAAGGTTATACCAGTTGTTTTGGCGCAAGTTGTCTTCCTCGCTATGCACTCAGTATATGATGATAGTACCAGGACTGATTGACTCAGTGTCAGTATAATGTGACTAGGTGTGCATTGGGAATGCTAACCTTTTAACTAATTATGAATTATGTTAAAAAAATAGGATTGTATGAATATGAATGAGTTAAATTGTAATGGCATCTATAAAAGAATTGTAAGGTCTTGCCAGAAACTGTAGAATCAGATCTACAATATGCCAGAGTCAAACAGTGCAGACCCTGATGAGACAGCTCCAACACCAGCTGGCATCATACCTTACGTATAAAACACAACATTTAAATCGTTAAACAAAATTGTTAGAGGGAAAAGAAAGACCGTGGTGGAATTCAATTTAAGAAAGAATATTATTTTTACTTTGAACGGTAACGAGAAAAGGAGCATGACCAGTGGTTTGGGGAAACGGATATCTGGGCGTTATTCTTAATCCACCTCAACCTTATCTCATAGGGGGGAATGCCATTATCTAGTTCAAGAATCTAAGTGCTTAGCTCATTACAGTTTCAGACAAAAGTTCTGCATTGAATATCTTAACTGATACCCTATCTTAACACATATGTATCTCTAGATCATAACGCAATCCAAAACTTTCGTGGATGGCTAAACACCACCATAAAATTACAACAAAATCGTTTAATATAAATGAATAACCTTTTTTTGCAAATTCGTAGTCATGCATTTATCGCAATTTAGAAAAATGACATACATATCATTCAACAGATTGAACCAAGGACTCGTCTAATGACGGATCGTACGATTGAACTTGCCGTTACTCCCCAAAAGACAATGATCACGACTTCAACGCCGTATGTTAAGAAATTACAGAACCATTGTAAACTAGCCAGAACCGTTGTAAACTATAATAGATATACAGTACAACATGCTTTAACCCCCCTTTCCATCATTTAAATGAGTTTTCACACATTTGCAAACAGAGTAGACCTAGATCAGACGGCTCCTATATGAGCCTTCTGATCAGGGTCTGCTCTGTTTGCTAGTGGAATTTGAAAGAAATGTGTTTCTACTTTCTAAAATGACTACAAATTTCCACCTTCCATATTTCTCTAGAACTATTTTGTGGATGAACATTCAGTAAGTATTGACATTTGAAATAAACATAGAATAGGGAAATGGTTAATTAAGCGACCATCAAAAAGAGGTATAAATATGGCTCTGTTCAGGTAGGTGGTTGCTTAATAATCCAGGCCAAAAGTAATTAAGTAATGCAAAAAGCTCCTATAGGAACTTTATAGGTTCTACTGTGTACGATTTAGCTATACTACTAGTAAAGAGTGTTTTACGTTAATTATAACTTACGATCATTTTGATCGTATGATCTTCAGTATGATTGATAATACGAGTATGTATATACAGTTAGTCTCGCCATACGACCAATCAAAAGAAGTTTAAGTTTGGATTTTTAAACGAGCAGTAGCTTAATGCATGGCAAGCGATATGCAGAACGCATTACTTATTAAGCAACCACCTGTTCTACAGATTCCTTCCTTAACTCTTTCCTCCCTAAATACACCTTTCTACACCTCTGTAAAAATCACCTATTGAAACCATTGTTTCAATGAAACAATGGTTTCAAATTACAAAATTCTAAATTTTTCCTTTTCTCTAGTGAATGCTCCTTTTCGGTAGATTTATTCAAAGAGGTTGGATCTAAATATAGCCTATGAGGGAATGGATTAATAAATTAACGCATGTGGACGCATTAGCACGACCTCACTGTATATACTATTGTTTCAGTCGGTGTTGGAATTTCGAAAAATAGTTTTGTTATTAGGGGGTAATTTACTAACTAATTTATTACTTATGTAAGATGGTTTGGTTCTATCCCTTTTACGTATTCAAGTTTACCACATGTAAGTGAGGGAATGTATCCTGCAGAAATTTAAGATTGAGAAACAAAGGTGATTTGAAGTATGTTGAAAAATTACAATTATATTATGTACTTACGTTCTGTTCAACAACTTTAATATAAAATGCATTATATTGCTTTCCCCGTAACAGCACACACATCTCCGTGATCCACATTTTAACCCATTTAACCCTTTCAGCGCCAAATTTCTAATTGTCGTCTGTAATCAAAGTGTGGTTAAATCATTCAGTAAAATAAAGAAATGAGATAAATGAATGCAAATTTCAAAGGAATAAAGCACATACATGTATATAGAAATAGAGATTGAGACAAATAGTGAAGTCCCTGATCAGACGCCGCCTTGAAAAGGCGGCGTCTGATCTGGGACTGCACTATTTGTCGTGGTGCATTTATGCGACTGCGGCGGTGAAAGGGTCAATATACATGAAACAGATGCAAACAGTGTAGACACAGATCAAAGAACCCTCTGATCAGGGTTTGTCTGTCTGCTATACAGGTCGACGCCCAAATGTTTCCACCAGTATATAAATATGTAGGCCTTTTGCAGGAACACCCCACCGCACACGCACATTAAAAAATGGATGGGTTCAAAATTTACTTTTGGATGAATTTACCTCATATGTTATGGAAGTTAAATGGTTAGCAAAACTATAATACTACATTAATTTACCTGTTATTGTTGTGCTTTCCTCCTTGTTCTGTTTGGAGTCTGTATTCTGTGCCGGTGTTTGTTCAGTTTTTTGCTCAGAGTTAGTGTTAGCTGTGCCATTTGCACCGTTAGTATTTCCTGAAGTTTTACTCGCATTACACCCCATAATGAATTTATAATGAAAAAAAAATTAACGTTCAAAAATTAAATTAATATAGCTGCACAAAATAATGTTAAAATGTATGGAGTTCTCTGCTCCGGACGACACTGTCAATCCACTAGTGTTTATTCGTGTCTCACTTTATCAAACTGAATGGTTGCCCGAATGGCCAAAAGATATAACGCCGAGCTCTGGAGTGGTTGAGTTTATCACATCTCACAATTGAAATTACGTCCAAGAGATATTCAATTGATCCCGGGTATTAACAATACATATACATTGTTTACCATCTTGTTTATCGTAACTATGACAATATCCCACGAAATCACATCGGTCCTTGTTGATACAGGACCCCTCAGTTCGTGTCAACCTCGAGGCGGAAAATCAAATATTAATACAGATGGATTCTACAAATACACAGAGTTAATAAATTTATTATCAAAGGCTTTTGTCTATAATCCCCAAATAGACCCCGGTATTAACGCTATTATTACCTACTAAACAGGCAGGGATGAAGCGGGTGTTTATTGGAGTTGCAGTTATTGATTAGCCGGGCAAAACGGAGAAAATCACCCGATCTGGTCGTTCTCTAGTATAAAATATTTAAAATTTAATTATACATTTGCAGAAAATATAATTCTACAAATTATAAAACTTGAGTGCAATTTTGTACAGTCTGCTGTCAAATTATCTGTATGTGATCAAGATCTTGAGAGGTAATGCAATGGGCGTGTTTATCATCTCTCTCCGATTAAACCTTTCCATGTTCAATATTCATATAAGAATTGATGACATCATGAATATTTATTAGCAAAAGTTTTTATAATGTAAGCTTTTTGCTTTGACAAAAGCTGTATAATCAGATCTATAGCACGTAAAAAGCAAACAGAGCAGACCCTGATCAGACGGCTCCTATAGGAGCCGTCTGATCCTATAGGAGCCGTCTGATCTGGGTCTGATCTGTTTGCAAATGCGTGAATATGCGAGGGTTTACCTGACTGACATCAGTGGGTCCAGATCAGACCCTGAATAACACTGTGTCTTATCAAGATCTACGAATCGAAAGAGAGTAAAATATGCATGAAATCGGAGTTTGAGCCGACAGCATTTTTTTCAGGAGAAGAGAAAGCGAGTTAGTTAGATACTAGCTTGTGGGGAATTTCAATCTGTTTAATTAAGTATACCAAATTAACTATTAACCTTACCTTGCTAAACGTGACATGATTGGCATTTGCAAATAGCATGGATCCAGATGAGACGCCGAGTAAATCGGCGTCTCATCTGGATCCGAGCTGTTTGACACTCGGCTAGTTGTCTTGGATAAAAATGAGACGAAGTTGTTTGACAGTCAAAAATTTCTGAAAATTTTGAACGAATTATATGCCAGTAAAGAATACAACTAATCATGGTTTTATTTTACAGCATGCAAATGGATAGCTTTAAACGTGATACTTGACGGAATGTGTAAATATGTTTGGATCAAGACGGGAGACCGAGTGAATTGACGTCTCATCGGAGTCAAAACATTTTTCCTATTCAAATAGGATTTTTCATTTTCTCTATCTGAATCCCGAATTTACAAAAACATGGAATAAGCAGTTGTAACAATATAAAGGCAATCTGACCCATTCCCTCATATTGACGCCTTTTGACGCATCTGTAAAAAAGTCACTTTTTGAAACCTTTGTGATAAATAGAGCATTTGATCCTATGGAGCACATGCTTTATATGTCACAATGGTTTTAAAACTGTACAATTCTAAAAGTTTCCCTTTTCTAGTCCATATCGGTAGATTCGTTAAAAATGGTTGGGTCTAAAAATAGACTATGAAGAAATGGGTCTACACTGCTTGAAAATAACTGTTTTCTCGTTGGCAAACGATCACTTTGTGCGCAATAGAACTTGTCTTAAGTGGCCATGACAAAATATCTAATTATGGGTATGTAAGGTAGGTGGGTTTGTAAGGCAGGTGATAGATTAATGCAGGTCAAAAGTAATGCAGAAAGCTCCTATAGGAGCTTTCTGCATTACTTTTGTCCTGCATTGAACAACCACCTGCTTTAAAGACTTAAGACCCGCTTAAGGTTCTACTGTGTGTGTGTAAAAGAGCGAAATCAATATTTTATTCAATAAAAGAGGTTTTCGAAGTCGATATCTGAAATTTACAGGGTATTGACAATTTTCTGGGATTTTTTTTTTTACAATTGAATAATTCATACTATTTTCTTTAAATCAATAAATGATTGCTGCTTTTGTAATTGGTAACACCTGCACTGGCAAAAGTTTGGATCCAGATGAGACGCCGAGGAACTCATCGTCTCATCTGGATCAAACCTGTTTCACAGTCCGTGAACTGTTTCTGAAAAAAATGAACGAATCGAATGTAATTGAAAAATTGAAATAGATCAGGGTTTGAGAAGCCATTAGTTTCCCGGCATGGGAAAGAGTTAACTGGCGCGTCTTGGTTCGAACATGTATATGCAAACAACCTTGATGAGTTGTCGAATAACCCTGTGTCTCATCAGAATCCACCTTCTTTCACACTCGGTCAAAAGTTTGATGGAATTGGGGAAAAAAGTCAGTGAAAAGTTCCGTAAATCAGAGATTCGACAGACATTATTTGAATACGGTTTGAAACGTTGAGGTAAGTATATTTTACAAACAAATAATTATATTAAGATTAATCTAAGTTCCCGAGTTACTGAGTTTCGATTATTGCGAGCTCAATTTGATAAAAATGTGATTCATTTCCTATATAGTAGACCCTGAGCTAACCATTACCCCTGATGACCACCCCAGGGAACTTTCTTTCCGACGATATAATTTTCTTAAATACCATGGTAGGCAGTTGGCATTTATTGACAAATGTTTGCAAGTGTCTATTTGGGCATAAACGAGTAATGGAAATCTGAAATACGTTACCATGTCGATTCTCTTTTAATTCAAGTTATTGTTTATGTGACACTATATAAGGGGGAAAATGTAAGGTTGTCCGTTTCTGCCAACTACTGGCTATTTGGACGCCAATAGAGTCTTCTGCGTAACTCCCACCCTGCATTAAGCACCCACCTGCGTATACAGACACACTTGTATAAATGAACTAGTCGCTATACAGAGGCCCTATCATAATCGACGATCATAGATCTGTATGAACATTTGGTCTTTATAAAAACATGTTCGTTTGCATGGTAACGTATGAACATCTAGTCTTTATAAAAACATGTTCGTTTGCATGGTAACGTGTGAACATCTAGTCTTTATAAAAACATGTTCGTTTGCATGGTAACGTGTGAACATCTAGTCTTTATAAAAACATGTTCGTTTGCATGGTAACGTGTGAACATCTAGTCTTTATAAAAACATGGTAATGTATGAACATTTGGTCTTTATAAAAACATGTTCGTTTGCATGGTAACGTATGAACATCTAGTCTTTATAAAAACATGGTAATGTATGAACATTTGGTCTTTATAAAAACAAGTTCGTTTGCATGGTAACGTATGAACATCATGTCTTCATAAAAACATGGTAATGTATGAACATTTGGTCTTTATAAAAACATGTTCGTTTGCATGGTAACGTATGAACATCTAGTCTTTATAAAAAACATGGTAATGTATGAACATTTGGTCTTTATAAAAACATGTTCGTCTGCATGGTAATGTATGAACATCTAGTCTTTATAAAAACATGGTAATGTACGAACATTTGGTCTTTATAAAAACATGTTCGTCTGCATGGTAACGTATGAACATCTAGTCTTTATAAAAACATGGTAATGTATGAACATTTGGTCTTTATAAAAACATGTTCGTTTGCATGGTAATGTATGAACATCTAGTCTTTATAAAAACATGGTAATGTATGAACATTTGGTTTTTATAAAAACATGTTTGTCTGCATGGTAATGTATGAACATCATGTCTTCATAAAAACATGTTCTTTTGCATGGTAATGTATAAACATCTGGTCTTTATAAAAAAACATGTTCGTTTGCATGGTAATGTATAAACATCTGGTCTTTATAAAAAAAACATGTTCGTTTGCATGGTAACGTATGAACATCTGGTCTTTATAAAAACATGTTCTTTTGCATGGTAATGTTTAAGCATCTGGTCTTTATAAAAAACAAGTTCGTTTGCATGGTAAAGTATTTTTACAGCTGCCAAACGCCAAGTCAAAGTTTTCGTCGGAGTTTCAGAAACCCCGAGGTGAGTGCAAAAACATCGGCGTCTGGCTCTCGGCCTACACACCTTTGATAAGGTTTCAGGTCGTCCTGAACCAATCAGTTTAATTACGCTGCACGTGCTTGCGCGTACAAATCGTCATTAATATCTGCAAGTCAGTGTCGATTCGTGCAAACCTAAACAACCAGTTCGGATCTAGATGAGACGCTGCCAATGTCGTTGTTTTATCAGTATCCAACATAAATCATGTTTAACAAATGCAAGTAGAACAATGAAAAGAAAAAAATGTAAAAGACGATAATAACATGGTGTGCTTTGGACTTACAATAAGTTTACAAAACAATGTAATAAATCTAAAAATCAACCTGTCACCTGATCAATATCCATGTAATAAATAACGGAATCATGAATATTTATTGACCTTTAGCCTGGTATGGGCGGGCGAGTGATTGCCTATAGATGCAAACAGTTCCGGTTCAGATGGGACGCCGATTGATTTTATACCGCACCTTTACAATGGCACAGTAAAACCCCGCTAATGCGACCACCTTAAAAAGGTATAATTCTGGGTGCATGATGCAGGTGGTAGCTTAATGCAGGACAAAAGTAATGCAGAAAGCTCATAGCTCATGGCAGAAACTGTGCTGTCATATCTATAGTATGTCGTCAGCGATCAGAGCAGACCCTGATCTGGGTCTACCAGGGCCAAGGCGTATAAATGCGTATTTAATTATTCATGGAGTAAAGAGATAAATACAAAACCAGTTAACCAACAACAGTATAATACCTGTCTGTGGCGACCATTGAAAAATGAAGAAATCCAAATATAAGCCTACTTCTATAGGCAGGTGGCTGCTTAATGCAGGGCAAAAGAAGTAATGCAATTATCTCTGAAAGAGCTTTCTGTATTTCTTTTGACCTGCATTATCAACCTTTGCCATATACATGTATATACTCTTTTCTCACGCATTTGCATACAGAATAGACCCAGATCAGACGGTTCCTGTAGGATCAGGGTATGTCCGTTTGCTTTTGGAAATTTGTAGATCTGATCAAACAGCTTTAAGTGCGTACTAAAATATTGGTCAATTACCTCTGAATGTGCGGGTACCAGGAGCTCTTTGATATGAGTCTACACTTTTTTCTTCAGGGATAAATTTTGATACCACTCTTTTGTTGTTTAAAATTCAGATAATGAGGGACCGGCTTTATTTATTAAGCAGCTAATGGTTTAAGACAACTATGTAATAAATTAGTGTTCTTTTATAGCAGGGTTTCTCGTTAGATGGTGTTTGATGCGGTGTCATGCCGTGTGTGGCTCTCCCTGTTTGACTATTTTTCCATATTTACTGAAACATTTGCCAACAGTACACAACCAGCGCCATGCAACAACCATATACACGTAAATGTGTAATTGATTTCGTCAAAATTGAACTATGCCGTTCGTCTTTTATGAAAATAACTTGTAAACCTCTTACTACATGAATAGACATGTAAGAAATAATGCCACATTGAATAGTAACCCTTTCACCGCCACAGTCGCATATAAAATTATGCACCACGACAAATAGTGCAGTCCCAGATCAGACGCCGCCTTTTCAAGGCGGCGTCTGATCAGGGACTTCACTATTTGTCTCAATCTCTTTTTCTATATATGTGCTTTATTCCTTTGAAATTTGCATTTATTTATCTCATTTCCTTATTTTACTGAATGATTTAACAAACTTGGATTGCAGACGACAATTAGAAATTTGGCGCCGAAAGGGTTAATTAGATAATGTTTATAATTATAGCATAATAAGAGTACATTTTGACAGATACTGTACACTTATGTCTATATTATTCCATAAGCAAATAGAGCAGACTCTGATCAGAGTCAATATTCATGTAACAAATTATCATGTCTTGAATATTTATTAGGTGATTTTTATGATATTGACTCTTCATGGATTTTTTTTGGATTTGACAAAAACCGTAAAATAAGACCTATATCATGCCATTAGTAAACAGAGCAGACACCGAACAGACAACTCATATAAGAGCCGTCTGATGTGGGTCTGCTTTGTTTACAATTTCATACGTTTTATATCTAGTTATAACGAGTTACATGTAACTAGTCATGAGGTATGTGGGATTCCATATGTTTATGGATCTTAATTTGTCTGGGCATGTGCCTAGGATCTAACTGGACAATGGGTGAACGTTGTGCTTCCTAGGCTACAGATTGTTTACTAGTCTCTCCTATTTCTGTATAGAAAGGTCTGCATGGTAATTGCTGAACATTGTTTTTGGTACAAATGTATATGACACTATATATTATTGTATTGTATCATGCAAAGTGAGATTTTAATAAACTATTAAACTAAACTGGATCCTAGAGAAGCCTTCTGGTCTGGGTCTGCTCTGTTTGCAAATGTGTTAAAAGGCGTGTCTATGGTAAAGTTGGTCTTTGTTTGACCTATGCAACTTTCAAATAGCCACTCCGACATAATTATTGGACCGACTCTATAGAACAAGTAACATGCTACAACATCGAAATAATTAAACTGTTTTCTTTCGAATATACGAACGTGTCATTGCAGCATTTCGCAGCAGTTAAAACTCTTATTGACAGGAGCATGTCTATCTATTTTAATCCAGTTTACGTGACAACATTGTCAAGATGTCAAGTTTCTCTGTCAACATTGGGTTTGATCAGGAGCCAAACTGTTTGAGTACACTAAAGACTGAGAGAGCTGACATTAAAGGCTGAGAGAGTGCCAAGTGTCAAATATCATGTGATAAACTATTCCAATGCTATGACCAATGCAATATTTTTTATCCAGATGAGACGCCAAGTAACTCGGCGTCTCATCAGGATCCAAATCGTTTCACACTCTGTCAATTTTTTTTCTTGCATTTTTTTTGTTAAAAGAACTGGAAGCAAATTGTACTTTCAGAATTGAAGTTTTTTTAGACGAAAGTTACTTGGTATTGAAATTGGTTTAGCCTCCTCATGTTAACCGTTTCCCTGTTCTATATTTTATTCCAAATGTCAATACCTACTGAATATTCATGGACAAACTAGTTATAATGAAACATGGAAGGTGGAACATTATATCAATTTCCATAAACAAACTGAGCAGACTCTGATCAGACGGCTCCTATAGGAGCCGTCTGATCTTGGTCTACTCTGTTTGCAATTGCGTGAAAACACGTTTATATGAAGGAAAGGGTTAAGCGCAGACTAACTTGAAAATACGTGTAGCTTAGATCTAGAGCAGACACGAAGTAACACGGCGTCTCATAAGGATACAAACTATTGAATACTCGGTCAGTTGTGTCTTAAAAGCATGAACGAACAGGCTGACCGTGCATCTTGTAACAGACATACTTTTGTCAGCATGTGCACGGTTAAACTAGACCAACATAAGATGACAAGCAAGTTCAAGGTGTGTCCAAACTTTGATACACTAAGATTATGATCAACAGTATAATAATAAGTTTCTCAAACACTATCGATCAGTTTATCGCCCTCATACCCATTCATACAACCTTTTTTCAGTTTGATAGTGCTTTTTTATTGACTTGTGATAAACAACAAAATCTTGTTTTAATTCTTTAAAAACTAAGTAACGTTTGTGTGCGAAAAAGGCTGTCTGCTTTAATTTTCAAAGTATTGTCCTTTCGTTTTGTTCAAAACTTTCCTTCATATAAACGTGTTTTCACGCATTTGCAAACAGAGTAGACCCAGATTAGACGGCTCGTAAAGGGGCCGTCTGATCAGGGTCTTCTCTGTTAATGGAACTTGAAAGAACTGCTCATTTACTTTCTAAAATGGCTATAATGTTCAACATTCCATATCTAATTATAACTATTCTGTTCATTAATATTCACCTGGTGTTGAATAAAAATAAAACGGAGAAAGGATTAAAACGTATCATTAGTGTGTCAAAGAGTCTGGATCCTGATGAGACACCAAGTCGGTTTGTGTTTTATCTGAACCTAATCTGTTTCTAAAGATTAATACATATCCGTTCATAGCTGTACAGTATAACACTGTCGAAATCTGAAACCGTAGGTGTTAGTAAGCCCTCTATAAGCATATATAAGCCTTTGTAAACAGAGTAGACCCAGATCAGACAGCTCATGTAGGAAATGCCTGATGGGATCTGCTCTGTTTGCTTATGAAATATATAACTCTTATTCTACAGGGTCTGCTCTGTTTGATAACATGTTACAGGTTTAGTTCTCATTGCCATAGCAATTAATTTGCTCAATTACTACGTTAAGTATACATGGTTAATATATATATACAGTAAAACCTCGATTATCCGAACACTAAAATACGTATTAGTATCGATCTTTAAGACAGGTGGCAGCTTAATGCATGGTGAAAGTCATGCAGAAAGCTCCTCTAGGAGCTTTCTGCATGACTTTCATCATGCATTAAGCAGCCACCTGCCTAATAGGGTCTAAATTCGTTTATAACGAAAATTCGAATAATCGAGGTTTTACTGTATTAAAAATGGACATACTCTGGCATGGTTATTTATGGAGTAAAGGGTTAATTCTGCAGTGTGTTTACTAAATCAATGAGTACAATCAGTCGTGCGTTGAATTATTTCCCTCATACAAACACATGTCATGCATTTGCAAACAGAGTAGATCCAGATCAGACGGCCTGTTCTGTTTCCTTATGAAATTAAATTAGATCTTACTCTAAATTTTCTACCAATACCAGAAATTCTGCAGTAAGATTACAAATGCACATCGGTCGTTTATTTTAATTAGCAGGTATATTCCGCAATACCAGTATAAATACATATCGGTGCATGTTTCAAAAAGAAAACACCCCTCGCTTCCAATATGGCGTCTCATTCAAAAGTGTTATAAATCCGGGATAGGGTATGTCAAAAATATAAACAATTTCACAGATACTTATCACCAGGGGAAAACGCTTTCATGGCAGTTCTTAACAATATGGTGACTCCGTGAACGAATCCTAAGTAACTATTTAGCCAGCAGTTTGGACGCAGATGCGACAGCACATATACAGTAAAAACCTCTCTATAACGGACACTAAATTACATCAAGTATTTTGTGTTAAAGGCAGGTGGCTGCTTAAAGCAAGGTCAAAGTAAAACAGAACGCTCCTATAGGAGCGTTCTGTTTTACTTTCACCTTGCTTTAAACAGCCACCTGCCCTAAACCCCAACTAATTAACACAATTTAGTGGCTGTTATAGAGAGGTTTTACTGTATTACAATACAGGTTGTGACAGACACGTCTTGTTTTACCTTTGCGTGGTCTTGTCGCAGTCTATGTAATACAAACATGTTGGCTGACCGGTCGACATCAGATACAGAAATTCAGAATAGACGGGCATTCTGTAACATATAAAAACTTATATAACAGTATTTTACTGACAAATTTTTTCAAATAATATATTTTGTGAAGTGGACCTAGATTTCCAGCATCAGCAAACATACCTATAGATTTCCAGCATAAACGAACAGAGCATACCCTGACCAGATGGCTGCTATAGGTCTACTCTGTTTGCAAATGCATGGACACATGGAAATAACCCATGATCCTATATATTGGACGCGATAACCAGTATAAACCTAGATCAGAGGGCTCCTGGAGGAATTCTCTCACTAGGGTCTGCACTGTTTGCTGTATCAATTAATGTTAAAGCTGATCACCAGCATATATTTATGTTACAGGAACCCCTCATATGTAAAATGGACAGGTTCAAAATTTACTCCCTCATATGTAAAATGGATGGGTTAAAAATTTAATCCCTCAAATGTAAAATGGGCGGGCTCAAAATTTACCCCTCATATGTAAAATGGACGGCTTCAAAATTAAACCCCTCATATGTAAAATGGACTGATCAAAATTTAATCCCTCATATGTAATATGGACGGGATCAAAATTTAACCCCTCTTATGTAAAATGGTCGGGTTCATAATTTAATCCCTCAAATGTAAAATGGGCGTGTTCAAAATTTAACCCCTCATATGTAAAATTGACGGGTTCAAAATTAAACCCCTCATATGCAAAATGGACTGATCAAAATTTAATCCCTCATATGTGAAATGGACGGGATCAAAATTTAACCCCTCTTATGTAAAATGGTCGGGTTCATAATTTAATCCCTCAAATGTAAAATGGACGGGTTCAAAAAATTTAACCCCTCATATGTAAAATTGACGGGTTCAAAATTAAACCCCTCATATGCAAAATTGACGGGTTCAAAATTAAACCCCTCATATGCAAAATTCTCTCACTAGGGTCTGCACTGTTTGCTGTATCAATTAATGTTAAAGCTTATCACCAGCATACATTTATGTTACAGGAACCCCTCATATGTAAAATGGACAGGTTCAAAAATTTACCCCCTCATATGTAAAATGGATGGGTTCATAATTTAATCCCTCAAATGTAAAATGGACGGGTTCAAAATTTAACCCCTCATATGTAAAATTGACGGGTTCAAAATTAAACCCCTCATATGCAAAATGGACTGATCAAAATTTAATCCCTCATATGTAAAATGGACGGGATCAAAATTTAACCCCTCTTTTGTAAAATGGTCGGGTTCATAATTTAATCCCTCTTATGTAAAATGGGCGGCTTCAACATTTCAGTTTGGGCGAGTTTATTGTATATAACATGGGTTCAGTATGGCTTTCACCCATCAGTAAGCTGCCACTTGTCTCCAAGACTGATATCGATTCTAAAGTTAACATGTTGTTTAGTGTATACATGTACATGTATATACAGATATAGTTATTTCGGCATAGGGGAATACATATTACAATGGCTCGTACACGTTATATAGAATAAGATAATAATAATTATGGTATACTATAGGCTGTAAGTATAAACCATGACATGCTTCCCATTACACAATAAAGATCAAGATCTTCGTTCAATCATGGTCCTTAGCATTGGTAGCATGACACAGAGAGCCTATCACAAGCATGTTAAGATAGTCAAACTATTTATCACAGACTTTATGTCATAGCACTATATTAAAATATATATGTCTATAGATATTAAATAGAATATTTGTCTTCTGAATATCAAAAAGAAATGCAAATTAAATATATGTGTTCAGAATATGATTATGAGTCTTTTAGACGGTTGTTGCTTAACCCATTCCCTCATACGCTATTTTTAGATCCAATCACTTTGAATAAATCTACCGAAAAGGAGCATTAATTAGAGAAAAGGAAAAAGTTAGAATTTTGTAGTTAGAAACCATTGTGATAAATAGAGCATTTGGTCCTATATGTACAAATGCTCTATTTATCACAATGGTTTCAACAGGTGATTTTTACAGAGTCGTAGAACGGCGTATTTATGGAGGAAAGGGTTAATGCAGGACAAAAGGAATGCAGAAATCTCCTGTAGGGACTTTCTACATAACTTTTGACCTCCATTAAGCTACCGCGGGTCTTTAAACCCAAGAAATTGAAATATTTTGTAGTCGTATTGGGGAGGTTTTACAGTATTGACCCGAGCCTTGTATATGTACTTGTTCTCTATTCAAACAGAACAGTTTTTGTATACTAATAAACAAATATATGGATAGTGTAAGGTTATGTCACTTTGTCCCACACCCAAGTATTGTAAACATTTAAGTCATGAATCAGTCCTGACTTTTAACTCGTCAACACTTGGGGCAATATGTGCCATATGGATAAGGTAATCAAGGGCCCCAGATAGTTACAGTAAAATCTCGATTATTCGAATTTTCGTTATAAACGAATTTAGACCCTTTTAGGCAGGTGGCTGCTTAATGCATGATGAAAGTCATGCAGAAAGCTCCTAGAGGAGCTTTCTGCATGACTTTCACCATGCATTAAGCTGCCACATGTCTTAAAGATCGATTATAATACGTATTTTAGTGTTCGGATAATCGAGGTTTTACTGTATATGTCTATAAGTTGCCCTATTTCCGCTTTCCAACACCAGCCTCAAAGAAACAGGTGAGACGAGGAGTAACCCGGCGTCTCATCAGGATCCAAACTGCTTGAATCTAAGAAAAGTAAAGTACCTAGTTATTGTCTACTTTCAGTCCGAATGATCGTTCAGCCGACTGTACATTTACTCCCCTGGTCATTGAGTCATTCGCCTACAATATTGAGCACTGCTGACATAATTATGGCGCAATCATGCAGCCGCAGTACCGGCAAATTACCCTCACAAGTACCCATTTTAACCCCTGGGTGGAGAGGAGGTGGGGGTGGGAGACACTAAAAAGCATCTCTGAAATTTCGGGAGGGACCGGGATTTGAACCCCGGACCTCCGGATTAGTAGTCAAGCGCATTACCACTAGACCACCGCACACCACTAAGTAAACAGTTTCTCAAACAAAAATGCAATACATGTATATATAATATTTGAGCAGACCCTTTTCCACAGCGGGGTAAGGGTTAAATTAGTACAGACTAGCTAGCAAACATTATAAATCAAAATTAATGTTAATTTTTATTTGTCGTCTGCAAACTTTGTCGTCTGCTACATGTACACTTTACATTTTTCATTTGTCATTACATGTATTTTGTTTCAAAAACATAGTCAAAGTAACCAACAGTTTGGATCCTGATGAGACGACGAGCTACTCGGCTTCTCATCTGGATCCAAACTGTTTGCAAAGGTAATCACAGATGCGATCTTGGCAGCGAAAGATTTAACAAGTAAAACCTCTCTATAACGGTCACTTAATTATTTAATTAGTTGGTATCTAGGGCAGGCGGCTGCTTAAAACAAGGTGTAAGTAAAACAGAACGCTCCTGTAGGAGCGTTCTGTTTTACGTTCACCTTGCTTAAATTAAATCAGTCACCTGCCTTTAACACAAAATACTTGATGAAATTTAGTGGCCGTTATAGAGCGGATGTACTGTATTTTCAATGGAACAATTTGACCTTTGCAAACAGTTTGGCTTCAGATGAGACACCGAGACACATTGGCACCGACGTTTGAAAAGAAAATGATTAAAACGTACTTTCAAAATTGAAGCAGACGACAGAGTTTATTAAGTATTAACCCTTTACTCTATGAATATTCATGTGAGAAAAAATGACGTCGTGGATATGAGTAAGAAGTTTAAAATGGCATATTAACACGGGATCTTTTCGTCAACTGCAGAATCAGGTCTACATGTATATATAATATCATAAGCAAACAAAGCAGACTCAGATCAGACGGATTCCACAGGAGCCGTCTGTTCTGGGTCTTCTCTGATTGCAGAGACGTTAAAAGGCGTATCAATGACGTTAACCCATTCCCTCATATTGACGACAATGTAAAAGTCACTGTGTGAAACCATTGTGATAAATAGAGCATCTGCTCATATAGGAGCAAATGCTCTATTTATCACAATGGTTTCAAATTACAAAATTCTAAAAAAAATTTTTTTTCCCTAGTTAATGCTCTTTTTCGGTAGATTTATTTTATCATGCAACGTCACCAAATACAGTCACTTCCTACTAGCATGATATTTTCCACGTCGACGCTGTATTTTGTGAGGTATAGTGCCTGTGTACTGACCCGACTGGAATGCAAGTACAAAAATGAGTAATGCAGGAAACACCACATACAGAACAAACAGTCGCCCGAACAGCAACACAGGAAAACAGCAAATGTACATAACTATAAAAACAACAAGAGACGCACAAAGACAAAACAAACATGCAATAGGGGAAGAAAGTACCGCCTTGGAACGGTCAGTGACAAAAGTCACTGGGGGGTTAAACCGGTTTATGGGCACCCAACCTCACACTTATTCCATCCCCACCCTAAAAGACAGACAGTGTAAATAAACGTATCCCCTCTCCGACTAATCTACAACAACAGCAACTGCAAATACAGTGGTTAAGTGAATGTATAACGAAAACATTTAAGTGAACAAACTGTATCCAAACTGTATGCAAGTTTGGATCAGCCAATAGGAGGAAAACAGAAGGACGAAAAAGCATAAATAAACATAAACATCAAATTAACACATTTTCCAACCTTTGTCTCACCTATCTGTCCATATAAAATGATTAAAAATTCTGAAGGGTGGTGATCCCCCGAAAGCAAAAATTGCAACACAAAAAGAGAAAATTGCAGACTCGGTTTTATTGAGTCTGTTCATGAGCAGTAATTGAAAGTGCAACACTGCTCACGCCCCCTAGCACCGGTTTAAGCGGTATTCAATTTTCAGAACAAGAAGTACTAAAATTCATGATCTCGAAGGATCAGAAGGTATAACAACACTGAGAATGAAGTACGGGGCGACGTTTTACGGCCGCCACACAAGCACTTTAAACACCTGCTGTTGTGAAGATTATAAATTCTGAAGGTTGGTGAGTTTGTTTAAATCAAGTTTGTTTATGTTGTAAAATTCGATGACGTCACTGCATGCCAATATGACGTTACGTTATTCGTACTTGCGTGTATGTTCATTCAGGGGACGAAACCGCTGTAGCAATCCTTCTTTTTCTTCATTTTTCTTGGAGTTGCATGATAAAAGAATTACTATGCTAGTAGTTTGGAAGCTCAGCTGTATTTTGGCTCGTCAGAAAAGTAGTTAAATGCTCGCCAAGGCTCGCATTTAACAACTTTTCTAACTCGCCAAAATACAGCTGAACTTCCAAACTACTAGCATAGTAATTCTTATGAATTTGGTTGGATCTAAGAATAGCCTATGAGGTAATGGGTTAATGGTTAAACGATTATAGTCTGCAGTCTGGAAAAGACGGATTGCACAATTTTGAGTCATTTTCAGGCGCCATTTAACGTGTGTAACGACTCTAAATCAGACTGTTTGCAAATATTGACATAATTGCGAGGTTCGCTCATAGTATTGTCATAAATTGACCCGAGAACAAAATTAAATGTTATTTGAACATATCTCGAATATGCAGACAGGTACATGTACATGCGTAATTATTGACGCACCCTCCCCGATAGAAACGTGGGCGTTACTCAAGTCTGATGTGATAGAACAGCTGACCCTGCAATGGCCATTTAACACCTTTACTTCATGAATACGAGTATTCAACCCTATCTGTCTCTGCCTGTCTGTCTGTACACCCCCCATCTCTCAGTTGTCATTACAGTGAAACCCACATAAGCGACCCATTTACCCCTTTACTTTATGAATACTATTCGTTCATCTGTCTGTCTCTCTCTCGCAACGACCCCTCAACCCCGTTACTTCATCAGTATTCACCTCTCTCTGCGTGTATGTGCGTGTGTGCGTACGTACGTACGTACGTATGGCTCTCTTTCTCTCTATGTGTATGTCCGTCTCTCTGTCCCTCAGTTGTCAATACAGTAAAACCAATGTAGCGACCACTTATCATTTTTACTTCATGAATAATATGCACCCCTTTCTCTCTCTCTCTCTTTCTGTCTCCGTCTGTCTGTCTGTTTATCTGACAATTAGAGTATTAAACATTTTTGGGTTCTGGTGAGACGCCGTGTTACTCGGGCGTTACTCAATGTCTCACCTAGCAGACTGTGGAAATTACAGGGGCATATCTCTCCTTTCTATCGCTGGACAAACTCCTTACTCGAGTTAATCTCAACAGACTCATCCAAACACGCTCTGAAAGAAATCTTCCCGTGTCAAAGTGTGGTTTCCACCCAAATCACAGCACTGTTGACGTGGTATTTGCCATACGACAGGTTCAAGAGAAGTGCATTTCATTGAGCGAAATACGAACCTCTATGCAGTCTTCATCTACTTAACCAAAGTATTTGACACAGTCAACAGAGAAGCACTCAGGAAACAAGCAATCGGTAATTAGCGATCTCCGCTATGGTATATGCGGCACACATTATAGGTGATGAAGACAAATCTAATGATGATTGTGTTGTACCTAAGCAATTACAATGTTGTTAACCAAAGATCTATTAAAAGACATGTTTTTAATAGATCTTTGTGTTAACAAACACTCAACATCATAGAAGAGGAAAATAATCTTCAAATTCAAAAGCATGTAATTTAGAACCTGGATTCAAACTATATTGCTACATCCCACTCTGTATAATAAGCAAAAGAAAAATGTCAGGGGATTTACAACTTCAAGGGAGTACCCATGTTTCTTTCCGAGATGTATTTTATACTGTCCTATATATATAGGAGCCGTCTGACCTGGTTCTATTCTATTTCCAAATGTATGAAAATGTGTTCCCGTTAGGTATAAGGTTAACAAGTATTATTTAATTTACGTTTATGGCTTTTCTGTCTGACAGATCTATATTAACCAAATAATTGGTGAATCATTAAAATGAACATTTTTTATTTGATTAAAAAATTTGTAGCGTTTGCAAGAATGCTTTTTAATATTTGTCTCAGGGAGATAACTGATATCGACAGAATACGATACCATTGTAGCAGTTTTCTCCCTTGGTAATAAAATTCTTCTTTAGTGTCAGTTTCATTAAATCAACATAAATCTATCGTTTTTCGTTAACAAGAGGGCTAGAATGGCCCTGATATCGCTCACCTGACAATCAGAGGAGAATTTTTTTCAGTATTCACTATGTTTCTATTGAAAATAGCCGGCCCAATTTTGACCCAAGAGGCATAATTTATATAACTTTTGTAGAGGCTATCTGTCAAATATTAAGGTTGGGAATCTTCCTGTTTCAAAGAAGAAGGTTTTCAAAGTTTTACTATAAGTTTCTATAGAAAACAAGCAACCCCTGGGGCGGGCCAATTTTGACCCCAGGGACATAATTTATATAATTTTATTAGAGGACCTAAACAAAGTGCTATGTGCCAAATATGAAAGCTGAGAACCTTCCAGTTTCAGAGAAGATTTTCAATGTTTAACTATATGTATCTATTGAAAACTGACCACCCCTGGGGCAGGGAAATTTTTTACCCCAGGGGCATAATTTATATAACTTTTGTACAGGACCATAACATGATGCTATGTGCCAAATATGTAAGCTGAGAACCTTCCAGTTTCAGAGAAGAAGAGTTTCAATGTTTTACTATAATTATGTTTCTACATGTATAGAAAACAAGACCCCCTATTGGGTGGGGCCAATTTTTACCTCAGGGACATAATTTATATAATTATTTTAGAGGATCTGAACATGATGCTATGTGCCAAATATGAAAGCTAAGAACCTTCCAGTTTCAGAGGAGAATATTTTCTCAGTTTTCCCTATATGTTTTTATTGAAAACTGGCTACCCCTGGGATGGGGCCAATTTTGACCCGAGGGGCATTATTTATATAACTTTTGTAGAGGACCTGAACATGATGCTATATGCCAATTATGAAAGCTGAGAACCTTCCAGTTTCAGAGGAGAAGATTTTCTCAGTTTTCCCTATATGTTTCCATAGAAAACAATGCACCCCTGAGGCAGGCCAATTTTGACCTCAGTGGCATAATTTATATAACTTTTGTAGAGGACCTGAACATGATGCTATGTGCCAAATATGAAAGCTGAGAACCTTCCAGTTTTAGAGGAGAAGATTTTCAAAGTTTTACTATATGTTTCTATAGAAAACAAGGCACCCCTGGGACGGGCCAATTTTGACCATAGGGGCATAATTTATATAACTTTTGTAGAGTATAAAAGCTAACTCTGAGCACTTCGTGCTCTGGTGAGCTAAAAAAGATGGTTTGTTTATGAATACACATACAGCATTTATTTGTAGATGTGGAACCGCATTATGAGTAATGAAATGTAACGAGTGTGTGTCTTTTGACTGGTGTTTCCATACTGTGTGATACAGTAAAGTTCCGCTAATACGACCACCTAAAAGAAGTATAATTCTGGGTGCTAGATGCAGGTGGTAGCTTAATGCAGGACAAAAGTAATGCAGAAAGCTCCTAGAGGAGCTTTCTGCATAATTTTTGTCCTGCATTAAGCAACCACCTGCTTTGAACGAGGCCAGTGCCTGTTTATTAAGTGGTCGCATTAGCGGGGTTTTACTGTACCAAGAGATGGGGGAGGGGTGGGGTTTATAAAAAAACACTGATGTACAGAGTTTCATATTTTATTTGTAAGATGTATGTATATATATAATATAATTACATATATTCAGATACAGATCAAAGGGAATGTTTAGAGACTATTTATAGAAGTCAAATGACTATTACATGACACATAACATGAAATAACTGTTAAAAACAGGTGTACAACATGCAATGACAAAACAAGATTGAAATGTTGAACGCAAACTAATAAGTTATGACAGCTAACAAATCAAAACCACATTTACCCTTTTTCTGCCTAACAAAGGCCCCCCTCTAATAATCTCCAAAACAATTAATAAAACAACTTAAACCCTACATGATAACCATTAACCCTCTCCCTGTTGAATATTCATGTAAGAAATGATAGCATGAATATTCATTAGCTGACTATTTCATGTGGCAAATTGCAGAGGATGTTTTTGTATTTACACAAACTGTAGTCAGATCTATTATAAATTTATAAGTGAACACAGCAGAGTCATATCAGATGGCTACCATACAAGCTGTCTGATCTGGGTCTACTATGTTTGCAAAGGTGTCAAAAAGCGTTTATATGATGAAAATCGTTTAAATAAGAGTCTCTCTTGACATAAATGTTGAGACAAAGTTACCTCTATAGCTATACGGAAAGCTCCTATAGGACCTTTCTACATAACTTTTATTCTGCATTAAGCATTCATCTGCTTTTAAAGACCACTGTGTTTATTCAGTAAGTGGTTCCTATTTCCTCATATGCTATTTTAAGACCTAATCTCTTTGAATAAATCTACTGAAAAGAAGTAATTACTAGAAACAGGAAACATTTAGAATCGTGTAGTTTTGAAACCATTTTGATAAATAAAGCATTTGTTCCTATGGACTAAATGCTCTATTGATCACAATGGTTTCAAAAGTGACTTTAACAGAGGTTCAATAGACACCAACATGAGGGAATGGGTCAACTCAGCATCCACATTATCCAGCATTTAACCCATTCCCTCGTATTGACGACTGTGTAAAAGTCACTTTGTGAAACCATTGTAATAAATAGAGCATTTGCTCCACAGGAGCAAATGCTCTATTTATCACAATGGTTTCAAAACTACACACTTCTGAAAAATTCCTTTTCTCTAGTAAATGCTCCTTTTTGGGATATTTAATGAAATAGATTGGATCTAAAAATAGCCGATGCAGGAATGGGTTAATATACATGTAAAAAAAAAAAAAGTTTTATCAATTAACAATAATCCAATCCTCTTATCAAAGTATAAAAAGTCTTGCTTAACTAACAAACAAAATTTACAAAGAGACATGAAGTATAAAAGTAGAAAAATAAATTACAAATTAAATCTAGCAAAACATGTTTATAGAACTATACTGTTCAAAGCAATACAGAACTATGTTTTGGGAACCAGTTTGTGTTGTTAGGTTTCAAAAACACATATCAAGCAACTCACAAGGATCTTCAACCTTTTACCTGTATGTGCCATATATGATCAGGATCTGCTCTGTTTGCTTATGGAGCTAATATAGATCTAATCCTACAATTTTTTGTCTAAGACAAAACTTTCCATGCAAAATTTTCATTCTAAAAATTTAGTTAATGATCATTAACGAAAAATAAAATATTAGGGAAAGGGTTAAACATGTGCAAGTAAATAACACTTGGCAAACACAATCACCACATTTCAAGGCCCAAGTAACAAAATTTCAAAATTTTCAAATTTTCATGAAACGTTTTATTTTACTGCAAACAGATGTAAATATACTGATGTTAAAATATTCACTGTAAACTTCATCATGTCTGTTGCATGATAAACTCTTAACCCTTTCCTCCGTAGGCTATTTTTAGACTCAACTTCTTTGAACGAATCTACCCAAAAGGAGCATTTCCAAGAGAAAAGTAGAATTTTAGAATGTTGTAGTTTGAAACCATTGTGATAAATAGAGCATTTGCTCCTATAGGAGCAAATGCTCTATTTATCACAATGGTTTCAAGAAGTGGTTATTACAGAGGCCTAGAAAGGCGAATTTATGGAGGAAAGGGTTAAGGAGTTATTATATTGAATGATATAAACTTAAAGCATTTTGAATGGATACTTCCAGCTACAGTAAAGTTTTGCTAAAACAACCATTCAGAAGAAGTCTAATTCTGGATTTTTAAAAACAAGTGGTAGCTTAACCCATTCCCTCATAGGCTAACACTTAACCCATTCCCTCATAGGCTACCACTTGACCCATTCCCTCATAGGCTACCACTTGACCCATTCCCTCATAGGCTACCACTTGACCCATTCCCTCATAGGCTACCACTTGACCCATTCCCTCATAGGCTGCCACTTGACCCATTCCCTCATAGGCTACCACTTGACACATTCCCTCATAGGCTACCACTTGACCCATTCCCTCATAGGCTACCACTTGACCCATTCCCTCATAGGCTGACACTTAACCCATTCCCTCATAGGCTACCACTTGACCCATTCCCTCATAGGCTAATTTAAAGTCAAAATTTTGAATAAATCTACTGAAAAGGGGCATTTACTAGAGAAAGGGAAAGTACTTGTGTAGTTTCGAATCTATTGTGATAAATAAGAGCATTTGCTCCATGGAATGGGGGTGGAGGGCATAAAAAGAAAATAATTTGCAGACAAAACATTTTGCAAAGGATTCTCCATGGTAGGGTCAGAGATAGACAGGTTCTACTATTGTGTGTAACTTATGATGATACCGAATTAGAATCATCTAATCTCTCCCCACACTTTTCCAAAATATTATACCAAACATGACGTTGTCTCATGCCACACTTTTTCCCCCCGAGCTATACCAACCATGTCTCATTTCACACTTTTTCAAAGAGCTACACCAAACACATCTAATGCCACACTTTTTCCCAGAGCTATACCAAACATGTCTCTTTCACACTTTTTTTTCCCAGAGCTATACAAACATGTCTTTTTCACACTTTTTTCCAGTGCTATACCAAACATGTCTCATTTCACACTTTTTCCCAGAGCTATACCAAAACACATATAATGCAAACTCTTATGCTTCTGTGAAAAGTCTTGCTCCATCTCTTTTTAGCTGCTCTATTAAATAGTTACTGATTTGCTTATCTCTTAACACTTTCCTTCATACAAACACTTTTTCACACATTTGCAAACAGAGTAGACCCAAAGGAGCCGTCTGATCAGGGTCTGCTCTATTTGCTTATGGAATTATGTAGATCTGATTCTACAGTTTCTGCAAGGTACAAACATCTTTACGTTCATGTACCATTCTAAAAATTCAGCTAATTTTGTTCATGATGACAATATTTCTTTCCTGTATATTAAACAAGTAAAGGGTTAAAAAATTGCTGTATTGTAAACAGTGTGTATTCTGATGAGACATAATTTTACTTGCCATCTCATTTGGATCCAAGAATATTGCAAACGCAAGTTTTATAGCAATCAAGATGGATGAAATGTAAAAGAGTTTATTTCAAACTATTACCCCTTCTGCTACACATAGCATGATTGGCATAGGCAATCAGCTTGGAGTCAGATGACTTGAGAAGTAACTTTGTACCTCACCTGGGTTCGAGTTCGGTTATAAAACTTCTGAGTCTGAGATAATTCTCAAGTATCTGATTGGTCAGATGCTCAAGAATGGTAGCAGACTCAAGCAAAAAGTTTTTATAACCTCAGGGCCCGGAGACAAGCTGCCACTCAGTCAATAGTTTCTCGAAAGCTTGAATAAACTGGATGAACGTAAGCAATGCAACAGAGTTTGTTATTTGTATACTATTGGCTGGCTGCACAGGTTGCCTTGTATGCGAAGTTAAAGTTATCTGGTAGAGGTGGTATGGGTGGGGGATCCCTGGGAATGGGGATGCCTTCCGTCTCAAGCAGTCGCAGCTTCACCTCCATGTTCAAGAGAGTTTCCATGTCCTCTTTGGTCTGTTTACTGTCCATCTGAAACCAAACAGACAACAGTGACAGCTCAGGCATAAATAACTGGGTTTTGAAAACAGTGCAATCCCAGTTAGGTATCAGATCATAGAGTAGCTTCTGAATAGAGTCTAAACTATCTGTAAAACTTGAAAAATAGTTTCAATTTTTTTATACTGACAAAGTATAATAACTCATACTTTACACTGATAAAGTATAGTATAACAACCCATACTTTACTGTACACTGGCAAAGTATAGTATAACAATGCATACTTTACACAGATAAAGTATAGTACAACAAGTCATACTTTACTGTACACTGGCAAAGTATAGTATAACAATGCATACTTTACACAGATAAAGTATAGTACAACAAGTCATACTTTACTGTACACTGGCAAAGTATAGTATAACAATGCATACTTTACACAGATAAAGTATAGTACAACAAGTCATACTTTACTGTACACTGGCAAAGTATAGTATAACAATGCATACTTTACACAGATAAAGTATAGTACAACAAGTCATACTTTACTGTACACTGGCAAAGTATAGTATAACAATGCATACTTTACACAGATAAAGTATAGTACAACAAGTCATACTTTACTGTACACTGGCAAAGTATAGTATAACAATGCATACTTTACACAGATAAAGTATAGTACAACAAGTCATACTTTATTGTACACTGGCAAAGTATAGTATAACAATGCATACTTTACACAGATAAAGTATAGTACAACAAGTCATACTTTATTGTACACTGACAAAGTATAGTATAACAAGTCATACTTTACAATAATAAATTACAGTATAACAATCTATATTTTACAGACTTGACCAAGTTGTTGCTCTTTCCCTACCGTTTCATTGAGCAGAGCGCTGATTCCATCCACCCACATGTTGAATTCTTGATCTGAAGTGGCAATAAAGTGGTGAGAATTTTCCTCATCTTGCCTCGTCCTCTCCATCACAATACTGAATGCAAGGTCTGGTTGAGTCTGCATGAAACAAAGTACATACATATATATACAGTAGAACTTGTCCCAAGTAGCCACCGAAAAGGTGTATAATTATAGGTCTGCCAGGCAAGTGGTAGCTTAATGCAGGTTAAAAGTATACCAGAAAGATCTTACAAAAGCTTTCTGCATTACTTTTGTCCTGCATTAAACAACCACTTGCTTTTTTAAGACTCATGTGTTCAATAAATGAATGGTAGTTTAACCCACTCCCTCATATTGACGCCTTATGATGCCTCTGCAAGCTATGAAAAAATTGTTATGATCATGTTCTATTCTTGATACAATTGTGATAAATCCAGGAGCAAATGCTCTATTTATCACAATGGTTTCAAAACTACACAATTCTAAAATTTTCCTTTTCTCTAGTAAATGCTCCTTTTCGGTAGATTTATTCAAAGTGGTTGGGTCTAAAAATAGCCTATGAGGTAATGCGTTAAGACAGAGTTTACTATATAGCAGAGTTTAACCATTTACTTGATGACTGCTAGAAATAATGATAACATGAATATTTCTTTGATGATTAGTTCTGTAATGGCCGAGGTGGTGGTGGTCTAGTGGTAGCACGCTTGACTATCAGTCCGGAGGTCCGGGGTTCAAATCCCAGTCCCACCCGGAAATTTCAGAGACGCTTTTTCGTGTCTCCCACCCGCACATCCTCTCCACCCAGGGGTTAAAATGTGTACCTGTGAGGGTCACTCGCCGGTACTGCGGCTGCATGATTGCGCCATATGTTAGCAGTGCTCAATATTGTAGGCCAATGACTCAATGACCAGGGGAGTAAATGTACAGTCGGCTGAGCGGTCATTCGGACTGAAAGTAGACTATAACTAGGTACTTTTTTTTTTTTATATGGACACAGGAATGTTTAGCCATGTCAGAAACTATAGAAAAAGATCTATATTCTTCCATAAGCAAACAGAGCAGCATTTGTTCTTGAAACATAAAAACAAAAAACTATAGAAAAAGATCTATATTCTTCCATAAGCAAACAGAGCAGCATTTGTTCTTGAAACATAAAAACAAACAAACAGTCCAAAATCAATGTGCCCCCAGATTTTTGAACTTGCAGGCCTTAAAAGCTTAATTTCTGTTGAAAGAAAGTCTGTCCCTTTGCCTGATAAAGATGCAATATGATGCCTTTGCAAATAGAGTAGACCCAGATAAGATGGCTCCTGTAGCAGACATCTGAACAGAATCTTTTCTGTTTGCTTATAAATTTATATTCACAGCAGAACCTGTCTTAAGCGACCATACATGTAATGAATAAAGATGCTTTAAAATGCAGATGGTTGCTTAATGCAGGGCAAAAGTAAAGCAAAAAGCTCCTATAGGAGCTTTCTGCATTACTTTTGACCTGCATTAAGCTACCATCTGCCTTATAGGCCGATAATTAGACATCTTTTTTGACGGTTGCTTAAGAGAGGTTCTGCTGTATTTGATTTTAGTTTCCGACATGGTTAAAAAATCATATGTTCATAGGTCATTGTATAAAATACATATTCATGACGTCATTATTTCTCTCATGAATATGCGTCAATTAAAGGATTAACCATATCAATATTGAGTTTCAGAGAGAACTCTGTATGCTAAGATAAAGCATGGGAGTCAGCGAATAAATTACCCCCTGTGTATTAATGAACTAATTCTTATTTAATATTTCTGACAGTAGTAAAATTTTATTATCAGTTTACATCTTTTAAACTGCTTCGAAATGGTACATAATCGATTCAAAATTCCATACAGTGGTCATCACAAGGGGCTAATAAGACAGCTGTCTCACCTTTCTAGCATTTTTCACATGTGGACAATTGGTCTTGGTCAGCAGTTCTTTGATGTCTAGCACAGCCAGTTTGTTGGGCAGCTGCTCTAAGGACAGTTCATCAGTCTCCCCACAGTCCCCATAGTGGAAAGCTTTGTGATTGGGTGACAGTCTCCAGTACATGAAAGACCCTGAAATCCAAAAAGAATACTATATCAAATTAACTTTTTAAATCAAAGATACACCTTTTAAGTTTTAACACCTTTGCAAACAAAGTAGACCCAGATCAGACAGCTCCTGTAGGAGCCATCAAATCAGGGTCTGCTGTTCGATTATAAAATAATTTAGATCTGATTCTACAGTTTCTGCCAGACAAAAACTCAATTGTTCATATATAAAACAAGATGTGTTTGTGGAACACTATGCCCTTGATGACCTTTGACCTTCATGTATAACCTTGACCTTAATAAGTCACCCTAACAAATATTCGCCTCCATAAGTTGAACATGCATGCCAACTTTTAAGTATGTATGTGCAATGACGAAAAATTATCGCCAATGTTAAAGTTGGGGACAAACCAACCAACCAACTGACAGAAAGAGCAAAAACAATATGGAGGGGTGGGGGGAGTGGGGCATAAAATCAATATTCATAGTCATTATATTTCACATGAATATTCATTTAGTAAACGTTAAATCTTTCAACTCTATGGGTGGATTTTGATAACCTTTCATAACCCATTCCCTCATAGACTAATTTTAGACCCAACCTCTTTGTACAAATCTACAGAAAAGGAGCATTTACTAGAGAAAAAGAAAACCTTAAAATTGTGTAGTTTTGAAACCATTGTGATAAATAGAGCATTCATTATTTTTGCTTCTATGGAGCAAATGCTATTTTTATCACAAATTGAGCATTTGTTTCTATGGAACAAATGCTCTATCTATCCAAATAGTTTAAAAAAGTGACTGTTATTGGGGTGTCAAAAGGAGTCATTATGACAGAATGGGAGAAGAGTTACTATCAATATGACACTGAATTATCTGAATGTACTGATAAACTACTTGAAATTCAGATTGCATTTTTGTAGAAAAGAAGAACAGCAAACAAAATCATATAGCTTACATCTTAAATATTACAAGAGGACCCTTAATCGCTCACCTTTTTGTAACAGATTTATGTATACAATGAATTCAATGAATTAATTTGGGACTGGGCCATTTTTTGCCAAGGTGTCATAATTTGAACAGTCTTGGAAAAGAACCATTAAAGGATGCTACATACCAAATATCAAAGGTCTAAGCCTTACAGTTTCGGAGAAAAAGATTTTTTAAAGATTTTCCAATGAAAAGGAGGGTCATTGGCCCACTATATCGCTCATATTATAAAGTTATAGTGATATATTGACAATGTTAGTTTTTCAGCAGACAGCATTTCTAACAGATGACAGAAATCAGTGTTAACCCTATCACCACTGAGCATGACTTGACTGAAATTGGCACACATTTGGATTCTGATCTAAAGCATATGTAACTGTTACAGAAAGCTAAAACAACTTTCAAAAATAATTTAACCACCTAGTTTCCTCAATCTAAAATTAAAGTTGGTTACTGGTTTCTCTAAACGCAATATCTACTGTACTGAGGTTAGGGGTCAATGACATAACACCCACTGTCCAGCTTGCAGCTGGAGCATGATACTGGCTGTGACCTCTGTTTAAGGGGAAACCTTTAAACAGTAGTTTCTGATGTGAAAAGGTCTATTTCAAAGTATAACCCACAGGGCATGGCCAATTTTTAACTCAGTACTATAATTAACAAACTTTTTAAAAGTATACTAAGTAAATCTATACACCAAATATCTAAGCTCTGGGACATGTGGTTTTTGACAAGAAGATTTTTAAAGATTGTCCTATGAAAAACTGTTAAGCCCCATCTTTATAGAGGACCATTAAATGATGCTACATACCAAATATCAAAGGTCTATGCCTTACAGTTTCAGAGAAGAAGATTGAAAAACTGATGAGCCTCCAGGACATATCAAAGCTCTAGGCTTTGTGCAGAGAAGAAGATGTTTAAAGTAAATTGTTGACGCCCACACGTTGTACCACAACGGACGAAAGACATAGGATCATCCCAATAGCTCACCTTGGCACTTTGTGCCAGGTGAGCTAAAAATGTAGGTCATTTGGGATTCTGACCATGGAACAATCTGTGTATTAGTACAACATATGTGTACAGTAGAACCTGTTTTAAGCGACCATAATTAAGCGAGGCCTAATTATTGGTCTGTAAAGTAGGTGGTAGCTTAATTCTGGTCAAAAGTAATGCAGAAAGATCCTATACGAGCTTTCTGCATTACATTTGCCCTGCATTAAGCAACTGTCGGAATTTTTAAGATTCCCATGTTAAATAAATGAATGAATGCTGAAGACAGGTTCTACTGTATTTAAAATATTTAATATATCAAGTTTATTGAATAAGAGTCAAATTTGATATTTATAACCCTTCGCTTGCTGAATTTTAAAATACATTTCTCCTTCTTTACCAATGTCCTGTTGTATAATTACATATATCTTCACTGTGTAAAAGTATTTCGCTGTGCAATCACTGCTGTGGAGTGCAATGGTTGCACAATCAACTTGTAAATAGTGCAGACCTGGGTCTTCACTATTTACAGGTACGTATATTGAAGTGAATAGCAAGCGAAGGGTTAATCATTATAACTTTTTTAAAAGTGAAATATTCTGTTGTGAAAATTTAATCAAGAAAGATTGTGTAGAATTAGATCTATATTAAATCGTAAGTAAATGAGTAGTAACTCCTACAGGAGCCTTCTGATCTGGGTCTGCCCTGTTTGCAAAGGTGTTGAAAGGTGTATTTATGGAGAAAAAAGTTCATGAATCTGATTGATTAGACTTTATTAGTTATATAACCTTGTACCTGTACTTACGTTTTGTTCTGGTCATTTTAGCAGCATTATAGATAGTAAATCTGGATCCCCGCTCCAGGTACATCAGTCTCTGCTTCTTGATCAGCTCCATTATTTCAGGCTTCACACTATCCCTTAACTCCCTGCAGAGAAAACACAAGAAAATTCGCTGAATTGATATCCCCCACCAAACAAGCATGGACCTCAGTATTTAACTGAGTTATTGATCAAAGGGACAAAAAGATTATTTTGCAAACAAAAGGCCATAACTCTGGTGTTCCATGGTAAATATGAGTGATACTTGCAGGGCGGCATTTCCTAATGGTACTGAATGTTTACACAAAGTATCATAGTATAACAAAAATGTTACATTTTTCGCAAATAAAGGGCCATAACTCTAGTGTTCCAAAATCAATATAAATGATACTTGCAGAGCCACATGTACTTATGCTACTAAACATTTTCACAAAGTTTCATATACAAATTCAAATTAGTTTCTGAGATATGGCTTCCGACAGACAAAAATGTTACATTTTTTGCAAAACAAAGGGCCATTTCTCTAGTGTTCTAAGGTCAATATAAATGGTATTTGCAGAGCCACATGTCCTTTGTTCTAAGGTCAATATAAATGGTATTTGCAGAGCCACATGTCCTTATGCTACTAAACATTTTCACAAAGTTTCATAGAAAATTCCGATCAGTTTCTGAGAAATGGCTCCGGACAGAATAAAGGGTGATATTTTTCGCAAACAAAGGGAAATAATTCTGGCGTAGACAATTTCAAATACATATACTGTGTTGATCTGGAAATACACTGTTCGTAGTGTACAAAGGTAGGTTTGTACACATTTGAGCTAATCATCAAAATGTAAAAGTGAAAATGTAACAGAGTGAATGTGTTACTTATCAACCAATATTAAAATGCTCTGTTTGCCTTTGGCACCATAAAAATCTGATTCAAACAGTTTTCGTCAAAGCAAACAATTTCGTTTTAAATTTTACTTTATATAAAATGTTTGCTAATAAATATTCATGACATCATTTTTTCTTACATGAATATTTATCCTTTCCTCCATAAATACGCCTTTCTATGCCTCTGTAAAAGTCACCTGTTGAAACCATTGTGATAAATAGAGCAATTGCTCCTATAGGAGCAAATGCTCTATTTATCAAAATGGTTTCAAATTACAAAATTCTAAAAAAATCCTTTTCTCTAGTTAATTATCCTTTTTGGTAGATATATTCAAAGAGGTTGGATCTAAAAATAGCCTATGGAGGAAAGGGTTAAAAGAACAGGGTTCAAGCATCAAGTCCAGTAGTCAAAATGCAAAATACACCAATGGATAACTTACAGTATGGGTTTGGCCTGGGCTTTACTGGCTTCCTTCTTCTGTCGTTCTGCCTCCCAGATCTTTTTCAGTTCTGGGTATGCAAGCTGTCCAAGTTTGCTGCGGAACTCTTCAAATGACTTTGGCATCTGGGGTTTGTCTAATGCTCGTGTAATCTGCTCATTTACAACACTCAAAACCTACAAGAGAGAGAATCGGAGGATTGAATACAATTTGTTTTTCTAAATTTTTAGACACTCACTCACCCTTATTATATTATTTGATTTTATTGTATTAAAAACATAAAACACTAAACAAATCGTTTTTGATACAAAAACTGATGTCTCCCCACTATGTAACAATTTCAAAGTCTCATAACTGCAGAAAATCATCGAACCAGAACAGGAATAAGATATGCAAAACTCGGACAGACGGACAGACCCCACCCGAAAAACAATATGTCCCCCCAGTATACTAGGTGAGACATAAAAATTTACTGCCATGGAACTGGAGAGAGAATATGCTGCATACAAGCAAACAAAGCAATTCTCAAGGAGCCAACTGTACTGGGTCAACTCTGTTTGCAAATGCATCTCTATCAGGTAAAGGGATAAGTCTTTAATCTCTATTAAATTAAGGTTTTCAATTTTGCAAATTACAGAAGTCTTAGAACAAACAAACTTCAGTATAGTTATCCTCAAAGTTTGCATTTTTCAAGATTCTATCGATCATATTTGTAAATATTAACCCGTTACCTGATAGCGTTGCTTTTTCACCTGGATGCAACCAAATTAAGACTCAGATCAAATGACTCCTGCAGAAGCTGTCTGATCAGGTGCTTTTCTGTATGCTTATGGAATAATGGGAATTCAAATTCTATTTTCTGCCAGGCCCAAAAATTCTAAAGACTCAATAAACGTTAATGAAGTCAGGAATTCTTTTATAAATATTAACCCGTTCCTCCATAAATACGCCTTTCTACGCCTCTGTAAAAATCACCTGTTTAACCAATGTGACAAATAGAGCATTTGCTCCTATAGGAACAAATGCTCTATTTATCACAATGGTTTCAAACTACAAAATTCTAAAATTTTCCTTTTCTGTAGTTAATGCTCCTTTTAGGTAGATTTATTCAATGTGGTTGGATCTAAAAATAGCCTATGAGGGAATGGGTTAATAAGGTAAAGTGTCAAGTAATTAACCAGTTTCCGTATTACAGTTACCTTGGAGAAGTCTTCTTTGGAAGCTCTCATTTCCTTCCATGTTCTGTTTAGGAGCTGTATACAGTGGGCGTAGAACTCTTCCAGTGGTCGATCCACGGAAAAAAACATCGGGTAATATGACTGCTCATCTTCATATGCTGACATAGAAAATTGTAAAGTATACATATCTCACATAGCAAGAGAAGACATAGTCCTTAACCCATTCCCTCATAGGCTTTTTTGAGATCCAACCTCTTTGAATAAATCTACAGAAAAGGAGCATTAACTAGAGAAAAGGAAATGTTTTAGAATTTTTTAGTTTGAAACCATTGGGATAAACAGAGCATTTGCTCCTATAAGAGCAAATGCTCTATTTATCCCAATGGTTTCAACAGGTGAATTTTGCAGAGGCGTCAAAAGGTGTCAATATCAGGGAATGGGTTAACCCTTTCCTTCATATTTGTAAACAGGGATGACCAATATCAGATGGCTCCTATAGGAGCTGTCTGACCAGGGTCTTTTCTGTTTGCTTATGAAATCACAATAGATCTGACTCTACCAATAGTAGCTGGATGATATTAAGACTATTAACACTTTAACCCATTCCCTAATAGGCTATTTTTAGATACAACCTCTTTGAATAAATCTACCAAAAAGGAGCATTAACTAGAGAAAAGGATTTTTTTTTAGAATTTTGTAATTTGAAACTATTGTGATAAATAAAGCATTTGCTCATATAGGAGCAAATGTTCTATTTATCACAATGGTTTCAAAAAGTGACTTTTACAGAGTCGTCAAAAGTCATCAATATGAGGGAATGGGTTAACAGAGAGTATTATACAGATCTGATTCTGGTGGCAGGTCTAAAGGAATGCTGAAAGCTACTGCAGGACTTGCATTAAGCTGTCACATGTCTTTCTAGATATACTTAGTGATACATTTTAGAACAATTCTGTATTGTTTATTTTAGAAGGACCAAACTTTTACTTCTAGTTATCCCAAAGTTCGAGTTATCCAAGTTCGAGCTATCCGAGTTCGAGATGTCAAAGCTTAACCTCTTCTTTCATAGTAACGCATTTTCATGCATCTGCAAACAGAGTAGATCTAGATCAGATGGCTCCTATATGAGCCATCTGATCAGGGTCTGCTCTGTTTGCCAATGGAATTATTTTCTAAAATGGCTGCAATGTTCCACCTTCCATATTTCGTCCATGAACTATTTTGTCCATGAATATTCGGTAGGTATTGGAATCTGAAATAAACATAAAACAGGGAAGGGTTAACTGTATTTAACCCTTTCTTCCATAAATACTCCTTTCTACACCTCTGTAAATGTCACTTAATGAAACCATTGTGATAAATAGAGCATTTGCTCCTATAGGAGCAAATGCTCTATTTATCACAATGGTTTCAAACTACAAAATTCTAAAATTTTACTTTTCTCTAGTAACTGCTCCTTTTGGGTAGATTCAATCAAAAAGGTTGGGTCTAAAAAATAGCCTATGGAGGATAAGGGTTAAAACAGAGACATGGTTAAAACTTACGAGCCTCTCCTATCTTCAGCAGATCACACAAGATCTTGGTCAGCTTGATACTGGCTTGTACAAATGGACAGTCCTGCTCATTGGCTCGGCCACAGTTCTCCAGTACAACCTGAAGGTCATTATAATATAGTAGAACATCTCTATAGCAACCACATAATTCTCTACAAAAATTAATTGTAACTGTTGAATACTTGCTAGAACAAGATGTGTTTGTGAAACACTATGCCCCCTCATATATTTGACCTCTGACCTTGACATGTCACCCCTCAAAATGTGCAGCCTCATGAGATACACAAGCATGCCAAATATCAAGTCTCTATCTCTACTGGTCCAAAAGTTATGGCCAATGTTAAAGTCGGCGATTTGACCCATATATTTGACCTCTGACCTTGAAGGATGACCTTGACCTTGACACGTCACCCCTCAAAATGTGCGGCTTCATGAGATACATATGTATGCCAAATATCAAGTCTCTATCTATACTGGCTCAAAAGTTATGACCAATGTTAAAGTTGCTGACAAACAAACAGACAAACAGACAAACAGACAGACAGGGCAAAAACAATATGCCCCCCGACTATCGTCTATGGGGGCATAAAAAATAATTTCTACATGTAGTTATTTTACACCTAAGAGCTTAAATTTAATATCTCTAGTGTTTATACCTTTATATAATTTTCTTTCTGTTGTGTTGCAAAGTGCACCATATTATCCAGAGCAAGGAGACCTGGGGGTACAACCTCAAAATCCAGGGCTGGAGTGGTCTGATTCTAAAAAATACAAAAAACAGTAAATGAAAAAAAAACTTGTAACAAGGGTAAAGCCCTAAATACTCTACATATTCCCAGACAATCTTCAGGAGCCATTTGATCTGAATCTACACTATTTGTTACAATATCTAATTCTCACAGTGGATTTTCTCCATTGCATTTTAAAACCCTTGATCAGTGTCATAGTTTGGATCCTGATTAGCCATAGGCATATTCCATGTCTCATCTGGATCAAGCCTATTCGTATAGTAATAGTTAATCAAGAGTTGTTGATGGAAATGTACAAGGAGTTAACCCATATCCCAATAGGCTATTTTTAGATCAAACCACTTTGAATAAATCTACCCAAAAGAAGCATGAACTAGAGAAAAGGAAAAGTTTAGAATTTTGTAGTTTGAAACCATTGTGATAAATAGAGCATTTGCTCCTATAGGAGCAAATGCTCTATTTATCACAATGGTTTCAACAGGTGATTTTTACAGAGGTGTAGAAAGGCGTATTTTATATGGAGGAAAGGATTAAAGAGTTTAATAATTCATGTTAAAAGAGCAGAAGCCATTCCCTCATATTGACATGACACCTATAGATACATCTGTAAAAGACACTTTTTGAAACCATATGAGCAAATGTTCTAATTAACATAATGATTTCAAAACTACACACAATTCTTTTTTCTAGCATTATGCTCCTTTTCAGTAGATTTACTCAAAGAGGTTGGGGCTAACAATAGCCTACGAGGAAATGGGTTAAAAATTCATTACACAGCTACAGTAAAGCTGCTCTAATGCGACCACCAAAAAGGGGCATAATTCTGGGTGGCAGAGGCAGGTGGTAGCTTAATGCAGGATGAAAGTTATGCAGAAAGCTCCTAAAGATTTCTGCAGAACTTTTGTCCTACATTAAGCAACCACCTGCTTATAAAGGCCGCTTTGATTATCTTTTAAGTGGTCACATTAGGGGGGTTCTACTGTACCTGTAACCAATCAACAACACATCTACAACACATGTACTTGTATCAACAGGTAGTATACAAATTAATGAGAGTACAGAAAGTGGATTCTTAATGCAAGCCTATATTTGCTAAGGTGTAATTTAAAGGCTAAAACTCCTAAACCCTTTACACCAAAAATTTTCAAGTAATAAATAATGACATCATGAATATTCATTATACTGTAGAACCCTCTAAACATGGGTGTTGTTATAAGCAGGTGGTTGCTTAATGCAGGACAAAAGAAATGCAGAAAGCTCCGCATTACTTTTGCCCTGCATTAAGCTACCACCTGCCTCTACCACCCAGAATTATACCTCTTTAGGTGGTCACATTAGAGGGGTTTTACTGTATTAACAGGTATAAGAGCACATATGGAAATATGCAAACGGAGCAGACTCTATTCAGGATGGCTCCTACAGAAGCCATCTACTCTGGGTCTCCTATGGTTGCAAAGGCACATTAAGGTGTATTTATGGAGTAAAAGGCCAAGGTTGATCAAAGATACCTGGCCCCTTACTAAAATTGCAAACCTTGTGAAGTTGAACAATTGTGTGAAGTATGAAAAGAATAGCTGTGATGATGTTGAAAAAGTGACAAAATGTCAAATGTTTCAGCACAACACTCATACAAAGGTTGTGCCAATACAGTGGAACCTGGATATCTGTAACTCGAATTGCGGGATAATTCGAACTAAAAGTTTGGTCCGTCCGAACTTTACTATACAGAATTGCTCTAAATGTGTATGGTGCCTTGAAATTTGAGATATCGAAGTTCAACTGTACTTGTTTTCTGCGGAAAAAAGGCAAGCTTTAAAGTCAACATACACTGAATCCCAGCTTTTTAAAGTCTTTTGTCACGGCTGACTTCCTTGAAGATGGTCCATTTGGATCAGCAAAGTCTGAGAAATCAAAAGCTATCCGCCGCAAGTCTTCAATGTTCTTTGTTACTGTTGCCACCTGTCGGTAAATACAAACATATATGGTATGGGAAACTTCTAATCAATTCTGGTCTATTAATAGCAGAGGTCCAGATAAGATGCGTAATTTAAACCAGAAAGTAACTTCTTTATTTCTCCATCAAACCCTATGTTGTGACTACTATTTACACGATTCTAAAGAGTGGTCCCAATATAGGGTTTGGTGGAGAAATGATGATTTTTGTATTTGAGTTATGTATGTATATCTGTAGCTTTGTATTAGTACACACAGAAAAATGGACAAGAAACTGAACAAAGGAACAGCAAGATTGCCGACAGGTTTATAAAATTTCTAAAATGCACCTGAAAGCAAAATATTAAGACATATACATGTAGATAAAAAGCATCATTTTTTACATAAATATTTATATAGCAAAGGGTTTAACCGTTAATTCCATAAATATTCATGAAAGAAAATATGACATCATGAATATTAATTAGATTAGTTGTCATAATAGCACATGGACACAGGAAATAGGAGCTAAAGGAGCCATCTGATCTGGCTCTACTCTGTTTGCAAAGGTGTAGAAAGACATATTTATGGAGTAAAGGTTTTTAGCAGGGACAGCTTATATTATTGCAATAGATAGTGTCAAGTTGTTTTACTTGTGCTTGGTCACTGGCATTGATTTTTGTGTTCATTCTCCCCTCATACATGTTGAGCATTAGCCGCTGGAGTTTGTACAACTGGTGAGCCATCTCTGGCCCTATACTATGTGAGGTCCCAAGAACAGCCTGAAATACATATCACCTATACTATGTGAGGTTCCAAGAACAGCCTGAAATACATATCACCTATACTATGTGAGGTCCCAAGAACAGCCTGAAATACATATCACCTATACTATGTGAGGTTCCAAGAACAGCCTGAAATACATATTCACCTATACTATGTGAGGTTCCAAGAACAGCCTGAAATACATATTCACCTATACTATGTGAGGTTCCAAGAACAGCCTGAAATACATATCACCTATACTATGTGAGGTTCCAAGAACAGCCTGAAATACATATCACCTATACTATGTGAGGTTCCAAGAACAGCCTGAAATACATATTCACCTATACTATGTGAGGTTCCAAGAACAGCCTGAAATACATATCACCTATACTATGTGAGGTTCCAAGAACAGCCTGAAATACATATCACCTATACTATGTGAGGTTCCAAGAACAGCCTGAAATACATATCACCTATACTATGTGAGGTTCCAAGAACAGCCTGAAATACATATCACCTATACTATGTGAGGTTCCAAGAACAGCCTGAAATACATATCATGCAAACAGTTTTAACGACATGTACATTCTTCAAAATCTAAAAGCATTTGCATAATTGTACTTTTCTTATATCTTTAAAGTGAGGTTGCTTTATTCAAAAGTTAACACGTCAGTTTCTTCTAGATACAAACTATAAAAGATTATTATCATGCATCAAAAATTGTTTGTCATTAAGTCCTCAATATGTAACATAAATGCTGTATATTCGACCATCAAATGCATAACTAACTTTGGTCTACCAACAGATATGCTGAAGTCCTATAAATATCGGTCTTTGAGACAGGTGGGTGCTTAATGCAGGGTGAAAGTCATGCAGAAAGCTCCTCTAGGAGCTTTCTGCATGACTTTTACCCTGCATTAAGCAGCCATCTGCCCAAAAGTATCTAAATTCTTCTCTACTGGCATTCCAGTTTAGAGGGGTTTTATGGCAGAGGAATAAATTTGTTGTGCCCCTCAACATCAAAAGAGATGGGTCCAAAATAAAATCTGGACAAGGTTTCCTTAAATAGTATGGTGTGTAAATAACCAATCTACAACACATGTTGTCAATATATTTTATTTTGTTACTTCAACATGTTTCACCTTCATCAGGAAGTGGAATAACAAAGGAAGTGATGTCGCTGTGTTGGGACGCAACAACGTCACATACATTTGCGGATAACCGTAACCATCGACGTTGTAAAAAAACCGTGCCGCAAAAAACTATATTTTTTCTTAAATAACATGGAAATAAATAAGCTAATTGAAGTAATGAACTTTAGGTAATACTCACAGATGTGATGATGGTTCTAAATGAACGTGACTGGAAACACTCGAAGAGTTTCTGAAAGATACAAGAGATTCAATGCATGGGATCAAAGTAACAATCATTAAGAAAAACAAAATTGGATTATGACCAGATTTGTGAAAAAAAATACTTTGAAGCAGATGGAAATATTAGCAGATGATAATTGGTTACATCATCAATGTTTAACCCTTTATTCAATAAATATGCCTTTGCAAGCAGAGTAGACCCAGATCAGTTCAATGTCTGCTCTGTTTGCTTATACAGTGTTCCCTCCCTACAACGATTGTAATATTGTAACAATTGTAATAACGATTCCTTCCTTACAACAATGCATGTCACTGTTTCCGAAACAACAAGGCTCCAGAAACAACCCTTTTCCATCGCATTTTCGTTATGCCTCCATCAAACCCTATGTTGTGACCACTCTTTAGAATCGTCACTTTGTGGCGATTCTAAAGAGTGGTCACAACATAGGGTTTGATTGAGGCATAATGGTTTTAATTCTCGAAATACACCTTATCTGGGGATCTGCAAAGAAGCTAATTATGTTTTATTTTCCCTCCCTATAACAACTCCCTCTGAACAACACATACAATATTTGTATCCCAAAGGGTGTCGTTGTAGAGAGGGAGCACTGTAGATAATGATTCTACAGTTTCTGAAAGCAAAAGTCAAAGGTCTCGTGTCTATGTGTTATTATAACAATTAATCTAATTAAAACTCATGATGTCATTATTTCTGACATGAATATTCATGGTGTAAAAGGGTTATATCATACTAAATGCATGGCTTGCAGTTAATCCTTCCCTTTTTCTGTGTGTATTCAAAATTTCAACACCTATATAATGAAATATGGAAGGTGGAACATTTTTGCCATTTTAGAAAGTAAACAAACATTTTTTTTCAAATTCCATTAGTAAACAAAGCAGACCCTGATCAGACAGCTCCTACAGGAGCCATCTGATCTGGGGCTACTCTGTTTGCAAATGCGTGAAAATGCATAAAGACCATTAAGCGTATTTGCCAGAGGATTTTGAATGACAAACAGTGCTGACCTTTATCTATAGGAGTCCTGTAATTTTGGTCTACACTGTTTGCATATGAAAGCCAACTTATTTCCTACATTCAAAGGGTTAACATCAATACGTTTTGATTCTGGTAGGAGCCAACAGATCTGGCTCTACACTGTTTCCAACCACATTAAATGGCATATCAATGGAGTAAAGGGCAAAAACAATATGATCAAAATTTCAAACAGTTCCGACTGTAATGAGATGCTTTCTAACTCAACAACTCATCTGAATCAAAACTGTTCGCAGAGACTTTTATAATCTATATTGTGGACTAAGATGACAAATCATAGATAAAATGTAAAAACGTGATATATCATACCTGCCTCCTGTCCGGTGGGGACTTTATAAACATTGCATTTATTAGGGCTATTGCACTTTGTTGAACATCTACATTTGTACTGAAATGAAAACAATACATATACATGATCAGATGTGAAACCTCTCTACAATAACCACAAAAATGAGGTCCAATTATAGGATTTTCAGATGTAGTAGCTTAACCCATTCTCTCATAGGCTATCTTTAGATCCAACCTCTTTGAATAAATCTACCGAAAAGGAGCATTAACTAGAGAAAAGGATTTCTTTTTAGAAATTTGTACTTTGAAACCATTGTGATAAATAGAGCATTTGCTCCTATAGGAGCAAATGCTCTATTTATCACAATGGTTTGACAAAGTTACATTTACAGAGTCGTCAAAAGTCGTCAATATGATGGAATGGGTTGACGAAGGATGAAATTTATGCAGAAAGCTTTCTGTATTACTTTTGTTCTGCATTATGTAAAAACCTTTTACAGACACCCCCATGTTTATTTATTTAATAGTTGTTAACCCTTTACTACATAAATACGCCTTTCTAGGCCTTTTATAAACACAGAAGACCTAGATCAGATGGCTCCTATAGGAGCTGTCTGATCCGAGTCTGCTCTGTTTGCTTATGGTATAATATGGATATGATTCTTCAGTTTTTGCCATCCTGTGCCCTTTTATAACAATACATCTAATGAATATTCACGATAACATTATTTCTAACATGAATATTCATGGAGTCAACGGTTAAACTAATATAAACGCTCTTACATGTTTTTGCAAACAGACTTCACCAAGATCAGATGGCCCAGGTAAGAACTGTCTGATCTGGGTCTACTCTCTTTGCTTATGAAATAATATTGATATGATTCTACAGTTTCTGTCATGGCCAAACATTCCTGTGTTCATGTGCCAATAGTGCCATAGTAAATTTAATCTAACTATAATTCATCATATCATTATTTCTGACATGAATATTCATGGAGTAAAGGGTTAATGAGAGGTTTTATAATACAAGCAAGGTATTTCTGGAGTCTTACAATCTATGAATACAAACAAGGAATTTCTGGAGTTTTCTAGTTTTTCATACAGAGTCAAGTGCTCTGCAGTGTTGGTCAATGAGGCAAATTTTGATAGTACATTGTATCTAACAAATATGCATACCACCAGTTCTTGTTACAATTGCCACGTTAGTTCCCACAGAAAGTGTCATCATATTGAGAATGTTGTAATGAACATTAAGTTTTACAGTAATACCTCTCTAAGCCAGATATTCAAATTAGCATGATTACCGGTCTGTAAGACAGGTGGCAGTTTAATGCTCCCAGGAGCTTTCGGCATGACTTTCATCCTGCATTAAGCAGCAACCTACCTAAAAAGATCTAAACTCTCCTTTACTTAAATTTCAGGTTAGAGGGATTTTACTGTGTATGTTTCCAAAAATCGTGTCAGTATAATATCTATCGAATGTCTTTATAACAAGTGTTCACTGTATATAGATTCATCAAAATATATGCAAATTCAAAGCAAACTAGGAACCATGTTCTGCCTTTGACTCATTGAGCTGTTTCACTGTTGAATATTCATGCAAGAAATCATGATATCATTAATATTCAGTACATGAATATTTATAATGGTACAGTGAACCCTCGTTATAACGGCATTAGTTACAATGGCACCCTCGTTATACCAGCAATATGCATTGAAACAAAATTACCGTTAACTCTTTGAAACAGCCGCTGAATAAATAGGTGCAATGCCAATAGCACAGGTGATTGTTTAATGCAGGGAGCTTTTTGAACTTCTTGTGTTCTGCATTAAGCGATCACCTGTTGGTACTAGTTTAAAACTGGCCAAATGGTGTAATGAGGGTTCACTGTACATGTAAACAGAAGTTTTTTGTATTGCAAGAAACTGTAGAGTCAGATCTGTTATAATTTAACAGATTTTTTTAGGAACCATCTGATCTGGGTCTACTCTGTTTGCAAAGGCGTAATAAGGAGTTTATATCAAGGAAAGGGTTAAACCTACCTTACATGATGAATTTAAGCTGATAGGGGTAAAAATAGAGATGATGAACAAAGGAGAACATTACTGGTTACTGTATTGAACAAAGCAAACAGAATAAGATGCACTTGATTGACAGTAAAATGTGTGGTGTTGAGTTAACCCTTTTCTTGATAATCTTGATTTTGTTAATGCTTTTGTACACAGATTACATCCTGATCAGAAAGTTCCTGTACGAGCTGATCAGGGTCTGCTCAGTTTGCTTATGAAATAATATAGATCTGTTTAGGGCTAAAATAACCCTTTTACATAGCAAAATATAAGCTCATTAATTATTTCTTACATGAATATTCACTATTAAAGTAAATGGCTGAATTCAGATAAATATGCCAATTACCTAGATGTAAAGTGAGCATTCTAATCCATAAATCTTTTCACAATACCAAATTAACCCTTTCCCTCAAATAAATGTGTTTTCACGCATTTGCAAACAGAGTAGACCAAGATCAGACGGATCCTATAGGAGCTGTCTGATCTGGGTCTGCTCTGTTGCTAGTGGAATTTGAAAGATGGCTACAATGTTCCACCTTTCATATTTCATTATTACTATTTTGTCTATGAATATTCAGTAGGTATTACAATTTGGAATAAACATAGAACAGGGAAAGGGTTATTGCTAAACGATAGCTAAAAGAAGGGTAGAAGTTAACTCTTTTGGCGCGGAATTTCTAATTGTCGTCTGCAATCCAATTTTTGTTAAAGCTTTTGGTAAAATAAAGAAATGAGATAAATACATGCAAATTCCACAGGAATAAAGTGCATATATAGAAATAGAGATTGAGACAAAAAGTGAAGTCCCTGATGAGACGCCGCCTTAAAAAGGCGGCGTCTGATCTGGGACTGCACTATTTGTCATGGCGGATTTATGCGACATTGGCTGTGAAAGGGTTAAGAAAATGTATTACAATATTGGTGCAAACACTCAAAGCACTCATACAATATTTGTACACAGCACTCTAACAATATAGGTGCAAAGTACTCTTACAAAATTGGTGCAAAGCACTCTTGTGATACAATATTTAGGCACTCTTATAATATTGGTGCAAAGCACTCCTACTTCATTGGTACACTCTTACAATACTGGTGCAAAGCACTCTTACAAAACTGGTGCAAAGCACTCTTACAATACTGGTGCAAAGCTTTCTAAGAATATTGGTGCAAAGCACTCTTACAATATTGGTGCAAAGCACTCTTACAATATTGGTGCAAAGTACTCTTACAATATTGGTGCAAAGCACTCTTACAATATTGGTGCAAAGCACTCTTACAATTGGTGCAAAGTACTCTTACAATATTGGTGAAAAGTACTCTTACAATATTGGTGCAAAACACTCTTACAATATTGGTGCAAAGCACTCTTACAATACTGGTGCAAAGCACTCTTACAATATTGGTGCAAAGCACTCTTACAATATTGGTGCAAAGTACTCTTACAATACTGGTGCAAAGTACTCTTACAATATTGGTGAACTCATAAAATAGTGTTTCAAAGAATTTTACAATATAGATTCAAATCACTCTTACAATATTGGTACAAATCATTCTTACAATATCGGTGGGTACAAATCGCTGTCATTCAACCACAAGTCATCAGTAACAGATAAGACAGACATTGTACACAAAGGAGAATCCCAATCCCTACATTAAACCAACACAGTTACTGTGTGTATCTACCTGTTATCACTTATTCTACAAATCACAAGAAAACAACAACCCTAAATTGAAAACCTCAGACAGCTAATTGTAACTTGAATTAACCCTTTCCTCCATAAATACGCCTTAATACACTTCTGTAAAAGTCACTTTTTGAAACCATTGTGATAAATAGAGCATTTGCTCCATAGTAGCAAATGCTCTATTTATCACAATGGTTTCTATACTACACAATTCTAAAATTTTCCTTTCCACTAGTTAATGCTCCTTTTTGGTAGATATATTCTTTTTGGTAGATTTATTCAAAGAGGTAGGATTTAAAAGTAGCTATGGGGGAATGGGTTAAAGATCTATCCTAGAAATAAACATATACATGTATGTACATATATACTGTAACATTTTATCATTGGTTATGGTCTTTGACTGGCAGTCACTGTGGTTCAAATCCCAGCCTGGGTATTCGGATCTTTCATGTGAGGAAGCCTTCCAGCTGGCTTGCAGTAGGTCATTGGTTCTACCTGGATGTTCTTCTACCCAGTGAACAATTCAATGTGTTCCGTGCACGGAAAAATCACTGAGGTCTTCCTCCACCTGTAATTAGCTGGACATTGGGATATGATTGAAACACTGTTAACCCTTTCCCTCATATAAACGTGTTTTCACACATTTGCAAACAGAGAAGACCCAGATCAGACGGCTCCTAGAGGAGCCGTCTGATCAGGGTCTGCTCTGTTTGCTAATGGAATTTGATAGATCAATTTCTTTACTTTCTGAAATGGCTACAATGTTCCATCTTCCATTTTTCATTATAGCTATTTTGGCCTTGAATATTCAGTAGGTATTTAAAATTGGACTAAATATAGAACAGGCAAATGGTTAAAGCGACATAAAACCTGATACAAACAAAGAAATAAACAAAACATAAATAATTACAATACATATTTGAGAATTCAAAGAAGTGATAAGAACTCTCATCATAACAGAAAACATGAAAAAAACTAACCAATAAACTGTCTACTCCAAAGCACAGAAAACCCCAGTTCTAGTGACATTCAACATTTGCTCCATAAATGCATCTTTCTATGTGTTTGCAAACAGAGTAGACCCAGATCATATGGCTCCCAGGGGCGTAGCTAGCCCTCAATTCATGTGGATTCATAATTGTGTCAGCTTTCCCCGCCTTCACATACACCCATCCATCCCCACCCCTCTCCAGAAAAAATGAAAAATATGTTGTATTCTGGGCATTCTGAGGCGCTTTATTTAGTAAGGAAATTCTACAAATAAGCAAATTACTCGACATATTTTATTTCTTAAGGAAGGCTAAAATGTCAAAGAAATACGAGTCTCGTTTTTCAAACAAAGGTCTTTTTTCAGTTCTTTTTCCATGTATGAGGACATTTTCAATGTCCATATGTATGGGACATAAACAATTGCTAGTCTAAACTGACGTTTAGTGGACATAGTAGATCTCATGTAGGTCTTCACCCTTCTCATGATACTGGACTGCCTCTCAGCTGAGGCTGTTGAGACAAGCATAGTGATAAGCACCAAACATATGAAAATATCTGCCCAGAGTTTTGTTTGTGTATTTCAAAGCCATACTCATGTCAGAAGGTTTTGTTTCTTTCGAATACCACTTTACTCTCCAGCGGGCAACTTCACGTCTGGAGCTTTCACAATCTCCAATTGCAATGAAGTCGTCACAAAAGGCATCAAAATTGGCATCTTTCGGAGCAGGTGTCAGTTCATGGACAATACTTGGTATCAGATATAATGTACTCTGCTTTGAATGTCTTTGGAGATTACAATTTGGTCTTCCATTCTACAACCAGAAGGTCAAAGAACGGATAGTATATTGCCCGTTTCCAGTATTCAGATACGGAATGTGGGACTTTTGCCACGGTAGCGTTGGTGGCAAGCTACTCTTGACTTTGAAGGCTCTACTTCCTGCGTTTCGGCCATGGACACTGCTTTGCAGTCAAGCTCATCACACACAGCGTCGTCTGCTCACTCGGCACAAAGGTTGCTTTAAGAACCTGGCTCTCCCTGACAGCCTCAATAAGTCGATGTTTTATACCTTTAAGCACGAACTCAACAACTACCAGAGAGACGATATTTAAAGTTGAACCCAAGGATGCCAAATCTATAGTTGCGCTTATTGGCGTCTCCTCGCTCTAGCACCTTGAGGACATTAACTACAGTGGTGTAGTCGGTTTTAAACTTGTAGATGGAGTTCGCATGACTGACCGGAGACTGGCTAGAGACTCTTAAAGCGGATTCACTTGCTCCGTTTTTCTCTAGCAACAGCGTCGTTTCCCAGCTCTTCTCGAAATGCAAGTAGAAGTTTTGCAGACTACTTGAATGCAAAACGGATTTGCTGCAATTTCTTTGTGCAACAAGTTTCTAACAAGTGCTATCTTTGCAGGCATGGACAATGAAAAGATTCAAGCTATGCAACATGGCTTGTGGAACTAGTTGCTGTACCCGAGTGTGTACTCCACAATGACACCCGGCATATTACTGGCTCTATCGTAACGCTGGTCACGCATCTTAGCCAACATTCCCCTGGCCCTCAATAAAATAATTGAACAGAGCTTATCCAGCAGTTGACTCTTGAGTCCTCATGAATATCATTTTCTGACTCAGAATAGTATCTCACACAAATTGATATACATGTGATAAACAGAAAACCCCTCCTAGATTAATAGATTTTTTTATTTCGGTGGGGCATAGTACACAAAGGCTATTTAATATAGAAGAGGATAGGAATGTATTGTACAATGGCTATTTTTTTTTATTAAATTTACAGTCAAGTCCCGGTTATTCAAACACCTCTCATCCGAAGACCCGGTGTTATTCGAAGCATGGTGTCAGTCCCGATCTCCATCCTTCTTATTTCTATGTTAAATATTTTGGATTATTCAAATTCGTGTCATCCGAAAACCCGGCCTTACTCGAAGTAATATTTTGTCCCGCGTATGTGTTTACCTTTGCTTTTCACACCTATAATCCGAAGGTATAGACAAACATGGATTAAGGACCAGCGAACACAGACGATCGGCGCCATATTGAAAACCCTGTCAAACAATAAGGTGTCAATTTATCGTAATTACCGACATGGTAAAACTCGGCCTTACTGCGTTGTGTGTTAGATTCGTGATTTAATTGTCATTATTAGGGTTTTTTCAGTAATTTGGTATTAAAGGATTATGAATAAAGTCTTACCTTATGCCGTTGAACCAATTATATTTATCCTTGTATTCCAGAACACAAATTTTGAAAAGGGCCTTTTCACACAGAAATTCTACCATTTTTAGTTCGAAGTTAAACTGCACTGCATTTCTTGTTTCAATGAGTAGCCATTGTCAAAGGATAATTACATATGAGACAAACACGTTTACTTTACTGAACCATGAAGCCCAGGAATTAACACAGGAAATTGGTGTTTATGCTTATATTTGGCAGAATTAGGTCAGCCACCTGCAGTGTGTTGAGTCTGCGACAGCAAAATGTGTTATGATGTGAAAATTACACAGGGTACTCTCTAAACCATGCAAAGAAACTCGGCATTTTTGGAATCAATTCAGTGCTATATTTACACCTGGAAATTGACTGATAACGATCTCCTATATGAATTTTAATGATTGCCTCATTAGTATTTTAAAAAAAATCTTTTAAAAAAACTTTTTATAATGTTAAAACGTTTACACCCAGACCAAACTGCAGTACACACATGTGTAAGCCGATGATGATTCTTTACTGTAGTGATATTCACTTAAGAAATGAATGACATGATTCCGGTGTTCATGAGGTTATGCAACGCATAGCTTTACGAGCAAAGTTAGTGAAGCCCGAAGGGCTTCACGTGAATCTTTGCTCGTAAAGCTATGCGTTGCATAACCTCATGAACACCGGAAGCACGTCATTCATTTCTTATATTTATATTCCATTGTATTTCTTATATTTCAACGGGTCTGGTATTGGAATGAACGTTCATGGGAAAATGCAACTTTCTTTTTAGAATAAGGTTATATAAGGACGTTGCAGGGCGAATGTAAATATTCGGATTTAGCTGTGCTTATTTCATTCATGTACATGTAAGTTACGTTATGCATAACACTTGTTTTCCTTTTATTAAGTAAATTTTGTTGATATAATGACAGTTTATGATGCAAACAAGTTGTTTTTATTACATTTCTTGACACAAATGCTCTTCATTTGTGCTTAAATAACCGAAATCTTCCTTTAAAACCATATGTGTGTAGGTGTCGGGACCGTCTCTAGACTCGACACGAAGCCTTCGTATACTTTCAAAATTAGTTGGCTCATTCAAACACATGCCTTATTCGAAATGAATTGCTGGTCCCCGGCACTTCGAATAACCGGGACTCGACTGTATTTATTTTTTTGTCAAAATTATGTGGATTCAGCTGCGTACTCGCGTATAGGCAGCTACGTGCCTGGCTCCTGTCGGAGCCATCTGATCAGGGTCTGCTCTGTTTGCTTATTAAATAATATAGATATGATTCTACAGTTTCTACTAGGCTAAAGCTTCTCATATCCATGTGCAAACATGAAAGTTAATCTAATTAATATTCATGATGTCATTTAATATTTCTTACCAGAATATTCATGGAGTAAAGAGTTAATCAAAGTATTAAGCCAAAGTGTTGCTGAGTGTCAAGCCTGAGAATGAGTTGGTGAATTCTAATCTTTATCTCTGATAATCCTTTATGCATAGTGAGCTTAACCCATTACCTCATAGGCTATTTTTAGACCCAATCTCTTTGAATAATCTACCGAAAGGAGCATTAACTAGTGAAAAGGATTTTTTTTAGAATTTTGTAGTTTGAAACAATTGTGATAAATAGAGCATTTGCTCCTATAGGAGCAAATGCTCTATTTATCACAAAGGTTTCAACATGTGACTTCTGCAGAGTCGTCAAAAGGCGTCAATATGAGGGAATGGGTTAACCCTTTACCAAATGTACTCATGTAGGAAATAATGCCATCAGGAATAGCTGAATTAGCTTTATAAGTTTTGTAATGTAAAATTTACAGGAATTTTTTGCTTTGACAAAAACTGCAGAATATGATCAATATCATATCATAAGTAAACAGAGCAGACCCTGATCAGATGGCTCCAATAGGGTAATCTAATCTGGGTTTACCCTGTTTGCAAAGGCGTGAAAAGGTGTAGAAAACAAGGCACCCCTGGGGTGGGGCCAATTTTTACCCCAGGGGATAATTTAAATAACTTTTGTAGAGGACCTACAGATGATGCTATGTACCAAAGAGGAAAGCTGAGAACCTTGTAGATTCAGAGAAGATTTTTAAAGGTTCAAATTGTTGACGCCCGAGACGGACGACGCATGCCGACGGACATCAGGAAATCACAAAAGCTCACCCTGAGCACAAAAGCTAAAAACAAACACAGCAGATCCTGATCAGAGAGCTCCCATAGGAGTGTTTATATGAAGGAAAGGGTTAAAGCATTAATGAGACACAAGGTGGAAGCATTACTTCTGATAGCTGTGTTATATGGCTCCAAGAACTGAGATAAAACTTCCGAATCTAAGTTCGTTTTCAAGTATCTCGCTGGTCAGATTTTGAGCAGGTTCAAACTCTGACCAATCAGGCTCCGAGGTTATAAAGCTTTTAACTTGAGTCTGAGATCATTCTCAAACATCTGATTGGTCAGATTCTGAGCATGCTCAGAATCTGACCAATCAGATACTTGAGAATGATCTCAGACTCAGAAGTTTTATAACCTTGGACCCATATGCTTTAGATTGAGCACAGACTCAAGTAAAATGTTTTATAACCTCTGGGCTAGGAAACATACCTTGAGATGTACTGTATGATTTTATCTGCTGTAATAAACTGTTCCAAAGACTGCACTTTGCCTTGGTCGGAACTGAAAATAAAATCATAAATCATAATTGTATCTATATATAGCAGAATGAGGGGCATTCAAATATGAATGCAATTCATTGCAATTTGAGAAGTATCAAACAAACAATGCTGAAATAACAATATCTACCATTTATGATTAAAGGTGATGAATACCCCTGCATGGCATCCTTGATTGGAAATCCAACAGCTGATAACTCCTGTATGTTAGATACTGAGAAACTTTATGTGATACATCACAGAGATCATGTGTACCAACTTCCATTAAATTATGTTGAAAACTGTAGAAGTTCACTCCACAAACTTTATTGGATAGCAACACTTATGGTACACATACAGGGGCAGATAACCAGTTGTTAGATACTGAAAAGATTTATGTTATGCATATGTACACTTCAAAGTGTAGAAATCTGATGAAAGCTGTGGAAGTAGTTTGTACCACAACTTAACAGTTACCCCAATACAACAGTAAACAATTACATCTAAGTTCAAGGGCAAGTAACTCCATCTTACCTGGAGATAGCAAACAAATAATTATTTAATGCAAATATATATATTCATAGACACCATGCTTATACACTTTCACTGAAATCTGTTGAGAAAAAATTGAAGGAGGAGTTCGCGACACCAACTACCCATGTTACAGGCCAAAATGATAACAAGAGGGCCATGATGGCCCTGATATCGCTCACCAGACAATCAGAGGAGAAGATTTACAAAGTTTTCACTATGTTTCTATAGAAATCTTGCCACCCCTGGGGCTGGGCTTCATTTGAACACAGGGGCATAATTCATAAATGTTTTGTAGAGGACTTCAAGATGATGCTATGTGCCAAATATGAAAGCAGAGAAACTTCCAGTTTCAGAAGAAGATTACTATTTAGGTTTCACAATATGTTTCTATATAAAACTGGAGGGCCATTGACAGTGTTAATTTTTCAGCAGACATGTCTAACAGATAACAGCAAAACTCAGTGTTATAACCATATCAGTGCTAAGCATGACTTGACTGAAATTAGCACAGTTTGGATTCTGATCTGATACATATGTAACTTCATAATTATGTGGTTTGTACAAGAGGTATTGGTTTGAAAGATTTCAAAAACCCCTCTAATGTGACCACCTAAAAGAGGTATAATTCTGGATGGTAGAGGCAGGTGGTAGCTTAATGCAGGACAAAAGTAATGGAGCTTTCTGCATTACTTTTGTCCTGCATTAAGCAACCACCTGCTTATAAAGACAACCATGTTTATTTATTAAGTGGTCGCATTAGAGGGGTTCTATTGTACCTATTTCATGAAAATCTTGGATTAAAGTGAAATATTGACCCAGTTGCATTCGTATTTGAATGCCCCTCATAAATGATTACGAGGGGTCCAGGATTGCCCCAAATAGCTCAGCTGAGTCAATATGGCATGTGATTAAATTTTATCCAAACACACACTCCTGTCATATGAATTATTATGATCTGGCAAGCACTTGACACACACAATATTTCAGGAGCTGTCTGATCAGAGTCTCCCCTATTTGTTTATGCAATAATGTAATAATTGATCTGGATCTGTAATGTTAATAAAAGTATATATGGTATAATGGGTCAGGTAGTTGCTATAGTGATGTTTTACTGTTTTCTAGAATTTGGCCAAATCCTGAGGAGAAGCTGAGTAAGTGATATTTTAGACTGCATTACCTTTGCATAATGACGTTTTCTAGAATCTCAAGGGCAGGACGAATACAGCCATCTCCAGCAGCTCGCGCCCCAGACACACACGTAGCCACCTGAACAACACAAGACAAAATATATTAAAATTCTAAAGCAACCATGTAACAAGATGTGTTTGTGAAACACTATGCCCCCTGAATATGATATTTGACCCTGAAGGATGGCCTTGATCTTGACAGATCACTCCTCAAACTGTGCAGCTTCATGGGGTACACATGCATACCAAATATCAAGTCTGTATCTCTAATGGTTCAAAAGTTATGGCCAATGTTAAAAGTTGGTGACCTTTGACCATGAAGGATGACCTTGATCTTGACATGTCACCCCTCAAACTGTGCGGCTTCATGAGATACACATGCATACCAGTATCAAGGCTGTATATCTACTGGTTCAAACGTGATGGCCAATGTTAATGACCTTTGACCTTCAAAGATGACCTTGACCTTGACATGTCACCCCTCAAACTGTGCAGCCAAATGAGAAACACATATATACAAACTATCAAGTCTGTATCTCTACTGGTTCAAAAGTTATGGCCAATGTTAAAGTATGTGACCTTTGACCCTAAAAGATGACCTTGACCTTGACATGTCACCCCTCAAAATGTGCAGCTTCATGAGATACACATGCATACCAAATATCAAGACTCTATCTCTATTGGTTCAAAAGTTATGGCCAATTTGAAGTTGGTGACCCTTGACCCTGAAGGATGACCTTGACATGTCACCCCTCAAACTGTGCAGCTTCATGAGATACACAAGTATGCCAAATATCAAGTCTCTATCTGTACTGGTTCAAAAGTTATGGCCAATGTTAAAGTCGGTGATTTGACCCATATGTTTGACCTCTGACCTTTAAGGGTGACCTTGACCTTTACATGCCACACCTCAAAACATACAGCTTCATGAGATACACAAGCATGCCAAATATCAAGTCTCTATCTTTACTGGTCCAAAAGTTATGGCCAATGTTAAAGTCAGTGATCTGACCCATATATTTGACCTCTGACCTTGAAGGATGACCTTGACCTTGACATGTCACCCCTCAAAATGTGCGGCTTTATGAGATACATATGCATGCCAAATATCAAGTCTCTATCTGTACTGGCTCAAAAGTTATAACCAATGTTAAAGTTGCGTTAAAGTTACAGCCAAAAAACCCAGATAATTTGACCTTTGACCCTGAAGGATGACCTTGACCTTGACATGTCACCCCTCAAAATGTGCGGCTTTATGAGATACATATGCATGCCAAATATCAAGTCTCTATATCTGTACTGGCTCAAAAGTTATAACCAATGTTAAAGTTGCGTTAAAGTTACAGCCAAAAAACCCAGATAATTTGACCTTTGACCCTGAAGGATGACCTTGACCTTGACATGTCACCCCTCAAAATGTGCAGCTTCATGAGATACACAAGCATGCCAAATATCAAGTCTCTATCTCTACTGGTCCAAAAGTTATGGCCAATGTTAAAGTCAGTGATTTGACCCATATATTTGATCTCTGGCCTTGAATGATGACCTTGACCTTGACATGTCATCCCTCAAAATGTGCGGCTTTATGAGATACATATGCATACCCAATATCAAGTCTCTATCTGTACTGGCTCAAAAGTTATGGCCAATGTTAAAGTTGCTGACAAACAAACAGACAGGGTAAAAACAATATGCCCCCCAGATTTGATCTGGGGGGCATAAAAAAAAAAGAAATTCTTGGTCTTTAACCCTTTCCTCCATAAATACGCCTTTCTACGCCTCTGTAGTAGTCACTTCTTGAAACCATTGTGATAAATAGAGCATTTGCTCCATAGGAGCAAATGCTCTATTTATCACAATGGTTTCAAACTACAAAATTAAAAAAAAAATCCTTTTCTCTAGTTAATGCTCCTTTTCGGTAGATTTATTCAAAGAGGTTGGATCTTAAAATAGCCTATGAGGGAATGGGTTAAAGATGCATTCTACTCATATTTTCACCAATTTTGTGTAACAAAATGACTTCAGAATCATAATCTATGTGTCATGAAACTAATATTCATGAGGGAAGGGCTGATTACCCTAACTTGTCCTATTAGTATATATTCAGAAACCTAATTTCCCCTCTCCATTGGTAATTTAATACGGCAATATTTTGATAACTCTAAATTAGATTGACGTAGTAGCATATACTGTAGACAATAATCAAACAGCTCCTTTAGGGGTCATTTGATCTGGGTCTGCACGTTTTGCATAAGTTTCTTTGTCTAAATACTTAGTGTAGTTGGGGTACTTCATATAGTTTCACATCATGCCATGAGCAGTAATGATGTATAAAAGAAGGATCAACATATATTGAAAATGATTTTACAAAATATGATTCATTTACAAAAGTCCATTCCATTATATTCCATTATACATATTCCAATTCATTCGTTCAATTTTAAAATTTGTGATTTTTTATAATGGTGAATGAATACAAAATTGGTTGGTTCTGGAAGAAACTGTAGAATCAGATCTATAGAATTCCATAGGCAAACAGAGTAGACCCTGATCAGACAGCTCCTACAGTAGCCATCTGATCTGGGTCTACACTGTTTGCAAAGGCATAGAAAGGTGTTTATGTGAAGAAAGGGGTCATGGTAGCATCAACTCATTGAAGAAGTAAGCTATGACATGTATAACATGACTTAGACTAATAATCTTTATCATTTTGCACATACTCACCTGTTCTACAAATTTGGGTTCCAGTATATCCCAGGAAACTGATCCATTATCCATAAGGGCCACAAATGAACACAGCAGTAGCTTGATGGGATCTCCGGAACTAGAAATGAACAATATTTTTTGTTACCTTCATTCTGAAAACAACAGTAATTAAAGTTTGAAGATATGGCTACTTCTTGTTGGCAGAAGAGTAAGAATTATGAGAATGTGTGAATATATAAAGAGATAGATGACTATGTGTCATCTTAGAAGTTCAGCTTTGTGACAAAATGCAAAAGGTCAATTACTAACCTCTCTGAACCAGACATTCAATTTAGTATAAATGTTGGTCTTGGAGACAGGTGGCAGCTTAATGCAGGGTGAAAGTCATGCAGAAAGCTCCTCTAGGAGCTTTCTGCATGACTTTCAACCTGCATTAAGCATCCACCTGCCTAAAAGTATCTAAATTCTTCTCTACTAGAATTCCGGTTTAGAGGGATTTTACTGTACCTGGGAATATCTGACCATGGAAAAGATATTCACTCTTTAACCCTTTGCCTCATAGATACTTGATACATAGAAATACTGACATTATGGATGTTTATTAGCTGATTTTATATAATGGTACTTAAGCAATGGAAGTTTTGGCCTTAGCGGAAACTGCAGAGTTAGCCCCATATAACTCCATAAGCTGATGCTGATTGATCTGGGTTTACTACCTTTGCAAAGAAGTGATAAAATGTCTCTATCAGGTAAAGGGTTAACCCTTTCCCTGTTCAATATTCATCTAAGAAATAATGACATCATCAATATTTATCAACTGTACTTTTAATAATATAAAAATTGTAAGAGAATTGTTTGTTTTGACAAAACCGATATTATGTCAAAAGCAAACAGAGCAGACCCTGATCAGACGGCTCCCCCAGAGACTACTAATCTGGGTCTACTCTCTTTGCAAATGCACGGAAAAGCGTTTATATGCGGGGAAAGAGTTAAGTTATGCTTAGGTCACATGGTAGCTAAGGCAGTTACACAGGCCTGTAGAATTAGAAAGTCCGTACAAAATCACTAGATCTATCAGGTGTCTGAAAACTCTACAAAGTTTCAACTACGGGCCATACAGTGCCAAAACCAGTAAAAGAAATCTTTGAAAAGTTGTGAGGGCCAACATGGCATGCAGTATGTACCAGAAGGAAATGTTTAGGGAATTGACCGGGAGTTTTATGATTATCAAGGAGTTCTTACATAACACCTCCATGACGTGTTACAACAAAAGAATACATTCTAGAAAATTTCTACCAGGGGGTAATAGGGGAACTAAATTATGTCACTGGAAAATATTTGTTCTCTCCTAATGTATGCATTCAGGACTTCATTCAGGTGTATCAAATTATCCCATTCCTTGATACAAACACCTTTTCATGCATTTGCAAACATTGTAGATCTTGGTCAGAAGGCTCCTATAGGAGCTGTCTGATCAGGGTCTGCCTTGTTTGCTTATAAAAGAATGTAGATCTGATCCTATAGTTTTTGTCTATGCCATATTCCTTTCAAAGTTTTACATTTAAAAAATTAAGTTCATGAATATTTAAAAGTGATAAATTCATTCATAAATGTAAATTAGGGGAAGCATCATACAACAGAAGCCAAGTCAGTGCATTTGGTTTCTGTTAATTATTAGGTTATAGAAAACCTAAATGTAAGAATACATTGCTCAAAGGCTTCATCTTTACATAAAGCTTACATATAGACTGTCTTTTACAACTCATTTATGAATAGTATGGGTTTGGCAGATAAATACCACTTTAAACCTTTGCCTGATAAGATACCTTTTCATGCTTTTGCAAACAGAGTAGACCCAGGTCAGATGGCTCCTGTTGGAGCTTATGGTGTCGTTATAAAAAGTCAGCTACTTAACCCATTCCCTCAAAATGACAACTTTTGACGACTTTGTAAAAGTCACTTTGTGAAACCATTGTGATAAATAGAGCATTTGCTCCTATAGGAACAACTGCTCTATTTATCACAATGGTTTCAAACTACAAAATTCTAAAGTTTTCCTTTTCTCTTGTGAATGTTCCTTTTCAGTAGATTTATTCAAAGAGGTTGTATCTAAAAATAGCCCATGAGGGAAAGGGTTAATTCTCATGAAGTCATTATTTCATTATTAATTAATTCTCAAGTATCTGATTGGACAGCTAATGAGCAAAAAATCTGATGCTTGAGAATGAACTGTATGGTTTACTATGGCAGAAACTATAGAATCAGATCTATATTATTTCATATGCAAACTGACCAAACCCTGATCAGACAGCTCAGCTTCTACAGGAGCCATCTGATCTGGATCTACTCTGTATGCAAAGGTGTTATAAGGTGTAGCTATGAGGTAAAACATTCACAGAGATGACGTATCTTACATTGACTTGGTGCTGATGTGACCAATTCGATGATTAGTTTGTAAGGTGTATCTACGAGGTAAAACATTCACAGAAGTGTATCTTACATTGACTTGGTGCCTGATGTGACCAATTCGATGATGAGTTTGAGCCCCGATTTATTGATGAACTCTGCAGCAAATGTTGCATCGTTGGATTTAGTTGCCAAACTCTTCAGAGATTCTAGCTTCTCCTCCTGGCCACCTTTCTTCAGCTTGTCAATGATTTTCTGTGCTGTTTTCCCCTGTAATAAGGCAAGCAAACCATTAAGGATACTCTAAGTCTTTCAATGATGAACTTTCAGAGGATCTCCTGTCATTGTACAAGTTCACAATTGAGTCGATTTTACTGAACCCTTTCCTCCAAAGGCTATTTTTAGATCCAACCACTTTGAATAAATCTACCGAAAAGGAGCATTAACTAGAGAAAAGGAAATTTTTAGAATTGTGTAGTTTGAAACCATTGTGATAAATAGAGCATTTGCTCCTATAGGAGCAAATGCTCTATTTATCACAATGGTTTCATAAAGTGACTTTTACAGAGGCGTAGAAAGGCGTATTTGTGGAGGAAAGGGTTAAGTCTGGGGTTGGGGAAAAAGTACATGTATGGAAAACTATCATTTTTTACTTACTCTGTCCCTGTTGAACATTCATTTACCAAACAAGGACATCATGAATATTTATTAGCTGATTTATTATTCTATCATTTTTTGGTATAAACTGTAGTCAGATAATTTGTAACTTGATAAGCAAACAGAGCATGGTAAGGGGCTGTCGGATCTGGCACTTCTCTGTTTGCAAAAGTGTGAAAAAGCATGTATGTTATTTCATTGGCCTATTTGAACAGTTACTTAACTACAATACAACCTAAGTAAATACTACTACATTGGCAAATACCATTGGGTCTGCGATAGAAAAGACATGAATGTTCCGTCTTATTCAGCATTTTTTTCCATCTATTATCTTATATGGTCCTTCTTTTGAGCATATAGGCAAATGATTATGTAATTTTAGGCATGTTTAACCCTTGCTGTGCGGGACAAAAGTCTTTAATGTCCTTTGCAAACAGAGTAGACCCAGATGAGAGGGCTCCTAGAGGAGCCCTCTCATCAGGGTCTGCACTGTTTGTCATGTTTCACTTTTCTGTAGAAGAATCCCTGACTATTCATCATAAGCTTGACCTGTTTGAATTTTGGAATAGTCCATTTGAAAAGTTAAGAGTTGTAAGGGTTAAAATACACTGTAATCAGAGACTATCACTTCAATGATAGCATCATAATGACATCATCATTTCTGAATATTTATTAGCTGAAATATAATAATGGCATATATTATATTGTACAGAGGAATTTTAGGCCATTTCAGAAACTGCAAAATCAGACCTATATCATTCCATAACCAAACAGAGCAGATCCTGATCAGACGGCTCCTACAGGAGCTGTCTGATTTGGGGCTACTCTGTTTGCAAAAGCATAAAAAGGCTGCATTACATGTAAATGAAGTACAGATTAAAGTTATCATAAATATAGATAAAAATATTGAGGAAATCCTTGGCGCCATACCGGAGAATCTGTTAAGTTCAGGACATTTCCATTCTGTATATCACTTCGGTTCTGGAATGAAAAAAAAAGAGAATTAAAAATATTATACAAATAACTTGGTGCATTCTATCGATGAACTAGTGATAACCTTGACAAACAGTTTGGATCCAGACAAGATACCAAGGAACTTGAAACTGCATTGCGATCCAAAATATCTGACACTCTGATAATTTCTGAAGAAAAATTGAATAAAATTCAACTTTATGTATTACAGAAAGTGTCAAATGTTGCCAAATACAAATACTTTGTGTGTGTAAAGCGTTAACTGTTTCCTTTATGGGCTTTTTTAGATCCAAACTCTTTGAATAAGTCTATCGAAAAGGAGCATTTACTAAAGAAAAGGATTTTTTTTAGAATTATGCAGTTTTGAAACCATTAATTGTGATAACTATGGAGCAAATGCTCTATTTATCAAAATGGGTTCAAAAGTGACTTTTACAGAGGCGTAGAAAGATGTATTTATGGAGGAAAGGGTTAAGCCTTTACCTCAAGAACAATAACCGATTCCTTCATAGGCTATTTTTTTTAGATCAAACCTCTTTGAATAAATCTACCGAAAAGGAGCATTAACTAGAGCAAAGGAAAATTTTAGAATTCTGTAGTTTGAAACTATTGTGATAAATAGAGCATTTGCTCCTATAGGAGCAAATGCTCTATTTATCAATGGTTTCAACAGGGGGACTTTTGCAGAGGTGTAGAAAGGTGTATGTATGGAGAAAAGGGTTAAGTGAGAAATATTGGGCATCACAAATACTAATTAGCTAAATCTTTAGAATGACATTATGATCGATGGAATATTTTAACATGGTAGAAACTGTAGAATCATACATGCATTAGTGAGCAAACAGAGCAGACCCTGATCAGACAGTAAAAGACGAATACTTCAGGAGTAAAGACTAGAGAGTCTCTATTATGCATCATTCAGCATAATTTACCCTTTCCCTCATACAAACGTGTTTTTTATACCTTTTCAGACACAGTAGACACAGATAAGATGGCTTCTGTAAGAGCAGTCTGATCAGAGTTTGCTCTGTTTGGTTATGGAATTATAATTAATACAGTAAAACCTCTCTGTAACAGCCACTAAATTACATCAATTATTATAGGAGCGTTCTGTTTTACTTTCACCTTGCTTTAAGCAGTCACCTGCCCTTAATACTAACTAATTAACACAATTTAGTGGCTGTTATAGAGAGGTTTTATTGTAGATCTGATTCTACAGGTTCCTCCAATACCAAAAAATGCCATTATAAAAATTCAGCTTATAAATATTCATGATGTCATTATTTCTTAAATGAATATTCAACAGGGATTCCCTTATATTCTCTTATATTGACACCTCTGTAAAAGTCACTTTTTGAACCAGTGATAAAGAGAGCATTTGCTCCATAGGAACAAATGCTTTATTTATCACAATGGTTTAAAAACTACACAGTTCTTAAAGTTTTAAAAATAGCCTATCATGAGAGAAAGGGTTAACCACTAAACGATGCACAGTGTATAAACAATGAACACTCCCTTGAATCAGTCTTCATTGACTTATTCACCAGGATGTAAAAGGAATGATGAACTCTTTCAGTGTGGGAAACGAGTCAGTAATGCCCTTTGCAAACAGTGTACATCAAGATGAGAGGGCTCACCAGGGTCTGCAGTCTGTATAGTTAATATCAACCCTGTTACATTTTTCTGTAATCCTTTCCCTGTTTGATATTTTATTCTCTTATAGGGTCTGCTCTCTTTGCTTACCACATGTCATAGATCTGATTCAACAGTTTCTGCCAAGGTAAAAAAATTCCATTGTTAATTAACCCTTTCCTCCATAAATACGCCTTTCTACGCCTTTGTAAAAGTCACCTGTTGAAACCATTGTGATAAATAGAGCATTTGCTCCTATAGGATCAAATGCTCTATTTATCACAATGGTTTCAAATTACAATTTCTAAAAATTTCCTTTTCTCTAGTTTTATAATGCTCCTTTTCGGTAGATTTATTCAAAGAGGTTGGATCTAAAAATAGCCTATTGAGGAACGGGTTAATAATGCTGGCCAATCAATATTCATAGTCATTATTCCTCATATGAATATTCATGAGGGAAAGAGTTACAATGACAATGCAAATATGTATTCATGACTGAAAGATTTACAATGACAATGCAAATATCTCAGTTTCACAAAACAATTACTGTCCAATGACATTTACAACACCCGCACAATTTGGCATAGCATTATATAACTGAGTTACCTAACAATAATTAGATTTGACTGGACAATATACTATATACTCAAGTAGGATGTAAAAGTTTTATGGCATCCCAGAAAAATGACAATGGGTACTTCACAAGTACAAATCAATCACGGTCTAGACATTTTCGTAATTTGTTGACCAATAAAGAACAATTGAAAGACTTTTGACCTTTAACTCCATAAAAATGACTTTTAAAGTCTTTGTAAACAGAACAGATCTTGATCAGACAGATCCGGATCCAGTAGGAGCCGTCTGATCAGGGTTTGCTTATGGAATTATATAAATCTGATTCAACAGTTTCTGCCATGGGCAAAAATTCGATTTCATGGGTTTAACTTTAAATAACCTGTTCTGTATTGATTTAAGAAATAATGACAACATTAATACTTTTATTAGCTCAATTTTTATAATACAAACTTTTCAAGGGAAGTTTTTGCATTGACACAAACCGTAGAATCAGATCTACATGATGTCAAAAGCAAACAGAGTAGACCCTGATCAGACGGCTCCTATAGGAGCCGTCTGATCTGGGTCTACTCTTTTTGCAAATGTTTGAAAACACGTTTATATGAGGGAAAGGGTTAAACATTCTGAAAATTCAGCTAATAGTGTTTTATGAATTAAGTCATTATTTATTAGATAAATATTCAAGGAGTAAGGGAATAATAAGACAATGGATGTATTTATATTATTTCACGTAAATATTCTGGATCCAGATGGGATTTCCATGGCAGTCATATAACATTTCAACTGGGTCCATACTTGACATTGATATATTGTTTTTAAGAAATGTAAAAACACATGAGAATTAGACATTTTGCACTGATCCAGTCTTGTCGCACATTGTCCAGGTGACATTTGTGAATAGTTTGGATCCTGATGAGTTGTCAAGTAGCCTGGCATGTCATCAGGATCCAAACTGTTTGACACTGATTTTAAATCTTTGAAAAATAATGAAAGAATACTGTTCCAAAATCTGAGTAAGAAGACATTTCTATTAACCCTTTTCTCAATCAATTATTTTATTAAGTTGTTTTGGAGTTTTATGTTATTAAATCGTTTACCCCATAAATACGCCTTTCTATGCCTTTTCAAACAGAGTAGACCCAGATCAGACGGCTCATATAGGAGCCATCTGATCACGGATCAGGGTCTGCTCTATCTGCTTGCGATATAATACAGGTATGATTCTACAGTTTCTACCATGTCCAAACCCTTTTTGTATCCATGTGCCAAGACTAAAAATAATCTAATTAATATCCATGACGTCATTATTTCTCACAAGAATATTCACGGCAGAAAGGGTCAACCCTTTTTATGTTTGTATTGGGGGTTTACCCTCAGTCATATCATAACATCCAGCTAATATAAATGACAGGTGGAGGAAGACCCAACATGCTTTCTGTGTACAGAACAAATTTCATTCTTTTGTGCACAGAAGAACACCTGGATAGAACCCGACTGACATACTGCAAAATCCATGTGAATAATTAACCCTTTCCTCCATAAATATGTCTTTCTATGCCTCTGTAAAAGACACTTCTTGAAACCATTGTGATAAATAGTTTCAAGAACTATACATCACCCTGGTTTCTATTATAAACAATTATAACATTTTCCTTTTCTCTAGTAAATGCTCCCTTTCAGTAGATTCATTCAAAGAGGTTGGGTCTAATAGCCTATGAGGGAATGGGTTAAGGGATTTTTTAAAATATCATATTGACGAACTGGATCCATATAATTCCATATGCAAGCAGAGCAGACGCTATCAAACAGTTCATACAGGAGCCATCTGATCCCGGGTCTACTATGTTTGCAAAAGTGTTTAACCTTTTCCTTCATATAAACGCCTTTTCACACATTTTAAAACAGAGAAGACCCAGATCCAGATTTGGGTCTGTTCTGTTGCTAATGGAATTTTCTAAAATATGGCTACAATGTTCCACCTTCCAATTTTCATTATAACTATTTTGTCCATGAATATTCAGTAGGTATTGAAATTTGGACTAAATATAGAACAGGGTTTAAGGCGTATCTATGGAGTAATTGGTTAAAACAAATTGTTGAGCATATCAAAAGTCTTTCATTGCCACATACTGTTGTCTTCTGCTTGACTGCTTCACTTTTTAATTTTCAATATTCTTCCCTATTTTTTGATAAACATTATCACATCATAAAACAGTTTGGATTCGGATGAGACAATAAGTTATCCGACATCCCATCTGGTTTTAAACTACTTGCAATGTTGACCTTGGCAGCTGAAGAATAAAAGAATTTGGCTATTCACACAGTCAGTGACAATACTTTAACAACATTAACCCTTTCCTTCATAAATACGCCTTTCTACACCTCTGTAAAAGTCACTTTTTGAAACCATTGTGGTAAATAGAGCATTTGCTCCATAGGAGCAAATGCTCTATTTATCACAATGGTTTCAATACTACACAATTCTAACATTTTCCTTTTCTCTAGAAAATGCTCCTTTTGGGTAGATTTATTTAAAGAGGTTTGGTCTAAATATAGCCTATGGGGGAATGAGTTAACTAAACAATATTACCCTGTGGGTACTAAGTAACTTCAACCCTTTCAATCTGAATTTTCAGAGTGGAATAGTCCATCATTGTTTATTGGTAGAGTCCATACATTATGAAAGGGTAAAATTTGGGAGAGGATTTTGAATGGCAAACAGTGCAGACTCTGACCTGGATCTATACTGTTTGCAAGTGAGAAGTGCACTCGTTTCCTGCATTCAAAAGGTTACATTTTTCATCTAATTCTAAAATTAGAGTCGAGAGTGTCAGACAGTTCACATCTTAATGAGACACTAGTTCCATGCTTATAAAGCTTTTTAGTTGAGTCTGAGTTTGTTCTCAAGCTTTTGATTGGTCAGATTTGAGTTCTTAAGCTTTTGATTGGTCAGATTTGAGCCAAGGGCTCAAATCTGACCAATCAAAAAAACTTGAGAATGAACTCAGACTCAACTAAAAGTTTTATAAGCATGGACCCTGATTTTATTAGTCTCATTTGGATCCAATCAAGTTTCCAGAGCTCCAGATAAATGTGAGTACTCAGATACTAAAATGGTCCTTTCTCCTCCAAACCCTATGTTGTGACCACTCTTTAGAATCGTCTCTTCGAGGAACAATAGAATTAGACCTACAGAATAAACTCTCTATAACGGCCACTAAATTACATCAAGTATTTTGTGCTGAAGGCAGGTGGCCGCTTAAAGTAAGGTGAAAGTAAAACAGAACGCTCCTATAGGAGCGTTCTGTTATACTTTCACCTTGCTTTAAGCGGCCACCTGCCCTAAATATCAACTAATTAACACAATTTAGTGGTCGTTATGGAATGGTTTTACTGTATATTATGTCACAGACAAACAGAGCAGACCCTAATAATAAAGACAACCCCAACAGGAACCATCTGACCTTGGTCTATTCAGTTTGCAAAGGCAAAAAGGCGTATTTATGGAGTAAAGGGGGAAATGGGGAAAAACATAAAGTTTGAAAGGCCTATTGCACTGTCACTATGCATGACGCTGGATATGGCCTTGAATCTTATTTAACTTTGCAAACTAAGTAAATTTTTGTCTGCAATAATTTTCGTCCGCTTAAATTTTGAAATTAAAATTTCTTTCATTTCTTTGCAAAAATATGTCAAAATGTCAAACAGTATGCATCCTGACAAGACATCAGATTATGCAACGTCTCATACGGATCCAAACTGTTTCGATGCTAGCGTGCAAAGAGTTAATGCACCTATGAAAGGATCAGTTTTAATAATGTTAATCTTTATCCCCTTCTCCACGACCTGACTTGCATGTGCAAACAGCTTGGATCCAGATGAGATGGCCTGATGATGCCAAATAACTTCATCAAGATCCAAGCTATTTGACATTCGATCAATAGTTTCTCAGAGCCAAGTCAATTCAGAAGCAGATAAAATTGCTCAAGATCCATTATTTTTTCACAACCTGGTAGGGATCGAAGTTTTGGCAAATCTTAACCATTTCCTTCATATAAACATGTTTTCACGCATCTGTAAACAGAGTAGACCAAGAACAGATGGCTCCTTTAGGAGCCATCTGATCTAAAGGAGCCATCTGATCAGGGTCTGCTCTGTTTGCTAATGGAATTTGATAGATCTGTTTCTTTAGTTTCTAAAGTGGCTACAATGTTCCATCGTCTATATTGTAACTATTTTGTACATGAATATTCAGCAGGTACTGAAATTTGGAGTAAATATAGAACAGGGAAAGGGTTAAATATTTTGCAGTATGACAAGTATGATAACATCTTCAGCATTGTGACACCATAGTATGACAAACATCAAAGAGAAATGTACTGAATTAATTTTCACTGCAGATACAAATGAATAGAATTGCTTGTTCAATTGCAGATGGGCAAAATCTTTTGAAAAGCAAACTTTTCACATAACTGCAGGAGTAGACCTAAGCTAGCTAAAGCTGGTAATTATTTAACCCTCACAGTTACAAAAATGAGTTTTCAAATGGACTCTTCCAGATTTGACACTGGACTGTCTCATTACATTTTTGAAGGGGCAATTTTCCCTAAAAATTGTAAAATATGGCAAGTAGTGCAGAGAGTTCCACTAGGAGCATTCTGATCTTGGTCAATACTGTTTGCATAGGCTATTCAACCCTTTTCCTCATATAAACATTTTTTACGCCTTTGCAAACAGAATAAACCCAGATCAGATGGCTCCTGTAAGAGCTGTCTGATCAGGGTCTGCTCTGTTTCGTAATGAAATTATAATAGATCTAAATCTGCAGTTTCTACCAACACCAAAACTTCATGTCCACATATTACATCATAAAAAAACAGCTAATAAATATTCATGAAATTATTATTCTAAAGAGTGGTCACCACATAGGGTTTGGTGGAGAAATAAAGATATTCTTGAAAATGTCTCAATTTACGCATCTTATCTTGACCTCTGTGATTAGAGTCCTTTTTCTTCTATGACACAGATCATGTTAGTATAATAGATGTGACTGTACAATAATGACACATACCCTCTCAGTGATATAGGTCTGTCGACTAGGTTCTGAAAACTGTAGGGAGAATTCATCTGAACTTGTAAGAGTCCACCTGAAAAATATGTTCGAAACAAAAAATTAATGCATTGTAGAAAACAAAACAAATGAACATATATTATAACAGAATACAGAAATTCCATTAACCCTTTACTCCATGACTAATTTTGTAAGAAATAATGACATCATGAATATTCATTAGCTGAAGTTTTATATTGTAAACTTTTCAAGGATTCTTTTTATTGGAGAAAAAAATGTAGAATCAGGTCTATATCATGTCAAAAACAAACAGAGCAGACCCTGACCAGACCGCTCTTATATAGGACAGAACTCCAGATAAGATGCGTAAATTAAAACATTTTCAAGAATAAACCCTATACTGTGACCACACTTTAGAATCATCTCTTCGAGACGTATAGGGTTTGGTGGAGAAATGAAAATTTTAGTATTTGGGTACACACTCTTATCTGTAGCTCAGTAGGAGCCATCTGATCTGAGTTTACTCAGTTTGCAAATGTGTGAAAAGGTGTTTGTATATATGAAGGAAAGGGTTAATTTCAAATAATCATCAATAAGTGAACAAGGAAATCTGTGGCTAGGTCAGAAACTGTAAAATCAGATCTTTATTATGCATGAGTGTCAACAGACCTTGATCAGACATTAACTCCTACAGTTTCTGTCTGATCTGGGTCTACTCTGTCTGCAATTGTAAATATGCATCTAAATCCAGTAAACAACAGTGGCCAACATGAAAAGTGTCTCGGCAAGACAACTAAATTAATGTTATCTATACAGGAAACTAACCTTAATTCTTTCCCTAATACTGACACCTTTTGACAAATCAGTGAAAGACACTTTTGAAACCATTGTGATAAATAGAACATTGTTCCAAAACTACAAAAATTTAAACTTTTCCTTTTTTTCTAGTAAATGCTCCTTTTCAGTACATTTATTCAAAGAGGATGGGTATATAAATAACCTAATGGGCCTAAAATTAGCCTATAAGGTAATATTTTAACCCTTTCCTCCATAAATACACCGTTCTACGCCTCTGTAAACATCACCTATTGAAACCATTGTGATAAATGATGATCATGTCGAGTATGTTTTAGCTGAATTTTATAATGTAAAATTTTCAAGGGAATTTTTCGCTATGACAAAAACAGTGGAATCAGCTCTAGATCATGTCATACGCAACAGAGCCAACACTGACCTGGGTCTACTTTGGTTGTAAAGGTGTGCCAAATGCATTTATAGGTAGGAAAATGATAATATCTGTATGCCTTTTCCTTCATGATGTCTTCCACTTCTGCATAATTAATCTGTAATAACTCACCTTTCACAGATGTCCTGAATAATACCTGCCAATGGCCGATTCTGAAACAAAACAAAGAGAGTGATTCAAACAGCATGGAAAAAATAATTTCCTTGGTAATTGAATACAAACTTCCCTACCAGCCTTCACTGCTTTGGGGATCATCCTGATTCTTCCAATCAGTGGTCATAATTATTCTTATCCCTTTCCCTCATACAAGCGCCTTTTCATGCCTTGACAAACAGAGTAGACCCAGATCAGATGGCTCCCATAGGAGCCATCTGATCAGGGTCTGCTCTGTTTGCTTATGAAAGTATAATAGATCTGACTCTATGGTTTATACCAATACCTAAAACCCTGTATACAAATGCCTAAAAATCATAAAAACTCCCTTAACTCTTTCCCTGTTCTGTATTTAGGCCAAATTTCAATACCTACTGAATATTCACTAACAAAATAGTTATAAAGAAATATGGAAGGTGGAACATTGTAGACATTTTAGAAAGTAAAGAAACAGATCTATCAATTTTTATTAGCAAACAGAACAGACCCTGATTAGATGGCTCCTCTAGGAGCCGTCTGATCTGGGCCTTCTCTGTTTGCAATTACCTGAAAACACGTTTATATGAGGGAAAGGGTTATCAAGTATTCATGATGCCAATATTTCTTACATGAATATTCAATGGGGAAAGAGTACTTTACTTAGTAAAGACATGTTTTTAAACTTAGTTGCAAACAAAGAAGATCCAGATCAGACAGCTCCTGTATTAGTCTGCTCTGTTTACTTATGAAACAATACAAATATGTTTCTAGTTTCTTTCATGGTTCAAAACCACCTCATTCATAATGGCATTATAAAAACCTGAGCTAATTTACACTGTAAACTTCCCTTATACCATTGTATTGATATTCTTGGGTCACCTTGAAATACATATCTTTACATCTAAATTTATCATTACAAGCATTCAGTTATGTCATGATCATGCCATCAGACTATTATGCTATCCAGAAAACTAGCTGCTATATGCATGAATCACCATCGGTTTTACAATATGGCGTATGATAGAATTCAAAATTAATAATCTGTTTTTGGTGTTATATTTGTACAAACTGCCAGAAGGCAGCAATGTACATGTGATTGTCTCTATTTTTCGATTTTTTCTCACTGTTGAGATTTTTCACATCTATGAAGGTCTTGCTTTCTTGGTTGGAGACTAGATAGTACATACAGTATAACCCCGGGCCTTTAATGAATAAATGAACAAACATGTGAGTCTTTATATTATAAGCAGGTGGTTGCTTAATGAAGGACAAAAGTTGAATGCAGAAAGCTCCTCTAGGAGCATTACTTTTGTCCTGCATTAAGCTACCACCTGCCTCTACCACCCAGAATTACATGTATACCTCTTTTTAGGTGGTCGCATTAGAGGGTTTTACAATAAGTAGGGACTGTGCCATCAGTATCACCACCATCTATATATCGTTGCATTCAATGCCATTACAAGTGGAGTTCATTGTATTCATAGTCACTTTTCTTACATTCATGAATATTCATCAGGTAAAGGGTTAACTATTATGGTACATATGGTCAAGGTCACAGAGACCTAAAAACTGTAAGCAACACTTCATCCCAAGATATGGCCACACTCCACATTTTGCATTCCTACTTCAAATAATATAGGAGACACGGGTGTTTCTATAGCTCAGGTCGGTGGTCAAGGTCGCAGAGACCAGAAAATGGTACACAACAATCCGCCACCCAAAGATGTACTCAAAAAATTTTTATACTAAATTTGGCATTCCTACCTCAAGCAATATAGAAAATACGCTCTGGACAAGGTTTTTCTATACTTGAGGTCAGTGGTCAAGGTCAAGGTCACAGAGATCTGAAAATGGTATGTGACACTCGACCATTCCAAGATGTATTCACACAACAAATTTGGCTTTCCTACGAATTTATATAGGAAATATATTTTTCTTTCACAGAGACATGGAAATGGTACAATGACACTCCACAATCCAAAGATGTAACTACAGTAAAACCTCTCTATAATGGCCACTAAATTACATCAAATATATTGTGTTAAAGGCAGGTGGCTGCATGCTTAAAGCAAGGTAAAAGTAAAACAGAACGCTCTTATAGGAGCTTTTTACTTTCAACTTGCTTTAAGCAGCCACCTGCCCGTAATACCAATTAACACGATTTAGTGGCCGTTATAGAGAGGTTTTACAGTATATACCATTCCTATGGCATTCCTACCTCAAACAATATTGATTTGCTCTGGACAAGTGTGCCATGGATAGACAGACCAACCGAGCGACCAACACACTGATTCCTACATCACCCCCTCCCAAACTTCGTTCGCGGACCCGGTATAAAAATCAGGTATCAAAATACTAATATGATATCATTATTTCATACATGGATAATTTAAGGAAAGGGTTAAGTAAATTTGGCTTCGTTTCGATAGCTTTAAATGCAACTGATGCAGTACCAAATACCAAACTTATCAAAACAGCTCCTTCAGGTATTCTTTGATCTAGGTCTACATTATTTGCCTAAATTTGTCAGAATACTTATGGTAATTTCAGTAGCTTTGGTAACCCTTTTAGCATAAATTTACATATTTTCTGACTGCAACTGTTACCAGTTTGAATGCTTGGGATTGTGTTAAAATGTCATATTTAATGCTTCAATTTTCCATAATGTTCAATTCATATCATGTTATTTATAAATTCTTAGGGCCAACAGTTTGGATCTGGATATGACAATATTGTATCACTGATATTGTATCACTGTTAATTAATCCATATTGTTTGGCACTTTGAGGATTAGTTTTGAAACCAACCTGGAAGAACAAGAACAAAGACGGTCCATGTGTGTGTTTGAGTTTGTATTTGTCTTACAGCTGTATCTTTGTCTTGCATCTGAGGATTTAACCCATTTCCTCATAGTCTATTTTTAGATGCAATCTCTTTGAATGAATTTACCGAAAAGGAGAATTTACTAGAGAAAAGGAAAATTTTAGAATTGTGTAGTTCTGAAACCATTGTGATAAATAAAGCATTTGCTCCATAGGAGCAAATGCTTTATTTATCACAATGGTTTCAAAAAGTGACTTTTACAGAGGCGTAGAAAAGCTAATTTATGGAGGAAAGGGTTAAAGAAATCACAGTACTTCACCACATAAAGACAAAGTTATAGCTCTAATACACACTCACACTCTCAACAGTAAATAAGAAGACTCCTAATCGTGCAATCTGTTCAGGGGTAAACATGAAAACAAAACTAAAGACTACTCAGCGGTCTTTGTTATCTGCTTCATTTTTTAAATTAAATGTTCCTCTATTTTTATAATCCTGCCCCACCCCACAATCAACTGCTTTTGACATTTTGATCCTGAATAGAAAACAGACGGATGAGTTGAAATCATTATTGTTTTTAACTGTATTTCAAAGGTCATTTCAAATTTTAAACCTTGGAGTGAAATAGACAGGGCTTATCAAACATAACATCCGGTTACAAAAATGAAGTAAAGAAACTATATAACAAAGGTGTGTAACCATAAACCATTTGAATGTGAGTAAAAACAGTGTAGACCTAGCTCCTAGAGGAGCCTTTGATCAAGTTCTGCAATGTTTTTCATTCGAAATCCTCTAGTAAATTATACTTTTTCATGGTAAATTGTCTCTAAATGCTCAACAATTATTTGCCATTCGATCCACTATAAAAATTCAGCATTCAAAGGGTTAATTAATTACTGTGTAATCTGATTTTAACCCTTTAAATGTGGGAAATGAGTGTACTGCAAACAGTGTAGAACCAGACCAGGGTCCTCTGATCAGGGTCTGCACTGTTTGCCACTCAAAAATCCTCCAGCAAATTTAGTTGTTGTTTTTTTAAACTGAGTGGAATTTATAGTTAAATTATTATTGGTAATTCCACATTGTTAATTCACCATTGAAAGGATTAAAAATGAAATTTTAGCTGTCTACAGTGTGTAAGAAAAGTACAATAATTATACATGTATGCATTCATGCTTTGAAAAGTGTTCTTTAACAGACTGAACCTTTATTTGAGTGACAAATTCCTGATTTCTCATGCATATAGCTTGAATTCAGTACCTTGGGTCCAAAGGCTATACAACTTCTGAGTCAAGTATCTGATTGGTCAGATTCTGAGGAAGCTCAGAATCTGACCAATCAGATGCTTGAGAATGATCTCAGACTCAAACAAAAAGTTTTATAACATTGGGACCAGGCCAAGTAGTAAGGGGCCTCAGCAGAACTATAACTCTAACCCTTTACCCTTTGACCCAAGCCCAATCTTGACCCTGATTTTAAAGCTGTAGATCGAATCAGATCTATGTATATGTAATTCCATAAGTCAACAGAGCAGACTCTGGTATCAGACAGTTCCAACATGAGTCATCTGATCTGAGTCTATTCCATGTGCAAACATGTTAAAAGTAAAGAGTTAAACATAGAGATATCAGAGCATACGTCTAGAATGTATACATGTAACTAAAACCAAACAGACTATGCATGACTTGATACAGTATAGTGTGGTCCATTATTATAATGCAGTTACAAGAGATTTACACGAAACTTCAGCCAAAACATTTTAACCCTTGACTTCATTGCTATTCATGTAAGAAACAATATCATGAATATTAATTAGCTTCCGTTTTATAATGCCATGTGAACACCATTATTTTTGGCCATGACTGAAACTGTAGCATCAGATATATATTATAAATTCTACAAATAGAGTTCACCCTGATCATGCAGATATATAGGAGCCATTTGATCTGGGTCTATTCTGCATGCTAACATAAAACCAAAATGTGTATATTTGAAGTATATACTTTGGTTGTGAAAGTTACACCCCTTTAATTAATAAGTTTAAACTATAGCTAGAGCTTCTTTTTTTTTAAGAAAAACACATGTCTCCCACCTGCTCCTGTCTTAAAATGATTGGATGCATTTTTATGAAGTTTGTTGAAGACTGGATGAGGACTTTTTTTATTTAGAGACCAGACAAAGCTAAAAAGAAAAGCTCAGTATTCAACAATTCAAGGGCAGTAACTCTGAAGTACCTGATCCAAAATTGCTAGTTATTCAACTTGGCCTAGATATTATAATAAACATTTTCATAAGGTTTGGTGATGATTAGGTGAGAACTTTATGACTTAGGGAGTGGACAAGGCTAAAAAGGCCAATTTTGTCTTATGCCTCACTTTCAATCTTGCTGGTTATTGAACTTGGCCTAGATATTATAGCCATAATTTTTTTTATAAGACTTGGTGAAGATTGGATGAGACGTTTTTGACTTATGAGATGTTTTGACTTAGGGAATGGACAAGGCTAAAACGGCCAAATTTAGATAAATCAAGGGCCATAACTCTAAATTTCCTGAAACAATCTTGCTAGATATTGAACTTGGTCTAAATATTATAGCCATTAACATTTTTATAAGGTTTGGTGAAGATTGGATGAGACGTTTTAGACTCAGAGAGCGGACACGGCTAAAAAGGCCAACTTTGGATACAATTAAATCAAGGGCCATAACTCTGAAGTTCCTTAAACAATCTTGCTGGATATCGAACTTGGCCTAGATATTATAGCTATAAACATTTGTATAAGGTTTAGTAAAGATTGGATATAATATCTAGGCCAGGTGAGTAAATGTACAGTCGGCTGAGCGGTCCTTCAGACTGAAAGTAGACTATAACTAGGTACTTCACTTTTGTTTTACTAGTAGGCCTGTATGAGGACATTGCATAATTATGTCTCCCACCACAATTCATAGTGGTGTGGGAGACATATTGATTTACTCCTTTCTGTCTGTCTGTCCGTCTGTCACAAAATCTTGTCCACATCATTATTTTTGGAGTTATTCCCCCTTTTTCATATTGTTTTACAAATACCATTCAGGTTGATCATGTATATGGTCACCTACATCATGGGTGGGTGGGTCATAGGAGGTGGTTTTTTTTAATTCGTGGGGAACTCATGTTTTGCATAGCAATACAAAATTAACTTGTTCAGCATGAGATATGGATTAAACATTTCCCTGTTTAGATGCATGTAAGAAATAATAACATCATGAATATTTATTAGCTATTTCTTTTATAATGGCCTAATTATGAACACAGGATGTATTGGTAGTTCTCAACTGTAGAATCAGATCTATATAATAAGAAAAGCAAACAGAGCAGACACCTATCAGACAGCTCTTATCCATCTGATCTGGATCTACTCTGTTTGCAAATGTGCGAAAAAAGCCATGCCAAACCATACCAATATAAGTAGATGCCAGTACTTGGCTTTCTGTGTTAGTACAAGGACATAATTCTGACAATATTCTTAACCCATTCCCTCATATTGACGCCTCTGCAAAAGTCACCTGTTTAAACCATTGTGATAAATAGAGCATCTGCTCCTATAGGAGCAATGCTCTATTTATCACAAAGGCCTCAAACTACAAAATTCTAAACTTTTATTTTTCTCTAGTTAGTGCTCCTTTTTGGTAGATTTATACAAAGAGGTTGGATCTAAAAAATAGTCTATGACGGAATGAGATAACTGAGTTATGGGCCTTATTCCATTCCCTCATATGCTATCTAATAGACCCAACCTCTTTGAATAAATCTACTAAAAAGGAGCAAAAAATTGTGCAGTTTTGACAAAAATTGTGATATAAACAGAGCATTAATTTTGCTCCTATGAAGCAAATGTTCTATTTATCACAATGGTTTCAAAAAGTTACAGAGGTGTCAAAAGGTGTCACTATTAAGGAATATCCGAATGGATCAATAACAATGAATGTGATAACTATAATCATATTACACACCTGATTTAGATCATAAAGACAGTGCTGTTTCGGTGTGAAGCCAATCACGGCCACTTTTTTTATGTGATCTGGGATCTTTCGTTGGGCTTCAACATTATGTGACACTATCACTGTTGTAGGTCTATAACCTTTAACATCCGTTTTACCGTGTAACCGGTTTATAGTTTCGTGACTAATACTTCTTGCAAGATTACCGGTCACTGGTCTTGACTTTGATGTCTCTTGCAGTGATAATGTGCTACTCCTCTTTCTCCCACTGTCTCTTATTCCAAACATAACTTTTTTGAAGAATCCAGTTTATTGAATACTACTTATTACTAATAACTTCCATTTCTGTCACACTAAATATATATAAGTGACAGCATATATATACACTACCACAGTGCTGATCAGCTCTGGTAAGTAACCTATGATCCTGAACATGTGAAGGCCCAATATTCCCCTCTCCCGTGACCACTGAACAAGTCAATTCAGAACCTTAAACCCTTTACTCCATGAATATTCATGTAAGAAATTATGACATCATGAATATTAATTAGATTATTTTTTATAATGGTATTATCAATACAGGATATTTTGGCTCAGACAGAAACTTTAAAATTACATCTATATCATTCCATAAACAACAGAGTAGACCAAGATCAGATGGCTCCTAAAGGAGCCGTCTGATCTTGGTCTACTCTGTTTGCAAAGGGGCAGAAAGACATGATAAGTTACAGAGTAAAGGGTTAAACCCTTTAAATAATGAATCTTCAAATGGACTATTCAAAAATTCAACCAGGTGAATCTTACAGTAAATATTCAGGGGTGTTTTTAAAGAAAATTGTAACCTGACAAACAGTGCAGACCCTGATGAGATGGCTCCTCAAAGAGCCCACTCATCTGAGTGTACACTGCTTGCAAAGGAAATTAAAGGGTTAAATCTAAGTGAAACTAGCAGTAGCAGAGAGTGAAGACCCTAATCAAACAGTTACACTGTTACGTAATAGTAAATAAATCCACACACACAGAAAACAACATGCAGTTTCTTATAAAATCATAATACTGCTTCTACTTAGTTTAAATCACCTAATCCGGAAGGGACTGCATGTAGTGATAAACTGTAAAATTGTAATGTAAGCCCATAAGTTTAACCCTTTCCTCCATAAATACGCCCTTCTACGCCTCTATAAAATATGCCTTTCTACGCCTCTATATAAGCAACTTCTTGAAACCATTGTGAAAAATTGAGCATTTGCTCCTATAGGAGCAAATGCTCTATTTATCACATTGGTTTCAAACTACAAAATTCTCTTTTTTTCTTTTCTCTAGTAATGCTCCTTTTCTGTAGATTTATTCAAAGAGGTTGGGTCTAAAAATAGCCTATGAGGGAATGGGTTAAGTACTTGACAATATTTTTATTAATAAAATGCAGAATCACACTTTTCATGACTGCCTCAGGAAGTCTGAATAAGTTGAAACAGTGGAATTTTTAACTCCTGACTTGTTTAACTCTTCGCACCCTGAGAAATTCTCACCCCGAGAAAGTTTTCGTCTGCATGCAAAATTTGTTGTCTGCTTCAATTCTTGGAAGAAAATTTCTCTCATTTCTTTGCAAAAATATGGTCAAAATGTCCAACAGTTTGGATCCTGATGAGACAATTCATTATGTGACAATTCATTATGTGGCATCTCATCTGGATCCAATATGTTTGCATATATAGGTATTCACAGTTTCACCTCTAGAATGAATTAAAGAATTGCAGAAGATGACAATTATTAACCCTTTCCCTGTTCTATGTTTATTACAAATTTGAATACCTACTGAATGTTCATCGGCAAACTAGTTATAATGAAATATGGAAGGTGGTACACTGTAGCCATTTTAAAGACTAAAGAAAAATATTTATCAAGTTCCATAAGCAAACAGAGCAGACCCTGATCAGATGGCTCCTCTAGGAGTCATCTGATCTGGGTCTACTCTGTTTGCAAATGCGTGAAAACATGTTTATATGAGGGAAAGGGTTAAGTGTGCAAAGAGTTAACCCTTTCCCTAATGAACTATTTTATGCATGAATTTGGTCATTTGATAAATATTAATTAACTATAATGTTATTTTTCAAGGGAACATTTCGGCTTAGACGCAGTAAGCAAACACAGCTGACCCTGATCAAATGACTCCAACAGGAGTCATCTAATCAGGGTCTACCCTGCTTGCAAAAGGCATGAAAACGCATTTGTATGAAGGAAAGGGTTAAAGAGAATCTTAGCTTGTCAAGCCTATATCAATGTGATCATTGCCAAAGGGGCCCTATGATGAGAATCTACACTGTTGGATTCTCCAATCTGTCCTAAAGCTTTGTCTGCACTTTCATAGTGATCCCCTGTAGTTTACACAAACAGTCTTCAATTTATGAAAATTAACTATTTCCCTGTTTAATATTTAGTCCAAATTTCAATACCTACTGAATATTCATGGAAAACTAGTTATAATGAAATATGGAATGTGGAATATTGTATGTAGCTGTTTTAGAAAGTAAAGAAACAGATCTATCAAATTTCACTAGCAAACAGAGCAGACCCTGATCAGACGGCTCCTCTAGGAGCTGTCTGATCTGGGTCTACTCTGCAAATGCGTGAAAACACGTTTATATAAGGGAAAGGGTTAAATACCGAAACTTGATACAAGTTTTCAAACCTTACATTCTTATATATGATCTCAGTTTTAGATAATAGACTGTATCATATCACATTTCACAAATGTTTCACCCATTTTAACCCCTTTGAAATTTGAATGTTTAATTTTAAAATAGAAAGTTCCACCTTTGTTTAACCATTGAGTCCATTCAGTATGAAAGACTTAAATTTACTAAGGCAGTTTGAATGTCACAGAGAGTATCCTGATCAGAGGGCTCCTTCAGGAGTCCTATGATCTGGATCTACAGGATTTACAAATTACAGTGGACTTGTTAAATGTATTCAAAGGGTTTTAACCCTTTCCTCCATGATTACGCCTTTCTTAAAGCCTCTGTAACAACCACTTCTTGAAACCATTGTGATAAATAGAGCAAATGCTATAGGAGCAAATGCTCTATTTATCACAATGATTTCAAAGTACAAAATTCTATAATTTTCTTTTTCTCTAGTAAATGATCCTTTTGGGTAGATTCATTCAAAGAGGGTGGGTCTAAAAATAGCCTATGGAGGAAAGGGTTAATTTTAACCTTTAGTCCATGAATATTCATGTAAGGAATTAACGACATCATGAATATTAATTAGATTGGTTTTTATAATGATACATGGACACATGAATTATTTGTCATTGCATAAACTACAATGTATCTCTTGCCTATTGTAATTCATTAGTAGAGTAGACCCTGATCAGTCTGCCCCTACAGGAGCCATCTGATCCTGGTCTACTCTTTTTGCAAAGGAGTAGAAAGGCACAGTTATGGAGTAAAGTGTTCAGACACTTAATATTTAAAACAATATTTCCAATCACTTTAGGCAAACACAATTGTATAATCTCACAACACAATCCATGTTCACTTCTCTTTTACGAAACGCTTCTGCAATGTACACTGTTAAACAAACAGTGCACCACGGGATTTCCCTTAATGTGTGTCACCTAAATATAACGTCCTCAAGTGACACACACACCTCACAAACAATATCATCCAAAACGTAATAGACACAAATGCTTCATATCTTCACAGAAATACTTGAGTTGACCTTTAAATAGATTAGATTTAGACCACACATTGAGTGTCCTAGATCAACTTAATGTATGCCAGTCCAGTGCTTAGTATTAATCCCCGCATGCAAATTTACTGTGTAGGTTTGTATTTGCAGTCAACTTTTAAACTCACTCCTAGTTAGTCGTAAGTGATTGTCCTTTGAAAAATTTGTGGTCTGCTTCCTCTTTTAAGTCTGTCATTTTTCACACACACAAAAAGTACATTTAGAGTATCAAATTGCTTAGATCCTGGTGAGAAACAGAGAGACTGAGTATCTCATGTGGATCCAAACTACAAGCATTTGTTCTAAAATGCTAAGAATAACATTGCTCTGAAAAGGAAAATGCCCTCAAAGCTATTTCTTTCACATTTGACAGAGTCATCTGTTTCCAATTACAGAATGTGTTTATATGAGATGCAGCCAGTTGTATTTATATAAAGGACACGCAGCCAGTTATATTTATTTAAAGGACACGCTATTTGTGACCTCATAATAACCTTAGTAAATACAATGAAACCCGTGCGCTAATGCGACCACTTAATAAACAGCCACTGGCGTCGTTTAAAGCAGGTGGTTGCTTAATGCAGGACAAAAGTTATGCAGAAAGCTTTTATAAGAGCTTTCTGCATAATTTTCGTCCTGCATTAAGCTACCACCTGCCTCTGCCACCCAGCAGTATGCAGCTTTTTGGTGGTCGCATTAAAGGGGTTTTACTGTTGTTTGAATCCTGATGGAACACGATCTAGGCATCTCAACCCTTCTCTTGCTGAATTTTAAATACATTTCTCCTTCTTTACCCATGCCCTGTTGTATAAATACATATATCTTCACTGTGTACAAGTATTTTGCTGTGCAATCACTGCTGTGGAGTGCACTGGTTGCACAATCAACTTGTAAATAGTGCAGACCCTGATGAGACAGCTCCTGCCGGAGCTGTCTCATCTGGGTCTTCACTATTTACAGGTAGGTATATTGATGTGAATAGCAAGTGGAGGGTTAATAGTATAAAGTATCTAGGCATGTCACTAGGTTGAAAAATAGTCGACATTCTGATCATACATGACTGTATTTTTGAAAGTAAAAGAAATAAAATGTACTTTGAAAAGTGAAACAGACAACAACTTGAATTGTAGAATACAAAAGTTATTTAGCATTTGAAGGGTACAGCTTATATTAGTAACACCTGTTTTAACCCTTTACAGCATGAATATTCATGTAAGAAATAACAATGTCATGAATATTTATTAGATTCATTTTTAGACTGGCATATGACTATAGGAAATTTTTGTCATGGCAGAAATTGGAGAGTCATATCTATATTATTTCATAAGAAAACAGAGTTGATCCTGATCAGAAGACTGCTACAGGAGCTGTCTGACCTGAGTCTTCTCTGTTTTCAAAGGCATATAGAAAGGTGTATTTGTGGAGTAACAGTATGGAGTAATGGGTTAACCTTTCCCTCACAAAATCACCTTTTCATACAGAGTAGAACCAAATGGTTGCTGTTGCTGTGACTTGATTAATGTCCGTTTCTGCCAACTTTGGGCTCATTGGATGCCTTAGAGAGAGAGGGGGAGCTCATACAGAAAAACCCGGACATGATGCCCTACTCTTATTATTGATCGAGTTTCTCTGGTTCTTTTAGAAAGTCTCATCTGAAGGATTTGGTCAGGCAGGAGATCAAACCCGGGACCCCTGGTATTGTAGTTGAGTGCACTATCCACTCGACCATGTCCGCCGGTCCCTAACCAGATGGCTCCTATAGGAACCATCTGATTAGGGTCTGCTGTGTTTGCTTATGGGTTTATATAGATCTGATCCTAGTTTTGTCTAGACCAAAATTTCTGTTCAAATTGTGACATTTTAACAAGAGCCACGTGCGGCACCAACACTTGTGAGATCTGATTTGGTGCTTGGCAGCCAAATTAAAACTTTTTTAAAAAAATGTTGACATCAATCATTATGCATGAGTGTTATCTAACTGAAAATTATGAACAAAGGCTTGTTTTTGTCATGACAGAAACTGTACAAGTCCATATGCAGGTGATGTCTGATCTGTGTCTACTCTGTATTAACCCATTCCCTCATAGGCTATTTTTAGACCCAACCTCTTTGATTAAATCTACCAAAACGAAGCGTTAACTAGAGAAATGGAAATTTTCAGAATTGTGTAGTTGTGAAACCATTGTGATAAATAGAGCATTTGCTCCTGTGGAGCAAATGCTCTATTTATCACAATGGTTTCATAAAGTGACTTTTACAGAGGCATAAAAAGTGTCAGTATGCGGGAATGGGTTAAATGGAGTAAGGGTTAATGCATATTCATGAAGAGATTTATTCACATATTAATGTTCATTGAACAGAGAAAAGGTTATAAATACCCTCTTATTGATTAACCCTTTCCTTCATATAAATGCATTTCCACGCATTTGCAAACAGAGTTGACCCAGATCAGACAGATTATAGGAGCCGTCTGATCAGGGTCTACTCTGCTTGCCAATAGAATTTGATAGATTTGTTTATTTACAGTCTAAAATGGCTACAATATTCCACCTTCCATATTTCATTATAACTATTTTGTCCATGAATATTCAGTAGGTATTGAAATATTTGGAATAGACATAGAACAGGGCAAGGATTAACCCTTAACGTTATATTTGATTATTTAAATTTAATCTGACATATTCAGCTGTGAGATTCTGGCAGAATTATTCCCACACTTGAATGAAAGAGTCAACTATACACCTTATATTTTTACCCTTCGCTTGCTGAATTTTAAAATACATTTCTCCTTGTTTACCCATGCCCTGTTGTATAATTACATATATCGTCATTGTGTACACATATTTCGCTGTGCAATCACTGCTGTGGAGTGCACTGGCTACACAATCAATTTGTAAATAGTGCAGACACTGATGAGACAGCTCCTGCAGGAGCTGTGTCATCTGGGTCTTCACTATTTACAGGTAGGTATATTGACGTGAATAGCAAGCGAAGGGTTAATATAGAACTTCTTCAGTTAATTAGTAGTTATGTACAGCATGCTTCTGTATTTCTGCTCAAAATTAAATTCTGATATCTACATTTTACCCTTTACCTGGTACAAACCGTTTTTTTTACATAAGTGCACCTCTGCAAATTTAACTAAATAGTTTTACAGTAAAACCTCACTAGTGTGACCAATTAATAAACAGCCACTGGCGTTGTATAAAACAGGAGGTTGCTTAATGCCGGATGAAAGTAATGCAGAAAGCTCCTGTAGGAGCTTTCTACATAACTTTCGTCATGCATTAAGCTACCACCTGCCTCTATGACCCAGAATTATACCTCTTTTTCGTGGTTGCATTAGAGCTTATTTTACTGTAGACCAAGATGAGATATCTAATCTAGGTCTGCTCTGTTTGCTTATTTCAGTGTGGAAAACACCTGTCACTAATGTCCTTCATAAACAGTGTAGACAAAGATGAGACAGTTCCTAAAGGAGAGCTCTAATCTGGGTCTGCATTGTTTGTCATGTTACACTTTACTTTTCAAAAAATCTTGAGTATTCACCATAGGGTTGACCTATTTTAGTTTTGGAATAGTCCATTTGCCAATTCAGCGTTGAATGGGTTAACTGGCTTTACTCCATAAATATGCCTTTCTACGCTTCTGTAATAGTCACTTTTTGAAACTATTGTGATAAATAGAGCATTTGCTCCTGTAGGAGCAAATGCTCTATTTATCACAATGGTTTCAAACTACAAAATTCTAGAATTTCCCTTTTCTCTAGTTAATGCTCCTTTTCGGTAGATTTATTCAAAGAGGTTGGATCTAAAAATAGCCTATGAGGGAATGGGTTTATGTAAATGTTGATCATTGAGTCCTACAAGGAAGTCTCCTGCTTCCTGACAGTAGTTGATGACCTTATTCATTTTTATAAAATGGATACAGAAAACAGCTTGTTTACATACCTAGTTAGATCTCTATAAGTTACATTACAATCAGGAAGTAAAGTAACCTAGATGTCTGCAATCTTGTCATTGATCCAGGGTTTTCACTAAACAAACAGTACAATAACACCAAGGAAACCAAAACCTTTATTAACCCTTTCCCTGTTGATTTTGGTTTACGAAACTTTACGTCCATTTAAACGTATTTCAGTCATATCGCGATATCCAGCTAATTAAAGGTAGAGGAAGACCTAAATTTAATATATTCCATGCACAGAACACCGGATAGAAAAGGCACGTGCCTAGGCATAGGCACGTACAAACATGTATACTTTTGTTTTAAAAATCGAAAAATTAAAAGTGCCAAAAACGCATTATAAATTGATGCCCAATTTTAATTAGTGTCAGGCTCTATTTATATAGATCTAAAAATTCTGAAGACTTTTCACAAGTTTCAAGATTTCTGTTAACATCAAAGTATCTGAACAAAATGTTGCAAGATTTGAAAATCAAATTGGATGCCAGGTCTACTCTGGTTATCTCTATTATCATCTAAGATGGTTAACCCTTCGGTTGCTATTCGCGTCAATATACCTACCTGTAAATAGTGAAGACCCAGATGAGACAGCTCCTGCAGGAGCTGTCTCATCAGGGTCTGCACTAATTACAAGTTGATTGTGCAACCAGTGCACTCCACAGCAGTGATTACACAGTGAAATACTTGTACACAGTGAAGATATACGTAATACCAATCTGTGATGACCTTGCATACAGTTTGGATCCAGTTGAGATGTTGAGTAACTTGATGTCTCATCAAGACCTAAACTGTTTGGCATTCATATACAGTGTATGTACTTTTAGAATTTTAGCCGACAATAATTCAGGGCTACAGTAAACTGTTAATGGTGCAATTAACTCAAATACTCAAAAATCGCCAATTGTTCACCAAACCCTATGTTATGATCACTCTTTAGAATTGTCTCTTCTAAATGATCCTAAAGAGTGGTCACAAACTCACAACATAGGGTTTGGTGGAGAAATAAAGATGTTGTTCTTAAAAATATTTTAATTTATGCATCTAATCTGGACCTCGGATAATTTGTATAGATGCATGCAAGTAGCGTAAGTTTGAAAGGATTTGATTGATACAGAACCCATCAATGATCATACTGGAAGACTTAGCATAATAGGATTAACGATTTCACCATTATCGTTGAATGAGAACATTGTAGGTCTAGATTGGACCCTGGATGATTCTGACCATTACTTGGTCTCAGTACCAAAAATATGCCAGAAATTTCTGATTTATGAAAACCCTAATTTCCTTAACCCTTTCCCTGTTCTATGTTTATTTCATATTTCAATACCTACTAGATATTCATGGACAAAATAGTTATAATGAAATATGGACGGTGGAACATTGTAGCTGTTTATAATAAAGTAAAGAAACAGATCTGTCTAATTCCATTAGCAAACAGAGCAGACCCTGAACAGAGGAGCTGTCTGATCTGAGGATACTCTGTTTGCAAATGCTTATAAAGGCGTTTATATGACGGAAAGGGTTAACAGGTACAGAACTCATCATAATGAAAGGCTTTGACTGATACAGAACCCATCATACTGAAAAGCTTTAACTGATACAGAATCCATCATACTGAAAGGCTTTAATTGATACAGAACCCATAATACTGCAAGGCTTTGACTGATACAGAACCCATCATACTGCAAGGCTTTAACTGATACAGAATCCACCCTACTGCAAGGCTTTGACTGATACAGAATCCATCATACTGCAAGGCTTTGACTGATACAGAATCCACCCTACTGAAAGGCTTTGAATCATACACAGAACCCATCATACTGAAAGAGTTAACAGACACAGAACCCATCATAAGGTATTTGGTTCGACTGATACAGAACCCATTAAACTGAAAGGCTTTGACTGATACAGAACCCTTTGACTAACAGGGCTGGAAAAATTGTAAAACTTTTACTTGTCCTGCCAGCTGCTTTTGTCTTATTTTACTTAAAATCACTGTCAAAATTTCTGAAATTCTACTCATCCTGCAAGAAAGTTACTCATCATGGCGAGCGGACGAGTAGAAATTTCCAGGCCTGACTAATACAGAACCCATAATATACTGAAAGGGTTTGACTGATACAATATAATAAATCATCATAAAGGTTTCAAAAGGAGACTTTTCCAGAGGCATCAAAAGGCATCAATTTGAGACAGTGTGTTAACCCTTTACATCATGAATATTCATATAAGAAATAGCTCAGGCATGAATATTAATTTGGCCCTGGTAGAAACTGTGGAATCAGATTTATATAATTCCATCAGCAAAGTAGACTCTGATCAAACAGCTCCTACATGAGGCATCTGATCTGGATCTACTGTGCTTTCAAAGGTCTTAACCCTAGGAGCAAGTGTTCTATTTATCACAATGTCTTCAATGCTACACAGTTCTAAAATTTTCCTTTTCTCCAGTAAAAGCTCCTTTTCGGTAGATGTATTCAAAGAGATTTGGTCTAAAAATAGCCTATGAGGGAATGGGTTAAAGGCATACATGTATAATATTATATGGAGTAAAGAGTTTAGGTACAAAGCACATCCAAAACTCTCAACCTGAATGCTTTGCATACTATCAGTAAAATTGATGTCTCCAAAAAATATCTACTACAAATCTACAAGCTGTGTGTCCTTCCATTTCTCTTGACAAATCTACAATAAGGCCATCAAACAGTTTAGATCCTTATGAGTTGTCTACATACACACTATCACATGTGGTTTCCAATTGTTTGTACAGGCTAGCTATCAGGAACTCAATACTAGCATGCAAACTGTTGAGGAAGTTGCTCAAAAGGAAGTGGAAGAAAGTTTGGAAATAACAATCAAAACCTTTACTCTGCTAACTTTCAACTAGAATTATGTCCATAGGGCATAGATGCCCTAACTTTGCCATTTTCACAAAGCGTGTCACTCTGTTTTGAGAAAACGAAGACATTACAATTCTGTCAAAAATTATCAAACCCGAAATTCTTTACATTCTGCTCATCTTTCTATTAATGTTGTTCATCTGGGAAAGTTCCAAACAAATCCTATAAAAAGTTTAAGGAGTTAAAACACACAAGATCTTGTACGATATCTCATACCCCCCCCCCCTCCGCAAAAAAAACAAGGCGCGCATCGTTATTCTGTTAAAATTGTCATATCTGGAATTCCTTTAGTTATGCTCATTTTGAATGGGCACATCAACATTGCTGTTCATCTATGAATGTTCTAAACAAACCCAAATAACTCTTTACTACATATCAGTGCAAGAAATACAATGTAATACCACAATGAATATTATGAATATTACTTAACCCTTTCCCTGTTCTATGTTTATTACAAATTTCAATACCCACTGAATATTCATGGACAAAATAGCTATAATGAAATATGGAAGGTCGAACATTGTAGCCATTTTAGAAAGTAAAGAAACAGATCTATCAAATTCCATTAGCAAACAGAGCAGACCCTGATCAGATGGCTCCTCTAGGAGCCATCTGATCTGGGTCTACTCTGTTTGCAGATGCATGAAAACATCTTTATATGAAGGAAAGGGTTAAGTGCATGTTTATAGCAGCACAATGAGTATGGTCATTTTTATCATAACAGAAACTGTAGAACCAATCTACCTATATTATTTCATAAGCAAACAGAGAAGATCCTTATCAGATGGCTCCTATAGGAGCAGTCTGATCTGTGTCTACTCTGTTTGCAGAGGTGTAGAAAGGCATATTTATGGAGTAAAGGATTGACTGTGTAGGCATTCGAAACATATTATTCTGTACTGTATATTCCATGTAAGATTTTATTGGTGCATAAAGGGGACCTTATCTTATACAGCTAACAATAAAACAAAAAGACAATGAATGCCCTGATTTGCTCACCTATTTAACTCATCCCTGCATATTGCCACCTCAGTAAAAGTCACTTTTTGAAACCATTGGAGCAAATGCTCTATTTATCACAATGGTTTCAAAACTACACAATTCTAAATGTTTCCTTTTCCCTTATAAATGCTCCTTTTTGGTAGATTTAATCAAAGAGGTTGGATCTAAATATAGCTTATGCGGGAAGGAGTTAATAGGCTCATGATGTATAATGTACATTTACCAAATATGTTCAGGTCACTGCATTTCACTTTGATAGAAGACCATCTAAGGATCATTCATTCCTATGAACTTTGATCAAATTCCATTCTGTAGTTTAAGAGCAGGATGTCGTTTAAAGAAATTGTTCATTGAAATCTTCTTTCAGTTCATACGACATACTTACACAGCCAAGCAAAATCATTTATATAACTTTGATGATAAAGGATCATCTAAACATCATTCCTGTGAAGTTCTGTCCCATTCAGCAGTTAACCCTTTCCCTAAAAAAAATGTGTTTTCATGCATTGGCAAACAGAGTAGACCCAGATCAGACGGCTCCTAGAGAAGCTGTCTGATCAGGATTTGCTCTATTTGCTAATAGAATTAGATAGATCTGTATCCTAGCTTCTAAAATGTCTAAAATGTTCCACCTTCCATATTCCTTTATAACTATTTTGCTATCAGTAGATATTGAAATTTGGCCAATCTACAGAACAGGGAAAGGGTTAATGAGAAGGCATTGTTCATTAAAATCTATCATAAGCTGCTGTGACCTATTTATGTAGACAATTGGAAACAATACCATCATCTGATATTAGGCGGGAATCCATTTTTTAGTTCAACACTTTCCATCATATAAACGCCTTTTTATGCATTTGCAAACAGAGTAGACCCAGATCAGATGGCTCCTACAGGAGCCCTCTGCTAAGGCTCTTGACATGACATGGATCTAATTCTACAGTTTTTGTCAAAGCAAAAAATTCCCTTTAAAACTTAACGTGATAAAAATTCAGCTAATAAATATTCATGTTGTCATTATTTCTTACATGAATACTGAACAGGAAGAGGGTTATGAGGAGAATGTTTTATACAAATCTGATAAATAGGGGTCAAATACAGAGCATTCCTGTGAAATCTGGTAAGAATCCAGTCACTGTGGCCTACTTATACAATGGACTGGAATCTATATACAGTAAAGTCCCGCTAATGCGACCACTTAATGAACAAACATGGCTGCCTTCATAAGCAGGTGGTTGCTTAATGCAAGGCGAAAGTTATGCAGAAAGCTCCTACAGGAGCTTTCTGCATAACTTTCGCCCTGCATTAAGCTACCACCTGCCCTTGCCACTGTGAATTATGCCCCTTATTGGTGGTCGCATTAGAGGGGTTATACTGTAATATCATAATGATAGTGTCACCCTGAGATCAGTCATGTGGAATTGGGTGGATACATTGTGTGAGAGTTGTCATTTAAAGAAACTGATTATTAAATCTATTTTTAGCTCAAGTGACCTAATTCAGCAGCAGGCTTGAATGATTTATATAAATTCCTGTGAAATTTGGTGATATTCCATTCAGCAGTTTAAGGAGATATGTCTTTTAAAGGAATAGTCTGTTAATACTTTCCCTCATGTAAACGTGTTTTCACGCATTTGCAAAGAGAGTAGACCCAGATCAGACGGCTCCTAGAGGAGCCGTCTGATCAGGGTCTACTCTGTTTGCTATTGGAATTTGATAGATCTGTTTCTTAACTTCCTAGAATTGCTACAATATTTCAACTTCCATATTTCATTATAACTATTTTTCCCATGAATATTCAGTAGGTATTGAAATTTGTAATAAACATAGAACAGGGAAAGGGTTAAAGTCTAACCTACTTACATGTACATACACCATATGCTGTGGTTTATACAAAAATTAAGGATGTTGTTTAACTCTTCCTTCATATAAATACTGTTTCACTCCTCTGCAAACAGAGTAGGCACAGGTTTCCGTCTGATCAGGGTCTGCTCTGTTTGCTCATGAAATTATGATAAATCTTACTCTACAGTTTCTACCAATTTCAAAAACTCCTATGTACATATGTCATTATAAATAATAAATATTCATGATGTCATTATTTTTTACACACATATGCAATAGGGATAGGGTTAAAGAAAGTGTTGACATTTGGACAAAGGGAGATCACCTGAGTAGCTCACATTTGCATCTTCAACCACATGAGCTAACAAACACATAATTCTGTCAATCAAATATTGCAAAAAAGATTCCTTTCTTCATACATATGTTCACATTAATACTCTTCATCTGTGAAGGTTTTAAACAATTCCAGTCAATATTGGCAATTTTTCCGCACAAAGAGCCAGAATTCTCTCAAATTATGCAGCTGTAATTCTTACCCTTCTGTGCACTTGAACTGTACATTAAGATTTAATGTAAAAGTTTGATACAAACTAATCAAATGTGTCAGAAGTTTAATCAAATATATTTGTATTTGTGTACAGAAGGGCAGGTACACTATTACATATCCCCACACATAAAATAGTGTAACCATATTCTTTTTTTTATATGTAGAATTCACATCAATATTTTTCTTGTGAAATGTTCAAATATATCCTATCAATAGCATAGGATCTACAATCAAGACTTTGTACTTTATAAATTATATACAAAATGCTGCTGCTCAATGGCATGATAAACAAAGGGTTACAATATTCTTCAAAAAGGATTGCAACTGTAATTCTTTCCTTCGCTGATCTGTACATCATGGTTGGCCATCTGCGTAAGTTTGTAACAAATTCAAGCGCCGGTGGTGAAGATATATAAGATTTATATTTCTCACATAACTTCCCGTATCTCCGAATTAGAACAACGAGTTAAGATTCCCTTAGCAGTAACATGTGTAAGAACAATTTAGAACATATATGATGTCATATATGACGTCAAACTTGGTAAACCAATGTTTAGTACATGTTATTAAAACATCGAAAACACAGTTTCGGTTATGTGAAAAAAAATCTGATTCTCGTCTTTTAAGATCAAATGTTCCAAAACTCTCCAAGAAAATGTAATAAAGCTTGCCAAGGGCTCTGGTTTTCAACATTTTCATAGGTTCATTTAGGAACATTTTATCTTAAAATACAACTCACGACAGATCCTCTATATAAAAAAATATATGTACCGATTGAGAATTGCAACACTATGTATACGTCCCCACATACAATTTGAATAATAAAGGAATGTCAGAGTTAAAGATGCATACCCAAATACTAAAATCATCATTTCTCCACCAAACACAATACTGTGTCTACTCTTTAGAACCTTCTCAAGAGTAGTCATAGTATAGGGTTTGGTGGAGAAATGAAGGAGCTATTCTTGAAAATGTTTATATTTATGCATCTAATCTGGACCTCTGAATGTAATTCTGGTCAGTAATACTGAAACCATACTCCTTTCATGATGCATATCTGCAAATATTATTCATCTGTGAAAGTTTCAAACATATACAGTGCTCCCTCCCTACAACGGCCCTCTCAATAACGATTCCCTCCTTACAGCAACGTATGTCAATGTTTCCGAAACAACAAGGCTCCAGAAATAACTTTTTCCATCGTATTTTCTTTATGCCTCCATCAAACCCTATGTTGTGACCACTCTTTAGAATCGTGACTTTGTGACGATTCTAAAGAGTGGTCACAACATAGGGTTTGATAGAGGCATAACGGTTTAAGTTCTCGAAATACACCTTATCTGGGGATCTGCAAACAAGCTAATTATGTTTGATTTTCCCTCCCTATAACAACTCCCTCTGAACAACACATACAATCTTCGTATCCCAAAGGGTGTCGTTGTAGATAGGGAGCACTGTACCATCAACAGTGAAGAAGGAGTTATACACACAAGAGTTGTGTAAAAAACCAATTGTTAGTAACTTGGTATTTTAGTCATTTCCTTCATATTGACACCTTTTGATGCCTCTGTAAAAGTCACTTTCTGTAAAAGTCACTTTCTGTAAAAGTCACTTTCTGTAAAAGTCACTTTTTGAAACCACTGTGAGCCTTTGCTCCATAGAAGCAAATGCTCTATTTATCACAATAGTTGCAAAAATACACAGTTCTAAAACTATTCTTTTCTCTGGTAAATGCTCCTTTTCAGTAGATTAATTCAAAGAGACTGCGTCTAAAAATATCCTATGGAGGAAAGGGTTATGGAAGTCAAATGGCATACTGATACTTTACAAACAGAGTAAACCTAAATTAAACAAATCCTGTAGGAGCCAACATGATGGACGCTTGCTTATGGAGTAATATAGATTTTCCAAAGTTTATGAATTTATCATTTCTCCAATGAATATTCAAGACGTAACAGGTTCAATTAAACAAAACAGCATAATAAATGGTATAGATCTATTTTATCCTAATCAGTATGATCTAGATCAGCATTATTTTTTATAATTTGTCAGAAGAATACTTATGGTGATTTAAATTATGACACTAACCTGATCTAGTTCCATGAACAATGCCTGCTGACTAACCATGGTAACAGCAACTTTCTTGATATTTTCTGACTGGCCACGAGAACCTGTTGATCCTCTGGAGTCACGTTGTTGGGGCTCCATCTTGTCCTAATCTTGGTCCTCTTGGACAACTGGAAAATCAATATATATAATGAGAATTACTGTGACAACATTCAGTAAAGCCATGACATTGGAAATGGAGCAATTTAGCATGTTAACCCTTTCCATCATATAAATATGCTTTCACGCATTTGCAACAGAGTAGACCCAGATCAGACGACTCCTATGGCAGCTGTCTGATCTGGGTCTGATCTGTTTGCTTTATGGAAAGTGAAAGACCTTTCCTTACTTTCTAAAATGGTTACAATGCTCCACCTTCCATATTTTATTATAACTATAATTAAACTATTTTGTCCATAAATATTCAGTAGGTATTGAGCTTTGGAATAAACATAGAGCAGGAAAAGGGTTAAACACCCAATTGACTGCAAATACATGTATACCCTTCATGGTCAAATTTTAGAACATGTTGACAAAGCAAAATATTTAGGTGTCACAATAGTCAGATCTTAAATGGCAAACTCATGTAAATAACATATGCAATAAGGCTAATAGAACTCTTGGTTTTCTTAAAAGGAACTTAAACATCAGCTCCATTTCAGTTAAAGAACAGGTATACAAATCTCTAGTCCACCCATCCTTAGAATATGCAAGTTTGGTCTTGGACCCATACATAAATGAAGACAAAATTAACATAGAAAAGGTGCAAAGGAGAGCTACAGTCGACTCTCGTTATGTTGAGTTCATAGGGACCCGTTAAAAACTTCGACTCATCGAGAGTTCGACTCAAAAATCACAAGCCATTTTTAAAAAAAAAAAATCCAGTTTCTTCCATTACGTTCACCTTAAACAAGCTGTCATATTACAAGCATACTAATGTGCTTGTACAGTTTAGTCTTCACATTGTGTAAAAGTATCGCATTCTGTGTAAATAAAATTGTACATGTGCGTGTTGATCCATTACTGCGAGAACAAAATTCTGTCTTTCCTACCCTCCATTAATGACACTATGCCGTAATCTACAAGGCCCTATCCAATTTTCAGATCCCTTTTGCCTTTATCATTGAATTAATCACCGTTAGTTTGACGATTTTTAAAGCGCATCGTTTGTTTACGCCATTTCTATGGGAAATCCCTAAACGGGCACCGGAAATACGCAATCACACGTGAACTAGCTGGTTGCCAATTTGTGTACTTCCGGTACATCTAAGAGAACAGCCTTATTCGGGAAACCAGACGTTTCAAAATGTAGTCACCATTTTACATGTTTCGCCGTGAGCTGTTTCGCTATTAGTCAAGTGACAAATTAAATTCAATGTTGAACTGCATGTATTGGTAATAAAATAAGGAACAGGTCTTACTTTTTATCCAATCTCTACAAAATCGTCCGGAAGCGAGGACGCTTGATAGTTATCTTTCTTACTACAGTAGTCATGATTGACACTTAGGAAAGTTAGGACGAATGAACGGTAAGGTGTCATTTTACTAAATAACGTTCACTCAATGCGACATTGTTCCATAGTTCGAATAATTATCTGACATCAGTGATTGTTTACCCACAAAACACTGTAATTACGTGTGTCGCGATCACCTGGCGTACTTTGCCAGGGTCGGATCAAACGGTCCAATTCACACCTCCAACTCAATCAGACTGAGAGATGCGACTTCGATACAAACACCGATAATTACATGCAAACAAACACTTTGGGGACGGAAAATGACTTCGACTTAACGAAAACGTGATCAGTTCGACTCGTCTTAAAAACTTAAATTCATATAGAATATATAGGAAGAAAAGTTGGGACTTTACAAAAACTTCTTGTCAACGAGAAATTCGTGTCAAGCGAATTCGCCATAACGAGAGTGGAATGTACTAGGTTTACACCAATAGATTTAAGAATACCTCTAGTGTTGGTGACATGCTGAACAGCTTAACATCTCATTAAGTTATACAAATTTCACACAATCTGGTTGCCATTCCAAATAATAACCGACTTCTACCACCACTCAGGCAGTCCCGCAATATGCACACTCTCGCCTATCAACTTCCATCATGCAGAACACAATCAAGACAACTTTTATTTTCGCTTAATTACGTTTTATTTAGAGGTTATTTGTTTGCTTTTCCCCTCTGTGCTTTTTCCCATTGTTTCTGTTTTATGTCTGCATGACGCTGTACATTGTTAATAATTTGGATTTTTACATATGTTTGTCGGAAAATAGCTCATGAGTTTATGTTATCTGTTATTTATATCCGATGTAAAATAAAATTTCTTGTATCTTGTATCCTTTTTCCCTCGGACAATTTAGGACTGGAATGGCCTGCCTTTGACTGTAGTTGGGAGTGATTCTATTGAATCATACAAAGCTGCAATTAAAAGTCACTCCTACACCCATTAATTTATTCACCACTGTAAATAGTTTTAACTTTTACTTTGCCATCTTTTCTTGGAGCATTCACCAATAGTGACATAAACTTCGGCCAGTTGAAGGTGGTCACTAAAACATAGAAGAAGTATGTATATGTTTACTAAAGTGGACATTATTCCATTACAATTCTCATACTACAAGCACAACAGGCATTGGCAAAGATATTTAGATAGATCAGTATTCTTCTATCTACAGCTCTGATTTGGCTGATAAAGGGTTGGGTGCAAGGCATGGAATTATGCCTGGCTCATAAAAAGTTACAGTTGAGTGTAGTGATTAATTAGCTATCTGCTTACAATAAATTGGTCAACACCGGTCAAGTGAAGGATTAGGCAATCCTTCCAAAACCTCTCAGTTGTAACCAGGTATTGATTGTTGAGGGCATTACCGTAGATGCAGAAAACCAATGATATACTAAAACTTCAAAATACATGACCCGTCTTATGCCAAATTGTGGGTCACTTAAACATGGCCTTTAAACACGTTTTCCATCGAACCAAACAATGAAAGGTACTGGAATTGAATGCATAGGTCATTTTCATTGCAATTACCTTAATAAAAAGTAGCTGTTCTACATATAACAGTTATAAATTGCTGTTGACTTTACAGAAAAATATCATCTAGAAAGGCAAAACTTTGATGACTGATGTTTACTTCCGGGCCATTTTCACTTCCGCGTCAAGCAGAATATTTACTTATTTGTGCGAATCACTATTCGACGTGCTGAACTCGCCATTTTCCATTTATATCTATCCAGAGACATACACCTACTTTTAGCTCACCTGAGCCAAAGGCTCAGGATGAGCTATTGTGACCGCGATGTGTCCGTCGTCCGGTGTCCGGCGTCCGGCGTCCGTCCACAGGGCTTATCAGTTTTTCATAGGAAAATCTTTAAAAATCTTCTTCTCTGAAACTGTAAGGCCTAGAGCTTTGATATTTGGTATGTAGCATGATCTTATGGTCCTCTACAAAGATTGTTCAAATTATGACCCCGGGCAAAAAATGATCCTGCCCAAGGGCTTATCAGTTTTTCATAGGAAAATCTTTAAAAATCTTCTTCTCTGAAACTGTAAGGCCTAGACTTTTGATATTTAGTATGTAGCATGATCTTATGGTCCACTACAAAGATTGTTAAAATTATGACCCCTGGGTCAAAAATGGCCCCGTCCAAGGGCTTATCAGTTTTTCATAGGAAAATCTTTAAAACCCTTCTTCTCTTAAACTGTAAGACCTAGACCTTTGATATTTAGTATGTAGCATGATCATATGGTCCTCTACAAAGATTGTTCAAATTATGACCCAGATCAAAAATGGCCCTGCCCAAGGGCTTATCAGTTTTTCATAGGAAAATCTTTAAAAATCTACTGAAACTGTAAGGCTTAGACCTTTTATGCTTGGTATGTAACATGATCTAATGGTCCTCTACAAATATGTAGCTGTCGCTTGTGGTCCTCTGTCAAGAATATTCAACTGATGACCCTGACCACTGGGCGAAACTTCGCCCTGTCTCAGCGCTTATCAGTTTTTCATGGGAAAAATATAAAATATTCTTCTTCTCTGAAACCATAAGTTTTAGACCTTTAAATAATGGCATACTGCTTTGCATTGTTGTTCTCTACCAAGGTTGTACAAATGATTTCTTGTGGTCAAAAAATGGCCCTGCCCCTGGGGTTATCTCAGGTGAGCGCTTCAGGGCCTCATCTCCCTCTTGTCTTCTTCTTTTATAATAATGGCTATCACTCAGTATTGAGTATTATCGCCATGCACGGTGGTTAAAATGTACGATAGACTGTCTGGAGGCACAAGCTACTCAATCCACTTGGTACCTCCAAACTGGGTGTTGCAAAAACCTAACAACATACAAGAAACTAAATTAAAATCTCTACTTACAAGAAATGTGCAAGAAAGTTAGTATTGTTAAAACAGACAAAAGAGCTCTTGAACTTGACTATGGATGATACATCGATGCAGCCAGTGCTGACTTGAATCCAATGATTGATTCAGCACTGACTACATCCGATCACAGGTGTTAGGCTCATGAAATATGTTTAAAATAAGTTAACCCTTTACCTGATAGAAGCGGCTTTTAGCGTGTTTGATTTATTCCTCCGCTGAAGAAAATAGTTCAAATTCATACAGTCATGAACATATTGCATAATAAATATTTTCTCTATCCTAGTAGGTGGTAGCTTAAAGCAGGCTGAAATTAAAGCAGATTGCGCCTTAAGGCGCATTCTGCTTTACTTTCAACCTGCTTTAAGTGGTCATATGTCTTGTAAACTAGAATTAGGCTATTGGGTAAAGGGTTAAAATGTCCCTAAATTGAAGTTTTGTAACATTTGGGGCCGAAAAAATAAAGCTTGGGGCGTTTTTAGACAAAGCTGAAATTTCGTTTATTCTATATAAGAGAAGCAATTGTATATGGGTAGAAAGAATAGGGCCTACTTAAAATAGTTTGACAATGTGTGGATCTGCCTTATGATAGCGGATGCATATATGACGGGTCATCCTCGTGGGTATCTCAATAGCCTGGTGTCTAACAAAAGTTTTATATATACAAATGTAGTCAACTTCTCTGATTTTGATGTTTTTGGTACGAATGCTCCTGAAGAGAAAACTAAGCGTGTTATGCCCTGAAGATGTTATATTATCAACATGTTTGTTCTAAGAGAGATCTTTAGATAGGGTAGGTTACTCCAAGGCACTTTGCACTTTCAACACAATCTAAAATTTGGCCATGTAAAGCCTTAGTTTTAGACATAGATAGAATTACGCATTTGCTGGGTAGCTACATCTACACTGATACTCATTGTCTATGTTGTAAACATTGCAGCTTGCTAAGGCTTTTGAAAATAAAGCATCGCTGTAGTCGCTTCGTTTGGTTTACATTAGAGTCGGCCATGTTTTGTTTCCAAAATAAGTTGGTCTATCAGTATAAACAGTCTCAAACCGTGTAGTGTTTTATCAACAAATTATAAAGGAGAAACAAAACAAACAAACAAATAAATAATACGCTTATGTCTGTATCGGAATATTCGCCAATCGTCACTCACATTGGAATGTCATTTCCCGTCTATTTTTAGATGTACCATTCCTGTAGGTAGGGGAATTTCTCTGTATCCAAACTGCTGATATTAATGCGTTTTCGATGTCAAATAACATAACTTCAATGTGTAAGCTGTCCGCATATAACATTACCCAATATCACGAAGTAAATACATTCTGTATTTACTTCGTGCCAATATGTACGTTGTGCCGTATTTACTGCAAATCCGACACGAAATCGAGCTCGTTCTTTTAGTAGTATAGATGGTTACCTTATGAATAATATTATGTATTCAAGAAATAATAACTTCATGAATATCTATAAACCGATTTTTGCAATGACTGCTAATAGACAATGCAATTTTATTTTCCGTTTCAGAAACTATAGTATTTATCAGATCTGTATTATCCCAATAGCAAACATAGAAGACCCTGATCAAAAGCTTCAAAGGACGCAGTTAGGAAGTAAACAGTTAAAATGAGAATTATTTTCTGTTCAGATACATGTGATATCTGTAATGACTAAAAACAACCCAATAATAAAAACTGAGATCTAACAGTCCAATTCATTTTCACATCGCATGGTTTATTATGCTCCCACATAGTGGTGACCTGTAGGGTTGCGCCTGTCCGTACATCTGTCCGTACGCGCTAACAATTCCTGTTTATGTGACTAGATAATTACATGAGAACAAGATATATTTTGTTCTCATCGGTTTTATGTGGCTTTTTTCAGTTTATGTGGCTATTACGAATAACGTCCGTGCGTTCGTCCATATCTCCGTCCGTATGCATATCTAGAATAATTTGTCCGGGCTCTTTCTTGGAAAGTATTTATCCAATCAACACCAAACACATATGTGTAGCTCTTATATTTTGGTCAAGTTCGATAGCCATTTAAATCGCTGTAGTCGATTAGGAATTGCGGCCCTTTATTTGCAAAAATGACTTTAAAAATATCTTTTCCGCACTCCTTCTTGGAAAGTATTTGTCCAATCCACACCAACATTATACACACGTTTATGGCAAAAATTATATCTTGGTCAAGTTCGATAGCCATGTAAATCGCTTTAGTTGTTTAGAAGTTGTGACCCTTCATTTGCAAAAATGACTTATAAAATATCTTGTTCGGACCCTTACTTTCTGTGACAAAAAGTCTGAAGTAGGGGCATCGGTGTCCTAAGGACACATTTCTAGTTTTAATTATTTCTTTCATGGTCGTCTTCTTTTCTTCTTTCTCTTCTTTTGAATTGTCTGACTTTCTTCTTGTTCTTCTTGTGACTTGTCTGGTTTTCTTCTTCTTCTTCTTCGTCTCCTTCTACCCTTTCTCCTTCTTTTCTTCTCCTTGTTCTTCCTCCTCTTCCTCTGAATTGTCTGACTAATGAAGTCCCCGAAGGGTGCTGGAGAAGTGTGCTGATATCCCCCAACTCTACTCAGTCCACCAATAAATCAGCAAGTCACGAACAACCAATTCAGTAAAACCGTGTAACGTTCTGTTTTAGCATACATATGTGCTTTTGGAATATTATTATTGGGAAAGTCTCCAATGTCTGCCTGTTAGATACATGTATTAACTCTTACACCTTTTAAAGCGTTCTGTTTAAGTGTAAAACTTGTTTCTTGGAGGTATCGAAGTTGCGAGTATGTCTGAGGTTTTAAAAACACTCTAACAATAGACACTGAGTTTAATAGTTACGATATACTATATTACGGAGACAAACTTGTTCCAACGTTAGTTAAACTTCTGAGTCTGAGATCATTCACAAGTATCTGATTGCTTGAGAATCATCTCAGACTTAAACAAACCTTTGTTTATAACCTCTAGGCCATGTAAGATCATTGAAGAGACCATCATGACAATTCGGCTTTAAAGGATTGGTCGACTTGTTTGTAAAGTGACATAAGATACAAATGAAGGCGTTGTGTGAACAATTGTGAACGCTAGTGAAGTCGGTGATCGCCGGGAATCGGCGGAGAACGCTGGTCCAGAAATTTTTTTGAACATGCACAAAAGTTCTCACTGAGACCAGTGTTCTTCAACGTTTAATTTTAAACGCTGAAGAACGTTTAAGAACGTTAATGGAACGTTTTACTAACGTTCGATGAGGTTGCACGCGTTCGGATATTGTTTGTCAGTCGTTACTCTAGCGTTACTTGGTTGTTACTAATTTTTTGCTTTGCAGTGAACGACTCAATGGCGACCTGTCAATGACCGCTGAACGGTCTCCGCCGATTCCCGGCGATCACCGACGTTCACTAGCGTTCACAATTGTTCACACAACGCTCTTCTGGCGTTATCCCAGCGACCATGGGCGACTACCAACGTTTCCTCAAACGCCAGAGAACGCTGACAGAACGTCATGGTGTGACGGGCCCATTACAACCCGGAACACGTATGTGCTGTCATTTGCTAACAGTGTAACCCCAGATCAAAGGGATCCTAGAGGCACTAGCATTGCTGAACCCTTTCGGCGCCAAATTTCTAATTGTCGTCTGCAATCCAAATTTTGTTAAATCATTCGGTACAATAAGGAAATGAGATGAATAAATGCAAATTTCAAAAGAATAAAGCACATAGGCCCTATATAGAAATAGAGAATGAGACAAAAAATGAAGTCCCTGATCAGACGCCGGCTTAAAAAGGTGGCGTTTGATCTGGGACTGCACTATTTGTCGTGGTGCATTTATGCGACTTCGGCAGTGAAAGGGTTAATCCAAATGTGACTACGAGTATAGACGATTCCAGAAAAACGTTTTTACCTGATTATCTCCCCTGACTACTCTCCCCGTCAGCCATTACTGGACTGAACATATTACATGTAGCCAGATTTACATCAACTCTGAAGGATTCATAACTATTTTAACCGCATACGATAAAAATGCCGTATAAACGGAGCGGGGGAAAGCAGTGTGCAGCTGTTGGATGTGTTAACAGCCAGAAAAAATGCGATTGGGAAAATTCATGTTGTGAACTACCCAAAATTGAACATAAAGTATGTCCCTGTTTGATGCCAGTCAATCTACATGACGAAGAGCCTGGTTAAAAGCCTTGAATTAAAAAGACTTCAGTCCATCTTCACGAACAGTTGTAATTTATTTAGCTACATATATATTTTAATTTGTCGTTGTTTTGAAAGTTTTCTCTCTAAATCCGAATGTGTTTTACAGGGTCAGACATATTTGAGTCGATTCGTTTTGGAAAGACGGCACCGAATTACTTTTTTTCCAGTGGCATTTTCCTACATTCGCATTAAATATCTACATTCTTAGCTGAATTTGTTTCCTACAGACAAGTGGTTATTGGTTGGTTGTCAACCTTTTCCCTGTTGAATATTTATGTCAGAAAATATGACATACTTATTATTTATTACTTGATTTTTTGATAATGGTGTAGTTACACCAGACTTTTGTAGAGAAAGATCTGTTAAAATTTCATAAACAAACAGATTGGATCCTGATCTTTTGGCTTCAACAGGCGCCTTCAGATCTGGGCCTCATCTGTTTGCAAAGGCGTGAAAACTGTTTATATATGGTAATGGGATAAGCAAACAGAGCAGACCACCTGATCAAGTCAAGTCAAGTCAAAATCATTTTATTCGGCATAACATGATACATGTTTGTTGCCTTACACTAGGCGGTTGATAAACACATATAAAGAGCATTAAGGAGAGAGTGAACATTGCTTTCAAATAACAGGGAGAGTATTACTGGTAGTAGAATAGTATAGATAAACCAATTTGTTACGTGGCCGCGCATCAGTATTGATATCCAGTTTGGTTACAAACCTGGTATTGTATTTTTCTTTTAATTTGAGAAAAATATGTATTAGATATTCATGTCATAATCTGAGAGAAAACTATGATTCATATATACTGACTTTAATCAGTGTTCTTATCAACATCGGATCAAGCTCCGGTATAAATGCACCCCGCTCCTAATAAGATACATCGTAACATTATTCGAGAGAAGTGATTCCCTTCTAAATATAGACTATTTAGTAAGAATATTCTCTCATACTGACAACAGAGACAAAGAGAAACTGAGAGAGATAGAAAGATTGCTTAACTTGATTACGTAATCTGTCAATTAGAATTTCGAAACTACCAAATGGAACCCGTACAAAAATGTATGTACATTTACATAATTAATTATACATGTAGATAATATAATATCCCCAAACCATCCCAACCTCGTGCGAAACGAAAGTTAGAGATTGAGCTTGAGGATAGTGCAGGGCATGCACTATACAAATCTAACAAACATACTGAAATAATTATATATACATGTAATATCCCAAAACCGGTCCAACCTCATACTAAACGAAAGAAGTTGAGCTTGAGGATAGAACAATGCATGTAATATACATCAACAGCTTAAATTTGAGCAATCTGATCTGAGTCTCAGGGGCGGATCCAGGAATTGTTGTTAGAGGGGGCGTAAACTGAAATATATGTTGGGGGTCCAGGGGGCCACAGGGGCCCCTGGTGGGTCCAGGGCAAATCCTTGGTAGGGGGTTCAGGGGGGGGGGGCGAAGCCCCCCTGAAGCTCCTGGATTTTAGTGATTTTGAATACTTAGACAAGCACTCCTCGAGCATGTCAAGTAGTATTATGTGCTTGCATCAGAGTAACGTGCTAAAATGCATGGCATTTTATAAACAGTATAGGTCTATGGATTTAGCCAGAAGATATGCTATAATGAAGCCCGCGCCGAAGGTATGGGCCGAAGCAGGAGGGAGGTGGAGAGCACGAGAGGGACACATCCCCTGCAACTCTGGACTTGTCGGTTCAGAACAACATTATCTTTTAAAATGTAGTTTCTTCGATTAACACGACTATGTAATATGTCAATGTGTATTGTTTCGAGAGACTCTTGTCAAATCGAAATATGCAAGTGCTCAAACCTCTTAGTATTTTCATAAGATGTATTCTAATGATTTTTAGAAAGGTCTTGATGCTATTAAAACTGTACATCAGGCATTGATTAAATGTTATATTCACCTCTTGTTTAGTAATTCAAGAGCATTAGTCGAATGGTTAATTACAACTTACTTAGTACAAATTGCGAAGTGTACAGATCTTTGACACATACGGCAAATTAAAAATGAGCATAGGAGAATTATAAAGCATAAATGCCCATTTTTACACCCTTCGAATATTGAACTTTCTTAGGAAAGCTATATTTATGTACTCTGTAAGTAACTAACCTGGCCGTTAAGTCCAATTCGTTTTATATATATATATATATCCGGCCAAACGAATAACGAATCGCAGGCTTATAGTTTAATCACACTTTTTGGAATAGAAACGCCCGTATCGTACCGAGTTTGTAATTTCACTTGTTCACGCAGTCATACTCGTTTTATGACGGCAACCAATTAAGGACTCAATAGCATTCTTTTCAATTCCATTCGTAAAGATCGTGCACGTATATTACGGTACTACGTTTACTATATGTTAACTGTACTTACAGTGGAACCTGTCTTAAACGACTTGAGCTCAGAAGTCACGGAAAGCAGGCGATTGTTTGGTGCGGGGCGGAAGTAATGCGGAGGACCACTACCTGAGCTTTCTGTATTGCTTTTGACCTGTATTAAGCTGTCGCCTGCCCTACAGACCCGTAATTAGAGGGTCGCTTAAGACAGGTTCTACTGTATATGAGAGTGCACTCACGGATTACACCATTTATGTTATATTTTAGATATATGTTACATAAATTAGGCACATTTTAGTCTTGAGTGAAGATATGTTACAACGATAAATATTTGGTTGAAATAAAGCCATTGCTAACAACGTACATGATACACCATCTTTGAGAAAACATGTTTTTCCAACTACAAATATTCTACTTAACCACAGTTATGTTATTGATAGTAGGAAAATTGATAGACTATACTGTACGTATGTGTTTGCTTTTTTTCGAAGGCTTTGTCATCTTTATTTTATAAGTTAAATGATGCCTTACGCTATGATATATGTAAGATCCCCACATGCACAGAGGCACACTCTAAAGCATAGATTAAATGTGCCTAAGATTACTCTAAAGCATAGATTAAATGTGCCTAAGATTATTGAACTAAGTCAAGCTCTGTCCATGAAGTATATTACCCATCTCTTGGGTTAAAACGGGCATTGCAAAATATATTTGCTACATCTACCAGATAATTGTTACTATCGGAAGCTTTGTATTTAGATAAAACTATTATTGCACATCTCATGTTTTACTTCTGTAACTGAGATGAATAAAAAGATATGTTCTGTTCTGTTCCTTCTCGTCCGGCGGTGTCGTGTGTGTAGTGGTTTCTGGTGATGTTTTGATGGACTTTCACTCATCAAATTTTGACCATTTTAAGACATTTGTTTAGTAATTAGAGTAAGATATTGACCAAGCTGGAGTAGTTTTCATTGAATTTAAGTGCGTGTGTGGTGGCCGTAAAAAGTACTTCATTCTCAGTGTTGTTATATGTTCTGGTGCTTCGGGATTGTAAGCCTATAAGTTATTAGTTTTGGAAAAGCGAATACTGCTTAAGCCGATGCTATGGGGCGTGAGTAGTGTTGCACTTCTAATTATTACTCATGAAAAGGCTCACTAAAACCGAGTCTGCATTTTTCTCTTTTCACATTGCTACTTTTGCTTTCGAATGATCTCCCGCTTTCAGAATTTATTCATTATAACAACAACACTGAGAAACAGAATATGACACCCACTATCAGTCTTACGGTCACCTAAAACCTGCATTTATTAAATTTGATTTTCAATTACACTTAACTGTCAGACAGAGTGTTAAGTAACAGCATCCTACGAGGATGTCTTGTTACATAGAGGTTTATAACCTCATTGATATCTATGCCAATATCCTTATGTATTCATGAGCATTAATGCATGTGCATTAAATCTATCTTCATTCTTTGCCGACCTGGATTGGGAAAGCAAATTGTTTTTGATATGCTTTAATGCGGAGTTGGCTGCATCCATCTTCAAATTGTTGGCATAAAAATCAGCGAAAACACAATCAATGTGCAAAAAGAGGGATAGGCTACGTTTGAATTGCGAAATTCGACTTGAGTAGCGGGATAATAGTTTAAACCGACTGTGCATATTAGCGCAAATGCCATCAGTGAAAAATGATTGATATATTTATATGTGAACTGCGCGCTTGGCGCGCAGAAAAATAACTTTTGCAGTTTTCTATGCTACAAAAATGGATTTCAAGGCACAAACATAATTTTACTTCGGCGATTTTAGGGGGGGCGTACGCCGGGTCCGCCCCCGCCTGGATCCGCCTATGAGTCTTGTCTGTTTGCAAAGGTGTTTATATATGGTTAAGAGTTTGAACACATTCCCTCATATAGACGTGTTCACGTATTTGCAAACAGAGCAGATCCAGATCCGACGGCTCAAGTAAGATCATCCCAACTGATCAGGGTCTGCTCTGCTCAGGTTTCTAGAATGGCTGCAATTTACCACCATCCATATTTCATTATAGCTGTTTTTCTATGAATATTCAGTACGTATTGACATTTTGAATAAACATAGAACAGGGAAAGGGTTAAACAAATAAGCATATTTTATAAATTGTATAACTATGAAAACTTTCTTTTTATTCTGTTGCTTTGTAATGATTAAACCTTTGAATGCTGAAATTGTAAAGCGGAATGACTCACCATTGTTTAACTGTTCATGATTCATTTTATAAGACTTAAATTTGCTAGATGATTTTGAATACAAAACAGTTAAGACCCCAGATCAGAGGGTTGCTTTTTTGGGTCTACATTGTTTTTAAAAGTCAGTATACTTTTGTTTCTCGTATTCAAAGAATTTAACAATACTATCAATTCGTTTTGAATACATGTACATGAAAATAAATTGTGTCAGACAGTTTGAGACAATATTATAACATGACTTACTCAGCCTTAATACTGCTAAATTACTAACCAGACATGGGATCAAAGGTGTTAGATGGCTAATTTAAACCCCTATGATCTCAACAGGGGACAATGGTCAGTGATCACATAACTGCCATCTATCACACTTTTTTATCAATAAAGTTATATATTATTACGTAACAGCTATACTTCTAATAAGACAAGAATACCAAGCAATGTGCCAATTATATAAAGTTATAATTTGTTTCCCGAAAAATAGAAGAAAACTATATTTTGACTAATTAGATCTATGACTTGGCATAGAAATTTAAATCTCAACGTTGTGTGTTATTTTTCACCCATTCCAAGTCTTTAGGGTGTTGATCTGTTAAGTAAAAAGATCTATAAATAAACAATAAATGATAACATTTGTATTTTTATCATGCACTAGTCATTCGCAACCTTTTAAATAGGTGATCTGGATTTTATGATAAATGGAACCTTTGTAATATGGAACCGAATTATAGGATACCTATAAATAATATTGGAAGGGATTTGGAACCAAACCATCTGAAACTTATTATTACGTTATAAATACTTGCAGATTAAACGAAAAAAGGTTACAAACTGCACTGTTTCACGCGGGGGTGCAAATTGATTCCAGGGTTCGCTAGATCAAAGTGATAGTACATTATGTTAAAAACGTATTTTAAACCGAAAAAAACCTATCACTAATTCATACATGGAGTACATTTTCGACCCAGTGCGTTAACAATTCTTAAATAACGTATATATTCCTCGTCGGGCCACTAAATAATTTTATGTAATATTTTTAATAACTCGAAGATTCACCGATAGATAGTCCTGTGCATGATTCTGTTCTCATATGATTCGATTGTTAGATAATTATTTTCTTATTAAAGTCAAAGAGCAAGACTAAAAATAGAAAATAATGATAATCTAAACGTAATGTTTGTTTCTACTTATGATCTTCGAGCTCATCCATAATGGGTGGGTGTTAAAACAAATTTTGTGAAAACTTTGATGCCTTTTATTGCTTTGTTAATCAGTCATGTAATGGCGGACAAGTCACGTGACATTCAAAATGGCGGCGGTCAATTTATCAAAAATAGAATCGTCTTTAGGGGTGCGGGGCAAGCTGCCCAGGAAAATTTAGAATTGTGTAGTTATTAAATCATTGTGATAAATGGAGCATTTGAAGGTGACTTTTACAGAGGGGTCAATATGAGGAAATGGGTTAAATTTTACGTGACAAGACAGGACGTTTATCAAAGGCTACCCCTCTTAGCCTTCGAGTTTTGTTCCATTTCGGCCTTAGTAGTGTTTTCACCTTTCAGAATGATGTTATGCAAGTGCGTCATTGCGTATCGCTAGTTAGCCCCTGCCTAGAGGAACACTCTGATCAGGGTATACACTGTTTGTCATTCAAAACCCTCTTATCAAGTATAAACATTCCATACTGATTAGACTTTAGAGTTAACCCTTTCCCTGTTCTATGTTTATTCCAAAGTTCAATACCTAATGAATATTCATTAATAAAATAGTTATAAAATAAATATGTAAGGTGGAACATTGAAGACATTTTAGAAAGCAAAGAAACAGATTTATCAAATTCTATTAGCAAACAGAGCAGACCCTGATCTGGGTCTACTCTGTTTGCAAATGCGTGAAAACACGTTTATATTAGGGAAAGGGTTAAACACCGATGGACTATTTCACTCTGAAAATTAAACAGAAAGTCAAACAATGATGGACTTTCCCATTCTAAGGGTTGAAAGGGTTAAGGCCGAGTTTACAATTGATGGACTATTCCACTTTGAAAATTTCGCATTGAAAGAGTTCAGACTGATTGGACTATATAGTTAACCGTTTCCCTTATGTAAGCGCATTTCTACGCATCTGCAAACATAGTAGACCCAGATCAGATATAATTCTACAGTTTCTGCCCTGGCTAAACATTCCTGTGTCCATGTGCTATTATAACAAATTAGTTTAATTAATATTCATGATGTCATTATTTTTACAAGAATATTCATAGAGGAAAGGGTGAACATTTAGCACCCAAGTATTTGTCGTCGGCAAATATTGCAAGGCAGTTTAACCCGTTCCTCCATTAATACGCCTTTCTACGCCTCTATAAAGGTCACTTTGTGAAACCATTGTGATAAATAGAGCATTTGCTCCTATAGGACTAAATGCTCTATTTATCACAATGTTTTAAAAACTACACAAGTGTAAACTTTTCCTTTTCCCTAGTAAATGCTCCTTTTAGGTAGATTTATTCAAAGAAATTGGGTCTAAAATAGCCTTTAAGGGAAAGGTTAAAATAGTTTTTACAAGAAACACTATAAGAGTATAACATAACGGGTCTTGATGAGACATTGGGTTACTCTTTGGCGTCTCATATAGTTCCAAGCTGTTTGCAAAAGTCGTCACACATTCGCCTGTAGAGTGATGCAAGAGAATTGAATGCACAGTTGTCCTGCGCAAATTATGACTTCAATTGAAACATTGTCAAAACTATATATATGTATATATATGCCATAAATCAAGTCTAGTAGGTTTCAGAAATTTATTTTCTTATTTTAATAGTGATACTTGTTAACAGGATAGTGTATGATATCGTTGAAGTATACATGTAATAGTAAAACACATATTGCATGTTTATATTCATATGTATGACACAAGTGGATAATTCTGACAACACATTTATTACAACATATTTGTCGTTTAGGGCCATAGTTTCCGCATGGCACCTGGTTGATGATTATACACTTAGGTATCGTTGATGCTTCAACCAAATATCTAACCCAAATCGATGAATTATATACACTAAAATACTGTCATATTCTACAAGGCGTTGAACCCTTTACTCCACGAATATTCATATAAAAATGATGACATCATGAATATCAATTAGAACATATTTTTATAATGACATACGGACACGTGAATTTATGGATATGGCCGTAACAACATAATCATATCTATATTATTTCATAAGCAATCAGAGCAGACCCTGATCAGGTGGCTCCTATAGACAACACATATCACGACGTCTCATCTAGATATATGCTGTTTGACACTTAGTTATAAGGTTCTGAAACGTTTGAATGAATCCAATGTAAGAATTGTAACAATTCACGGCTTAACCCTTTCCCTGTTGTATGTTCATTCCAAATTGCAATACCTACTGAATATGCATGGACAAAATAGTTATAATGCAATATGGAAGGTCGAACATTGTTGCCATTTTAGAAAGTAAAGACACGGATCTATCAAATTCCATTAGCAAACAGAGCAGACCCTGATCAGATGGCTCCTATAGGAGCCGTCTGATCTGGGTCTACTCTGTTTGCAAATGCGTGAAAACACGTTTCTATGACAGAAAGGGATAACCTTTTACTCCATAGATAATCCCTCTAAAGCCTTTGCAAACAGAGTAGAACCTGCAAGAGCCGTCTGATCTGGGTCTGCTCTGTTTGCTTATGGGATGATATAAATCTAATTCTACAGTATGTCCCCTGACTCCTTTTCTCTTGTTCATCTGTCATTATTGAAATTAATCTAATTAATATTCCTCAGAGTTACAAATAAAGGTGCGTACCCAAATACTTAAACCGAAACTTCTCCACCAGCCCTATACTGTGTGACCACAGTGTCACAGTATAGGGTTTGCTGGAGAAATAACAGAGTTATCATATTCTTGGAAATGTTTAAATTTACACATCTTGACCCATGCTTATAAAACTTTTAGTTGAGTCTGAGTACGTTCTCAAGCTTTTGATTGGTCAGATTTGAGCCAAAGGCTCAAATCTGACCAATCAAAAGCTTGAGAACTCAAATCTGACCAATCAAAAGCATGAGAACGAAACTCAGACTCAACTAAAAGCTTTATAAGCATGGACCCAGATCTAGACCTCTGTTCCTTATGTCATTGTTTCTCACACATATATCCTTGGAGTAATTGGTTAGGCAGCATTTCACTAGTTTTTAGCATAAGAAGGGATACCAGTTTTATGAAACATGTCAAATGGCTTTTACAGCTTCAATACTATTGTCTGTTTCACGGTGTTAGTTTATCAGGCTGTACAAGCAGGCATTCAAGACGATGCGATAGTGCTCTAGTTGGAATTCGATCCCAACAGACAGGTCATTTTCTCGAAATGAAGCCCAGTTTACATTTAGGTCTTGCAAAAACTGTGCTATTATATTTTTAAGATCCTATATATATCACATCGACAGCTAGTTCAGGTTAGTCTAAAGCAGTTATTTTGCTGAAATTCTAATTTGCTCCATGTTTAAACACCACACAAAGTCACCGAGTCAGAAAAAGTGCCTAGTTATAGTCTACTTTCAGTCCGCATGGCCGCTCACTCGACTACAGTAAAATCCCTCTAAACCGGACATAAAATTCAGTATAAATATAGGTCTTTGAGACAGGTGGCAGCTTAATGCAGGGTGAAAGTCATTTAGAAAGCTCCTCTAGGAGCTTTCTGAATGACTTTCACCCTGCATTAAGCAGCTACCTGCTTTAAAGTATCAAAATTCTTCTCTACTCGAATTCCGATTTAGAGAGGTTTTACTGTATACATTTACAGAATCTACTTGCGGAGATTCAATCAGTTTAGACGCCATGAGACGTCATGTTACCCGTGTCAGATCTTGATGAAAGATGATCCGAGTCATAGAGGATCTGTTGCGAGTTGTCTTTTAAGATCACATGTTCCTAAACGAGCCTAAGAAAATGTCATTAAGCGAGTTTTAGCGAGCTTAATAACATTTTTTGGTGAGATTAGGAACATATGATTGTGATCTTAAAAGACAACGAGCATCAGATTCTTTTTCTCACATAACAAATAAGTGTATTTTGACATGTAAACATCGGTTTCCATGGTTTGAAGTCATACGTCATACGTTCTAAAGCGATCTTACGCGTGTTACAGATAAGGGAATCTTAACCCGTTGTTTTAACTCGGGGGTAAGGGAAGGTATGTGAGAATATAGTCTCTGGCATCATAAACATCCTTTGATCAAAGGTCATTATATAAACGATCATCGTTTACTGAATATTCATGAAATCACAAATTCTTGTATAAAAATATTAAAGTAACGGGCTAGCCCTTTCCTTGTTCTATGTTATTCCAAATTTCAATACCAATACTGAATATAGTTATAATATGGAAGGCGGAACCTCATAGCCATTTCAGAATGAAAAGGAACATATCTATCAAATCTTATCAAATTTTGTTCGCAAACAGAGTAGACCCTGATCAGACGGCTCCTATAAGAGCCGTCGTGGTATACTGTGTTTGCAAATGCATGAAAACGCGTTTATATAAAGGAAAAGGTTAAATGAAATTTCCAGTAAGTGTCGTCTGCAATCCAAGTTTGTTAAACCATTCCGTAAAATAAGGAAATGAGATAAATGCAAATTTCAAAGTAATAAAGCACATACAATGTATATAGAAATAGAGATTGAGACAAAAAGTGAAGTCCCTGATCAGACGCCGCCTTGAAAAGGCGGCGTCTGATCTGGGACTGCACTATTTGTCATGATGCGTTTATGCGATTGCGGCGGTGAATGGGTTAATGCAGATTGAAAGTAAAACAGAACGCTCCTTTAGGCAGCAATCTGCCTGAAAAAGCACCAAGTCTTCATTAACCAAATTTCGTAGTATCGAGTTTTTACTGTATTCGGACTACTGTCCATTTTCTTCATAAAACTTTACTATGATATTCTTCACGCGTCTCAGTTCTGCTTCTTGTTCTATAGAGGCTTTAACATCCGTAAGTGCTATCTCTAATAACCGAGGCGTTGCAGCTCCGACAAGCACTACGAATACCATGTGCATCACTTTGGAAATGCCCGTGGCTGGCCCAGTCAGATACATCTTCATATAGCTTATAGTCAATGCCGTTATGGCACATACGAAGACGAACTTAAACACGACCTGTATAGCGTATTGATTCGGAGGACGGTAATTCCGAATAAGATAATCAAACAACTGCTTTGGAATGCCGTATCTATCGTCGTGAAGACAGACTTTCTTCCGGATATTTTTCCCACACGCGCTTTCCAGTGCTTCCTCGGAGCATGGCACGATTTTGTCATTGATGATAAGATATTTCAAATTCTCATACACATCTGATATCACCAGCTGTCCGTCATGCACTGTAACTGACGGTTTCTTGTTTAGATCGTGAGACACCGCTATGGCCATGGACAGAAGCTTAGAATAAACGTTTCCAAAACTTCGAACAAGAGACACGAGATAAATTATTAAAACTGCGAAGAAGAAAATATCACCGAAAGCCACGTCAGGGAATAGCAAAACTGCAGCAAAGTTGAAAACGAAAAGTTCGGCAATAAACACGAAACCTTCGATAAATATAAGACAGGATGCATAGGCGTAATAGACAACAGAGGTTGACACACATACTGTAACAAGACACATAGTCAACCCATTGAAAATCAGACGATTCAGTCCCGGGTAAGAAGCTAAGAGTCTGTTAAACAGGTGCATCCTTACCGTCTTCAAAGAAGTCGATAATCCTCGGACTGTGATGGACACAAATGTGAAAAAAGGCAAGCCGTACACTATTAGACAGAGAAGAATTTCTATAAAACAAGGCAAAATGTAAAAGGGAAGAAAAAATACTTTCAAAAGGACGTTTGGAATGACGTATTCTGAAAAGGTAATTGCTTTTACTCTTCCAACCTGTATATCAACAACTCTTTTCCAGAATCTATCGCTGATTATAAGATGGACCCCACAAATGCACAACATAGCACCCTTCTTGTATCCGGTCTGGCGTTTTGTCCTCAGCTTCGATAGATGCACAATTTGAGTGGCACTGAGAAACAAAGGGGATAATTGCCCGGAGTAGGCGGGCATCCCGTTTTCGATAATTTGCTTTAAACTTCTTGGCAAGACAATAAACACAAATCCGAAAAGTTGGTGTGCAAGCAACAGCGCAACAGGACCACCTAGGAACGGAGCAAAACTGTCAGACCGGTTTACACGGTCACCAACCAACGATAAAAAGCCTAAAGGAGCTTTATGGTCGATGAGTTCATTAATGAGCTCACGCATGTCATTTAGATAATACGTCAAGACATAAATATATACGATGCAAGGAGATAACAAAACACAAAGAAGTCGCCTAAATCTGGATATAAAAACTGGATGTCTTCTTTTCAGTCCACACCAGTTCCAGCTGAATAGATCAAAAAATGTATATGGTGGATTACCGTCCAGAAAAACCCAGTCATCAACATTAACATTTTCATCATTTGTACCGTTCAAAAAATCTTCTTTGTTTTGTTCTAGTTCATTTGTATTATATACATGCTCATTGTCCTCCACGTTCTCATCACTGGACACCCATTCCGCAATATTAAATAACCAGATTGGAAAATACAAGAATATGATAAGTCCCAAAATATATGGCCCTAATGTAAATTCAAGCCCTCTACTTATTGGTTTTCTGTAACATGTGACATTGTTTTTTTTTTCCACAATTCTGAGATACGTCATACAACATCTGTAAGCCATGTAATCCATGGGATAGTTGAAATACAAAGCGGCGGTGTAGGCGACCGTTTCTCTAGCATGGGGCACCTCTGCCATGAAACAAAAATAGTTTTTCAGAAAATAAAAAGTGGTCAAGTTACTTAAAGCATCTACGATGTTGGTAGTTGTTTTGACGTCTCCGTAGGTAACAGGACATTCCGATGGTAATTCAAGTTGCACGAAAAGTCTTTCATTCAAAGTCCTCGTATCTAATAGTCCGAACGACAACAGTCCGTAGTCGTGGCCCCACGATAAGTATGGAATAAAGTCAGTCGAAGTTGTATATGTCCATAACCATGTACCAGGCCTTAATAGATCGCTCGTGGCATTTATATGGCGATGAGGATAGAAGTTGGTTTGGAATTTGATTAAGCGTGGTCGCTTAGTTTTTAAAACGCTCAACAAATGAGTTTTGCTTTCATTGCGAATGGTGATGGTACAATCAGCGAGTTTACCGTTGGAGGGATGTTTCCAATGATATCCAATGGATGTGTTTGTGAGATCGGTAGTATCTGCAACCACATTTGGGGAACATAATAGAACCAGTGCCAGAAATGTTGGTATCATTCTGGAAATTTCTGAAAAATAACAGAAACATTTCTATGTAAACTTTATACAAGGTGCTCTATTAGATTCTTTATGAGGAGTATTCTTACTGTGAAACGGATAAAAAACTTTACCTCATTAGTGCATCTTCACATATGTTACATTGTGAAATTGTTATCGCTGTCGACAAATCCATAATTACATTATCAATATTCTGATTATCTAGATCTAATTATCTAGATGACAATTAGTATGATAATATGAATCTATATGAAAATACAGTCTGAAACAAGAGAGTTCTGAATTAAATTACATTTTATTTCGACAAAAAGTTTGTTCAGCAATGTAATACTTCACAGGGAGTCCTATTAGCGCCATACAAAAAGGCAGTTAGATATTGCAAAACTATAGAAACGTTTTGGTGTTGAATTAAAGGATAAATAGATTTTTTTTAAGTTTGCAATCAATGGTTTGCTGAAGATTAGTTGAGGAGTTATAGCCCACCCACTTTCCGTATAAATTAATCACCGCCAAATGCTGTACATATATTTATATCCTTAAAATTTCAACTCTGCATTTTCGGAGTAGAATGCTCCATCATTGTTTATTGTAATTTGGCAGAGTCCATACAATATGAAAGGGCAATATTTGCGATAGGATAATGTAGATCCTGAGCAGAGGGTTACTTTAGAAGCCCTCTGATCTGATCTTGATGTATACAGTTTGCAAGTGACAGCAGACTCGATTCCCGCACTCAAAGAATTGGGATAATTTTTACAAACCTATTTTACAACAGCATCTGTGTACAGTTGAACTTCCATATCTCGAACTTCAACTTATTATAAGTTTGAGATAACAGAGGTTCGAGTTATCCGAGTTATAATTTGACCAATATCTCAAATTCATAGCTTAATGCAGGTCTAAAGTAACGCTGAAAGCTCCTACAGACCTACATTAAGCTGTAACATGTGTTTCTAGATGTGTTGTAATACAATTTAGAACAATTCTGTATTGTAAATTTTAGTTCGGGTTATCCGAGTTCGAGATATCGATATTCAGCTGTATATTCAGTTAAATATTTGCAATATCTGAATACTGCTAAATCCTTAGATAACCACTTTAAAAAACCCCAACACTTTTAAAATTTTTAAAGGTCGAGCATGTTTGGCAAAGCTCCAAGTGACTCCGAATTGATTTCGGACCATCACTTTAAATACAAATTAGGTGATCACAGCAAGACACGTGTCAGTTCCTTAAAATGCTTTTTAACACTGAGTCATACAGATTCTGATCCTTAAATCATCTTGTCATACAGAACTTGCGAATAAATAAAGCTTCTAGAATACATCCTTAATGTGCTGAGGATTAAAACATAGTTTGGATCCTGACGAAATGCTGAGTAAGCGTCTCACAAATAACAGACACACATCTATCTACTGGTTAACCCATTGCCTAATTGGCTATTTTTAGACCCAACCTCTTTGAATAAATCTACCGAAAAGGAGCATTAAATAGAGAAAATGAAACTTTTAGAATTTTGTAGTTTGAAACCATTGTGATAAATGAAGCATTTGCTCCTTATCACAATGATTTCACAAAATGACTTTTACAGAGTCGTCAAAAGTCGTCAATATGAGGGAATGGATTAAGACGTAATAGTTTCAGATTTCAAAATGGAGAATTCTCTTCATTTGCGTAAGATAGATATATAATCAGTGTGACAACAATTTCGATTGCTTATCAGACGCAAAGTTACTGGGAATCTCATCAATGTCCAACTTGTTTTGCAACATTATCACGGATTCGCCTATGGCGACTGGAGTGTTACAGAGATAGATGTAGTTGTACTTACATAATGCTACAATCCGTAAGACGTAGTAAGGCTGTGCCAATGTGTTATTAGATGATCACACGGGTACAGGTGAAACAACCAATGCGTTTGTTTTTTATGCCTTTTGTAAAGATGAGGAAAATATGAATGTTAATTAATTTCCGTAGCCCTTACCATGCTGGAAAAATGAATGTTTGAATTGCTGAATGTTATACCGACTTCCTATCCGTGCAAACATTTGAGCGGGTGTCAAACAGCTTGTTAAATCTCCGAGTGTCAAACAGCTTGTCAAATCTCCGAGTGTCAAACAGCTTGTCAATCTCCGAGTGTCAAACGGCTTGTCAATCTCCGAGTGTCAAACAGCTTGTCAATCTCCGAGTGTCAAACAGCTTGATGTACAATAGAACCTGTAAGCGGCCAATTAATTAGTAAACATATCAGTATTAAAAACCAGATGGTTGCTTAATGAAGGACAAACATAATGCAGAAAGCTCCTACGGGAGCTTTCTGCATTACGTTTGACCTGCATTAAACTACCACCTGCCTTACAAACCCATAATTAGACCTCTTAAGACAGGGACTACTGTATACAAAATTGTACCATTCTAACTTTTGAGCAGATATAATATTTTTTCACTACAGGATAAGGGTTAATACTTATCTCGCTATATGCTATCGGCTTTCTTCTATCTGCTATTTGCTATCCTCCATCTGCTATCTGCCTCCTATTTGCAAACAGCTGGGATCTAGATAAGAGGTCGAGTAACTCGAGTAGCTCTAATCAGTATCTAAGCCATTTGACATCCAGACAAAACTATCTCAAAAAGGTGATCGAACGGAAGTACATGTAGTCCATATTTCATCACATCAGAATTTGAGCATTGTTTTTTTGCACATCAGTATACGAGCTAAGACGGCTTGTTTCAGTTTTAGTTTGCTTTCAGGTTTTTAGGTAAAATACCTGAAACTAGATATTTGAGAACAAACAAACTGTGTACAGTAGAAACCCTCTAAACAAACATTTCAATAAATAACTGTGTAGGTCAGTTAGGTAGACTGTGCAGAGAGAAAGTCACTTAGAAAAACTAATTTAGGAGCGTTCTACATGACCTTTTGTCACCCTGCATCAAGCTCCCCCCCCCCCCCCTGTCTTAACCCTTTCCCTCATATGCTAGATTAGATCCAACCTCTTTGAATAAATCTAACGAAAAGGAGCATGAACTGGAGAAAAGGAAAACTTTAGAATTTTGTAGTTCTGAAACCATTGTGATAAATAGAGCATTTGCTCACATGGAGAAAATGCTCTATTTATCACAATGGTTTCCAAAAGGTGAATTTTACAGAGGCGTATTTATGGAGGAAAGGGTTAAAGACCATTATTGATACAGAATTGAACGTTCGGTTTAGAGGGGGTTCTATGTATATTGAAATGCATATTTAGTTTCAAAACTTTACCTCATAAACATTCATGTATGAACCAATCATGACGATTTATTATCCGAGCTTTCACATGGTACATGAACACAATACATGTAAAACCTCTCAAATGTGACCACCAAAACTGGGTATAATTCATGGTGGCAGAGACAGGTGGTAGCTTAATGCAGGACGAAAATTATGCAGAAAGCTCCTATAGGAGCTTTCTGCATTACTTTTGTCCTGCATTAAGCTACCACCTGCTTTAAACGACGCCAGTTGCTGTTTATTAAGTGGTCGCATTAGCGGGGTGTTACTGTATATGTTAACCTGGGCAGAAACTAAATAATAAGATCCATGTGATTCTATAACAAACAAAGCAGATCCCGATTAGATAACCCCTTTATGAGATGTCTAATCTTAATATGTTCTGTTTGCAAAGCCACGAACAATTGTGGTAAATGGTTAGTAAACAATGCGTTTGACGTAAAGACATTTCAAAATAACATATAGCTAGCTGTTTTTGCAACAAATAATTTCCGTCTGGAAACAATGCCGTCTGCCTGAAGTTTCAGATGTTACTTCAATTTCTTCTCTAACCCTTTCACCGCCGATGTCGCATAAATGTACCATGACAAATAGTGCAGTTCCATATCAGACGCCGCTGATCAGGGACTTCACTTTTTTGTCTCAAACTCTATTTCTATATCTGTGCTTTATTCCTTTGAAGTTTGCATTTATTTATCTTATTTCCTTATTTGACCGAATGATATAACAAAATTGGATTGCAGACGACAATTAGAAGTTTGGCGCCAAAAGGGTTAAAAAGGTAAGTGGTGTGGCAAACAGTTTGGAGAGACGACAACTTACCCGGCATATCATCTGGATCCAAACTGTTTGCAAAGATAACCACAAATTCATCCAATGTAAGGTCTGTAAGGCTTGCTGGCGATTTCGATGGTGAAAGAGTTAGAGTAATTCAATGTTGAGATAAATATACAAATGTACATCTTATGTTGTCATGAGAGTTTTTATAGAACGCTGCCATTGCCACGCTGCAAAAAACACCACATTCGATTTTTCTTTACTTCAGAAATACACAAGCCTTTGTGAAACTGTTGACAGAGTGTCAACCAGTTTGGATATGGATGAGGCCTGGACAGAGTATCTCTGCATCTGGCTCCAAACTGTTTGGATATGGATGAGGCACGGACGGAGTATCTCTGCATCTGGCTCAAAACTGTTTGGATATGGGCGAGGCTCGGACGGAGTATCTCTGCATCTGGTTCCAAGCTGTTTTGATATGGATGAGGCCCGGACGGAGTATCTCTGCATCTGGTCCAAGCTGTTTTGATATGGATGAGGCCCAGACGGAGTATCTCTGCGTCTGGCTTTAAGCTGCCTTGATATGGATGAGGCCCGGACGGAGTGTCTCTGCGTCTGGCTCCGAGCTGTTTTGATATTTATGAGGCCCGGACGGAGTATCTCTGTCATCATAAATAGAATAGAAATTATGAGTCTGAAATACAGTGAAACCTCTCTAAACCAGACGTCAACTTTAGTATAAATATCGGTCTTGGATACAGGTGGCAGTTTAATGAAGGGTGAAAGTCATGCAGAAAGCTCATTTTCTGCTTGACCTTCACACTGCATTAAACAGTCAGTTGCCTAGAAGTCTCTAATTTATTGTCTACCATTATTCCAGTTTAGAGAGGTTTTACTGTACAGTACAACCTCTCTATAACGACCACTAAATTACATCAAGTAATTTGTGTTAAAGGCAGGTTGATGCTTAAAGCAAGGTGAAAGTAAAACGTTCTGTTCTGTTCTGTTTACGTTCACCCTGCTTTAAGCAACCACCTGCCCAAAATACCAAATAATTAACACAATTTAGTGGTCGTTATAGAGAGGTTTTACTGTATATCAGTATCGTGTCAATACGGTACAACCTGTCTTAAGCGGCCATTCATTTATTGAACATAGGAGCCTTCAAAAGCAGGTGGTTTGCATTATCTACCACCAGCCTTACATACCTATATTTCGACCTCTTTTTGATGGACGCTTAAGACAGGTTTTGTTGTGTGCTATAATTTCATTTTAGCCATTTGTTATCGTGCACTTTGCTCACCACCCTTTGCGCACTGGTGTTTCGGACTGGCTTACTATCCTTTGCGACCACAAATGAAATCCATTTTTTGGAAGGTGATATATACCAATAGAGTAGAACCTGTCTTAAACGACCATTAAAAGAAGGCTAAATACGTGTCTTTAAGACAAGTTATATCTTAACGCAGGTCGAAAGTAATGCAGAAAGCTCTTTTTGGAGATTCATACACCGGAATTTAATACCTAGAAATATTAACGCTGGACTATGTTCTCAATATAGATACTCGTATATGCTAATATTGTAATGTTATATCAATCCTTATGTGCATACTATGTGCTTGATTAAACGGCAACTTTTGAATAATCCTGGGTCCATGCTTATAAAGCTTTTACTTGAGTCTGGGTTCGTTCTCAAGTTTTTGATCTGGCCTATCAAAAGCTTGAGAACTCAAATATGACCAATCAAAAGCTTTAGAACGATCTCAGACTCAGCTAAAAAGCTTTATAAGCATGGACCCTGATCTTGAATATACATTGTCTACACGTTTAAGTACACAATTACAAGTATGTGAATACTGGTAAGCTGCAGGAAAGAAATGCATCAAAAGTCATGTTTTCCGGGCGTCTTCAAATTTGTTAAAAAATATCACAATGTGATGATCAAACAATTTTAAAGGCAGCACTTACTTTGCGTAATACATTTATTTATATAATGTTGTTTCTCTTAAAGACTACAGTCATAATTGACCAGCGTTGCAGGAGTGACGCTCGAATGGACGAGGAAGTACTAAACCGGATTAGCTGGCGCAACGCGCAACGCAGTTGAGGATCGGGGTTTACACGTTTATAAATGTTTTATAAGCTAGCAATTACATTGTACAGCAATACTCTAGACATCGATCAGATTTCATTCTTTGGCGCGGTATCTGAGTCCATGCTTATAAAGCTTTTATTTGAGTCTGAGTTTCGTTCTCAAGCTTTTGATTGGACAGATTTGAGTTCTCAGGCTTTTGATTGGTCAGATTTGAGCCTTTGGCTCAAATCTGACCAATCAAAAGCTTGAGAACGATCTCAGGCTCAACTAAAAGCTTTATAAGCATGGACCCAGATCTCGGTCTGCATCATCTATTCCGTTCAAGTGTTTCTCTCTGCGTGACGTTGGTCAATTATATTTAAAACAAGAGACTTTCACATGAAATCATGATCAGATAGATTTAGGCCGTTTCAGCGTCATTTCTATTGTCGTTTGCATTCATTTGTTTTCTTTTGTAAATATATAATGATTAAAGTATAATAGAATATTTCAGAAATAATCCATTACTTTTCATCAACAGAACATGAAAAACAATGAATTCCCTGACCGGACGCCGCCTTGCACTACAGTGTTCCCTCTCTACAACGACACCCTTTGGGATACGAAGATTGTATGTGTTGTTCAGAGGGAGTTGTTATAGGGAGGGAAAATCAAACATAATCAGCTTGTTTTCAGATCCCTAGATAAGGTGTATTTCGAGAACTAAACCCGTTATGCCTCAATCAAACCCCATGTTGTGACCACTATTTAGAATCGTCACAAAATGAAGATTCTAAAGAGTGGTCACAACATAGGGTTTGATGGAGGCATAAATAAAATATGATGGAAAAAAGTTGTTTCTGTAGCATTGTTGTTTCGGAAACAGTGACATGCGTTGTTGGAAGGAGGGAATCGTTATTGAGAGGGTCGTTGTAGGGACGGAGCACTGTATCTGCAATTGTGCCAAAAGGCGAGGTTGGCCGTAGATTAATTAAAATTATTTTCCGATTATATATGTTCTAGATTCACTTGGCAATAGTCTAAACAGAGAATTATCTGCATGGTCTGGATTAACCCATTACCTCATAGGCTATTGTTAGATACAACCTCTTTGAATTAATCTACCGAAAAGGAGCAATAATTAGAGAAAAGGAAAATTTTAGAATTTGTAGTTTTAAACCATTGTGATAAATAGAGCATTTGCTCCTGTAGGAGCAAATGTTCTATTTATCACAAAGGTTTCACAAAGTGACATTTACAGAGTCGTCAAAAGTCGTCAATATGAGGGAAAGGGTTAAATTAATGAGCTCAGAACTTTATAACAACTGCTGAAGGAAACGCATACCCGGTGCAAAAACTATGACCATGATACAAATGAAGCACTGTCTTGATACAAACGCTAAAAAATAAGTGACCGCCACCATGCCACTGCAACATTAACCCATTACCTCATAGGCTATTTTAAGATACAACCTCTTTGAATAAATCTACCGAAAAAGGAGCATTAATTATAGAAAAAGAAACTTTTAGAAGTTTATAGTTTGAAACCATTGTGATAAATGGAGCATTTGCTTCTATAGGAGGAAATGCTCTATTTAACACAATGGTTTCACAAAGTGACTTCTACAGAGTCGTCAAAAGTCGTCAATATGAGGGAATGGGTTAAATACGAATCGAAATAATACTAACATTTGCTTTGATCGTCAATGCTTTTTTTGGTCAATGTTTTATTGGAGTAATTTTGTTTTATGAAGAGTCGGTTTGTAATATGTATGGGGCCGTAGTATAGCTACCCCCAGTCGTAATATTATGACCGGGGAGTAGAAATATTATGACCTATTGCCGTAATATTATGACCGGGTGGTTCGTAATATTATGACCCCCGGTCGTAATATCATGACCGGGAAGTCATATTATTAGGGGGTCACAATATTTCAATACAACGGCAAAACAACATTAGTGGGTCGACAGAACGCCAAAGAGTGGAATAACAACACAAACGAACGATAATGGCCGATCGACAGTATGAAGTTCTCGGAACGAGGGAACGACTATTTAGTCGTGTTATCACCCTGTCAAAATTTATTGCCACCCTTCCGTTTTCACCCTGTATGGTAATTATGATGTCGTCAAGCCTTTAGAGCGAATATACAAAACACGAAGTCTTGAACCACCATATCATGTATGCTTTGAAGTCATTGACACATTTACGTGTTACATCGATTTTTGAGTATAAATGGAATTAAACCCATCGCTTGCTATTCACGTCAATATACCTACCTGTAAATAGTGAAGACCCAGATGAGACAGTTCCTGCAGGAGCTGTCTCATCAGGGTCTGCACTATTTACAAGTTGCTTGTGAAATCAGTGCACTCCATAGCAGTGATTGCACAGCGAAATATTTGTACACAGCGAAGATATATGTAATTATATAACAGGGCATGGGTAAAGAAGGAGAAATGTATTTTAAAATTCAGCAAGCGAAGGGTTAAATTATAAGAACGTGTGTATCGGTTTTGTACATTTAGTTTCTTTTCAATACAACGCAGGTGCATTCACAGACTACTATATCAAACAGATGGTGGCTTAATGCAGGACAAAAGTTATGCAGAAGGCCCCCATATGATTTTTTTCTGCAGCATTACTTTTCTCCTGCATTAAGCAACCAAATTCTTTTATAGACTCCTATGTTTCTAATCAATCCTATGTTACTACCAATTACTACAATGTCTGCTTTATTCGCTTATCAAATACTATAGATCTGATGCTAGTTTCTGTCATGGCCAAAACTTCCCGTGTTCATAGTCAATATTAGACTAATCATGATTAATATTTACATAGATATTCACCAGGTAAATAATTAAATTGGGTTTCATTTTAAGCCTGTTAACCCTTAAACTGATGATTATTCATGCAAAAAATAATGACATCATGACTATTTATTAGATGATATTTCATAACGGTATATGAATAGAGGATATGATGGCGATGGCAGAAACTAGATGAAGGGTTAAACCTTCTTTCAAAGTGCACTGACTCAAAAATGTATTATAAATGCATTTAATATTTACTTGAAAGGTATTTATGTAAGAGTTATTTTCTCGACGAGAAGTTTGGAAAATAATGTTAACCAAGCAATGTAGAATTTGACCAGAACGCTCTGTATAAGGTGAACACCAGAACGCTCTGTATAAGGTGAACACCAGAACGCTCTGTATAAGGTGAACACCACCCATTAGATATGTACGCTCTCAGAAACACGTTTTAATGTTTTATATGTACCTGATCTATGATTAGAAGTATCGTTTCATGAAATTAACGTCTAAGATTGTAAAAAACTGGAATATATACAAATGAAACGAAGTTCACAACACATATAAACCATCATTTATTGAACATAAGAGTCTTAAAAACAAATGGTTCCTTAATACAGGGTCATAGTAATGTAGAAAAGCTCCTTTTGGAGCTATACATTCGACCTGCATTAAGTTATCACCTACCTTAAAGACCCAGGGTCCATGCTTATAAAGCTTTTAGTTGAGTCTGAGTTTCGTTCTCAAGCTTTTGATTGGTCAGATTTGATTTCTCAAGCTTTTGATTGGTCAGATTTGAGCCTTTGGCTAAAATCTGACCAATCAAAAGCTTGAGAACGATCTCAGGCTCAACTAAAAGCTTTATAAGCATGGACCCAGAATTATACCCTTTTAATGGTCATTTACCTCTTTCCCTCTAATAAACACGTTTACGCATTTGCAAACAGAGTAGAACCAGATCAAACGGCACATGTAGGAGCCGTCTGATCAGGGTCTGCTCTGTTTGCTTATCCATTGAAATAATAATAATACATCTGGGTCTAGAGTTATTACCAATACAAATATTCATGATGTCATTATATCTTTCATGCATATCCAACGGGGAAATGGTTAAGACCGTTTCTGTTATACTTTCTGTTCATTCTAGGTACAGTAGAACCTGTCTTAACCCTTCTCTTGCTGAATTTTACAATACATTTACCCTTCTTTACCCATGCCCTGTTGTATAATTACATACATCTTCACTGTGTACAAGTATTTCGCTGTGCAATCACTGCTGTGGAGTGCACTGGTTGCACAATCAACTTGTAAATAGTGCAGACCCTGATGAGACAGCTCCTGCAGGAGCTGTCTCATCTGGGTCTTCACTATTTACATGTAGGTATATTGACGTGAATAGCAAGCGAAGGGTTAAGCGGCCATCAAACAGGGGTATAATTATGAGTCTGTAAAGCAGGTGATAGCTTAATGCAGGTCAAAGGTAATGCAGAAAGCTCCTATAGGAGCTTTCTGCATTACATTTACCCTGCATTAAGCAACTACCTGCATTTTAAGACTACTGTGTACAATAAATGAATGGTTGCTCAAGATAGGTTCTACTGTATTTTCATCTATCTTTTGATGCTCTTAACCCTTTCACCGCCGAAGTCGCACAAATGCACCACGACAAATAGTGCAGTCCCATGTCAATATGGATTGCAGACGACAATTAGAAGCTTGGCGCCGAAAAGGTTAACCTCTGTTCTGCCGAGGAATTATTTGCCGAGTGTAAAACAGCTTGTATCCAGATGAGACGCATAGTTAGTCAGTGTCTTGTCTGGATCCCAGCTGTTTTAAAAATTAGTCAGATTATGCTTAGAGTTAATACCCTATAAATATTACACTGAAGTTATAAGTGCACATCGCCTTGAACATTTTGAAAAAAAACCCACAAAAAACCCCGTTCGTTGTTAGTAGAACGGTACCCTGGTCCACGTGGTTTGAACCAATCTAACGTTTGGCTGTAACGTTACTTCAGCGTTAAACCCTTTCCCTGCTCTATATTTATTTCAAATTTCATTACCTACTGAATATTCATGGACAAAATAGTCCTAATGAAATATCGAAGGTGGAACATTGTAGCCATTTTAGAAAGTAAAGAAACAGATCTTTCAAATTTCACCAGCAAACAGAGCATGCCCTGATCAGATGGTTGATCTGGGTCTACTCAGTTTGCAAATGCCTGAAAACACGTTTATATGGAATAAAGAGAGTTTAAACACAGTTTTGGGTGGAAATGGATTAATTATTTATCTGCTTATCGCAATCAGACTGATATTTCCAAATAGTTTAAATCAAAATGAAACACCATGCATCTCGGCGTGTATCTCGGCATGTCTGTATCTCGGCGTGTATGTTTCTCAGCGTTTGTGTATCTCACCATGTATCTCAGTGAGTATCTCGGCGTGATTGTATCTCGGCGTGTATGCATCTCGGCGTTTATGTATCTCACCATGAATACCGGCGTGTATCTCACAGTATATCTCACAGTGTATCTCATCGTGTATCTCGGCTTTTATTTATATCGACGAGTATATATCTCACCGTGTCTAGGTGTGTATCTCGACTTGTATTTCGGTGTCTATCTCGGTGTGTATGTATCTCGACGTGTATGTATTTCACCGTGTATCTCGGTGTGTATCTCACCGTGTATCTCTGCAAGAATCTCACGGTGTATCTCGGCTAGTATCTCACCGTGCATATCGGCGTGTATATCACCGTGTTTCTTAGCGCGTATGAATATCGGCGTGTATGTATATCGGCATGTATATATCTCACCGTGTATCTCGGCTTGTATCTTGACTCGGATCTCGGCATCTATCTCGGTGTGTATGTATCTGGACGTTTGGTCAATTGTAAGTGAGACATATAGTAAATAATTATTAAAATATTTATTATTATCATTATACCACATCTATATAGCGTTCTTTTCACACTGGATATGCGCGTTCAAAAGCGCTTCACGGATGAAATCACTTATCGGAACGAACCGCATGATTATCTAGCCAGACATCACTAGCCGGAAGGAACTACATGATCGTCTTTTCGGCCAATGAAAGATATGCAAACAATATACAATAGATATGAAATCACTAATCGCAACGTATACCCGATTCTACTGGCTGTAGACTGTTGATGACGTCACTATAAAGGCGTTATTACGTACGTCACTGGAATTCCAAAAAAATCACATTGCTTTAAAAATGCTCAAAACAAAACACCGTTGGCCCGGTTGGTTATGTGAGAAAAAGAACCTGTCACTTGACGATATCTAGATGATGTATGATTCTTGATGTGGATTTATCTAAACACGGTAATTTCGCGACAAACAACTAGATCTAGGCAAGATCTAGATCTACTAGATCTACTAGATCTAGTCTAGGCCTAAGAATATAAGTTTGGGAGAATGAAGTGAAAGAATTAGATCTAGATCTATTTAGTTTAATGGGTATCGATTGAAATCAACAAATTCGCTTTGTTAAACTTTTTTATTCAGTACTCGGTAGACGTAAATTTGTGTATTGACGAAATAAGCGTCTCGGTAAAAAAAGTAGTTTCGGCTACAGGTCATGTGACCAACTGACATAATAACAAAAAGTTTATCAGTCACCTTGTTATCCGTCCGGAAAATAGGCACGTGACAGGATAAATATTGGTACATGTATATACATTTTTGGTCACTGTAAAAACTGTAGAACCAGAGTTAATATAATTACGTAACAAAACAGCATACCCTCAACAGACGGCTCCTATTCCGTCTGGTTTGGGTCTATGACAATTTATTGAACAGACTCAAAGTTGACCTTCTATTATACGTAACCCTTTGGCCAATAAGTACACATTTGCGACCTATGCAAACAGTTTTAGGGATCTAGGTGAGCCGCCATATGATTCATCAAGAACACACAGAGCAACAGATAAAGGTTTGGTAGAGAAATAATGAAGCTATTCTTGAAATACTTTAGCACATTTGCTCCAACGATCCCATATATGGGATGTAGGCAAACAGTGTAGACTTTGATCAGACGCCGCATCATGCGGCATCTGATAAAATTTTACACTATTTGCTGATAGGAAATTCAATATAAAACAAAATAAAAATGAAAATTTAGACCAGTCATCCTTTAGATAAAAGATAGACTAATCCAATATAAAAGCATGGAAGAATCCACTGGGAGCAAATGGGTTAAAGTTACGCATTTATCTGGTGCTCTGATTGAACATATTGTGATACTTGCAGATACTACATAAAGAGGATTGAGGGGGTAATATCTGTGAGACAAACCTTGTGATATCATTTGCGAACAGTTTGGAACCAGATGAAACGCAGAGTAACACCGCATCTAATCAGGTTCTAAAAAATATAACACACAGGTCGTGTTTTAAAAAAAAAACATATGAAAGAAAAAAACTGTACAATTTCAGAAAACAATTATTGTAAATACGTACAATGGTAATATGAAGTTACAAAAGTATTGCAGACTTGCACTCAACCCTTGACACAACAACTAGACAGTCTTCCTTATTTTAATAAACATCATGCGATCGTGTATCCCAAAACTCCCTCACCGATCTCCGCAATTGTCTCACTTGTATACCCCTTGCAACGGAATGATTCGCACTTACAAAAGCAAACTCGAGGACCCGCGGGATTGCCCCGACAATAACTATAAACAGTATGTGCATAACTTCGGAAATTTCTGTTGTTGGACCAGTGACATATTTTGTGATGATGCTCAATGTGGCGGCGATAAGGGTAAGAATGAAGATCACGTGCAGAATAACCCTTAATAACTGTTGATGAACGGGTCGGTGCTTCTGCACAATGTAATCAAACAGAGGCTTGGGGATGACATAGTAATCATTTTCCAGTCTTAACTTTGGTCTATCGCACCTCTCATCAGTCAACGTCTTCGATATATCAACAATATCAGATAGCAACTCTAGATATCCGTCACTAAAATCACGAATGAGACGAGCCAGGTAATACATCAGAACTAGGAAGAAGAATAAGTATCCAAAGGCAACATTGGGGAATATAATCACAGAAACAAATGCAAACACGGCAATTTCAGCCAAGAAATAGAAGCTCTCTATGAAGATCAGACCAGTTGCATAGGCGAAATAGAGAATTGTTGCAGAAACAATAAGTGCTCCAATGAAAAACAATATGTTAATGAAAACCTTTCTAACAACGGATTGTGATGAATACAATGGATTGAGACAAATTGTGTGAAGTTGTGTATTACTGATCAAAGACCTACACGCTCCAGACACCAATATGGAGACAAAAACGCAAAATGGAATGCCATAGTACAACACACACAAAAAACATTCCAATATGCATATGGTGGCATAAACTGGCATAATCAGTACAGCACCGCACACTTTGACGAGTTTGCTTCTTCCTTTACAGAGATTTGCTATTCTTGACTTTTGAATTTCCAAAACTTTAGCCCAGAAAGATTTGCTAAATATCAAATACATTCCACAACGACAAAGTGCTGCTCCACTATCGTACCCTGGTTTCGGATTAGCCGGTATTAGTGACAATTTCCGGACGTCATTTATTCCGAGACAAAGCGGTGAAACTGCTTTTGTGTATTTAGGGATGCCGTTTTCAACAACTTGCTGTAAACTTTTCGGCAGCACCAATAATGTGAAACCTAGAACATGGAAGGCAACTAGAAGACTGACAGGACCTCCAAGTGTAGTTGCAAATACCCTTCTAGCATCTCCACTGTCACCCAGTAGTGACAGAAAGCCGACTGGTGAGTCAAACCTAAGAACCTCCTTAATTAGATCAGGTGATAAGATCTTATATAACAGGATTTGAGCATATATGATCACAGGAGTAAGGCATATGATAATGAATCTTCGTAATTTTGAAGCGAGCGTTGGGTTTTTCTTATCCAGTCCACACCAAAGAGTACTGAACAGTTTAGAGAATGGGTAGGGTGAACTGCCGTCTAGTGTGATTGAGTCAGAGTGCCATCGTGGCTGGAGGTTATCTTCACGTTCTTCTTTATTAAGTGTGATTGAGTTAGAGTGCCACTGTACATTGAGGTGATCTTCACGTTCTTCGTTATTTAGTGTGATCGAGTCAGAGTGTCGTCGTGCCTGAAAGTCATCTTTACGTTCTTCATTGACGATTTGATGCATGTTAGACATAGCCTCAGTGCCGGACAAATGTTTGGCAAATTTAAACAAATATTTAGGAAAGTATAGAAAAATTATTATTCCAAAAATGTAAGGACCAATCAGACATTGACTCCATTTCTCAATTTGATGTTGATAACAATTGAATTCAAAACTGTCCTTAATGTAATTATGACATGTCTTACAACAATTGTAGTTGATGTAACTTATTGGAAGCAACAGATACACAGCTGCGCTATATTCAAATGTATTTTGAATGTGCGGATTTCTTGCCAGAAAGCAATAATAGCTGTTGTCGTATGTTGAGTTTTCGTCAAAGGTCGCTGTCATTTCTGTCATAGCCCTGACAATTGCCTTTGTTGTATTTAAACTTCCAAGTGTAATATTACAGTCTCCACTGACATTCAACCTAACATTCGGTTTTGTCCCAAGCGTGTCTGCATCCAGTAGACCAAATGAAAGTACCCCGTAGTCAATATTCCAGGAAAGATAGGGATAATACCCCTCCCGTGCCTGGTATGTCCATACCCATGTAAAGGGCCAGACCACATCATCCGTGAAACCCACAGACATATCCGCTCCATCGGATGCACGTATGAAATCAATGGTGAAGCGAATTAGACGTGGTTTCGCCCAGATTATTCGAGATTTAAAGTACGCTTTGCTCTGAGGCACAATAGCTATGTAACATCCACTGGCACTTTCTCCTCCTCTTTGTTTGGATTTCAAAACAATCGAGTTGTTTTTTGTTAAGCAAGTTCCTTCAGAAACCTCCGATGGGCTTGTGGCCACACCATTTGTCAGAGAAATTACCAGAACGATACAAATGATGCATATAAGAACCATGGCTGTAGGCATTCTGAAAAGAAATAAAAACATATACATCAAGCTCCGGTCAATCATTATGCAGCTGTCAAAGGTAGAGATAATATACAGTAAAACCCTTCTAATGCGACCACTTAATGAATAAACATGGATGTCTTTATAAGCAGGTTGTTGCTTAATGCAGGCAAAAGTAATGCAGAAAGCTCCTCTAGGAGCTTGCTGCATTACTCTTGTCCTGCATTAAGCTACCACCTGCCTCTACCACCAAGAAGTATATCTCTTTCAGGTGGTCGCATTAGAGAGAGTTTACGGTAAATGTTTATTTAGTGAGTCTGCGTCGCTACGGAAACACGCTAACCTGTTTAGATTATGATCAATACTAATACAATTATAATACTAGTAACTTGACTTCGTCTGCCGTCTCATAGATTAGAACTAGAAACATGCCGCTGCCACAAACCTAAAAACATTTCAAGAAATGAGAGAAAAGATCATGCATGTACTGTTCTAGAAGACGAATTTCATATTTTGTTCGAATGTTATATATACATGTGCAGTAAAACCTCTCTCTAACGGCCACTTAATTACTTAAAGTATTTTGTGTTAAAGGCAGTTGACTGCTTAAAGCAAGGTGAAAGTAAAACAGAACGCGCCTATAGGAACGTTCTGTTTTACTTTCACCTTGCTTTAAGTAGCCACCTGCCCTAAATAACAACTAACACAATTTAGTGGCCGTTAAAGAGAGGTTTTGATGTACAATGATCTAAGAAACATGTACATAAATCATATTTATGACGTCACCCAAACATACTAAATTTTGTAGATCTCATTAAAACAGAATATCAATATCAGACACGTATTAAAGAAACTTGCTATCTATGTCCCTAAATGTATCAAAAGTAAAACCAAAATACTCATATCTTTTACGTAATGTGTGTGTGTGTGTGGGGGGGGGTGTGTGGGGGGTGTTTGTGTGTGTGTGTGTCTCTCTCTCTCCTCTCTCCTCTCTCTCTCTCTCTTTCGGTGTGTAATAGAGTCTACATTGTATGCACATATAATAACTGTAACTCCCAGGTTCATCTATTATGTGGTTGTTATCATGTAGTGTTAGCTCCCTTACTTTTCCATAGAAACATTCAGTTGATACGTACATGTTCTTTATCATATTTCTTTTTCAATTTCTATTTAGAGTTTCTTCTAACAGTATGCTGAAACTCATTTACTTGATATAAAATGAATAGTTTCATTCCATTTAATCTGTAATTGACAATTCTAAACTGCATTTATTTGTATGTATTGCTAACCTGTACTGTTAGCACCACGGTCTTTCTGCTGAATAAATTATCCATCTAAACTGCAGTAAAACCTCTCTGTAACGGCCACTCAATTGTGTTAAGTAGTTGGTGTTTTTGGCAGGTGGTTGCTTAAAGCAAGGTGGAAGAAAAACAGAACGCTCCTGTGGGAGCGTTCTGTTTACTTTCACATTGCTTTAAGCATCCACCTGCCTTTAGCACAAACTACTTGGTGTAATTTAGTGGTCGTTATAGAGAGGTATTGACTGACCCAGCTTGTTAACAACTTGTCTGTTAGTTTTGGTTGCAATATTGTAGTTTTGTATTAAACACCCCGAACTACTTTATGTACACTTACAATATATGAACGACTCTCTCCCTAAAATGATTGCTGGGCACTACTTTTAACTGTGTCACTCACTATGTCGTATCTGTGATTATCTATGCAAACAGTTTGGAGCCAAATTAGATGGCTAATATATCGGCGTCTCGTCAAGATCCAAACTGTTTATTGTTGTGGAAATGTAGAAAGAAAAGGTGAGAAAAATAAATAAACAAAAATTATAGCAGACGACAAATTATGCAGACGACACATGTCATACTTAGCAGCGAATTGGTTAAACCTTTTCACTGCTTCGCGCAACCAGAAGGGCAGTTACGTCATGTAAGGATCAAAGCTGTTTGGGTTAACCCTTTCCCTGTTGTATATTTATGTAAGAAATAATGACGTCATTAATATTAATAAGATTATTTTTATGATAGCATATGAGCACACGGCAATTTGCCTGAGGCAGAAGCTGTAGAACCAGATCTATATTACACCATAAGCAAACAGAGCAGACCCTGATCAGACGACTCCTATAGGAGCCGTCTGATCCGGGTCTACTCTGTTTGCAGATATGCGAAAATGCGCTTACATAAGGGAAAGGGGTAATAGCTTTCTCACAACCAGAATGGCAGTTGCGTCCTATTAGAATCAAAGCTGTTTCACACTTGGTTAACCCATTGCCTCATATTGACGCCTTTTGACGCCTCTGCAAAATTACCTTATGAAACCACAGGTGCTAGGCGTGTGGCCATTTCACAAATAGTGCTTATAAATACCTTCATATACGTTTAGACATCATAACTTGACATTATAAAAAATAAAAAATAAAATATTTTCGTATAGTATATTACTATAATATAGTAATATACTATACGATTTTTTTTATAATGTCAAGTTATGATGTCTAAACGTATTTGAAGGTATTTATAAGCAGAATTTGTGAAATGGCCACATGCCTAGCACCTGTGGTCGAAATCATTGTGATAAATAGCGCATTTACTCCTATAGGAGGCTGGCACCTCTCTTTAGTATCCGTCAGCCAACAATGGTCCCCGTTACACCTCGGGGTTATCTACCTGCCGGTAGTAGTGTATAGAATAACTTCTCAGGATTATATATAGGCCGGGATTGGTCCCCGTTATGCCATCGACCTACAGAAACCCTATTCCCATTGTTTAAAAGGCATTTCGAAAGGAATGTTGACCCATTAACCCTATGCTGTGTAATTTGGGAGCAGACTGTCAGGCATCTGATACACAAACTGATAAGGCGGGCTACCATCACAGAGGATCAATGTATAATTGCATAACTTTATCTATTATGGCTATGGACCCTGACTGGACACTGCAGGAGCACAGCTGGATACTGTGTATATATATATAGGGGGGGGGGTCACTTATATAAGGAGCTTTGAAATGCCTTTAAAGATTAACTACAGTAGAACCCGTTATTCCTAGGGGTTATCCATTAACCTATAGTAGAAACCGTTACCCATGGGGTTCATCATCAAGCTACATTTGAAACAAATAAACAATCGCATTATCCATTAATCAATAGATGAACACGTTACCCCTCGGGGTTATACGTCAACATACAGGAGAACCTGTTACCCCTCGGGGTATAGATAAGCTTACCGAAGAACCTGGCACTACCCCTCTGGGTTTATAATTATATCGATATACAGAAAAATATATTGACCCTCTGGGTTTATATTTCGATAAACAAAATATACATTAACCCTCTGGTTTGTACAACAGTAGAAGCCGTTACCCTTCGAGGTTATACACAAACCTACATTATAACTGTTTATCCCTTGTGGTTATCCATCAACCTGCAATAGAATCCGTTACTCCTTAGGGTTATTCACCAATCTACAAAAGAATCCGTTATCTCTTGTGGTTATCAATCAATCTAAAATAGAACCCGTTACCCTTCGGGATATGCATCAACCTACAATATAAATCTTTATAACGTGTGGCTATATATCAACAGACAATAGAATATGTTACCCCGTGTGGTTATACATCAACATACAATAGAACCCGTTACCCTTTGGGGTTATATACGAGTCGGGGCTATTCATCAGTCTACATTGGCGAACCGAATATCAGAAAATCAAAGAAGTAACTTACCGTCTCAACGTGATCTACACTGTTAGACACACTGTATGTTTTGTTTGAAAGTAATTTGAAGACCTCCGACCCACCTGAAACCCGAAGATGATAATTTAACGCGGCGAAATTATCTTAACCCTTCGCTTGCTATTCACGTCAATATACGCACCTGTAAATAGTGAAGACCCAGACGAGACAGCTCATGCAGGAGCTGTCTCATCAGGGTCTGCACTATTTACAATTTGATTGTGCAACCAGTGCTCTCTACAGCAGTGATTGCACAGCGAAATACTTGTACACAGTGAAGATATATGTAATTATACAACAGGGCATAGGTAAAGAAGAGAAATGTATTTTAAAATTCAGCAAGCGAAGGGTTAATCTATAAACATGTATATAAGCTCTCTAACCCTATTTCAATTCTGAAGGGAGGTGATCCCCCGAAATCAAAAATTGCAACACAAAAAGTGAGAATTGCAGAAAGTGCAACACTGCTCACGCCCCCTAGCACCGGCTTAAGCGGTATTCAATTTTCAGAACAAGAGGTACTGAAATTCATGATCTCGAATGGTCCACTTCTGGGCTTTTCCGGAAACATAGATTGTATACTCTATATTTTATTCATTCATAGGCATTAGACCTCTTCTGAAAAGGAACATTGACTAGAAACAATGTCATTTTTATTGAATTATATAGTTTCTAAAGCATTGTGATAAACAGAGCATTTGTTCCTATGGAGCAAATCATCCATTTATTACACTGGTTTCAAAAAGTGACTTTTGCAGATGATTCAAAAGACATCATCGTGCGATAACGGGTTTAAAGCAAACTCATCTTAACCCTTTCGGTGCCAAATTTCTAATCGTGGTGTGCAATCCAAGTTTGTTAAATCATTCAGTAAAATAAGGAAATGAGATAAATAAATGCAAATTTCAAAGGAATAAAGCACGTATATAGAAATAGAGATTGAGACAAATTGTGAAGTCCCTAATCAGACGCCGCATTGAAGAGGCGGCGTCTGATCTGGGACTGCACTATTTGTCGTGGTGCATTTATGCGACTACGGCGGTGAAAAGGTTAACTATTTTAACTGTATGTGTCTTGTTTGGAAATGCGTAGAACGCGTATCTGTGAAGTAAAGACTGAATTCTGTTCAGTAAAATAATTTATAACAATTATAATACTGTTTGAACACATCATGATTGTTGTTTATAAAATAATAGTCTTGTTGCTTTAATCTTGATACAAAAAACATTTACTTGCAAAAGTTAGAAAAATAATGATTGAAAAAAAAGCTCACCAATTCCGCTATAATCCCATTAACGCAACTGAAACTCTCAAGATGTCTGAAAGCACATAGCTTTACCCCATAAGCATATTAATTTCCTCGTGCACACACACTTTGGGTAACTTCACAGGTAAACGTTTGAGGAAGTTAACTCTGTAAACACTCCTAAACAAAACATGTCGTCTGCGTTAATTTTCAGAAATAATTTTCATCATTATTAAACGCCCTAATGTATCTTAAGTCGTATTATGGTAAACCAGTGCCGTTTTGAAAATATTCTAGTTGTTAGACTTTTGCCATTGTGTCTTCAGATTCCTTGCTCTATATGGTGTCAAAGATGGTTTCACAAATGCTCCTGGACGTAACGTCAGAAACCCGTGCCGTTTTGAAAATATTCTAGTTGTTAGATAGAAATATTGCTATTGTGTCTTCAGATTCCTTGCTCTATATAGTGTCAAAGATTAAAGCTAGAAAAAAGCATGGCTATATCTGAAACTCTGCATGCAAACTTATTGCCATGTGTTGAAGAAGTAACTGCCACAATGTAGATGGAAATGAAAATTAAAATTTTATTGCATATATATTTTTTTAATCTTGAGTAATATTTTCGCAAAGTGGCATAACGTCCGTTTTAGCTTTATTTATATAAACGTCTTTCAGCTTTAGGCTTTTGCAAACAGAGTAGACCCATATCAGACGGCTCCTATAGGATGGACCTACTTTCAGAGTGTATGTATATCACAACAGTGGCGTCCGTACTTTTTTCAGTGTTGTTATATTTTGGAGGGATTTTGTGTTGGTCCTTCGGGATAATGAATTTAAATTCTTATGAAAATTGAATAGCGCTTTTAAAGCCGATGCTATGGGCATGAGCAGTGTAGCACTTTTGAGAAACTGTTGATCGAGTGTGGAACAGTTTGTATCCCGAGTTATTAGGCGTCTCGTCACGAACACTCTGATCGTAAAGTTGTAAACAAAATGGGAAAGGAAATAAAAGGAATTGAAGCAGACGACATTTATGAAATGCTGGTAAAGAATGTTTCGCTAAGCAGGAAGTGTAAGAGCGAAGAAGATCACAGCTTGACTATCTCGTAATATTAGATGTCCGTATTGCCACTTTGAAAACTGATTGTTCAAAATTGATTGTTCCGTCACTGTATGACAGTTAAGTCCATTTAGTAGGGAACGGTAAACTTCGCTAAAATGCTTTTGAATGATAACAGTTCAGAACTTGATTTTCTCTACGAGCTCTCTGATCTGGGTCTACACTGTTTGCAAATGCCAGCTAACCGCATTTAACCCATTACCTCATGTGCTATTTTTAGATCCAACCGCTTGGAATATATCTACCGAAAATGAGCATTAACTAGAGAAAAGGAACATTTTAGAATTTTGTAGTTTGAAACCATTGTGATAAACAGAGCATTTGCTCCTATAGGAGCAAATGCTCTATTTATCACAATGGTTTCACAAAGTGACTTTTACAGAGTCGTCAAAAGTCGTCAATATCAGGGAATGGGTTAAGGGATGAATTATATTATCGTCGCTGTATGCTCATTATGTAAATGTTATAAACATTACAGATGTAACGTTGCATATCATGAAATATAATTGTATAAACGTGTGTTTGTGTATGTTTGTGTATGTGCATGCGTGCGTGCGTGTGTGCATGTGTGTTAATGTGTGTATGTGTCTATGTATGCGCGCCTTCCAATATGTGTATGTCTGCGTGTCTTTGTCTTTATGCATGCATGCAATCGTGTGTATGTGTTTTTTATTAATAAATAGAGATACACGAGGACAAGACTATATTCTCTCTGTTATGTGTTCCTTATGTTACAGAAACGTTGTAACCCTGAACATTTCATGGAGTGGTAAACCATTTGCAATAGAACCCGTCTGAAGCGGTCAAGAAAAAGCGGTATTAGTACATGTGTAATTATATGTCTGTAAGTCAGCTTTCTTCATTACCTTTTGTCCAGCTTCAAGTAACCACCTGATATTTAAGACTCTTGTGTTCAATAACTGAATGGCCGCTTAGGACAGTTTCTACTCTAATTCCATATCATTTACGATGAACTCATCCATATCGAATTTCTAAATCCATTATATTGTTATACGGAGGGTTTTGAAATACAGTGCTCCCTCCCTACAACGGCCCTCTCAATAATGATTCCCTCCTTACAACAACGCATGTCACTGTTTCCGAAACAACAAGGCTCCAGAAACAACTTTTTCCATCGTATTTTCTTTATGCCTCCATAAAACCCTATGTTGTGACCACTCTTTAAAGACGTCACTTTGTGACGATTCTTAAAAGTGATCACAACATAGGGTTTGATAGAGGCATAACGGTTTTAGTTCTCGAAATACACCTTATCTGGGGATCTGCAAACAAGCTAATTATGTTTGATTTTCCCTCCCTATAACAACTCCCTCTGAACAACACATACAATCTTTGTATCCCAAAGGGTGTCGTTGTAGAGAGGGAGCACTGTATTGATTGATTTAACAAACAGTACAGGCCCTGATCGTGGCAAGTGGTTGCATTAAGCATGGCAAACGCGTTACATGTTTGTTTTCTGCATTAGAGTCGGCCTTAAGCTACAGCTGTCTTAACCCTTTCCCTTTTCTGTATTTAGGTCAAATTTCAATACCTACTGAATATTCATTAACAAAATAGTTATAATGGAATATGGAAGGTGGAGCATTGTAGCCATTTTAGAAAGTAAAGACACAGATCCTCGAAATTCTATTAGCAAACAGAGTAGACCCTGATCAGACGGCTCCTCTAGGAGCCGTCTGATCTGGGTCTACACTGTTTGCAGATGCGTGAAAACACGTTTATATGAGGGAAAGGGTTAAAGACGATTTCTGTAGTTTGTTTCCTTCCAAGATTTTTTAAAAATGTTTATATGTTGTTGCTCAAAGTATGCTGAATTCAAATAAAAATCGAAAAAAGGGGGTTACAGACTTTATTTTTTGAGTAATGAGCATGAAATCAACATAAGGGTGTTTCCTGTTTTTTACATACGCGACAGTACAAAAATGATGGCATCAGTGATATTTTCGTAAATTTCTAAGAAACTTATTTAAGATTTTTTTTCAAAATTTCACATTTTGTGCATTATAGTATCCTTAACAAGAAATCAAAAAGAAATATGTGGGTTACAGACTTCGTTTTCTGCTCACCTGGCACTAAGTGCCAAATTGAGTTATTGGGTCCACCCTGTGTCCGTCGTCCGGCATTGTATGTCGTCAACTTTTTAATCCAAACGACTTCTCCTCTAAACTTATAATGTCAAATGTAATGAAACTTTCCGAGGATGGTCATTGGGTGATCCTCTGTCAAAATAGCTAAATGGTTTGGCTCCATGTAGAACTCTGGTTGCCATGGAAACCAAAAGAAAAATCTTTAAATCTCTTCTTCTCCAAAACCAATGGTCAGATTTAAAAATAATTTTATGGAAATAATAAAATAGCTAAAACCATGACAATATCTAAAACAACATGACCGCTAGGGGACGGGCCTCTTTTCCTCATATATATTATTATATAGTATACATAGATGACTTAGCAAAACATTCAAATCTTTTCTCCAAAACTAATGGTCTGATTTCAGTATAATTAGTGAGAGTAATCATTAGGTAACTCCCTACCAAAATAGCTAAAATGGGTTGGATCCGTGTAGAACTCTGGTTGCCATGGCAACCAAAAGACAAATCTATAAAGCTCTTCTCCAAATTAAAACCGATGGTCAGCTTTAAAAATAATTTGATGGGAGCAATCATTAGGTGACTATCTACCAAAATAATTAAAACCATTTAAAAAACATGGCTGCTCGGGGCAGACCTGTACGTTTTCCTTATAGATATAGAAAACATCGCCAAATCTCCTCTTCTCCAATACCAATGGTCTGATTTCAGAATAATTTGATGGAAATAAGCATTAGGTAACCCCTACCAAACAGCTGAAACAGTTACAATATCTAAAACAAGAGGACCATGTTGACCCTGATATCGCTCACCAGACAATTAGAGGAGGAGATTTTCAAATGTTTCACTAAATGTTACTATAGAAACTGGTCACCCCTGGGACTGGCCAATTTTGACCCCCTTGGGCATAATTTATATAACTTGTGTAGAGGACCTGAACATGATGCTATATGCCAAATATGAAAGCTGAGTACCTACCATTTTCAGAGAAGATTTTCAAAGTTTTCACTATATGTTTCTATTGAAAACTGGCCACCCTGGGACGGGCCCAATTTTAACCCCAGGGGCATAATTTATGTAACCTTTTTAGACGACCTGAACATGATGCTATGTGCCAAATATGAAAGCTGAGAACCTTCCAGTTTCAGAGAAGATTTTCAAAGCTTTACTATATGTTTCTATAGAAAACAAGGCACCCCTGGGGTGGGGCCAATTTTGACCCCAGGGGCATAATTTGTATATCATTTGTAGATGACCTATAGATGATGCTATGTACCAAAAATGAAAGCTGAGAACCCTGTAAATTCAGGAGAGAAGATTTTTAAAGGTTCAAATTGTTGACTACCGACGACGGACGACGCACGCCGACGGACGACGGACATCAGCCGATCACATTGAGACATGATTAAATGTTTATAAACTCAGTCGTCCGAAATTTGTGTTATCCAGAATACCGGTACGATTGTTTCCTTTGTAGAGAGTATTCTGCGCAAAAAGCTTACTACCGAAATCGTCTTTAAAGACCAACAATTGAACGTCTGTGTAACTAAAATGGCTAGTTCTGTAGTACAAATCCATCTCGATAACCCATTACTTGATGAATAGCCATGTAAGAAATACTAGCTATGCCTGTAGGAATATTAATTAGCCTGTTTGAACAACATTTTAACAATGGGTTATTTTACTGTGGCAGAAACAGTAGAATCAGATCTATATAATTCCATAAACAAACAGATTAGACCATGGGTCTTCTCTGTTTGAAAATACGTTAGAATGTGTATTAATAGAGTAACTGGTTAAAGGTGACGGAAAGACCCACAAAACAGAGGAATGGTGACATTCTTTCAGACAATGTCTACCTATATATGACAACACTTTATATCTAGACGTATATCAGTGTCTAAGGTGTTTGCATGTACTTGATAAATACTGAAAGATGCCCCATGAAAAGTCACAAACAGTACAGACACTGGTCGGACGACCAGCGGTAACTGCATTAGGGGATTATTGATCGAAAATGCCCTTGACAATGTCATCCTGTTTCGCTTGACTACGGTCATATTATGCTGCAGTCATCGTGCATGTAGTACAACGGAAGTCGCATAACTTCCTTGTCGACATATACATGTGTCTGAATCAATCAAGAATGGGCCACACTCTTATGAACCCCTTTAATGAATTAAAAAGAGAATTACGAACCGTGTAAACCAAGAGTTTAAACCAATATGGCTCTCAGGGGAGCCCTCTTGTAACCAGGGTCTGCAACGTTTGTCAGTCAAACTCCTCTAGGAAATTCAAGCCTCATTAATTAACCGCTTCCTTCATATTCACGCATCTGCAAACAGAGTAGACCCAGATCAGATGGCTCCTATAGGAACCGTCTGATCAGGGTCTGTTCTGTTTGCTTTTGCTCAAAGGCTCAAATCTGACCAATCAAAAACTTGAGAACGAACTCAGACTCAACTAAACGTTTTATAAGCATGGACCCTGATTCTACAGTTTCCGTCTGAGCTAAAACTTCATGTGCACATATACAATCATACACTTTCAGCTAATAAATATTCATGATGTCATTATTTCTTACATGAATATTAAACAGGAGATTTGTTAATGGTAATACACAACTGATGGGCAATTCCTTTTTAATTATTCAACATTCAAAGAGTTAACATATTACTGCATAAATACGCCATTGTGCGCCTTTGCAAACAGACTAGACTTAGACAAGACGGATCATATAGGAGGTATCTGATCAGGATCTGCTCTGTTTGGTTTTGGAATAATATAGACACCGATTCTACAGTGTCCATGCCCAAACTTCCCCCTGCCATGTGACTTAATTAAACTAATCTAATCATTAGATAGATAGATAGATAGATAGATAGATCTATTTCGGCAAACAGAAAACATAATATGGTTCACAAACATGTATCACATCATAATAAATAATAATTCGTAAAATGATGCATAGTGAAAAACCATGGCATGCTTTCTATACCAAGGATAACACAATAAAGAGCATGCTCTTATTTCCATTGTGGTCCTTATCACAGATGGCATGACATAGAGAGGCTTTAAGATATAATATGAATACTATCACAAGTGAATGTTATATCACATGAATTAAATTGCAAGTCATATTATTAAATAGAATATTAAAATTGGCATCAAAAGCAGTTACATGTATAAATACTATCACAGTCACAGACAAAAATGACAGTATTCCCTACATAAATATAAATGGACAGAAGGGTTAACCCTTTCCCTTATTTTGGAATATAAATATACCCATATTGACGCATTTCCAAACAGAGTAAACCAAGATCAGACGGCTCCTATAGGAGCCGTCTGATCAGGGTCTGCTCTGTTTGCTTATGGTGTAATATAGATCTGATTCTACAGCTTCTGTCTGAGCAAAAATGTCCTGTGTTCATATGTCAATATAAAAATGATCTAATTTATATTCATGACATCATTATTTCTTACATGAACATTCATCGGGGAAAAGGTTAATATGCTCTGAATATGTTACTTCTCGAGCATTCATGTAAGAAATAATGACCTCATGAAATGTTGGCCATGACAGAAACGGAAGAGTCATATCCTTATCATATCATTTATAAGCAAACAGATCAGGGTCCATGCTTATAAAACTTTTAGGTGAGTCTGAGTTCGTTCTAAAGTTTTTGATTGGTCAGATTTGAGCCTTTGGCTCAAATCTGACCAATCAAAAGCTTGAGAACGAACTCAGACTCAACTAAAAAGCTTTATAAGCATGGGCCCTGACCAGACCCTAATCAGACGGTCCCTACTGGAGTCGTCTGAACTGGGTCTACTCTATTCGCAAACTCGTAGAAAGGCGTGTTTATGGAGTAAACTGTTAATACTTACCGTGTGCAAGATATAAATCAAAGCACTGAGAACACTGAAGAACTGTGACTGCATAAGGCTGATTTAGAAACCAGCTTTTGATAATGAAAGATAATCAAAATTTCACTTGCAATTAGTTAAATTTCAGGCAGCAAACAAACACATACAACAGTGTTTGACAGAACCTGTATATCACTTGTCGCTGAAGTATGGCGAAAATGCGTTACGAATTAAGCGTGACAGACATACAAATATAGAAACATACGGACAGGCAGACGTTCAGACGACAGCCATGATCTCTAAAAGACACATTGCTAAAACAGGTGACATAATACAATCGGGATAGGGATAATCATTAAATGTGCCAATGTTTATCAGTTTTAGTTCCATGTTGGGTGAGAACATTGCTACTTTGTGTAGTGGAATAGTCTATCAGTGTTTGCAGCTATAGAGATAACTCCGTATGAAAAACTTAACCCTGTCCCTGTTCTATGTTTATTACAAATTTCAATGCCTACTGAATATTCATGGAAAATAATTATAATGAAATATGGAAGGTGAAATATTGTAGCAATTTTAGGAAGTTAAGAAACAGATCTATGAAATTCCAATAGCAAACAGAGCAGACCCTGATCAGACGGCTCCTCTAGGAGCCGTCTGATCTGGGTCTACTCTGTTTGCAAATGCGTGAAAAGACGTTTATATGAGGGAAAACGTTAAACCTGCTACATGAGTTTGGATGCAGTTCAGGTTCTTATCAGCGGGCTCCTGCAGGAACACTCTGTTCTTGGTCTACACTGTTTTTAAATGCTAGTGCATTCGTGTAACAGCTTCAAGGGATTTACTTTCCTCGTACAGTATTACAAACAGTTGTAGTTTAGTCACAATTGTATATAGCATGCGACATATCATACGTCATACACCCTTATACGTCATTTTCAGTAATTCTTACAAAACAACTAAACACGGCATTTTGTTACGGAGTAACGATGATTCATTTTTATGTAATGGCACTATTAACCTTTCCCCGTTAATATCAAGAATTAATTACTGTATGAATATCAGTTTAAGAATTAATTATTATCTGAACTCTAGCAATTACACATTAGGCAATGGAATTATGGACATATCTGAATGATATGAACTCATATTTATACTGAAGTACTAATTTATTGTTAACCTTTCGCTTGCTATTCACGTCAATATACCTACCTGTAAATAGTGAAGACCCAGATGAGACAGCTCCTGCAGGAGCTGTCTCATCAGGGTCTGCACTATTTACAAGTTGATTGTGCAACAAATACACTCCACAGCAGTGATTGCACAGCGAAATACTTGTACACAGTGAAGATATATGTAATTATACACAGCACATGGGATAGAAAGATAAATGTACTTTAAGATTCAGCAAGAGAAGGGTTAAGAGCTTTGACCAGGTAATTAGTCTGATGTTGTGTGGATCTACAACAGACAACATAACCCTAGCTTTTAATAAAGATGTCAACTGATAACAACTTGTATATTGTTTTTGCACAAATGGTCAAAATTATAGAAGCTGTAGCATTTGATCTGGACCCAAACTGTTCAGGGTTTATCAATTTGATTTCCACTATCTCATGGACTTAACTTTATATTTTAGCTGGATTTTTCGAGAAAAATCTCGACTTGTAGTTTTGCGAAAACTGGTTGGGCGGGCGGTCGGTCGGCGCGCTGTCTTTAACAAAACTTTAACATTGCTTATAATTTCTGAATTACTTAAGCCAGACAATTTAAATTTGGTATGCAGATAGCTTAGGTGAAGGCATTTCACTTGATACATGAAATCAGGTCAAAGTCACTATTTCCAAACATTTTGAACTACAAATGCTAGGTAATTCGTCTTTGGTATACAGCCGACTTTGGTTAAGGCCTTACAGTTGATATAAAGGCATTTGAAATGAGGTCAAGGTCACTATTTTGACAAGTTGGTCATCATTGAAAAACTTCAACAGTGTGTCTTAACTTCAGAACCACATATGCTAGACAGTTCATATATGGTATGGAGATACCTTTGGCGAAGGCCTTTCAGTTGACACACGGATACATGACATTGGGTCGAGGGCAATGTCACTATTTTGAAAATCTGGCTGTTTTTAAGAACTTTTACCATTTTGCTGTAATTTCTGATCCACGAATGCTAAGGAATTCACCTTTGGTATTCAGATAGCTTTGGTACGGACCTTACAGATGACATAAAGATACCTGAAAGCAGGTCAAGATCAAGGTCATTGGCTGTCATTAAAATTTTGTTATAACTTCTGAACTACATATGCTAGACAATTTATATTTGGTATGCAGATAGCTTGGGGAAAAATCCGGCTTTAATGCGGTTTTCGCATTTGTGGCTTGTTAGTTTATTTTTTTTAAATGTAAATGCACAACAGTCAGTGAATATTTCAATCAAGTTTGTGCTGGCAGTCTCGCCAAATTATATTGAGTAGCCCTAAATGCTTTTCTTCTGGGAAACTTTCGTTATGTTTGACCTTTATGAATGAAGGTACAAATGTACCAAAGTAGGCAAGAACACGAATAAATTATTTTTTTGTGACAAAAAAATGTATCATTGAATAGCCACTAATCTCTTCTATTAATTGCATTAAAGAAATGTCACTAAATATACCACAAAAGTGGTGTTAACCCCTTTTCCTTTATTACATCAAGCTTTTCTCTGACTTAACGAATTAGGGCACTAGCGTGATAAAACAATAGGTGGCCATTTAGCCATATTTCCCTCTGGATAGTCTCAAGCTATGTAGGCCACGTGACTAGATAAACCTTAAACTACTAAGCGATTTATGGGAAACTGGCCGTATAATCAGCTTTTTAGGTTTCGGACTACTTTCCGAAACCTAATAGTAATGCATCCCCATGGCATGCCTCAAGCAAATTTATAAAGAAATTCATATCCCATAATGCGCAATCAGACCACTGTTATACTACGAAATATCAATTTATGCTTACAATGCATACGTTCATTAGCCCAAATGCAGAAATTTTGAATGGTTTAACGTTGACAGAATGTTTATCACGTAGCGCCGATTAAACGATTTAGTTGTCTACGGGTGTATTTCACCCGTATTTCTACTTTCATTTTGCCAAAAATGTGATTTTGTTAACACCTCTAGACAAAAATATAGTTCCAAGTGCAATGCGTTGGATAAACGATATCGATAATTCTTCATTTGGTATTTGTGTCAATTATTAAAATGTGTGACAAGCATCGTAAACATTGATCATAGACTTTTCAGTTCTCTAAGATCCATGTTTATAATGTGTGTAATGTCTTAGGAGACTTGGTACCAGGTTGTAAGCATTTAAGGATAATTACTCCAATTATAGAGACTTGGTAGTTATAAAAGAGATATAGTGGAATTATTTTATTGTATGTTTTACATAATGTTAATTATAACATATGTTGAACGTATATAATTCTTGACAAATTTGTGTTTGTAGTGTGTGTTTAAGCTTTTTCCCCAGCATTAATCTGTGTTAACATACAAGCATGCTGTTATTTTCACCCCCTGGTATTTAATAATATCCCAAAATGAAGTAGAGGGACATATTGTGTTTGCTCCGTTTCTTATTCTTATTATTCTTTCTTCCGATTCTGATTCTTCCAATTCTTCTTCTTCCTTCGTGAACTTGTCCAACGCATTTCTCAGTAAGACTGTAATTGTCCGATCCTAATGAAACTTCATATGAATATAGCTTGATACATGCAGATGTACATCCCACTTTTTATTTTTGGAAAATCACCATAACTAAATGGTTGGCTATAATTGGTCGAAATTTAGATATTGTTTGGCGAAGTTATATATCATTCGATTTTTTGCTGAAAATTGGTATCATGGGATATGTTAGTACTCCAAATCAATTGGTATGGGGTTCGAAAGTACATGTATTGGTTGATTTTGCTAAAAATTGGTATGACGGTATATTTTGGCACTCAGGACTAATTTGTAGGTCTTTTTAAAGAATTGGTTGCCATGGTAACTGAATGGTGGCTCTGATTGGTCGAAAATTTAGATCTTTTTCGACAAATTCAGATATTGTTCGATTTTGCCCAAAAATTGGTATGTCGGGATATTTTGACACTCAGAATTGATTGGTATGTCTTTCGAAATGATTTGTTGGTATGGAAACTGAATGGTGGGATCTGATTGGTCAAAATTTTAGATATTCAAATTTGCTGAAAATTGGCATTTAGGGGTATTTGGGTACCCCAAACTCAGTCAAGTTGTTTTGAAATACTTGGTTGCCATGGTAATGGAGTGGTGTCCTCTGAATAGGTCACAATTTACATATTAGATTTTTCGGAAAATTGGTCAGTAGGGATATATATGCAGTTGTTTCAAAAGTGTTGGTGTTTCAAAAGTGTTGGTTGCCATGGTAACCAAGTGATCACTAATGGCCTGTTATTGGTTGAAACTTAGATATTTTGCTCACCAATACCAGTTGTAAGTTTCGTTTAGGGGACATTCTGCAACATATTCTGTTATAATTAGATCTTGTTAACTGTATGATATTTAGATTCACATGGCATATATAATTTATCCAAACTTGGTTGTAGTGTATAGATGGATCAGTGATCGATGCACGACAAATAATGTTATAATCCACCAGTTAGTAGCAGAAATATGACCCTTTGTTGCTTTCAGATAGCCATATAGGAAATGTGACTGTTAGAAGTCATATCTTGGAACAGCTTGCTCAGATTTCATTTAAATTTGACGGGGTATTTACATGGATAGGTGCATGAGGCACATTATATGACGCCAACGTCGGCCAAATAATAATAGAGTAATGGCCCTTTACTACATTCAAATATCAATTTAAGTAAACTTCAGACACACAGTGGCAAATTGAGCTATTGGAACTGCACTGTGTGCTACTAGTCATCAATTTATTTCTTTAAACAATATCTAAAACACTGACAGGATTTTCAGAAAAGTTCACAGCAATTATGTTCAGATGACCTGTCAATTTTAACAAACAGTTCCATTAAACACCATTTTAGTTCAGGAAATAATGCTTTAGAGGTCATCTTACTATGTATCAATGGTACCAGTCCTTTACTACCAAGCTTTTTCGTATTGTATAGTCACAGTCGACATATATATGGTCCGAAACCTTCAGTACTGTCAGTACTTTGATTTAATTGATTGGGTGGAAGAAAGGGATGGGACTTAGTAGAAAATGTCACTCATATTATAAGCTCTCAATTGGATATAAATGTGACCAAACGCTATAAATAACTATCAAATTACGCAGCACAATGGGGTTCGTCAATTTCTTTTTATTTTTTGACAGACGCAAATTTAAAGCAGTCGGTTTTTCATACAAACATAAATTTTGTAATTTGTGTCCGAATTAGACGCAGTTTTCCACATACCAAAAAGCATTGTTTCAGTGTGAAGAGCCCCAGTGATAGACCGTAGTGCAAATGTCGCTTCACGATAGAAGATATAGTTCTATATAGTCGTCTAAGAAATTGTAAAATATCCGTAAAGATATATTTTATAGGTTCAAAATGATTAACATAATTAGATAGATTATAGTGTATGCCTTCATTTTGTATATCTGACAACATTACTAAAATTAAACTTTTTTGGTATTACTGCGCATCATTTTGACAAAATAAGTCAAGCGTCCGCCATATTGTCTGTGGTGGGAAAACAACCAAGAACGAAACCGAGACTTTATTACAGAAAACATGTAGGTTGTGGGCTGTAACTGAGCCAAAATTATCAGGAAATACGAATGGACAATGCCATGTGTTGATCATTCACTGCTACTGTCGGAAAACAATGGAATTCTTTTGGATGATCTGTGTAGTAGAGAATTTGATATAGAGTTAGGAAGAGTTTGCGTTTCCGAAACGGACTTGTTATACATCTAGTAACTGTTGGCATGAACACGGGAATGACAGTCAGGGAAGACACTGATTTGAAATCCGCTACTGAATCCTGTAGATAATCGCGGCTGACCTGTTCCCCTTGGTGACACAGTTGATGCTGGCATCGAGTAAGCGGCTTGAATTCGCTGTACTTGAAGGTTAGTAGATTCGGTACAGGTACTGGTAGACGTTGGGATTAATTTATAAACCTTAATGTAAAATCGATTGGTGGACAGTTTCATCATTTTAAACTAAAATGTCAGTGCAAATAGCAGTACATTTCGTCCAAATGGTTTAATGTGAGGACGTCTTGTCATTTATTGACAGGAGGTCTGGGTTTCAGTCCCAGTGAATTTATCAAGTGATAATCCACTGTTACATCCTGATTAATCACCGGAAAACATGAACTAAATCTGCAACAAACCCCCCCAGTATCAATTGCAATAACAACTACATTGTATCTTATTCAAGGTTATCTTTTATTGACAACCGCTTTTCACATTACCGCCGAACTATTTCTATTGGTGTTACCTCTGTGTTTTGTCTGGCTTGGATCCAGATGAGACGCCGAGAGTAACTAGCCCAGTAACTCGGCGTCTCATACACATCCGGTCAATAGTTTCGTTGAACAAAGCGGAAGTCAGTAAAATCTTTAGTAGATCCTAACCCTTCGCTTGCTGAATTTTAAACCACATTTCTCCTTCTTTACCCATGCCCTGTTGTATAATTACATATATCTTCACTGTGTACAAGTATTTCGCTGTGCAATCACTGCTGTGGAGTGCACTTGTTGCACAATCAATTTGTAATTAGTACAGACCCTGATGAGACAGCTCCTGCAGGAGCTGTCTTATCTGGGTCTTCACTATTTACAGGTAGGTATATTGACGTGAATAGCAAGCGAAGGGTTAAATTGAGCAGTCATGTTGTTCAGTATGAAAGGTATAACCCTTTATAAGCGAGAACCCTTAATGTGCGGAAACCTAACCCTTAATGTGCGAGAACCCTTAATGTGAGAGAATCCTTAATATGCGGGAAACCTTAATGTCCGGAACCCTTAATGTGCGGGAACCCTTATAATGTGCGGAAACCCTTAATATGCGGGAACCCTTATAATGTGCGGCGAACCCTTAATGTGCGGGAACCCTTTATATCCGAAATCCTTAATGTGCGAGAACTCTTATAATGTGCGGAAACCCTTAATGTACGGGAACCCTTTATGTGCGAGAACCCTTGATGTGCGGGAACCCTTATAATGTGCGCAAACCCTTTATGTACGGGAATCTTTAATGTGCGGGAACCCTTATAATGTGCGGAAACCCTTAATGTGCAAGAACCCTTAATGTGCGGAAACCCTTAACTCATTTCTTTCCACTGACGCAAGTTGACGCCACTGTAGAAGTTATTTTTCACAATGGTGTCTAAACTGCGCAATTCTAACATTTTGCGTTTCTCTAGTAAATGCTCCTTTTCGGTAGATTTATTCAAAGAGGTTGGGTCTAAATATAGTCTGGGAGAGAATGAGTTAAGTGCAAAAACATTTAATGTGTGGAAACGCTTAACGAGCGGACAGACCGAGTACAAACTGTTGTTTACAGACAATGTAGACCAAATAAAAGGGTTCCTGGGGCTATCCCTTTGATCTGGGTCTGCATTGTAATTGATATTCAGAAAGGGAGGAAGCTATTTTTAATTCATCAGCAAACTCTGGGTTAACTACAACATCTACTTGTACGTTCGTCTACAGAACGTGTCTTCTGCTTCGATTTTCATAAACTAAGTGAGAGTTTAAAACAGTTTGGATCTCGACCAGACATATATCTGTTTATGCGATCTTCAAAGGTCACTAAATAATTATGGTCCCTAGTGTTGGAAGAATCAAAACTGATGTCGAAAACTTTGACATAATTTATACAGTTTGATACAGACAGAGAGCGGTGCATCAAATCACTTATTGTACACAGCAGTGTAAAGTTACATTCAAAATGCACGACGATCTTATCGACAGACAACCCAGCAACAGCGACATATATTTTTCCGCATGAGTTAAAATTAGAACACGGACAACTTAGGTGTTTTATGGTGAAAACAACTAAAACCAGTCCGAATTCAATATCGCTTTGAGTGATTGTTTGAATTATTGTCCGCAACATTGTTGAAATTTATTTGGTTTTCATCTGATAAGGTGAGTTTGTTTATTGCTTTAACAGCCGAAACAAGCAGGTTGCATATTTAATTGACTTTTAACCCGGCATACTAACAAAAAATGTGATTACATAATCTTATGTATACATAATACATGTATACATAAACTTTATGGATCCAAACGCTTTGATCTTAAAGTCCAGAACTACAGCAGATGCATATTATTCAGATTACAAATACTAATTTGAGTATATTGGAGATTTTAATTCGCTTATTTGTAACAATAACGAATTTAAAAGAGTGGTCACAACATGGGGTTTGATGGAGAAATAAAGAAGCTACTTTAATATACGCATCTTTATCTGGAGCTCTGGTTGTTAATATGTAATTATAAAAACAATCAAACCATTGAATATTAATGCAGCAATAAATTCTTTAATTAATAAGCTTGGAGAAAGGGCAGTTTATGACAACTCAGTATTTTTTTTACGCCTTTGCAAACAAAGTAAACCCAGGCCAGACGGCTTATGTAGGAACCGTCTGATTAGGGTCTGCTCTGTTTACTTATGTAAGTATAATACATCTGGTGCCGAGGTTATAAAACTTTTTGCTTGAGTCTGAGATCATTCTGAAGCATCTGATTGGTCAGATTCTGAGCTTGCTCAGAATCTGACCAATCAGAAACTTTAGAATGATCTCAGACTCAGACTGTGAAGTTTTATAACCTTGGACACATACCCTTGAGTTTCTCCCAATACCATTAATGCCCGCGTGTAAACACCATTATACAAATAGCTTATAAATATTGATACTGTAATATTTTTTACATGAATATTCAACAAGGAAATGATTAACAATAAAGAATCCGTCCATATTCACCGAAATTGCGTTATCATTACTTGTATAGAAGCCACGGTATGTCCATTGTCCATAACAGTAGAACTCCTCTGAATGGGAAGGAATTCTAGTAGAGAAGAATTTAAATACATTTAGGCAGGTGGTTGCTTATTGCAGGGTGAAAGGCAAATTTAATTCCTTAGTTTCCAATTAAGATGTTAAGGAAATGAGTTTCAGTACATTATCATTAAACCTATTTTATGTAGTGTTAAACTAAGCGGTTAAACTAACCTGTCTTAAACGGCAATAAAAGGAGATCTGTTTATGGGTCTGTAAGGCAGGTGGTAGCTTAATGCAGGTAAAAAATAATGCAGATAGCTCCTATAGGAGTTTTCTGCATTACTGTTGTCCTGTATTAAACATCTGCTTGCTTTTTAAGATTCGTGCGTCCATCCAGTACAAGTTTGCTTAAAGATGTATCCTGCGCAAATGTCCGCAAATCTTGCGTTTCAAACTGAGTTCAGAATCGGAATCTATGTACCTTCACGCTTATTTAGCACTAAATAGAACGGTTAGTAAATGGTTGTTTGTTATGGAACGCCATTCTGCCATACTATTTGCTAAATGCTAAATGCGAAATGCTAAATGCAAAATGCGAAATGCTTTTTGCCAATTGTTGAAATTGCTAGGGAAAGAACCGGGATGTTCCAAATGATATATGTTAATGACAAATGCGAAATGCAAAATGCTTATTGCTAAATGCATGTTCGCAGTACTAGCATTGAACAGCGACACTTTTGATTTAGTTGTTCAATAAACAATAAGCTTTAATGTAAATAAACATGCATTCAGCAAATGTACAGTCACTTTAAAAATCGCGCTGTTCAGTACCAGTAGTGCAAACAATGCATTTAGCAATAAGCATTTCGCACTTCGCATTTGTCATTTACATCTCTCATTTGGAACATTCCCTAGCAATTTACACAATTGGCAAAAAGCATTTCGCATTTTGTATTTAGCAATTAGCATGGCAGAATGGCGTTCCATAATTTGTGTCAAAAAATAGAAAAATGTATTGCTACGGAAATCAACGGAACAGCGTTCGCTAATGACCGGAATCTGTCGTAAGATTCAAATTTACCGGAAATAATCATTCGATGTATATGTGGTCAACAACCAGTGTCATCCATTGTATATGTGATAGCAACCTAACTGATATACAAAGCGCTGTTCCGAAATAGAATCGGAGTCATTGACAACTTGGCCGAAGATGTCCGCTGATTTCCGTACAAATCCCCGTTAAAAAGGATGCTCCTTTTTATTTTTAAATAATTTAGCAGTATTCTGACAGCAATAATATTTAGCTGAACAAATATATCCTGTCGGAATATGGGTTATAAGCATTATTTTCATTGTATGTGTACATTACAGCTTCTGGTGTTAATTGATTAATACGAAAAATGCGCATAATACATCTTTAACCAATTACCTACGTACAGGTATATTTCTACCACCTGGGTGGAATACCATTTTAACTTGGGTTTATTATAATGTCCCACTTTATAGATAAACAAACACAGCGTTCAACATGTGCTGAGGTTCTTTTTTTCATTTGTATATATTATACCTTTACTCCATGAATATTCATTTAAGAAATAATAACTACATGGATATCAATTTGATTAATTTTTAAAATAACCCACGGGCACAGTTATGTTTGGTCATGGCAGTAGCTGTACAATCATACCTATAGTATACATGTACAAGAAAACTATTGATGCAAAGCACCAAAGGGTACGAATAGAGTTGGATAACAGCAAAGGAGAAATAGAACATGGCATTTACAGTCTGTACTTGCAAACCTATTAAAATGTGCCCAAAAATCTAGAAATACTATGTTCATATCTGGAAAAGCAGTATATTGTACATGTATATGGAAAAAAACACAGAGAAGACAAATATTTCGTGCGTTTGCTATAAAAAGCTTTTCCGATGTAATAATGGTTATTCGCGTGAGGGTTATTGTAACTGTTAAAAATTAAAGTATTGAAGAAAACTGTATATTTTGTATCACAAAGACAATTTTTGTTGGAAGTTCCAATAGACAATTTTCATAAGAATAATTGAGCCTAACAAATACTATTCTGTATGGTGTTATATAAAATGTGCGTTTATTCTAGGGATAAGCACTTTAAATGTGGAAAATGAACTTTGAGAAATAGGGCAAATTATAAAGTTAGCACAAGAAAATTAAATATAAACTTAATTAATACTGAACAAGTATTTTGACTAGCATAAATGGAACTGGCAAAAAACCCATAAACATTTGTAATATCATGGAGAACTTTATAAAACCTGAGTAACTTGAAATGCTTGTAGACAAACGTGATATGTGTCCATATCGCATGTGCATTTCCATTAGATGTGCAACACAAGTACAAATGCTAGTTTTCGTCACTAAATCAATTGCTATTAATTTGACTATTTTGTTATAGATCAAACAGTATTTACTTGTGTACAGACATAGAGAAGGATGGGAGTAGCAACCACCTGGTGTTTTCTTTGAGCGTTCAAGGAATTAATAGTCCTTTAATACAGGTTCTACTGTACATTGCAGTTTTATTAGGGCGATGAATGTGATGCTCAATTCTGTGGCACGAGTAACGTTTAAGCTGCTAAACAAAATGACATCTTCTCCATAATTGAATTCTATCATGTTAAAATATTGTATTTATTCTTAAATCATATTCGCAATGCAAGATCGAACGGTTTAAGACACAACGCAGTTTTGATCCTAATCAAAATTCAGAAAGTAATCTAGATTAAAACGGTTTGCAAAAGTTTATCACGATTTAGAAACTAACGTCCCCGAGATAAAATCAAATACATTTACAAGAAAGTAATGGTTTGGATCTAGATCATATGCTGTTACAATAACACTTTTTCTATTCTAGTTAAACCCCCCACCACTTAATTTAATCTTACAGTTTTTATAATGTAAAATGTACGCTGATGTCATGAATATTTCAGTATCTCATGTTAATAAATAGGTTAATTTTCCTAGAAGAGCAGAAAGGAACTTACCTGTTTAACGGAGGTCACTCCGTAAGAAAGAACTATTTTAATTTGATTTAAATTGCTTTTAACCATGTTACTTGCAGAATCTCAATCTTGAAATAAATGTATCTATCTAACAATCACTTCGCCCTCCTCTGCAAAATAGCAATAAAAGAGAGTGCTGTTGAATAACTATTATTTTACTTAACCATTTCTCCCCTGAAAACGCGTTTTCACGCATTGCATATGGATTAGACCCAGACCAATCAGCTCCTAGAATAGTCGTACATCTGATCAAGGTCTTCTCTATTGGCTTATGAAATTATCATAGACTCGACTCTAGTTTCTACCGGTACCAACATAATCATGTCATTATAAAAACACCTAATAACTATTCATGTTGTCATTTTTTCTTAATTAAATATGCAACATGGAAAGGGTTAATGTAATAAAACCATAAGCACAAGCCAATCTGTTTAGAATAAACAAGCCCCGGACGAGCACCTTCAGTGTTTTGAGTTCTGTTCTATTTTTAAATTAATTTCGACCAGTCGTTGAACTAATGACTAACGTTCTATTCAATATGGTCATTTAAGCAGCACGTCAATTTATGAAGGACAAATTCTGAAGGGAAGTGATCCCCCGAGAGCAAAAATTGCAACACAAAAAGAGAAAATTGCAGACTCGGTTTTATTGAGTCTGTTCATGAACAGTAATTGAAAGTGCAACACTGCTCACGCCCCTAGCACCGGCTTAAGCGGTATTCAATTTTCAGAACAAGAAGTACTGAAATTCATGATCTCGAAGGATCAGAAGGTATAACAACACTGAGAATGAACCCGATCACTGTTTGGTTAGAAACACAATGCACGAAGTATTCAATAACAAATGACATTAAATTTATTTATTTCTGTTTTGAAATTGTAAAGCGAAATGTTTCTTTGTTACAGAGTGATCTCCGTGTGAAGTTATCGGTTCCGTTGAAATGACATCGATATCGTGACTGACTTCAAGTCGATAATAAACTAAAACATTTATTTATACAGCGTAATTTGTAGGAATTTTACTCTTAAGTGGGCCAAACTTTAAAAAGCAAATATACGTCATTTCTCAAAACTAGCTTTAAATCGGCATTAAACCAATTGCCGTGACGTCACGCGCACCCGTTATCTAAGCGGAGAAAAGCTTGGTGGGCAAAAGCATTGATCAGCTGATTTATCGGACCGGACTTGTTTGTCCCCTTTAAAGTAGAATGTTTTTTTTTCTATGCAATGTTTAATGATACATGGATGGTTACATCGATAGCATATGTAAAAAAAATTAAACATGAACCGAAAATTGATTCTGGAACATGACTTTACAAGATACAAGAATCTTTATTTTGAGTCGGTAGTACAACAAATAACATAACCTATAATAAGCTATTTGCTTACTATGTAACAATTTAACATAATAACCTGTGAAGTTGAAAATAGTTATAAGCTTTCAAAGCATGGATAATACACTTATTTATTTATTATCCTCCACTCACGGAGAGCACACAAATACAATGTGAAACATTACACATACAATGAACTCAAAATAATGATCATGTACATAACGTCATACACAGATAAATAAAGAAATTGTATAGAAATACAATTTCCCAATTATTCCCAGCACATGCATATCACCCGCTGTCCTCTCTAGCGAAACGAAACCTAGAAGATGAGTAAGGTGAATGCATGCAAAACCGTAAATTACGTAGAGAATAAAAAGATCACTGCATGTATATCTCTCGTTATCCTGTCTAGCGAAACAAGCGAAACACGGGAAAATATATGCCAGCCTATACATTCCGAATAGAGAAACAAAACATTTAACATGCAAAGAGGTTAAGGAAGTTGAGGAAAAAGAATACATAAATAATCATACTAGAGACTATGACGATGAGTATGACGAGGATGACGATGACTATCGCCATTATCTTCATCGTCCCACTCATCATCATACTCGCCATCAAGTTACGTAACCATTACAATATTAATATACATTTGTGTACAAAGGGTTAATGGTAAACCTAAAACAGATATAAGACGACGAAGAACAAGGAAACATTGAACATCAACATTGAGAAGATGACTATGACGACAACGACGATGATAATAATGATTATTCAAATCGTCGTCCCCGTCATCGTTTTCGTCCTTTATCTATGTTACCATTATGCACACTATGCTGAACATTTGAAAGATTGTTAACTGCATTACGTTCGTTTAACCCTTTACCCCATAGGCTATTTTTAGATACAACCTCTTTGAATAAATCTACCGAAAAGGAACATTAACTAGAGAAAAGGAAATTCCTAGAATCTCGTAGTTTGAAACCATTGTGATAAATAGAGCATTCGCTCCTACATGAGCAAACGCTCTAATTATCACAATGGTTTCACAAAGTGCCTTTTACAGGGTCGTCAAAAGTCATCAAAACGAGGGAAAGGGTTAATACAATTTAACATTCCACTCAAACAGTACATAGTGTATCACTGTCCCACAACATCATTCACAGCACATGCTAACGTAACATTCGGTGAAATGTCTGGGCAACACATTTCAAACACTGTTCGCGGTTTAGGTCACTTTCGATGAGGTAACATAGACCAAACGTCAGATGAGTCACTTGGTCGCGTGCATTTAATTGGATGATATACCGATATGTTATAGGTCCACACAGCTCGTAAACCTTACACCACAGACGCTCTCTCAAGTTTTTATTTCTACTACAGTACAGCACGATATGTAGTGTCAGATTCGAGACTAGGTCTCCACATTTGTCACATGGTTGTGTAAAGTTATTACAAAATAATTTACTAAGTAACATGACTGTACTCTGGCATTCGGGCAACATATGTGGATATTGCTGAGCAAGCAACCAGATTGGCGATGGAGATAATACATTACAGCAGTTTTGCAGATAGGCCGAGAAGCAACCCTTGCCTAGCATATATGTATATATTACATTTGACCCTTTGGTATCAACGCACTTTCTAATCATTATTTTCCATTGCAATCTTGGTGGAAAATAACCTGTGTTCATAAATTGGTTGACTACTTCCAACAAATTATATTTCCCCAGTAATCTATAAATATCAGGCATAAAACCCTTTCTCTTGTATGCCGAGAAATGGTATTGCAGTAATCTATTCATAAATATGTGTTTAACCACATGTTCTGTTTGCATATTACATACTTAACTGACCAAAGAAAATCAGCTTACGATAATCTATCATACTTTCTAAATTCCCACAACCTAACATGCTGAGTGCAAGGCTTGCGCTGGTATATCTGGGTAGGCCTTGAATGATACGTAAGCACATACTGTGACAACGTTCTATGCTACGCATTTGAGATGAAGATATATCATTCATTAGTTCACACCCGAATAGGGCCTTTGGGATTACTGCGGACATGTATACTTTCATTGAAGTAATAGGGTTTAAACCGTTCCGATGGAGCCCACACCCAATTAGCCCAAAGAATGCTTGTCGTACCTTTGTAACAGTCCCCTCACAACAAGGACCACAGTCTAGTCATTTATCAAGCTGCAGCCCCAGATGTGTGTAGGACTCTTTTTCTCCGATAAGTTCTGGACCTAAATGCCAAATCCTGGTACTTCTATTTGCCGACGTTTTGTCCTCGTTAAAAACAACAATTGCACATGTTTTTGGATTATAATCATATCGCCATCGGCATGAGTAACTATAACATATCTCCAACATCTGGTCCATAGCCTTTTTAGACAGAGTAACCAAGCACATATCATCAGCCACTGTGGGACTGGCAAGGTTACTGTTAAATATACAAAATTCTAGACCGGAGGCTTCTAATTCCCGAATTTTGGGTTTGGGACTACTGACGCTACCCTGTCTTGTACCCCTTAGGACCGGGAACCAGTCTGACAAGTACCCCCGGAACCTCACCCGACTTTCTATTTCTTTGTACATACTAATAAAGGCCTTATATATTATGGGGGACATATTTGTATCATACAGTTTGCTGAATAGTCCATCGTGCCAAACTCTATCAAAAGCTTGTTTTGCGTCTAGAAAGCATACAAACAGTTTGGATCCATATTCTTGTGTCATGCAGACACTTTCTTTCAAGGAAAATGAAGTCATTGAACAGCTTAAGTTTCTTTGAAAGCCACCCTGTATGCTACTAAAAGCAAACGGTTGTCTTTCATCTATCAGTTTAAGCAGAATACTTTCATACAAACGAACAAATACAGATGACAGTGTTAAGGCTCTGTAATTGTTCGGATCAGTTCTGGATTTATTACCTCCCTTGAACAGAGTTATGATTACGCCCTTTTTCATTCCCCGGGGTACAAAAGAATATTTAAGCATAGCGTTAAATAGCTTGCATAATAGACTTCTCACGATGTGTCCGCCAAACAAACCCGATCACTGTTTGGTTAGAAACACAATGCACGAAGTATTCAATAACAAATGACATTAAATTTATTTATTTCTGTTTTGAAATTGTAAAGCAAAATGTTTCTTTGTTACAGAGTGATCTCCGTGTGAAGTTGTCGGTTCCGTTGAAATGACATCGATATCGTGACTGACTTCAAGTCGATAATAAACTAAAACATTTATTTATACAGCGTAATTTGTAGGAATTTTACTCTTAAGTGGGCCAAACTTTAAAAAGCAAATATACGTCATTTCTCAAAACTAGCTTTAAATCGGCATTAAACCGATTGCCGTGACGTCACGCGCACCCGTTATCTAAGCGGAGAAAAGCTTGGTGGGCAAAAGCATTGATCAGCTGATTTATCGGACCGGACTTGTTTGTCCCCTTTAAAGTAGAATGTTTGGTTTTTGTCTATGCAATGTTTAATCATACATGGATAATTACATCGATAGTATATGTAAAAAAATAAACATGAACCGAAAATTGATTCTGGAACATGACTTTACAAGATACAAGAATCTTTATTTTGAGTCGGTAGTACAACAAATAACATAACCTATAATAAGCTATTTGCTGACTATGTAACAATTTAACATCATAACCTGTGGAGTTGAAAATAGTTATAAGCTTTTCAAAGCATGGATAATACACAGTACCAAAATTATAATCAGAACAAGTTAAGTATTGGTAATACACAGGTATTTGTTAAAGGGTCATATCTAAAGGGCATAATACTGATTAGAGTTACTCAAGTACATGCATTTCTAAAGATATGTCACATATTTCCTACCACAGGATAATATACTGCCAATTATGATGAAAACTTTATTTGTTGCAAATATAAAACCATAAGGCGTGAAATTTCACCCAAAATTAAAAGTTTGCATCGTACTTCACACAATAATTGACTGAGACGTTAACCGTCTACTCCATGAATATTATTGTAAGAAATTATGATATCATGAATATTTATTAGATTAATTTTTTTGTAGTATCATATGTACAGAGGATGTTTAGGTATTGGAAACAAGAAATATCTTTTAAAAAATATATTCAGCGGTATTCAAATATTGACATAATGTAAAAAACAATAATAATATTAAATCTCTGCCATATTTATTTCAATGTTTGGATATTTTATTAGTACAGAGAACTAGATATATGAATGGTTGCTTATTATTATATTAGCAGAGAAGCATGCAATGAAAATGACTTGGAGTAGAAACAGTTATTGAAATATTTCAAGTTGCTTTTATTGGAAATCACTTTTAAAATGTACGATGTCAAAGTAATTTTTTTTTAAACTATCTCAAGTTAGTTCTTTATTTTACCTATTATAAAATGTACATGAAAGCGCGTATATTTGTATTGATATGAAGATAACAAATTGAATACACTTTAAAGCATAAAGTTTTTGTTTGTGCAGATTCTGTAATTACTTAGAGAACGGTATTTATTTAGCCTAGATCAACGCTTTAATCGACTTGTGTGCATCATTATTAATGACATCATTAACTGAATCTACATCTATTTTTAAAACAATATAAAGTTAGCAACTTCAACCTACGTCTATGAACCCAAGCCCCAGGTGATAGAGCCATAGCAATAGCCTTCAGTAAGTAGCTTTATATCAAAGAGAGCCAACAACCAGAGCCTTGGTGCTGTGGTCGGGGATAGTAATTAATACTAATAATACCTCTACTCTAATATACTAAACAACCCTTCTTCTTTATTTCCTATAGCATTGCCTGTGAATTATGGTGGTTTCGGCAAACTACCTGTTCGTCAAAGTGGACTTTATTATCAAATGTTGTATTAATTGATAGCAAAATGATAGTAAAAGTTTGAAAGTTTAAACGTGGTTTCGACAAACTGGTAATATTGCTCAGCAACCATTACCATGAGGCGATAAATATCAGTACATCAGTACTTTGATTTTATGGGAATTTCCAGGTCTTAAAATCTATTTTAAGAACAGACCTTTCGACAGTCGACAGTATTTGGTCCCATGCTAAATATCTGCGTAAATAATGATTTTCTGTACTATATGGCGTTTTGACTGAACTCTAAGAAGTTTATAGAACATGTCTGTGTAACATGATGGCTTACATGTGTTGTGATTATGTTAATATGGATCGATTTCATTGATTTCAATTTGCGAGGCCGAAGAAGCTAATTATCATAAAACATGGTGTTTTGAAATAACTGCAAGGTCGTAAGAATTACCCCAGGAAATTCGACACGTTAGCAGACTGTATATCAGAATTTTACATAGTTTGGCAATGTGTAGAGGCATATAAAAAGGTTGTATGCCAGTCAAGGTATTAACTAATGAAAATACAGTTTACTACTAAATTCTAGTAGGTCATATGCAAATTACAATGTAACATAGTTTCTCATTGGTGGAAAACTAGAACAAAAGTGAAAATATACAGCTAGCCGCTGAAAACAACTGTAGAGTCAGATCCAACATAAATTCATAAGCAAACAGTAGAACCTGATCAGACGGTTCCTATATAGGAATCATCTGATTCGGATCTACTCTGTTTGCAAGAACGTGACAAAGCGTTTACATAAGGGATTGAGTTAAATAACTTGAAATTATAATTTCATAAGCAAACAGAGTTGACCCTGATCATACGGCTCCTATAGGACGCTTCAGATATGGGTCTAAGTTGTGATTGCAAAGGTGTGAAAACTGTTTATATATGGTAATGTGATAAGCAAACAGAGCAGACGCCCTGATTTGAGCTATCTGATCTGAGTCTAGTCTGTTTGCAAAGGTGTTTATAAAGGGTTAATAGTTTTAAACAAATAAGCATATTTCTATACCTTCGAACACGTTCTTGTTATTCTGTTACTTTGTGAAGATTAAACCTTTGTATGATGAAATTTTAAAGTGGATGGGCCATCATTGTTTAACTGAACATCCATTAATTATATAAGACTTTAATTTGATTAGAGGAAATTAAATTGAGTTCTACATTAAACCACACTTTATATCATGTCGATACTTAGTTACATAAAATAATTTGTGGATTGTATAATTAAACCCGCTCAAAGCGACCACACAGAAAATGCATAATTATGGGTTTTAAAGTCAGATGGCAGCTTAATGCAGGATTAAAGTAATATTTATTTTATATTACAATCACCTGCATTAAGCGTTTTAAAAGGATTACATGTATATAGTATACAGTAGAGTTTGGCTTAAGAAACCATCAAAAAAGGTCTGTAAAACGGGTCTGTAAGGCAGTTGGTAGCTTAATGTTGGTCAAAAGGATGTAGAAGGTCCTATAAGAGCTTTCTGTATTTCTTTTGCCCTGTATTAGCCCTTTCCTTCATATAAGCGTGATTTCACGCAATTGCAAACCGAGTAGACCCAGATCAGATCAGACGGTTCCTATAGATTCAAACTGTGTGCATGTGCTCCCACAAACATGCTAGATCCAAAATCTTCACATAGGCTGTCAGAAACCACCTAGACCAAATTTTTCACAAACCCCACCCACAAACCGCAAACTTAAGACTTCTACGATGAAAAACGGTATCGTAGGAAAAACGCAGACAAAGAAATCGTACGGCCTCCGTGGCAAATGTTAACTAGGCATTACGTCTTTAACGCCTATATTGTATTAGGCTAGACCGTCCAAATTAAAAAATAAAATTTTAATGATGGAGCAATTGAAATATGTCCTTAAAATTTATTGGTATAGAAAATAGCACATTCGCTGATCTGGGTCTGCACTGTTCGACTGTCTTGGAGCACGGGTGCTATGGGTTCACGTTACACTTTATAAAGCCGGTGCAAGGCACTGAAACATAGAATAAATTTGGACCCCGACACATTATCCTGACACTGGTTCAACCAGTCTGAGCATTACACTCCAATGAAAAACTAGTACCAGTTTTTATGTATTTGATATGGCACGAACGATCGTCTGATATAAGACCTCCTGCTTCGAACGCCAAAGTTCTATAGACTGAGTTGTCGAAGTGCTGCACCTTTTAACACATTGCCCCTAGTGACGCATTTTTGCGCCTCTATAAAATTGAAATTGAAACCATTGCGATAAATAGAGCATTTGCTCCATAGGAGCAAATGCTCTATTTATCACAGTGGTTTCAATACTCCATAATTCTAAAATTGTCCTTTTCTTTAGTTAATGCTCCTTTTCGGTAGATTTTTTCAAGGAGACTGGGTCTGAAATAGCCTAAGAGAGAATGAGTTAACTATACCCATTTGCAATTTCGTATCGTTGCATGGTTAACCATTTACTCCATGAATAGTCAGGCAAGACATTATGACATCATCGATATTGACTGACTGAATTTTTATAATGGCACTTCGAACAAGGAACTTTTTTATCATGACATGATCTATAGAATTAGATTTAATAAGCAAACAGAATAGACCGTGATCGGACGGCTCCTACAGGTGCTATCTGAATTGAGTCTATTCTGTTTGCAAATGTGTTAAAATGCATATATATGGAGTATTAGAATATAACCTACATTTTAGCCAATCAAACTGTATGTTGCACCTCATTGAGTACAGCACTTATTCATTAAGAATTTAGTTTCTTACGACCTCGCGCGGTTCCTGCACGCGCTATCATAACCCCGCCTCATAGTACCTAGTAGTAAAAACTGCCATATATGGCTATCTTACAACCAGAATGAATTCATTGTTAACAATTTCAGCCAGTGTTTGTTATTCATATAAACGCATATTTGCGTTTTTTGCAAACAGAGTAGACCAAGATCAGACGTACACTGTAGATCTATGAGTTGTTTGACCAGGGTCTATTCTGTTTGCTTGAATAATGTTAAAGTTCTGATTCTAAACTGTCTGTCACGGTAAAAATATCTTGTTAACGCGCACGCATGTATAAAACATTCAGGTAAGTAAAATTCATAAAGTTATAAATGCTTACATGAATATACATGAAGTAAAGGGTTAAAGATTAGTCATAAAAAGAAGACTAGAGCTTACTAATTTAATGAAAACACTTTAAGTAGATCTAGTTTCAAACTTTAATTTCAAGAAACTTGGAAATTAATCTTGAATTACCGATGCCGTCGTTTCGCGGAAACTGTTGCGTGGGTATGTCGAATAGTTGAGTTAAAGAAGCAGAGTCTATCTTCCCGCGGTCGAAATTGCCAGCCGTTTTGTACTGTTGTTAAGGAATGGAAATCAATGGCGTCACACTTGGCACGTGAAGTCATGTGGGCGCGCTTCGTTTGTTTACCTGAACCGTGGGAACGATTTATGCTCGACCAATCAAAATATAGGTTATATTCTAAGTAAGTTAGAACATATTAAGTGAAATCTTAGTGGCTAAGAAGAGGCTCGCTCTCTTTCGCTCGCTCCGCCCCTTCTTAACCACTAAAATTTCACTTAATATGTTCTAACTAGAACAAAGGTTAACTCAACAATAATGTCCCATTTTGGTGATGTTATCATCATCTGAGGAACTGATCACGATATTGACCCCTGTACAGCAAAGTCCCAGGTGATACCATTTCTTGGTATTCTTGCTCACTTTGAATGTCTGCAAATTCTATATATTTTTGTAGGTAAGATAGCTAGAAATAAGGATTTGTGTTGTTATTGCTGTTATGTGCATTTTCGCAGTGTTTCAAACTTGTATATAAGAATACACAACAATCTCCCTTCTTTATATCTTTCAATTTCACCCATTGGTAAGTACATCAGTATCTTTCTAATATGGATTTTGTTATGTTTTAGCTCACCCGCCAGAGACATTGTGATATATTGGGTTCGTCCGTCGTCGTACATCGTGCGTCATGCGTTACGCGTCGAGCATTGTGCGTCGTCCGTCGTCAACAATTACTTGAAACGGAATTGCTCCTTAACCATTGACTGGAGATTCACCAAAATGTACTGGAATAAACTGCAGGTGTCCCTCCATGAAAGTTATATAAATCATTCCTGTCCATTGCATATGTAGGTCATAGAAGCTTATAAAGAGTTTAAAGAATACCTTCTTTAAATGACCTATCCTCTTAAACCACTTAAAGTGATAACGTGTTTTAACAAAGCCTAACAATTTGTTTATACGCTGAAAAGAAGTATATCGCTAGAAAACAAATTTAACAAACACCGAAGAGGACACAACATTCGTGTTTATTTTATTCGGCAATGGATTAGTATTTATTCGGCTCGATTTTAGTTTCGTTAACTGTTCGACCAAGGTCAATAATATTTTGTTGTAAAAAGAAAACGTATAAGTATGGATGAAAACGGTTTATTTTGAATCAAAGGGACATTTTTCGATGCACAATCAGATTGACAATCTTTATAATAATGATTGAACATAACAAGTATCAAGTTGTATGATATTGTTGGAAATTTGCGTTTATTGTAGGGACTTCCTCTTTAAAGAATCAAGGAAACGATTTTCCGGTGACCGTCCAAGATAGTTATATAAATCGTTCCGATTGATTGCTGCAATAGGTGACGGGAGCTAAAATAGAATGGGTGTTTAAACTAGATCTGGAGCCAGCAAATGCCTAACCTCATTTGGTATAACATCCACTTTAAAGTACTGGCCAATGGCTTGACAAAACAAAGTTTTAAAATATTTGATGAACCGTGTAATTATTCTCAGACTAACATTGTTCATTACTTCGTTTTGAATTTTGCCCCCCCCCTCCCCTTCTTCGTAGAGCAATTATCTACCGTTGTACGCGAATGCTTCAGTGGCATACCCATCGTTTTATCTTATAGGTTAATAGATATAGAAATTAATTACATAGATATTCTAACCGATTTAAACCGAAATAAACCTGCATAGTTTAACTAAAGAGGTATGATCAGAACAACAAGGATGTGTGGTCAGTGAAGCAAATCTTACATGGTATATTTGAAAGTTATTACCTGAGTTAAGGTCAAACAGTCGTCTGCTTGAAGATTCCCGCGATTTTTAAAATAATTAATTGCCTAATTACATCTACAATCACATGCAGTGAGTTAATGGCACATAGCCTACTACTATTTGCCAGTCGCTAGAACTGTATTGTTCTTATGAATGTTTACTTTACTAAAACAGTAGTAAAACCTGTCTAATTCTATCAAAGAAGAATCCAAATACTCTCAGACAGTTTGCTGCTTAATGCAAGGTGAATATAATACAAAAAACTTCTGGAGGATCTCTCTGCATGCCTTTCACCATGTATTAAGCTGCCACCTGTCTCCAAAACTTATATTTATAACAAATTGGATGTTCGGTTTAAAGGCGTTATATTGTACTATATTCCCACTTTTTCAGTTACGGAAAGATGGTGTCATCTTGGGCTGTTTTAATGCTGACCTTTGTCTTGACACAAGCAACTGTCCGGAAGGAATATGACCTTCGGGAAAGGTATTCAGCAGAAATTTTCGAGAATGGCACTGGTTACAACATGGACCAGGTTTATCAGACCGATCATGTCTGTAATATGACTGTGGACAACCACAGCATTGCATACTTTCGGAGCCGTCTTGAATCTGGCGATTTAGACTTTATTCACTTTACCGTCATGTTTAACACTTCGAAAAAGTACAATCATACACCTGAAACATTTCAACCGAATAAATGGGTTTGGACATACCAGTCACCATCTGGATTACATCCTTTCCTATACTGGAACATCGATTATACCATCCTTTCATTCGGCTTATTGAATGCTAAAACATTGTCGTCCGATTTGTACATTCAATTTAATGTTCCAGATACTTGCAACATTACATTCGGGACAAGAGAAACAACACAATCGATAGCAGACGCTTTAGGCAAAATGACAAAAGTATTGCTTCAAACTGTCCCGGATGCCGATCCAAAGTATGAAGAAAGCTTTTACTGTTACTTGGCTGAAGAACCATATGCAAGAAACAGTATTTCATACAAAGCTGCGGTTTATTTCATGTACCCAATCAGTTACATAAACTATAATTGCTGTGCCACTAACTACAGCTACACTAATAGTGAATTTTTCGTGAAATGTCTAGATAAGCAAATTGGAAAATGGTCACAGTGTGTGCTAGGTCCATACATCATAAGTATTATTATTATTTTCATGTTTTATCCGATTGTGCATTTGCGCATTTGTGCCTGGATTGCAAGCGACGAAAAACTTGAACCAACAGAATATACGATGTTGTCACCAGTTTATCTTCAAGAGAACCCAGAAAACACTTTTGGCGAAACTGACGATGTTGATGATAATTGGTTGTATCTTAATGGAGACTCACCATACAATTTTACTGATCTTTTTACTCATATATGGTGTGGTTTAAATAAGACGTGGCCGACTACAATATCAAGAATGCGAAGACTTGGTTTTCTTATTGCATTACCTGTCGGAGTGTATATTCAAATCGTAATGTATTATTTCACCATGGAATCTGAAGTTCAGTTATTGGTGAAACACAAAACACCAATTGGTTTTTTGTCGCTTCTAGGACACCACGGAGATAGGGTTCACTCATTCGCTACACTGTTCGGAGGACCAGTTTCCTTGGCAATATTGTACTATGTAATTGGGCTACTAGCTTTTGTTTTACCTCGTAGTGTGAAGCAGATTTATGAAGACGGTATTCTGCCATTCAAGTTTCATTTTAAAACACCTCTCTGTTTGAGTGTGACAGATGTTAAACTTCTGTCAAATGTAAATGAGCCGATTGAGCCTGGATACACAAATGTCAAGACTCTTCTTAAGTGTGGCATATACATGCTATTTAGTAAACAGTTCTGGACATGGGTTATTAGAACCCAAATTGACCGTATATGCGTAACTGGTCAACAAATGACACCGAAAACTGTTTATGTTTTCAAAATTTTGGTCATGCCATTTTACATTACACTTTGCATATTGGAAGTTGCAATTTGCATTACCATGTATGGCGTTCCTGTTTTCATGTTTACTTTAGTTTCTGTACGAGGGGCAACGAGATCCCTTGTTGAATTTAGGAGATACTTGCTACAGTACTGCCAGCATTCAAGGTTAGGGAGTTGCATTTTTGATAATCATCCGGTAAACATCTGTGTGTTTATATCGGCGTCGGTCGTATTAGTTACGTTTGCGTACGTTATTTGTTTGATTTTCCTAGAAACATTTGCTTTCATGTCCCAGGTCATCGTGTTTTGCTTCGTCGCCGTCATCGTGTATCCATCTGTAGCATTCGGATATCTGTTTTTCTTTGTCGTTCTCATGTACTATATATTTCGTCGCATTCGTGACTTTGGTGAATGTTACCTGGAGCTGTTGTCCGAGGCCGTCGATGTATCAAGAAACCTGGATTCCCAACCAAATTATGTTTCATTTTATGGAGACAATATGGTGATATCTAACGTGAGGGCACCGCGAGGTCTAAAGGGTATACAACTTAACGCTACAATCATTGATGTTGCATCTAATGTGTGGCAAACAGTCCTGAACGAAACCGATAACAATAAAAAGTGTAAATGTGTGAACAATGTGTATGGGATTCCCAAAGACCTTTTTTATTTCCTTGTGAAAAGGCATCGCCCAGCTCATCAGCAGGCTCTGAAGATTATTTTACACATCATAATGGTCACCACCTTGATTGGAGTTACTATTAGTATATCGAGTAAGTATGTTACCGGACCGTCATCGGAAATTTCAGACGTAATGCATGTTATATTTATCGTTGGCGTTGGAGCTCTACCTCGGGTTCTTGAGATTGCCCTAACCAATGCGAGTGCATCTATCAAGAGAGAAATTGAGTTGAGGCACATTGAGCAATCTGTGCTAGAATACTGGAATCACATTGTGTCATAGATCAGGATCTGGTATTTCTTCATACACAATACTGTTGTATCAATAACCTATATATGACATATATATGATCACCTCCCTTCAGAATCTATATTCAGTGTCGCAGTGCCGTAAAACCCAACTCACTCACTCGCTCACTCACATCTAAATAAAAGAAATATGTATCCTTATTAAAATTATAGAAACTGTAAAAGTTCTTTTGTGGCTGTTGCGTTGGTTTATCTTGCATCTCGGTGTATTTTAGATACAACCTCTTTAAACAAATCTACCGAAAAGGAGCATTAACTAGAGAAAATGAAAATTTTTAGAATTTTGTAGTTTGAAACCATTGTGATAAATAGAGCATTTGCTCCTATAGGAGCAAATACTCTATTTACCACAATCGTTTCACAAAGTGAAAAGACCATCGTTTCAGACCATGTCAAAAAGTGTGAATAACTTGGAACCGATATTAAAATTACACAACATAAACTTCCTACAATGTTTTGGCAAATTCTACCTCCTGTACAACTAGCAAATTGTCTATACTTTTGACTTCTTGTTTAACGAAGGTAAAAGAATATGTAAAATTCTACTATGATAAGACTTCTGGAATAAATCTCTTCTGGTCTATTAAGAACTCTTCAGAAGTCTTAAACAAACTTAGGAACAAAAGGTATGTTGCATCCACTGTAAGCACGTACGATTTTTATACCCCCTTTTGAAAAAATGGGGGTATATTGCTTTGCACATGTCGGTCGGCCAGTCTGTCTGTCTGTCGTTCAGTCGTTCGGTAGATGGATGGTTTCCGAATGATAACTAATAAACGACATGGCATAGAATCTTCAAACTTGCTGTGGTGGTTGGTCATGACAAGTAGATGACACCTATTGTTTTTGAGGTCACTAGGTCAAAGGTCAAAGTCACAATGACCTAATTTGCTGAAATAGTTTCCGATCAATAACTGCTTAAGAGTTTGGCTTGGGATCTTTAAACTTGCTGTGGTGGTTGGACATGACCACTAGATGACCCCTATTGTTTTTGAAGTCACTAGGTAAAAGGTCACCATGACCTTAACTAGTTAAATTGTTTCCGATCAATAACTGCTCAAGGGTTTATCTTAGAATCTTCAAACTTGCTGTGGTAGTTGGTCATGACCACTGGATGACCCCTATAGTTTTTGAGGTGACTAGGTCAAAGGTCAAGGTCACCATGACCTTAACTGGTAAAATGGTTTCTGATCAATAACTCCTCAAGGGTTTGGCTTAGGATCTTCAAATTTGCTTTGTTTGTTGGTCATGACAACTAGATGAGCCCTATTGTTTTTGAGGTCACTAGGTCAAATGTCAAGGTCACCATGATTTTAACTGGTGATATGGTTTGCGATAAATAACTGCTCAAGGGTTTAGCTTAGGATCTTCAAATTTGCTGTGGTGGTTGGACATGACAACTTGATGACCCCTATTGTTTTTGAGGTCACTAGGTCAAAGGTCAAGGTCACCGTGACCTTAACTGGTTAAATGGTTTCTGATCAGTAACTGCTCAAGGGTTTGTCTTAGAGTCTTAAAACTTGCTGTGGTAGTTGGTCATGACCACTGGATTACCCCTATTGTTGTTGAGGTCACTAGGTCAAAGGTCAAGGTCATCATGACCTTAACTGGTAAAATGGTTTCTGATCAATAACTGGTCAAGGATTGGCTTAGGATCTTCAAATTTACTTAGGTGATTGGTCATGACAACTAGATGAGCACTGTTGTTTTTGAGGTCACTAGGTTAAGGGTCAAGGTCACCATGACCTCAACTGGTGAAATGGTTTGCGATCAATGACTGCTTAAGGGTTTGGCTTAGGATCTTCGAACTTGCTGTGGTGGTTGGTCATGACAACTTGATGACCCCTATTGATTTTGAAGTCACTAGGTCAAAGGTCAAGAACATCATGACCTTAACTGATAAAATTGTTTTCAATTAATAGCTGCTCAATAGTTTGGTTCGGGGTCTTCAAACTTGCTGTGGTAGTTGGTCGTGACCACAAGATGACCTCTATAGTTGAGGTCACTAGATCAAAGGTCAGGGGGTCTGGGGGGTATACATGTTTTACAAACATCTCTTGTTCTACTTTATACACAACTCTTCCTCATATTTTAATTAAAGATAAACTGACTAACTTAATCCAGAAAGTATTCTCCCGGGAAAAAATATCATTTCTAGCATGTAATGCTGAAAAAGCCTTCTTTACTGACGAGCAAACGAAATATTACACCAATTGGACTTGCTCAGAAGTTTGCGAATCACTAACCTTTCTTTTGGATAACATAGTTGTACGTTATGGGAATGCTATATACCGTCAGGTAATTGGTATTCCTATGGGTACGAATTGTGCATCACTTGTCGCAGATTTGTTTTTGTACTGCTATGAGAGAGATTTCATGTTACGTTTGAATACACAATCACAAGAAGATGTTATAAAAGCCTTCAATGAAACTTCACGGGATTTGGATGATATTTTTAACTTAGATAATCCTCTTTTGATACTCTGATTCCTACAATCTATCCTAAAGAACTCAAATTGAATAATAAAAACCGTCCGACAATTGTGCAGCTTTTCTTGATCTAGACCTTAAAATTGATAATGGAATTATTTCTACTAAAATATATGACAAAAGAGATGATTTTGATTTTAATATTGTAAATGTCCCTCATCTTGACGGAGATGTTCCCCGTACCCCATCTTACGGGGTTTATATATCTCAACTTATTCGTTTTGCTAGAGCTTGTTCATCTATTGACGATTTTAACAGTCGAAATCTCATTTTAACTGAAAAGCTGCTTAAGCAAGGATATAGATACCATAAACTAAGAAAAACTATCTCTGAATTTTACTATCGAAATCTCTCACTTATTGGCAAGTACCAATGTAATCTCAAGGCACTTCTGCGACGCATTGTTTCACATCCTGAATTTTATGGTGATGTGATTTACAAACTTCGTAAAATTATTGGACATACCCATTTTCTCACTTTGTTCATCAAATGTGTTAAAAAAATTATTACTTTTCTACAGTTACTCTGTTTGCAGCTCAATCATTGAGTACACTAGCGATAGGTGGATGCAGTTTGTTCACTTAAATGTTTTCGTTATACATGCACTTTACCACTGTATTTGCCATCGCGGTTTTTGTAGATTAGTCGGAGAGGGGATACGTTTATTTACACTGTTTGTTTTAGGGTGGGGATAGAATAAGTGCGAGGTTGGGCGCCCATAAACCAGTTAACTCCCAGTGACTTTTGTCACTGACCGTTCCAAGGCGGTACTTCCATCTCCCCCCCCCCTTATTGTATGTTTGTTTTGTCTTTTTGCGTCTCTTGATGTTTTTATAGTTATGTACATTTGCTGTTTCCTTGTGTTGCTGTTCGGGCGACTATTTTTTCTGTATGTGGTGTTTCCTGCATGACTCATTATTTGTACTTTTACGGAGTCGTCAAAAGTCGTCAATATGAGGGAATGGGTTAAAACAGCGCATGACACGTTGTTTGAACTTGTTTTACAAATTGTTCGCCGTCATTTATTCTTTATTTCTCAGTTCTAGTCTGTGTAATTGATCATCAAAGAGACGTTTTCCTTAAAAGTATCACTTCTATTGCACATGCATGACCTGTCTTAAGCGACCTTACATTTATGGCATGTAGGAGGTTTTGAAAGCAGGTGGTTGCTTATTGCAGGGAAAAGTAATACCGAAAGTTCAAATTGGCGCTTTCTGCATCTTTGACATGCTACCACCTTTATTAAAGACTCTTCTGTAGATCATTTCTGTACGTTATATTGTACAGAATATCGGAGATGGAGATATAGCGAACCGCTCACATATTTCAAGAATGAGTTCGCGTTTTTGAAACAAATCACAATTCTCTATAATTATGATGCTTTGTAAACTGTAATTTATAGATAGAAGTAGCTTACAGTTTAAGAATATTTCTTTTGTGTTACACTTATAACAATTATGTAATAATACTTGTAGTTTATTTACCCTTTACTCCATGTATATACCTTTGCAACCAGGCGGCTACTACAGGAACTGATCTGGGTCTACTCTATTTATAAAGATGCCATATCTATCAAGGAAATGGTACATAAACCTAAAGGGGACAACCAATAAAGAAATTTTTAAAACAATCCTCTAGGAGTCGTCTGATCAGGGTTTGTTCCTTTTCCTTAAGGGGTGATATAAATATACGTGTGTGTGTTAACTGAAGACTAAATGATGTTATATGGATATAAAACTGCTCAATTACTACGTTAACAATGCGCAATGTTAACATAGTAATTAAACAGTTTTTATAGCCATATAACATCATTTAGTCTTCTTTTAACATATATATATAGCCTTTTCCGATTGTATTCTGCATTATTACCAGTTATATATTATTCCCCCTGAAGATATTGCTTGTGAAACCGGCTGAGGACAAATAAACCTTATTTCAAGGCTTGATATTATTAGTTACACGGCCATTTGGCAGGGTGTACGGGCTGGTATGACCGGGTTAGATCCCGTATTTCCCGAGGCGTTAGCCGAAGGAAATACGTGATCTAACCTGGTCACACCAGCACGTATACCCTGCCAAATTACCGTGCAACGAATTTATTACTAGTCAGAGATCCGATTTACCTAATTTAGATACGAACAATTCTTTTTTTTTGCTGACACTAGATCTCGAATTATATGATGACATGACAAGGAAAACATGACGTCATCAAAGAGCAATTCCGAAAGAATAATTCAAATTTGAGTTTAAACGGTTACACGTTGTACTGAGGATTGAGGAACATATGAGGAACAGTTTTTTACGTTCATTATCGATTATTTGGTCGTAATCCGTCCAGAAATAATGGAGTAAGGACGATATGAAATTTCGAATCGACGCTAAAACCAAAAACAAAACGAATAACGTCACGCGTCAAATTTGAATTCTGTATTCTCCGTGGAAGCAGCCGAATACGGCTCTGTACACCCCGACAGTTTTTGGCAAACTGACCAATCAAATTCCAAGGATTCACTTTGACTGGTAATAATACTTTCTACTCGCTTTATTAAATATATATACTACTAGAAGAACGAGCTCGATTTTGTGTCGGATTTGCCGTAAATGCGGCACAACGTACATATTGGGTAATGTTATATGCGAGCAGCTTACACATTGAAGTTGTGTTATTTGACATCGAAAAGCATTAATATCAGCAATTTGGATACAGACAGAGAAATTCCCCTACCTACATAAATAGTCCATTTAAAAATAAAAATAGACGGGAAATTACCTTCCAATGTGAGTGACGATTGGCGAATATTCCGATACGGACACAAACGTATTATTTATTTGTTTGTTTTGTTTCTCCTTTATTATTTGTTGACAAAACACTAGACGGTTTGTGGATGTTTATACGGAAAGACCAACTTATTTTGGAACAAAACATGACCGAATCTAATGTAAACCAAACGAATCGACTACAGCCTTAGCAAGCTGCATGTTTTCAACATAGCTGTCTTGGTGCAGTGGATATGTATCTGGGATTGCGTGTGCGGGGTCTTGAGTTCCATTCTAGCCAGTGACCAATATTTTTTTTATAAAAATACTGTCCGTACAAAACAACAATAAATATCAATAACCACATGCAATAATTTATAACAAAATATTAACATATAATTGAAAAAGAATAACAATTAAAAAGAAGATTCGGAACGTATATGGAGAAGCAGGCTGCTTGCGCAGAAATACTAATAACCAATAACGTAGGTAATATATACAATGCAAAAATGTTGTTTTTTCAACAGTTATCAGTGTTATAGTTATATTGTTTTGTTTACAAACGAGTAAGAAATAAATTGACAGACGAAGAGCAAAACAGCTGATGCGTCCTCGGCCAAATCGGCCCAAGGCCTAAATACGTGTGCTGTTCTAGCGGACTGGCATTGTACAATTTGTTTGCATACCCCAATTGTTTTAACTGTTTTTAATGCAATCGATCCTATTGTTTTCCTAACAAAAGTGTACTAACGAGAATGACAGACAGAGAGCAGAATTTGCTGAATCGCTCCTCGGCCAAATCACTCCAACACTTAACTGGCGATAATGCTGTCTGTTTTCACAGGCAGTGAGACCGAGACCGGCACAGTACCAATTTTGAACATGCATACAATACTGCCCGTTGCTTTATTTAGACGGATTTTACTCTTTAGACGGACTTTGACGTGTTTGCATATTATATACTTTACAGAGTCACTGACAAAAGTGCATGACTGTCGAATGATATTTGAAGCATTTATTATAATCTGGAAATGTGGTATAAGGATGTACCATTATGAAAGATAAATTCTTGGTGATTAAGGCTTTTTTGCTGAAAATATATCGTTATGGGCCCGTCAAACCATGACGTTCTGGTCAGCGTTCTCTGGCGTTTGAGTAAACGTTGGTAGTCGCCCATGGTCGCTGGGATAGCGCCAGAAGAGCGTTGTGTGAACGCTTGTGGACGCTAGTGAACGTGGGTGATCGCCGGGAATCGGTGGAGAACGCTGGTCCGGAAAAAAGTTTTGAACATGCACAAAAGTTTTCACTGAGACCAGCGTTCTTCAACTTTTAATTACGTTAATGGAACGTTTTACTAGCGTTCGATGAGCGTTGCACGCGTTCGGATGTCGTTAGTCAGTCGTTACTCTAGCGTTACTTGGTTGTTACTAATCGTTTGCTTTGCAGTGAACGACGTCAATTATGTCGTTATTCACACGTTAGTCTCACGCTCAACACGCTCAACACGCTCGTCTAACGTTCACAAATTGATCGTTGTGCGCCAGTGCCACGTCAACACACGCTTATGGTTTTCAGGGGTATCTTACTTGGTCGCTGTTACACGCTTCTCGCGCGTAAGACACACGCTAGTCATGCGTTAGGTACACGTTTATAACCAGGGTTACAGATAAGGGGAGTATTGGAGTATTTACCCAATTAAAATTGTGGAAAAAGCAATTGTTTTTTCAAAACAATGAGTAACACAGCAAATAAATATAGCACAAAGCAAATTATTTTTAGAATACCTAATGAGAATATGAATAATACCCAATTACGAAAATTGCCAATACCCAATAAAAATTGCAAATACCCAATTCTGTAAAAAATCAAGGAGTAAATACCCAATTGCATCAAAACCTTATCTGTAACCCTGATAACACGCCAGATGTGTCTTTCTCACTCTAGAACGCTCAAAATTGAACGATTGACATGTTCAGAGAACGTTGACAGAACGTCATGGTGTGACGGTCCCTTTACTTGTCTACACTTTTTTTTTTAAATTCATTCATCATAATATCAATTACATTTATAAGGAACTAAAATAGCTAAAACGACGACGTTCTATATGCAGCTTTAACAAAAACCCGTAAGGAAATGTTTTGAAATTAAAAAAACATTTTTACTATCTTTACCGTTAGGCCAACCTGCTCCAGACTTTAAATGAATCTTTTTTTAGTATTGATTACAATCATTTATTTCATCACAAACCAAACACATCGGATTTAGCTGTTACTCTTTACCAAGTAGTATTGTGAGAAATCATAACAGCTAAATTAATAAACCGTTGCTTTAATGGCACTTAAATGAGTGCTCTTAATATTTTTATAGTAAACATTTATTTGGTTTTACATGACGTTAGTAGTATTTCAGTTTATTTACAAGCTGCAAGACATCCTTACTTGACATATCAGACTAAGACATGGATCGAACCCAGTGCTATGAGAAGCAAAGTAATTGTCATTTAGGGACTCCAACTACTTGACCACCGAGGCCCTTTTGAGTTGAATGTTATATTTGTGTATACACAAAATATTTAAAATCAAATACCGGTACATTTTGGTATAAGCAGCACTTCAGCGGGTCTTTTTCTGTGCTATTATAACATTATCAACTATGGTGTAAAGAAGTCTATAATATAAATTGTTTATCCTTACATAAACTATGCTTTTCCGCCGATAATTTGTCCTGTAAACCGAATATTTTAATATAAAACTTAAGGTTACACTATAATTAATAACGATATTGGAAAAGCATTGTAGTTATTGTACTTTGCAAATCACCAGAATGTATCAAACAGTCTGCCCGCGCCAGCGCGGGCTCTTTTCTAGTATATTTATATATATGGTTCCACAGTATCTGCCATGGCCAATTCTTACTAAGTTGTGTGCCATTTTAGAACAAATTAAATATGGATGCCATTGCAAAAAGTTCTTGTGATCAAATGATTAATATCCATTCTTTCCTAGGCTAAATCAATAAGCAGTTAGCTCGCTGTTTACATAAATTCTTTCCTAGGCTAAATCAATAAGCAGTTAGCTCGCTGTTTACATAAATACGTTAGAGCATATAATAATTATATTAGAAACAATTAGAGCAATCTACATAACAGTACAGCAAGACCTGTGTGGTCATTCATTTATTGAACGTAGGAGTCTTAAAAAGCAGGTGGTTGCTTAATACAGGACAAAAGTAATGCCGAAAGCTCCTATAGGAGCCTTATGTATTACGTTTGACCTGTATTAAGCTACCAAATCTACCACCTGTCTTACAGACCCATAATTATGCCTCTTTTGATATCTGCTTAAAACAGGTTCTTCTACTATATCTACATTGTTTTATATATAAGGCAGGTGACTGCTTAATGCAGGGTAAAAGAAATGCATGACTGTCACTCATTATTTTGTTGTCATTTTACTATAACCGGGGGAGTCGTAGTAGTATGACCCCCATACATATAAAATTCTGACCCCTCATATAACAAAGTGACCGCGGTAGTAGATCGACCGGGGGTCGATTTACTTTATAGTACTATGACCCCCGGTTATACTATTTAATCATGATTTATCGATCCCTTAGTGGATGTTTTTTTTGAAAGGCAGTCACCATGTTTTATAGTGAAATGGCATGGGGGTCATAGTGCTATATAAAATATCGACCCCCTGGTGGATGCATTTTGGCAAAGGAGTCACTATATTGTAATTAATTATTTATTATTTAACTATTTTGTTCGCTGTGTTTCTTCGACATGGACATTGGTTGGTTTCAAACTAAGATGTGAACGAGTTTGAACTCAATACAGTAGGGGGCTTGGGGATATTTTCAGCGTTTGTTGGTAATGCATCATAAGATTTACCTGCAAGCATGAATGAAGTACCGAAATGCCAAATATAGCCAAACGTGTTTAGAAAACGTGATTAACCAATTACTCCATGAATATTTAGGAAAGAAATAAACATATCATGATTATTAATTAGATTAGTTACAATTTCATTTATAATGGCTCATGGACAAACGAATGTATGGCCATAGTAGAAACTGTAGAATCATATCTATAGTATTTCATAAGCAAACAGAACCGTCTGACCTGTGTCTGCTCTGTTTGCAAATGCGTCGAAAGGCGTACTAATGGAGTAAAGGGTTAACCCTGAGTTGGGGGAGGTAAATAGCCCATCGATGTTTAACTATAACGCCCAGTCTGTATGAAGGCTTAACCCTTTCACCGCTGCAGTCGCATAAATGCACCACGAAAAATAGTGCAGTCCCAGATCAGAAGCCGCCTTTTCAAGGCGGTGTCTGATCAGGGATTTCACTATTTGTCTCAATCTCTATTTCTATATATGTGCTTTATTCCTTTGAAATTTGCATTTATTTATCTCATGTCTTTATTTTACTGAATGATTGAACAACCTTGGATTGCAGACGACAATTAGAGATTTGGCGCCGAAAGGGTTAAACTTGCTAGACGATTTTGAATGACAAACAGCACATACCCTGATCAGAGGGATCAATGAGCTCTCCGATCAGGGTTTATAATGTTTGCAAATGCCAGAGCACGCGTGCTCCGCATTCCAAAGGTTAAAACTTTTCTCCGCTAAACCATACGTTTCTGCAACTCGTTAGAATCAATCCTCCAAAGCAATTTTAATGAAGTGCAGCGAGATATGGTTTGGCTTGGGAATAAGAGAGTAACAGATCAATATGCGTGTTATCTCTATGTAATAGTAACATGTATATACGATATGTTGTTTTAGTAATTGTATTGTATTTTATGTCATATTGAGTTATATATATTTAATTTAAATGTTCTATAATTACACATTAAATATACCCTGTTTTGTATATAAAATGTATCTATGTGAAGCGCTTTTGAACGCACATATCCTGTGTGAAAAGAGCGCTATATAAATGTGGTATAATAATAATAATATTGAGTTTGTACAAATAAGAAAATTTTCAATTTTTATTTTTAAATTTTATTTCAAGACTATGCATGAATGCTTGTGTCAAATATTTATAACTAAACCATTTGAGTTTGAGTCATAAATGTTTATAAGTAAACCATTTGTGTTTGTGCCATACATGTTTTATCTTAGAATCTGCCTTGCTGGAGTGGCGTAACAGAGTGTCGTAAATCGCGGAAATGAACACTTACATTTTTTATGCAAATTAGTAATCGTTAGCCAATCGTAGCGCTCATTTCGGTGTTAATCAATCGTAGCGCTCCATTTGCGTCGTCCGTTGTATCACTACGTTGCTTGGAAGTAATGGCCGAAACAGCCATCAGCTATAGCCTGTTGTTTCACTTTCTATGGCATTTCTAAGGCTTATGAGATAAAAAAGACTCTTACATTTGTGTTCATTTGTTTTCATGAAACTCATCTGCCAAAGTAAATATTATAATAGTAAACTCGTTTCATAAAAACAATTTGTAATGGACACTCATGTAAGATCCTTTATAAATAAACCATTTGTGTTTGTGTCATAAATGTTGAAATAAACCATTTGTGTTTGTGTCGTAATGTTTATCTATAACCCATTTTCAAAATTCAAAATTAGCTTCAGCATGAACCAATAAGTTCGGTACTGTTTAACCTGCCATGTAAAGTCGTATGCAAAATTGGCGTCTGAAACAAGATTCATTTTTGTATTTTCTTTCAAGAAACATCATCACAGCATCAAACCGTTTGGATCCTGATAAGACCCTGATTTACTGTATACATAGGTAATTACAGATTTGCTATTGACAGGGAAAAGGTCAATTACCGTTGTTTGTGTCTTTTCTATTACCTTAACCCTTCTCTTGCTGAATATTAAAATACATTTCTCCTTCTTTACCCATGCCCTGTTGTATAATTACGTATATCTTCACTGTGAACACTTATTTCGCTGTGCAATCACTGCTGTTGAGTGCACTGGTTGCACAAACAACTTGTAAATAGTGCAGACCCTGATGAGACAGCTCCTGCAGGAATTTGCGATCATTTTGTCGTAGGGTCTTTCATAAAACAGGCATGATTCTGAGAGAAGAAATACTGTGTAGACCAACTGTCTGATATATTTTCCCGTTACATTGACCACATAAGGGTGGTACATGTAGAGTAGAACCTGCCTTAAGCCGACATTCATTTATTGAACCTTATGGGCCCGTCACACCATGACGTTCTGGTCAGCGTTCTCTGGCGTTTGAGGAAACGTTGGTAGTCGTCCATGGTAGCTGGGATAGATAGCGCCAGAAGAGTGTTGTGTGAACGCTTGTGAATGCTAGTGAACGTCGGTGATCGCCGGGTATCGGCGGAGAACGCTGGTCCGGAAAAAGGTTTTGAACATGCACAAAAGTTCTCACTGAGACCAGCGTTCTTCAACGCTTAATTTTAAACGCTACGCTGAAGAACATTTAAGAACGTTAATGGAACGTTTTACTAGCGTTCGATGAGCGTTGCACGCATTCGGATATCGTTAGTCAGTCGTTACTCTAGCGTTACTTGGTTGTTACTAATCGCTTGCTTTGCAATAAACGACTCATTGGCGACCTGTCAACGACCGCTGAACGGTCCCCTAGCGCACGCAGCGTGTGACTCAATTCAAACGAACGTCAAAACGCTATTATGTCGTTAATCACACGTTATTAACACGCTCAACACGCTCGTCTATCGTTCACAAATCGTTCGTTGTGCGCCAGTGGCACGTCAACACACGCTAATGGTTTTCAGGGGTATCTTACTTGGTCGCTGTTACACGCTTCTCGCGCGTAAGACACACGCTAGTCATGCGTTAGGTACACATTTATCACACGCTAGCTCCTAACGATTGAAATGTTCAGAGAACGCTGACCAGAACGTCATGGTGTGACGATCCCTTTAGAGTCTTAAAAAGCAGGTGTTTGTTTATTGCAGAACCAAAGTAATGCAGAAAGCTCATATAGGAACTTTCTGCATTACTTTTGATCTGTATTAAGCTACCATCTGTCACACAGAGCCATAATTGGATCTCTTTTTGATGGCCGCTTAAGACAGGTTGTACTGTAATGTAATTTATCGGTATCCTGTTGAAAGCGACCTGACTTATATTTACAAACACTCTGGGTCCTGTTGACCCCCGAGTAACTGGGTGATTTTATCAAGGTTCAAACTATTTGACAAGTTGTCGAATCGGAAGTACATGAAACTGCAACCGAGGTTTTGCAGAAACTTATTTGTTCAGCAATGATAATGTTTAAGGTCTGTCGCATATTTTATTGATGTATATATTATAAATAAAATCTCCATTACCTGATTATGTTCTGTTGTTTTGTCCACGTATCTGCAAGACGTTACAGTTACATAAACAAGGGGCATAAGTGAAGTAACCGCTTTACATTAGGAAGAGGAACAGAGGACGGAAGGCAAGTAAAATAACCGCTTAAAATTAGTAGGGGCACAAGTACAGTAACAGCTTTACATTTGCAAGAGGAACAGGGGATGGAGGGCATGTAAAGTAACTGCTCTACATAATTAGCAAGGGGGCAGGAGGTGGAGGGCAAGTAAAGGAACCATCTAAAATTAGTAGTGGAACAAGTAAGTAAATGCTTTACATTAGCAAAGGGAACAGGGGTGGAGAGCAAGTAAAGTAACCATCTAAAATTAGTAGTGGAACAAGTAAGTAACCGCTTTACATTAGCAATGGGGGCAGGGGATGGAGGGCAAGTAACGAAGTCGCCTAAAATTAGTAGGGGAACAAGTACAGTAACCTTACATTAACAAGACAACTTACATTAGAACGACAAACAAGTAAAGTAACAGCCTTACTTGAACAGGGGAATTAAGCAACTGCTTAAAATTAATAGGGGAGCTAGTAAAGTAACCGCCTTACATTAGCAGGGAAAATAAACAGCCACTTAAAATTAGTTGGGGAACAAGTACAGTAACCGCCTTACATTAGCAAGTCAAATAGGTAGAATAACCATCTTACATTAGCAAGGGAAATAAGTACAGTAACGACCTTACATTAGCAAGGGAAAAACGTAAATGAAAAAGTAGTAAAGTTAAGCAGGCAAAGCCACATACAAGAGGCAACCACCATCAAACCATCGATTGATAGCATGTCACACACACACATAAACACAACTACACGCCCAAACACATACACATACACGAGATGAACACATGAAACATTAACAAACACACGCGTACTAGAGATAATCATTTCAAACATGAACAAAAACGCAAGTACAAAGGCACAAGACGAACAAAAGTAAGGGTGACAAAGAAAGTACCACCTTGGATCTATCAGTGTTAAAAACACCACTGGGGATTAAAACCGGTTTACGGACGGCCTAAGCTCACACTTATCTCAAAGCCACCCTAGCTTAACAAATAGTGTAAATAAAGGTACCCTCACCGGACTTCCCCACAACATAGAAAACGGTAAACACATGACAATATTATGTAAAACATAGAATAGCAACTGTGAAAAATCCGTCAAATCTGTACTCAGTGACTTTGTTGAAGTCAGAGCAACTGCAGGGAAACCGTTAAGGGCACGACAGGGAAAAGATAATACATGAGTCTGGTATGCTCATCCCGTTTCTGAGTTTAAGAGTATGCCATCCTAGAGTACTAACCTCGGCCTGTCATCGCGCAAGCAAAGGGGGAAACGTAGCTACCGATTGTAAGGGGGTAAATAACCAAACATGCAGTGTGTTGCAATATAATGGGGCCATAACCTTTCTTCCCAAAGGTTTTAATGAGTTTTATAAACAAATCATGAAAATTGATATGACCCCGATTTTTCCAAAGTTTGTAGATAACATCACCATAACATTCTGGGTGAGAAACGTCCGCAGATTGCAATTATATTTACTAATGAGAGGTAAATTTCGATAATAAAATTTAGAAAATGTTTTTCGAAGTTTGTGATATCTGTAACCTTAATTAAGAAATTTATCAGTGATAACTAAATTACGACTGTTTAAATCTTCTAACTCGGGCAAACAGGCTCGGGCAAACCGAATAAATTGAGAAATATAAACCCCATAGTGTGCAGAACGGGGCATATCTCCATCTATAAAAAGGATAGTTAACAATTTTAAAATTAAACTCTTCCATTTATTGTATATATTGGACGAAACTTCATCATTTGTCATGAAAACACCAAATCTAAAACGGAAGCCATAATGTCAGATTGATTCGCTTTGTTTAAAGACAATTCTTGGTAAATTGAAGAAATCATAGTATTAAGTATTAACAATACCGGCCTGTGTATCAGGTTTTAAGCTTAGCATTAAATTCCTCTTATAGTAATACAAAAAACAAATCTACAATAACAGGGGCACAATTTGTACCCATGTGCATACTTATGACTTGACGATATATGGTATCCCAATAACACACACACACACATATTATCTAAAAGAAAGGTAAGAGATCTGCAAACATCAATGTACGTCCACATTGTGTAATGTTCAACTGAACGATGAACATTACAAGCAAAGAACATTTTATATTATCTGGAAAAGGTTTTTTTTAAAAATTAATTTAACCAGTTTATCCTTTAAAAGATGGTGAGGTATAGCAGTATTTAATGTAAAGAAATCATAAGAGCTCCATGTTATACTGTTCGTTTTCAAGTTTAGTTAAAACATCATTTGACTTTTTTATGGATCAGCAAACATTAATACCAGAATTTTCATATATTTTATCACAGTAACGTTTTGGTCTTTGATCGTAGTAAGACAGTACGTCGAAAGGTTAGATATTTTAGTAGAAGTAGTACAAAAAATAGAGTTGGCAATGAACCGCGCCTTTTCAGGGTTTTTTATGTAGTTTCGGAATCCTTTACAAAGTAGACAGTTTATGTTGTATTATGTTAGAACCAGACTTTAAAAGTATTAAACATGTTCGGAGACTATATCTTTTTAAAATACACGTCTTACATTAGCAGGGGAAGTAAGAATAGTAACCGCCTTACATTAGCAAGGGAAATAAGTAACCGCTTAAAATAAGTAGGGGAGCAAGCACAGTAACTCTTTCCATTAGCAAGAGGAACAAGTAAATGTAACTGTTTTACATTAGCAAGAGGAACAAGTAAAAGTAACTAATTTACAACAGCAAAAGGAACACTTAAATGTAACTGTGTTACATTAGCAAGAGGAACAAGTAAAAGTAACTAATTTACAAGAAGAGGAACAAGTAAAAATAACTGCTTTACATTAGCAAGAGGTACAATGTTAAGTAACTGCTATACTGTAGTAAGAGGAACATGTAAATGTAGCCGGGTAGAGATTATGGTGAAATAAGTTGATATGCTTTACTGTGTGGCTTGGTAGCTCAGTAGCTAGAGTGTTGGCATGGTAAGCCAGAGGCCCTGGGCTCGAGTTCCAGTCGAGTCACAACTTTTTCAACATGTTCCATATGGCGCCCAACGTAAATAACCCATAAGGTGATTTATATGAAGATAATATGAAGATTATATGAAGATAATGTGTAATAAAAAGAAACTCGTGGAGTTTTCTTTCAGTAAGAATTCTTGTGTAGAGGGGGTGTGTGTAGCCGGGTAGAGATTATGGTGAAATAAGTTGATAGGCTTTACTGTGTGGCTTGATAGTTCAGTAGGTAGAGTGTTAGCATGGTAAGCCAGAGGCCCTGGGTTCGAGTCCCAGTCGAGTCACAACTTTTTACACCATGTTACATACAGGTAACCGATTTACAGTAGCAAGAGAAATAAGTAAAGTAACCGCCCTACATTTGCAAGGGAAATAAGTGAAGTAACTGCGTTCTGTTAGCAAGATAAGTAAAGTAACCGCGTTACATTAGCAAGGGAAATATGTAAAGTAACCACATTGCATTAGCAAGAGGAATAAGTAAAGTAGCTGCATTGCATTAACAAGGGGAGCAAACGGAATTAGTGAAACCTGGAGGGTTTTGGCATTCGTATTTTTCACTAAACGGAAAATATGTTGTAGCACAAAAACATTTAATTTATTGCAGTGTCTCCATTACATTAAACATGTTAGGTTTTTCCTCTATATATGTCAGTATAAGAAACAAGGACATCCAGGATATTATTTAAATGATTTTTTTAAAATTGCATATGACCACAGGAAGTCTGACCCTTACAGGATCTAGAATTATATCTTTATTATTTCAAAAGCAAAAAGATCAGATCCTGATGAGACGGCTGATACATGAGCCTTCTGATTTTAATCTACTATCTTTGCAATGGCGTTAAAAGGCATCTATATGGAGAAAATGCTTAAATAGTATTAATGTGTCGGCTATAAAAGATTATCGTTTCAATGTACAGTTGGAGTAAATATATCCTCTTATTGGGTATTATGTTGTTATCTCTGCAAATTTCCTTTGCGTCTTTTGTAACGCGATAGTTCCCAGAGACATAGTTACTCTATAATGTAAGTGTAACCCTCAACAAAACCGACTACGTGAAGAATGTCTTAGACAACGTTCAGACCAAAAACCTACACAGATTCACCAACGGACTTAACCAACAAAGCCACGAAATATACCATTACATTCCTAACATTCTTAAGATAAAATAAACTACTCAAGGATGAACACAAAAACTATTTAACTCCGAAACACTGCAGAACACCAGTATTTTACCTCTCACTAAAATACATAAACCTAATGACCCTAGGATACCCATCGTTTCAGCCTGCGGAGGATCTACCTCGAAACTTTCAGAATACATGGACCACAACATACAACAACTCGCACAAACAGTACCTTCCTACATCAAGGACACAACATACTTCCTTTAAAAATCCAAGTCCTCGGCAACATCCAAGAAAACGCTCTCCTAGTAACAATGGATGTTTCATCACTATACACAAACATTCTGCACAGAGAAGGTATTTTTGCTGTCAAGGAATCCTAATACAAAGAGATAACACAGAACCAAAACAAATAGATTTTACTCAGAGTCCTACATCTGATCCTTACCAACGGAAAGTTTTGCAAGCAAATACCAGGCACCACTATGGGCACCAAATACACACCCGGTTATACAATTCGTTTCATGCGCCAGATCGAAACTAATTATTTTCAGCAGATCACTCAAACGATTAGTATGGTGGAGATTTATAGATGATATAGTTTCCATATGGCCGCACACTAGAGAGGAATGTAATTCCTTCATTGCAGCCCTAAACAGTCACCATCCAACCAACAATTTTTCGGTAGACATCAACGAAACCACTGTCACCAAAAACGAGAAAGCAGAACTCTCCACTACCCTATACACTAAACCGACAGATGCTCACTTGTACCTACACTACCAGTCATTCCACCAAAATCCACCAAAGAGAACAGCATTCCATAAGTCAGTCCCTGTGAATCCGGAAAATATGCAGTGACATCACCTCATATGATACATGCACAAACAAATTGCTCCAGAGCATTGTAGCACGTGGATACCCGAGTAGAAGTAAAATCAGCAATCAGTAAAACCAGACAACTCAACAGGGACCAACTCATTAAACCAACCAAAGAAACTACACAGGACGAACTGATACCACTAATCATCACGAACAACCAAAGAATCCAAACCCCTATCCAATTCATCAACAATAACCTACACCTCTTGGTAGAAAATGCGGACAGGCACATTTTAACGCCATTAAGATCATAACCGTACTGAAAACCACCAAGCCTGAGACAACTACCCGTAAAATCGGATCTCAAACAATGCAATACCAAAAAAAGGAAGCCACTCATGTGGGAAAAAACTGTGCATCGTGTAAATTCATGTACGTGGAAAGCCAGAGATAAATAGCCACAAACAGGCCAAACATTCAACATATGGGACTTGTTTTTAACTGCAAAGCTGATTAAGCAAGGATATAGATATCATAAACTAAGAAAAACTTTCTCTTAATTTTACTATCGAAATCTCTCACTTCTGAGAACGGTATTTCACATCCTGAATTTTATGGTGCTTTGATTTACAAACTTCGTAAAATTATTGGACATGCCCATTCTCTCACTTTGTTCATCAAATATGTTAACAAGAGTACCACATACGGTACATATTACGCCCACTTGCAAACTTTCTCTGATTCAACATGCCTTATAAGTGTTGACATTTTCTAATCTGTGCTTCAGATCTTGATTTCCATATTAAGGTGATACTATTTTTTTAAAAATGAAGTGAATATCTTATTAAATAAAAAAGTTACAGCTAATCCTCATTTTTGCAGATTTTGTTAAGTGCATCGACCATAAATCTGTAAAGACAAACTGAATGAACCTCAAAATAAACTCAGCTTCAAATTTTGTTGCTTAAAACATTTGTGTTAAGTTGATAAGTTTCATTTATATCATTTTAATAGTTTTCCCAGAAAACAACAGACAAACTAAAAGTTTACCGACTAACAAAGCAACGAACACACGCAGTTCAAGGACCACAACTTTAGATTAAAATGACATATCAAAACCCCCGCAATATATGTGAAAATTCACATTAAGGTTTAACCATATAAAAAATTGAAGTAAATATCATTTCAAATGAAAGAGTTGTGGCCATCCTCATAGTTGCATAGATTTGCATTATTTTTTAAGTGCAAGGGCCATAACTCCGAAACATTTAATCAAATGATCCTCAGACTCAACTTAGCTTTAGGTCTTGATGCATTAAACATGTGTATGAAGTTTCATTAATATCTATCAAACAGTTTTGCCAGAAAACAGCGGACAAACTATTTGCATATATTTGCATTTTTAAGTAAAAGGGCAATAACTCCGAAACGAAAAATTAAATAAACCTCAAAATGGATTCAGCATCAGATCTTGATGCGTTAAACATTTTTTATGAAGTTTCATTAATATCTCTCAAGTAGTTTTCCCAGAAAACAGCGGACACACTATTTGCATTATTTTTTAAGTAAAAGGGCCATAACTCCAAAACGACAAATCAAATGAACTCAGAATCGACTCAGCTTCAGATCTTGATGCATTAAACATTTGTGTGAAGTTTCATTAATATCTCTCAAATAGTTTTCCCAGAAAACAGCGGACAAACTATTTGCATATTTTTAAGGACAAGGGCCATAACTCTGAAATGAAAAATCAAATGAACCTCAAAATCAACTCAGCTTCAGATCATCTTGATGCATTAAACATTTGTGTGAAGTTTCATTAATATCTGTCGAATAGTTTTCCCAGAAAACAGCGGACAAACTATTTGCATGTATTTGCATTATTTTTTAAGTAAAAGGGCCATAACTCCGAAACAACAAATCAAATGAACCTCAGAATCGACTCAGCTTCAGATCTCTATGTATTAAACATTTGTATGAAGTTTCATTAATATCTCTCAAATAGTTTTCCCAGAAAACAGCGGACAAACTATTTGCATATTTTTTAAGGACAAAGGCCATTACTCTGAAATGAAAAATCAAATGAACCTCAGAATCAATTCAGCTTCAGATCTTGATGCATCTAACATTTGTGTGAAGTTTCATTAATATCTGTCAAATAGTTTTTCCAGAAAACAGCGGACAAACAAAATGTTGACGGACGAACGAACGAACGAACGCTGTTCGGGTTGCTGTTTGTTCTGTATGTGGTGTTTCCTGCATGACTCATGTTTGTACTTGTACAATTGCAACACTCCAAGTGTCGTGTACCTCATCACGGGAAAACCATCCGAGAACGAATGTATGGACACTGAAATGGTATCCTACATGAGCTATTGACGTCACTGTTCTCCTAGTTACCGCAAAAACACCAACATCAGACCGTACAAAAGGAGCCACAATCAAAAATTTGAAAACCAAACAGCCGTTGGGACTCGATTTGATCCAATAAAACGAATAACAAAAGTACATGTATGAGTATGCAGTAAACACCACATACAAAACACAACCGCCCGAAAAGCACAACGACGAAAACAGTATATGTATTGTCGATAAGGTTTGACCTGGCACTGCATGAATATTCCGCCTTTTTCCGTAAGCTGTTTTTATCCTTCCAAACACACACGTGAAACATGCGTCACTATCACGATATTTTCATCGACGAAAGACGGCGGAAAGTAATGAGTGCCAGTTCAAAACTTACGAATAATACATGTACATGCATATCAATAGACACAAACAGACGCATAAAGACATAAACAAACAAACGGGGGAGATGGAAGTACCGCCTTGGAATAGTCAGTGACAATTGTCACCGGGAGGGGTTGGGGGTTGAACCGTTTTACGGGCGCCCACACTAATTTAATCCCCACCCTTAAAGACAAACAGTGTAAATAAAAACTAATCTGCAACAACCGCAATAGCAAATTCAATGGTGAATTGCATGTAAAAAAGTACAAGCATGTGTCATGCAGGAAACACCATATACAAAACACATAGACGGTCGAAGAGCACCACAACAAGAAAAACACAGCAAATATATATATTTATCAAAACACAAAGATACAAAACAAACGAACAATAGGGGAAGAAAGAATTTCAAAAACATATATAAGTCAAACAACCTAGGTCCACCTATCGCTAGTTTACTCAATGATTGAGCTTCAAACAGAGTAAATGTAGAAACGTAATAAAAAGTACGACAAAAACGAGAGACAAAGGTCAAAACACAAAAGAAATCAGAATCCATCCCTGAAGATTTTTATAGGTTCGTCTCCAAATACATGTACCAAAGCAATCCCGTTACAGATTTGTTCCCGGTCACCACACATCGCCAGACACTTCAAGATACGCAGCTAAGACGGAGGATTACAACAACATTTATGTAAAGACTGTGGGAAAATATATAGCCGTTTGGAAGCAAAAAATCCTATCCATTTTGATAACATCCAGATTTTTAAACGTATAAGCTTACCACTACCTGAAATCGCAGAAGTAATACCGCGGACCCAACCGTTTGAGAGTCGGTCGAGATTCAGAACCGTTCCAGGACACAAACATTGGACCCGCCTAATCAACAGTGAGAGGACTGACCAAATCATCAAAGAGATGACCACCAACCCGAACATGATATCCCCGTTACCGGATAAATCCGAATTCTACAATATGCTTCAAAGTGACAGTAACACAACACTATGCCAGGACGAATCGGACCTTAACAGGGACAGAGAAGTGTTCATACACTCAGTGTACGGGAATTTTTCTTAACAAGAACAAATAAAACAATAACACATTTTTGTACATGTACTAATTGTATAAGTTATGGGTCGCTAAGAATAGTCAATCAAATCAGTTATCAGACGTAGAACCATGGACACATAACACATACGCACACACATACGTTTCTGCAGCAACCTTTTACTATGAGTGTAGAGAACACATTGCCTTGATCTTGAATATGCATCTCGACTACACAAAGTAGCAATGTTTTCACCCAACATGGAAATAAATCTGATAAATATTGACACATTTCATGATTATCCCTACCCCGATTGCATTATGTCACCTGTTTTAGCAATGTGCCTTTTAGAGATCACCGCTGCCGTCTGAACGTCTGTCTGTCTGTCCGTATGTATCTATATTTGTATGTCTGTCACGTTTAAGTTTCCACAGTATGTTAGAATCATAAAAAAATCATTTTTTATATTTTTGCATTAATGAATAGACATTAGTCTCTTTTATCCATTGCATTAACGAAATACCATACAATATACCACAAAAGCCGTATAAACCCCTTTAAGACCAGGCGTCCACTGGTACGCCGAATGGTTCCCGGAGGGTTCCCGAATGTGGATATCGCAGATTCTGGATGATTCGGCATGCCTTCGGGATGTTCGGGAACCCTTCCGCGTCATTCTTGAACCCTTCGGGAACCATTCTGGGTGATTCGGGGACTGATCGGGATCGAAAAAGATTCGACATCCAAGTTTTAAAAGTTTTAAAATTTGGACGCCGAATCTTTTATTCGGGAATGCGTCGGGACCTTCTGGAACCCTTCTGGAACCCTTCGGGACGTTCGGGAACCCTTCGCGGTGTCTTCGGGGTAGATTCGGGATCATTCTGCAAGGCTTCGGGATCTCCTATCCACCCCGAGCGGTTCAAGAATGATGCCGAATCGATGCAGAATGCTTCCCGAAGGCTTCCCGAATGCTTCCCGAAGACGCGGAAGGGTTCCCGAACCCACGCGGAAGACATGCCGAATGTATTATGAACAATTCATATAAGTACAAAAATGAGTCATGCAGGAAACACCACTTACAGAACAAACACTCGCCCGAACAGCAACACAAGGAAACAGCAAATGTACATAGGTAGAAAAAACAACAAGAGACGCACAAAGACAAAACAAACATACAATAGGAGGAAGATGGAAGTACCGCCTTGGAACGGTCAGTGACAAAAGTCACCGGGGGTTTAAACCGGTTTATGGGCGCCCAACCTCACCCTTATTCCATCCCCATCCTAAAAGACAAACAGTGTAAATAAACGTATCCCCTCTCCGACTAATCTACAACAACCGCGACAGCAAATACAGTGGTAAAGTGCATGTATAACAAAAAAACATTTAATTGAACATACTGTATCCACCTATCGCTAGTGTACTCAATGATTGAGCTGCAAACAGAGTAACTGTAGAAAAGTAATAAAGGGTACGACAAAAATGAAATAGTACAGATACTTAATATGAAGTATATTTATCTAAGCAAAATCCTAATAGACATTATGTTATATTTTTAAACAGAAAATAACAGTTTGTGCATGAACTATCTAATTAAATCCAGTCTGTTACACATTCTTAAATACTGTTTTTGATTTAGATTACCCTCAATTATTATCAAATACAATATGTATTCTTTAAATGACAATTAAACAAACGTCTTACAATTTGATTTTACAAAATAAACACTAATTTATGAAAATCTATGCTCTGGTGTATTTTTAAGTAACAGGCTTAGCTAAGTTATTACTTAAGAATGTTCGTGAAACTGGGGCTTGAATAGTCTCAGAAGATGCTGGTGTCAGCAAAACTTATATCTGTAAAAGAACTGGATTTCGAGATATAAAATACAATATACAAGAAACTTTACTTATAATCGGATGTTACAAAACAGCTTATTTACCAAAAGCTAGAATTTATTTATCGACTAAAACAATAGCTTCTTAACAAAATACATTCCATTACTAACTACCTATGGATAAAATGCATGTATAAAGAACAGGAATAGCTATAAAATATAACACATCTCATTTTTGCTACCTATTATAAAAAGCTTAAAATAGCATGTGTATAATAAATCCCTTATACTCGTAATTATGTGTTTGTTTTAACAAAAACCAAATACAACACATGAAAGGGAATCATTTATATGTAGATGTATGTGTGTGCGTACGTTTGTGTGTGCTCTTCACAAGTACTTGCTAAGAGTGTATTTGAGCTCCACCCAAACAGGGTCTACAGAGTTTGTATTAATATTAATATATAGATGTGTGTGTATCCTTTACAAGTAGTATATTTGCAAAGAGTGTACTTGTCTTTTGCAAACAGTGGAGATTTTGAAAAAGGGATTCGTGTTTGACCCACCCAAAAAGGGTCCATAGAGTTTGTTATTTTGCAACACATCTATAGCTGTAATAGATAAATGTCAATATTTATTTACATTAATTCTCATGTACACACTTACTTATTTTGTAGTATAAGGCTGTGTACATATAGTATGGATATGTGTAAGTGGATCTATACTTGTACTATAGAAACCTAAGAACTATCTTTAGATGCAAATTAAGATATGAAATGGAAATAAGACATACATGAGTAATAGTCGTTAAGAACTAACATAGAAAATGAATCTTTCTTAATTAATTATAAGAGGTTTTTAAGCAATCTCCAGTAACATATGTTGAGATAGTACGCCACCATGCATGGAGAGGAGAAGAAGATAATAGATACAGTTTAAAAAGGGTACATGTATTAATATAAAGCAAGCATAAGAAGGTTCATCCGGACGTAAAGGAACTGTCAGTATTTATTACATGATAATTGTGCCATGTACTCCGATCCACTACCCATCCGCTCCATCCGAATGAATCTAGTCTAGATACAAGTGGGGGGCATCTTTTCCACTCCAACGAGACATCTTTTCCATTCCAAAACACAAAAATGCGACATCGTTATATTCCCAGACTCTCAATTCGGCAACCCTTCGGCCTTATTTCTGCAACGATTCGGCTTCCCTTCGGCATGTTCTGCAACGGTTCCGCAACCTTTCCGCACGATCGGAAACCATTCGGGAAGCATTCGGGAGGTTATCCTCAAGGTTTCGGCATGATTCTGCATCGCTTCGGCGTCTGTTCCGCAACGCTTCGTAAGCCACTTCCCGAATACTTGCGGAATACATGCCGAATGACCCCGAATACAAAGCTGATCCCGAATGGTTCCCGAATCGAGCAAAATTTATTCGGCAACCCTTCGGCAAGGCTTCGGCGCTCTAGTGGACGCCAGGCATTACTTTGTTACCATCGAGCTTTTCTCTGACATTTACGGGGAAGGTTTATCAGGGGCACCTAGGGGGAACTGATAATTAGGGCACATACGTGATAAAGCAATATGTGGCTATTTATCCGCATTTCCCTCTCGGTAGCCTCAAACTATGTAGGCCACATGACTAGATAAGCTTTCTGATGGGTGATTTATGGGAAACCGGCAATAAAATCAGCTTTTTTAATTGATCGGATGGGAAGAAAAGGGAGGAGCGTTGTGGAAAATATCACACATGTTAAAGCTATGTATGATTCAGTGAGAGCACAAATAAAGCTTAATGATTCGTATTCAGAAGAAATCCCATCAACTTCCGGTGTAAAACAAGGGGACCCAAGCTCTTCTCTGCTCTACATGTTTTTCGTAAATGATATTTTACAGCATATCAATACAAATATAGACGGAATTTTTACAATCGAAGATATTAAGATATTCCTAATTGCATATGCAGACGACCAGGTACTATTCAGTACCTCTCCTACAAGTCTACAGTCCATGATATATGATCTAGAGGAATACTGTAACACATTCAAATTAAAAATCAACACTACAAAAACAAAGATAATGATTTTTGAAAGCTGTACTAAACAAACATCTTATGATTTTTATCTATATGATAAACGCCTGGATTGTAGAAACTTCATTTAAATATCTAGGTATTCATTTCTACAGAAATGGCAAATGGAACAGGACACAGAAAACAATAGCTGAACATTCATCAAAAGCACTATATAAACTATTTTCAATTTTCCAGCAATATGAGTTCAAAACAAGTGAAAAATGTAGAATGTTTGATACACTTGTAGGTTCTATCCTTAATTATTGCTCAGAAGTATGGGGTTGGAATGAAGGAAAAGATATCGAATTAAGTCACACTAAATTCTGTAGAAAAGTATTGGCAGTAAAAAAATCTACAAACTTAGATGGACTTTACGGCGAATTAGCACGCATACCACTAAGGATACAAAGAAAACTCAATGTTTTTAAATACTGGATGAAAATAATAAACACTAATGACAACTCTATAATCAAGAGAATATATGAATCATTAAAAAATGACGCAAACCTTAATATAACTTACGGTGATGAAAATTGGGCTTACCTTATAAAAACTGCCTTAGATGAACTAAGCCTGTCAGATTTATGGTTGAATCAATCTGACGTTGATATTTCTTTTCATAATATAAAACAACGGATATTAGATCAATATAAACAATCTTGGTATACTAATATAAATAACTCTCAAAGACTTCATTTGTACTCCCGCTATAAGCATACATTTGAAAATGAAAAATACCTTGATATAATATACGATAGAAAATTTAGATATTCGCTAAGCCAATTTCGATTATCATCGCATCAATTAATGATTGAAAGAGGGAGATATAACAGTACACCAAGGAATGAAAGACTTTGTAAATTTTGTAATATGAACTCAATAGAAAATGAATATCACTTTCTACTAGTTTGTCCACTGTACACTGATTTACGAAAAAAATACCTAACACCATACTACATTAGTTGGCCTACGTTAAATAAATTTGATACACTGATGTCATCAAACAATAAAAAGGACATTCTGAGATTAAGTAAATACTTGTATTTTGCTAATAAGCTCAGAAGGACACTAGAAAATTAATTTGATTTCATATGCAATAGTCAGAAATAAGATATAAATGTATATGTAATTATAAAAGTTGGCCTGTAATTTTTTGATGAAATTACCGTTTCAGAATAATTGTATTTAAGACTTCATTCTCATATGTGTTGTTAATTGATGAAACTTTTAACTTCCAATAATTTATACGTTGAATTATAATATTGCCTGAATAATTAGATTCACAAAAAATCTACATAAGTAATAAGCTATTTCATGAAATCAAGTATAATTTATCTGTTAATGTATGAAATTAAGAGAACAATTTAATTTGAATAACATAGAATACGTTCTTCACAATAACGGCAACTCTTCCTAAACATTTTGACTTATTTACCTTGTTCATTGTACATGTATTACTTTTCATGTATTTTCACTATGTGCAGATGTTTTCTGATGGCTAAAAGCAACGTGTTTTGCTTAATGCTGAATAAAATATTTGTATTTGTATTTGTATTTGTTATAAACTCTCCATTGGATATAAATTTGATTGAAAGCTATAGATAATTATAATATTACGCAACACAATGGGGGTCTTTCTATTCCTTTTCATGTTTTTGACAGATGCAAATTTAAAGGAGTCGGCTTTTTCAAACAATCATGATTTGTATAATTTGGGTTCAACTAGGCACAGAAAAATGGCTCTAGGTAGTTTTAAATATGATTTTTCGATATCTTGGGCTAAACTATCTCGCCACCTTAATTCGTCACGCATTTTCGCCATACTTCAGCCGACAAGTGGTATACAGGTTCCGTCAAACACTGTTGTATGTGTTTTCTACTTGAGGTCTAACTAATTGCAAGTGAAATCTTGATTATCTTTCCTTATCAAAAGCTTGTTTCTAAATCAGCCTTATGCACAGATTTCGGTGTTCTCAGTGCTTTGATTTATATATTGCACACTGTAAGTTTTAACCTTTTACTCCATAAATACGCCTTTCTACGATTTTGCAAACAGAGTAGACCCAGTTCAGACGGCTCCAGTAGGAACCATCTGATTAGGGTCTGGTCTGATCTGTTTGCTTATAAATGATATGATAAAGATATGATTCTTCAGTTTCTGTCATGCCCAACATTCCGGTGTCCATGTGTTCATGAGGTCATTCTTTCTTACATGAATACTCGAGAAGTAAAATATTCAGAGCATATTAACCCTTTCCCTGATGAATATTCATGCAGGAAATAATGACGTCATAAATATTAATAAGATCATTTTTTATAATGGCATATGAACACAGGACATTTTGGCTGAGGCAGAAGCTGTAGAATCACATCTATATTACACCATAAGCAAACAGAGCAGACCCTGATCAGACGGTTCCTATAGGAGCCGTCTGATCTGGGTCTACTCTGTTTGCAGATGCGTCAAAATGCGCTCACATAAGGGAAAGGGTTAACCCTTCACTCCATTTATATTTATGTAGGGAATAATGACATCGTGGATAATGATTAGATTAGTTTAATAAAGGCACGTGAACAGGGCAAAGTTTGGGCATGGACACTGTAGACTCGGTGTCTATATTATTCCAAAACCAAACAGAGCAGACCCTGATCAGATGCTTCCTACAAGACAAGGCGCACAGTTGCGTATTTATGGAGTAATGTGCTAACTCTTTGAATGTTGAATAATTGAAATGGAATTGCCCATCCGTTTTGTATTACCAATAACCATTTCCCTGCTTAATAGGCATGTAATGAATAATGACATCATGATGGTGTATGTGCACATGATGCTTTAGCTCAGACGGAAACTGTAGAATCATATCTTTATTATAGCAAAAGCAAACAGAGCAGACCCTGATCAGACGGTTCCTATAGGAGCCATCTGATCTGGGTCTACTCTGATTGCATCTGTTGCAAATGCTTGAGAAATCGTTTATACGATGGAAATGGTTAACCCTTTCCCTGTTGTATGTTTATTTCAAATTTCAATACCTACTGAATTTAACCCTTTCGCTGTCAATGCCGGATCTGTGATTACCTATGCAAACAGTTTGGATCCAGATGAGACGCCGAGTAAATCGTCGTCTCATCAGGATCCAAACTGTTTGTTGCTGTTACTATGTTTTTGAAACAAAAATGAAGAAAATCAAAAGAATAAAAATTTGTAGCAGACGACAAAGTTAGCAGACGACAGAGTTTGGCAGCGAAAGGGTTAAATAAACAGATCTATCGAATTACATAAGCAAACAGAGTAGACCTTGAACAGACGGTTCTTGTAGAGTAGACCCTGATCAAACGGAGCCCATAGGAGCCGACTGATCTGGGTCTACTTTGTTTTGCAGATGCATGAAAAGGCGTTTATATGAAGGAAACAGGTAATGGATGAGGGTTGAATTTCCTAGAGGAGTTGGACTGACAAACGATGCATACCCTGGTTATAAGAGGGCGCCTCTGAGAGCCATATTGGTTTAAACGCTTGGTTTACACTGTTTGTAATTCACTTTTAATGCATTAAAGGGGTTCATAAGAGTGTTGCCTGTACTTGGTAGAGACACATGTATCTGCATGGCGACAAGGAAGTTATGCGACCTTGTTGTAGTTTTCCGTTGTACTACATGTACGATGTCTGTGACATAATATGGCCGTAGTCAAGCGAAACAGAATGGTATTTTCAAGGGAATTTTCGAACAGTATTCCCCTAGATCAGTTGCAGCTGGTCGTCCGACCAGGGTCTGCACTGTTTGTGACTTGGGGCATCTATCAGTATTTATCAAGTACCAATGCAAACACAGAAGACACTGATATACATCTAGATGTAAAGTGTTGTCATATATAGGTAGACATTGTCTGAAAGAATGTCACCATTCCTCTGTTCTGTGGGTCATTCCGTCACCTTTAACCAGTTACTCAACTAATACACATTCTAACGTATTTTCAAAGAGAGAAGACCCAGGGTCTACTATGTTTGCTTATGGAATTATATAAATCTGATTCTACTGTTACTGCCACAGTAGAAAATATTCTTGTTTAACAGTTATTAAAATGGCTAATTAATATTACTACAGGCTCTACTAGTATTTCTTGAATGACTATTCATGAAGTAGATCTAATGGGTTATCGGGATGAATTTGTAATACATGTACAACAAAAAACATTTTAGTTACCCAATAAAACCTTTTCTTAAAGCCACTGTGGTGCAAGCTGTACGGCCGCAAATGTTTAGACTTTTCTAAGATGGTGGACAAAACGGAGGCTGAAAGGTAAGCATCACATTTTTACACTGCTTAAACGATGTAGATTTTTCTTTCAGTCATTTAATTGGTGCCATAACACAGAACTATAACGCTCGTCAACAGCGGCGTACCCTCTTATGGTTCATGTCTGTGTGTAAGGCTCAAAATCTTCGGTAAACTTGGCAGAAACTGAAAATCAGAAATCGAATCGAGAAGGAGGTCATATTTTGCCTCATTGTAAGCTTACCAACTACGCTAAACATTTTCTAACACTGTGGATATATGCATCTGATCCCGATATTAACATTGAGTTACCTAGTTTGTGGCACAGATCTACATTTTGTCTTTTGGAGACTTTTGAAAATAATGTCGAGTGTACGATTTAGCCATTAGAGGTAAAAGTGCACAGTACGGTTTAGACCCGATGTTTTTGAACGGTTTAGCCACGATTTTCTTTCGAAAAACTGTACGGTTTAGACACAAAACAAAGGCTACCATTTGAATCTGCGCCGTAGGTCTAGATAGTATAATCCCAACTATTTATTATGGATCTTATAGCCATTTCTCTGCCTTTTTAATATATTATTATTGATATTTGTTGCCATATGTACGGAAGTAATACCTACACTAAACAAGCTAGTGTCGTAAGCAAACAAACGAATGTTCCATCCAATGTCGCTAACAATATCATTTATAAAAACAAGAGGGCCATGATGGCCCTTAATCGCTCACCTGTTCGTAACAGATTAATGATTTCAATGACAGATTGCATAATTTGAAAAATCTTGGTAGAAAACCATCAGATGATGCTACATACTAAATATAAAGAGTCTAGACCTTACAGATTTGGAGGAGGAGATATTTTAAAGATTTTCCTATGAAAAACTGTTAAGCCCCAGGGCGGGGTCAATTTTGATCCGGGGTTCATAATTTGAAAATCTTCGTAGAGGACTATTAGATAATGCAACATACCAAATATCTAAGGTCTATGCCTTACAAGTTCAGAGAAGACTTTTAAAGATTTTTAAGAGAAGATTTTTAAAAACTTTCCTACAAAAAACTGATATGCCCCTGGGCGGGGAAGTTTTCAACCCAGGGGACATAATTTGAACAATCTTGGTAGAAAACTATTAGATAGCGCTACATACCAAATATTAAAGGTCTCTGCCTTACAGTTTTGGAGAAGAAGATTCTTAAAGCTTTTCATATGAAAAACTGATAAGCCCCAGGGCAGGGCCATTTTTGGTCCAGGGGTCATATTTTGATTAATCTTAGTAGAGGACGATTAAATAATGCTACATACCAAATATCAAAGGGATACCTTATAATTTTAGAGAAGAATATATTTAAAGATTTTCCTATGAAAAACTGATAAGCCCCGGGGCGGGGCCATATTTGGCCCAGGGGTCATAATTTGAACAATCTTAGTAGAGGACCGTTAGATCATGCTACATACCAAATATCAAAGGTCTAGGCCTTACAGTTTCAGAGAAGATGATTTCTTCAAGATTTTCCTATGAAAAACTGATAAGCCCTGGGACGGGGCCATTTTTGTCCTGGGGGTCATAATTTGAACAATCTTAGTAGAGGACCATTAGATGATGCTACATACCAAATACCAAAGGTCTATTCCTTACATTTTCAGAGAAGAAGATTTTTAAAGATTTTCCTATGAAAAAATGATAAGCCCGGGGGTGGGGCCATTTTTGGCCCAGGGGACATAATTTGAACAATCTTAGTAGAGGACCATTAGATCATGCTACATACCAAATATCAAAGGTCTATGCCTTATAGTTTCAGAGAAGAAGATTTTTAAAGATTTTCCTATGAAAAACTGATAAGCCCTGGGGCGGGGCCATTTTTGTCCTGGGGGTCATAATTTGAACAATCTTTGTAGAGGACCATTAGATCATGCTACATACCAAATATCAAAGGTCTAGGCCTTACAGTTTCAGAGAAGATGATTTTTAAAGATTTTCCTATGAAAAACTGATAAGCCCCGGGGCGGGGCCATTTTTGGCCCAGGGATCATAATTTGAACAATCTTAGTAGAGGACCATTAGATGATGCTACATACCAAATACCAAAGGTCTATGCCTGACAGTTTCAGAGAAGAAGATTTTTAAAGATTTTCCTATGAAAAACTGATAAGCCCCGGGGCGGGGCCATTTTTGGCCCAGGGGTCATAATTTGAACAATCTTAGTAGAGGACCATTAGATGATGCTACATACCAAATACCAAAGGTCTATGCCTGACAGTTTCAGAGAAGAAGATTTTTAAAGATTTTCCTATGAAAAACTGATAAGCCCCGGGGCGGGGCCATTTTTGGCCCAGGGGTCATAATTTGAACAATCTTAGTAGAGGACCATTAGATGATGCTACATACCAAATATCAAAGGTCTATGCCTTACAGTTTCAGAGAAGAAGATTTTTAAAGATTTTCCTATGAAAAACTGATAAGCCCTGGGGCGGGGCCATTTTTGGCCCGGGGGACATAATTTGAACAATCTTTGTAGAGGACCATTACATCATACTACATACCAAATATCAAAGCTCTTGGCTTTGTAGTTCCAGAGGAGAAGAAGATGTTTAAGTAAATTGTTGACGCCCGCACATACGCACGACGCACGACGCACAACGCACATACGCACGACGCACGACGACGGACGCCGGACATAGGATCATCCCAATAGCTCACCTTGGCACTTGTGCCAGGTGAGCTAACAAGAAATAACAATGGACCTAATATATATCCTTGTTGAACACCAGCTTCATAGTATTCCAGTCAGAGAAGGTACCAGGTAAAATTACACGTTGCATTCTTTCAGTAAGATAACTGGAAAACCAGAATAGAATTATGGGTAGAACATGACCTGGATATATACTGGTTATTAAACATTTAAGGACACTGTTTTACTTTAAAAGTTGAAGTGAATTGATTTTTAAGTTTAACTAACATATTTTTGACATGCCGGCAATTCATTTAGCGAACATAATGGTTAATCTGTATCATCTGTCAGAAAAAAGAACCTACCCTCGGATTATGTTTTACAGGCATTTAGTTGAGTTGATGTAATTTAGCACTTGGTCGATATCTCGTCAGTTTCGCGATGACGGATCTGGGCTGAGTCTGTATGGAATGTCTAAATGCCATTTCGTAGGGCATACATGCATTTTAAAGGTGACATAAAAATAAACGTGAAATAATTATATAACAAAAAAGGATAACAAGTTAATGAAAAATAAAAACATATATCTATTGGACCAAATAAATTCTTCGTCAATATCTTGAATTTCAATGGTTTGCATTTCACCATTTAGAATTATTTTGGTTGTTTATTTCAAAACGTCTGGTATTACATTAAAAGTTAATGTACGTTGCCCCGACTTTCCCGATATATATGACTTAGCTCTTTTCTTCTAATCTTCATTGGATTTCTCGGATTGGCATCTACACAGTGGCTGATGGTTTCCTTTGTCTCGCAATAGTAACAGGCAAATAATCTGAAAATATATGTAAAGTAATGTAAAGTAACAGTACAAAGTCCTTGACTTAATTTCAGACGCTCTGTATTTGCATAACACACTTTTACCCAAATACCAAATCAGTTAAACTTAAAACTCAATTCACTTCAAAACTTTTTAAGTATAACATTGTCTTTAAATGTTAACCAGTATAGATCCAGATTATATGCTATGCTTCTGTTCTCGATCCTAATTGTTTGTAATATACTGTCAAAATCGCAAATAGGCATTGTGTGAAGGAATATCTACACTAAGTAGTTGGGATTACACTATCTAGACCTACGATGCATATTCACAAGTTAGTATTTGTATGTGTCTAAACCGTACAGTTTTTGTAAGAAAATAGTGTCTAAACCGTAAAAAATAGATCGGGTCTAAACCGTACAGTGCACTTTTACCACTACGGGCTAAACCGTACACTCGACATTTTTTTCAACCCTCTCAAAAAGACAAAATGTAGATTTGTGCTTCAAACTAATTAACTCAATGTTAATATCGGACTCAAATGCATATACCCACAGTGTTAGAAATGGTTTAGCGTTGTTGGTAAGCTAACAATGAGGCAAAAATATGACCTCCTTCTCGATTCGATTTTTGATTTTCGGTTTCTGCATTGTTTACGGAAGATTTTGAGCCTTACACACATACATGGACCATTAGGAGGTAAACCGCTGTTGACGGGCGTTATAATTCTGTGTTATGACACCAACTAAAAGACGGAAAGAAAAATCTACATTGTTTAAAAAGTGTAAAAATGTGATGCTTACCTTTCAGCCTCCTGTTCGTCCGCCATCTTGGAAAAGTCTAAACATTCGCGACCGTACAGCTTGCACCACATTCAAAAGGCGTTCAATTGTTGGTCTTTGATACAGCTGTAACTTAACCCATTTGCTTCCACGATCCCATATATGGGATATAGGCAAACAGTGTAAACTCTGATCAGACGCCGCATAATGCGGCGTCTGATTAGAGTCTACACTGTTTGCTGATAGGAATATAAAACAAACCGAAATTGACAAATTCGGCAGGCACCCTTATATAAAAAATGGACTAATCTAATATATAAACATGGAACAATCCACTGGGAGCAAATGAGTTAAGGCCGACTCTAATGCAGATAACAAATCTGTAAAACTTTTGCCCTGCATGAAAGCAACCACTTGCATTTGGAGCCATTTACTGCCAGGATATGAGCACAGTGCCAGGATATGAGCCTGTACTGTTTGTCAAATCAATATTGCAGAACCCTCCATATGACAATATAATGGATTTAGAAATTTGATATGGATGAGTTCATCGTAAATAATATGGGAGTAGAGTAGAAACTGTCCTAAGTGGCCATTTATTTATTGAACATAAGAATCTTAAATAGCAGGTGGTTGCTTAAAGGAGGACAAAAGGTGATGCAGAAAGCAGCCTTACAGACATATAATTAGACCATTTTTTCTTGACCGCTTAAGACGGGTTCTAATGTAAATGGTTTAACACTCCGTGAAATATTCAGGATGCGTTCTTTTAAAAACAAGTTACAACGTTTCTGTAACATAAGGAACAAATAACAGAGAGAATAATTATTTTCTTGTCCTCGTGTATCTCTATTCATTGGTGAAAACACACATACACGCTTGCATGCATGTACAAAGACACACAGATACGCAGACATACACCGATATGAAGACATACAGACAGAGAGACACACAGACATAGACACATACGCACACGTACACAAACACACATACACAAACACACATTTACACTCACGTACACGCACGCACACGCACGCACGCATGCACACACATACATACACAATCACAAACACACAATATTATATTTCACGATAGCAACGTTACATCTGTGATGTTTGTAACATTCACTTAATGAGCATACAGCGACGATGAAATACATCCTTTAATTACATTTAGCAGGCATTTCCAAACAATGTAGACCCAGATCAGAGAGCACATAGAGAAAATCCCCTGACCAAGTTCTGAACTGTTTCTCATTCAAAAGCAATTGAGCAAAGTTTGCCGTTCCCAACTAAATTGACTTAACTGTCAAACAGTGACGGAACAATCAATTTTGAAAAATCAGTTTTCAAAGTGTTAATATGAGCATCTAATAATACAAGATAGTCAAGCTGTGATCTTCTTCGCTCTTACACTTCCTGCTTAGCGCAACATTCTTTACCAGCATTTCATAAACGTCGTCCGCTTCAATTCCTTTTATTTCCTTTCCCATTTTGTTTACAAATTACGACCAGAGAGTTCGTGACGGGACGCCTATTAACTCGGGATACAAACTGTTCCACACTCGATCAACAGTTTCTCAAAAGTGCTACACTGCTCATGCCCATAGCATCGGCTTTAAAAGCACTATTCAATTTTCATAACTAAAGTATTAAAATTCATGATCTCGAAGGACTAGCACAGAATACCACCAAAATATAATAACACTGAGAATAAAGTACGAGAGGACATTTTACGGACGCCACACAAACACTCTGAAAGTAGAAGATCCATTGAAAGCAAAAAGCAGCAATGCGGTTATTAAAAGTGCAACACCATTCACGTCCCCTAGCACAGGGGGCCATTTCATGGGTCTAGATGGTCTAAAAAGTAAAAAAAAGAAATGGCCTCCCCTGTGTCCCCTAGCAACGGGTTATACGTTATTTAATTTTCATAACAGCATTGAAATTCATGATCCCGCCGGGCCAGAAAATACAACAACACTGAGAATGAAGTACGGGGCGATTTTTACGGCCTCCACACAGACACGTAATACTTATTGTTGTGAAGAACATCCTTTTGGAAAGTAAGCAAAAGCAGCGATTCAAAAAGAGAACCATTCGGACTCGGTTTTATTGAGCCTGTTCAACGGCAGTTATTAAAAATGCAACACCACTCACATCCCCTATATCCAACTTAAATGGTCATTATAAAAATGTGCTGATTAGTAGTTATACATTCATTCATTCTCATGAATATTCATGTAGTAAATAAACAACTATATCCGCTCTGAGACTTGAGGTTCGCTACAAAGTGTCCCCTGACGTTACACATTTCGTCCACGTTTAACCCTTTCCCTTATAGTAACGTGTTTTCGCGCATTTGCAAACAGAGTAGACCCAGATCAGACGGCTCCTAGAGGAGCCGTCTGATCAGGGTCTGCTCTGTTTGCTAATGGAATTTGATAGATCTGTTTCTTTACTTTCTAAAATGGCCACAATGTTCAACCTTCCAGATTTCGTTATTACTATTTTGTCCATGAATATTCAGTAGGTATTGAAATTTGAAATCAACATAGAACAGGGAAAGGGTTAACCCTTTCCATGTTCTAAATTTATTCCAAATTTCAATATGGAATATGGAAGGTGGAACAGTGAAGCCATTTTAGAAAGTAAAGAAACAGATCTTTCAAATTCCAGTAGCAAACAGAACCCTGATCAAACGGCTCCTATAGGAGCCGTTTGATCTGGGTCTACTCTGTTTGCAAAAGTCTGAACACGTTTATATAAAGAAAGCTAATACGGACGGTTTGCCATTCTGCGAAAATATTACGCAAGATTAAAAAATAAATGCTATAAAATTTGAAATTCCATTCAGTATTGTATCTACATTGTCGCAGTTACTTCTTCAACACATGGCAATAAGTTTGCATGCAGAGTTTCAGATATAACTATGCTTTTTCTAGCTTTAATCTTTGAACATATATAGAGCAAGGAATCTGAAGACACAATGGCAATCTTTCTATGACAGCTAGCATATTCTCAAAACGGCACGGGTTTTTGACGTTACGTCCAGACGCATTTGTGAAATTATCTGCATACAGTTTGGACTCCAGTGTGAGTCAGCTTAACCTGAACTATGTGACAATGCATTAACCTTTAGCCTGCTGAGCAAATTATTTCTACATAATTTTTCACCTACTACATTTTCAAATTTCAAGCTATAATCAATTTGTCTACCAAAATGCAATCAGGGTGTCAAAGAGTTTGGATTCTGATGAGACTCATCTGGATCCAAACTGTTTGATAGGTAATCACTCATCCGCCTATAGCAGGCTAAAGATTTATTCATCATTTTTTGATAAACCCCCCCCCCCCCCAACCCCACAAGAGGCGACACAGAAGTAGTAATCACGTGACATAGTAATAATGAAGTGACACAGAACTGCTAAAGTACTTTCGTGATCAAAGAAATGCGGTATACTATAAGAAATAGTACAGCCCACTTCGGGCCTAATTGCATTATATTAGTGGCCTACCAGTCAGCCCGAAAATAGCTTAAGGCCCTCAGCCTTCGGCTTCGGGCATTAAATTATTTTCGGGCTGACTGGTAGGTCACTATAATGCATTATTGAATAATATAGAAATAGAAATTTTGCGAGAACAAAGAAATATGCAGCTGATCAGGCAAGGAAAGCCATGTTTGGTCTGTTGCAAAAAATACGAAATTTAGATATCCCTATAGATTGCCAATTGAAACTGTTTGATAACACTGTTTTGCCTGTTTTATTATATGGCTGTGAAATCTGGGGATTTGGTGATTTAAAGTGTATTGAAAAAGTTCAAACCGATTTCATGAAATATATTCTCAATGTTAAACGTAGTACACCACACGTAATGTTGTATGGCGAACTCGGCCGATTTCCAGTTTCATTAACCATTAAAAGCCGACAAATAAACTTTTGGTGCAAACTTACCTCTAGCCAGCATTGTAAATTTAGTCTTTTAACTTACAAAGCTTTGCTAAATGACTACGTTAACAACAATAATCGTAATGCCTGGATTAATAACATACGGTCAATACTGGAGGAAACCGGGCTAAATTATATCTGGCTAAATCAAAACACTATAAGTGCATACAGAACCGGAAAACAAGTAGAACATGTTTTAGAAGAGCAATACAAACAGAAATGGCTACAAGAACTAAATACATCATCGAAATGTTTAAATTACAGACTATTCAAAACTGAGCATAAATTTGAAAACTACCTTATAGAACTCCCTGATTTTCATTTAAGACAGTTTATCAATTATAGAATGTGTAACAATAAATTACCAATTGAAACTGGCCGATGGAATGGAATAGACCGACATCTTAGGAAATGTACACTATGTAATAGCGATATAGGAGATGAGTTCCATTTTCTGTTCAAATGCCCAAGTTTTGACGATGACCGAAAACGGTTAACCCCCTTTATAAAAAAGAGAACAGCAAATACACAAATATTTTCAGTAATCTTTAATGACGAAAATGTTAATAGATTGAAGAAAACTTGTTGTCTGCTTGGATCAATTTTAAATAAATTTAGGACCCCTCCTGGCTAGATCATTTATATATAGTGTATGTGTGTGTGTATGTGTGTCTTTGTGTGCGTGTTTGTGTCTGTGTGTGGTATGTGTCTGTATGTATGTGCGAGCGTAGATGCATATGTTTCTCACCTATGCAACTGCGCCAATTGCTATATAGCCTGCCAAACTAGCATTACTTGATATATATGTTTAACCTCTGATAACATGTCAAACCATGTTCTGAGTGAAATAAACTGTAATACCCTTACTATAAATAGTAACAAAATTGCCGTAGAAAACTGTCATTACGGAGTCATGTGACCGATCCATAATGGCCCGGCCGGCCGATTATCCATAATCGGCCCACGATCTTTTTCACGTGCAATGCGTTGATGTTAGCAACATAGCTCTAGATCTAGATCTATTCAAACATGGCCGGAGAAAGGGGTTTGACGTCGTTGTAAAATCGTATTCTAGATCTGGAAATCTGTAAAGTTTATAGTATAGATCTACAATCGTAAAATTCTATTAAAATCAATTGCTTTGTTTGTATCATCGGTACTACCTAACTGTGTTTATGTTATTCAAAAATGACAGTTGTGACGTCATAATTTCACGTAATCCATCGGAAGTTCTCAAACAAATTTTTATAAGTTAAAACAATATAAAGGTCAATCGTTAGTGTTAGTGGTTATTATGTCGGACTACATATTTTTCGGCGGGGATTCGAATCCCAATGAATGCATATAACTATTCCTTCCTCACTATTTTAAAGTACAGATCTAGATCTATTTCTGTGGTTTGTTGGGATCTAGATCTAGATTGTATTGAAATGATAGGTGGCATATAGATATAGATCTAGTAAAAATTGTAAGATATTCAATAAAAAAAAGGTCAAATTATGGCCTGTGTGTGCCGTCTGGTCATAATGGCACACCTGGTGTCACAATAGCCCTCGGTCTAAAGCCCTCGGGCTATTATGGCACCAGGTGTGCCATTATGACCAGAAGGCACACCTAGGCCATATTTTAACCTCTTATTATTGAATACCCTTACTATAAATAGTAACAAAATTGCCGTAGAAAACTGTCATTACGGAGTCATGTGACCGATCCACAATGGCCCGGTGGGCCGATTATCCACCTAGGCCATATTTTAACCTCTTAATAAGGCCCTCAGTGGGCTGTACTATTTCTTTTATGGACCCTGGTGTTGGAAGAATCAAAATTGTTGTCGAAAACTTTGACATAATTTATACAGTTTGATACAGACAGAGAGAGGTGCATCAAATCACTTATTGTACACAGCAGAGTAAAATCACATTCAAAATGCACGACGATGTTTTAATACGTAGCTTATCGACAGACATCCCAGCAACAGCGACACATATATATTTTCCGCAGAAGATAAATTTAGAACACGCACATCTTATTACTTATTATTTTACGGTGAAAACAACTAAAGCCAGTCTGTATTCAATATCGCTTAAGTGTGATTGTTTGAATTATCGTCCGCATCATTGCTGAAATTTAATTGATTTCCACCTGATAAGGTGAGTTTGTTTGTTACTTTAAAAGGCGAAACAAGCCGATTAAATGTTAAATTGATTTTAATGGTTTGGTGAAGCAATCAAGATGTTATTATTGAAAATGTGTTTATTTACACATCTGACCTGGAGCTCTGGTTGTTACAAATATTCATGCAGTAATAAATTCTTGAATTAACCCTTTCACTGCCAATGCCGGACATGTGATTACCTATGCAAACAGTTTGGATCCAGATGAGACGCCGATTAACTCGGCGTCTCATCAGGATCCAAACTGTTTGTTACTGTTACTATGTTTTTGAAACAAAAATGAAGAAAATCATAAAAAATGAAAATTTGTAGCAGACGACAAAGTTAGCAGACGACATAGTTTGGCAGCGAAATGGTTAATAAACTTAGAGGAGAGTCAGCTTATGAGAACTCAGTATTTTCACGCCTTTGCAAACATAGTAGACCCAGACCAGACGGCTATGTAGGAACCGTCTGAATAGGGTATGCTGTGTTTACTTGCCATTAATGGCCGTGTACATACACCATTATAAAATAGCTAATAAATATTCATGCTGTAATTAGTTCTTACATGACTATTCAACAAGGAAATGATTAACAATAAAGAATCCGTCCATATTCACCGAAAGTGCGTTATTAGGAGCCTATTTCGATACCGTTACTTGTATAAAAGCCACGGAATATCCATTGTTCATTAGAGTAGAACGGGAATTCTAGTTGAGAAGAATTTAAATACATTTAGGCAGGTGGCTGCTTTTTGCAGGATGAAAGACAAATTTAATTCATTAAGACTATTTTATGTATTGTTAAAATAAGCGTTTTGTAACTACTAGATAATTACAGTAGTACGGATCTGTGATTATCTATGCAAACAGTTTGGATCCAGATGAGACGCCGAGTAATGCGTCTCATCAGGATCCAAACTGTTTGTTACTGTTACTATGTTTTATAAACAAAAATGAAGAAAATCAAAATAATGAAAATTTGTAGCAGACGACAATGTTAGCAGACGACAGAGTTTGGCAGTGAAAGGGTTAAATGGCAATAAAAGGATATTTGATCATGGGTCTATAAGGCAGGTGATAGCTTAAAGCAGGTAAAAGTTAATGCAGATAGCTCCTATAGGAGTTTTCTGCATTACTGTTGTCCTGTATTAAACAACTGCTTGCTTTTTAACCCTTCGCTTGCTATTCACGTCAATATACCTACCTGTAAATAGTGAAGACCCAGATGAGACACCTCCTGCAGGAGCTGTCTCATCAGGGTCTGCACTATTTACAAGTTGATTGTGCAACCAGTGCACTACACAGCAGTGATTGCACAGCGAACTACATGTACACAGTGAAAATATATGTAATTATACAACAGGGCATGAGTAAAGAAGGAGAAATGTATTTTAAAATTCAGCAAGAGAAGGGTTAAGCTTCATGCGTCAAACTAGTATAAGTTCGCTTAACCAATTACCCCTTAGGCTAAAACAATAGTGCTAACGCTTCACAGTGATTGACTGTAAAGTTGTTTTCTTAGATCTGTAGGAACTTTCTGCATTATTTTAGCCCTGTATTAAGCAACCACCTTGTTTTTAAGACACCTATATTCGATAAATGAACTGCCGCTTAGGGCAGGTTCTATTGAACTTAGAGATGTTTCCTTACATTCAGTAAATACTTCGGGGATCTAATGGTCGATACCACCACTTGTCTCCCACGCCAATTAATTTAACGCTTTTGCTTAAAGACATCTGTACTAAAACTCTTATTTAACCCGTTCTTTCATAATTATAAGCGTGTTTTATAGCTTATAGGAGCCTTCTGATCAGGGTCTACTCTGTTTGCTAACGTAATTTAGGAGAAATGTTTCTTTAATTCCTAAAACGGCGTACAACTTACCACCTTCCATATTTCATTATAACTATTTTGTCCATGAATATTCAGTATGTATTGAAATTTGAAATAAACAGAACAATGAAGGGTTTAACCCATTTCCTTCATGACTATTTATACAAGAGCTCGTGACTTTATCGTCATTCATTACATAAAGTTGGACCTTTGTCAATGACAAATATACAGTAAAACCTCTCTATAACGGCCACTACATTGTGTTAATTAACTGCTATTTAGGGCAGGTGGCTGCTTAAAGCAAGGTGAAAGTAAAACAGAACGCTCCTATAGGAGCGTTCTTTTTTACTTTCACATTGCTTTAAGCAGCCACCTGCCTTTAACACAAAATACTTGATGTAATTTAGTGGCCATTATAGAGAGGTTTTACTGTATTGTGACGTATACCCTGCTGAAAAATACGTCTGCTTCAATTCTGATCGGTTGCAATCTTTATTTACTATCGACTCGCTAAAACGTTTGAAAAAAACTATTGACCGTGTTTCAAACAGCTTGGATCCAGACGAAACAACGAGTTACTCGGCGTCTCATCTGGATCCAAGCTGTTTGCAAATGCGAGTCAGGTAGCGGATAGCGGACGGACGGTTAAAATGATTTAATTCTAGTTCAGTTTGATAGCTAGTGTAGCATTTAGTTAAATAGGTATGCGTGCGTGCGTGCGCGCGTTTGTGTGTGTGTGTATGTGTGTGTAATCGTGTGTATGCGTGTGTGTGTTAATTACCGTCCGTTCCTGCTCACTATGGACTAATTAGACGCCCCAGAGAGAGGGGAGAGGATACAGAGAAACACGGGCGCGATGCCATACTCTTATTATCGACTGAGTTAAATATTGCGTAGAACATAAACATTACTCTTTTCGACGCCCCCCCCCCCCGTCCCCAAAACTTGTAGCAGTTGAAAATATAATGCCGTGCGCGGCCGATTGTTTACATCTATAAATATGAGTTTTAATAAAGGCTGTTTAGAGGAAATTATACTGAGTTCTACATTAAACAACACTGTATATTATGTCGATACTTAATAGCATAAAATAATGTTTGGATTGTAAAGTTTAACCGGATTAAAGCGACCACATATAATATGCAACAGCATACATATGGGTTTTAAAGTCAGATGGCAGCTTAATGCAGGGTTAAAGTTATATTTATTTTTATATTACAATCACCTGCATTAAGCGGTCGTTTTAAAAGGATTATATGGTACACAGTAGAGTTTGGCTTAAGAAGCCATCAAAAAGAGGTCTGTAAAACGGGTCTGTAAGGCAACTGGTAGCTTAACCCTTTCGCTGCCAATGCCGGATCTGTGATAACCTATGCAAACAGTTTGGATCCAGATGAGACGCCGAGTAACTCGGTGTCTCATCAGGATTCAAACTGTTTGTTACTGTTACTATGTTTTTGAAACAAAAATTAAGAAAATCAAAATAATGAAAATTTGTAGCAGACGACAAAGTTAGCAGACGACAGAGTTTGGCAGCGAAAGTGTTAATGCTGGTCAGAGTATGCAGAATGTCCTATAGGAACTTTCTGCATTTCTTTTGCCATGTATTAGCCCTGTACTGAATATAAACGTGTTTCACGCATTTGCAAACAGGGTAGATCCAGATCAGATCAGACGGTTCCTCTAGATTCAAACTGTGTACATGTGCTCCCACAAACCAGCTAGATCCAACGTCTTCACATAGACTCTCAGAAACCACATAGACCAAATTTTTCACAAACCCCACCCATAAACCACAAACGTAGAATTCTACGATGCAAAACGATATAGTAGGACTATCGCAGACCAAGAAATCGTACGGCTTCCGTGGCAAACGTTAACTAGGCATTACGTCTTTATCGCCTATATTGTATTAGGCTAGATCGTCCAAATTAAAAATGTTTAATAAAGGAGCAAATGAAAGATGTCCTTGACATTTATTGGTATAGAATATAGCACATTCCACTATCTGGGTATGTACTGTTAGACTGTGTCTGGTAGCACGCGTGCTATAGGTTCACGCTACACTTTATAAAGCCAACACAATCTCTCAATCTCTCAATGATAGCGCGGGGGATAGACTAGCGAACAAATAACTTTTGTCTTAAAAAAATAATTTCTATATGTTGATGAAAATAGTGACACTCATCAAAAAGTTTGGGTTCGATTTACTCGTTATCTTTATCTAAAATCAAATTCGATCAAATAGCTGATAATGAACATACATTGCGGTAACAAAAGTATTTATACGATGTAATGATAGCTGTTGCTAACGCCCTAATATTTTGCTATAAAGGTCCATGGAAGTCCCTTAAGAACAGACTGCAGAAGGTACTGAAGGGCTCTGCTCACTTTGGTTCCCCGATTCTTAGACAAAGCCATTGCAAGGCACGGGAACAGAACAGAGAATACATTTCTATTCCAACACATTATCCTGACACTGGTTCAACCAGTCTGAGCATTACACTCCAATGAAACACTAGTACCAGTTTTTATGTATTTGACATGGCACGAACGATCGTCTGATGTAAGACCTCCTGCTTCGAACGCCAAAGATCTATAGGTTGAATTGTCGAAGTGCTGCACCTTTTAACTATACCCATTTTCAATATGGTATGCTTTCGTACCATTGCATGGTTAATTATTTACGCCACGAAGAGTCAGGCAAGAAATAATGACAGTATCGATATTGACTGTCTGATTTGTTTTATAATGGCACTACAAACAATAACATTTTCTATCATGACATGATCTGTAGAACTAGATTTCATACGCAAACAGAATACTGTATAATATTTTCACTGTTTCAGTTACAGAAAGATGGTGTCATCTTTGACTGTTTTGATGTTAGCCGTATCCTTGACAGAAGCAACTGTTCGAAAGGAATATGGCCTTATGGAATGGCATTCAGCTGAATTGTTCGAGAATGGCACCAGTGACAACATGGACAATGTTTATCAAACCTATGACGTCTGTAATATGACTGTGGACAACCACAGCATTGAGTACTTTCGGAGCCGTCTTGAATCCGGCGATTTAGATTTTATTCGCTTTACGGTAACGTTTAATAATTCGAAAGAGTATAATTATACTCCCGAAACATTCCGACCAGATAAATGGGCTTGGACATATAAGTCATCAGAAGGTCTGCACCCTTTCCTTCACTGGAACATCGATTATACCATCCTTTCATTCGGCTTATTGAATGCTAAAACATTGTCGTCCGAAATGTTCATTCGGTTTAATGTTCCAGATACTTGCCACATTACATTCGGGACAAGAGAAACAACACAGTCGATAGCAGTAGCTTTAGGCAAAATGACACAAATATTGCTTCAAACGGACCCGGATGCCAATCCCAAGTATGAAGAAAGCTTTTACTGTTATTTGGCTGAAGAGCCTAATACAAGAAACAGTATTTCATACAAAGCTGCAGTTTATTTTATGTACCCCATCAGTTACATAAATTATAATTGCTGTGCAACTCGCTACAGCTACACTAAGGGAAAGTTTTTCGTGAAATGCTTAGATAATCAAATTGTGAAATGGCCCCAATGTTTGCTTGGTCCATACATCATTAGTATTATCATTTTCATATTTTATCCCATTTTGCACATGCGTATTTGTGCATGGATTGCAAGTGACGAACAAATCGAACCGACAGAATATACGATGTTGTCACCAGTTTATCTTCAAGAGAACCCAGAAAACATTTTTGGCAAAACTGGCGATGTTGATGATTATTGGTTGTATCTTAATGGAGACTCGCCATACAATCTTACTGACCTTTTTACTCATATATGGTGTGGTTTAAACAAGACGTGGCCCACTACCATATCAAGAATACGAAGACTTGGTTTTCTTATTGCATTACCTGTCGGAGTGTATGTTCAAATCATGATGTATCATTTCACTATGAAATCTGACGTTGAGTTGTTGGTGAAGCACAGATCACCAATTGGATTTTTGTCTCTTCTAGGAGACCAAGAAGATAGGGTTCATTCATTTGCTACACTGTTCGGAGGACCGGTTGTTATGGCAATATTGTACTATGTAATTGGACTACTAACTTTGGTTGTCCCTCGTAGTGTGAAGCAGATTTATGAAGACGGCGTTCTGCCATTCAAATTTCATTTTAAAACGCCTCTCTGTTTGAGTGTGACGGATGTTAAACTTCTGTCAAATGTAGATGAGCCGATTGAGCCTGGGTACATAAATGTCAAGACTCTTCTAAAGTGTGGCATATACATGCTGTTTAGTAAACAGTTCTGGGCATGGCTTGTTAGAACCCAAATTGACCGTATAGGCGTCACTGATCAACACATGACATCAAGAACTGCTTATGTTTTCAAAATTATGGCCATGCCATTTTACATTACACTTTGCATATTTGAAATTGCAATTTGCATTATCATGTATGGCGTTCCTGTTTTCATGTTTACTTTAGTTTCTGTACGAGGGGCAACGAGGTCTCTTGTTGAATTTAGGAGACACTTGCTACAGTACTGCCAGCATTCAAGGTTAGGGAGGTGCATTTTTGACAATCATCCGGTAAACATCTGTTTGTTTATATCGGCGTCGGTCGTATTTGTTATGTTTGCGTACGTGATTTGTTTGATTTTCCTAGAAACATTTGCTTTCATGTCCCAGGTCATCGTGTTTTGCTTCGTCGCCGTCATCGTGTATCCATCTGTAGCATTTGGATATCTGTTTTTCTTTGTCGCTCTCATGTACTATATATTTCGTCGCATTCGTGACTTTGGTGAATGTTACCTGGAACTGTTGTCCGAGGCTGTCGATATATCAAGAAACCTGGATTCCCAACCAAATTATGTTTCATTTTATTTAGACAATATGATGATATCTAACGTGAGGGCACCGCAAGGTCTAAAGGGTATACAACTTAACACTACAACCATTGATGTTGCATCTAATGTGTGGCAAACAGTCCTGAATGAAACCGATAACAATAAAAAGTGTAAATGTGTGAATAATGTGTATGGGATTCCCAAAGACCTTTTTCATTTCCTTGTGAAAAGGCATCGCCCAGCTCATCAGCAGGCTCTGAAGGTTGTTTTACACATTATAATGGTTGCCACTTTGATTGCAGTTACTATGAGTATATCGTGTAAGTATGTCACCGGACCGTCATCGGAAATTTCAGACGTAATGCACGTTATATTTATTGTTGGCGTTGGAGCTCTACCTCGGGTTCTTGAGATTGCCCTAACCAATGCGAGTGCATCTATCAAGAGGGAAATCGAGTTGAGGAGCATTGAGCAATCTGTGCTAGAATACTGGACTCACATTGTGTCATAGATCAGGATCTGGTATTTCTTCATACACAATACTGTTGTATCAAATCTAAGTCAAAGAAATGTGTATCCTTTTTAAAAATTATAGAAACTGTAAAAATAGATGTATCTACTTTCAAAGTTCTCTTGTGGCTGTTGCGTTGTTTCTAATGAATCTCGGCATGTCAAAAGAGTTTGAATCCTGTTAAAGAAACCGAATTGCTCAGCGTCTTATCTCGATCCAAATTATTTTCAAATGTAACCACTCATATTCGCCCATTGTAGTAAACCCCGTGACTCGCTTTCTGGCGACTTGAAAGACTTATAACAGTGCATGACAAGTTGTTTGAACTTGTTATACAAATTGTTCGCCATCATTTATTCTTTATTTCTCAGTTCTTGTCTGTGTAATTGATAACCAAAGAGACTTTTACCTTGCAAGTATAATTTATATTGCACGTGCATGACCTGTATTAAGCGACCATTCATTTATTGCATATAAAATTTTGACATACTGCCACCTTTACTAAAGACTCTTCTGTATATCATTTGTGCAGAATATCGGTAATGGAGATATAGAGAATCGCTCACATATTTCAAGAATAAGGAAATAGCGTTTTGGTAACAGAATACATTACAGTCCTTAATATAAAAAAATCACAATTCTCTGTAATTATGATGTTTTGTAAACTTTAATACATTATCCCCTAGTGACGCATTTTTGTGCATCTATAAAAGTCACTTTATGAAACCATTGTGATAAATAGAGCATTTGCTCCTATAGGAGCAAATGCTCTACTTATCACAATGGTTTCAAACTACAAAATTCCCAATTTTTCCTTTCCTCTAGTTACTGCTCCTTTTCGGTAGATACATTCAAAGAGGTTGGGTCTAAAATAGCCTAGGTAAGAATGAGTTAACTTACAGCAGTAGGTTACAGTGTAGGAAATGTTTTTGTGTTACACTTATAACAACTACAACTGCTATTATCACCTTTTATTCATCATCACATATAACATGTATATATGAGAAAATACAAATATAAGAATCTGACATTGAGTGTGGGTGGGGAAAGTATGAGGAGAAATTCAGAGGTGTCCATAATTAAGATGTTTCATGAAGCCAAAAGTTTGGCATCTGGGACACCTTCATTATAGACAGTAGCTGTATAAATTTCCTTAAAATTGTTGAATAATTGGGGGGGGGGGTTAATTCTTTATATTGGGCGCATTGCTAAAGTTTCATAAGTTACAAGAGAGATTCGGTAAACAGAGAAGACGGGATGTGAGGGTTTGGATAAAAAACCTCGCACCGGCATCTGCTTTGTTATGTCATATTACTGGTTTTAATGATCAACTTATATGCAATACAACATAGTAAGTAAAAAGAAAAAGGGCACAGTGTATGTTCTACACAGTAGCAAACAGTGCAGCACCAGATGGATGGACTTTCAGTGAGCCCATTCACTAGAGTGTGCACTGTTTGCTATACATGTATGTCCTGCTATAATCCTCACAGAAATAAATATAACCGAATGGCAACACTACAATGTTCAACGGTAAATGATCGATTATAATAACTTCTTTGAACGAAGAAGCCATAAATGCACACAATTATACTACATCAACTCTACAGGCAATTTCACATGTCAGCTGAGAACAGTGATGACACAGATTATCCGCCACCTTGATGTCAGTGAGGCAGTTTCTGATCGATGACGTCACTATATACATAATTAATAAGCATCAAAGACGTAATCAGAGTAGACGGTTGTTTGTACAAAGTGCATAGCCATGTTAGTACTACACAGATAATAGAAACAACGTTACAGGTCAGCTGTTAGCAGTGATGACACAGATTAGCTGCCGCCTCGGTGAGACAGTTTCTGATCATAGAAGTATTTGTCATTCAAGCATCAAACGTGGTTTGCTTGTACATAATATAATTATAGTCAAGTTAGCACTAAATAAATTATAGCGACAGCGTTTCACGTCAGCTGTCAACAGTGATAGAACCTATCAGTCTCAGCTCCCGATCGATGACGTCACTGAATACATAATTAATGTGCACTAAACTACATTGTAGAGAAAACTTTACTGGTCAGCTCTCAACGGCGATTTCACAGATCAGCTGCCGCATCAATGAGGTAGTTTCTGATCAATGACGTCTCTATACACATACTTAATAAGCATTTAACATGTAGTCAGAGTAGAAGTTAGCTTGAACATAATGTATAGCCATGTTAGCACTACACAACTTGTAGAGACAGCTTTACACGTTGGCTGTCACCAGTGATGACACAGACCAGCCGCCGCCTCAATGAGGCAGTTTCTGATTAATGACGTCACTGTATACATAATTGATAAGCATCAAACATGTAATCAGAGTAGAAGTTTGTACATAATATTTGGTCATGTTTGCACTGCACAAATTGTAGAGGTAATATTGTATACGTAAAGCGTGTATTGAAACTTATATACACGTAAAAGTAGGGAACACAATTAGTGAAATTTGTTTTGAGGAATTTACCTAGTTTAGTCAAACCATCACTATTTCTGAACATCAGGAGATTTGATAGAGCAAGTTCATTATTATTGTTTAAATACGAATGTATGAATTTCTCACGCTTATTTCTAAAACGCGGGCATGTAAATAGGTAGTGGGTCTCGTCACCAATGGCATTTTCTTTCGGAATATTGCACCATTTGCCTGTTTCTATAGGTGTGATCTGCAGTACGTAGTTTGAGTATATAGTAACTTATATTACGAGGGACCAGAGTAAAATAACTTTCAATTCGACAGCTTTTATAAACATATGGTATTGTCTCCCTTTACTGGATTTTTGCACATATTCTTCCCATTTTTGTTTAAATTTATCAATAACAACCATGTAATAATACATGTATTTGTAACCTTTACTTCATATATATACCTATGCAAACAGTGCAGACCCTGATCTGGGTGTACTCTATTTACAAAGATTATTAAACCTAAACGGGAATACCTAAAAATATATTTTTAAAACAGTCAAAGTGCCATTCGCATGTATTAACCATTTACTCCATAGATATGCAATTAATGCATTTGCATAACAAAAACAATAGAGAGAAGATGGAAGTACCGCCTTGGAACGGTCAGTGACAAATGCCACTGGGGGTTAAACCGGTTTATGGGCGCCTAACCTCACACTTACTCCATCCCCACCCTAAAAGACAGTGTTAATAAACGCACACCCTCTCCGACTAATCTACAACAACCTCGATGACAAATCAGTGGTGAAGTGCACATTAAAGCAATCAAATTTAAGTGAAACAAACTGTATCCACCTATCGCTAGTCTACTCAATGATTGAGCTGCAAACAGAGTAACTGTAGAAAAGTAATAAAGGGTACGACAAAAACGAGATTACGAGTACAAATAGCCGACGTCCTTCTTCCGTTTTCAGATATAAGAGGTCGCCTTCACAGAGTACTAAACATTTCTTGTCGGCGTAAATGCAAGGAGAGCAGCGTAATGGCCAACTGAAAAATGGTTGACAACTAGACATGCAATATGCTGTAGTACAATAGGATCATGTCCCTTTTTAATGAAGTTTTAATATATTTAATGAAAAAAGTGAGAAAATTTGTAAATCGCATCACCATAAAATTCTTAGTTTATGATATTTATATCCTTGCTTAAGTTCAAAGGTCAAATTAACGGTAAAATTGAGATTGGCGATAGTTTTGTCGCCATTAAACATATTTTAATTCAAATTATGCATGTATGTAAAACCTATGGAGGCGAACATTTTAGGTGACCTATTAAGATCAAGGTCATACATCAAGTTCAACGGTCAACTTAACGGTGAAATTGAGATTGGCGATACTGTTGGCGTCATTCAACATACATCCTTCAAACTTGGCATACATGTGTAACTTATGGAGGCGTGCATTTTAAGGGAATTAAGGCATATTCTGGTCAAAGTCATACATCAAAGGTTATATTGAGACATAGTGTTTCACAAACACATCTTTTTGTTACTAATCTGAAACAGAAAATTGCTTTTTGTGTATGTTGTGTTGTATATACCTCTACATGTATACTGTTTTTGTTTGAAAGGTGAAAGCGGGCTTTTGTAAATTATTGTTAATTTCCGCTAAGCTATTTCACTTCTATGACGTTCCAGAAAAGTTTCAAATTGATATCATTCACCTCTATCATTAAATGCTTTCTTTTATTTTCTTCCTTGTTTTGGTATTGTTGTATTAGTATTCGATACACATATGTTAATTTTAAGAATATGCTATTTTTCTGACATTGATTAAGGAAACGTTTTGAAGAGTGTCCACATAAAAAACCCCGATAAAAGTGTTTTATGTGAAGAAATTCCAAATAAAACAGTTCCGTATTAGCAAAAGCAAAGTATTTGGATTTAATTTCCTCAGTAAGTATCGATGAGCGAAATGGGTAAAATGTAGATGTGTTATACTAACATTTCCCCATTAACGGCTTTTATGGTCTACTTTCTCAAGTAGCCCAATATCAGATGATTCTTTATGGACCCGTCTAATCAGGGTGTTTTCTGTATTGGTTGCTTATGAATTTATATAGATTCGATCCTTCAGTTTTTATAAAATACACAAATTACAATTAATAGTTTACCTTATTAACCATTCGCTTGCTATTCACGTCAATATACTTACATGTAGATAATGCAGACCCAGATGAGAATCTCCTGCAGGAGCTGTCTCATCAGGGTCCGCACTATTTACAAGTTGATTGTGCAACCAGTGCACTTCACAGCAGAGAAATAATTGTACACAGTGAAGATGTATGTAATTATACAGCAGGGCTTGGGTAAAAAAGGAAACATGTATTTTAAAATTCAGCAAGAGAGGTGTTAAATTAATGCATAAATGTTTATGAGCGATATGGTTAGAGTCTGTATTTTGTGATGTATTTTCCCACGATATAAGCATGGGTATTCTCTTTTATAACCAAGATCACCATGAACATGACATTACTGGTAATTTATTTCCTTCTGTGGTGTTTAGGTTAATTCTTATTCATTTCCTTCTATATTGTTATGGTTAGCCTGAGTTTATTTCCTTGTGTATTATATTGGTTGATTCTAGTTTGTTCCCTTTTGTATTGGTTTGGTTAACCCAAGTAATGGGGGATTTTTGCCGGTTATCTGCCCCTGTCCATATGTGGCGCTGTCATCGAGATGGTCTTTTGTTGCACTTTGGTTATACATTGATTGATTACACACTATTTTCATACATTTTCTTTTACAACGATGATAACAACGTGGGTAAAATATATTGTACGCATTTTAAAGTTTTATTTTTTTATTTTGCACGTTTTTAAAAATGCAGATTATTATCAGTTTTACCCTATAACTAAGAAACCGATAGTAATACATGACTGATCAATAATCTGATATCAGACTGCTATTTAAATGTTAAAATTTAGTAAGACCCAGATCAGACAGATGATGTAGAAGTCGTTTGATAAGTGACTGGTCTTTTTGCTTATGATATAATATAGATCTGTGGTCACAGTTTCTGCCATGCCCAGCATAAGCTAACCTTATAGAATTAATCTAATTAGTATTCTTGGTGCTATTATTTTTAACATTTATATTCACGGAGTAAAGGTTTAACAAAACAAATTAAATATTAATTAAAATGGACCTATGCAAACAGTGAAGACCTAGATCAGAGGGCTCTTTCCCTGATATAAACGTGTTTTCACGCACTGGCAAACAGAGTAGACCCATATCAGACGGCTCCTAGAGGAGCCGTCTGATCAGGGTCTGCTCTGTTTGCTAATAGAATTTGAAATTCTTTGCTTTCAAAAATGTCTACAATGCTCCACCTTTCATATTTATTTATAACTATTTTGTGAGTGAGTATTCAGTAGGTATTGGAATTTGGGCTAAATATAGAACAGGGAAAGGATTAAGGAACCCTCTGATCGGGGTCTGCACTGTTTGCTGACCCAATCGATATCAATGAAAAAAACCCAGCAACTATTCTGTTTGCTGTGCTCCTTCGACATGAAAATAGGTGGGTTACAAACTAAAATGTAGACGAGTTTGTATTCAACACAGTAGGGGTTGGGGGTTGGTTTTGCCAGCGTTTGTTGGTCATACATCATAAGATTTACCTGCAAGCATGAATGAAGTACCGAATAAAAATATCATGATTATTAATTAGATTAGTTACAATTCTTTTATAATGGCTCATGTACAAACGAAAGTATGGCCATAGTAGAAATTGTAGAATCATATCTATAGCACTTCATAAGCAAACAGAACCGTCTGATCTGTGTCTGCCCTGTTTGCAAAGGCGTAGAAATGCGTACGAATGGAGTAAATGGTTAACCCTTTTGTTGGGGGAGGTGAATAGCTCATCAATGTTTAACTATAACGCCTAGTCAGTATGAAGGCTTAAACTTGCTAGACGATTTTGAATGTCAAACAGTGCATACCTTGATCAGAGGGGTCCTCTGGGGGTCATCTGATCAGGGTTTATAATGTTTGTAAATGTCAGAGCATGTATGCCCCGCATTCCAAAGGTTAAAACTTTTCTCCGCTAAACCATACGTTTATGCAACTCGTTAAAATCAATCCTCCAAAGCAATTTTAATGAAGTGCAGCGAGATATGGTTTGGCTTGGGAATAAGAGATTTGACAGATCAATATGCGTGTTTATCATTATGTAATAGTAACATGTATATACGATATGTTGTTTTACTATTATTGTATTTTATGTCATTTTGAGATTTGTACAAATAGAAACTTTTCAATTTTTATTTAGATTTTATTTCAAGACTATGCATGAATGTTTGAGTCAAATGTGTATAGATAAACCATTTGTGTTGTGTGTCACAAATGTTTATCAATGAACCATTTGTATTTGTGTCATAAATGTTTTATTATCACATTTTCTGCATTATGGGTGTGCCGTAACAAAGTACCGTAAATCGCGAAAATGCACTTGTGCTGTTGTTATGCAAATTAGCAATCGTTAGCCAATAGTATCGCTCATTTCAGTGTAAGCCAATCGTAGCGCTCCATTTGCGTCGTCCGTTGAATCACTACGTTGCTCGTACGTAATGGCCGAAACAGCCGTCAGTTATAGCCTGTTTCATTTTCTATGGCATTTCTAAGGCTTACGTGATAAAAAGAATCTTACATTTGTGTTTATTACAAATTTGTTTTCATGAAACTCGTTCACCATAATGAATATGACACTCGCTAAACCTCGTGTCATATTATTATAGTAAACTTTGTTTCATAAAAACAATTTGTTTTTGACACTCATGTTAGATCCACTATAAATAAAAACCCTATGTGTTTGTGTCATAAATGTTTAAATAAACAATTTGTGTTTGTGTCGTAATGTTTAAATAAACCATTTGTGTTTGTGTTATAAATATTTAATACGCCATCGTTATCTGTAACCTATGTACTATACACCAAACTGGGTTCAAAATTAGCTTCATCGTGAAAGTAAATGGTCGGCACTGTTTAACCTGCCATGTAAAGTCGTATGTAAAATTTGCCGTCTGAAACAAGTTTCATTTTTGAGTTTTCTTCAATTTTGTTTCAAGAAACATGATCATAGCATCAAACCGTTTGGGTCCTAGTAAGACCCTGAATTACCGTATACATAAGTAATTACTGATTTGCTATTGACTGGGAAACGGTTAATTAACGTTGTTAATGTCTATTCTATTTTTCTCTATTTGTAAGGTCATATTTTCATAATTACACCATGTCTATATCGACTACTTTATACATGCACAACGAAAGTAATACAGAAATCGCTACATACACTTCGTCCTGCATTAACCCCTGTGGTGCAAGAACCGAGTATATAAACGACCTATGTTAACGATGTTGACCCAGATCAAATGACTCCTTGGGGAGCACTTTGACCAGTTTCTGTACCGTTTGTCATAAATAGCAGTTTATTCAGTGATAAAGTTTTTTTTAATTTATATTCAAAAAGGAAGATATTTTAATTAATCAGCAGATTAAGGATTAAGATATCACCTCGAGGCATCTTTTGAATGGGGAAACGGCAATATGGTCACAATGACGCATGCTTATAGTGCAGACTTAGATTAGACACTGCACTGATCTAATGGACTGGTTACTGCTGGGTTCCCTTTCAGGAAAGATTGTTCGACTGAAAATATCGTAATTTATAACATATGACGATTGCAACTCGAACTTACTATCGTTGTATGTTACAATTTATAACAATTTCAGTGTAAACCCTTTCTCTGTTCTGTGTTTATTTCAAATTTCAATACCAACTGAATATTAATGGTGAAAATAGTTATAATAAAATATGGAAGGTGGAATATTGTATCTATTTTAGAAAGTAAAGACACAGATCTTTCACATTCTATTGGCAAACGGAGTAGACCCTGATCAGTGTCTACTCTGTTTGCAAATGCGTGAAAACACGTTTATATGAGGGAAAGGGTTAACAAGCTTTAATTTTTGCATGTTAGACTGTGCGATAATGTTAGTAGAGAGTTCCGTAATTTAGCACTTACGATCATTTTGTCGTAGGGTCTTCCATAAAACAGGCCTGATCGTGAGAGAGGAAATACTGTGTGACCAACTGTCTGATATAGTTTCCCGTTACGTCGTAACGGTGATACATGTACAGTAGAACCAGCCTTAATCCGACATTCATTTATTGAATCTTAGAGTCTTAAAAGCAGGTGGTTGTGTATTACAGAGCCAAAGGAATGCAGAAAACTCATATATGAGCTTTCTGCATTACTTTGATCTGCATTAAGCTATCACCTGTCATACATAACCATAATTAGATCTCTTTTTGATGGCCGCTCTAGACAGGTTCTACTGGAATGTAATTTATCTGTACCCTGTTGAAAGCGGTCTGACTTATATTTACAGAGCATTCTGGGTCTTGTTGACCCCCGAGTAAATGGGTGATTTTATCAAGGTTCAAACTATTTGACAAGTTGATTTATCAGGTTTGACAATTTTTCGAATCGGATGTACATGAAACTGCAGAAACGTATTTGTACAGCATGATAAGGTTTAAGGTATGTCGTGCATTTTATTGATGTATATATTATAAATAAAATCAACATTACCTGATTATGTTTTGTTGTTTTGTCCACGGATCTGCAAGACGTTACAGTTACATAAACAAGGGACATAAGTGATGTAACCACTTTACATTGGAAAGAGGAACAGAGGATGAAATGCAAGTAAAATAACCGCTTAAAATCAGTAGGGGCACAAGTACAGTAACCGTTTTACATTTGCAAGAGGAACAGGGGTGGAGGGCAAATAAAGTAACTGCTTTACATAATTAGCAAGGGGGGCAGGATGTGGAGGGCAAGTAAAGTAACCATCTAAAATTAGTAGTGGAACAAGTAAGTAACTGCTTTACATTAGCGAGGGGAACAGGGAATGGAGGGCAAGTAAAGTAGCCGCCTAAAATTAGTAGGAGAACATGTACAGTAACCGCCTTACATTAGCAAGGCACATAGGTAAAATAACTGGGGGTTTAAACCGGTTTACGGAAGTCCTAAGCTCACAGTTATCTTAAAGTAGATTAACAAAGTGTAAATAAAGGTATTTCCATCGGACTTCCCCGCAACATAGAAGACGGTGAACACATGACAATATGTAAAACATAGCATAGCAACTGTGAACATGCCATCAAATATGTACTCAATGACTTTGTTGAAGTCAGGGCAACTGCAGGGTATCCGTTAAGGGCACGACAGTGAACAGGTAATACATTAGTCTGGTATGCTCATCCCGTTTCTGAGTTTAAGAGTATGCCATTATAGGGTACTACCCTCGGCCTGTCATCGCGCAAGCAAAGCGGGAAACGTAGCTACCGACTGTAAAGCGGTCAATAACAAAAACATGCAGTGCGTTGCAATATAATGGGGTCATAACCTTTCTTTCTAAAGGTTTTAATGTGTTTTATAAACAAATCATTTAAATTAATATGACCCCGAATTTTCCTAAGTTTGTAGATAACGCCACCGTTACATTCTGGGAGAAATTATATTTACCAATAAGAGGTAAATTTTGATAATGGAATTTAGAAAACGTTTTCCGAAGTTCAATCTGTAATCGAGCTTAAGAAATTATCAGTTAAAATTAAGTTACGACTGTGTAAAGTCCCTGGACGCATTTATACAAAAACATAATATTCGTATATGTGGTAAACGTACCACTCATTATACCATTAGAACAGCCCTGCTTTTTATTCGATCGTTTTCTGTTGAAAAACAACAATAATTTACTAAAATATATTGCACTGTATTTTTCCACTTTCACAAAATACTATAAACGTCACAGTCTCTAAATCTAAACCTACTTTCGTTTTCATCGATTTAAAAAAACATGTAATGTAACACGAACACATACGTTTGGATTTTTTTAGGATCAATAAAGCGTCATTTACTCGATCTCAGGGCGTCCAGGGACTTTAAATCTTCTAGCTCGGGCAAATAGGCTCGGGCAAATCGAATAAGTTGAGAAATATAAACCGCATAATGTTCAGAACGGAGCACATCTCCATCTAGAAAATGGATAGTTAACAATTGTGAAATTAAACTCTTCCCTTTATCGTATACATGTATTTTGGACGAAACTTTATCATTTGTGATGAAAAGATTCAAATCTAAAAAGAAAAGATTCAAATCTAAAACGAAAGCCATAATGTCAGATTGATTCCAATCCAAATTCAAAATATCGTCTTAATACATTGAAGTTTTATTAAAAGCATTAACGGTCTGTGTATCAGGTTTTAAGCTTAGCATAAAATCCCTCTCATAGCAATACAAAAAAACAAATCTGCAACAAGATTGACGATATATGGTATCCCCATAACGCAAAATATATTACCTAAAAGAAAGGTAAGAAATCTGCAAACATCTATGCAAATCCATATTGTGTTATGTTCAACATAACGATGAACATTACAAGCAAGGAACATTTTGTATTCTCTGGCAAAGGTTTTTTTTTATTAATAATTTAATCAGTTTATCTTTCATAAGGTGGTGAGATAGAGCAGTATTTAATGTAGAGAAACCATAAGAGCTCAATGTTATACTGTTCATTTTCAAATTCAGTTCAAACATCATTTGAACTTTTTATGGACCAATAAACATTAATACCAGGACTTTCATATGATTAATCATAATATCATTTTATTCCTTGATCGTAGTAAGACAGGACATCAAAAGTTTAGATATTTTAGTAGTACTACAACAGCTAGAGTTGGCAATAAAACGCGCCTTATCAGGGTTTTTATGTAGTTTCGGAATCCATTTCAAAGTAAACGGTTTATGTTGTTTTATGTTAGGACCAGACTTAAAAGTATTTTATATGTTCGGAGACTATATATGATTTAAGTAAACATCTTACATTAGCAAGGGAAGAAAGAATAGTAACCGCCTTACATTAGCAAGGGAAATAAGTAACCGCTTAAAATAAGTAGGGGAGCAAGTACAGTAACTCTTTTCATTAGCAAGAGGAACAAGTAAGAATAACTGGTATTACATTAGCAAAAGGAACAGGTAAAAGTAACTGTTTTGCATTAGCAAGAGGAACAAGTAAAAGTAACTGGTATTACATTAGCAAGAGGAACAAGTAAAAGTAACTGGTTTAACATTAGCAAGAGGAACAAGTAAAAGTAACTGTTTTACATTAGTAAGAGGAACAGGTAAAAGTAACTAATTTACAACAGCAAAAGGAACAAGTAAATGTAACTGTTTTACATAAGCAAGAGGAACAAATTTAAGTAAATGCTGTACTGTAGCAGGAGGAACATGTAAAGGTAAATAAGTTTTTAACCGCCTTACATTTGCAAGGGAAATAAGTGAAGTAACTGCGTTGCGTTAGCAAGATAAGTAAAGTAACCGCGTTGCATTAGCAAGGGGAATAAGTAAAGTAACCACATTGCATTAGCAAGAGAAATAATAAGGGGAGCAAACGGAATCAGGAAACCTGGAGGGTTTTGGCATTCGTATTTTTCACTAAACGGAAAATATGTTGTAGCACAACATTTAATTTATCTCAGTGTCTCCATTAAATTAAACATGTCAGGGGTTTCCTTTATATATGTCCATGTAAGCAACAATGACATCCAGGATATAATTTAAAAATTTGAAAATGCATCTGACCACAGGAAGTATGGTCATGACAGAAACTGTAGAATGATCTACTCTCTTTGCAAAGGCGTTTAAAGGCGTATATATGGAGAAAATGCTTAAATATTATTGTTGTGCTGGCTATAAAAGATGCACAGTGAGAGTATATATCCTCTTTTGAAGCATTATATTGATACCTCAGCAACTTTCCTTTGCGTCTTGTGTAACGCGATAGTTCCCAGAGATATAGTTACTCTATAATAGAATTGTAATCCTCAACAAAACGGACTACATAAGAGAAGCTCGTAGACATCGTTCAGACCAAACAATCTACACAGTAACACCAAGGGACTTAACCAACAAAGCCACGAAATATATCATTAGATTTCTATCATTCTTAAGAAGAAATAAACTACTGAAGGATGAAGACATTAACTATTTAACTCAGAGCACCAGTCTTTTACTTCTCACCAAATATACATAAACCTAACAACACCGGGAGACCCATTGTTTCAGCATAGGGAGGACCTATCCCGAAACTTTCAGAAAACGTGGGCCACCATATACAACCACTCGCACAACTAGTACCTTCCTACATTAAGGACACAGCACACTTCCTACAGAATTTCTAAGACCTCGGCAACATCCAAGAAAGCGCTCTCCTAGTTACAATTGATGTTTCATCACTATACAAAAACATTCCGCACAGAGAAGGTATTCTTGCTGTCAAAGAAGTCTTATTACATATAAAGAGAGGACACAGAACCAAAATGTTGGATTTTACTGAGGTTCCTACATCTGATCCTTACTAAAACGGCATTCACTTTCATGCAGCAGATCGAAACTATGTTTTTCAGCAGATTACTCAAACGACTAGTATGGTGGAGATTTATAGATATCTTTTCCATATGGCAACACACCAGAGAGGAATTTAATTCCTCTACTGTATCCCTAAACAGTCCCACTAACAAATTAACAGTAGACATCAGCGAAACCACTGTCACCAAAAAAGAAAAGAAAACTCTCCGCTCCCCTCTACTCTAAACCGACAGATGTGACTTTTGTCACTGACCGTTCCAAGGCGGTACTTCCATCTTCCTCCTATTGTATGTTTGTTTTGTCTTTGTGCGTCTCTTGTTGTTTTTTCTACCTATGTACATTTGCTGTTTCCTTGTGTTGCTGTTCGGGCGTGTGTTTGTTCTGTATGTGGTGTTTCCTGCATGACTCATTTTTGTACTTTCATTACCAGTAATTCCACTAAAAACACAAAAAAGAGCAGCATACCATACCGTCAATCCCTACTAATCCGGAAAATATGCAGTGACATCACCCCATATGATACATGAACAGACCAATTGCTCCAGAGTTTTGATACCCGAGTAGAAGTAAAATAAGCAATTAGTAAATGAAAAAAGTAGTAAAGTCAAGCAGGAAAAGACACACACAAACCGCAACAAACACCAACACACCAACACAAAGCAAGCAACACATCCACACACAACCACACACACACACGCGCGCGCACGCACACATAAGCGTAGAAACCCGACTGTAAATGGGCTAATAACCAAACATGCAGTGCGTTGCAATATAATGGGCTTATAACCTTTCTTCCTGAAAGATTAAATGCGTTTAACAAGCAAATATTCTGAAAATGGGTGATCCCTCAAAAGAAAAAGTATTAATGCAAAAAGAGAAAATTGCAGACTCGGTTTTATTGAGTCTGTTCATGAGTAGTAATTAAAAGTGCAACACTACTCACACCCCCTAGCACCGGTTTAAGTAGCATTCAATTTTCAAAACAAATAACATCAAAACTAATGATCCCGAAGGATCAGAAAATATAACAACACTGAGAATGAAGCACGGGGCGACTTTTTACGGCCGCCACACAAGCACTTCACACCTGCTGTTGTGAAGTACATATATTCTGAAGATGGATGGTCCCTCAAAAGCAAAAGTAGAAATCCAAAACAGAAAAATCATGAAAATGTACATGACCCCGAATTTGTATTTGTCCTACGTTCCGGTTCATTGCATATGTAGATCATACAATCCAAACATAGATTTAAACAAAACAAACCAACTTCTTTAACCCTTTCCTGTTCAATATTAATGTAAGAAATGATGACATCATGAATATTTATTAGATTATTTTTATAGTTTATATGGACACAGGACATCTTAGCTCATGCAGAAACAATATAATCAGATCTATTATAATTTCTTTTAACGGCTTCAACGCGGGTGCTCTGACATCAGCAAAGTCATATTTGACGGATTTTTCATGGTTGTTATGCTATGTTTTACATATTGCCATGTGTTTACCGTCTTCTATGCTGTGGGAAAGTCCGGAGGGGATACCTTTATTTACACTATTTGTTAAGCTAGGGTGACTGTGAGATAAATTTGAGGTTAGGACGTCCGTAAACCCGTTTAAACCCCCAGTGGTGATTTTGCTTCTGAGCGTTCCAAGGGTGAACTCTCTTTGTCTTCATTACTTTTGTTTTTTGTACTTGTGATTGTGTTCATGTTTGGAATGTTTATATCTAGTACTTCTGTGTTTGTTGATGTTTTCTGTGTTCATGTCTAGAATCTATACATTATGAAAGTACAAAAATGAGTCATGCAGGAAACACCACGTACAGAACAAACAGCCGCCCGAACAGCACCACAAGGAAACAGCAAATGTACATAACTATAAAAACATCAAGAGACACACAAAGACAAAACAAACATACAATAGGGGGAAGGTGAAAGTACCGCCTTGGAACGGTCAGTGACAAAAGTCACTGGGGGTTAAACCGGTTTTGGGGTGTCCAACCTCACGCTTATTCCATCCCCACCCTAAAAGACAAACAGTGTAAATAAACGTATCCCCTCTCGGATTAATCTACAACAACCGCGATGGCAAATACAGTGGTAAAGGGCATGTATAACGAGCTAGTCTACTCAATGATTGAGCTGCAAACAGAGTAACTGTAAAAAAGTAATAAAGAGTACGACAAAAACGAAATAGTACAGATATCCGACGTTCTTCTTCCGTTTTTGGATTTAAGAGGTCATCTTCATAGAATACTTAACCTTTCTTGTCGGCGTACATGCTAAGAGGCCAGCGTGATTGCCTACTTTAAAAGGGTTGACAACCAAACATGCAGTATGTTGTAGTACTATAGGATCATATCCCTTTTTAATGAACTTTTCACTGTGTCTTAGATTAATACCATTCAGATTTCGTTTGAATAGCTGATGTAATCAAAGGGTCGTCAAAGGGCATCAGACTCGCAAATACCAATGACGTATTTTCAAATCGTATATGCAAATGCGGTACTATTTTAGTATCAATATGGCCAAATGAAGGTCAAGGTGGTGGCGGTTTGTTTACCCATAAACGACCACAATACTACATTTCTTAAAGTTACAAAAGTACAAAAATGAGTCATGCAGGAAACACCACATACAGAACAAACACTCGCCCGAACAGCAACACAAGGGAAAAGCAAATGTATATAAGTAGAAAAAAACAACAAGAGACGCACAAAGACAAAACAAACATACAATAGGAGGAAGATGGAAGTACCGCCTTGGAACGGTCAGTGACAAAAGTCACTGGGGGGTTAAACCGGTTTATGGGCGCCCAACCTCACTCTTATTCCATCCCCACCCTAAAAGACAAACAGTGTAAATAAACGTATCCCCTCTCCGACTAATCTACAACAACCGCGACGGCAAATACAATGGTAAAGTGCATGTATAACGAAAACACATTTAATTGAGCATACTGTATTCACCTATCGCTAGTGTACTCAATGATTGAGCTGCAAACAGAGTAACTGTAGAAAAGTAATAAAGGGTACGACAAAAATGAATTAGTACAGATATCCGACGTTCTCCTTCCATTTCTGGATTTAAGTGGTCGCCTTCATAGAGTATTAAACCTTTCTTGTCGGCGTACATGCAAAGAGGCCAGCGTGATTGCCAACTGTAAAAGGGTTCACAACTAAACATGCAGTAGGTTGTAGTATTACAGGATCATATCCCTTTTTAAAGTTTTACTTGAATGATCTGCAGAGCTTTGAGAGTTTATATAAATAAATCCGGTCCATTGCGTAAGGAGATCACAGGAGCTAAAATATTTCAAAGAATAATTTCTTTAAATGACATACCCTCCAAAACCACTTGAAGGCTTTCAACTAAAAAGTCACAGAAACCATTTTCAGGTTACCGTTCAAGACAGTTATATAAATTGTTCTGGTTGATTGCTTAAGTTGGTCACATGAGCTAAAATAGAGTTTAACAAATGATTTCATTAAACGACATAAAACTATTGAATCATATCTATATTATAAGCAAACAGAGAATGCCCTAACCCAACGGCTGATCTGGGTCTACTCTTTTTGCAAAGGCGTAAATGGCGTATTTATAAAAAAAAAAAGCGTATATGGCTGTATTTCCCAAAGTTTGCCAGGCTGAATATCTAGGCTAAATATGGTACATGGAATTCGTTTTCTGTATACTCGGACTTTTTCACTTAAGACAATATTATTCTGTCACGAGTATCGACTAAGCTATGGAAAGATTGAAAACATTAAGATATATGGATTAATTCAAAGCTAATTAATTTCTACTTAAACGAGATATGAAGCCAGTAAATGACTAGGCGCTTTTATATCTCAATAGGTAGAAAACTCGCCTTAAAGTACGGGTCAATGGCTGATGAACCATGTCCCTCCTTACCTATCATTGTACACGAAAGATTCTTGTCTTATAGATTAATCGATAGAGAAATTAATTACATACCTATTTTAACCGATTTTAACCGATATAAACCTGCATATTTAACTAAATCGGTATGGCCAGACGAAAACAGGTGTAGCAAATGAAGCAAGTAATTATCTGTGTTAAGTTCAAACAGCTATCTGCTTGAAGATTTCCGCGGTTTTGATATAACTAATAGCCTAATCACAGCTAAAGTCACATGCAGCGGGTTTATGGCGTACACCCTACTACTTTTTGCCAATCAACTGCTTATCCTTATGTATGCTACTTTGGATTTCGAAGGATCTCCCACTTTCAGGATATATTTACTTCACAACAGCAGGTGTTAAGTGCTTATATTGCGGCCGGTGCTAGGGGAGTGAGTATTGTTGCACTTTTAATTACTACTCATGAACAGAATCAATAAAAACGAGTCTGCAATTTTCTCTTTTCGCATTGCTACTTTTGCTTTCGATGGATCTCCCACTTTCGTATTCATTTCACAGCAACAGGTGTTAAGTGCCCGTGTGGCGGACGTAAAAGTCGCCCCGTACTTCATTCTACTAATACAGTATAACCTCTCTACATTTACTTATTTCGTCGTGGTGCTGTTCGGGCGGCTGTGTGTTTTGTATGCGGTGTTTCCTGCAGGACTCGTACATATACTTTTACTGTTAAACTCAACAGAAGAACAAGCTCTAGCGAAACGAATAATTTGATCACAATGTAACTTTATCAATGATTAAAAGTAAAGGGAATACCAATTAAAAATGTTTTATAAACCAGTAAACAAAGTGCCATTGTGCATGTTTCAACTCTTTACTCCACAGAAACGCATTAAGCGCATTTGCAAACAGAGTAGATTCAGATCAGATCGTTCGTTTAGGAATCGTCTAGACAGGGTCTGTTCTGTGTTTATGATTCCACTGTAACTGCCATGGCCAAAATGTTTTTGTACCATTATAGAAAAAAGTTATTGTTTATTTATTGAACGTAGAAGTCTTAAAAAGAAGGTGGTTGATTAATGCAGGGCTAAAGTAATGACTCGCATTAAGCTTCCGCCTGCTTTACAGATCCATATTTAAGCCTCTTTTAAAGGACTTTTAGATAAGGTATGTGACTTCTTAACTCATTTCCTCATATTGACAACTTTTGACGACTTTGTAATAGTCACTTTGTGAAACCATTGTGATAAATAGAGCATTTGCTCTATCTATCACAAAGGTTTCAAACTACAAAATTCTGAAAAGTTTCCTTTTCTCAAGTTGATGCTCCTTTTTGGTAGATTTATTCAAACAGGTTGTATCTAAAAATAGCCTATGAGGTAATGGGTTAATGCAGGGTAAACGTCATGCATGACTGTCACTCTTAATTTTGTTGTCACCCGTCGCAAAGATCGATTATGATGCTGATTTGAGTATTCGGGCTAGTGAGGATTTACTGTATGCATTAATTACATTTTGTAACCAAGAAGACCACACGCTTATCTATCCATAGATTTAGTTCAGTTGTCATATGTATTTATATCATGAGACATATGCCACCATTCTGGCTATTCTGTAAATGATTTAACCTTTTACCATTAACCCTTGACCGTACATTCGTGTGTAAGCGAACTTGCATGGTATGTGCGTGCATACGTGCGTGTGCCTATGCGTTCGTACGTACTTGCATGTGTGTATTTGTCTTGTTTTCGACTGATTACCGTTTGTAATGCAATACATATATTATTGTTTGCCCTCCCATTTTAATACTATTCTCAAACAGAAAACTGCTTTCTGTACATGTTTTCTTGTAAATATACCTCTGCGTGTATACGAAATAAATCTGCTTTTGTTTGAATGTTGAAAGCCAGCTTTTGTAAATTGTTGCTAATTTCCTTGTGTATTATAACTGTCTGACCCTAGTTTGATCCCTTTTGTATTGTTTAAGTTAACCCAAGTAGTTATATTAATCATTTACTCCATGAATATTTATTGAAGAAATAATGGCATAATGAATATCTATTAGATTAATTGTTATAATAATATATGGACTCGGGAAGTTTTAACCAGAAACTGTAAAATCATATCTGTATCATAGCAAAATCTTCATTATTCGAATTTTCTATATAGAAGAATTTAGACCCTTTTAGGAAGGTGGCTGCTTAATGCATGGTGAAAGTCATGCAGAAAGCTCCTGGAGGAGCTTTCTGCATGCCTTTCACCATGCATTAAGCTGCCACCTGTTTAAAGATCGATAATAATACGTATTTTAGTGTTCGGATAATCGAAGTTTTACTGTATATCATAACCAAACAGAGCATACCATACTAAGGAGATGAGATATATATCAAACAACATACCATAGTTAATGAACTAGAGATTGAGAGATAATAAACTAGAGATTGAGAGAAAATGTGAAGTTCCTGGTCATACATCGCCTCGAAAATACGACGTCTGTTCTGGGACTGCACGACGTCTGTTCTGGGACTGCACGACGTCTGGTCTGGGACTGCACGACGTCTGGTCTGGGACTGCACGACGTCTAGTTTGGGACTGTACGGCGTCTGATGTCTGGTCTTGGACTGCACAACATCTGGTCTAGTCCTGCATGGCGTCTGGTCAAGGACTGCACTGTCTGCCTTGGTGTAGTTTTGTCGACAGTGGCGGTTAAATGGTTTATAGTTCCGCCAGCCACTTGCAAGAATTAGAAATTGTATCACCATATGTGTCAAACGCTGCTGGTAACAGTCAATTCATGATCCTGATGAGACGCCGAGTTACTCGGCGTCACATCTAGATCTAAACTGTTTTGCATGGATATACACTCATCCGATCGCAACAGGCTAAATGTTAAGAATTGATTACTGCATAAATACTCATTGCTTAAGTTTTCCGTTTAACAATTAGGCACTAACTGTGGCAGACGCTTAGAATCATGCCTATGTTAATTTTTAACGCTTTCCTCCATAAATACGCCTTTCTGCGCCTCTGCAAAAGTCACTTTATGAAACCATTGTGATAAATAAATATTTTGCTCTTATAGGAGCAATGCCCCTTTTCGGTAGATTTATTCAAAGTGGTTGGATCTAAAAATAGTCCATAGAGGAATTGGTTATAAAACTGGAGCATGTCTTAATCACACAATCCCTAGTGAGATGTCTGACTTTGGTCTGATCCGTTTGCAAAAGGTGCCAAAAGTCGTCATTTTGGAGTAAATGGTCAACAATCGCACCCACTTCATGAAATGTACAAAGAACGCACAGTATCTTCCGATCACATTCGAGTAATTGTGTAAATAGTATGCTTTTAAATCATGTATGCACCGAGCAAGACCCTTTCCGCAATAAACATTAATAAACAAGTAAATTACCTCAGAATATTTATCTACAAAATGTTAATATTTGATTATAAGACAATACATTTTATTGATCAATGGCAGAACTATATTTATAAGTGTATACAGTAAAATCCCGCTAATGCGACCACCAAAAAGGGGCATAATTCTGGGTGGCAGAGGCAGGTGGTAGCTTAATGCAGGACGAAAGTTATGCAGAAAGCTCCTATAGGAGCTTTCTGCATAACTTTCGTCCTGCATTAAGCAACCGCCTGCTTTAGACGACATCAGTGGCTGTTTATTAAGTGGTCGCATTAGCGGAGTTTCACTGTTTATGCAAACAAAGGTAAGATAGCTTCCACAGGAGATGTCTGACTGGAGTCTGCTCTGTTTGCAGCGGACGTACAAAGCGTCTCTGTGACGGAAGAGGTTAGTATATGTTGATGACGTATCCATATGACTTGTGTGTTAGCTAGTTATCCTTATGATTGTTATAAAAACAGCCGCCTTATCAGAATTCAATCCTAGCTATTTACGTGTTGTTCTGGTTCATCTGCTACGGAGAAACCTTTGGGGGGGGGGGGGGAATGGTTTTCAGTTGTTAAAGAGACGATAATGTTTCATTCTTTTGGGTGTTTAACACAGTTTTCCGGTAAATCAGATATGCACCAAGCAGGTTGATGAAAGAATTTTATCATTAACCCTTTCCACAATGTACATCTATACAGACTTCAATGACTTAAGACTATTTATTTATAGTTCCCCAATAACTGAATACAAGAAAATCATGTCATGAATTGGATTAATGTAGTTATTGATGTTTGGTCATAGTAGAAATTGTATAATCAAATCTACAGTAGAACCTCTCTAATGCGACCACTTAATAAATAAACCTGGGTGTCTTTATAAGCAAATGGTTGCTTAATGCAGGACAAAAGTAATGCAGAAAGCTCTCTGCATTACTTTTGCCCTGCATCAAGCTACCACCTGCATCTAGCACCGAGAATTATACCTCTTTTAGGTGTTCGCTTTAGCGGGGTTTACTGTATATTATTTCATGACAAACAGACAAACAGAACCGTCTGATCGGTGTCTGTTCTGTTTGCAAAGGCGTAAATCAGATATGCACCAAGCAGGTTGATGAAAGAATTTTATCATTAACCCTTTCCACAATGTACATCTATACAGACTTCAATGACTTAAGACTATTTATTTATAGTTCCCCAATAACTGAATACAAGAAAATCATGTCATGAATTGGATTAATGTAGTTATTGATGTTTGGTCATAGTAGAAATTGTATAATCAAATCTACAGTAGAACCTCTCTAATGCGACCACTTAATAAATAAACCTGGGTGTCTTTATAAGCAAATGGTTGCTTAATGCAGGACAAAAGTAATGCAGAAAGCTCTCTGCATTACTTTTGCCCTGCATCAAGCTACCACCTGCATCTAGCACCGAGAATTATACCTCTTTTAGGTGTTCGCTTTAGCGGGGTTTACTGTATATTATTTCATGACAAACAGACAAACAGAACCGTCTGATCGGTGTCTGTTCTGTTTGCAAAGGCGTAGAAATGCGTATTAATGGAGTAGAGGGTTAACCCTTTCTTGGGGAGATGAGGGGAATAGCCCATCAATGCATAACTATAACGCACGGTCAGTATGAATGCTTAAATTGATAGAGGATTTATAAATACGGTAAACCATTTGTGTTTGTGTCAGAAATGTTTCACTAACCGTTTGTGCTTGTGTCATAATGTTTTAATAAACATTTGTGTTTTTGTGATAAACCATATTGTGTTTGTGTCATAAATGTTTAAATAAACCATTTGTGTGTGTGTGTGTGTGTCATAAATTTCTTAAATAAACCATTTGTGCTTTTGTGATAAAGCTTTTGTGTTTGTGTCATAAATGTTTAAATAAACCATTTGTGTTTGTGTCATAAATTTTTAAATGGGCCATTTGTGATAAAGCTTTTGTGTTTGTGTCATAAATGTTTAAATAAACCATTTGTGTTTGTGTCATACATGTTTAAATAAACCATTTGTATTTGTGTCGTAAATGTCTAAATAAACCATTTTTGTCTATAACCCATGCACTTTTCCAAATTTGATTAAAAATTAGCTTCATCATGAAACTATTAGGTCGGTACTGTTTAACGTGCCTCGTAATGTCGTCTGCAAAATGTATCGTCTGATACAAGTTTGATGTTTGAATTGTCTTCCGTTTTCTTTCAAGAAACGTCATCACAGCATCAAACAGCTCGGATCCTGATAAGACCCCGAGCTACTGTATACAGTAAAAGCTCTCTAGTGAACGAGTACAGTAATTGCTTCACATTAGCAAGGGGGATAGGGTGTGGAGGGCAAGTACGATGATCGCTTAAAAATAGTAGGGAAACAAGTATAGTAACCGCTTTACATTAGCAAGGGGTATAGGGTGTAGAGGGCTAGTAAAATAATCGCTTAACCTTTAGCCTTCACTGAAAGTGGGTCATGGCAGAAAAAAAGAAATAACCCCGAAAATATATGCTCCCTCGCTGAGAAAAGTATATAAATCAAAATAAATAAAATAAATGAATATATATAGATAAAAACTTGTCTCACAGTAAAGCATATTTATTAAAAAGACTGGCTTTTATAGAAACACAGGAACGCAGAAACGCATTGTCAAAATTCAAAGTCGTATGAGATTGGACTGCTTTCGCAGCCCAATGAACTGTAAGACTGTATAAGTATCTACATATCATTACTTGGCCCCAACGAGACATCGAATAGCCCATTGTCTCGTCACGATTGTCTTTTTGACATTCTGTCCTCCCTTTTAAAAGGAATAGGAAACAAATATTCCTTGATAATTTAAGCAACATGCTGTAGCTTATCACCCAAAAGGAGACTATTTTACCTGATAGAAACATACAGTAAAACCTCTCTATAACGACCATTCAATTACATCAAGCATTTTGTGTTAAAGGCAGATGGCTACTTAAAGCAAGATGAAAGTAAAACAGAACGCTCCTATAGGAGCGTTCTATTTTACTTTCACCTTGCTCTAAGCAGCCACCTGCCCTAAATACCAACCAATTAACACATTTTAGTGGCCATTATATAGAGGTTTTACTGTATTTTGAAAGCCTAACAAATAGAGTAAAACCCAGATCAGATAGCCACAGAGGGTTCCGTATATAATCAAGGTCTATCCTGTTTGTAATAAATGTATAAACCTAATTCTACGGTTTCTGTCATGGCCAAACAGTCCAGTGTTAATCCTTTTGAACGCCTAGCAAACAGAGAAGCCCATATCAGATGGCTTCTGAGGGAACCGGTTGATCAGAGTCTGTCCTGTTTGCTATACAGTTAAACCTCTCTACAACAGCCATTAAATTACATCAATTAGTTTGTGTTAAAGGCAGGTGACTGCTCCAATAGGAACGTTCTGTTTTACTTTCAACTAGCTTTAAGCAACCACCTGCCCTAAATACCAACTAATTAACACATTTAGTGGCCGTTATAGAGAGGTTTTACTGTATTCTTGAAAATGTTTTAATTTACGCATCTTATCTGGATCTCTGGCTGAATACGGAAATTATTTCTTGCATGCATATCCATAAAGGAAACTGTTAAATGATATTAGAGGAAACACTTGTGGAAGGACAACCTCTTTGTTCTGATTTATTTTATGAATACTGGTTCTTTCGGATATTTATTTCCCCCTTTATGGTTTCTCTTTCGTTGCCAAGCAGAGCCGTCTACACAATTTATCGTCTGCTTCATTTGTCTTCAACTCCCCTCGTGCAAAGTACGCCTTGATTGACATTTGCCAACAGATTGGATCCAGATCAGACGCCGAGTCACTCTGTGTGTCATCAGTATCCAAGCTGTTTGACACTACAGTAAAACCTCTCTACAACGACCACTCAATTACATCAAGCATTTGTGTTAAAAGGCAGATGGCTACTTAGAGCAAGATGAAAGTAAAACAGAACGCTCCTATAGGAGCGTTCTGTTTTACTTTCACCTTGCTTTAAGCAGCCACTTGCCCTAAATACCAACTAATTAAAACATTTTAGTGGCCGTTATATCGAGGTTTTGCTGTAGTATGATCGCTAGAGGCAGGTTGTGCTGTCTCAGAGTAAATGTAATAGTTCTTAACTTCCGTGTACTAAACGTATTCTATTTTAAGCCGATCTTGTCGTCTGCAGATACCGTAATCGACTGTTTAACCTTTTACTCCATAAATATTCATTTAAGAAATAATGGCGTCATGAATATTAATCAAGTTAATTTTATAATGACAAGGCGGCATCTGGCCTAGGACTTCGCTGTTTTCTGTATTATTTTAGCCCAAGCATACAGGTTTTTAAAAACAAATGTTTTACTAATATACCTTTATTATTTAGTTTAGAATTATATTTGATATGAAATTATTATTGCAGAAGACACTTTAAATTTGGCGCCAAAAAACAGAACAGAACAGATCAGAACAGAACAATATTTTATTTATAGACTTGTATATAACACACCGTCTTTACATAAATATATACAACCATTATTCACTGTGCACGTGATATATTGGTCAGTAATATATTTCTTTTTGACTCAACACATGTAGTTTGGCAAGTGTTATGAGTTTCAGAAATATTAAATACTTCTTTTATCATGTTCTGAACTTATCGGAGAGTAATATAGATATGAATCTTCAGTTTCTGCCATGACAGAAAATTGCCATGATCATGTGTTATTATAAAAATAAACTAACCAATGTCCATTATGCTATTAATTCTTACATGAATATTCATGGAGTAAAGGAATAACATCAATGGTTTCAGCAAACAGTGCAGACCCTGATCATAGGGCATATTTAGGAATCCTCTGATTTGGGTCTATCCTGTTTTCCTATGTCAATTTAACCCATTCCCTCATATTGACGACTTTTGACGACTCTGTAAAAGTCACTTTGTGAAACCATTGTTTCAAACTAAAAAATTCAAACAAAATTCCTTTTCTCTAGTTAATGCTCCTTTTCGGTAGATTTATTCAAAGAGGTTGTGTCTAAAAATAGCCTATGAGGTAATGAGTTAAGGGCCACTGGCCACTAATGTGTAAGATGCTCTAACAGAAGTAACTCGGCGTGTCATTGGGATCCAACATGTATACATTTGATCAAATGGTTCTCAAAAGCTTCACGTAAGTAAAAATATAGAATAGATCGTAGTTTTACAGACATCCTTTTTACGATATGATAACGTTTGACCATTATCCTGTTGCATATTCATATAAGAAAGCATGGCATCATGAATATTTATTAGTTAAATATCGATAGTGTCATATATACATAGGAGTTTTGGTTTTGGAAGAAACTGTACACCATATACAGTGAACTCTCATTATACCGGCATTCGTTACAATAGCCCCCTCGCTGTAGCGGCATTCGTTACAATAGCACCCTCATTATACCGGCATTCGTTACAATAGCACCCTCGTTATAGCGGCATTCGTTACAATAGCACCCTCGTTATAGCGGCATTCGTTACAATAGCACCCTCATTATACCGGCATTCGTTACAATAGCACCCTCGTTATAGCGGTAGTATGCGTTGAAACAAAATTACCGTTAAGTCTTTGAAACAACCACTGAATAAATAGGTGCAGGTGATCGCTTAATGCAGAACATAAGACATGCAAAAAGCTCCCAAAGGGAGCTTTTTTCACGTATTGTGTTCTGCATTAAGCGTTCACCTGTTGGTACCGGTTTTAAACTGGCCATATGGCTTCTTTCATATTTAAACTCGTTATAATGTCAACCTCGTTATGCCAGCAAAATGTCTGGAAACAAACAACTCCGTTATAATGAGGATTCACTGTATATATATAATTCCATAAGCAAACAGAGCAGACCCTGATGAGACGGCTCCTACAAAGGCATGAAAAGTGTTTATATGAAGGAAAGTCTTAATTAAAGTCTTACTGAATCCATATTCTGTTTACCGTGAAAACGTAAACACATGTTAGTGCAAAGTAGACCCATAACTGATTGTACACTGATATCAAGAAGATGTGTGAATAAGACTTCATGTGTTAATAAATAATCTAGTATTTTATGAAAACGTGTTGTTCCAAATCAACGCTCCCACTAGAATAAACACCATATTACTTCTGGATGGAGGGGGGGGGGGGGGCTAACTATCAATAAAACAATTAAAAGCATATGTAATAACCACACATAATCTCCTAGTGACGCATTTTTGCGCATCTATAAAAGTCACTTTATGAAACTATTGTGATAAATAGACCATTTGCTCCTATAGGAGCAAATGTATTTATTACAATGGTTTCAAACTACAAAATTCTAAATTTTATCCTTGCCTCTAGTTAATGTTTTTTTCGGTAGAACATTCAAAGAGGTTGGCTCTAAAAATAGCCTAGGAGAGAATGAGTTAAATAAATAGGTTTTCAAAATACATGCGGTAGCTTAATGCAGACTGAAAGCAATGCAGAAAGTTCAAATGGGATCGGTCTGCATTACCTTTATTCTACATTAAGCAACCATATGTGTACAACATACAAGAAGCTGCTTTAAAAATATAACTCCACAAGAGGGTTTATTAGAAATTATACGGTATCTATAGGTTTTAGAAATTCGATTTCCTAATCCAGTAGTTTATAATATGCCTTTTTAGACGCCTGCTGTCTAAGAGTCTTTGTACCTGTTCTCCTGTATCCATAAACATGGCTTCCACATAACCAGAGAATGCCCCTACAGTTCCAACAAACAGCACATACATCATCTCAGATATGTCTGACGCTTTTCCCGTCTTGAATTTCATTGTCAGAGCCAATGTTGCACTCAGTAGCGTGCCAATCATGATGGAACGCAGAATAACGTTCAACACTTGTTGGTGAACAGGTCTATGCTTTAGAACTAATACATCGAAAAGGTCCGCTGGAATACCGTACTTTTCCTTGTAACATTTTACCCTCGGGGCTCTGTCACGGGCTTCTGAAAACAGAGCCCGAAGAACATTCTTTGCTACTGGTAATGTTCGATCATTTATTCTTATGCTTTCTACACCATGGACAATGTTGGGGTAAACAGCCAATACCTTATTGAAGCATTCTATGTGGTTTTTATTGGATTCCAAGGTCTGTGAAATACAGACTGCTTCGGATAATAATTCGGTATAGCCATCGCCAAACTTTCTGATCAGTCTGAGCATATGGAAGATGGCCATGATAAAAATGAAAAGATTGGCGAAAGCAACCGATGGGAATACAATTACAGCTATGAAACAAAACACCATAACAGAGAAAACGAACGTGAAAGTCATGATGAAAATCATGCTAAATGCATAAGAAAACAGAAGCAGAATTGAAGTTATTAGAACAATAATGAAGAAATCATTGAGGGGATTACCAAGGAGAATTTTTCTAAGAAATGTTGAATTACGGCTATAGTGCTGGAGACGTGCTTTGCCTTGATTCAATGAAACACTGATGCCACGAATGAATATAGACGCAAATAAAATGAATGGTATACCGTATAGTACAATGGACAGAACTATTTCACCTAAACAAGTTAAAACATACAGGGGACATAACACAATTTGGCTTAAGAACACCTTCCCGGAGGTCCGTCTTCTCAGTGAGAATCTGTGTGTTTGAATATTCCAGACTTCGATCCAAAATTTCTCACTGAATATCATAGCCATACTACAAATGAACAAATCACTGTCTGTGCATGGACTGGTGCTCATGTGAATTTTCGACAAAATGCAAATCTTTTCCACGCTCAAACAGAGTGGCGACTTGAACCGCTTTGACTCCCCTGGCATTCCTATTGTAAAGACGTGCTTCAGACTGCTCGGGACAACCAGAAGCACGAATCCGATAATGAAATACGTGGCTAATACATACACCGGTCCTCCAAAGGCAGGGGCAAAATTCTGCCCAGCTTTACCTACATCTGCTAACATTGAAAGAAACCCGATAGGATTCCTGTGTTTATTAGATGTGACTAATACTTCCGTCGGGAAAACATAGTAATAAACTAAAAGCTCGATATATAGCCCCGTGGGTATTAGTAGCAATAATAACAGCCGTCTTATTCTTGAAACTAACACGGGATTTCTTTTGTCCAATCCACACCATAGATGTCCCAGAAGAGACGAGAAGCTGTATGGTGAATTTCCATCCAAGTATACCCATGTTTTGTCTGTTTCATCCTCAAACTCATCTTCAACATCCTCACATTGTATGCTCATCATTTCTTGCTCGGTACTACTCTGTCTGTTGTCTCTCTCAATCCAGCATACAATTCTCCAAGCTTGAATAGGTGAGTAGAGAAAGAATATTACAGCCAATACAAACGGCCAGAGGATACACTGCGGCCACTTCTCAATTTGTTCACCACCACAATCGACTCGGTGATCGTTGGAGGAAAAGTTGAAAATAGTTCTGCAACAGTTGTAATTGATGTAACTTATTGGATATAGAAAATAAACAGCTGCTTTGTACTTCAATTTATCCCGAATTCCCGGTGCTTCTGCACGAAAACAGAAGAAGCTAAATGTGTATTTTGAAGAGGGGTCAGATTCCGGAACCAATTCCTTCAGAGCTTTACCAATTGCCCGTGTAGTATCGAGCGACCCAAACGTTATGTTGCAGTGTGTGTCCGCGGTGATATTAAGGTATTTTATTTCGATAGTTTTTGTGCTTAGCATGCCAAAAGAGAGCACTGCAAAATCCATGCTCAAAGACAAATACGGAAACATACCAGACGGCGTGCTGTAAGTCCAGACCCATTGGTTTCCCTTGAACGTTTCAGGTGTCTCGTTATATCCATGCATTTTTCCATTGAACACTAGAGGGAAATGGACGAACTGTGGATCTTCATTATCAATTATACCTCGGAAGTACATCGCACTTTCTTCAAGAAGTTTCATAGTACATTCTAATTTGGGTTCATGTGTCGATTTCTTAGAGTGACTGTCCGATAACAAATGGTATTGATCGTATTCTGAAGAATATACGTGGTATCCCTGAAGCAGGAGGACACATAGAAGAAACGTGTTCTCCATATCTGGAACACAAAAAGATAAAATACATGTATCAAGAGGATAGATAGAACTTGAAGTTTCCGATTATTTTCACTATAGTTCGATTTCGAGTGCTAAGCCGTGGCTGCACTTTTCTATTTATAGAAGTTGCAACCATTCTAATTTATGGGTAAGTGGACAATGGCTGTCACAAGAAGCTCGTAGTAATCGTGCAGTATTAGTATATACAGTAAAACGGCCACTAAATTACAGCAAGTATTTTGTGTTAAAGGCAGGTGGCTGCATTACCACAGGTAACCCCGGAACAAATACATAGTTTGTGACTCGTTTTACCTCTACGGATTAACTGGTCCTAAAGGTCACAGCCCACGGCTCAAATTCGAACTAAAGTCGCCACCTACATGCTGGTACAGTCAACTGTCGCTATAGAGACAGCGTTCGTGGCCACAGACAGCGTCGTTGTATTGAAAATTTCGTTATACACAATGACCATTACAGAAAGTGTCGTTGTATTGAATATTTCGTTGTACATAATGACCGTTACAGAAAGTGTCGTTGTATTGAAAATGTTGTTGTACATAATGACCGTTACAGAAAGTGTCGTTGTATTGAAAATGTTGTTGTACATAATGACCGTTACAGAAAGTGTCGTTGTATTGAAAATGTTGTTGTACATAATGACCGTTACAGAAAGTGTCGTTGTATTGAATATTTCGTTGTACATAATGACCGTTACAGAAAGTGTCGTTTTATTGAAAATGTTGTTGTACATAATGACCGTTACAGAAAGTGTCGTTGTATTGAAGATGTTGTTGTACACAATGACCGTTACAGAAAGTGTCGTTGTATTGAAGATGTCGTTGTAATGACCATTACAGAAATTATGGTTGTATTGAAAATGTCGTTGTTACGACCATTACGTTGTCTGGAGGGAAGATTTTACTTTATATTTTGACTTGGGTGAAGGTTGGGTAAGCGCGATGTTGGTTACCCATCAACCTGGTTTAAGCCCCCGGTAGTTTTTGTTTTACTACTGACTGCTCCAAGGCGGTTCACCTGCTCTTATATGGTTAATGTTTAATGTTTTATGTCTTGATGTACGTTTTGTCACGTTTTGTCTTGTATTTGTGATGTTTCGTGTTTGATGATATTTGGTGCCATGCCTTTTTGTGTATGGCGTATCCTGTTTGACTTTTTTGCCACTTAACCCATTCCCTCATATTGACGAATTTTGACAACTCTGGAAAAGTCACTTTGTGAAACCATTGTGATAAATAGAGCATTTGCTCCTAAGGAGCAAATGCTCTATTTATCACAATGGTTTCTAAACTACAAAACTCTAAAACAATTCCTTTTCTCTAGTTAATGTTCCTTTTCGATATATTTATTCAAAGAGGTTGTATCTAAAAATAGCCAAAGAGGTAATGGGTTTAACATTAACACCCCTCTAAAACAGACGTTCAATAATTATCAAAACCGGTATGTAAGACATGTGGCAGCTTAATGCAGGGTGAAAGTCATACAGAAAGCTCCCAGCTTCCATCCTGCATTAAGCGGGCACCTTCCTAACAAAAGTGCTACACTTCGTCTACTCCCGATCCGTTCAAGGTTTCTATTGAGTATCAAACCGTCTGAATCATGATGCGACTCCGAGTAATTCGATGTCTCATCTGGATCCAGTCTATTTGCAGACGCGACACAGGTCGCGGTCAGCGAGATAAGTATTAGGTTGATGTTTAACTCATTCCCTACTAGATTATTTTTAGACCCAACTTGTTTGAATTAATCAGCCGAAAAGGAGCATTAACTATAGAAAAGGAGATTTTTAGAAGTGTGGAGTTTTGAAACTATTGTGATAAATAGAGCAGTTGCTCCTATGGAGAAAATGCTCTATTTATCACAATGGTTTCAATGAATGTGTTTTATAGAGGCGGAAATATGCGTCAATAGGAGAGAATAAGCGGGTTAGTAGTAATGGACAGAACACAGCTGGCGTCATGAAGAAAAGTGACCCCCCCATTGACAGCTGACCTCCGAGACCAATATTGCACATTAAAAATTGAACAGGGGTAACATTATTACATTGAATGACAAATCCTAAATCCTTAACTTGATACATGTAGATACATCTTTGCAAATAGAATAGACCAAGATTCGACAGCTCCGATCAGGGTTTGCTATGTTTGCATATGGAATTATATAGATCTAAAGTCTATAGTTTCTACCATGGCCAAGTAATCAATTGTTCGTATGCCATTATAGCAGTTCAGCTAATATCTATTCATGAACAGTATTCAGCCAACATTATTTCTAACATGAACGAGAAATAAGTGCTAACTAACTTGAGATCGTCATTCTACGTAGACAAAATAGCCCTTGGTTAGTTTTCTATGTAGACCGTATAGTGTCCCGGTCAGTTTTCTATGCAGACATTGCCACGTACTTCATTCTCAGTATTGTTATATATTCTGGTCTTCGGGATAATTAGTTTTGATATTATCAGTTTTGGAAATTGAGTACCGCTTAACCCATTTGTTCTCACGATCCAATATATAGGCAAACAGAGTATACTCTGATCAGACACCGCATAATGCGGCGTCTGATCAGCATCTACACTCTTTGCTGATAGGAATTTCAATATAAAACAAAACGAAATAGAAAATTTAGGTCAGACACCCCTTAGATAAAAAGTGGACTAATCCAATACATAATCATGGAATAATCCACTGGGCGCAAATGGGTTAAGTCGATGCTAGGTGAGAAGGGAACAGGGGTCAGTAATGTTGCTCTTTTAATATCTGCTCATGAACAGACTCAATTAAACCGAGTCTACTATTTTCTCTTTTAGCATTGCTGCTTTTGCTTTGGAAGGATATACTACTTTCAGGACGTATGTACATGTACTTCACAACAGCAAGGTGTTAAGTGCTTGTGTATGACGTATGTACATGTACTTCACAACAGCAAGGTGTTAAGTGCTTGTGTGGCGGTCGTAAAAAGTCGCTCCGTACTCGATTCTCAATAGTGTTATATTTCCTGGTCCTTCGGAATAATTAGTTTTGGTGTAAGTATTGAAGGGGTGAGTAGTATTTCACTTGTAATAACTGCTAATGAACAGATTCAATAAAACTTATAAACAGCACCGGGTCAGTTTCTAAGTAGACTTAATAGCACCGAGTCAATTTTCTATGTAGACTTAATAGTATAGGGTCAGTTTTCTGTGTAGAATTAATAGCGCCGGATCAGATTTTTATGTAGACTTGATAAAGCCGGGTTCTGTGTAGATTTATTGGCATCGGATAAGTTTTCTATGTAGCCTTCAAAGAATCGAATCAGTTTTCCATATAGACTGAATAGCATCAGATCAGTGTAGACTTGACAGCGCCGGGTCGGTTTTTTATGTAAAACTAATGGCACTGGATTAGTTTTTATGTGCGTTTAATACAGCCAGGTTATTTTTCTACATTGTCTTAATATCGACTCGGTAGGTCACATTCCTGTTTAGTGTAACGATTTACTGGATAGAGGTCACTGAGGCAGGTGTTATTAGATCAACCGTAAATAGACCAGATTCAGAGAGTTCCTTGAAGTAGGATATTCTTCGAAAGCAAAGGGAAACAATGCAATGTTCATGAGCAGTTGTGAAAAGTGCAACACATCTCACGCCCCTAGCACCGGCTTAAGCGGTATTCAATTTTCAAAACAAATAAAATCTGATCCCGAAGGACTAGAAAATATAAAAACACCGAGCGTGAAGTACGATGCGACCTTTTACGGCCATCACACAAACACCTAACCCCTGATGTTGTGAAGTACATCACATGTGTCTTTAGCACACTCAAAACCTCTCCAATAAGATATATGTTTCTGAAAATGAACTCAGAAGTTCTATAACCTTGGAACCTGTAAACATTTCTGTAGTAAATATTCTTTTTTCTCCAACAATTTCTATTTTGTACGTATTTATTAGAATCACATCTTCAATGCAAATCTAATGAGTGCAATCAAGATAGGGTTTAAAAGGACAAATAAGAGACATAGACTGATCGGTTCTCAGAGCAGTAGATAGATAAGCTGCATGCTACTGAACAATCAAAATATCAAATGTCTAAGCCAAAAGGTGTATTGCTGCTACTCAGTAGAATAGCATCGGAGAGGCATCGGACAAACGATTCTAATGGATAGCAGTAAGATAGGGTTTGGCCCAGAAATATAAAGTATCAATATCTAAGATTTGGTCAACACTGCTCTTTTCTACCTTGTTCAGTACTGTTAATAACTATAGATCTGTCAGATAGTGTTGACTGAGTACTGCTCATAGCTTCAGCTCTGTCAGATATAATGGACTGAGTACTGTTCATAGCTACAGTTATGTCATATATAATTGACTGAGTACTGTTCATAGCTATAGCTCTTGTCAGATAATGTTGGCTGAGTACTGTCCATAGCTACAGCTCAAGCAGATAATGATGTCTTGGTACTGCTGATAATTACAGCTCAAGCAGATAATGATGTCTTAGTACTGCTAATAATTACAGCTCAAGCAGATACTGTTGGCTTAGTACTGCTGATAATTACAGCTCAAGCAGATACTGTTGGCTTAGTACTGTTCATAGCTACAGCTATGTTAGATACAATTGATTGAGAATTGTTCATAGATACAGCTATGTCAAATATTGTTGGCTGAACACTTTCATAGCTACAGCTCCGTCAGACACTGTGTTCTGAGTATTGTTCATAGCTACAGCTCTGTCAGATACTGTTGACTGAGTACTGTTAATATATATAACTCCATCAGATAGTGTTTGCTGAGTACTGCTTATAGTTACAGATATGTCAGATACTGTTGACTGAATACTGTTCATAGCTACAGCTGTCAGATACAATAGACCGGGTACTGTTCATAGATACAGCTCTGTCAGATAACTCAGTTGACTGAGTACTGCCCATAGCTACAGCTCAAGCAGATTTTGTTGGCGCAATACTGTCCATAGCTACAGCTCAGGCAGATAATGTTGGCTGCGTACTGTCCATAGTAACAGCTAATTCAGATATTGTTTGCTGACTACTGTTCATAGCTTCAGCTGTGTCAGATATTGTTGGCTGGGTACTGTTTATAGCTACCGCTCTGTGTGATATTGTTGACTGAGCACTGTTCATAGCCACAGCACTATCATATAATGTTCGATGAGTATTGTTCATACCTATAACTCTGCCAGATAGTGTTGGCTGAGTACTGCTTATAGTTACAGCTCAAGCAGATACTGTTTGCTGAGTAGTGTTCATAGATACCGATTCTGCGTTCTGTGTACTGTTCATAGCTAGAGCTCTGCAAGATAGCTACAGCAAATAATTATTCAGAGTAGTTACATATGTCAGATACTGTTTGCTGAGCACTGTCCGTAGCTATAGCTCTGTCAGTTTACTGAGTACTGATTTACAGCTCAAGCAGATGGCTGAGTAAATACTGCTTTGTCAGATACTGTTTGCTGAGTATTGATCATATAAACAGCTATGCCAGATACAATTGACTGAGTACTGTTCATAGCTACATCTCTATCAGATAATGTTGACTGAGCACTGTCCATAGCTAACGCTCAAGCAGATATTGTTTGCTAAATACTGTTAATAGCTACAGGTCAGGCAGATACTGATGGCTGAGTACTGTTCATAGCTACAGCTATGTCAGATACAGCGCGCTGACCACTGCTAATTGCTGAAACTACGTTAGAAACTGTACTCAAACGAATTTATAAGTCTGCGACCAATGTATTTTCCCCTGTCGCTGGTCATACAGAAAATGTTAATCCTTTTAAAGTGAAGTTTTAAACTCTTTACCTGATGAAAATTCAAATACGACATAACGATACTACTCTGAATATTAACAAGATGTCAGTCTTCCCGATCCCCAAATTCAAATGGTTAAAATAATGCAAGACTTACCAGCTGCTATTACGTGTGCGATGAGTGTTTACAATCCTTTGCGTTTCTGTTGAAGTGAAAATTTAGATTTACAGGCCACCTGAAAGCGGAAATTATATCGAAATTCAACAAGTAAACAGGTAACAGAATATTCACAATTCAATTGCTTCCGGAAATTATTTAATCCCTCTATCAGTGTCGGCATTATCTTCCTCTTTCAATCTCCTCTACCTCTATACTCCATGAATATTCATAGAAGAAATGTATGTAATTGGCTTAACCTTTAGCCTGCTATGGGCGGATGAGTGAATACCTATGCAAACAGTTTGGATCCAGATGAGACACCGAGTAACTCGGCGTCTCATCAGGATCCAAACTGTTTGACACCCTGGTTGTATTTTGGTAGACAAACTGATTATAGGTGTTGTAGGTGAAAAAATATGAAGCAATAATTTGCTCAGCAGGCTAAAGGTTAATATATGCAATGACATATGAAAGAGAAAACTTTTGATCCTGATAAAAAAAAAAAGTATTTTGTGTTAAAGTCAGGTGGCTGTTTAAAGCAAGGTTAAAGTAAAACAGAACGCTCCTATAGGAGCGTTCTGTTTTACCTTCATCTTGCTTTAAGCAGCCACCTGTCCTAAATACTAAAAAATAGCACGGTGTAGTGGCCGTTATAGAGAGGTTTTACTGTGGTAAACTCGGTGTCTCATCAGGCTGAGCTGTATTTCACCCTGGCAATTATGGTTTCTCAGAAATTATTTTTTCTTGCCGTGGCAATATTTGTTTTTAGTGGATTAGACATGTTTGACCAACTTTGATTGGAAACTGTGTAAGGTTTCATCCATAAGAAAATGTTAGTAAATGTGAATGGATGGAGGGCGATCACCATAGCTCACTCTGACCATATGCTCTGGCGATATATAACTCCATAATTTCCACCAACATGTGGTCATTCTACAGAATTTGTTTCTATAAAGTCCATTTAATCCTTTCCCTCATATAAACCGTGTTTTCACGCATTTGCAAACAAAGTAGACCCAGGTCAGACGGCGTCTAATCAGGTTATGCTCTGTTTGCTAACGGAATTTAAAAGATCTGTTTCTTTACCGAAATGTAATGGCTAGAATGTTCCACCCTCAATATTTCATTTGAACTATTGTGCCCATGAATATTCAATAGGTATTGAAATTTGAAATAAACATAGAACATGGAAAGGGTTAACAATGCGAAAAAGAATAATCAGAACACCTTTGGCACTCAACGTACAGTATAGCCTGTCTATAGCAACCACCCAAAATAAGTCTTATTATTGGGGATTATCCCTTGTATGTGTAAGCCTAATGTAGGATGAAAGTTATGGTTAGCTAGGGTGACTTTGAGATAAGTGCCACTGACCGTTCTAAGGTGGTACTCTATTCGTCACCCTCGCTTTTAATAGCCTTTTATGTATGTTTGGTGTTTTGTGTCTTTGTACATGTGCGTTTGTTCATGTTTAAATTTTTCATCTCGTGTGTGTGTGCGTGTGTGTGTGTGTGTGTGTGTGTGTGTGTGTGTGTGTGTGTGTGTGTGTGTGTGTGTGTGTGTGTGTGTGTGTGTGTGTGTGTGTGTGTGTGTGTGTGTGTGTGTGTGTGTGTGTGTTGTAGTCGTGTTTGTGTGTTCATCCTTACATTTGTGTTCGTCTGGTGTCTTTGTACTTGTGTGTTTGTTCATGTTTTAAATTCCATCTCGTATGTGTGTGTGTATGTGTGTGTACATGTGTGGTTGTGTATTACTTGATCAATCGATGTTTTGGTGATGGTTACGTCTTGTGTGAGTCTTTTTCTGTTTGACTTTTACTACTTTTTTCAATTATGTAGAAATGCCCTATAGGAGCTTTCTGCATTACTTTCGGCCTGTATTAACCTATTCCCTCATATTGACGACTTTTGACGACTCTGTAGAAGTCACTTTATGAAACCATTGTGATAAATAGAGCATTTGCTCCTATAGGAGCATATGCTCTATTTAACACAATGGTTTCAAACTACACAATTCTAAAATTTTCCTCTTGTCTAGTTAATGCTCCTTTTTGGTAGTTTTATTCGAAGAGATTATATCTAAAAATAGCCTATGGGGCAAGTGGTTAAGCAGCCTCCTACTTTTAGCTCAACTGTAAGGTATTTTGCAACAAACTACTACGTGTAGACTTCGTCATTCGACAAAATCACCAACGTCCTTGCTATTGTTCTATCAAAACGCCACTTTAATTTGGGCGTAATATATTACCTTCCCTGTCATTGTTCTTTTGAAAAAGATATTTTCAAGGAAAATGTCAAGCAAGAGTTCAATCCCTTGCACTTTGTACGAGTTGAAACAGAGGGGGAGACAGACGTAAGGAGAGACACACAGAAAGATGGTAAGGGACAGACATAACGAGAGAGAGCGAATTAGTGAGAGAGAATGAGAGAGAGAGAGAGAGAGAGAGAGAGAGGGAGAGAGAGAGAGAGAGAGAGAGAGAGAGAGAGAGAGAGAGGGGGGGGAGAGTTGTGGAGGAGGAAAAGAAAACAAACGTAGTCATAATCTCGTACCACATATATATGCATTGGGAAACGGATTTACTAACTAGGACTGGAAAGGGACAAATAGCGATTGATTGGAATTAAATACCACACACAAATACAATAAAACCGAGTCTTCAATTTTCTCTTTTTCATTTCTACTTTTGCTTTCGAAGGATCACCCATTTTCAGAATATTTGTATACTTGAAGTGACATAAATCTAAATAACGAATTAGGTAACATAAAGGTTAAAATGAGTAAAAATGAAAGTCGGGTAATTGATGGTCTGATAACGTATGACGAGGCTGTCAGGGTGTCATTAAAATAAGAAAATATGATAGAAAGTGAGGCTTTTATAGTGACCCAGAAAAAAAGTCATAAAAGAGAACAATATTGAATTGGAAAAGAAAGAACATTACAAAAAGGTCATTAAATGTTTGTTAGTAACAATGTATAAACTGTGGAAAGCATTATCCAGACATTATAATTAGTGAAATAACAAATGTTTACTGGAAAGATGTTTTGACAGGGTTTTCGAATTTAATAGCAATGATACTCATTCGAATTTTGTATTCTTTGCGTAAGCAAATGAATAAAAGGTTACAGGTCGTATTCTCGCGTCAGTCACATGCTACACTCGCCTACCTGACAACTGCCATTCCGCATAGCAGTATAGTTCAAGTTAGTGACGTGCAGTCGATGGATTCAAAAGATGTGTATTAACATGACATCCAGAAACAAAAATCAGGGTATACTGTCTCGTAAAGGCTTCGTAGCGCTAGCTTTGGTTTAGTATGTGTAGGAAAGTCCATAAAATAGAGCCATGTGTAAGGAGAACGCACGAATGTACACATATCAAGCTCATGACGAAATCACGAGACCATAATATGAATGAAAGTATTTTCCCAGAAGCGTTTAGGTAATCACACCTATAACTTCGGAAGCAACTCCGAGTGGTCAATTTGATAAGCATAACGGGAAACGGCCGAAATGTCAGCTGCAACTGAATTACGCACTAGAAAGAGTGTTAGATCTAATATTTCCCTTCTAGGACCGCTATTTTATGCAAAATATCAGAATTTTGATTTTCAAACATTGTTCCCATGCAAAGAATACTGCAGCGTCTATAACGCTTTGATTTCAATGTTCTCTCAGTACCATTTTTTCACGACAAAGGTAGCCAATGATTTTCTTAAAATCTTGGTATGAAAATGGCATTTTATACATAAACGATCTACGTAAAAACTTTTTCAGGAAAGTAAAATTCTTCATACATACAACATTACAGTAGATTATCTCCATCACTAATAGTAGAGCAGCATTCTGTCATTTATTTTGATCTAGAATGCCCTAAAAAGACACAAGCAGTGTTATATACCAAAATGTTCAGGACACATTGAAGATTATCGTACAGTATCTATAAAGTGCTCACCTTGGGTGGAAAGTTTGAATAAATCAAGGTCAAGGTCAAATTGACGGTCAATTTAAAAAACAGGTATCATGTTCTTTATTGTTTTATTTCAATATAATCCTTTGACGAATGATAATATAATTGGCTAAATACAATACCAATACAACCAAGCTTCACTTTGGCATACATACCAATATTCGTAAATGTCAAGGTCAAGGTCATTTCAAGGTCAAATACAGAAAAATCTCAAAAACTATACCATTTTGGTAGCTTTACATCCTCCCTGAAGCTTCATTATCTATTAAAATGGTGTGTTTCTTAATTCATTTTGAAGTACAACCCATTTCCTTTAAAAAATACCAAATATGAGCATTTCTTGTATATATTATACCATGGATAAATACGTGACAATTGTGACATTGTGTTATAGTCTGAATGTAACAATGAACAAATTGGGCAACTACATTTTGTTATTTTCTTCCATTTGAATAATAAACACAAGCAGTGTTATATACCAAAATGTTCAGCAATTAAAATTTATTCTGCAGTATATAGAAATGGCTCACCTTTGGTGGACAGTTAGAAAAATCAAGGTCAATGTCAAGGTCAAATTGACGTTAACATTAGAAAATACATCTTTAATGTTTTTATTATTCCATTTCATTTCTATAAGTTTGTGAATGATGATTTATTTGGTTCTATATGGTACTACTATAACCAGGCTTTACTGTTGCATACATATCAATATTTGCAAAGGTCAATGTCAAGGTCACTTCAAGGTCAAAAATGAAAAAAATGTCAAAACTATACCATTTTGGTAGCTTTACATCCCCATTGAAGCTTCATTGTTTATTAATGTTCTTTATTGTTTTATTTCATTTTCATCCTTTGTTGAATGATAATTTAATTGGCTTAATACAATACCACTACACCCAAACTTCACTTTGGCATACATACCAATATTTGCAAATGTCAAGATCAAGGTGATTTCGAGGTCAAATACGGAAAAATGTCAAAACTATACCATTTTGTAGCTTTACATCCTCCCTGAAGCTTAATTAACTATTAAAATGGTGTTTTCATAGAAGGAATTAACATGTTTGGTAAGTACATTTTATTATTTACTTTCATATCAATAATAAGTCATGGCCCTATAAAGTATTAGAGGCTGAAATTTAAAAGTATGCATTTACTGACAAATTTGTATATAGTCAAATGCTTTGTAAATACATGTATTGATATTAAACTGTTAACTTGTTTCTAAGCTCGTACACCTTCATTCTACATACTTATTTATTCATTCGTGCAAATATTAATTGCTGATAATTCAGGATGTTCAAATAAGCTCTATAAATGCAGATATATTATCTAAAGTGTTTAATAAAAATAACAATATAAATAGTCAACAAGCATCGGCTTAAATACTGGTAGCAAAGTAACATATAATAAATCATCAAGTAATAAGCATTATGTAATTCAAGTCTTTTTTGTATTTTCCCAGGTGGACAGGTCAAACCATGGACTGTCTGCTGTGTTGCATTATACAAAACCTAGCTCCAGGTCTAGTCCTGTGCTCTCGTCCCAATAAGGAGCAGAGCTGAAATCATACTACAGGAACTACAAACTGCTAAATTGCTTGAATTGTGTAAAACTGGGCATGTTTTGTGATGATAGGTATGAAGGACCCTGTAGTGTATTTAATGCAAGAGCAATGTCTGACATTCTTCAGGAAAAGTCAGAGGTTGTATAGTCCCATTCTTTTGGGCAATCCTACACACTATGACACAATCTACACAACTTTGAAACATAGTAAGGAGCAACTAGGAGCCATTGGGTGGAAGTTTTGTCCAGCTTTAATCGACATGGGGTTGCTGACAAAGGCTGTAGATATTTTATTGGCACAACCGCTTGCGTTTAAGAGTGTAATTCCTTTAGATGGCGGGATGCACTTTCTTACAGCCATATTTGCTGGTATCGGTCACAAATACAGTGGTTTTAGCCTTAAATCACTTCTGGCTGATTCTGAGGTCTTTGCTGCCAGAACAGCTGATTAAATCCTCGCTGGTATATATTTCGATCGAGGTTTGCGACCATTTCTAATGATAGATGAAGTTCTTACCTCAAGACTTCTCACTTTTCAGATCTGGTAGGATGCCTATCTTCTCTAATAACTTATCTCAACTTGACTTGGATAATGCAACAGATTTTCTTGGTGATATGGTCATGCCTTTGTTGAATGAGTTTCGCACTCAAGGCCGTGAGGCATCACCCACATTCTGCTTTTGGGATGATTACCTTCAAAAGGTGTCAACACCATTCAAATTGTATCTGAATGCATCCAGGCATGCCATCTTTGATGTGTATGAATACAGCCGCTCTCTGTTTTTGCCGTTTTTCTTTGCATCAATCAGAAACATTTATGCTAGATATATGCCCTATGTGGTGTTGCTCATGCAGTGGCTAGCCCAGACTGTACTTCAGAGTTTCAACAGTGGTCATTTTATGGCAAAACTCACCCAAGGTAAATTTAACTGTGTGGATTGATTATTGCTTAGAAGTAACTGAAAACAAAACTCCTAAATCAAATGGCGGGATATTTGTATTGACTCGCCGTGATGGGGCCCTGAGTCGATGGTTCCTCCCTCGGCCTATGAGTGCAAAGTATGCAGATGACCCAGAACAAACAAGGTCGCACCACACTGACAATGAGTCATTCCGACAACATTACAATGAGGGCATCAATAAGATGGTTGCTTTGTTTGATCAAACATTTATTGATCCATTTTCCCTGATGGACCCACCTTGTAAATAGGTGAATTTTGCTACAGGAGTTTCTGTTTTAGCAGATCTAGAAGTCTCTCTTCTCTTCACATCAAAGGCAACTCTTGCCATGGGTCCTTCGTTGAAGATCGGCATGTAGTTCCCAAGAGAATGGGGGTAGCTCAAAAGAGTTTCTATGATCCAATACAGAAGATTAGCACTGTCTGGTTCAGAGACCAAACACAAGCCCAATTATTTGCCTATTCAAGGTGAAGAGATGTACATTCGTCTCCCAGCAATGAACTCGATCAAAAAGGTCCCACTACAACAGGTTATGAGTTTTGAAAATGCCCCTGTACCACTGAGTATTTTCACTGATGTTGTTGAAATGATGAGTGGAAAGAAGACAGACTTTCTTCAAAAGGTTGTCATATATGACACATGAAATAAAACCTGGTTATAGTTTGATCACTGATGGAATGGCAATAGTTCAGATGATTCCACGCGTCTCTCCAAAATGTTTGTACAGGGATATGGCTGTGTCGTTTCGGTCAAACGTTCTCTGGGTTGGTAGAAATACGACTGTCATACATGTGGTGTTTTATCGTTACTTTGACATCAGCGCCAAGTCACAGACCAGGAAGAGGAGAGGAGATGTTGGGGCAGCTAAAACATACAAACTTCAAACTGACATGAAATTTCTGGACTGGAAGCAGGCATTCGCATCTGTTAATTTTAAGAGAGAACTGTCGAAATTATACTCTGTGTATTTGGCTGTGTCCTTTGTTCCTGAACTTGTGAATGAACAGGAGGAGGCATATACCACCATGCTACTTCACGCGAAGATTGCAGCGCAGCATGGCTCTGGTACAATTTGCATCTTCAGTCCTGACACAGATGTTCTGGTGTTGCTAATTCACCATTTCAACTCCATGGCTGCTCCGTATTTGTTCTTCCATTCCGGTAGAAAGTCAACCCACACAATTATGTCCCTGTTCATGTCATTATTTCAGTTCTGACACCAGAGAAACTTGATCTGAGAATCATTGAATAAACGATCAGAGTAAAATCAGTAAAGCTGATCAGTGTGATAAAGACATCTGTACATGTACATGTATAGCCGGCAGTGCATTAACGTACACCAAACGAATGCTAAACGAACCCTGGACGAATGCTTTCGCATGGGATTAAGACATTTTTATGTAGTATATGGATCTCATTGCCATATAACCGGACACCGTAGGTCCAGATTAGACAGCACATCATGGGCAGGCTAATCTGGAGCTATACTCCATGAACTGCATACAACATGATATATATAGGATTAATCACATGTAAACGCTCGATGAACGAATACTAAACGGGTGCGTAAAAGGTGTACTTTAACGCCTGAAGGGCTGTAGATATGTGGAGAATAAATTTGATAATGCAAATTTTTAATCATAAATGTATAAAAATTATATAATTCATACGTTTCCCCTATGATACCGAGTCAGTTATATATTTTAGATGATATGAATTGCAGTTTATCATTTGCAGTTTATTATTATTGCAGACAATATGCCTACCAAACTGGCATATTTTGGACATTTTTTCACATTTGACCTTGAAATGACCTTGACATTGACCTTTGCAAATAGTGATATATATGCCAAAGTAAAGCCTGGTCATACAAGTATCATACAGAACCAAATAAATGATCATTCACCAAACTTATAGATATGTAATGGAATAATAAAAAAAACATTATAGATGTATTTTCTAATGTTACCGTCAATTTGACCTTTGACCTTGAATTTTCGAATCTTCCACCAAAGGTGAGCCATTTCTATATACTGCAGAATAAACTTCAATGTTTGCTGAACATTTTGGTATATAACACTGCTTGTGTTTATTATTGATATGAATGAAAATAACAAAATGTTGTTGCCCAATTTGTTCATTGTTACATTCAGACTATAACACAATGTCACAATTGTCACGTATTTATCCATGGTATAATATATATACAAGAAATGCCCATATTTGGTATTTTTAAAGGAAATGGGTTGTACTTCAAAATGAATTAAGAAAAAACACCATTTTAATAGATAATGAAGGTTCAGGGAGGATGTAAAGCTACAAAATGGTATAGTTTTGAATTTTTTCTGTATTTGACCTTGAAATGACCTTGACCTTGACATTTACGAAAATTGGTATGTATGCCAAAGTGAAGCTTGGATGTATTGGTATTGTATTTAGCCAAATATATTATCATTCAACAAAGGATTAAATTGAAATAAAACAAGAAAAACATTATACCCGTTTTTTAAATTGACCATCAAATTTGACCTTGACCTTGATATTTTCCAACTTTCCACCCAAGGTAAGCACTTTCTAGATACTGCACGATAAACTTCAGTGTGTCCTGAACATTTTGGTATATGACACTGCTTGTGTCTTTTTAGGGCATTCTATCTCCTGAAATAAGCCACTTCTGAAGCCTTTGCTGCTCTACTATAAGGGATTAAAATAGTCTTAAATAATTTCTTAAAGTCGTTTGGATCAGAACAAGATAAAAAATTGAGTACTAACCAATTATCATTGCTTTTGTATTATTTGCGTAAGCGTCGGTCACATAATTCAACCGCCTACCTGACAACTGCCATTCCGTATGACAGTCTAGTACAAGTTATTGACGTGCATTCGATGGATTCAAAGGCGTTTATTAACATTACACCCGGAAACAATCAAGGTGTACTGTTTCTGACATGAAAATGCTTCGTAGCGTAAGTTTTGGTTTAGTATTCGTAAGAAAGTCCATAAAATATAGCCATGTGTAAGGAGTGCGCACGAATAGAAAAAGTTCAGTCACATGACGAAATCACGTGACCATAATATGAATGAAAGTATTCTCCCAGAGCAAGTTACTCAATGAATAAAGAAGTGCGCATCGGATGACCTTATGCAGGCGATTAGGTAACCACACTTATAACTTCAGAAGCAACTCCAAATGGTCAGTTTGATAAACATAGCTGGAAATGGCCAAAATGTCAGCAACTGAGTTACTCACTAGAAAGAGTGTTAATCATTCCCCTATGCCAAATATCAGAAATTTAGTATATCAGACGGTTATTTTTAAAAACGTTTCAGGACGTCGATCCATGTACGGTATATCAAAGAGAAATGCAGACAGTCCTACCAGTAAACATAAATGGAATGCTCATTACTTTCCAGATGCGCAGTGGAAGAACTTTTATACCAGGCCCTTCAAAGTAACATCAATGGTTTTAAGTAGAGCAAAATTTGCCCAGAACTCTACCACTGACACAAATATCTTAAAACGCTAAAACTAAAAGCTACCGACATGTGTGTTCTTTGTACTAAGGAAATAGAAACAATAACAGCTTTAATAGCAAACTCAGACCAAAACCTATTTGAAGACAAAATTATTCTTATTCTAATGGAAAATAGATAATTCTTAAAAAGTACCCTTTGGGCTAGTTCATTTTAAATATTGCTGATAGTAGGTTTTGAACCCTACATAAATTTGAATGACTTGTTAGCATTTTAATAATTAGTTATAACAATTAGCAGTACAAAATAAATATACACGTATGCATTTTTACCAAGATATAACTCTTATTTTGTAAAGCATTAGCGTTTTAGGATACCAATGCATCCAATGCATCTTGTAAAACATCAGTGTGAATTCTTTTGAAGTTAATTTTTAAAGTCTACTATAATTGACATGTTCTCTTCTATCTAAAGACTAATTTTCACATTACAAGTGTTATTTATTCAATATATTATTAATATCGCCAGCTCCGAATCACTATCTGAAGCTTAGTACTAGTTGTACATATCTTGTTAGATTGTTGTTCATAACCATTTTCCTTATTATTTCAAAGTCACTCTAGTTTTAAATCCATTCTAGCCTTTTTTCTTTTAAACATTTTATAGTGACTATTTAACACTCACAAACAACAACTAAAATAATCTCTACACTTATCTCATTATCTATTATTATTAACGGCGTCATGTGCACATAGAATCATTTTACAATATCTAGTCGTCTTGTTTTTCGAAATCATTTCTATTGTGAGGTCAAAGTTTCCTCTGTTTTAATTCAGTGTAAAACAACTACCGTTTAACAATGATGATTTAGAGATTTAGTCTTGTACATTAACAAACAGGAAATTCCGTATCAGAAAAAAAAACTTGCAGGAGTTTCTGAGTTGGGTTCGTCCTGTTTGAAATGTGCGAACAATATTTTCATACTTTCCATAGCATATATACAGTGTTGTGTTGATAAACCACTTTTGTGAATATGTTTTCCTATATCTATCACTATGAATTTTATTTTACATATGTTATATGTGTACAGACTATATACAGTGTAATAATTGAGGTTAAGAATTGAGTAATACCAGAATGGAAAATTTCTGTGAAAGTTTCTGTTCTTGGTATACGCAATCATAATGTCAGATTCCACTTTTCAAACTAGTCTTCGCATTCGGTTTGTTTTAATAGATTTAAACGTACATTATATGGCTACTCAGTCCTGTCTCTTAAATCACAGATACTGTTTATATTTCTGTTTGTTAAATACGTTGTATGAAATGCTTCTGTTAGAGGGTCCTGGGGTAGATAAGTCTGTTGACTAATCGGGTAACCCTCTTTATATAAAGTATTTCATTCATTCATTAATTCAACACAGTGTGAAAACAAGTTCAACCTTTTTTTAATCATATTAACCCTTCTCTTGCTGAATTTTAAGATACATTTCTCCTTCTTTACCCATGCCCTGTTGTATAATTACATATATCTTCACTGTGTATACGTATTTCGCTGTGCAATCACTGCTGTGGGGTGCACTGGTTGCACAATCTACTTGTAAATAGTGCAGACCCTGATGAGACAGCTCCTGCAGGAGCTGTCTCATCTGGGTCTTCACTATTTACAGGTAGGTATATTGACGTGAATAGCAAGCGAAGGGTTAAAGACAAGCTAAGACATCAGTACAATATCAAACACGACAATGTAATTTTTTTTCTTCAGTTCAGCTGATATTGGTGTAAGCGTTATCATGATCTATCTCAAATATTACCTGAGCAGTAATAGCCATTAGTCTTTAAGCGTACACTCATTCCAAAACACCAGTGTTACCATCTATGGGAGGCAACGCTTACTAAACGTTAAACGATGATGGTAAAGATTGTTCTCACTTATATCCTGCAACGTGTGGCAGCGCCCTTACACAGTCACTGTATTTGAAATTTAGCGACTAATTAATTACTTCACTGTTTGTTTTGACAAAATCATTTTCCACTGTCACATCAAGCCATGTAGAGTTAAATGCGGAGCTAATCTTTGGGCACTTCACAATTGTCCGAGTGTTGCTTTAAACTAACCATGTTTGTTGTTGTTTTGTTTTGTTCTGTTTGTAATTTTTTTTCTTTCCAATGCATAAATACATGTACATTATTTTGTCAATACGAAGATCATTACGCCAACGCTTTCTGTCATTAGTATAAATACAAAAACTATTTACTTAATGAATATTCTTGGGCTTTTAGTTAACTTTAACAAAGACATTGTAACAGAAACTTAAAATTAGATTATTTATTTTTCACCATGGATTCATATTTCATTCTACCAACTCTTCAACAATTCTACAAAGTTTGCATTATTCGGCGTTTCTACTTATTAGCGTTAGTGCAACATTCTATAACTCTTCGTCTCTACACTTTCCAGCAGAGACGAATATTGATTGATATCAAAATAAATTACAATGTATGTTGTTCATAAATAACGTCACCCTTCTAAGAGTTATCCAGACCCTCATAACAACCGAAAGTTCCACTCAACATCATTTATTTGTTAACCATTTGAAATTCGAAATGAAGATGGGTGAAATTCTGAAAGTAGGAGATCCTTCAAAAACCAATTTAGCAGCAATGTAAAAACGAGAAGAATGTAGTTTATAAGCATGGACATTGATCTCAGTCCCGTAAGAATCGAGTGACAAAACAATAGTGAAAAGCATAGCAGTTGCAGATATTGTGTTACACCATAAACTTTACCTTCCTGTTCTCGAGTTATTTCGTCTGCATTAAGCAAATCCTGTCTGTATAACACCTTTACTATTCTGCCAGATGCAACAACTATATGACAGATATTTTAGCATAAACGTCATCCAAGAGGTTGAAAACATATAGATTAGAAGTCAGGCAGGACATTTCGAAATGACGCGCGAAGGTTCACAGCAATACCTGAAGCACTAATAAACTGCTTGTTTGTTTTTCAGCTGAACAGAGAACTGTCACAATACGATAAAACCTCCCTAAACCGGACTTTAAAATAAGTATCAGCGACGGTCTGCCAGACAGGTGGCAGCTTAACGCAGGTTGAAAGTCGGGCAGAAGGTTCCATTGGGAACTTTCTGCATGACTTCCATCCCGCATAAAGTAGTCATTTACCTAAAAAGACCTATACTATTCTTTATTGAAATACCGAGGGATTTTTAAAGGTTTTTACATACAGCAGATTAAAGAGGAAGTCCCTACATTCGACGCGTTTTTAAAAATACCTAAAATATACATAACTCATTTTGTTTATATGCTGAAAAGTAGTATCTGGCAAGAAAACCTATCAAATAACCGTTGAAAACATCCATGTATTTGATATCGACGATCCCGATTTTTACCCGATGTTTCAGTTTTATTCAGATTGGGGTTTAGTTTCGTGTCCGTTTGCGCTTTTCGAGTCCCTCCGACCACTTCCGAGAAAAGGTGTTACGTAAACAATGGATGGATCGGGTGATCATCGGCAATACGCGGATAATTTGAACGGAAAATGCCGATAATACTTTGTTTTAGAACAAACATTATAGGCATTGATGAATCGGTTTATTTTGTATGGAACGCCATTCTGCAATGCTAATTGCTAAATACAAGATGCGAAATGTTTTTTGCCAATTGTGTAAATTGTTAGGGAATGTTCCAAAGGATTGATGTAAATGACAGATGCGAAATGCTTATTGCTAAATGCATGTTTGCACTACTAGCATTGGACAGCACCATTTTTAAAATGACTGTACATTTGCCTAATGCATTTTAATTTACATTAAAGCTTATTGCTTATTGCACTACTAAATTAAAAATGGCGAAAACATGCATTTATGATTTAGTAATAAGCATTTCGCATTAATTTAATTTCTCATTTACATCCATCTTGTGAAACATATTACGGTTCTTTCCCTAGCAATTGACACAATTTGCAACAAGCATTTCGCATTCTGCATTTAGCATTTTGCATTTAGCATTTAGCAAATAGCATGGCAGAATGGCGTTGCATAATTTTGTATCACAGGGACATTTCTCGATATAAGTTCAAATTGACAATCTTCATAATAATGATTGAGCTTAACGAATACCAAGGTTTATGATATTATTGAAAATATGCGTTCATTGTAGGGACTTCCTCTTTAAATGTTAGTATTCGAATATAGACGCATTTGACATAATTCATTATCACAGATAAGCTGCAATTGCCATAAGAGGCCTATGAGGATAACAGTTTATAAAGGATTGTGAACAGTAACATATCAGGGTGTCAAAATGGCGACCAAAGCGTCATTCGACGGTTCGGATGAGATATCTGGTATTCCCTGTCAACCGTGCTGCACTGAAAATATTCACGTAGATGCCATTGTTTACTGCCAGGATTGTGGTGAATATTTATGTGAAAATTGTCGCAAAACTCATCGTAAGCTTGTCCCTACTAAACACCATAAAATGTTGGATAAGTCAACCATGCCGAAAGCGAAACTACAACCGAAAAAGAGAGACGACCTGGTGGAAACATGTCTAAAACATTCAGGTATGTTGCTGGAATATTTCTGCAATGACCATAGTAAGCTATGTTGCAATGTTTGTGTAAACATGCCGCCGCACAGGTTGTGTATAGATGTATCTTACGTGCCGGATGTATCAAATGGTATTGCGAACAGCCAAGAGTACAAACGTCTGTTGGTAGATTTAGAACAACGCCTCGCAATAGTAATTGACCAACAAAGAAAGAACAGCGACAAGTATCACACCAATAAAACATATCATTCCAAAGTTCTAGCCGACATTAAACGTTACAGACAACAGATTGTTAAGCTGTTCGATAAATTTGAAGACGAAACTACCAGGAAAATAGCAGAGTTAAATCGCGAAAATTCCGAGAAAATGAAAATAGAATCGGACACGTGCCAATCGATAATCACAGACCTGAAATCTATGACTAAGATTCTAAAATCAAAATCGGTATCCGGCATGGACAACCAGCTCTATATAGATACTAAAATGATGAAGGTCCGTCTGTTGGAACTAGAGCGAGAGTCAAAATCTTTAGATTTCAAACTTCAACAATACTCATTTCACCAGGTAGAGACACTTGAACATAGTATGTCTACATTGTTCACCAAATTATCACAGTCTGTGAGACAGGGTGACACACCCACTACGACCCGATACGTACGGAACGTTAACGTGAAATCGACAGACGATAAACAGGATTGCGGCATCACTGGCATACTGATACTGGGAGGAGGCCGGATCGTTGTGACTGACAAAAATAACAAGGACATCAAACTAGTCGACGTGAAAATGGACAAAATAAGATCAAGTCTGGCTCTATCATCGGGTCCATGCGGTATCACAGAAACAACTCGAAACCAAGTTGCCGTGGCTTTAGCAGTTGAAAAGAAAATAGATATGATCACAGTGTCAGATGTTCTGACACGAAATCACACCATCGACACACCTGATGCTGTTATAGTTGGGATTTGTTATGATGGATCAAACTTTATTACTGCCTGTCAAAACCCTGGCAGTGTTAAAATCATCGACATGTCCGGGAGAACGTTGCACACATTCGCCTCTGACATCAACTGCAAACCTCTATTTGTTAAGCCTTTCCATATTGTTGAATGCCCTGGAAATGAAGTGTTGTACGTTACTGACATGGGGGCCAATACTGTGACGTGTATGACTATTCGCGGTCACGTGATCTTCGTATATAGACACGACACGTTAACACGTCCACTTGGTGTTACTATAGGGAAGGACGGTAGCGTGTATGTATGCAGCAAAAGCAACAACACCATCCACCAACTTACCCCTATCGGAGATATCTCAAGAGTCTTATTGGGAAAGGGACAGGGACTGGTAAAATTGCCTTGGTCTATAGCTTACGGTGATGAAGACGACATGCTCTACATCAGTAGTGAGAGCACAATGTCTAAGGAGCGTAACTACATTAGACTGTATCAACTAGAATAGCGTACGGTGATGAGGACGGCCAAATACATCAGCAGTAACTACACAGTGCCTGAGGAGCGTAACTACATCAGACTATCAACTGGAATAGCTTACGATGACCAAGAACGCAAACCATATCGACAGTAACTACACAGCGTCTGGGGAGCTTAACTACATTAGGCTCGGTCATCTGGGTAACCTTACTGTAAAAATGAAAACGATAAACTACTTCAGCATTAACGGCACCACGGCAGAAGATCTTAACTGCACCACAATGTATCATCTGGAATAGCTTGCGGTGACGAGAACGACAATATTCATCAGTAGCTAATACACAGTGCCTAAGGAGCGTAACTCAGAATTCTAGATGCGTACATTGAAATAGTTTCAACAATATCTGCTCCTTTATTTCTTCTCCAAACCCTATATTCTGACCACTCTTTGAAATCATCTCGAAGAGACGATTCTAAAGAGTGGTCACAGTATAGGGTTTGGTTGAGAAATGACGATTTTAGTATTTGGGTTCGCACTTTATCTTAGCTCTGGTAATTGAATCAGCTTTTATCAAATGAAATAGATTTTGGTAACGAGGACAGACTACACCAGCAGTAAGTACATGTGTATAATCAGATTGAACTATAAATGTAATGAAGTTTCAAGAACTCGAGTATGTTTCTTAAAAAATGCGCGGATGAAGAGATGAATTAAAGATTAGAAATAACACGACAATTTTTTTTATAAACATAACTGTCTGTACGTTACTAATGTACTAGGGCTAAGTGTGCAGTCCGATATGCCATATTTGATATTATGTTTACTGTTCCACTGACAATGTCACCAAAATGCACGACGACATGCACCGTCCGTCTGATGAACATGTCCGTCCGTCTGCATGTCTGCCACACTCGTGCCGTCTTATGAACATGTCCGTCCGTCTGCATGTCTGCCACACTCGTGTCCGCTCCATATCTCTCACAAATATGGAAGGATTTCAAAATGTTTTGGCACAAATGTTTGACTCAACAAGACGATGCGCAGAGCGTTCGATTTAGGTACATGGGTCAAAGGTCAAGATCACAATTACAGGTCAAATGTTTTAACCACACCATCCGTGTCCGCTCTATATCTCTTAAACCCTTGGGTGGATTTCAAATTATGTGGCACAATTTTTCTCCGTAACAATGCAATGTGCAGATAGCAGGGTTCAGGCATATTCTTCGAGGATCAATGTCACAATTCAAGATCAAATGTTTAGCCTTTATTTTCATGTCTTTATAACCCTTGGAAGAACTCCAAAAAGCTGTTGCAAAAATGTTCTCCTTAACAAGCCGATGTGCAGACAGAATTCAGGCATGTGGGTCAAAGTCAAGGTCACAATTCAAGGTCAATAATTACACTTTCTTGTCCAGACGATAACTACTACATGGTAATGCCGTTTGATTGAACTTTCATACATTGACAGAGCATGGTGAGAGGAAGTGTCATGTATAACGGCCATAACTCTGGCTTCAATACTTTTGAGTTATTGCCCTTTGTTACATTTCTTGGTCCCAATAATAACTCCTGCTCTACTGATGCTATTGGAATGACATTTCATGTATGGAAAGACCATAATGGAAATAAGTGTTACGCATAACTATAATAATTCTAGCTTCAATGATATTGGAGTTATTGCCTCCCATTTTCTGCAGAGTTATAGGACTTTGAATTATTCGCAAAGAAATTTTGTCTGCAGGGCTTCTCCAAAACCTTTACTTCGATATTCTTTAAATTTCATAGGATTGAATAGAATCATACCTAGTTGTGCACATCTTATTCCTGTTCCGGTATGATGATTTTCTGCAGAGTTATGGGGACTTTGAAATTTTACATGGAAAATTGTGTCCACGGGGTTTCCCCAAAAATCTTTTATCGGATTTTCATTAAACTTCATAGGATTGATAAGCACAATTCTAGTTGTGCAAAGTTTATTCGCTTTCCGGTTCGATAATTTTCTGCAGAGTTATGGGACTTTGGAAAAATTTGTCCACGCGCTGGGACACACATCAGTTTTAAAAACAGGGTCCATGCTTATAAAACTTTTAGTTGAGTCTGAGTTCGTTCTCAAGTTTTTGATTGGTCAGATTTGAGCCTCTGGCTCAAATCTGACCAATCAAAAGCTTGAGAACTCAAATCTGACCAATCAAAAGCTTGAGAACGAAACTCAGACTCAACTAAAAGCTTTATAAGCATGGACCCAGTTCTAGTTTATTAGCAAAACACACTATTGAACCCACTCAACCATAGGCTATGCTTAGACACAACCTCTTTGTCTTTGAATAAATCCGCTGAAATAGAACATTCAACAGGAAAAGGAAAACTTTAAGAGAGGCGTAGCTTTGAAACCATTGTGAGCAATAGAGCATTTGCTCTTATGGATCAAATGCTTGATTTATCACAAAGGTTTCAAAAAGTGACTTTTACAGAGGTGTCAAAAGCCGTCATTAAAATGGAATGGGTTGAACTGTTGAGTGACTGGGTATACCCAGACAAGGATTATCATCCCTGTAATCCAATCAATGCTGTTCACATTTCTTTCATTTTCACTGTGTTTACCTGATAGTTGCAAACAAAGTAACTGTATACAGGTAATTAACCCATTTGCTCCCAGTGGATTCTTCCATGCTTAGATATTGGATTAGTCTATCTTTAATCTTAGGGATGTCTGGTCTAAATATTTGTTTTGCTTTATATTGAATTTCCTATCAGCAATATGTGTAGACTCTGATCAGACGCCGCATTAAGCGGCGTCTGACCAGAGTCTACACTGTTTGTCTACGTCCCATATATGGGATCGTAGGAGCAAATGGGTTACGGGTACGCAAAAAAACGTAAAATATCCGACATGCACCTTTCGTTTCCGGATTTAAGACGTCGCCTTCATAGAGTTCTTAACCTTTCTTGTTTGCGTACATGCAAAAAAGGCAGCGTGATTGCCAACTGTAAAAGACTTGATAACCAGACATGCAGTATGTTGTAGTACCTTATGAGCATATCCCTTTTTTATGAATTTTATTCTATAACGTATTTAGTGAACAAAGTGAGAAAATGGGTCTGTCCAATAATTTATTTTTGAAAATGTTTCAATTTTACACATCTTATCTTGACCTCTGATTACAGCGGGTTAAGGACTAATTTCGTATCACAAGATGTATGATGACGCATATCAAATTTACATAATTTGTTTGTATTACTTGTCTACCCAAGATATATGTGTAACCTGCTACATGTACATGTATTCTATATTGTAATCTTTATATTCATATGGTATATGTTTGGTATGCATACAGCATTACCTATACATTAGTATCTGTCTTAATCCATTACCTCTTAGGCTATTTTTAGATTCAATACATGTCTTAATCCATTACTTTTTAGGCTATTTTTAGATTCAATACATGTCTTAATTCATTACCTCATAGGCTATTCAGTACCTGTCTTAATCCATTACCTCATAAGCTATTTTTATATTCAATACCTGTCTTAATCCGTTACCTAATGAGCTATCTTTTTTATACCTAACCTCTTTTGAATAAATCTACTCAAAATGAGTACATGTGTCTACTAGACAATAAAGGAATATTTAAGAATTGTATAGTTTTTAAACCATTGTTAAAATAGAGCATTTGTTCCAAATGCTCTATTTTAACAATGGTTTCAGAAAGTGACTTTTACAGACGCACCAAAAGGCCTCAATATGAGGGATTGGGTTTAACAACCATTCATTGACTGAACAAAGAAATCTTGAAAAGCACGTGGTCGCTTTTAAAATCTGGGCAATTTAGGCCATGGAGTAGTTGATAATATGCGTGATAAACAGTACTCATACGTGATAAATAGATAATGCGGATGGTTATAGGATTGCATTCATGTTGGTATTTTACGTGTTTCTACTGGTTTTCTTTTATCTTTACAGAGTTTGCTTTATATGTGAAAGAAGCTAAAGTACAGATGAGCTGTATAGTTTGCAATGCGTTGTATCTATCTGTATGTTCACATGATGAGACTACATGTACATTATACCACAGAGGTCTGGACCGCTTCATTGGGTTCTATATGTACTATATATTAACAAGGGTTCCAACTAGCAGAACGGATATCCGTGTACCACGAGTACAAATATGACTGTAACTCTTGCAATTTAAATGATAATTTCGTAATTCTTTCGGCTATTGAAAGCCAATATATTTTTCTATCAAATAAATATAATCTTATAACGGTAACTTATGAACAAGTATCAATCCAACAATGATTTTCTCAAAATTTCACGCGTTTTTAGGGTCATTGACAAACGTTCGTTCACCCCGGTTTCCCTATATCACAGCAATAACCTGGCAATTTGCAGTTCAAAAAATAGCGTGAGTCAATAAAACGAATCAATTCTAACACCCACCTCCAATTATTTAGTTCCCAGCATCAAACGAATGATGTAAAACTAGCGAGTTTTGTCAGTTTGCTTCAAATCGTCGAGGAAGGAGCCATTGTACGAGACGTCACGGATTTTCCAATTTTTCCTTCGCTCATCCAATGAAATGGCTCCATTCAAATTTGTTGCAAAATGGCAGCATCCGAAATAGAAACATAACGACAGACGGAAAGGCCGCTGTTGCTAGTTGCTTATTTATTAAGAGGACAAAACAAATGGAGATTGGTGATATAATTGGGTTGTTTTATTGAACCACGCCATCGTTTGAACTGAAAATCGCCAGGTTATGGCTGTGATATAGTGAAACCGGGGTGAACGAACGTTTGTCAATGACCTAGAAATTACGTGAAATTTTGAGAATATCGTTGTTGGATTGATCATTGCGCGTAAGTTACCATGAGAAGATTATATTTATTTGATAGTAAAATATATTGACTTTCAATAGCCGAAAGAATTATAAAATTATCACTTATTTTGCAAGAGTTACATTCATATTTGTACTTGTGGTACACGGATGTCCGTTCTGCTAGTTGGAACCCTTGTTATTATATAGTAAATATAGACCCCAATGAAGCGGTCCAGACCCCTGAGCATTATACAATAAACTGAACTGTATCAGATAAAGGTTTTAAGTGTATCTAATCAAGCTTGCCATACGATTTTTGTCATTTGTTGTTTTTTTATTTCTCATCCTCCACATTTTTGTTACTTTCATCAGTTGTGGGATTATATATTTTTCAACGTCATTTCTCTTACAGCGGTATGTTTTTTGTTGTTGTATCTTAACCCTTCGCTTGCTAATCGCGTCAATATACCTACCTATAAATAGTGAAGACCAAGATGAGACAGCTCCTGCAGGAGCTGTCTCATCAGGGTCTGCACTATTTACAAGTTTATTGTGCAACCAGTGCACTCCATAGCAGTGATTGCGCAGCGAAATACTTGTACACAGTGAAGATATATGTAATTATACAACATGGCATGGGTAAAGAAGGAGAAATGTATTTTAAAATTCAGCAAGCGAAGGGTTAAAATGGCAACAATAATAACCCTTCACCTCATACTATGTATACAGTAAAACCTCTCTATAACGGCCACTAAATTACATAAAGTATTTTGTGTTAAAGGCAGGTGGTTGTTCAAAGATATGTGAAAGCTCCTATAGGAGCGTTCTTAGATAGCTGTTTTACTTTCACCTTGCTTTAAGTAGCCACCTGTCCTTAATACCAACTAATTAACATAATTTAGTGGCCGTTATAGAGAGGTTTTACTGTATCCAGTTTTTTACACATAGACAGTTTGTGTAAGTTTGTACTTGACGATGTCTGATCAGGGCCTGTACAGTTGCCTGTAGGAGTACCATGTTGCGGGTTCAGTAGATGATTTACCCATTCCCTCATATGCTAATTTTAGATCCAACCTCTTTGAATGAATCTACCCAAAAGGAGCATTTACTAGAGAAAATGAATATTTTAGAATTGTGTAGTTCTGAAACCATTCTGATAAATAGTTTTAATGGTTTCAAAAAGTGACTTTTACAGAGGCATAGAAAGGCGTATTTATGGAGGAAGGGGTTAATTTGTTTTTGTTAGAATTTGAAAATATTCATACGGTGAAGGTTTTAAGAATATTACTCATGATTTCTGTTTTATGTTTCTCTTGACGAGCATTGTGTTTTCCATGTGTTATAATTATGTTTGTCTATGTTTTATGTCAGATGCCCATATGGGCCTTGACTATCAAAAAACTAAACCTGAAACGTGTATAAGACTTCCCTCCCTTAGTCCAGCAACCTCATGAAAATTGCAAAGTTGCGTTTTCTCCGACGGTAGCGGTATTGAACTGACTTGGTAATATACATGTGAAAACCATGCTGGGTTCTGCTGGAGTGCTGAAAGATCTATATAATTATGGCGATATGAAGATATCCACACGATTTACTCTTTACATGTATAAGGGTTTTCTTCTTCAATGTTGGCACATCATTTGAATGCATGCAACCCCTCTTTACATTAAGGAATCTACTATAAGTGGATATTTGAAACATAGTTATGTACCGAATGACAATAAATCGAAAATGATCCGAAGTCGGTCCATTGGTATGCAAAAGTATGGATGAAAGTTAGAATCGGCTTCGATGTGCAAACATATGGTCTTAGAAATGGTTTAACTTCTGTAACCTACTTATGTAGCAGATTAAAGTAAATCATATAGTATCGTGAATTTGATGTTTAAAGAATCGATTCAAAATTCTAAAACCTGCAGCTCACTAAAACCTGCAGTGACACAATACACGTGCAGCTCACTAAAACATGCAGTGACACAATACACATACAGCTCACTAAAATCTGCAGTGATACAATACACATGCAGCTCACTAAAACCTGCAGTGACACAATACAAATGCAGCTCACTAAAACATGCAGTGACACAATAGACATGCAGCTCACTAAAACATGCAGTGACACAATACACATGCAGCTCACTAAAACCTGCAGTGACACAATACACATGCAGCTCACTAAAACCTGCAGTGACACAATACACATGCAGCTCACTAAAACCTGCAGTGACACAATACACATACAGCTCATTTGACCCATTTGTATCATTTTATAGAGGGCATCTGAGATGCCTTTTACAGAAATTCTATTTAAAGTTTCTGTGACATTCTTCTACGACGGGTTCCAACTATTTGGATAAAATTGACAAGAGACTAGCTAAGGATCTATTCGACGAAAGTTCAGGCAATATATAATGACATCATGAATATTAATTCACTACGTTTTTATAATGGTACCATGAAAAAATAACTCTTAATTGTGACAGAAACGTCATTATATTAAAAGCAAACAGAGCAGACCCTGGTCAAAAAGCTTCTACGCAGTTTGTTCCAAAAGACAAATTTTGTAATGCTGTTATGCATAAACAGTATAACCCCTATGAAACAGCCACCAAAACTAGGTGTGATACGTGATCATAAAAGCAGGTTAATGCAGGTCCAAAGTTATGTAGAAAGCCCCTGCAGGCGCTTTCTGTATTACTGCATTACTTTCAGTATGCAATAAGCAACCACCTGATTTAAATACATCTGTGCTTATTAAGTGGTCGCTATAGAGAGGTTCTATGTTGGTGGGGAAATTCTTACTAGACCCAAGGATTCCATTACAACATTTTTAAATACTCTTCTGATTTATTGATTAAATAAAATCTGCATTAAATACACAACATATCTGTACAATCAAATCGTTTCCAAAAACAGTGGTATAAACAGTAAACCCTCTCTACAGGGACAGCTGACCTATTAAAAGTATTTTTCTATAACCCTTTCCCTCATATAGACACCTTTTCATGCATTTGCAAACAGAGTAGACCCATATCAGATGGCTCCTGTAGGAGCAGTCTGATCAGGGCCTGCTACGTTTGCTTATGAAAGTATAAATATGAGTCATGCAGGAAACACCACATACAAAACAAACAGCCGCCCGAACAGCACCATAATAAGAAATTAACAAATGTTTTGTACATAATTAACAAAACACAAAGATACGCACAAAGACAAAACAAACCAATAAATGGGGAAGATGGAAGTACCGTCTTGGAACGGTCAGTGACAGTAGTCACTGGGTGGTTAAACCGTTAAGAAGCGCCCAACCTCATACTTATTCCATATCCCACCCTAAAAAGACAAACAGTGTAAATAAACGTATCCCCTCTCCGACTAATCTACAAAAACCGCGATGGCAAATAAGGTGGTAAATTGCATGCAGAACGGAAACATATTTAAGTGAAACGTTTGAGCTGCAAACAGAGTAACTGTACAAAAGTATAAAGGGTAAGTTCGGATTTAAGAGGCCGTCTTCATAAAGAACTGAACCTTTCTTGTCGGCGTACATGAAAAGAGAGCAGCGTGATTGCCAACTGTAAAAAGGTTGACAACCAGACAGGCAGTATGTTGTAGTACTATAGGATCATATCTGGAGAGGTCTAACTTTCGTTTCTACTAATATTCAGAGTCATTACTTTTTACATGAATATGCAGCAGGGAATGGTTAACCCTTTCCCCCATACAAACGTGTTTTCACGCATTTGCAAACAGAGTAGACCCAGATCAGACGGCTCCTAGAGGAGCCATCTGATCAGGGTCTACTTGTTTGCTATTAAAATTTGATAGATTTGTTTCTTTACATTCTAATATGTCTACAATGTTCCACCTTCAAGAATTCTTTATAACTGTTTTGTTAATGAATATTCAGTAGGTACTGAAAAATTGGCCTAAATATAGAACAGGGAAAGGGTTAAAGCCGATAGTAGAGGAACAAAATTATGCAACCCCCACATTTTGATTTATACTTCCATGCCTATTTTTGAATATTTTATACTGTATGTATCGCGATTTTGGAAAATTCGGATTCTATATACATTTTATATATTTCAATGCATCCAGTTAAAACGTCGGATGGGGTTGGATACATTTTTTTATACTAGAGGGTCATGCACATGTATCGCTAATCTGGTTAATAGGCCAGTTGATCTAGTATGTACACCTAGCAAAATTGTTCAAGCCACTTAATTACACTAAAACTACAGGCTGCAAGCTTTGTACAAGACGATTTTACAATTCTTTAACTTCTATGACACACCTTTCACCCATTACCTCTTTGAATAAATTTACTGAAAAGGAACAGTAACTACAGAACTGAAGGAAATGTTTAGAATTTAGTAGCTCCTATGGAGCAAATGCTCTATTTATCACAATGGTTTCAAAAAGTGACTTTTACACAGGCGTCAAAGATGTCGTTGTGAGGGAATATGTTAAAGCAAATTTAAAACAATTTATGTAACTTCAATAGAAATTTAGAATTGTTTTCGATACGAAAACTGATGTCTCCCCAACACCATCCCGCCCCCCGCGCGGCTAAATTTTCCAGAAGTTTCATGAAAATCTGAAGCAGGATTTTGGAGAAACCGCGTAGACAAAAATTTCCACGTAAAATTTCAAAGTCCCATAACTCTGCAGAAAATCATCGAACCGGAACAGGAATAAGATATGCATATTTAGGCATGGTGCTGATCAATTATATGAAGTTTCAACAAGATCTGATCATAGGGTTTGGAGAAACCGCGCGGACAAAATTTTCCATGTAAAAGTCCCATAACTCTGCAGAAAATCATCGAACCGAAACAGGAATACAATATACACAACTAGGCATGGTGGGAATTAATTCTATGAAGTTCAATGAAAATGGGACCAAAGGTTTTGGAGAAACCGCGCGGACAAAGTAAAATTGGACAGACGGACGGACAAACAGACGAACGCCACGTACAAAAACAAAATGTCTCCTCTCCCCAGTATACTGTGGGAGACATAATGACCGAAAGATACAGTTTGATCAAATTTCAGTCAGTGGTTTAGAAGATAATCAACTTCTAAAATATGTTTTAAGCTAAAAAAAACACAGTAGAGTTGCAGTTAATTTCTGTGAAATCTGGTGAAAATCCATCGAGTTGTTTAAAAATTTTGTTTACATATTACTATTAATCCCAATAGATCTTGGTCTTTGTACCAGGTGAGATAAGAATAGATATGTGTCAATCAAAGGCACATAACGCAATGGGCTATATCGAATTCTGATATAACCCATCATTCAATCATGGTCAAATACATGAATATAAAGTTGGCAATGACTGCTAAACCCGTTGCCTCATAGGCTTTTTCAGACTCAACCACTATGAATAAATCCGCTGGAAAGGAGCATTTACTTAGAGATTGAAAACTTTAGATTTGTGCAGTTCCACCGGAGCAAACAATGGTTTCACAAGAGTACCGCATACGGTACATGCAAACTTTCGCTGATTCAACATGCTTTATAAGTGTTGACATTTTCTAATCTATGCTTCAGATATTGATTTCCATAACGGTGATACTATTTTTTATAAAAAAAATTAAGTGAATATCTTATTAAACAAGATGTGTTTGTGAAACACTATGCCCCCTCATATATTTGACCTCTGACCTTGAAGGATGACCTTGACCTTGAAACGTCTTAAAAAAGTTAATCCTCATTTTTTCAGATCTTTGTAAAGTGCAACGGCTATAACCCTGTAAAGACAAACTGAATGAACCTCAAAATAAACTCAGCTTCAATTTCTGTTACTTAAATTTGTGTTAAGTTTCATTTATATCATTTTAATGGTTTTCCCAGAAAACAACAAACTAAAAGTTGACCGACAAACAAAGCAACGAACACACAAAGTTCAAAGACAAAATGACATATCAAAAACCCCGCAATATATGGTTTAAGGTTTAACCATATAAAAAATGAAGTAAATATAAATTCAAATGAAAAATTTATGGCCATCCTCATATTTGCATAGATTTGTATTATTTTTTTAATACAAGGATCATAACTCCAAAACAACAAATCAAATGATCCTCAGAATCGAATTAGCTTCAGGTCTTGATGCATTAAAAATGTGTATGAAGTTTCATTTATATATGTCAAACAGTTTTGCCAGAAAACAGCGGACAAACTATTTGCATATAATTGCATTTTTTTTAAGTAAAAGGGCCATAACTCCGAAACGACAAATCAAATAAACCTCAAAATCGACTCAGCATCAGATCTTGATGCATTAAACATGTGTGAAGTTTCATTAATATCTCTCAAATAATCCCCCCCCCCCCCAAAAAAAAAAAAACAGCGGACAAACTATTTGCATGTATTTGGATTATTTTTTAAGGACAAAGGCCAGAACTCTGAAACGAAAAATAATGATCCTCAGAATCAATTCAGCTTCAGATCTTGATACATTAAAAATGTGTGTAAAGTTTCATTAATATCTCTCCAATAGTTTTTCCAGAAAACAGCGGACAAACAATTTGCATTATTTTTTTTAAATACAAGGGCCATAACTCCGATAAGACAAATCAAATGAACCTTAGAATTGACTCAGCTTCAGATCTTGATGCATTAAACATTTGTGTGAAGTTTCATTCTCTAAAATAGTTTTACCAGAAAACAGCGGACAAATTATTTGCATATTTTTTAAGGAAAAGGGCCATAACTCTAAAATGAAAAATCAAATGAACTTCAGAATCAATTCAGCTTCAGATCTTGATGCATTAAACATTTGTGTGACGTTTCATTAATATCTGTCTAATAGTTTTCCCAGAAAACAGCGGACAAACTATTCGCATGTATTTGCATTATTTTTTAAGTAAAAGGGCCATAACTCCGAAAAGACAAGTCAAATGAACCTCAGAATCGACTCAGCTTCAGATCTTGATGCATTAAACATTTGTGTGAAGTTTCATTAATATCTCTTAAATAATTTTCCCAGAAAACAGCGGACAAACTATTTGCATATTTTTTAGGACAAGGGCCATAAGTCTGAAATGAAAAATCAAATGAACCTCAGAATCAACTCAGCTTCAGATCTTGATGCATTAAACATTTGTATAAAGTTTTATTAATATCTGTCAAATAGTTTTCTCAGAAAACAGCGGACAAACAAAATGTTGATGGACGAAGGAATGAACGGACCGACGGACAGGGCCACGAGAATATACGACCACCTTTATTAGGTGGACGTATAAAAAAGTGTCTTTTACAGAGGTATCAGTATGAGGGAACAGGTTAACTCATCTCACCCCAAGTATTTTCTTTTCATATGCAACAAATGTTGTCTGAACAAATATCACTATGATGTAATTTGGACAAGGACTTAAAAAAAACATCAAAACAAATCATTGTCAAATTTTATTCTTTTCATTATAAAAAGTAATATAGTAATGATGATACTATGAATGATCTGAGGGCATATAATTGTAGAGACTTAGGTCACTAACATGTAACCCTTTACCTCATTAATATGAATGTAAGAATAAATGACATCATGAATACTTATTAGCTGATGTTTATGGCGTATGATCACAGAACTGTTTAGTACTGGAAGACACTGTAGAATCAGATTTATATAATGTTATAGTAAACAGGGCTGACCCTGATCAGATGGCTCCTACAGAAGCCATCTGATCTGGGTCAGCTCTGTTTGCAAATACATAAAAAAGCATTTGTATGAGGTAAAGGGTTAACATGTTTGTAATTCTAATAAATATGAGTCATATCAACAGAAATTGCAAGCTTGCTAAGCTAAAAGCAGTCCTTGTAACAAAAACTCTATCCTTGTTTTCTACAATAATTTAACAGTACTAAACTGGAATGGGCCTTGTAACCAGGTTTTGTCTTTTAACCTTTTCCTTCATATAAGTACCCTTTTCATGCATTTACAAATACTTAACAGGGTAGACCAAGATCAGGGTCTGCTCTGTTAGCTCTTGAAATGATTTAGATCTGATTCTACAGTTTTTGTCAAAGAGTAAAACATTCCCTTAAACATTGAGTTAATCAGTATTCATGTTGTCATTATTTCTTACATTAATACAGAATAGGTAAAGGTTTAAAGGGTTTACCCATTACCCCATAGGCTATTTTTAGATCCAACCAATTTGAATAAATCTACCGAAAAGGAGCATTAACTAGAGAAAAGCAAAACTTTTGAACTGTGTAGTAATGAAACCATTGTGATAAATAGAGCATTTGTTCCATAGGAGCAAATGCTCTGTTTATCACAATGGTTTCAAAAAGTGACTTGAAGAGAGGCTTCAAAAGACATCAATATGAGGGAATGGGTTAATCAAGTAAAAAGTGTTCACAGTGTATGTACTATAGGTGCAATGCCTACTATGGAAACATGTTTCTACATTATCTTACAGCTTGTAATGAAACAATTACACACCACTGATAGACACACATTGAAGCTAAACCCGTTTCTCTGCCTGTGTAACAACATTTTTTATTTATATGGGATAGTGAGTCAAAAATATTGCTAAGCCACATGATAAACCCTTTACTCCATTAATATCAATTCAAGAAATGATGACTTTGCAAATATATATAACTGATTTTTATAGTGGCTCATGAACACATGAAAATTTCACCAAGGCAGAAACAGTAGAATGAAAGCTACATCGTGCAAACAGAGACGACCCTGATAAGAATCATCTGATCTGGGTCTAATGTTTGTAATGCATTACAAGGTGTATCTATGGAGTAAAGTGTTATACACAATAAGGTATACCTGATATACCATTAGTGTGCTGTGAGAATTGTTAATTTTCTTACATGCAATTTTGCAGATATTATGTTAACCACTTGAAACCAAAACCAATCACTTTAATTAAAACTGAAATGGAATACAGCATAACGAACAATAATTCTGACAAATTAAATGACTGTGACCTTGCAAGTTTGAACGCTGCATACAGGAGCCATCTGATCAGGGTCTGTCCTGTATGGTTACAGAATTGTATAGATCAGATCCTACAGTTTCTACCTTGATAAAAATGTATATAATAAATACTCATAGTAAATAAAGCAGAACCCCTCTAATGCGAACCCTTAATGAATAAACATGGGTATCTTTATAAGCAGGTGGTTGCTTAATGCAGGACAAAAGTAATGCAGAAAGCTCCTCTAGGAGCTTTCTGCATTACTTTTGTCCTGCATTAAGCTACCACCTGCCTCTACCACCCAGAATTATACCTCTTTTAGGTGGTCGCATTAGAGGGGTTTTACTGCATTCATAATAAATATTCCTATTCTTTCTTCTATGGGTATTCATTAAGTATAGGGTTTAAAAGCACTCAATATAAAAAAAATCGGATGGACTGACTTAAAAGACACAAAGAGACAGGAGCAATATTTTAACGTGTCCAAAAATTGAAAATGATGCTAAGTGTAAAAATTTCACAAACTGAGCCCTCTATGGTACATGTGGATCGCACTGCCTACCAGTGGAAAAGGCACTTCTTGTACTATTTTGTCAATATTTGTATGACAATGAAGTGTAAAGCATATGTTCTTAAAATATAAACCAGAACTCCAGATAAAAAAAGTAAAGTACCTAGTTATAGTCTACTTTCAGTCTGAAGGACCGCTCAGCCGACTGTACATTTAAGACAGATAAGACAGATATTTATGAAATTTCTTAATTTCTCTGCAAAATTGCATCTTGCACACTCAAATAATCCTTGCATATTTGAGACAACCCATAACCCTTTACTTGATGAATATTCATGTAAGAAATAGTGACATCATGAATATCATTAACTGAATCTGTTCAGCATATTAACAAAGAATATTTTGGCCATGGCAGAAAATATAGATGCTTATTAATTCCACACGTAAACAGCAGACCCTGATCAGATGTCTCCTACTGGAGGTGTCTGATATAGACTACACTTGTTGCACAGGCATTAACCTTTTCCCTCATATAAACGTGTTTTCACCATTTACAAACAGAGTAGACCCACATCAGACGGCTCCGAGGAGCCGTCTGATCAGGATCTGCTCTGTTTGCTAATGGAATTTGATATATCTTTTACTTCTTTAGTTTCCAAAATGGCTATAATATTCTACATTCCATATTTCATTATTACTATTTTGTCCATGAATATTCAGTAAGTATTGAAATTTGGTCTAAATTTAGAACATGGAAAGGATTAAATCTATCATTTAATGGTTAACCAATTACCTGTTCAATATTCCTCTGGGAAATAATGACATCATGAACATTTTATTAGCAGATTTTTTTCAAAATTGTTTATGTACACAGGACTTATTGGTATTGGCAGAAATTGTAGAGTTAAAACTGTAATAATATCATAAGCAAACAGAGCAGACCCAGATGAGATGGCTCATATAGGAGGTGATCTGGGTCGTCTCTGTTTGCAAATGTGTGGGAAAGTGTTTAGATCAAGGATTGGGTTAATAGGTACTAACAAGATCAGAGTTCGGTTGATAAATAAAATATTTGGATTGGACAATCTGGAGCTCTGGTGAATTACACTTACAGTAAAACGTGTCTACGGTGACCTACAAAAATAAACTTTAATACTGTATTTAAGACAGGGGGTAGCTTAATGCAGGATGACAGTAATGCATAAAGCTCCCTATGAGCTTTCTGCATTACTTTCATCAGCATTAACCCTTTCCCTATAGAATATTCATGTAGGAAATAATGTAATCATGAATATTTACTGTACAGTCAGATCTTCTATAATCTAATTAGCAAACAGAGCAGATCCTGATCAGATGGCTCCTATAGGAGCTGTCTGGTCTGGGTATACCTTTTTGCAAAGGCATGAAAAGGGGTTTATATGAAAGAAAGGGTTAAGCAACCATTTGTTCTTATAGACTCCAATGTTAATTATTTATATGGTCAGTATAGGCAGGTTCTACTGTATTGGATTCAATTGGTCCTGCTGCAGATCTGGAATGGTCATATACGAAGAATTCTGTATCATAAATGAATGACTATATACACATGTTAAAAAGATATATATACAATTTTAACTATGTTGGTACAAAAATAGAGATATACATAACATGACATATGATACAAGTGGATACATTTGGTAAAAACGCTTAAATGTAAACATATGTAGGGCTATTTACAATTCACGTGAATAAAATGGATTATATACAGTGGTATGTGATATTTGTCTGTGTGACCAAACTGTTATGACATGACATTCTTAACCCTTTCTATATAGAATATTCATAATAATTTCAAAAGCAAACAGAGCAGACCCTGATCAGACGGCTCCTACAGGAGCCGTCTGATCTGGGTCTACTCTGTTTGCAAAGGCATGAAAAGCATGTTTGCAAAGTGTTTATATGAGGGAAAGGGTTAACCCATGTAACTGTGACTTTTAAATGAAATGGTCCATCATTGTTTAACAATAGAACCCAGTCAGTGTGAAAGGGTGTTGTAATATGAGAGGAATTTGAACGACATACAGTGTAGAATCAGATCAGAGAACTCCTCTAGGAATCCTCTCTTTTGGGTTTAAACTGTATGCAAATGCGACTACTATCTTTTTTCTCAGTCAAATAGTTTATGTTTCATTGTGAATAAAGTACTGCAGAGTTAATAACCTTTAACCGTACCTGAGGTTTGTAATTACACTGCATATTTGGAACAATATGACAGGAGAAACCTTTCCATTTATATCATTCCTATCTTGTTCATCGGTTACAGAACTTGAACAGACCCTGACTAGATGGTGCTACAGGAGCCATCTGACTTGGGTCTACTTAGTTTGCAAAAGCATATCTTTAAGGTAAAGGGTTAATTCGAATCTTTGAATCCGCAAATTTGAGCAAGGGTGTAATTCATGGTCATATAATCATGAAAAGCAAAACCTTTTTTTTTCTTTCATTAGCCCTAAATATGATTGTCTCCTTGAAAAAATATTGTAGTAAACATGTTTTGAACATTAACCTGATACTGAGAAAAATAAAGTCTGCTTAATGTCCGATTTGCTGAACTTTTTACTGACCTAAAATTTGTTACTGATTAACATAGTTCATTGATTAGCCATATCAAAACTGCTAAAAGAATTTAAAACAGCCTGGATCATGAACAGACACCAAGCCCCGAGGTTAGAAAAGTTTTTGCTCGAGTCTGAGATCTTTCCCAAGCATCTGACCAATCAGATACTGAGAATGATCTCGGACTCAGAAGTTTTATAACCTTGGACTCTGGATGCACTTCATGTGAGTAGTGTTAAGACAGGCTACATATTTAGGCAAAAATAATTGCTCAGTAGATTAAAATTAAAACAGATAGGTCATGTTCATGTTCTTCAAAACAGATCCAATTAAGACAGTCCACTTTCAGTAGGAAAGTGATATTGTGAGCAAATTGCGTACTTGACAAGTGAAAAACAATGACTGATATTATATACATGAATAGCTTTGACCAACTAACAGGTCACCGATACTAAGATTTAAAGACATCAGTACAGAAAACATTACACAAATCACCCAACTAAGCATTCGCACAGAAAAACTTTAAGGTAAACTGCAAAACCAGATCAAACTGTTCCTGAAAGAGCAGTTTGATCTGGGTCTACAGAGAGCAATAGATAAAAGGTGCGTATTCAAATATTAACCCATTTGCGCGCAGTGGATTCTTCCATGTTTACATATTGGATTAGTCCATTTTTTATTTAAGGGGTGCCTGGCCTATATATTCAATTTCGTTTTTGTTTTATATTGAAATTCCTATCAGCAAACAGTGTAGACTCTGATCAGACACCGCATTATGCTGTATCTGATCAGTCTACACTGTTAGCCTACGTCCCATATATGGGACCGTGGGAGCAAATGGGTTAAAATTGTCATTCTCCAGTCTCAACTCAACCCTATTGTGTAACCACTCTTTAGAATTGTCTCTTTGAGACAACTCTAAGGAGTGGTTACACCATAGGGTTTGGTGGAGAAATAAAGATACTTTGGAAAATGTTTTAATTTATGTATTTTATCTGGATGTCCAAAATTAATAACTAGGGTAAATACAAGACATGGATGGCACCAGACACTGGTTATATACACACCTACAAGGTAACGTTACATTCTGTTATACAGCACTTTTTACACAATTCTCTACCAGCCATCATGCTTCATATACAGGACAGTATCACAATATAATTATATATATATATCAAAATGCATAAAACTTCTACAAAGACTTTTGCGCTTTGTGTCATTGAGATGTTGAAAGAAGAACTTTATGATGAAAACACCTGATCTGTATACACTACTCTTCTTGAATATATTTTCATGTCCAGTTAAACCCCTCTAAACCGGAATTCTAGTAGAGAAGAATTTAGATACTTATAGTCAGGTAGCTGCTTAATGCAGGGTGAAAGTCATGCAGAAAGCTCCTAGAGGAGCTTTCTGCATGGCTTTCATCCTGCACTAAGCTGCCACCTGTCTCCAAGACTGATAGTTATTCTATATTTAATGCCCAGATTAGAGAGGTTTTACTGTAGGTCCTTTGTGGGATTTTTCATAATTTAACTTTATAAACACCAGTTCTCAATTACAGTAGTTTAAAAGTCATCACTAATGTACAATCATATGAAAACATGTTTGATGTTGATTTCTCATTAAGAGATCAGTTCACTAGCTCCCTCGCAACGCATATTTCTTTAGGAAGAATCCCAGGATGAGAGCTATACAGGTAAAGCTGGCTTTCACAACTGTTGCTACGTTGAAGAATGGACAGTAGGGGCACTGGTAGGAACCACACACATAGCAGATATTCAGGTTGAACAGATGATACGTGGTGTACATGGTTGTGTTATGCATACCTGAAAAATTATCAAAATAATACATGACGTACAAGCATATTCTGGAATTAGTTAAGCCTTTCCCTGTTGAATATTCATGGAAGAAATAATGACATCATTTATGACAGGACTTGTTAGGTCGGTATAGGTAGAAACTGTAGAATCAGATCTATACGAGTCCATAGGCAAACAGAACAGACCCTGGCCAGAAGGCTCCATCTAATCTGGGTCTACTCTGTTTGCAAAGGTGTGAAAAGGCACTTATGAGAAGGAAAGGTTTAATTCTTATGTCACACAGATTTGTTCAATAAACTACACAGAACTCTCTACAGTTTTCAGCTTGAATTTCAATATTAATAATTTAAACATTTCCATCATAGACAACTTTTGGTATCTTTACAAAAATAGTAGAACTAGACCTGACAGTAGTAGCTGTCAGACCAGACAGTAGGAGCTGTCAGACTAGACAGTAGGAGCTGTCAGACCAGACAGTAAGTGCTGTCAGACTAGACAGGAGCTGTCAGACCAGACAGTGTGAGTCGCCTGATCAGGGTCTACAGACCAGACAGTAGGCGCTGTCAGACCAGACAGTAGGAGCTGTCAGACCGACAGTAGGCGCTGTCAGACCAGACAGTAGGAACTGTCAGATCAGACAGTAGGAGCTGTCTGATCAAGTTCTGCAGACCAGACAGTAGGAGCTGTCAGACCGACAGTAGGCGCTGTCAGACCAGACAGTAGGACCTGTCAGATCAGACAGTAGGAGCTGTCTGATCAAGTTCTACAGACCAGATAGTAGGAGCTGTCAGACCAGACAGTAATTGTCAGACCAGACAGTAGGAGCTGTCAGACCAGACAGTAGGAGCTGTCAGACCGACAGTAGGAGCTGTCAGACCAGACAGTAGGAGCTGTCAGACCAGACAGTAGGCGCTGTCAGACCAGACAGTAGGAGCTGTCAGACAGACAGTAGGCGCTGTCAGACCAGACAGTAGGAGCTGTCAGACCAGACAGTAGAAACTGTCAGATCAGACAGTAGGAGCTGTCTGATCAAGTTCTGCAGACCAGACAGTAGGAGCTGTCAGACCAGACAGTAATTGTCAAACCAGACAGTAGGAGCTGTCTGATCAAGTTCTGCAGACCAGACAGTAGGAGCTGTCAGACCGATAGTAGGAGCTGTCAGACCAGACAGTAATTGTCAGACCAGACAGTAGGAACTGTCAGACCAGACAGTAGGAGCTGTCTGATCAAGTTCTGCAGACCAGACAGTATGCACCGTCTGATCAGGTTCTGCAGAACAGACAGTAGGAGCTGTCTGATAAGGGTCTGTTGTGTTTGCACATTGAATTATATAGATTGATTATCCCTTTCCCTGTTCTATGTTTATTTCAAATTTCAATGCCTACTGAATATTCATTGACAAATTTTTTATTATTAGTGTGTCATTATAATAATTGTCCATAAATATTCATACAGTAATAAATTCTTAAATTAATGTTCAAGGGGAAAATGGTTAATTGTTGAAACACTAAATGTTTAAAGTGAAATATCAAAAGGTTGTACATTAAATTCTGAGGTGTACAGTTTTTTTTCCTCAAATGCTTTTTTTCCCACTCACCTGGTTCATAGTAATCATACACTCGCATCTTGTGCTGAATGGTCATATTGGCCACCGGGTACCAGCGGTCAGCTCTAAATTTCACACATGTCCAGCTATTGTCCACCTGAAGTAATATTATCACAAAAACATTCTTTAGCCCTTTCACTCATATATATATGACTTTCGGCACATTTGCAAACAGAGCAGATGCAGATCAGACAGCTCTTGTAGGAGCTGTCTGATCAAAGCCTACTTTATTTGCTAAAACTTTTGCTTATAGAATAATATAGACCCGATTCTGATTCCGTTAGTCAAAAATATCCTGGTCATTGTGAAATTATTAAAATGAACTCCATGTATATTCAAACAGTAATAATTAAATATTATACAACTATGTCAAATTACATTAGAACCCTTCTCAAGTGGCCAACACAAAGAGGTCTAATTATGGGTCTACAAGGTAGGTGGTAGCTTAAGGCAGGTCAAAAGTAACAAAGAAAGCTCTTATAGGAGCTTTCTGCATTACCTTTGCTCTGTATTAAGCAACCATCAGCTTTTTAAGACTCCTATAAATGGATGGCTGCTTAGGACAGGTTTTACTGTTTTAACCCTTTCCTCCATAAATACGCCTTTCTACGCCTCTTTAAAGGTCACTTTTTTTAAACCATTGTGATAAATAGAGCATTTGCTCACAATGGTTTCAGAACTACAAAATTCTAACATTTTCCTTTTCTCTAATTAATGCTCCTTTTCGGTAGATTTATTCAAAGTGGTTGGATCTAAAAATAGTCTATGGAGGAAAGGGATAATACATTTGTACTATCTCAAAAGAAGGCATGCACCAGTCACTCTTTATGAAAATAATCAGTTTATAATCTTTTCTCCACAATCTTATCATTGATGGCAGATTGAATAGTTTGCTACTTAAATAGCTCCACTTGGTAAAAATATACAATGTAAATCAAAATCGAACATTTGATATATTACCTTAACTAAAACAAAACGACACAAACTACCTTTATATCTTCAACTAGCGACTGACAGAAACTATCAACACATCATACAACTAGCAAATGACAGAAACTACCACTATTCCATACACCTAGCAACTGACAGAAACTACCACTATTCCATACAACTAGCAACTGACAGAAACTACCACTATTCCTTACAACAAGCATCTGAAAAAAATACCACTATTCCATACAATAAACAACAGAGAGTAACTACCAAAACATCATACAATTAGCAAATGACAAAAACTACCAAACCCCTTGTAGTTACAACGCTTTGAGACGATCTAACGAGTGATCACAACATGATGATTTCAGTATATGACAAAAAGCAATGGCAGAAATTGTACTTACATGTGAGAAGTAGAAGACAACTTTTCTGTTGTAAAACTCTGCCCTTTTCAAGTTGGGCACCAAACCTGACTGGACATAGTCACGGAGGGTGTGGTTCATCACTATGAACCCAGTGGGCACATCCACTTCCAGCACAGACAGGCCTGACTCCAGGCTTCGGTCTAAATACACCCATCTTAAATAATATAAAACATATTGTAATGGTCACTTAAAACAATTCTTAAAATTCAAATCTTCAAAAATAATAAACAAGATGTGTTTGTGAAACACTATGCCCTCGATATGACCTTTGACCTTGATGTATTACCTTGACCTGAATAAGTCACTCCTAACAATGTTTGCCCCTATAAGCTGCACATGTATGCCAGGTATGTATGTGCAATGGCGACAAAATTATTGCCACTGTTAAAATTGGGAACAAACCAACCAACTAACAGTTGTGACAAGACAAAAATCAACCAGCAGACAGAGCAAAAACAATAACACCTCCCCCCACCATCACAGCTCTGAGGGGGCATAAATATTTGAGCTATTATGTTTTATAAGACATAATTCATAATAGAGAAAACACTTATATAGCCATTAACATCATGGAAACATCTTTGCAAACAGAGAAGACCCAGATCATACAGCCCTGTAGTACAAGCTTTTTGAAAAGGGACTGCTCTTCATTCATGGAATAATATAGATCTGATTCTAAAATTCCTGAAATGACCAAAACATTCCTTTGTTCATTGGTCACTATAAAAATTCAACTCTAACATCACTAAATTCTAAACAGGTAATAACAGAAAATTCTGTGAACAGTAATAAGTAATTATCATTACTGTAACAGTCATTTTCCCCTACCACAAGCTGAAAATAATCCATTGTACTAGTAACTTGCAAAGTGAATCCATATAACAAGTTTCAATTACTTTCAACAACCTTAAACACCTTACTAATTTGTGTGAACCCTTTCCCTCATATAAATCTGTTTTCTAGAGGAGCCGTCTGATCAGGGTCTGCTCTGTTTGCTAATATGATTTGATATAACTGTTTCTTTGCTTTCTAAACTGTCTACAATGTTCTACCTTCCATATTTCTTTATAGCTATTTTCTTAATGAATATTCGGTAAGTATTGAAATTTGAAACAAACATAGAACAGGGAAAGGGTTAACTTTTGCAAACAGTTTGGATCCAGATGAGACAGTGGGTAACTCAACATCTCATAAGAATCCAAACTATTTGACATTAACCCTTTCCTCCATAAATACGCCTTTCCACGTCTCTGTTAAAATATCACCTGTTGAAACCATATTTGACTGTTGACTATTTATACTGTTGTCTTGAAGAAAATTGGAAGAAAACTGTACCTTCAGCATTGAAACAGATGACAATATTTGCAGATGACTATTACCCAGATTGCAGAAGATTATCCACCCTTCCACATCTGTACAACTAAGTACAATCGGATCTGCATTCAAAACTATAGAGCATGTATCAAGCTCAGTTATTCAATTACAGAATTACCTCTTTCCTTACAAAGTATCAATTTATTAGACAACTCATCTGGATCCAAAGTGTTAGCATTAGAAACCACAAAGTTGTTGCTAGCATGCATGCAAAGAGTTAATGATGATGTATTAAATGGACTGTCAATCAGACTTATATTTAAATATGCAAATCATCATTTTCCACCAAACCCTATGTTGTAACCTCTCTTTTGAATTGTCTTGAAGAGATACTTCTAAAGATTAGTTCAACATGGCATTTGTGGGAGAATTAAAGGAGTTAGTCTTAAAAATGTTTTAAATTAGGCATCTATTCCTCTGCTGTCAATGAATACAATTGGCATACCTAACACAAGGAGTCATTTCCATAACTGAGTAGTTACGCCCTGTTGCCTGAATGTTGTCTGCCTTAAGCTCAAAGAACTGTATATCATCCTCTGTGGACTTGATGAGCCATGGGTATTCCACATTGACCGTGGTGGTCAGCTGCATCATGGCACGCCCAACACCCTGGGCGTTCACACGAATTGTCCCATACACCTTTGTCTGGTCAGCCTGCAGAGACAAGTATCCAGTAGATGTTACCATATAGTTCATGTCTTACCAATACAAATCACATTTAATGCTGTTGGAAACCTTCAATTACATTTACAGTTTGATCCTACTGAGTCAGTCAACCAATTACAGGGAATCTCATTAGAATTTAAATGGCATCATGTCATGGCATGAGTGAGTGAGTGAGTTGGGTTTTACGTCCGACCAAAGGAATTTCAGTTATTTGCAGACGGCACCCGCTTGAGACAAGTTATAGTGCTGCCTTACTGGAATGCCCCTGCCGCGGGCACATGGTAAGGGTATCCCACCAAGTCACATTATCCTGACACTGGGCCGACCAGTCCTATCAGACCGACCGATCATGGCATGATGTTATTAGGACCAAACTGCTGGGATAAATTGACTGATTTATTGAGCAGAATAAGTACAAAGCTTGCAGTTTTATAAAAACAGGCACATAAATTCGCATATAAACCATTATAACAGAGCAAACCCCAATCAGCAAGCTCCTACAAGAGCTGTCAGGTCTGGGTCTACACTGTTTTAAAAGGCATCAAAAGAGTATTTATGGAGTAAATTTTCACCCTTTTCTGGTGAAGTCTAGACTTCTTTTATCGAATATTGCATATCATTTACATATGTAGACTCAACATGTGACAAACAACAATATGACAGCATTCAATATTGTCACAGATCATGTTTAACTTACTACAGACTTTTTCAAAGAGCTCCAATCCTGATGAGATATCAAGTGACTTGGCATCTTATCCGGTTACAAGCTCTTAACAAATGTAATTTAGGTTCCAATTGGTATAATAAGTGTGTGAGTAGGGGACTTACATAGACAGACACAAGGTTAGTGTAGTTGAACTTGTTGATGGAGACGATTTGTTGCCAGCTCGGCACAGCTGATGCCTCCAGCATAATCATTATCTCAAACACGTTCCTGTTGGGATCCACTTGGGTAAACTCAAACAACGCCTCCATAGCCATCAGGGTGTCCTGCAACACAAATGTCAAACATTAACCCTTTGCTTGCTATTCACGTCAATATACCTACCTGTAAATAGTAAAGACCCAGATGAGACAGCTCCTGCAGGAGCTGTCTCATCAGGGTCTGCACTATTTACAAGTTGATTGTGCAACCAGTGCACTCCACAGCAGTGATTGCACAGTGCAATACTTGTACACAGTGAAGATAAATGTAATTATACAACAGGGCATGGGTAAAGAAGGAAACATGTATTTTAAAATTCAGCAAGAGAAATGTTAATTTACATAAGCATGAAAATGTTCACTGACATAGTCAACTTTTAACCCTTTGGGTCTACTCTGTTTGCAAAGGCATTAAAAGGAACATCCATGAGTTAACCATCAATGCCTTTGCAAACAGAGTATTCCCAGATCAAAAGGTTCCTGTAGGTACCCTCTGACCTGGATCTACGCTGTTTCCTTAAATAGTCCTGGAATTATATAGTTCTGATCTACAGTTTCTGCATAAGCCTAAATTTCCTATCTTTATATACCATTATAAAAATTTAGCTAACAGATATTCATGATGTCATTATTTTTTACATGAATATTCTTACAGGAAAACGCTAAATGTGAAAAAAATCTACCCTGACCTATAGAGGATGTGGAAGTCTTGAAGTGCTGCAAATTTCGTACCAAGCTAAAGTTTTAACATTGGTTCAAAATGCTGTAACTAGAGCAATAGATAAAGGTGCATAGTCAATATTCAAATACAGTAAAACCCTGCTAATGTGACCACCTGAAAGAGGTATAATTACGGGTGCTAGATGCAGGTGGTAGCTTTCTGCATTACTTTTGTCCTGCATTAAGCAACCACCTGCTTATAAAGACACCCATGTTTATTCATTAAGTGGTCACATTAATTAGTATTCTACAGTATTAAAATTGTCATTTCTCCACCAGTCCATGTTTTGACTACCCTTGAAATTTATTTCTTAGTAAAAGGTTATACATTCACATCAGAAGTTATGTGATAAAAAGAATCCGACACTGGTTTTTATTTGAGAAAAACTTTTCTTAACACTTTCCCTCATATAAACGTGTTTTCACGCATTTGCAAACAGAGTAGACCCAGATCAGACGGCTCCTAGAGGAGCCGTCTGATCAGGGTCTGCTCTGTTTGCTCATAGAATTTGATAGATCTGTTTCTTTATTTTCTAAAATGGCTACAAAGTTCCACCTTCCATATTTCATTATAACTTTTTTGTTAATGAATATTCAGTAGGTATTGAAATTTGGAGAAAAATAGAACAGGGAAAGGGTTAAACTTGTCCAGGAAAAAAGTTATTAAGCTTGCGAAAGGCTCCCTTAATTACCATATTTATAACTTTTCTCACAGCACTTACCTGTGTTGATGCAAATCCACCAATGAAGTTTCTCATCTGGTTGAGCCACCTCATCATAGAGTCTCTCTGTACCTTGGTGTCAGAGTCAATGCCCATGCCGTTATGTTTAATGTGGGCCATTAGGGCATACGCTGTGGATTGTACTGCATAGCCATCATTCAACAGCTCAGTACGAGGTTTCAAGTATCGTACGGTGTTGATGAAGTCAGATGGATTGGCTCGAATGCCAGTGTCGGCAAAGTAAATTTCATTGGCTATGAAAAGAGAAAATGAACTTATTGTACAATATGAATTATGTAATTGATACTCACATGGCCTTTAATTTTACATTTGCCTTACCTTAAAAAGTTATAAAACATTCTTCAAAATGAGACAAGAGCTATGGCTTTATTTTTACTGGCAGCAACACATACTTAGATATAAATAAAATAAAAAGAATGTGTGAAAATATATTAGTTAAACTATGTCTTTCCTAACAGTTGATGATTCCACCCTGTAACCTGTGTGCCTAACAAACAATGCACCCAATCTAACAACTAGACTTTCTGATTAAAACATCTACTTAAAACTTTGATTGAAAAAGAATATCTTATTTACTTTTTTTTGGTCACTTTTACCAAATTAATGGATTAAAACATTTGTACCATGTAGAAAATAATCTAGGTTTTGATGTTACATTTGTTTAACTCATTCTCTCCTAGGCTATTTTTAGACCCAACCTCTTTGAATAAAACCATAGAAAAGGAGAGTTTTGGGATTTGTGTAGTCTTGAAACCATTGTGTTAAATAGAGCAGTTGCTCCTATGGAGCAATTGCTCTATTTATAACAATGGTTTCAAAATGTGAATTTTATAGAGGCAAAAAAATGCTAGGGTTTAATGTGTTAACAAAGCTCTGCATCTTCTACTTTCTTGCTAATTAAGAAATCTGTGTGTTTGAGAAGCTCCATGCGCTCCAGATAAGAGGAGTCAACCAAATAGTTTCTTGATTTCTCAACCAATCTCATAGTTGTGGCTACTCATTACAATTTTCTGATTAAGACACTCTTAATAAGTAGTCACAATTATGGGATTGGTTGAGAATAATTATAATGCATGTGAAATACACTCCTCATCCGATGCACTGGCTCTGTATTATTACGCTGCCAGGGAGATTAGACACAGATTACAACTTACTCTCATTTCTGAGTGTCCAGAGTTTGTCAAATATCGTCCTACTCTTCTGCTGACTGAGGGACAGGGCGTATGCGGAGATGGCCAGATGGAACACCTCCTTGTTTGGTGTATCAAAAGCGTGACGGGACAAGTACTCTGAGGCCAGCTGTCTAGACTTGTCAATACAGCTCAAGGCCGCCTGCAGGAGAGACAATGTGTGTTAACCTTTTCCCTCAAATAAAAGCATCTGCATGCATTTGAAAACAGAGTTGACCCAGATCAGGGTTGCTCTGTTAGCTTAAAGCATTTTATAGATCTGATGTTACAGTTTCAACCAAGGTGAAAATATCATTTTTTAAGTTCATTTTTATTGATTCTTTCTATGAATATTAACCCATTCCCTCATATTGACGACTTTTGACAACTCTGTAAAAGTCACTTTGTGAAACTATTGTGACAAATAGAGCATTTGCTCCTATAGGAGCAAATGCTCTATTTATCACATTTATTTCAAACTACGAAATTCTAAAATATTCCTTTTCTCAAGAGAAATGGACACGTTTAACTAGAGAAAAGGACACTTTTAGATATTTATAGATTGAAACAATTGTGATAAATAGAGCATTTGCTCCTGTAGGAGCAAATGCTCTATTTATCACAATGGTTTCAACTGGCGATGTTTGCAGAGGCGTCAATATGAGGGAATGGGTTAACAAAGGCATTTTACCATAGCAGAAATTGTAGAATCAGACCTAAATTACATGTATTTCTTAGCAAACAGACCAGACCCTGATCAGACAGTTCTTACAGCAGTCATCTAATTTGGATCTACTCTGTTTGCATAGGTGTCAAAAGGAGACTCTATGGGTTGTAGGGTTATTCATAAATCACATTTAATTGACAGCATTGACTTGAGCCATCAGAGAAATAAGCATGTTCGTGTCAGTATGTAAATCTTTAACGCAAGTTCTACTTTTTTTTTCATACATTTAGATTACTTGAGCATACTGGTTTCTACCTACCCCAGACACATCACTCTCTATTCTGTACAGGGCTATAAGTACATAGGCAGTCAGTGGCACTGGGTGGCCATACATTTGCATGTTGGGATCATCCAGCAGAGAAGACTGAAAAAAGAAATATACAGTAAATCGTCTCATCAATGACCAATCAAAAGAAGTCTAATTCGGGGTCTTTAACCCATTACCTCATAGGCTATTTTTAGATACAACCTCTGAATAAATTTACCGAAAAGGAGCATTAACTTGAGAAAAGGAATATTTTAGAATTTTGTAGTTTGAAACCATTGTGATAAATAGAGCATTTGCTCCTATAGGAGCAAATGCTCTATTTATCACAATGGTTTCACAAAGAGACTTTTACAGAGTTGTCAAAAGTCATCAATATGAGGGAATGGGTAAAGACAGGTGGCTGCTTAATTCAGAACATAAGTTATGCAAAAAGCTCAATAGGAGCTTTCTGCATTACTTTCCTTCTGCACTAAGCTACCATCTGCTTTTAAAGACTCTCATTGTACTTGTAAATAAACTGTAAAACATCAAAATTTACTTCTATTATCAACAATAATTATTAATAATTGATCGAAGAGAAAAACCAGACAGGCAGATGACATGGAAACGGTCCTTCCTGTTTCCTTGACTGAGGGCAAGCAGAGTTTAAGATTTTTGTAGGAATTTTCAGACAAAATGTTAATATTTAACCCATTCCCTCATATTGACGACTTTTGACGACTCTGTAAAAGTCACTTTGTGAAACCATTGTGATAAATAGAACATTTGCTCCTATAGGAGCAAAATTTTAATGTTCTATTTATCACAATGGTTTCAAACTACAAAATTCTAAAATTTTCCTTTTCTCTAGCTTATGCTCCTTTTCGGTAGATTTATTCAAAAAGGTTGTATCTATAAATAGCCTATGAGGTAATGGGTTAAGGACTCTCGCAGAGAAACAGATGTGTACTCAAATACTAAATTCATCATTTCTCCACCAAACCCTGTTGTGACCACCCTTTAGAATGGTCACAACATAGGGCTTGATGGAGAAATAAAGAAGTTATTCTTGAAAATGTTTTTATTTTGTTTTTTATTATCTGGAACTCTGCCCTCTTTGCATGTCAAAGGACCTACCAGTTTTCTGTCATAGATGTTGCCCTCTGGGTGCCAAGCCCCTGTCTCATTCTGCTTGTCACACAGCCATACCACAATCTTATCAATCAAACCAAGGGGAATGAATAACTCTCTCTCCCATTCTCCAAATCTGGCATCATGTAATGTCCTGGCTACGAAGGCTGACAGCCAGATACTGGTTGTGTTGACATCATCACGGAACATTCGGAATGACCCATCCTTATTCATATAACTAAGCTGTCGCTGCAAAGCTAAAGATATAGAAAAACCAGAATTAATCTTATGTCTTATCATTAGTCTTCAGCAAGTCTCAGCCATAAATTTCAATATTCATGTAAGAAATAATGACGTCATGAAAATTTATTAGCCGATTTTTCATAATAACTTTTTTTTCAAGGGATGTATTTGTTCTGACAAAAACTGTATAATCAGATCTATATTATGTAATAAGAAAATAGGGCAGACCCTGATCAGACGGTTCCTATAGGAGCCATCTGATCTGGGTCTACTCTATTTGCAAATGCATTTATATGAAGGCTAGAATACATTAATCATCCAAGATAAGATGCATAAATTTAAACATTATCCAGTTTAGCTCTTGTTTCTCCACTCTTAACCCATTCCCTTATAGGCTATTTTTAGATCCATCCACTTTGAATAAATCTACCGAAAAGGCGCATTAACTAGAGAAAAGGAAAACTTTAGAATTTTGTAGTTTGAAACCATTGTGATAAATAGAGCATTTGCTCCTACAGGAGCAAATGCTCTATTTATCACAATGGTTTCATAAAGTGACTTTTAAAGAGGTGCAGAAAGACGTATTTATGGAGGAAAGGGTTAATCATCTCTTTGAGATGTTTCTAAGGAGTGGTCACAAGAAAGGGCTTGGTGGAGAATGATTTTGTTATTTACATACACATCTATATCTACTGTTCTGATCAATGAAACTGTATTATCTTTCATCAACAAATTTGATTATTTGTCGTACAACAACAAAAAGTTTAAAACCAATCTTATTATACAAGTTGAAAGGTTTTCCAGTGATCCTGCGATGCCTTGTTCAATCCTTTTGATGTGAGAAATGCGTCATGCGGTGCATTCCATGTTGTGGAATTTAGTAACTCTTTCCTCCATGAATATTCATACAAGAAATAACCACGTCATAAAACAGTCATTAGATTAATTTGCTATAATAGCACATGGACACAGGAGTTTAAGTCTATCACAGAAACTGTAGAATCCAATCTGTATTATATCATAAGCAAACAGAGCAGACACTGATCAGACGGCTCCTATAAGGAGCCGTCTGATCTGGGTCTGCTCTGTTTGCAAAGGCATAGAATGGCGTATTTATGGAGTAAAGGGTTAATTGGTATATCTCTTGTATTCTCACCTATGTTCAGATATTTCAGGGAGGAGGACAGAGTTTCTGCAGACAGCTGCTGATTGGCTTTCTTAAACTTGAGGGTGAGCAGGTTGTAGGCAAAGTTGAACATGTTCATTTCTGCAGCTCCATATGGCTTGCGGAAAATGTCCTCACAGTTCAAGTACAGCTCAAAGAAGCCTGGAGTAACAACATCACCTGAAGAAAAAACAACACACATCAAGTCAATTAACCCTTTCTGTGTTGAATATTCATGCAAAAAATATTGATATCATGAATATCTATTAGCCCATCTTTTTATAATGGAATATGTAAATAGGAAGTTTTGGTATTGATTGAAACTGTAGGGTCAGATCTATTATGATGTCATAAGCAGACAGTAGACCCTCATCTGAATGATATTACAGGAGCCATCTGATCTGAGTCTACTCGATTTAAAGAGGTGCGAAAAAGCATTCACAGCTCCAGATAAGATGCGTAAATTTAAACATTTTCAAGAATAACTTCTTTTCTCCACCAAACCCTATGTTGTGGCCACTCTTCAGAATCTCCTCGTTGAGACAGTTCCAAAGAGAGGTCACAAGATAAATATTCATGTAAGAAATAATGACTTATGAACTTCCATTCACTGAATTTTAATAATGACATTATGACAAAGGAAATTTTGACCATAGCAGAAAGTGTAGAAACAGAAAAAAACAGCAAACACAAACAGAGACGACCGTGATCAGACAGCTCCTATAGGAGCTTTCTGATCTGGGTCTACTCTGCTTGCAAAAACAAAGGAAGACATTTTGAATAAATGTGAAACAGGGAAAGGGAACCCCTTTCCCTCATGAACATTTTAGTAAGAAATACTGACCTCATGAATATTAGTTCAATTATTATAATGGGATCATAAATAAGGGAATATTTCATCATGGCAGAAACAGTTACTGTAAAATCATATTTATATTATTTCATAAGCAAACCCTGATCTGAGTGCTCCTATAGGAATTCTCTGATCTGGGTCTACTCAGTTTGCAAAAGTAAAAGGTTAATTTAAATCTGAATGGAATATCAATATCTTTCTCCTGAATGGAATATCAACATCTTTCTCTCGTATCTAAATTCACAATTATTTCTAAGTTTTCTTGTACACATATAATTCACAACATAAATTTAACCCTTTCAGTGCAGGAAAAGAGTCACTAATGTCCTTTGCAAACAGTGTAGACCCAGATGAGGGGGTTCCCAGAGGAGCCCTCTCATCAAGATCTGCACTGTTTGTCATGTTACACTTTTCTTTAAAATAAATCCCTGAATATTCATAGCAACCTTGACCTGTTTGAATTATGTAATAGTCAATCTGAAAATTCAGTGTTGAAAGGTTTAACTGTATATGCAGTAAAACCCTGTTAATGAAAGAGGTATAATTCTTGGTGCTCAATGCAGGTGGTAGCTTAATGCAGGACAAAAGTAATGCAGAAAGCTCCTCTAGGAGCTTTCTGCATTACTTCTGAACTGCATTAAGTAACCACCTGCTTATAAATACATCCCTGGCGATTCATTAAGTGGTTGCATTAGAGGGGTTCTACTGTATAATCTTACCAAACAAGCTGATCTCAGCGACACCGGATCCAGGAACATATAGATGCTCTCTAACTTCTGGTACCACAAACTGATCAGGAATGTTGATCTGCAAGTCGGGGATGGTCTCAGCACCATACCTGATCATGTCAATGAGGTATGGGGTATGATAGTAGTTCAATATTCCATCAGGCTGAAAACATAAAAGTTTTATCCTCATCTGTTACACACAACCACAAAAATCAAAACATGTTCCAAAGATACACCTTTTAAAATGCCTTTGCAAACAGAGTAGACCCAGATCAGATGACTCCTGTAGGAGCTGTCTGATCAGCGTATGCTCTGTTTCTTTATGAAATTGTAATAGATCTGATTCTACAGGTTTTAAAAGGAAAAGACAGTCCTTATTCAAGAAATTTAGTGAACAAGCTCACATACCCCACGCTGCTACATTTTCTAAGAAAACAAGATATGTTTGTGCAACACTATGCCCCTCGATTTGACCTTTGACCTTGATGTTTGACACTGACCATAATAAGTCACCCCTAAAAATGTTCATCTTTGTAAGTTGCACATGCATGCAAAGTTTGATGTATGTGTAATGGCCAAAAAGTTATCCCCAACGTAAAAGTTGGTGACAAACGGACAAACCAACCAACCGACAGCAAAAACAAACATGACCTTTGACCTTAATAAGTCACCCCTAAAAATATTTGCCTCCATAATCATGTTGCATATGCATGCCAAGTATGAAGTATGTATGTGCAATGGCGACAAAATTATCGCCAACGTTAAAGTTGTAACAGACAAACCGACCAACCAACAGACAGAGCAAAAACAATATGCACCCCGATCACAGACCTGAGGGGGCATAAAAATAATTTAATCAATATTCATGATGTCATTTACATGAAAATTCATGCAGTAAAAGGTTAAAGATGAGGAAAAGCTCTAATTTAACTACAGTAAAACCTCGATTATTCGAATTTTCGTTATAGAAGAATTTAGACCCTTTTAGGCAGGTGGCTGCTTAATGCAGGGTGAAAGTCATGCTGAAAGCTCCTAGAGGAGCTTTCTGCATGACTTTCACCATGCATTAAGTTGCCACCTGTCTTAAAGATCGATAATAATACGTATTTTAGTGTTCGAATAATCGAAGTTTTACTGTATTTGGACTATAAAGTTTTATGTCTTACCAGGATTCTGACTGTTTTTGTCACTTGATCTCTTTCCATGAAGCATTGAGCCTTCACTGTGAATGTTATTTCTCCCTGTACTTTGGGTGATACAATTGGCATGAAGATGTCCTTGGCTTCACCTGGCTCCAACTATAACACAATGAGTATGACACAAAATAAATGTCATCAAATCATAATTTTTTCCATCAAAGCCTATTTTGTGACACTCAATCATCTCAAAGAGACAATTCTAAAGAGTGTCACGACAGAGGGTTGGGTAGAAATTATTTTTTTCCATCCAAACCTTTGTTGTGACACTCTTTAAAATTGCTATTGCTCAAAGGGTAAATTTAAATTTGCAAAAGGATAAATTTACATCCTTTTCTCTAACAAGCATTATTTTGGGGGAATTAATGATGCACTCCAATGTTTTCATCGGTGGTTGTTTTAACCCTTCGCTTGCTATTCGCGTCAATATACATACCTGTAAATAGTGAAGACCCAGATGAGACAGCTCCTGCAGGAGCTGTCTCATCAGGGTCTGCACTATTTACAAGTTGATTGTGCAACCAGTGCACTCCACAGAAGTGATAGCACAGCGAAATACTTGTACGCAGTGAAGATATATGTAATTAGGCAACAGTGTATGGGTAAAGAAGGAGAAATGTATTTTAAAATTCAGCAAGCGAAGGGTTAACCATGAATGACTGCTGTAATTTACAATTGAATGGCCCATCAGTGTATCACCAGAGCTACAGATAACGGTGCATACCCAACTACTAAAATCGTCAATTCTCACACAAAACCCTATACTGTGACCACTCTTTAGAATAATCTCTTCGAGACAATTCTAAAGAGTGGTCACAGTATAAGATTTGGTGGAGAAATAAAGGAGTTATTCTTGAAAATGTTGAAATTTACGCACCTTATCTGGACTTCTGTTTCCCTATAGAGTACACTCAGTTTGAAACGTTTAAATGCTAGAGGACAAGTACAGACCCTGATCATAGGGTCTCACTAAAGAGCTCTCTAATCTGAGTTTACATTGTCTGTAAATGTCAGCAGTTATATTCTGCATTCAAGGAAAAAGGTTTATAAAATTACATTTCTTAATCTTAATTTCTAATCAAAAGCAAATCATAAACAAGATTACAAATAAATGTCATTATATTATGCAATTTGATACTGAATTTGTTTACAAAACCAATTTATAATACACAGCATTGTTTAATATCATTCTTCATTGCAGATATTTACAAAGACAAGCGTTTGGTGGTCTCCTGTGACTGTTTTGGGTGAATAGGAGCTTGTGATACCCATTTCATCCACCCATACAAAGCTATACTGGTCTCCACCGTCCTCCATCGTGACTAACACCTAAGAAATGCAAAGAATCCAGTGAGGGACAGTGACATGATCATCAGCATAAACTCTTTCCTTCATGTGTATTCATATCAGACCTAACCAGCTTTGAATATTAATTAACCATTTCCCTGTTTATTTCGAATGTCAATACCTACTGAATAGTTATGGAGAATATAGATACAATGAAATATGGAAGGTGGAACAAAGTAACCATTTTAGAAAGTAAAGAAACATATTTATCAAATTCCATTGGCAAACAGAGTAGAACCTGATCAGAATGCTCCTATAGGATCCACCTGATCTGGGACTACTGTTTGTAAATGTGTGAAAACGGGTATATATGAAGGAAAGGGTCAACCTTGTATTAAAAAACATCAAATGCCAACTATAAACAAGAGGGCCAGAATGGCCCTGAAGCGCTCACCAGACAATCAGAGGAGAAGATATTCAAAATTTTCACTATATGTTTTTGTTGAAAACTGGCTACCCCTGGGGCGGGGCCAATTTTGACCCCAGGGCCATAATTTATATAACTTTTGTAGAGGACCTGAACATGATGCTATGTGCAAAATATGAAAGCTGAGAACCACTCAGTTTCAGAGAAGAAGATATTCAAAGATTTCACTATTTGTTTCTATTGAAAACTGCCCACCCCTGGGGCGGGGCCAATTTTTACCCCAGGGCCATAATTTATATAAATATGTAGCAGACCTGAACATGATACTCTGTGCCAAATATGAAAGCTGAGAGCCTTCCAGTTTCAGAGGAAAAGATTTTCAAAGATTCCACTATTTGTTTCTATTGAAAACTGCTCAACCCCTGGGGTGGGCCAATTTTGACCCCAGGGCCATAATTTATATCACTTGTGTAGAGGACCTGAACATGATGCTCTGTGCCAAATATGAAAGCTAAGAGCCTTCCAGCTTAAGAGGAGAAGATTTTCAAAGATTTCACTATTTGTTTCTATTGAAAACTGCCCAACCCCTGGGGCGGGCCAATTTTGACCCCAGGGCCATAATTTATATAACTTTTGTAGAGGACCTAAACAAGATGCTATGTGCCAAATATGAAAGCTGAGAGCCTTCCAGTTTTAAAGAAGAAGATTTTCAAAGATTTCACTATTTTTTTCTATTGAAAACTGCCCAACCCCTGGGGCAGGGCCAATTTTGACCCCAGGGCCATAATTTATATAACATTTGTAGAGGACCTGAACATGATGCTCGGTGCCAGATATGAAAGCTGAGAGCCTTCCAGTTTCAGAGGAGAAGATTTTCAAAGATTTCACTATTTGTTTCTATTGAAAACTGCCCAACCCCTGGGGCGGGGCCAATTTTGACCCCAGGGCCATAATTTATATAACTTGTGTAGAGGACCTGAACATGATGCTCTGTGCCAGATATGAAAGCTGAGAGACTTCCAGTTTCAGAGAAGAAGATTTTCAAAAATTTCACTATTTGTTTCTATTGAAAACTGCCCACCCCTGGGGCGGGGTTAATTTTGACCCCAGGGACATAATTTATATAACATTTGTAGAGGACCTGAACAAGATTATATGTGCCAAATATGAAAGCTGAGAGCCTTCCAGTTTCAGAGGAGAAGATTTTCAAAGATTTCACTATTTGTTTCTATTGAAAACTGCCCACCCCTGGGGCGGGCCAATTTTGACCCCAGGGCCATAATTTATATAACTTTTGTAGAGGACCTGAGCATGATGCTATATGCCAAATATGAAAGCTGAGAGCCTTCCAGTTTCAGAGAAGAAGATTTTCAAATATTTCACTATTTGTTTCTACTGAAAACTGCCCACCCCTGGGGCGGGGCCAATTTTGACCCCAGGGCCATAATTTATATAACATTTGTAGAGGACCTGAACATGATGCTCTGTGCCAAATATGAAAGCTAAGAGCCTTCCAGTTTCAGAGGAGAAGATTTTCAAAGTTTTCACTATTTGCTTCTATTGAAAAATGCCCACCCCTGGGGCGGGGCCAATTCTAACCCCAGGGCCATGATTTATATAACTTTTGTAGAGGACCTGAGCATGATGCTATATGCCAAATATGAAAGCTGAGAGCCTTCCAGTTTCAGAGAAGAAGATTTTCAAAGATTTCGCTATTTGTTTCTACTGAAAACTGCCCACCCCTGGGGCGGGGCCAATTTTGACCCCAGGGCCATAATTTATATAACATTTGTAGAGGACCTGAACATGATGCTCTGTGCCAAATATGAAAGCTGAGAGCCTTCCAGATTCAGAGGAGAAGATTTTCAAAGTTTTACTATATGTTTCTATTGAAAACTTCCCATCCCTGGGGCGGGGCCAATTTTGACCCCAGGGGGAATAATTTATATAACTTTTGTAGAGGACCTAAGCATGATGCTATGTGCCAAAGATGAAAGCTGAGAACCCTGTAGATTCAGAGGAGAAGATTTTTAAAGGTTCAAATTGTTGACGACGAACGACGCACGACGCACGCCGACGGACATCAGGCGATCACAAAAGCTCACCCTGAGCACTTTGTGCTCTGGTGAGCTAAAAACCTGCTAATGCGAAGACCTAAAAGAGGTATAATTCTGAGTGCAAGATGCAGGTGTTAGCTTAATGCAGGACAAAAGTAATGCAGAAAGCTCCTAGGAGCTTTCTGCATTACTTTTGCCCTGCATTAAGTAACCACCTGCTTATAAAGACACTCATGCTTGTTCATTAAGTGGTCGCATTAGAGGGGTTCTACTGTACTTGTTGTCATGACAATCAATAAAGCATCTGTAACCTAGAAGCAAACACAGTTGACCCTTATCAGACAGCTCCTACAAGAGCTGTCACATCAGGCCCCGAGGTTATAAACCTTTTTGCTTGAGTCGGAGATCATTCTCAATCATATACTTGAGAATGATCCCAGACTCAGAAGTTCTATAACCTTGGACCCTGGGTGTTTGCAAAGGGGTACAAAAGGGGGCATTATGGAGAAAAGGGATATTATTTGTAGGAATAAACCTTTTCCTGAAAGAAATAATATTGTCATGAATATTAATGTGCAGAACTATTTTAAAGCATTATTAACAAAGGAACTCCTGATTGTGGTAGAGAGTGTAGAATCAGATCTATACAACTCCATTAGAAATCAGAGCAGACCCTGATCAAATGGCTCCTGAAGGAGCCATTTGATCTGGGTCTACTCGGATTGCAAATGTGTGAAAATGTGTTTATATGAAGGAAGCATAGCAAAGAGGCTAATATATTGTATTTCCCCAAAATATTTAATAATTCATGTAATACAGTATACTGCCTGAAAACTGGACTCTCTGAAAACCGGATTTCTCTGAATGCCTGACGATTTTCAAAGTCCCGTATTTTTCTCCTATAAGTTCAATGCAAAAACCTCCCTGAAAACCAGACTCTCTGAATTCCCGATACTGAATGCTTTTCTTTAGATGCGGACTGGGTTTGTTCTATATTATTTCTCTGAATACCGGACCCGGCTTATGCAAACAATGTGTCAGGGTTGTGTGTATTGTAAACATAGCTTGAGGGCTATCTTTGATTGGTGTGAAAATCACATCGTTGTCATTAAAGCAGTTATGCATGTTATCTGTCTAGGCGTGAAAAACACTAATTGGTGCGGCAGTACCTGTAATAATCATAACCGTTATCAGTTTGAAATTAATGATTCGAGGACATTTGCCCCCGGACACTTGCCCCCCGGACCTTTGCCCCACTATTTTGGCATGGGCGGACATTTGCCCCCTGGTGTTTTAGCTTGGGAGGACATTTGCCCCCCTGACATATGCCCCCTGTTTTACTTGGGCGGACATTTGCCCCCCTAGTGGTTTAGCTTGGCTTGACAGAAAATGAATTGCGTAAGTGTAGAATTTTCCACTGCCTTTAGGCTAGTCAAACCCCTAATCCAATTAACACTTGCTGTGTTTTTAACACATAACAACATAATGACAATAAGTGAAAGGTCATGTTCTGCTGCATACACCTTTGTGTGTTAAAACAATAAATATGGCTGTCAGTGTTTTCAGAAAATGAAAGGTCACCGTTTTCAGAAAATGAAAGGTCACGTTTGATGTCGCAGAATCATTTGATTGGTCAAGGGTACACACCCTTTTCTGCATATATAACCTCTGTGTTTACAATTTTTGCAAATGGCTGACGAATTAAATACGGAGGCATTTACATGCATCAAATCATTGCAAAAATGTAAATAGAGGCCTCAATTAAACTTGTTTGTAAAAGCTTGGGAAACCCCATGCCTGATTAGTTGCTATTTGAAGGTAATTTTTATATATAAACATTTTGTTGTTTTAAATGCCCAACTTCCTGTAAAATGTTTTAGGGATGCTGATGATGCAAAAAATTAATCAAAGGTCCGTCCTCGAGAAAATTAACAGGGGGCAAATGTCCGCCCAAGCTAAACCGCTAGGGCAGCAAATGTCCGCCCATGCCCAAATAAGGGGGCAAAAGTCCGGGGGGCAAGTGTCCGGAGGCAAATGTCCGTAAACCGAAATTAATATCGTATAATGACAGTGATAAGTATGCCAACAATTACGTTTGATTGTTTGTTGAAAATGTATTTACATGTATGTTTAGGAACAAATTATTGCAAACTATGAAATATTTAAAAGTGTTAATTGACTTATGGAGTGAAACTATTGCTTATTCATTTTTGTCTCAGTTTATATTTTAAGAACCATTATAAGATACATGTAATAATCAGAGAGATAGAAATATTGATAACAAATATTCTTTATGATTAAACCACTATACTTAGGGAGGAGGGTTATGGATATGTCAGCTTTGAAAATCTGGTCAACTCCCTGAAAACCTGAACTCTCAGATAACCGGACTTTTGGCCCGGAAGGGGTCCAGTTTTCAGTGAGTTTACTGTATACCTTTATCTTAACCCATTCCCCCATAGGCAATTTTGACCCATTCCCTCAAAGCCTATTTGTAAACTGATTCGTTCATAGGCCATATTTAGATCCAACCTCTCTTTGAATTAATCTACTGATAAGGAGCATTTACTAGAGAAAAGGACAGTTTTAGAATTGCATAGTTTTGAAACCAATGTGATAAATAAAGCATTTGTTCCTATAGAGCAAATGCTCTATTTATCACGATGGTTTCAAAAGCTGACTTTTAAAGAGGTGGCAAGAGGCTTCAATATTACTCACCTGTCATAAACTGACATTGTTTTACACAAATCTGCTGACCCCTCAACTTTTGATATATGTACCCTTTCAATAAATTAACCTAACAGACAGTCATATTCTATATCCACATTTTATATCCAACCAATTTAACTTTTTTGTGGTAATAGCGGGTACAACACAATTTCTACCTTTCTACAGCATTTGTAACTGCATTAAGTCTCACCTCAATATAGTCATCATTATACCAGTAATTGAACACAGTCACTCTCACACCAATCTGTTCCCCTCGTATGGCCAACTCTGGGGCCTCCACGATAATGTACATGTACCGAGTGGCATCATACTGAAATAGTGTACAACAGAGATGTAGATTGGAAAAGTATTTAAACAAGAAAACTGTGTCTGTAGAACACCGTTGCCCCCTGATGACATTGTCTCGTAATCAAGCACTTTTCACTATATATTATATAATTTCAAAGAAAATTTATATGAAGAATTATTATACTGCAAAGTAAAATCCTCAATTTTGATTGGTCAGTTAGCCATGTATAAAAGCCGTGTATCCCTCTAAATTCTGATGTATATACGGAGTCATGAGCAACAATGGAATTTCCCGTCGAGGGCCTAACGGCTCGGGCAACATGAATTTCCTCAGCAGGAAACAAAAAGCCAGATACCCCGCCAATGATCTGTATAACTAATAATGTCCCATAACTCTGGTAAAAATGGTCAGAGCAAAATTTCCCTTCTTCACATACATCTTCATTTAAGCATTGTTCATCTGTGAATGTTTGAACTAAATCTTCCCATTTAGCTACCACCTGACTTAACCCATTCAGGGGGTTTTCACCTTCTATAACAGAGGCCTATAAAAGGCCCCTTCCCAATTGAAAAATTTCTTTAAAATCATGCAGTTTTCCCAAAAATCCAAACTTACACCAGCTTTTTTGTTTCCCAAATCAGAAATTTTAGCGATAATTCTTCCCAAAATCAGCAGGCTAAGGCCCCTTCCCAATTAAGAGAGAAAAAGCCCTGCGGGCATTACCCCAAAATATGCATTTCTACCCCTTTGCAAACAGAGTAGACTAAGATCAGATTGCTCCTATTGAAGCAATCTCATCAGGGTCTGCCCTGTTTGCTTAATATGAAATAATATAGTTTCTGCTATGGCCAAATAAACCTGTGGTCATGTGCCATTATAAAAATTAATATAATTAATATTCATGGAGTCATTATTTCTTACATGAATAATCATTGGGTAAAAGATTAAAGACCAAAACAAGTCGTCATCTATTGGTCTTTTTACAGGTTACACTGTACAGTAAAAAACCTCTAAACTGACATTGAATTTAGTACATGTATACATATTGGTCTTGGAGACAGGGGGTAGCTCAATGCAGGGTGAAAGTCATTCAGAAAGCTCCTCTAGGAGCTTTCTGCATGACTTTCACCCTGCATTAAGCAGCCACCTGCTTAAAAGTTTCTAAATTATTCTCTACTACAATTCATGTTTAGAGGGATTTCACTGTATACAATATAATACCTTTATTGGCATCTGCATCATGCCAAAGCCTTTTTCCCTGCTAACAGACAGGCCATTGATGATCCAGGTCAGAGGGTACTTTGGTGGAGCAACACGGAACTGTACCATGCCATCAGGTCTGTGGAGGTAGATTAAACAACAATATATGATTACAAGCAGAGATCTTTATATATGTGGCAGACAGAAAACACTGTCCATTGTGACTCCAGTCTCATTTCCTTGAATTAACCTTTTAAACAATAGATACACCATTTGATACCTTTGCAAACAGAGTAGATCCAGATCAGATGGTCCCTGTAAGAACTGTCTGATTGGGGTCCTCTCTGCTTGCATATGAAACAAGAGCTGTCCGCAGACAGCGTCCTCCACTTTTTTTAGTGTTGGATAGTGAAGTGTAAGCCATAACTATTTGTGTCGTTAATAATATTTTTTTTGTCAATAGACTTGACATACATTGGGGCAGAAATCCCATGTCCAAAATTGGAGATAACTATGGCAAAATTAATTTTGGGGTTACCTGCCCTAATGAAATACTTTCCCCTTGTAAAAGTAAACATGCATACAAAATTTGAACCAAACATCTTGGACAGTTTCTGAGATATGGACCCTGACATAAAACTTAACCAACAATGAATAAAGTTAAAAAGGGGGCATAATTAAGACAAAAGTTGTCTATATGATGGAAAAGGTTGAACTATACACATTTACTAATATTATCAGCTTTGAGATATATGTCTGTTGTAGGAAAACTGTATGGAGAAAAAAGAAAGATTTATGTAGCAAAAATTGATACTACATCCATACTCCTAGACCATTCCATATCACAGAGCGTTTTTTTAGGCACGTACCCAAATACTAAAATCATCATTTCTCCCCTAAACCGTATGTTGTGACCACACTTAAGAATTGTCTGAAAAAGGGTTTGGTGATGAAGTAAAAAAAAATTTTTTTAATTTATGCATCTTATCTGGACATCTGCATATCAGCAATAATTTCTCAATTTAAATGCAGCAATTTTTGTGCATGCCCTTGTTCATATAAAGAAAACATCAAGAACCTATTTTGAAGAAAAATTCAGATGAAAGTTCTAAAGCCTTGAACATCTATTTCTTTGTTCCACTGTATCATATGATGCCACAGACTTACTTGACAAATCATTCCTACCATGCCAAACAGCTTTCTTCATAGAACCATTGGTTATGCTATGTATAAGTGCATCATACGATGCCACAGACTTACTTGACAAATCTTTCCTGCCAAGCCCAGCCGCTGTCCTCATAAAATCTGAGGTTTCTGTTCACCCTGTGGATCATGTTGGCTAACCTGTCATTGAAGCGAGGGTCCTCCACTTGACCTGTGCAGAAATATACAAATGCTTTTCATGCCTCTGCGAACAGAGTAGACCCCCATCAAATGGCTCCTATAAAAGTCATGTGATCAGGGTATGCTCTGCTTGCATATGAAATAGATCTGGTTATACCAATAAAAACAAGATGTGTTCAACACTATGCCCTAGATATGACCTTTGACCTTGATGTATGACCTTGACCGTAATAAGTCACCCCAAAATATGTTCGCCTTCTTAATTTGCACATGCATGCCAAGTTTGTAGGATGTATGTTGAATGACAACAAAATTATCGCCAATCTAAATTTGACAAATAATTTGACATTTGATCTTGATATAATATTATGACCTTTGACCTTAATAAGTCACCCCTAAAAATGTTCGCCTCTATAAGTTGCACATGCATGCCAAATTTGAAGTATATATGTTAAATGGCGTGAAAATTATGGCCAATCTAAATTTGACATTTGACCTTGATGTATGACTTTGACCTTAATAAGTCATCCCTTAAAATGTTCAACTCCGTAAGTTGCACATGCATGCAAAGTTTGAAGTATGTATGTGCAATGGCTACAAAATTCACAATTAAAATCTATGTACATTTGCCATCGCAAAAATACTTAAATTAATATTCATGATGTCATTAATTCTTAAATTAATTGTGATTTGTTAAAATAGGTCCTGCTTATTGTAGGATAGTGTGCATAAAAGCATAAAAACTCACTATATACCATAATAACACACCATATATTACATGTAAGTATTATTGCAATCAAGCATTTTGCTAGCAAACAGATGGGCCGTGCAAAAATTTCAAACAACAGGTATAATCACATTTCATCTGTCCAATTTCAATACCTACTGATCATTCATGAACAAAACAGTTCTAATGAAATATGGAAGGTGTAACATTGTAGCTTTTTTAGGATCAAAACTAGAAATGTGTCCATAGGACACTGATGCCCCCTCTTCAGATTTATTGTCACAGAAAGTAAGGGCCATAATCCAGTATGCAACCACTGAGGTGATTTACCTGGCTGTCCAACTTGACCAAGATACAGATGTACGAACAGACGTATGGACAAGGGCAAACCTACATGCCACCACTATGTGGGGGGCATAACAAACAGATATATCAAATTCCATTAGCAAAGAGATCAGAGCCATTTGATCTGGGTCTACTGTTTGCAAATGCGGGAAAATGTGTTTATATGAAGGAAAGGGTGAATTTCATTAAGTTGAATTACTTACATCCTTGCTCATCAGCCCAGTCAATGGTACAGTCCCTTATACGATTGCATGTTGCATTGACATGGTAACAAGATCCATCAAAGCAAGGCCTGAATCCCTGCTCCCAATCACAGACATCTGTAATACACACATTCTATTTACTGAGGGATAATTTGAATCAACAGAGGGGCTATAGATAGGGGGCATATTTACAAAATGTAAGAAATATATATATATATATCAGATACAATGAAGAATTGCTCTAAAATGTATCACTACAGATATCAAGAAACACTTCTGTTATCTAATTTGTATGGTCCCTTGAAGTTCAAGTTATTGAAGTTCAGCTGTATTTACAAAATCTAAGAAAAATATATACAGTTGAACTTCGATATCTCGAACTCGGATAACTCAAACTTCGGGATAACTTGAACAAAAAGTTCAGTCCCCCCAAAACTTACAATACAGAATTGCTCTAAAATGTATCACTACAGGTATATAGAAACACATATGACAGCTTAATACAGGTCTAAAGTAATGCTGAAAGCTCCTACAGGAAACGTTCAGATTAGAAATCGGATGACTCAATGCAGGTCTAAAGTAATGCTGAAAGCTCCTTTAGGATCTTTCAGCATCACTTTAGACCTGCACTGAGCTGTCACATGTGTTTCTTGATGTGTCTAGTTATACATTTTATAACAACTCTGTATTGTACATTTTGGAAGGACCAAACTTTTACTTTGAGTTACCCGGAAGTTTGAGGTATCCGAGTTCAAAATATCAATATTCAACCGTTCTATGTTGCTGCTATTTATTAGAATTGCCTCGGGCAGGCACTTTGGGCAGGCACTTTTAATGAGCCCAACAAGATATGGCTTGGCTGAGAAATAAGATGAGATGTATTGATAGGTCAGGCGGGATCTTATAACCAGCCCCCCTTACATATAGGTCAAATATAATTTCTATATTAACTCTTAACCCTTTACCTCATATGCTATTTTTAGACCCAACCTCTTTGAAAAAATTTACCCAAAAGGAGCATTTACTAAAGAAAGGCAAAATTATAGAATTGTGTAGTTTTGAAACTGTTGTGCATTAATTTTGCTCCATAGGAGCCAATGCTTTATTTATCACAATGGTTTCAAAACTACGAATTTCTAACATTTTCCTTTTCTCTAATAAATGTTCCTTTTCAGTAGATCTATTCAAAGAGGTTGGGTCTTAAAATAACCTATGAGGGAATGGGTTACGGGTTAATTTTGCCAATAGGTGGATAAAATAGGGTCTGCCTGATCAGGATCTGTTCTATTTGCTTACTTGATATTGATTTGATTCTACGGTTTCTGCCATAGTAAAAACTTCAATATTAATTATGCCAGAATGAAGATCAACAAGTTAACCCTTCTCTTGCTGAATTCTAAAATACATTTCTCCTTCTTTACCCATGTCCTGTTGTATAATTACATATATTGTCACTGTGTACAAGTATTTCGCTGTGCAATCACTGCAGGAGCTGTCTCATCTGGGTCTTCACTATTTACTGGTAGGTATATTGACGCAAATAGCAAGCGAAGGGTTAATATTCAGTCATTATTATTATTATTATAATTATTATTATTATTAATATGCCACATTTATATAGCGCTCTTTTCACACAGGATATGTGTGTCTTCATGAAGTAAAGGGCTATAGTATTATTATGATGTTATACCTAAATGAGTATACAACAAAATTACTAGGCATGTATAAAAAGTTCAGGCTTAAGTTCTGAAAGAGACATAACTCGATGTGTAGCTAAAGCAAAGTTCACAAAATGATGTTCATAATATTCTGACATCATCAGAACAACAGATAACAGGTGCATACTCTGATACTAAAATCGGCATTTCTCAACCAAACCCTATGGTGTGACCATTAATTTAGAATTGACTTGAAGAAATAATTTTAAAGAGTGGTCACAACATATGGTTTGATGGAGAAATAAAGGAGCTATTCTTAAAAAACTGTTTCCAGGAGTGACTGTAGATATGAGGAGTATTTAGGATATCTAAGCGTAATACTTTTGTTTATTTCTCCACCATACTCTATCTTGATGGTTACACTCATTAGATATTGCCTCTTTATCCCTTTCCCTGATGAATATTTATGAAGGAAATAATGATGTCATGAATATTAATAAGATAATTTTGTATAATGGCATATGAACACAGGACATTTTGGCTCAGGCAGAAGCTGTAGAATCAGATCTATATTACACCATAAGCAAACAGAGCAGACCCTGATCAGACGGCTCCTCTAGGAGCCGTCTGATCTGGGTCTACTCTGTTTGCAAATGCGTGAAAACACGTTTCTATGAGGGAAAGGGTTAATATAATTCTAATGAGTAACAACAAAGATAAGGTTTGGCAAAGAAATAAAGAGATGTAATCTTTACTTCATAGAAACATCTTTTAATGCCTTTGCAAATAGAGTAGACCCAGATCAGATGGCTCCTGTAGGAGCCGTCTGATCAGGGTCTGTTCTGTTTGCTTATGAAATAATATAGATTGTACAGTATCTGCCATGGCCAAACACTTGTGTGTTCACAAGCCATTATAAAATTCAGCTAATTAATATTCATTATTTCTTACATAAACAGAGCAACTGTTACAGATAAACTTGCATACTCAAATACAAAAATTGTCATTTCTCCTTGGAACGATTCTAAAGAATGGTCACACCATAGGGTTTGGAGGAGAAAAAAGGAGTTATTCTTGAAAATGTTTTAATTTATGCATCTTATCTGGACCTCTGTATAAATATCCACACTGCTCTTATCTAGGGTTCTGTATGTCATGATACTTACTAGGGACATCATGGATGTTTGCGTCAGTCATGACTAGAAGACCAGCGAGCTGTAAATAATTAAGAATGTCATTACACTGAATCTGTCAGATCGATTTCAGCACAATTAACTCATATATATGTTTACTTTCATAAAAAGTTTCTTTCCCAAATGACCAAGAAAAATAACACGTACTGCAGCGTTTGAACAAGTACAAATGTTGCTCAACTATTACAGAAATTATAATAATCATGTTGACACTTTGAAAAGAAGGAATAGCAGAAAACACTTTGCTTTGCATTTTAACTCTCCCACCTGAGAAAATAAGGTCTACTTACACCTGGATGTGTTACAATTTTCACTTACATCTATTTTTTAAAGTTTTAACCCTTGCCCTTATGTAAGCATTTATAATCCTACATGGAGGGATGTGCAATTTGCTCCTTGTAGCAGTAATATGATCTATGTGTATATCTTTGAATAATACATATCACAATCCTTTGAATTACCGATGCAGAAGAATAGACAAGATGAACAAAATCAAAATAACTTTTTAAGGATACAGTGAGAACTGGATTATTCAAACACTCAAATACGTACCATTATTGATCTTTAACACAGGTGGCAGCTCAATACTTGCTGAAAGTCATGTAGAAAGCTCTTTCTGCATGACTTTCACTCTGCATTAAGCAGCCCTAAACCTACAAAGACATAATTTCTGTATTACTAAAATTGTGTAGTATCAAGTTTTTACTGGAGTTCCTTTATTTGTAGAACTACCAAACCCCTTGTTATTATCACTCCTTGGAATCCTCCATAGAAGATTCTGAAGAGTGGTCATAACATAGGGTTTTGTACAGAAACATAGGGTTTTGTGCAGAAACATAGGATTTTGTACAGAAACATAGTTTTTTGTACAGAATTGATTATTTTTGTATTTGCATACACATCTTTATCTATAGCTCTGCTAATGTTCATATTTCTTTCAAAAGCAACAACTTACCCTGAATGTAGAGTTTGCATCGATACCAAATCCTGTGGCAGAGTAGAAATTGTACTGATACTCTGTCTCACTAAGTCTCCACAGTTGTCTGTAGCTGCCACGTGCAGGTTCGTCATACGTCACAAGTTCATCAATCAACTGTACAAAACAAATTGTCATTGAATGTCCATATCATTATGTTTGACTTTACTTGATAACCTTGCATATTTACACCTTTGCAAACAGAGTAGACCCTTACCAGACAGCTCCTGTAAGAACTGTATGATCAGGATCAGCTCTGTTTGCCTTATTATGTTACAGATATAATTTTCTATTGTTTGTCATGGCAATAAATATCTTATTTTCATGTTACTAAAGAGAAAATTAAAGTACTTAAATGAGCAAGGTCACATATCCCACATATTCTCTAGTTAATGCTCCTTTCCGGTAGATTTATTCAAAGCTGTTATATCTAAAAATAGCCTATGAGGTAATGGGTTAACATGACTTCATGACTGATTTTGAACTTGTCTTTATACAGTTTTTGAATCAATAATTTCATTTTACTCACATGAGAGTACAAGACCTACAATTGTGAAACGTGAATACTGTTGTCATTAGCTTAACCCATTCCTTCATAGGCTATTTTTAAACCCAACCTCTTTGAATAAATCTACCCAAAAGGAGCATTTACTAGAGAAATGGAAAATGTTAGAATTGTGTAGTATTGAAACCACTGTGATAAATAGAGCATTTTGCTCCTATGGAGCAAATGCTCTATTTATCACAATGGTTTCAAAAAGTGACTTTTACAGAGGTGTATTTATGGAGGAAATGGCTAATGTTTTCTGTCGTAATAACACATAGATGGGACTTTTTTTAAGTGAAACATAGGGTTTAGGATTCTCACATTGTTTTCTGTCAGTCCGTCGTTCAATCCCCTGGAGTACAAGTCATTTGGCATAGCTGCAAAGGCCACATAGGATCCAGGGTCTGCAATAGCATTGATCTCAATAGTGTGTAGTGTAAAGTCCTTCCCTTTATTGATGACAGCATGCACCTGAAACAAGTGCAATAAAACGAAACAAAGTCTACGTTTTGCATATCGGAGTAACAGATAAAGGTGAACATGCATATTTTCAAATACTAAAATCTATGTTGTGACCACACTTTTGAATCGTCTCTTCTATTGACTATTCATGAAGGAATGAAATCTTGAATTATCTATCAGCAGAATTTTTGTAATGGCAAATGTACACATTCATTTTTGGTTATGGTAAAAACTGCAGAGTCAGACCTATTATGATTTCATAAGCAAACATGGCTTCTACAGGGTCTGGGTCTTCTATGTTTTCAAAGGTGTCAAAGTGTTAGTATGAAGGCTGAGATATATGCTTTATCTTCGATACAAAGTATGTTTTCCAAATTCAGACACATGGTCAATTAACAGTTTAGCTGAGAGAGATGCCTTTTCATCCATTTGCAAAAAGAGTAGACCTAGATCAGATGGCTCCTGTAGGAGCTGTCTGATCAGGGTCTGCTCGGTTTGCATATGGACTTATAATATAGATCTGATATGACAGTTTCTGCTGTGGTCAAAAAGCCTTCCTTGTTCATAATGCCATCATAAAAATTCAGCCGATACAATGTATATATCTATGCAATCATTCATCAGGTGAAGGTTTAACCCATTCCCTCACATTGACGCATTTTAACGCCTCTGCAAAAGTCACTTTATGAAACCATTGTGATAAATAGAGCATTTGCTCCTATGGAGCAAATGCTCTATTTATCACAATAGTTTCAAAACTACACACTTCTAAAATGTTCCTTTCCTCTAGTAAATGCTCCTTTTTGGTAGATTTATTGAAAGAGTCTGTGTCTAAAAATAGCCTACGAGGGAATGGGTTAAGGTATGATAGAGAAACTGTTACAAACTTACAGGATTGGAGCGTGTTCCATTCACAAAGAAGTTAAGGGTATCCACCACCATTTCTTCTGGGGACATCTGTAGGTAGTACACCACTATACGGGCAGTGGGCACCATTTCCCTGGACAGGGCTATAGCAAATGTCTTGTGTCTTGAGATCATCTCAAGCTCGTCTCCAATCAGAATGTTACCTCCTGCCACAACCTACAAACAACAGAGTCCTTCAAAGTAAACAACTAATTCTAGACTAAAAACAATGAAAGCAATCATTTTTAGAAATAAGGGGCAGAGAGGGGTTATTACAAACAGCTATTGTGGTATCTTGGCTTGTGCCTCTTGAATAATCATTATTTTAGTACAGTAACTGAAATATTACTATTTGATTATTATGAAAAAGCTATATGTGCGTGGGTTTGTTTTAAATCAAAACAATGTTCCCTAACTTGTTACTCTACAATTACACCTTTTAATGTCTTTCCAAACAGAGCAGACCCATATCACATGGCTCCTATAAGAGCTGTCTGATAAGGGTCTGCTGTGTTTGCTTATCCAACAATATAGATCTGATTCTACAGCTTCTGTCATGATACAAACATGCCATTATTCATACTGCCATTCTTACAATTCAGTTAATTAATATTCATGATGTCTATATTTCTTACATAAATATTCATCAAGTAAAGTGTTAAATCACAATTCTTTGAAAAAAAAGTATGGACAAAAAATCAATTTTGTGTTGATACAAAAAAAGTCATCAAATAATGCACACTTGGTCTATGACACTCACCTGATAGAAGATCTTAGGCACAAAATGGCTGGTTTTCACATGGATGATCATGAATTCATTGACTTGTGGATTTTCTGTGGATGTTCTCACTGATATGTAGCTTAGACTCGGCGAATAATACCTCGTAGCTTTTAGTACAATCGTTGAAAGTATCTCGTAATCCCACTTGGCCTAGAAATCAAAATTTTAATACATTAGCAGAACAGTTAATAAGAAGAATTACTTTTCTTAGTTGACCCTTTCCCTGTTTTATATTTAGCCCAACTTTAAAATACATAATGATTATTCACGGACAAAATAGTTTCAGTGGAACCTGTGTTAAGCGACCATAAAAAGAGGTCTAATTATAGGTCTGTAAGGCTGGTGGTAGCTTGATGCAGGTCAAAAGAAATACATCAATCTCCTATAGGAGTGTCCTGCATTACTTTTGACCTTTATTATGCAATCGCCTACTTTTTAAATATTAAAATCTTCATTTCTCTACCAAACCCTATGTTGTGACCACTCTTAACCCTTCTCTTGCTGAATTTTAAAACATATTTCTCCTTCTTTACCCATGTCCTGTTGTATAATTACATTATCTTCACTGTGAACAAGTATTTCGCTGTTTAGTCACTGCTGTGGAGTGCACTGGTTGCACAATCAACTTGTAAATAGTGCAGACCCTGATGACTACAGGAGCTGTCTCATCTAGGTCTTCACTATTTACAGGTAGGTATATTGACATGAATAGCAAGCGAAGGGTTAATAATCGTCTCATCGAACCGATTCTAAAGTTTGCCACAACATAGGGTTTGGTGGAAAAAAAAAGAAGTTATACTTGAAAAATGTTTTACTTTATTCATCTATCTGGACCTCTGTAAATAATAAGAGTCTTGCTAAATGAAAACCAACCATAAAGTTTGGCAAACAGTGTAGAGCTATGTGTCACATTCAAAGTTAAGGACCTGATCCAGATCTGCACTGTCTAACACCCGTGACAGTTCATTTGGTTTTGATGACTTGTGGGAAGCAAACAGAGCAGACCCATTTAGACATCTCCTATAGGTGCCATCTGATCCGGGTCTACCCTGTTCGCAATGGCATAGAAAAGCATATTGATAAGGTAAAGGGTTAGAGGGATATTCATATATCACTGATTTGTATATTCATTTACACTTACTGTTACTTCCACAGAAGCAGCCCCTGTTGGTATTGGAATATCAAAAGTAGCCACACCATTTAACGGAGCTTTTTCCTCAGGCCCTGTGTCCACTGCCGACCCTACAGGTCCACCCTGAGTGTAAGTGTATCGCTTAGTTATCTGCACTCTCCTCATGGGGTCATATTGGACTGGAGTTCCATCAACGTACATGACAGCAACCTACAGATCAACAATCAGAATTACTTAAACATTAACATAATGAATAATCATGTCAGAAACGACATCATGAATATTGATCAGCTAAAGTTTTTTAATGACATCATAAAGAAGGGAATTTTTTATGATGGTTGAAAAGAGTACAATCAGATCTACAGTTGAACTACGATATCTCGAACTTCAAGGGACCATACAAATTAGTTTGGATGTTCGATTCATCCAATTTATAATCTGACCAATATCTCATGTTCACAGCTTAACGCAGGTCTAAAGCTGCAATGTAAGAGCTTTCAACATTACTTTCGACTTGCATTAAGCCATAACATGTGTTTCTAGATATGTGTAGTGATACATTTTAGAACAATTCTGTATTGTAACTTTTGGAAAGACCAAAATTTTAGTTCCAGTTATCCCGAAGTTTGAGTTATCCGAGTTCAAGATATACTGTATATCATTTCAAAAGCAAACAGAGAAGACCATGATCAGACCTCCTACAGGAGCCACCTAATCTGGGTCTTATGTTTGCAAAGGCATCAAACTGCATCTCTGATGAAAAAGAGTAAATGTCGTGTCATACTGCAAGTTAAATTGACTACAGCGAAACCTGTCTATATAGGTGGTCATTCATTTATTGAACATAGGAGTCTTTAAAAGCAGGTGGTTGCTTAATGCTGGTCAAAAAGAATGCACAAAGCTCCTACAGGCAGACCAATAGTTAGACCCATAATTAGACCTAGTTTGATGGCCACTTAACCCTTTCCATCATATAAATGTGGTTTCACACATCTGCAAACAGAGTGGGCCAAGATCAGAGGGCTCCTATAGGAGCTGTCTGATCAGGGTCTGCTCTGTTTGCTAATGGAATTGGATAAAAAAAAATTGTACTTTCTAAAAAATGGATGCAATGTTCCACCTTCCATATTTCATTAGGTATTGAAATTTTGTAATAAATATAGAACAGGGAAAGGGTTAAGACAGGTTTTACTGTACTGTAAAAAGTCCGGCAGTTATTCAGGTAAAAAGACCATTGTAATTATTTCTCCAATACCATAGTTCTCCCCTTATCTCAAGAATATTCTAAACATTGTATATATCACTTGCTATAAGCATTGTATTATTAAGCAAAATAAAATTAGTATTCGTATCAGAATATTCTTGTAAGAAACACTGACATCATGAATATTACTCAGCTGAATTTTTATAATGGTATATGAACATATGATTTTTGGCTATGGCATAAACTGTAGAATCAGATCTAAGGTAATTTCAACAGCAAATACAGTAGGCCCTGATTAGACGGTTTCTACAGGCACCATCTGATCCGGGTTTACTGTCGGCAAAGATGTGAAAAACTGTTTCTATCAGGTAAAGGGAACAAATGCTCAATTTATCACATAGTTTCAGAAAGTTACTTTTACAGAGGCATCAAAAGGCGTCAATATGAGGGAATGCTTTAAATTGTTATTTCTCCTACAAACCCTTTGTTGTGGCCACTCTTTAGAATTTTCTCAAGGAGACAATTCTAAAGAGTGTTGACAACCTAGGATTTGGTGAAAAAATAAAAAAGGTATTCTTGAAAATCTTTTCTCACATAACTTGCCTTATCTCTGGGTTAGAACAATGGGTTAAGATTCTCTTATCAGTCACACGTGTAAAGTGAGTGAGTGAGTTGGGTTTTACGTCCGACCAACAGTATTTCAGTTTTTTTGCAGACGGCACCCGCATGAGACAAGTTATAGTGCTGCCTCACTGGAATACACCTGCCGCAGATACATGGCAAGGGCACCCCACCCAGTCACATTATCCTGACACCGGGCCGACCAGTCCTAGAACTACCCTTTTAATGTCGAGCGTAGACAAGGGAGCTACTAGTATAAACTTTTAACAACTTTTGGTCTGTCGCAGCCGGGGATCGAACCCACGACCTTCCGTACCGCAGGCAGACGCTCTACCACTGAGCCATGTGGCCGGTAGTCACACGTGTAAGAACACTTTAGAATATGTATGACGCCATACGTCATATATGACGTCAAACTGGGGGAAAACTGATATTTATATGTCATTAAAAGGGAGAAAATAGATCTAGATCTACACTGTTTGGTTATGTGAGAAAAAGGCTCGCTTAATAACATTTTCTAAGGCTCGTTTAGGAACATGTGATCTTAAAAGACAACTCCCAACAGATCCTCTATATCTGGACCTCTTGGTACACAGCAACAAGTACTTACATAAACAGTCATAACTGAGTTTGGCTTGAATGTTCTCACTTCATCTCCAATAAACATCAGCTTCACATTTGGGTTAAGTATCACGGTGCTGGCAAAACCTCGCTGAGTCATGTTGAAGAACCAGTCCTTAGCACTTACATTGAACACACACTCAAAGTCAACCAGGTCAGTAGCATAAGGGAACTTGGTACGAACGGCATTCAGCATATCGGTCCGGGAAAATGCAAAGTCAATTCTGCCCTTGAACTATAAAAGAAGAAAGCATGTCACAGAACTGTCTACAAGACTTGTATTTAACCCTTTCCTCCATAATACGCCTTTCTACGCCTCTGTAATAGTCACTTTTTGAAACCATTGTGATAAATAGAGCATTTGCTCCTAAGGAGCAAATGCTCTATTTATCACAATGGTTTCAGAACTACAAAATTCTAAAAAAAATCTTTTCTCTAGTTAATGCTTCTTTTCGGTAGATTTATTCAAGGAGGTTGGGTCTAAAAATAGCCTATGGAGGAAAGGGTTAACAAATCTAAGTGAAATATATGTTATATTTCTCCACCAAACCCTATCTTGCTGACAGATAACAGAGGAGATTCTAATGAGAGACAGCAAGAAACTGTTTGGCTGAGAAATAAGAGATTTGATAGATCAGTGCTTCACCTTATCTATAGCTCTGAATGAGTAAAATGCTTAACCCATTTAGACCCAACCTCTTGGAATAAATCTACCAGAGAGGAGCATTTCCTAGAAAAAGGAACATTTTTAGAATTGTGTAATTTTGTAACCAATATGATATATAGAACATTTGCTCCATAGGAGCAAATGCACTATTTATCACAATGTTTTCATAAAGTAACTTTTACACAGGCATGAAAAGGCATCAATAGGATTAAAAAAGAAGTCTTTCATTACAAATCTTCAAATGTGATTGTATTGTTTTCCTTTATGTAATTATCATAAATACCGTAGGTAAACAATTTTTTCCAAAAATTAAAAAAAAACTTTTACAAAAGTGATCAATATCCATAAAACTTTACACACAAACTGGTAGAAGTTCATTAACCTTTCTCTGCTCTATGTTTATTCCAAATTTCAACACCTACTGAATATTCATGGACAAAATAGATATAATGAAATGTGGAAAGTTGGAACATTGTAGCCATTTAGGAAAGGATAGAATCAGATCTATCAAATTCCATTAGCAAACAGCAGACCCTGATCAGATGACTACGATAGGAGCTGTCTGATCTAGGTCTCCCCAGAATGAAAATGCAGGAAAACACATTTATATGAAAGGAATGGGTTAACTCTTTGTTTGCAAGCCACAAATATGTAATTACTTATACAGCAGTTTTGATCCAGATGAGATACAAAAACGAAAAATTTAGAATTTTGTAGCTTGAAACCATTGTGATAAATAGAGCATTTGTTCCTACGGAACAAATGCTCTATTTATCACACTGGTTTCAAGAGGAGACCATAACAGAGGCATAGAAAGGCGTATTTATAGAGGAAAGGGTTAAATGAAAAATGAGAGTACAGTACAGTCTCGATATTACGACCACTCAAAACTATAACTATTACAACAGCAGGACAAAAGTTATGTATTAACACTTTCCCTCATATAAACAAGCATTTGCAAACAGAGGTAACCCAGATCAGACGGCTCCTATAGGAACCGTCTGATCAGAGTCTGCTGTATTTAGATTTTGAAAAATCTGTTTTTTAATTTCTAAAATGGCTACAATGTTCCACCTTCCACATTTCTTTATATCTATTTTGTCCTTGAACATTCAGTAGGTATTGAAATTAGGAATAAATATTAAAACAGGGAAAAGTGTTAAGCTCCTATAGGAGCTTTCCGTTTTACTTTTGCCCTGTATTAACTCTTTACTCCATAAATACGCTTTTCTACGTCTTTGCAAACAGAGTAGACCCAGATCAGATGGCTCCTATAAGAGCCGTCTGATCAGGGTCTGCATTTTTGCATATGATATAATATAGATACGATTCTATACCTTCTGTCATGGCCAAAACATCCAATGTCCATAAGCTATTATAAGAATAAATATAATTGATATCCATGTTGTCAATTATTTTTAACATAAATATTCATGGAGTAAAGGGTTGACCTTTAGCCTGCTTTGGGCGGGTGGGTGAATACCTATGCAAACACTTTGGTTCCAGATGAGACGCTGTGTAACTCCCCGTCTCATCAGGATCCTAACTGTTTGACACCCTGATTGCATTTTGGTAGACACAATGATTATAGCTTTAATTCTGAAAATGTAGTAGGTGAAACATTCTGCAAGAATAATTTGCTCAGCTAGCTAAAGGGGCAATCAACCACCTGCTATTGCAGACTCGTATGTTCATAAATTATGTGGTCCAATAAACGAGACTCTACTGTAAACCCTTTCTAGAGGATGACAATTTTTAAAACAATTTAATCCTTTCCTCCATAAATACGCCTCTATAAAAATCACTTTATGAAACGAAGGAGCAAATGCTCTATTTATCACAATAGTTTCAAAACTACACAATTCTAAACTTTTCCTTTTCTCTAGTAAATGCTCCTTTTCGGTAGATTTATTCAAAGAGGTTGGGTCTAAAAATAGCGTATGGAGGAATGGGTTAAAGCATTCAAAGAGTGAAGTACGTGCTTACTGATTCATATCTCTGGTAGAGCTGGGGAAAGATGCTGTAATCCCAGGGAACTCTGTTGGGGAACTGGTTGTAGTAGTTTCTGTATACGGAATTGATATTGTTAGTGGAATCGGTGTAGTTTGGTGGAATTAGCGTCATCACAACATCCGCTGAGCCAAGAACTGGCTTTCCCGTGGTGATGCTGAAACATGAGAATATCAGACGTTTTAACACTGATCTCAATGCAAAAAAAAATAAAAAAAATGTTGTCTTAATTAAGATCTGTCGCAGTTTTCACTACTTTTGATTCGGCAAAACTTTTGAGAAACTATTGACTGAGTATCAAACAGCTTGTACCCTGATGAGATGTAGAGTTACTCAGCGTCTCATCTGGATCCAATCTGTCTGCAAAAGCGAGTCAGTTGGGATAGCTGGACAGTTCACATTTTATGGCAGTGAATTTATGACAACCCTTGAGTATAATTGGAATGACACTAGGGTTATATTTGCAAATTTCAGGTACATGTACTTTTAACCCATTCTCTCATATTGACGCCTTTTGACGCCTCTGTAGAAGTCACTTTTTGAAACATTGTGATAAACAGAGCATTTGCTCCATTGGAACACTGCAGCCATTTTAGAAACTAAAGCAACAGATCTATCAAATTCTAACAGCAAACAGAGCAGACCCTGATCAGACGGCTCCAGTAGGAGCCGTCTGATCTTGGTCTTCTCTGTTTGCAATGCATGAAAAGGTGTTTACATGAAGGAACAGGTTATCATTTCCATTCAAGAGGAACAAACACCTTGGTACATAAATTTCAAAATAATGTATATATTGTATTTTCCCTAAATAACAAGAAACCCTATCTCCGGCCTCTGACAGTTTGTAAGGCTGAATAAGACTATTTAGCATAATTTTGGCATAAATACGAAATGAAACATAGAGTTGACTGTTAACAGGTTTGCACTATTTGACTACATTTGTCTTGCAAGATATTTATAGTGATTATGGTAACCCCTTCCTAAGGGACCACCAAAAAGGTCAAATTCTGGAAGTAGCTTAACCCTTTCCCTTATGTAAGCACATTTTGACACATCTGCAAACAGAGTGGACCCAGATCAGACAGCTCCTATAGGAGCCGTCTGATCAGGGTCTGCTCTGTTTGCTTATGGTTTAATATAGATCTGATTCTACAGCTTCTGCCTGAACCTAAATATCCTGTGTTCATATGCCATTTTAAAAATAATCTTATTAATATTCATGACGCCATTATTTCCTACATGAATATTCATCAGGGAAAGGGTTAATGCAGGACAAAAGTTATGCAGAAAGCTCCAACATTTTTCCTGCATTAGGCAACCACCAGCTTTTGAAGATATCTATGTGGTTGAATGTAAGCAGTTATTCTGTACACTGAATCTTCTTCAAGCTTTGATTGTGCTTACTTTGCATGAACAACTCCCCTGACAAACTCCATGTTGTCCATGATATATGGAGCTGTGGTCACATTAAGATCAAACCGAGGATCCCCTGAAAAACACAGATTTTATTTAAGTATATGTACATGTACATGTAAATGGTTAATAGATTATTATATAAATGAATAAAACAAGTCTAATGTTGCACAGCACTACATAAGAGACATTTCACTGTCAAACCTATTCAACTGATTCTAATGATTGCGACAAAATAGGGTTTGTCAAATACAGTAAAACTCCGCTTTATGACCACTCCAAAAACCCGACCACTCCACTAATGTGGGCCCTTACCTGAGGGACAGATTTTTCGCACTATATTTCCTTTGAACATAATCTCCAATTAAACGGGCACTCCCCTAATCCACTAACACGACCACTTAATTGGTCCCATGTTTATCCTACTGTTTTAACACCCACTATTACGGACACCTGGTCGTCGATCAAAACTAATTGACCCATTGAAATACACACACGGCAGCGTATACAGCACATGGACCTGTCAAACCCCTAATCCTATTAACACCTGCTGTGTGGCTGACCCTGTTTTCAGAAAATGAAAGGTCACCATGTTCAGAAAATAAAAGGTCACATGTGATGTCGCGTGTGATTTATTGGAGTACACACCCATTTCTGCATTAGCATATAACCTCCGACCTGGCTTTGAGTCTGACGTTCTAATGATGTTTTATGACGTATTTCCTGTTTAATGTTTACAATTTTTGCAAATGGCTGCCGAATTAAATATTGAGGCATTTACACACATAAAATCATTGCAAAATGCATTTAAAGCAAATAGAGGTCTGACAGTATTTTGGCCTCGATTTCACGTGTTGGTAAAAGCTTGGGAATGATTCAATGATTAGCATAGATGTGATTTTGTAATTCACTGAAAGTGGGAGATTGGCTGTCCCAAAGTGGGAGATTTGGTCTCAAAGTGGGAGATTTTTTTTCATTGACGGAATTCCATGTTATGACTCTTTACTCCATAGATACTCATTTTACAGCATATGCAAACCGAGTTCACCCAGATCAGACAGCTACTAATGGAGCGTCTGATCAGGGTCTGCTCTGTTTGCATATTAAATTCCATAAATTTAAGGTCTACAGTTCCTTATATTATGCCATGTTGTATTGTAATAGTTAATTAAGTCAATGTATATTCAAAAGGAAATAAAAAATTTGAATAAATGTACATGGAGTAGATTTAGTAAGCAATTGGATTCCACCAGTAAAAATAAATCTCACTTTGATTTTACAAGGCAAGAAGTGGTTTTAAAATTATTACAAACTGGATAAAAGAAACGAGAAACATGCATCTCTTATGTATCTTTATGTGTTTATCACAAAATTTAATACAGTACAAATAAATGGCTTGAGCATTGAAGTCAGTTTTGGAGTGGAGGCTGTCTGCTTTGCATTTGTAGAGTGTGAAGAACTCTTATGTTGCTTCTCAATGTCATTTTTGCCCCCTTGTGTAATGGAAAATGAAAGGTTGCAGACTGTGTAAATCACTGATCCATCGGCCTTTCCTTTTGCAACCCAGGGGTATGTTGAAGTCCATGCTGTGTTCATACCTGAAAAATACAACAATAAACTGCATAAGCAAAGGTACCAAAACTGAAACATTACCATCAAGCTTTCTTATCTAGGTCTTCTTACCTACATGTAGGTCTACATTGTGCTATGCAAGTGTGCAAAAATGAAACATTACCAAGGTCTACTTTGTTTGCACAGATGCAAAATTTACCCATAGCCTGCCAGTCACCACTATAGTTGTATTTGAAAACAGTGTAGACCCAGATGAGAGAGCTCCTATAGGAGCTCTGCTGCTCTCATCTGGGTCTACACTGATTGCAAACATACTAGACTCAGATCAGACAACTCCCCCTATAGATGCAGTCTAATATGGGTCTGCTCTGTTTGCATTACATGTATCATATTCATAACTACAGTCCCTTATATGTTATTGTTTTACAAAGAATATAAAAAGATTTTACAACTGGTATCAAATGTGCAATAAATAATATTCATACAGTAAAGGGTTAAGCTAAGTCTACTTTGTTTGCCAAGGTAGAGCAATTTTGTAGTATTGGTCTATATTGTACTCTACTTATAATAAAACAGAGAAGACTGATCAGACAGCATTTGAATAACAGAGAAGACAAAAATTACACATAAAATCTAGTGCCGTAATGGTCTAGATAAGCCTCATACCTTTTCTTCTTGGTAGGGGTTTTACAAGACTGTGTCGGTCATTTAGACATGGTGAAAACATGCAAACAGACAATATACAGACAGCTTTTTAACACAGTTTGCAGACAGTTTTTATAATCTTTTATAGTTTACCTACCTTTCCAATTAGCCAAACTCATTGATTGGTGTTTATTTCACCAGAACTAATGAGCAGCCCCTTGTCCCTGACCCTTGCTTGATGAACCATCGATAAATCATCAGTAATCCTCTTCCAAACATGCGAAAATCTTGACATGTGTCGTTTCCAATACACACAACATGGCGGTCTGTTGATTTCACGCTAAATCACGCCTACCACGAGATTATGCTAATTGGTTAATTACATTGAGTATGACCTAATAGGATAACAGGTTATCTAGGCCAGTAGCTATGGGCTCAATGGTCCCCCAATTATTGCCTCGAGAGAGTGGTAATTAAAAATTCCTTATCTTAATAGGGGTATGGTCGCGGAATTGTCGCATATCGGGAGTTTTTGGTCTCCCGCCGGGAGCTTAGAAAGAACCTTTTGATATCGGTAGACTACCGCCGGGATCGGGTCTTATCACATGTCTGGATTAGTAGCTGTTTAAAGGTAATCTTTATATAAACACCTTGTTTTAAATGCCGAACTTGTTTTAAAATGTTTAGGGATGCTGATGATGCAAAAATTGAACAAAAATGACAATTCTAAGTGCTATAAAAAAGCAGTTGTAAACCAGACATGTGAAAAGGCGTTTGTATCAGGTAGCCCCACAGACGCGTGCAAATGCGTTTGTATAAGGGAAAGAGTTAAGAGCTTTGCTTTTAACTGATAAATTGGCTCTGACAGATGTTTGTGTGTTTTATATTACTAACTTTGTTTTTAAGATTTTTCACAGATATGAACACAGTTTTTTTGCATTTAGTTTTTATTTACATGCCTTTATTACATATACAAGTACATATAGTATAAAATTCTTAGTCAGACAGACAGACAGAGAGAAAGAGGGGGAGGGGTCTTCTCACTATCTATACATGTACATATGAACACTAAAATTCAATATGAAGACCACCCCACTATTAAGACCACTTTTGTACAGTCCCATGGGTGGTTTTAATAGCGGGGTTTTACTGTATTTACTATATTGCCTATTAACCCTTCGCTTGCTATTCACATCAATATACATACCTGTAAATAGTGAAGACCAAGATGAGACAGCTCCTGCAGGAGCTGTCTCATCAGGGTCTGCACTATTTACAAGTTGATTGTGCAACCAGTGCACTCCACAGCAGTGATTGCACAGCGAAATACATGTACACAGTGAAGATATATGTAATTATACAACAGGGCATGGGTAAAGAAGGAGAAATGTATTTTAAAATTCAGCAAGCGAAGGGTTAACTTCCATATGTCCCATTTTTTTCAAACAGACGTATAAAAATTACATTCCTGTTCAAGGTCAGAGTGACTTGACCTTTCATCATCCATGCCCCTAAACAATAAGGGTCATCTACTGATCATGTCCAACCCCTCTTCCTAGTTTAAGATAATTGGGCCAAAGTATTCTCTATTACTGATTGAAACCATTTGGTCTACTGACAGACAAAACAAAAACCCGACATGGACAAAGTAATATATCCTCCTTCTTTGGGTGGAGTCGTAATAAAGCTGCCCAATAGTCAATATTACAGGAAGTGTCTGTGACAGTTTTTGTCGACAAAATTTATTATTTACTAAGGCCCAGATAATGCGTAGAGTATAATACCCTCATGTATAGCTCCTTTATTTCTCAGCTAAAGCCTTTGTCGTGACGACGACTCTAAAGAGTGGTTACAACATAGGATATTGTGGCAAAATGACGATTTAAGTATTTGATAAGCATCTTTATCTATTGCTCTGTATCTAAGCAATAAGAATACTTACAATATTCTTCCACCTCAAAGTACTTGTGATACTGGAAACCCTGTAAATAAACAAAGTAGAAGTAAACACTACAGTCCCACCACAAACAGTGTGGATACAACCCTTTACCTCACTGAAACATCTTTTAACCCTTCGCTTGCTATTCGCATCAATATACCTACCTGTAAATAGTGAAGACCCAGATGAGACAGCTCCTGCAGGAGCTGTCTCAACAGGGTCTGCACTATTTCCAAGTTGATTATGCAGCCAGTGCACTCCACAGCAGTGATTGCATAGCGAAATACTTGTACACAGTGAAGATATATGTAATTATACAACAGGGCATGGGTAAAGAAGGAGACATGTATTTTAAAATTCAGCAAGCGAAGGGTTGACACTTTCCCAGTTCTATGTTTGTTTGAAATGTTAATACCTACTGAATATTCATGGACAAATAGTTACAAAGGACGATGGAACATTGTAGCCATTTTAGAAAGTAAAGAAACAGATCTATCGAATTCCATATTAAAGCAAACAGAGCAGACCCTGATCAAACAGCTCCTATAAGAGCCACCGGATCAGGGTCTACTCCGGTTTGCAAATGTGTGAAAAGGGGTTTATATGAAGGAAAGGGTGAACTCTTTGCCCTACAGTGTAGACCCAGATCTGACAGTTCCTGTAGGAGCCATCTGATCAATGTCTGCTTTGTTTGCTTATGAAATAATATAGATATGACATTATAATAGTAAAATAGTCTCTTGTTTATAATGCTATTATAAATAATATAGATATGACATTATAATAGTAAAATAGTCTCTTGTTTATAATGCTATTATAAAAATTTAGCTGATTAATATTCAAAATATCATTTTTTAATTAACTGACCATGAGGTAAAGGGTTACTGTAACTACACTTTTTAATATCTATAAGCATTTACAAAACACAATTTTCCTTCTACACTTGTCAGGATTTGTTTTCTTTTATTTCCATACATGGAACTGGTAACTTGTAACTAACCCTTTACTCCATGCATATTCATGCAAGAAATAAAGACTAATGACTATTAATTAGATTAATATTTATAATCATTAATGGCATATAAACAAGAACAGTTTGGCCTTGATAAAACTGGTAGAACAAGTCCAATATAATGCAATAAGCAACCAGAGTAGATCCAGATCACAGAGCTCCAGATAACGCTGTATACTCAAATACTAAAACTGTCATTTCTCCACTAAACCTTCGAGATGGTTCTAAAGAATGGTCACAGTGTAGGGTTTGGTGGAGAAATAAAGGAGCTATTATTGAAAATGTTTAGATTTATGCATCTTATCTGGAGCTCTGTGATCAGATGGATCCTATATGGGTCTGGTCTGCTCTGTTTGCCAATGGATATCTATGGTGTGAAGTGACAATTGATACTGGAAAGAGCATTTACTGATTACTTACATAAGCATCCACTTGTATGGACCAGTTCCCATAGTTTGGCTGGTCAGAGAGATCAAAACTTTGGCTCACAAATCCTCCAGCATTGGTCTGCAGACCCAGCCATCTCCTCACCGGGAAACCAGTGGGGTCCTAAAAATGTCAATAGAAACATGTGTAATACATTGATCAACTAGTTATAAAGTTATACAGGTTGTACAAAAAAAATTATACATGAATTCTATATATTGATTTCTTTTAACCTTTTCTCTTAACCCTTTCCCTCATATAAACGTGTTTTCACGCATGTGCAAACAGAGAAGACCCAGATCAGATGGCTCCTAGAGGAGCCATCTGATCAGTGTCTACTCTGTTTGCTAATGGAATTTGAAAGATGTTTCTTTACTTTCTAAAATAGCTACAATGTTCCACCTTCCAACTTTTTTGTTCATGAATATTCAGTAGGTATTGAAATTTGTAATAAACATAGAACAGGGAAAGGGTTAATATCTCTTATACCACAATTGCTTAAATAGTACAGACCTGGATCAAACTACTACTAAAAGAGCCTTTCCATCTGGTTTGATCTGGATCTACAATATTTGCAACTCTTTCAGTTTTCATTTAACCCTTTACTCCATGGGTATTCATGTAACAAATATTGACATCATGAATATTGATTAGGTTGTTATAATAGCATATGGACACAGGAATGGGTGGTCTTGGCAGAGACTGTAGAATCATACCTACATTATATCAAACAGAGCAGACCCTGTTTAGATGGCTCTAAGAGGAGCCATTTAATCTGGGTCTACTCTGTTTGCAAAGGCATAGAAAGGCATATTTATGGAGAAAAGGGTTAATGTAATGATTCTGTGTGTATCTGGGTCCAGTGTTGGCAAGTATTCGTCAGGTTACCCAAAGCATGAGAAGAATTATGATCATTACTTTTGTCTGCTTGACTAGTTTTTTGCAATATCTAAGAATATACATCGATTTGATGGTAGGGCTATTGAGAAATAAAAAACAAACTTACATTGACATAAATGGTCAAACTTCCATACATCGGCATCATGTTTGGCAAGATGGGAATAACACGGAAGTGAACTGAAAGGAAGACATTTGATAGATCAATAACATATCCAGTGTTAGAATTTACTCCTCACTTCATGAATATCCATGCAAGTCTTTACCCATTAAGAAAATTAATTCATGTTACAGCTCCAGATAAGATTTTCAAGAATAACTTCTGTACTTCTCAACCAAACCCTATGTTGTGACCATCTTTGTGAACCCTTTTAATATTTGGGTATGCAACTTTATTAGTAGCTCTGCATTTAAATCTTATACTAAATATGTAAAATAAGGAAAAGTATAGCCACAGCAATACAAAGATCTGTAACACATAAGCAAACATAACAGAGTCTGATCACTGGCTGTCTGGTATCGGTCTACTCAGTGTGCAAATGTGTAAATGGTTGGGATAACCAATAATTCCCTCATAGGCTATTTTTAGACCCAAACTTCTTAAATAAATCTACTGATAAGGAAAAAGAATTTTTGTTAGAATTGTGTAAATTTGAAACAATTATGATAAATAGTGCATTTGGTATTATGGAACAAATGTTCTGTTTATCACAATGGTTTCAACAAGTGACTTTTAAAGAGGCAACACAAGGCCCCAATATGAGGGAATGGGTTAACTCATTTGGTCAATAAAACTCTTTTGGAGTAGTATATACAGTGATGTCTCGTTAATCCGGAAACGTTCGTTCCTGACGAAATTTCCGGATTAACGAATTTTCCGGATTAACGAATCACCGTCGTATGCTGCAAAATATTAACTCGATCATAAACATTGTATATGTATATGTACACATTTACTTTCGCATCAAGAAAAATTTTTCTTGTAACGTTCATGTGTGCATATGCCCGTAATAATCGCAAGTCATATCAAAATAATTGCCTTGTTTGTCGTTCTAAATGCTTTTTACACCCTATCCATAAGTGTCAGTTCTCTCATTTGAGTAATACAATGTGGATTATCGAATATGCCTGCGGGCAAATTTTGTAAAATCGACGTAGGTCTCCATGTTTGACATGACTGGTTTCCCGAATATTCCATCCGCGTACATGTACTTGTAAGTCGGGAACCAGCCAGCTCACGCGTGATTTAGAATCTTAGGGAATCCCTAAATAGCGGGAATCCCCGATAAATACTGAATTAGCAAATCATTTAAGGTGATTAACAGTTTAACGATGGCGGCGCAGTTTTAACGTAACAAATTAATTGGGCGAGTGTGCATCTCATTAAGGAACATTAATGAATATCAAACATCACTACCCGCGTGCCATATGCTTTGATAAATAGCCAGTTTGCACACAGTCGGGGGTTGTTTTACCCATGCCCGTGATTGTAAACACAAGTATTCGCACCTCCGCGGTGCACTATTGTTAAGTGTCAGTGGTGGGCAATTAAGCCCCGGGGCTACTGACCCGGCCGGATTAACGAGTCACAAATACAGGTAAATACATAGATTGGTTACTGGAAATCTATGTCCGGTTCCGGAACGCGAATTTCCGGATGTAACGAGTCAATTTACTGCACAAAAAATCCGTCCCCCACGACTTTCGTCCGGATCGCGAGTTTTCCGGATTAACGAATTCCGGATTAACGAGACATCACTGTATTAGATATTCTGAGCCACAGTTACACAGTTGAATGTGAACTCTTAAGGATTATTTTTTCCAAATAATAAAACAAAACTAATATTTAAAGTTTAAACTGCTTCAAACTGAACAGGCAAAAAAGGATAGTGGAACAAGTTGCTTCTAATTTTGCTCAAGTTGCTTATAGCAGAGTAACATGATAGATCACTTCTGTCCATCAGTCAGTTCTTTGTCAAGCTTTTTCTGCACAATCCTGCCTCATGTGACACACGTGTTCCTTTTTATTTAAATTGTGTTTTAATGAAGGGACTATTAAACTAAAAATATGTGCAAATGTTAGCTCCTCATTAAGTAACAGCTACATACATTATTAAGCTAAACTCATTATCAAACATTAGTTTGAACTTTAATGCTTTTAAAATGATACAAATTCTTGACAAATTCATGATTAATTCATTAAATGTGAGAAACCAGTGCACTGGCAATCGCAAACAGTGTAGATCCAGATCAGAGGGCTCTTAGAGGTGCTCTCTGAATAGAGCCTGCACTGTTTGTCATTCAAAATCCTCTAGCAAGTATACTAAATGGACTCTACTGTTTAACCATTTCCTCCAAAAATACACCTTTCTACGCCTCTGTAAAAGTCACCTGTTGAAACCATTGTTATAAATAGAGCACTTGCTCCTATAGGAACAAATGCTCTATTTATCACAATGGTATCAAACTACAAAATTCTAAAATTTTCCTTTTTTCTAGTTAATGCTCCTTTTCGGTAGATTTATTCAAATTGATTGGACTTAAAAAATAGCCTATGAGGGAATGGGTTAAATGACTATGGATTGTTCCTCTTTGACTTTTCGGCATTAAAAGAGTTGATCTAATAAAGGGGCAAAGGCTTACCTGTCTGTCCTTGTCTGAATATTGGCTTACTCAGCTGTATGAACACTGAGGCTTGTTTTGGATCAAAGGCAATGTCTGTCTCATTGTAGAAAGCATAGCCTCCCGCCCCATTGTCCAGCATACCCTCAACCTTCAACTTGTAATTGCCGTCTTGGGCATTTGCAGGCATCTACAAGTAGAGCAAGACAAAATTATAGCATCAAAATTGTTCAACACTTTTTCTCTGCTAACTTAAGCCGAGCATTGTCATTTTTATTTCAAAGGTAACCATAGAATTATTGATGTTTATGAAGTCAGCAGTGTCCATTAAGAGCTCCCACAAGTGCAAAACATTAAAACAGTAGTTTAGAATAGAACTAGAAAAGTGTGTCCATATGACATGGAAGTTCACCCTTGCAACATTGTCTCTACATCAAGTTCTTTTCACTATATTTTATAATGTGAAATAAATTTCATCAATGTTTCGTAACTCTGGTTAAATAGTTAGAGCAAAACTTCCCTTAAGTAACTTTGTTCATCTGTGTAAGATTGTAGTAAGATTGTTATATATACACACAAGAAATTTTCACTGTATCTTTAAATATAAAACTAAGAAAATTTCAAAGTCTTGCAAAAACAGTCTGAGCAAAAATTAACTTCTTTATGCTCATCTTCATGTCTATTCTACATTGTTCATCTGTGTAAGCTTGAAATAAATCCTCCCATTGGTGTAATTTTGTTGTTTGAAACCATTGTGATTAATAGATATTTATCACAATGGTTTAAACAGGTGACTTTTGCAGAGGCCCCAAAAGGTGTCAATATGAGGGAATGGGTTAACCTTTTATCTAATGGATATTCATGTAAGAAATAGTGACTGTATGAACATAAAATTGCCATTTTTTGACAGCACTATTTAACCAGGCAAATTTTGACTTTGGCAGAAACTAGCATTAGATCCATATCATTTCATAAGCAAAAGGAGCAGACCCTAATCAAAAGGTTCCAACAGGAGCCATCTGATCTTGATCTAAAAATATGTTTGCCAGGGTGTGAAAAAGTATTTATATGAGGGTCAAGAGTTAACCCATTACTTTATAGGCTGTTTTAGACCCAACCTATTTGAATAAATCTATCAAAAAGGAGCATTTACTGGGGAAAAAGGAAACATGTAGAGCCAGGACGGTATTGAAACCATTGTGATAAATAGAGCAAATGTTCTATTTATCAGAATGGTTTAAAAAAAAAAAAAAGACTTTTAGAAAGGTGTCAAAAGGCGTAGATATGAGGGAATGGGTTAATTCATACATACCAACATCTGCATGATTCTGCTTCCTGGCTGGTCAAACTTCATGACAGTCTCGGCAAACTCAGTGTTGTCCTTGATGATGGACACTCTCACATTCACCTCCCCATATTCCAGCCGAAGAATTGTGGCGAAAACTTGGAAGACCTGGTTTGGTCGCACTTTTCTTGAGGTCATTATTATGTAAGTCCTGAATAAAAACATGATTGTAAAGCAGGTGCTCATTTGTTTCTTAATCCATTACTCCATAATACACCTTTTAATGCCTTTGCAAACAGACTAGACCCAGATCAGACAGCTCCTTGGGGGGCTAACTGTTTTGATCAGTGTCTATAGTGTGTGCTAATGCAATTTTATAGATCTGATTCTACATTTCCTGAAATGGCCAACTCTTTCATTGGTAATTATAACAAGAGCACCGCAAGTGGGTGCGAACGCTCGTTTGTTATCATTTTGGTATGTGTGGATAGGCTAAATTGTCAAGATGAATATGCATACCAAAAATGAAGGTTGTGAATGAAAAATTGAAGAAGTTATGGTCAATGTTAAGATTTCGGACGATGACGAAAACGCGGACGCCGGAGTTATGACAATTATAAGCTCATGATTTCTTCGAAAAACAGACGAGCTAAAAATTCTGCAAATGAATATTCATTATGTGTTATTATTTCCTACACAAAATTTCACAGGGAGTAAAGGGCTAAACCTTTGTAACCAAAACATTAAGTACAAAATATTATTAATGTTGGGTAATTATACAAAAAAATACATTATCTACAACAATATGCAGACCCTTACAATGCTGACTTTTCAAACAGACTATTCCAAAATTCAAACAGGTCAAGCTTAAAGTGAATATTTAGGGATTCTTCTCAAGAAAAGTGTAACGTGACAAACAGTGCAGACGTTGATGAGAGGGCTCCTGTAGGACCCTTCTCATCTGGGTCTACACTGTTTGCAAAGGACATTAGTGACTCGTATCCCGCACAGTAAGGGTTAAACTTGTACTCATAACATTACATTAATAAGTTACTAATGCATAGGTAGTTGATACATATTGGAAAATATTTGATGATATTTATGCAATGTGAACATTAATTATAATTCATCGTAAGGGAAATTGATTTGAACTTTGAGGCTAACAAACTTATAGAATGCTCATTTTTGTCACCTTACAACATTAATCTTTTAGTCAAAATTCAATTAATACTACAATATTATATATTATCAGCAGTGTTGTAGATAAGATATGAACTGACCTACCAATCTCTCTTATTTCTCAGCCATTATCTATCTTGATGCTACTCATTTACCCTTTCCTCCATAAATACGCCTTTCTAAAGTTTCTGTAAAAGTCACTTCTTGAAACCATTGTGATAAATAGAGCATTTGCTCCTTTAGGAGCAAATGCTCTATTTATCACAATGGTTTCAAACTACAAAATTCTAAAATATTCTTTTTCTCTAGTTAATGCTCCTTTTCGATAGATTCAAAAGGGTTGGATCTAAAAATAACCTATGAGGGAATGGGTTAAAATTGCGATGGAGAGGTAAACTCATTAAAATTGCGATGAAGGGGTGATTCTAATGTGGAGCAGCAAAATAGGGACTGGTGAAGAAATATTAAACTGTTTTATTTAGATGTGTTAACTACAGTAAGACCTGTCTGTAACAGTGATCGATGGTCAAAATAAGTAGCTCTAATTTCTGGGGGTTTAACGATAGGTGGTAGCTTAAATGCAGGATGAAAGATATGCAGAAAGCTCCACTAGGAGCTTTCTGCATTACTTTTATCCTGCATTAAGTCACTTTTAGCTATTATTGACCCTCATCTTTATTTAATAGTCACTATAGGCAAGTTCTGCTCACCTTACTCCTATTGTTTTCTGTTCTGCATCATAACACCATGTGTATTTTGTATATCAGAAAAACACCTCGACTTACAAGTTATACTGTTGAGAGTATACTTACGGAGGTCTTTCAACTTTGTATCCTCCAGCATTATTTACTATTTCCTCTCTTGTCTGGGCCTCTGCCTGGCCCCACAGCACAGTCAGGGCCACCCCTAACATAACAAACCGCCACATTGTTCCTGAGATATTAGCACATTAGTCAGGAATGCTGTTGTCTGTATAAGCCCTGAAAAGAATTAATAATGGATCTCGTGGATGATAAGATCATGCAAATTGTATATACTCACTTTTCCAACAGTTGGTACCCGAGACTGATACAAATCTGCAAATTATTTAGTTGGACCTCTATAGGGCCTGACAAAGTTCATTATGTTCTACCTGTCCATTAGTTTTTAAAAGTGAAATTATTTGTTGCTTGCTAAGATTTTGTTAACTAGCTGATTCCCTCATACAGCTAGATGCCTTTTGAAACCACCTTAAAAGTCACTTTTTGAAACCAAGTTGTGATAAATAGAGCATTCCCTCAATAGTCCTGAGCAAATGCTCTTTTTATCGCAATTGGTTTCAAAACAACACATTTTAAAAATAATTCCTTTTTTCAAGTAAAATAGATTTATTCAAAGAGGTTGGGTTTAAAATAGCCTATGAGGGAATGGGTTTAGAATGTCACACGATTCACTTATGTTATGTCATATATACAATAATACATGCTAAATTTAAATTTTTCTTCGACTCTTTGGGTGATAATTGATATGATTCTAGTTTTCGCCATGGCCAAAAATGTCCATGTCCTATCATTAAAATAATTTAATTAATATTTATGATACGATTAAAGGCATTTACACGGATCCATTAAAAGGACCGTTTCCCAATGCACGATATATATATACATGCGGGTTACATTTTTGTCAATCTCGAGTTTTATGTCCGAAAAAATCCCAATTATCATATCAATAAGTAATTTCCCCCCAAATTTGCCAGAAAAATGCCTGCATAATTTCTTACATAAATATTCATGGAATGAAGGGTTATGCAAGGTATAAAACCATTCCAATCCAATTCCAATTGGAAAAATATACCTACAATATTCTAAATCTTCTAATAAATGATAACAACCAATAATGATAAATGATGACTTCTTGATATATGATTAATATGAAGGCAAACCTGAGAGATTGAAAACAAACTCCGACTTAAATGAGTCATACTGTTTTTCTCAAAGCATAACATCCAATTTGTGACTTCTCTTTAAATAGATGACACGTTAATACACATTGAACAACATTCCGACACAAACTTTCATATTCTGCTTAATCAAAGCATTAACATAACACAGGACATTCAATAAGTTAACTGTATCCCACTTCCGCCATTTCAAAGTTTGTTTATCCGCCATTTTGTACAGGTACTGTACAATTTCTCAGGTAAGTGCTTACCTGGGTGGATCTGTCGTAGAATTATATTTTAACCGTAATAACATATGAAAATACGTGGATATATGCAATATCAAGTAGGTTAAGAAGTTAATTTATTTGATATGAAGGTTTTGAAAACCTACCTAAATACCTGCGCGATGACTCTCTTACCTGTACAGACTGGCTATATTTTACAGGTGCGCCGATTGGCCTGTTTAAGTGTAATTTTGATAACCAGTCAAGAAAGGGAACGGTCACTCTCGATTTAATACTGTTTCATGACTAGAACAGAATTTGTTCAAATTCTTGTCATTATACCCTTCTTCGTCCTTTAATCTGGGCAATCCGTGAATACCTTTGTGCAAATAATTTGGATCCATACTACCAAAGATCTATTAAAAGTATTTTAATAAGTAAATTGGTATCTTATCAAATTGTTTGACACTTTGATCCAATATTTTAAATGAAAAGTAGGAAAACCTACTTCGAAACACAGGGGTCTGGACCGCTTCATGTGGTCTGTAATAAATAATATATTACAATATATAATATTTATATATGTAATATATAATAACTATATATAGTACATATAGACCCCCATGAAGCGGTCTAGACCCCTGTTCTTCGAAACAGGAATAGCTAGGAAGACACTTTCTATCATAAAAATGTCAAGCAGTCTACAGGTTACTGACTTTTTTCTTTTCTTTTTTTAAATATATGAAACTGCTTTATTAAACGTGATATAGATCTGATTCTACATTTCTGTTAAAGCAAACAAATAAAAATGCCATGATGATTGAAAAGTTTACATTATAAAATCTCAGCCAATAAATATTTATGATGCCATTGTTTTTTACATGAATATTGAACAGGGAGAGGGTTAATGCATAAATAATGTAATACAAAACTACATAAATGTTATCCTACATTAAGTATTTATCCGAAAGAGACACTTTTAAACATCTTTGAAAACAGACTAAATCCAGGTCTGACCGTGATCTGCTTTATAAAGTAATAAAATGCTGATTCTGAGGAATCTCCCCTAGGAGCTTTCTGCATTACTTTCGTCATGCATTAACCCATTCCCTCATAGGCTATTTTTAGATACAACCTCGTTGAATAAATCTACCGAAAAGGAGCATTAACTAGAGAAAAGGAAAATTTTAGAATTTAATAGTTCGACACCATTGTAATAAATGCTCCTATAGCAGCAAATGCTCTATTTATCACAATTGTTTCGCAAAATGACTTCTACAGAGTCGTCAAAAGTCGACTTTATAAGGGAATGGGTTAAGCAACAATGACACCTGCTCTTAACATTTTCCTCCATAAATACGCTTTTCTATATGTATCTGTAAAAGTCATTTAATGAAATCATTGTGATAAATAGAGCATTTGCTTCTATGGGAGCAAATGCTCTATTTATCACAATGGTTTCAAACTACAAAATTCTAAAAGCTCACCTTTCTCTAGTAAATGCTCCTTTTGGGTAGATTCATTCAAAGAGTTTGGGTCTAAAATAACCTACGGAGGAATGGGTTAAATAATACCCTCTATGTTTAGTCAGTATAATGGTCGCAATAGGCAGGTTCTACTGCATTTCTAATGTAATAATAAATTGAGTGTAGGACAAATTGTCTTTCGGAAATTTTGTCCCTCACTCAATTTTCCAGGGTGGACAAAATGTCCCACGTGTTTTTGCAAGGGTGGACAAAATATCCCTCATATTTTTGCACGGGTGGACAAAATGTCCCTCATCATTTTCACGTACAAGAGGGACAAGAGACTTCATTTTGGACAAAATACCCTCAGTAAATAGCTTAACCCTTTACTCCATAAACAGATATGCTTTTCTACGCCTTTGCAAATAGAGTAGACCCGGATCAGACGGATCCTAAAGGAGCTCTCTAATTAGGGTCTGCTCTGTTTGCATATGGTATGCTACAGGTATGATTCTAGATTTTGCCATGGCAAAATAATGCCCGTATTATTGCAAATCGATCTAATTAATATTCATGATATTATTGCTTCTTTGAATATTCATGGAGGAAAGGTTTAAACTGATTTCGAAATAATCATATAGAAATTAACTTTTGGGGTTTTCACCGTTTTACAATATGTGCTTCGGCCGAATAATCAAGCCAAGGGCGAAATATCGCACCTACAAATACGAAGTATACGACTTTCCGTCCCTGAGTTTATGATTCTGAAAGCACATTTTGCATAAAAGTATTTGCTTAAAATGTTGTTTACAAAAGCTTGCAAATACATGTATACGAAATTCGCATGTACTTTCGAACCATAGTCACCACCATTACAAACTCAACACGATTCGCATAGTCTGTTTGTAACTTGCCGAAATGAAATACAAGATCAAGAGGACAATTTAGTAAAATGGACTGTTACGTTACAAATATAATGATACTTAATGTTATCATATAACTGATATTTCAACTGTGTTAAATTAATAATTCATGCATCCCGGCTGTTGAAATCTGTAGCCTGTTTCACAAAGTGCTTATAAATAGCGAGGATTCGTGTCGCATACCAACGAACGGCCCCAAGAGGTCGCACATGAGCATGCGTTTTAACCCTTTCCTCCATAAATGCGCCATTCTACGCAATTGCAAGTAGAGTAGACCCTCATAACGGTCTGCCCTGTTTGCTTATGACATAATATACATATGATTCTATAGTTTCTACCATGACCAAAACTTCCCGTGTCCGTGTGGTATTATAACAAATTAATCTAATTAATATGCATAACGTAATTATTTCGTACATAATTATTCATGAAGGAAATGGTTTTAAACCGATGGCATTGGTCCCGACGAAATTTTCGCCTAGATTAGTGAACCAGGCTTCTGTATTTTGACATTATTGATGCAACAATGTTGAATTTTTGGCAAGTAAACAATGGAAATAGTAGGTCCGATTCTACAAATTCATGAGTACGGTAGACTATACATGTATATGGAACCTAATAATGTCAAATATATGTCTCTTCTGTGAGAAATGGGGGGAAATCTGGCTCATGTTGTGCAAAAAGAGGACTGCTTCTGATATCTGGAGTACCACAAGACAATACTAACATGTATATTATATAAATAAGATTGCAGTCAAAATTTGGCAATAATAGACAATGATTGAGAATTGTTGATTACAAAGTGGTCAAACTTATTATTATTAAGGACAACTGGTAGCCCACTGGCATCATTTGCAAACAGTGTGGACCAGTAGCTCAGCATCTGATCTTAATCTATACTGTTTGCATCTGATCTTATTCCAGACTGTTTGTAAATGTTTATCAACAGTTCCAATGATAGTAGCTTTAAGCAATTAATGCAGACTGAAAGTAAAGCAGAATGATCCTTTAGTCCATTTGTAACTACGTGTACTTAGATTTTTTTTACATGTAATTCATTGCGAGACAGCGAACAGTGCAGATCCAGATCAGAGAGGTCCTTAAGGAGCCCTATGATGTGGGTCAACACTGTTTGCATAGGACAAGTGTACACTTCAGAGGTTTGTAAAGGATGAGTATACTCTAGAGTTCAATGTGTTAACTGACTTGTAATCAAATTCATGATCAATTAAGATTTATGGAGGGTATGGAGGATAATTTGTCCAAAATTAAGTTAGAGACAAAGTGCCCCCCATCACCCTGTAAAAATGATGAGAGACATTTTGTCTGCCCCTTGCCACTATATTGCAAAAACACGAAGGACATTTTGTCCACCCTTCCAAAAACATGAGGGACATTTTGTCCATCCTGGCACAAGTGAGTGAGGGACAACATGTTTGTCAGTATACCCAATAAACAACATGTCATCTATATCAGATACATAGTCTACGTGGTCACACTGAGACTAATGATTAAGGTTAATGAATTAACTACGGCATAGTTTACAGTTTTAAAAAATACATGTATGTGCAAACAATATATTTCCTTTCAAAACATGAATTGTGTTACTTTCTGCACTGTTTTCGAAAACAAAGATAATATATATGTTCTACAAAAGTACAAAAAATGTTTACAACTTTCGCAGAAATAGACGAAAACATTGTTAATATATTGTTATAATTTCAAATTCCACATACAAATACAGTAAAACCTCTATAACGGCCATTAAATAACAGCAATAATTTTGTGTTAAATGCAGGTGGCTGCTTAAAGCAAGATGAAAGTAAAACAGAACGCTCCTATAGGAGTGTTCTGTTTTACTTTTGCCTTGCTTTAAGCAGCCACCTGCCTTCAATACCAACTAATTAACACAATTTAGTGGCCCTTATAGAGAGGTTTTACGGTAAAACACCATTTGTAGAAATGTTACGTTTTCATTGATTTCTTATTTGTCTATAACCATTTACTTCGTGAATATTCATTTACGAAAGAGTGACATCATGAATATTAATTTGATGTATTTTTAAATGAACAAACATAGGAAGTATTGACCTAGATATAAACTGTAGATACGGATCTATAATTTCCATAAGCAAACAGAGCAGACTCTGATCAGACAGTTCCCACGGGAGCCATTTAATCTGGGTCTACTATATTTGCAAATTCTTTGAAAAGCGTATTTATGGAGTAAAGGGTTAAACATTTTCGAATTACATTTCCTAATTATGTTGTCACAGACAGTTAATTCAAATTCAGTCAACAGAAACAACTATGGGAGGTAACTGTTTTTACAATGTAATTTCATTGGCCACTGTTGCCTCCCTTGAAATATGGGATCCCCGGTGGCATATGCATAAAATGTTTTGAACCAGATTACAAACATTGCAAACTTCTGATTACAAAGAAACAGTTCTTTCTGAAAACTGAAGCATACTGTTTAATGACGAGTTGCACCTGGACGTCCGGGACTTGTCTTACGAAAGACAGTACATCTGAAATTAACGTAAGATCTCATAGGTCTATACGACAATAGCAACTGATTATTGTTTGTTAGAACGTACGACAATGTATGTTGTCCGACTTTAACCATAGTCCTTTACTTGATAAAACATCCTTGCAAGCAGAGTAGACCCAGATCAGGCGGCTCCTGTAAGATTCTTCTGATCAGGGTCTGTTCTGTTAGCTTGTGAACTTATATAGATCTGATTCTAAAGTTTTTGTTATGTCCAGCAGATAAGTGAAAGTATCGTGCATTTTATGATAAAAGCATGAAACTTGGCACATCAGTACTAGACAGTATGTGGAATATTATAAAGATTGGAGGCATTCTGGATCAGTCCCGTGTCAACCGTGGCGGCCATTTTAAAAATGGCCGCCAATCAGAATGGTTTTATGCATTTAAACGGCTATGTGTCTCAAGAATATAGTGTATATCAAATTTCTGTAGGGCGCAATCACTTTCAACAGCTGCAAGTTTGATGAATTATTACATAAAGACAATCTGAGAAGATTTTTAATGGCTATATGGGATCATTTAAGGTAATTTAGAGCCCCCCCCCCCCCCTCTACAAAAAATAAATGTGTTTTTTTTAAAAAACTTAAAAATCTTATTGACTTTCATTTCTTTTGCTGATTGTTCGTAGGGCATCGTACAAATTGCAACAAGTTGCTTTAAATACATATTCTAATGCCCGCTTTGTTTCTCCCTAGGTGTGAATTCTCAAGTAGCTGCAAGTTGAGCACATGGATTTGATGTCAAATACAGGCAACCATTAGAAACGCAAACTTAATACTAGACACTTGAGCTATGTTCCCAACTTGCAGTTACCGGGGAATCAACACATTGTGAGAACAATTTGGGAGAGGCTTCATAAATAGGCATTAAATAATGTCTTTAAGTTCTGTGATGCATCAACAAAAAAGAGTGGAAACACGCATACAGTCCATTGTTGTGTTGATGCAGTGTATTAGTCTTTGCGATCACAGCCACCGCACTTGCAAAGTAATGTACAGGGAAGGTTTTCTTTTGCACATTTACATCTTCCTCTACAGCCTTTGACAAAGGCACATCTGATAATGGCACGGCATGCTGAACCGGCAGGTGGCAGATTCATCCACATTACGTCCCAGCCGGCAGAATCCTTCTTTCGCGTCCAAGCAGATAGCTCATCTGATACCGGGTAAGCGCGTCAGAGTAGCGTGGTGCCCAAGACATTGGTATGGCCCATAAACTCGGGCTTTCGGAGGTAAGTTGCGTGCTCCTGTGGCATGTGCAGCCGTTCTCCCTTGTCGCGCCATTGGGCAGGGCCTACGGCCGGTTGGAACGGCTCGCCAGACAGGCAAGGGACGCACAATTCCTTGCCGCAGTCGCACAGCTTGGGGGCATCGACTCCCAGAAACTTGTGCAGGGCCGATTTCTGGACGAATATAGAGCCGGTAGCTACCCGGACAGCCCCCTCAGGGCGAAACCTCGAAAGCATAGAGAGGAGATTAATGTGGGCGTATGCGAGCATGGACGCTCTGTGGTGGGCATACTGCGGCTGTGTGCCGTCGTGGTATGTAAGGACGTGTCCTAGGGGACACCTTTCAGGAGCCCCGACAAGGGTGCCGCTTTGGCGGGTGTCCCGGACGAGGAAGCCAAGTTCACCCTGGTCTGTCACGAGGCGGCAGGTGAGGCGTTTTCCGCCAACCTTGGTGCCCTTGGTGAATTTGCCAATCACTGAACACGCCTGGTCACGGCTCTCCGGCAGCCAGACTGAGGTCTGTTCGCTATATGAAATGATCGCCTCCCCAACTCGGAGTGACACCAGCTGGCCGGACTCTATTAGGTACGTCAGGGGCGGTGTTTGGGCCCAGCCGTTCTCTGAGAAATGCTTCCCAAACCAGACGGGAATGATAGGATGGGCGCAAGGCCGGAACTCCCACTCCTGGACCTGCACGAACCCGGCACCTATGTCTTTGGGGAGGTGTCCGTTGACGGCCACACGGGTCATGCGTAGGGTCGGGTGGCCGAACCGCTCGACGTAAGGCCTGGCCTCACCCATGCCCAGGAAGGACGCGTTGTAGCAGGCCTTCATGTTGATGCTGATGACGTCCCTAGTGTCGTACTTCATCATGTTCCAGAGGCCACCATGGCCGTGCTCCACACAGGCCTTCTCGACGTCTTCAAGGAGGCTGGCCATGTGTTCTTTTCTCTGGCCATGATCGCGGCCGCGTTGTTCTCCCCAAAGGCCCGCTCGATCAGGGACTCATCGCCAAGCACCGCGCAGATCCGCTGGAGCCGATTGTGTGCCTCCTGAAGCCTGTAGGTGCGGCCGTCCTGAAGCACGAACTGGTCAACACTGAGCTGACTGTCTTGTCCACCTCGAAGCCAGACTGCTAGTGGCTCACCATGGGTTGCTTTTCGAATGACTTCCCAGACGTCGCCCTGATAGAAGCGGACTTCTCTGTTTTGGGGGAAACGGAGCTCTCTGGACCAGGCATGGCCATTGTGGCAGATTAGCTCAACCTTGTCACATTTAAAGGCGCCTTGTCTCTGGTGTTTGCCCCTGTCGTAGATGTCTGCACCCGCTATGTCCCATAGAATAATCGCCCTCTTGAAGATTTTTTCCAGCTTAGCAACGTCGCTAACCGTAGCTCCGGTCTCATGGACTCGTTCCCCCAGTCCAATATTTTTTGACACCTCATGGGTGTCAGCCCCTGGCCCCTCAGGGCGCCCTGAAAATGCTCCACCACTCTCTGAGCTACAAAGTTAAGATCGCCATCTTTTAGTGTGGCTAGGTTAGCAGGGTCTGGTTCTCTGATGGGGTAGAGGCCATACACGACAGCGGTGACAGGGTAGGCACTTTCGTAATATGCGCTGTCAATACCTGTTAGGGCACCTGGCTTGGTGTACTGTGTGATCTCAACGACTCCCAGCCCCTTCTTCCTCTCTGCACGGACAGGGTCAAACTTGTCTTCGACAAACCAATCGCCTTCGTTCCGCTCACGCAAGAACTTGAGCTTCAGAATGAAGTCTCCCTTTGGGAGAAATTGTTCCGCCCTCTCGTCTGGCATGCGGACGTCAAGGGTCAGTCACCCAGCCCTAGCATACATGCCATCGGCGACGTTGAGATTTCCGATGTCTGCTTCCACCCTCCACGTAGAGAATATTGCGGTAGCGCCATCAACCTCAAACTCATCTTCGGCGTCATTGAGAATCTCAACCCATGGCCCATCAGGGAGCCTTACTGTGGAAGGAACCTGGTCATCCAGGTCGATAAATTGATCTATATAGGTGTAGCTGTGATATATAAGTCTATTGGTTAGGGGCTCGCCCTGAGTGGTGGCCTACAATAATGTGTGTAGGTGAAGTCTTACGTGTTTGCGGAGTTGGGCTGGTGGCTGCGGTGAGGCCTAGGTCGGCTCGAAACACCCCCCCCCCCCCTGCTGCGTTGCCCGCGTACGTGAACGCGCTCCGGCCTACATCACCATTCACCCCAATTTATGTACATGGAGGCGCTCCGGCCTACATCAACATTCAACCCAAGTATTTATGAACGTGAAGTCTTTGTTGGTTCCCAAAATTTGGGTCACTCCCCCCCCCCCCCCCCCCACCCCCTGGAGGTTAACTTTATGGCAGATTTCTCTAAAGCGAATACTCATAAAGGAATAATTGGGACCTTTAAATACAGATTGTTGATTAATGCAGGACAAAAATAATGCAGAAAGCTCCCAAATGCAGCTTTCTGCATTATTTTGATCCTGCAGTAAGCTGCTAATTGCCTTAAAAGTATACGATTGATTTGGAGTGTTCGGTGTAGAGAGATTTCATCGTACGTTTTTGGGATTGTTTTTCAAGTGCCGTTGAAAGGAGGTTTTTGCTCTAGAAAGGGCCATTGTGGAGAGGTTATACTGTATGTCATTTAGTGATATGTCTTGCGACATTGTTACAATTCTTGTTATGAAATACTGGTGATGGTATTGATGTTGTACCTTATAACAACAGTCACTGTGATAAATAGACTTTATCTTCTAATGTTGTCTATTTTGACCCTCAGATAACCTTTATTTGTCACATAGTCCACCAAATATAACTCTTTATGACAATTTTATACTAACAAAGATAAAATTAAATGATATAAACATGATAAAGCATGGCACTATAAACAAAATGCTAATATAACTAATTTTCATCATTCAATTATCCAAAGAAAATGCTTTGATGGCGGCCATCTTGGAAAATGGCCGCCAATGGTGACATGTGACAGATAGAGAATGCCTCCAATCTTTAAAATGTTTCTCATGGTGTCTAGAACCAGTGTGCAAAGTTTCATGCTTTTATCATAAAATGCACAATTGTTTCACTTTTTGGCACTTAACCGCTTGACTAATGGTCATTTCTCTTGTTCATAAACCATTATATAAACTCAGCTAACAAAATATTCCAATTATAATCTAAATGTGACAAAGAGATTGAAAGTAAAGCCGCTGGCAGTGAATTGATAAGTAGAACATGTCTTAACCCTTTCCCTGTTCTATATTTAGTCCAATTTTCAAAACCTACTGAATATTCATGGACAAAATGGTTATAATGATATATGGCAGGTGAAACATTGTAGCCAATTTAGAAAGTAAAGAAACAGATCTATCAAATTCCATTAGCAAACAGAGCAGACTCTGATCAGACGGCTCCTCTAAGAGCCGTCTGATCTGGGTCTTCTCTGTTTGCAAATTCATGAAAACATGAGGGAAAGGGTTAAGCGGCCATTTATTTATTGAACATATGGGTTTTAAAAAGCAGGTGGTTGCTTAATACAGGGCAAATGTAATGCAGAATGCCCCTATATGAACGTTTTGTATTATTTTTTACCCTTTCCTCCATAAGTACGCCTTTCTACGCCTCTGTAAAAGCCTTTTTATGAAACCATTGTGATAAATAGAGAATTTGCTCTTGTAGGAGCAAATGCTCTAGATATTTATCACCATGGTTTCAAATTACACAATTAAAACAAGTTCCTTTTCTTTAGTTAATGCTCCTTTTTTGGTAGATTTATTCAAAGAGATTGGGTCTAAAATTAGCCTATGAGGCAATGGGTTAAGCTACCACCTGCCTTTCAGGTCCATAATTATTATTATACCACATAAATATAGCACTATTACACAGGACATTTGCATTCAAAGGCGCTTAAGACAAGTTCTTGCCAAGCAACCGACAGTTACAGTCTATCTGTGAGTAAGAAATTGAAACTGCAGTAAAGCGACGAATTGATATTTACAACTGTCAACAGCCTGGATTCGGCTAGGACACAGAGTAACTATGACCACATATTATAAGAAAACATAATTTTCAGATTTACAGCAGACGACAATTTTAGCAGACGACAAGTACTTCGCCTGCAAAGATCGTCAAATGGCTTGAACAAAAAAACCTGCTGGAACCGCTTAATCCATTCCCTCCTAGACTATTTTTAGATACAATCTCTTTGAATAATCTACTGAAATGGAGCGTTTAAAAGAAAAAAACCCGGAATGTTTTAGACTTGTATACTTTTGAAACCAATTTGATAAATAGAGCATTTACTCCTAAATAGCAAATGCTCTATTTATCACAATGGTTTTAAAAAATGACTCTTACAGAATCATCAACATGCGACGGTAGGAGGGGATGTGTTAACCCTTCTCTTGCTGAATTTTAAAATACATTTCCACTTCTTTACTCATGCCCTGTTGTATAATTACATATCTCTTCACTGTGTACAAGTATTGCGCTGTGCAACCACTGCTGTGGAGTGCACTGGTTGCACAATCAACTTGTAAATAGGGCAGACCCTGATGAGACAGCTCCTGCAGGAGCTTTCTCATCTGGGTCTTCACTATTTACAGGTAGGTATATTGACGCGATTAGCAAGTGAAGGGTTAACTCGTTCACTACCAATGACGAATCTAGATGTGGTTGTATATTCAAACAGTTTGGATCCAGATGAGATGTCGACAGGAGCCATATGAGCTGGATGTACTCTGTTTGTAAAGGCGATATAAGGCATATAAATATATGTGGAGTAAAGGGGTTAGGCAGGTGATAACTCAATGCAGGACAAAAGTAAATCAGGATGGTCCCCTAGATGTCCTGCATTAACCAACAACATGTGGTTAATCAGAAAGTGGTCGCTGAAAACAGATTATACTGTGCCTGCCTTAAAAGAACATAGAGTCTACTTTGAGTCCGAAGGACCGCTCAGCCGACTGTACATTTACTCCCATTCGCTTACAATATTGAGCTAACATATGGCACAATCATGCAGCCGCAGTGCCGGTGTAATGAGGAAAAGTGACACCCCGTAGTAGATCGACCGGGGGTAGATTTATCATATAGTACTATGACCCCCGGTAATTTTACTATAAAGTATAGTGACTCGCTTGCCATAGTAAAATGACCCCCTTTATACTATTGTGACCCACTCTTTTATCAAAGTAGGTCGGCCGAGAGGTCTATATATTTTATAGTACTATGACCCACAATCATTTACTATAAAATATAGTGACTCCCTTGCCAAAATCCATCAACGATGGAGGGTCGATATATTATGTACAGTAAAACCTCTCTATAACAGTCACTAAATTACATTAAGTATTTTGTGTTAAAGGCAGGTGGCTGCTTAAAGCAAGGTGAAAGTAGAACAGAACCCTCCTATAGGAGCGTTCTGTTTTACTTTCACCTTGCTTTAAACGACCACCTGCCCTAAATACCAAATAATTAACACAATGTAGTGGCCGTTATAGAGAGGTTTTACTGTAGTACTATGACACCAATGCCAGTTTACTACAAAATATCATTTCGTATTATTGCATATCCCTTGCAAAAATACATCCACCGCGGGGTCGATAAATCATATAATTTTATGAACCCGAGCCCATTTTACTATAAAGTATAGTGACTTCCTTGCCATAATATAACGACCCCCCCCCCTTATAATATTGTGACACACTCTTTTTATAGTTGTAGGTCGACCTAGGGGTCTATATATTTTATAGTACTATGACCTCGGTCATTTTATTATAAAATATAGCGAGTCCTTTGCCAAAATACATCCACCAAGAGGGGGGGGGGGTCGATATATTATATGGTATTATGACCCCTATGCAATTTTACTATTAAATATAGTGACTCCCTTGCAAAACTACATCCACTACGGGATCGATTAATCATATAGTACTATGGCCCCATGGCCACTTTACTATAAAATATAGTGACTCCTTGTCAAAATATATCCACCAGGGTGTCGATATTTTATATAGTACTATGACCCCATGTCATTTTACTATAAAATATAGTCACTCTCTTGCCAAATACACCTACCAGGGGGTCGATATATTATATAGTACTATGACCCCCATGCCATCTTACTATAGAATATAGTGACTCCCTGCAAAAATACATCCTCCACGGTGGTAGATATATCATATAGTACTATGACCCCCTGTCATTTTACTATAAAATATAGTGAATCCCTTGCCAAAATAAATCCACCGGGAGTCGATATATTATATAGTACATTTACTATGACCCCATGCCATTTTACTATAAAGTATAGTGACTCCCTTGCCAAAATACATCTACCAGGGGTCGATATATTATATAGTAATATGACCCCATGTCATTTCACTATGAAATATAGTGACTCCCTTACAAAAATACACCCACCACGGAACCGATAAATCATATAGTACTCTGACCCCAGGCATTTTTACTCTAAAATACAGTGACTCCCTTGCCAAAAATACAACCACCGGGGATTCGATATATTTAATAGTACTATGACCCCATGCCATTTTACTATAAAATATAGTCACTGTCTTGCCAAAATACATCCACGATGGGGTCGATATAGTATATGGTACTATGACCCCAAGTCATTTTACTATAAAATATAGTGACTCCCGTGCAAAGATATATCCACCAATGTGGTCGATATATCATATATTACTATGACCCCTGGTCTTTTTATTATATAATATAGTGACTCCCTTGCCAAAATACATCCACGAGGGGCATGGGGTCATAGTACTATATAATATATCGAGACCCCCATCGTGGATGTATTTTGGCAAGGGAGTCACTTTATTTTATAATAAGACGACCTGGGGGTCATACTACTATGTGATTTATTGACCCCGTAGTGGATGTAATTTTGTAAGGGAGTCACTATATTTTATAGTAAAATGGCATAGGGGTCATAATGCTTTATAATATATCGACCCCCATCCCCTCATCGTGGATGTATTTTGGCAAGGGAGTCGTTATATGTTCATTTTGAGGTATATAACCTATGTTGAGCAAGTTAAACAAATATATCAGGGGCAATAACATTTTAGGAAATCAAAGGACACAGGTCACACAATTCAAGTGATCATTATGTTAACTTGACATGGTGTGAAACAATTACTTAGAAATAGATGACTCCTACTTGAGCTGTGAAGAAGATACATAATGGTATATATTTGCTACGATTTAAGTCTTAAGAGAATCAAGGTAAGCAACTCTAATAATTTTCAATGTCATAAATTATTTATCAATCTATAAATACAGGTATGTTCCTTGACATTTTCAAAGGAAGTTTTCATTTATGTAACTCGTGACACAAACAAAATATTGAATTGACACAATTGAACAAGGTACAAACCATCAGACTTTTAATATTTTAACGCATATTTTAACTAATCAATGGCAATACATGTACCTTCAAAATAACAAGAGAGAGAGAGAGAGAGGGAAATCATAAAGATTCACAACAATTCATGCTGGGCAACATTTCTGTGAATTTTCAAGACTAGTCCTGTTAGAGTTATGTGTGACTTAAAGTTCGTTATAAACTACAACACATTCCAACTTGTCAGGGGCAACAACTCCAAATTAAAACCAGGGACAGGGAACAGGAATTATAAAGATGCAAAATAACTCACACTGAGCAACGTGCCTGTGAAATTTCAAGACTCTAGCCACATTAGTTTCAAAAATTATGAGTGCTGCAAAGTTTATCATTAATGTATTCATTGACAATAACTCCAAAATTATCCGTGGAAGAAACTGAAAATATAAAGGTGCACAACGGCTCATGCTATGCAATAATCCTGTGAAGTTTCTAGACTCTGGCCATATTAAATTCGGAGATTATGTGTGGCTCAAAGTTCGTAATAAACTTTGACAAGGTCCAACTTGGCAGGGCTAATAACTCAAAAACTATAGAAAGATGGAATTGAAAATATGGAGGTGCGCAGCAACTCATACTGGGCAACATTCTTGTAAAGTTTAAAGAATCTAGCCTAAACGATTTTTGAGTTATGGATGCCGCAAAATTTGTCATAAATTATCGCATATTCAAACTATTCAGGGACAATAATTAAAAAACTACCAGGGGAGAATTGAAAATATGGAGGTACACAACAACTCATATTGGGCAACATTCTTGTGATTTTTCAAGATTCTAACCTTAACAGTTTTTGAGTTACGCTTGCCGCAACATCTGTGACAGGCAGACAGACGGAAGGACAACTCTGGCAAAAACAATATGTCTCATATACATTTGGCGGAGACATTTATAATGACTTAGTAAGAATTTACTTCATTTTTATGCACACTTTTAGGGTCAGGTTGTTATCTCGTATGTGGGGTCAGTTTCTTATAAGTAGGTCATAGTACTATATAGTAAATCGACCCCGGTCGATCTACTACGGGAGTCACTTTGTTATATCAGGGGTCAGAATTTTATATGTATGGGGGTCATAGTACCACGACTCCACCGGTTATAGTATTATGACCGGGGGTCATAGTACTATATAGTAAATCGACCCCCGGTCGATCTGCTACGGGGGTCACTGATCCTCATTACACCTGCTAGTGACCCTCATAGGTACCCATTTTAACCCCTGCATGGAGAGGAGGTGCGGGTGAGAGACACTGAAAAGCATCTCTGAAATTGTATGCTTTACAGACCAAAACAATAGGTGTCTTTGTTATATCTATTGTACATAGCCTATAGGTTTTACATAGCCTGTATCATTTAGATAGCTCGAATTATATATTTTCCTTTAGCGTGTCGAGCAAATTCTTATTTATGCAAAGTTCATCCACTCCATTTTCAAAATACTAGGATGCTAGATTGTAAAACGTTTTGCTCGAATTAATCTAATTTTATTCTCAATCATCTGACTGGTCAGATTTTGTACTTGTTCAATCAGAGTCCATGCTTATAAAGCTTTTAGTTGAGTCTGAGATCGTTCTCAAGCTTTTGATTGGTCAGATTTGAGCCTTTGGCTCAAATCTGACCAATCAAAAGCTTGAGAACTCAAATCTGACCAATCAAAAGCCTGAGAACGAAACTCAGACTCAACTAAAAGCTTTATAAGCATGGACCCAGATACATAAAGATAAACTCAGACTAAGACTCAAAAGTTTTATGACATCGAAGCTATAGATGTAGTTAAGTTATCTACTAACATCAAATTAACTCTTTCGCTGCCAATGCCGGATCTGTGATTACCTATGCAAACAGTTTGGAACCAGATGAGACGCCGAGTAACTCGGCGTCTCATCAGGATTCAAAACGTTTGTTTCTGTTACTATGTTTTTGAAACAAAAATGAAGAAAATCAAGATAATGGAAATTTGTAGCAGACGACAAAGTTAGCAGACGACAGAGTTTGGCAGCGAAAGGGTTAAATCTTTCCCTATACTCTATTCGGGGTACAGATAACTGCCCCATAGGGTGATTGCCCCATAGGACCATTGTCCTATAGACGATTGCCCCCTGGACGACTGCCCCGCAAGAAAACTACCAAACTGGACCATGGTTATAAAAATCTCTAAAAAAGTGTTGTAGTGTACTTTTATCATATAACATTATCTTTAACTAATGACTCTTTATTATCTGACATTGAGCAAACAGGGTTGACCCAGATCATATAGCTTTAAATTTGATTTGGGTCTAATCTGTTTCGACGATAAGGAATTAGAAATGTTTGGTCATACAATTTATGCTTGTTTGTATACCATATGTGCTAGTATTACATTATCTTTAGCTAATGACTCTTTATTATCTGACATTGAGCAAACAGGGTAGACCCAGATCAAATAGCATTAAAATTGATTTGGGTCTATCCTGTTTGGAAAATAAGGGATTAGAGACGTTTGTGGTCATACAATGTATGCTTATAAATACAATATATACCATATGTGCTAGTATTATACATGTATATTACATTATCTTACAATGATATGTGCTTTACTTAATGAATATTTATTAATTGTCATTGAGCAAACAGAATAGAACCTGATCAGAAAGCTTTGTCATGTATATTCATTAATATAATATTAAAAATAATATGATATTATCATGAAATAATATAACAAAATACATGGAGTGTATGCAAGAAAATAAAATCGATTAACTTTTATTTATTTTTGTTGATATTCCTATACAGTGTCCCGAAATGAAACAGAATCTTATTGTATTACTCTTTTAATTTGGACATACAAACCACAGTGTGGCTCCTATTAACCCTTATAGCAGTGACATGTCACCGTTTTCTCTTACTTTCGGTTTGCATACGCTTTTGAGAGACTATTGAGTTATACAGCTTGCATTGTGATGAGACGCCATGTTACTCAGCGCCTCATCAGGGTCCAAACTGTTAGCAAATACCAGTTAGGTTGCACTTAGCAGGCAAAAGGATTAAACAATATTAATTCTTTATTTAAGTTGTACAAAAAATTTCTTAGTGTGTACTTTCTAATGGGGATTATGCCCTTTCTTTAGGTTTACATGCCAAATATTTGGAGTCAATACAATACATACTAGAGTTCCAGTTGGTCTACACAGCCTTCTACCAATTTATTTTCATCATATAATTTATTAAATTTTACTTATATATTATTTTTTTACAAAACAATGCTATATTTTTTATATTGAGGGGCAGTCACCCTACGGGGCAATAATCCTACAGGGCTACTATCCTAAGGGGCAATGGTCCATAGGGCAATCATCCTATGGGGCAGTCGCCCTACACTCGCAATATTCATGTAAGAAATAATGACTTCATGAATATTTTGGGGGTGAACTTTTATGATGCACAATTTTCAAAGAAAGTGTTTGCTTTAACAAAAACTGTAGAATCAGATCCATTGAACACACCAAGAGCAAACAGAGCAGACTCAGATCAGACGGCTCCTATAGGAGCCGTCGGATCTGGGTCTACTCTGTTTGCAAATGCTTAAAATATCGTATATAAACAGTGGGATCCTTGTGAGAATCCGAGTCAGTCTGGATCCATCATGTGTGCAGAGCCGATCACTAATTCGACTGTTACAAGCTACAGGTCGATAAATACATGTACATGTGCCAACATTACTCAACAACCCGCTGATAAGGTTATGTTATGAAGCCGGAACATAAAAAACCATACACAGTCACCAGGAAGATATACATGAACGAAACCCCGGGAAAATGCAACTAATAAAACAAACATCAAATAAAATATTCATTGTCTTGTGTTTGTATTGTGTTTGGTAAGACTCAGGAAGACAGAGCTGGAGCGAGGTTCAAGTAGTTAGCCGTAACCACAAACGGTTTCATTGCTAAGTTTCGTTTGGTAAACTTGTCGTCTGCTACCATTCTAAACATGTATTATTTTCATGCATTATTTTTTTTCAAAAAGAGAGTTATAATGTCAAACAGTTTGGATCCTGGTGAGACGCCGCGTTAGTCGACCTCTTATCTGGATCCAAACCGTTTGCAAATGTCATTGCGTCTTGGTCCATAGTATTAAAAGTGGCAAGTTCTCATTCTCTTCCGGTTCGCCGTTCGTTTTTCCCGGTGGTTGCCACTGTCTGTTGAAAGCTATAGTGTGGCAGTAAAGCACATGGTACAAATTCTTGACAACTTTAGCTCTATAGATTTAAAATGGAGAGAGTCCTGCAAATATTATGCTACATTCTTCTCGTGAGTTCGGCCAAAACTGTAAATCCTGGCCTTAAAGCGAGGATAACGAGCAACGGCTTGGCTTACGGTAAGTTTAAACATGTATGTCATTTGTCTGTATGTCAGTGTGGCTGCCTTTATTGTCTGTTTGTCTGTCATTGTGTCTGTCTTTATGTCTGTCTTTGTGCATGTCTGTCTGTATGTTGTCTGTCTGTCTATCTTTGTGTCTGTCTGTCTGTTGTCTGTCTGTCTATCTTTGTGTCTGTCTGTCTGTATGTTTGTCTTTGCTTCTGTCATTGTGTCTGTCTTTGTGTCTGCCTGTCTGACTGTCTGCCTGTCTGTCTGTCTGTCTATCTTTGTGTCTGTCTGTCTGTCTGTATGTTTGTCTTTGTGTCTGTCATTGTGTCTGTCTTTGTGTCTGACTGTCTGCCTGCCTGCTAGTTCACATCTGTGTACTCTAAATGGTGATATCGAGCTACTTTCGGTTTTAACGATATCCCGGCAGACGACACCTGTCACAAAATTAGCATGCTGTCTTACGGGTCATTAATGAGACTACCTGCCTGCCTGCCTGCCTGTCTGTCTGTGTCTGTCTGTCGGTCGGTCTGCCCGCAAGCCGGCTCACCAACCCGCCTATTCGTTTGTCTGTTTGTATGTATGTCTGTCTGTCTGCATGCATGCATGCATGCATGTATGCCTGTCTGTCTGTTTGTTTATTATATCTACATGTTTCTCTTTGCCATGTGACTGATTGACTGACTGTCTGTCTGCCCGTTCCTCTATCCACCAGCGCGCCCGCTCGCCCACCCACCTGCCTGCCTGCCTGCTTATGTGTATGTATATTTGTGTCTACATGTTTGTCTTTATGTCATATGACTTACTGACTGATTGACTAACTGACTATCACTCTACACTCCCGACCTCTCGTATAACCACTCACCCGTCTGTTAACCCTTCTCTTGCTGAATTTTAAAATACATTTATCCTTCTTTACTCATGCCCTGTTGTATAATTACATATATTTTCACTGTGTACAAGTATTTCGCTGTGCAATCACTGCTGCAGGGTGCACTGGTTGCACAATCAACTTGTAAATAGTGCAGACCCTGATGAGACAGCTCCTGCAGGAGCTGTCTCATCTGGGTCTTCACTATTTACAGGTAGGTATATTGACCTGAATAGCAAGCGAAGGGTTAAAATGGTTACATACATTTCTAGTCAGAAGTACAGTAACTTTCTATATGGAACATAACTTTCTCGATGTTTCAACAGATTAACATTATTGGTTTTGCAAAATTCACATAGGCTTTATACCCTTGATACCATCGATAAAGCAACTTATCTCGTAGTTTAATTACAATATCCTTAATCTGTATATCTGTGATGGTATGTGCAAACAGTTTTAGATCCAGATGAGACGCCGAGTAACTCGGCATCGCATCAGTATCCAAACTGTTTGCCACTTTGATAATATTTTCAAAAAGGAATTGAAGAAACTTGAAGCAGACGAAAATGTGTCAAGCAGACGACAATGTGTCAAGCAGACGACAATGTGTCAAGCAGACGACAATGCTCGCGCTGAAAGGGTTATATTAAAAGTCAGTTAACTCTTTGGTCGCAAATGGTGAAACTATGCTTATACATACAAATAGTCTAGATGATAGCACAGGTGCTCTTCGCGTGCTATGTCTCAACAATAACAACAACTTCCAGCACAAAAAACATTATTTTTAATAACATGTCAACAGTATCTAAAACATACAAAAATATAGTTTTCTGAAACCCCCCCCCCCCCCCCCCCACCCCTAAAAAAAAAAAAAAAAAAAAAAAAAAAATAGAAACAGAAAAAAATCCACTACTTTCGGCTTGTAAGTCCTACTTTCGGTTTCGTAACATATCAAACTGGTAGAGATTTTTAGAAGATTATAATTTGACGAAATTGTGAATACACGATATCCATTCATGCTAGCAGACCGGGGCAATGCCTTATAGACCAGTTATTTGGTGTTTCGACTTGAATTATAGCGTATTTCTATTTCGAACCTCAGAGTCAACCGTGTTAATATTCTGAGATGAATTAGATGACTGCTCATCAAGAGAGATGTTTTCTTTGATAAATGAGACACAGTTTATGGAAATCCGTGGTCAAATAAGCTTTCAGGGACGATCGCAGTGAATGAACCTATCGATTTTTGAGTAGCTTTCGGCCGGAGTTGAATACCTTTTACTTATTATATAAAGCAGGGATGTTCGCGAAATATTTAAATTTATTTTTCATTTTTTATTGTTGGGTCAGAAAACTAACTTTTGGAGTGTTTAGATACTTATGATACGTGATTAAAAAATAATGTATTTGTGATGGAAGTGTTGTTGTTGATGAGACATAGCATGCGAAGGGCACCTGTGGATGATAGAGGGTAGTCGGCCTTTCATCAAGATCCACACTTTTTGATGATAAAGAAAAGGGAGAAAAATAAATAATGAAAGTTGCAGCAGACGATAAAATGTTGCAGACGATAATACCACAACCCACAGTGTTAATATTTAGAAAATTAAACGTTTACCCTATAGAAATGCCATTTGACACCTTTGCAAACAGAGCAGACCTCGATCATGCAGATAGTTTAGATGCATTATCTGTCTGATTAGGGTACATTGTATGTTGTTTGCATGTAAAATTATATGAATTTGATCCTACAGTTTATTCCTTGGTCAAAACGTCCTGTATCCATAATCTAGCTAATTGATATGTGTTCATGATGTTATAATTTGTTATTTCTTACATGCATAATCATGAGATAGCATGTTAGGAGCAAATCAGTGATTATGTTTGTTCAGCACAGCCTGTCTTAAGCACCCACTCATTTATTGAACATAAGGGTCTTTAAAAGCAGCTGGTTGCTTAATGTTGGTCAAAAGTCACGCAGAAAGCTCCTATGGGAGATTTCTGCTTTTCTATTTATCACTAAGGTTTCAAACTACAAACTTCTAAACATTTCCTTTTCTCTAGATAGTGCTCCTTTTCGGTAAATTTATTCAAAGAGGTTGTATCTAAAAATAACCTATGAGGTAATGGGCTAAATGTCGAAACTAGATAAATTGGTAATCATAATTGGCAGAATCTAATGACTAATCATCAAGTAGAGGGCTAGTGGCGATGCATATATATAGATGTTTTAATCCATATTTATCCATTAACCCCTTCACTGCCAAACTCTGTTGTCTGCTAACTTTGTCGTCTGCTACAAATTTTAATTTCTTTGATTTTCTTTTATTTCTGTTTCAAAAACATAGTAACAGTAACAAACAGTTTGGATCCTGATGAGACGCCGAGTTACTCGGCATCTCATCTGGATCCAAACTGTTTGCATAGGTAATCACAGATCCGGCATTGGCTGCGAAAGGGTTAATTAATCCATATTTATCCATGAACATTTTCCCTATTATAAACACATTTTCATGCATCTGCAAACTGAGTAGACCCATTTTAGACGGCTCTTATCCTATAGGAGCCATCTGATCAGGGTCTGCTCTGTTTGCTTTTGATATGATATAGATCTTGATTCTACAGTTTTTGTAAGAGCAAAACGTTTCCTTGAAAAGTGTACACTAATATAAAAATGCTAATAAATATATATGACGTCATAATTTCTTACATGAATATTGAACAGGGAAGGGGTTAATGGAACAGGCAGGACTCGCTAAAACTAAGATACATTTTATGGACAGGCGCGACTATGTTTTAGATACACTTATATGTGTGTTGTATAGTGTTCAAATGGTTCTTCCAATATGTCTCGTTCGTTTTAGCCAATTCTGTGGCAATCCAGACACTACAGACAAGCATTAAGAAGATTGTCATTCCAGACCAGAGTGGTTCGTCCCATGGATTTCACTATACAGTTGACAAGTAAGTACGACTCTTATAGATGCACGAGTATTCTGTTATAATAATATTTCAAGTAATATCTACTATCTCCCTGTCTTTCTCAGTCTCAGTCTCAGTCTCTCTCTCTCTCTCTCTCTCTCTCTCTTTCTCTCTCTCTCTCTCGCTCTCTCTCTCTCTCTCTCTCTGTCTCTCTGTCTATATATATCTCTGTCTGTTTGTCTCTGTCTGTCTGCCTCTGTGTGTCTCTCTCTGTGTCTCTCTCTGTCTCTCTTTGTTTCTTTATCTCTTTGTCTCTCTCTCCCTCTCTGTCACCCTTTCTCTGTCTTTCGTTCTGTCTTTCTGTCTGTCTGTTTGTCTGTCTCTCTGTCTGGCTTTCTGTCTGGCTCTGTCTGTCTGTCTCTCCGTCTCTCTGTCTGGCTCTCTATCTGGCTCTGCATGTCTGTCTCTCTGTGTCTGTATGTCTGTCTGTATGTTTCTCTCGCTCTCTTTCTCTCGAATATTTGTAAAGTTCCGTGACAAAATATCGGTACATGTGGTGTCCTCCTCGTCTACGGATCAACATGATACAGAAACTACATTTTTATAACCCACCACCCGTGGTGGGGGCTATAAAGGAATCACCTTGTCCGTCCGTCCGTCCGTCCGTCCGTCCGTCACTCACTCGCGTTTTTTCCGGGACATTTGCTTTTTTCTTAAAAACTGTTTTTCATACCACCTTCAAACTTTATACATCTTATAAGTGTTATATGGGGACAGTCTTCTCAATGTTTCATAACTCTTGCGCAAAATTTGACAGAATTATGCCCCTGTTTAACTTCATATTTTGTCTCTAATTGGGACATTTTTTAGGGACATAACATTTTCTTGAAATCTGTTTATGATATTGTCTTCAAACTTGGTACACATTATGAGGGTGATGAGAGGATGTGCAGTCAACAAGGGTTGTAACTCTAAATTCATTTTTGACGGGAGTTATTCGCCTTAGTTACTTTTCAGATCTAAGCATTTTTTGTCCGGAGAATAACTTCTCAAGTATTGTATGCACAACTTTGAAACTTTATACAATATATATGGATAGTGGGTGATGAGAGGATATGTAGTCAACAAGGGTTGAAACTGTAAATTCATTTTTGAGGGAGTTATTCCCCTTAGTAATTTTTCAGAAGCAATATTTGGTCCGGAGCATAACTCCTCAAGTATTGTAGGCACAGCTTTCAAACTCCTCAAGTATTGTAGGCACAGCTTTGAAACTTTATGTATGGATAGAGGGTGATGAGATGATGTGCAGTCAACAAAGGTTGTAACTCTAAATTCATTTTTGAGGGGGTTATTCCCCTTCGTTACTTTTCAGAAACATTTTTTGTCTGGAGGGATTTATTCCCCTTTGTCACTTTTCATAAGTACTTTTTTGTCCAGAGCATAACTGCTCGAGTACTACTTCTACATTTCTTCACCATTGAATCTCTACTTTTGTATATGCATTTATAATGATGTGTATACGTGTGTGACATAATTTTGATATTTTGAGTTATTCCTTGATTGGACTTTAATATTTTTTTCTTTGCACAGGTGTGGATGAAATGATTAGTGAGCCATTGCCTTTTGTATTGAAGTCATTGGATATTTTGACAAGGTGGTGGGTGGGGGTATCAATCACATTCAGTGATAGTTCTAGTTATATTTGGAATAACGTTTTTGTTACAAAGGTTAGAATTACGAATTTATCAATATTGATGAGGAAATTCGACGGCAAAACAACAACTACAAAAACATTACAAGTCTGCAACTTTTACTTTTCCCTCAAACCAAATGTACAGTTTCTTTATCGTGTTAGTATATATAGGCCATGTGTCTAGATACGCTTTCTAATGTAAAATCAGCTTTTTTAATTGATCGGATGGAAGAAAGGAGAGGGGCTTAGTGGAAAATGTCACACATATTATTATATATTGGATATAAATGTGATCGAAAGCTATAGATAATTATCAGATTACGCAACACATTGAGGTCTTTACATTGTTTTTCATTTTTTTGACATATGCAAATTTAAAGGAGTCGGCTTTTTTCATAGAAGTATAACCTATGTAATTAGTGTCCGAATTACATACAGTTTTCGGCATATCAGAAAGCATTGTCTCAGTGAGGGATCCGTTTACAGTTTTTCGATAACTTGTTTTATTTTAAATGATTACATTTTATTTTGTATTCAGCATGCGTGTGACACAGGTCAGCCTTCCTTCAAGTTCAATCGATTTGGTACCGGGTCGGGGCCTAGCATGGAAAGCTTCAGGTGCCCTTATAGAGGTAGACGGGAACTGGAGATACAAAAGTTGGTAAGCAATGCATGTACACGTACTTCTTTATATTGAGAAAGATGAGGAAAGTGATTGAGGAAATACGTGAAAGAAAGTAAACAGAAGAGCTAGAGAGAGGGAGAGAGAGAGAGAGAGAGAGAGAGATAGAGAGAGAGAGAGAGAGAGAGAGAGAGAGAGAGAAAGAGAGAGAGAGAGAGATGGCTAGATACATGTACATGAAAGGGGTTAAGGGAATAACCCGTCGTTATTTATTGACTTCAGGATTGCCAGGGATCATGGAACGTTTACAGCCAAAGTTTCCAGCATTGCTTTCAATATACTGCTGCTCATAAGTAAGTATATATCTATATTGGGATCAGATTTAACCCTTCACTCCATGATTATCCATGCGAGAGATAATGACACGTTAACACAGAATTTTTTGGCAACGGCAGAAACTAAATACTTATATGTTATTTCATAAGCAAACAGAGCAGACCCTGATCAGATGACTCCTACACGAGCCGTCTGAACTTGATCTACTCTGTTTGCCAATTTGTTCAAAGGTGCCTCTATCATGTAAAGGGTTAATGTAGGACAAGAATAATTCAGAACTTTTCTACAGATTTCTTTGTAACTTTTATCCTGCATTAACCATTTCCCTGTTTAACCCATTCCTTCATGGGCTATTTTTAGATACAACCTCTTTGAATAAATCTACCAAAAAGGAGCATTAACTAGAGAAAATGAAAATTTTGGAAGTTTGTTGTTTGAAACCATTGTGATAAATAGAGCATTTTGCTCCAATAGGAGCAAATGCTCTATTTATCATAATGATTTCACAAAGTGACTTCTACAAAGAAGTCAAAAGTCGTCAATATGAGGGAACGGGTTAAGTATTCAATTAAACTAATGACATCGTGAATGTTTATTAGCTCAATTTAATAATGGCAATTACAGACAGTGTTGTTTTGGTAGATTATTTGTAGAAACTGTCATGTCGGGCATATTATAATTTTATAAGCAAACAGAACAGTCTCTGATCAGATGACCTCTGCAGGAGCCGCCTGATCTGGGTGTACATTGCATTCTGTTTGCGAATGTGTGAGAACACGTTTATGTAAGGGAAAGGGTTAACCCATTACCTCATAGGCTACTTTTAGATCCTACCATCTTTGAATAAATCTACCGAAAAGAAGCATTAATTAGAGAAAAGGATAACAATATTTTTTGTAGTTTGAAACCGTTGTGATAAATAGGGCATTTGCTCCTATATAAGCAAATGCTCTATTTATCACAATGATTTCATAAAGTGACTTTTACAGAGGCGTCAAAGGGCGTTATTATCAGGGAAAGGGTTAAGCGAGGGTTATTGTAGGACCTATCACGTTTACCCTTTCCCTGTTGTATATTTAGTCCAAATTTCAATACATACTGAATATTCATGGACAAACTAGTTATAATGAAATATGGAACGTGGAACATTGTAGCCATTTTGGAAAGTAAAGAAACAGGTCTTTCAAATTCCACTTGCAAACAGAGCAGGCCTGACGTGGGTCTACTCTGTTTGCAAATGCGTAAAACGCTTTTATATGATGGGATGTGTACGAGCCGTTTTAATTATTTTGATTTGTTTGGCCTCTCATCAGAATACAAGCTGTTTGACACTCGTTCCATAGTTTCTAAACATCTTAAACCAATCTTGACGTAATTTTGACGTCTTTTTTATCATTTGTAGACAGTGACAGTACAGGGAGGCCACAAATATCCGCCGGTGCATGTAGCGCCTCGGTTGGAAAAGTGGACATCAAGATCCACGGCAGTTCAGTATCATGGCTGTACAATCTGTTTGACAAGACAATTGGCAACACAATCAAAAATAAACTAAACAGCGTGGTAAGGATACATCAGAGATAGATAGATAGATAGATAGAGAGAGAGAGAGAGAGAGAGAGAGAGAGACAGGGAGAGAGACAGAGACAGAGAGACACATACAGAGAGATAGAGAGACAGAGATAGACAGAGAGAGACACAGAGAGACAGAGACAGAGAGACAGAGAGAGAGGAGGGAGACACAGAGAGACAGAGAGAGAGAGAGAGAGAGAGAGAGGAGAGAGAGAGACTAAAATATCTTTATATTTGTCTTTTGTCACATCATAACGAATGCTCATTGAAATTAAATTAATTTATTGTGAGTCAAAACTTGGTGAATTTTTCGTTTCAGCTCTGTCCCATGATAACAAATGCCGTGAATATTGACGCAGAGAATAAAATGAAGGACCTTCCGAGTATGTATGCCTCTGTATAAACCTTTACTCCGTGAATATTCATGTAAGAAATAATGAAACCATGAACATTAATTACATTAACCCTTTCACCGCCATAATTACATTAACCCTTTCACCGCCAATGCCGCAAAAATGCACCACGACAAATAGTGCAGTCCCTGACCAGGGACTTCACTTTTATCTCAAGTCTATTTCTATATTTGCGCGTTATTCCTTTGACATTTGCATTTATTCATCTCATTTCCTTTGTTTTTACTATATGATTTAACAAAAGTGGAATTGCAAACGAGACTTAGAAATTTGGCTCCGAAAGTGTTAACCCTTCTCTTGCCGAATTTTAAAATACATTTTTCCTTCTTTACCAATGTCCTGTTGTATAATTACATATATCTTCACTGTTTACACATATTTCGCTGTGCAATCATTGCTGTGGAGTGCACTGGTTGCACAATCAACTTGTAAATTGTGCAGACCCTGATGAGACAGCTCCTGCAGGAGCTGTCTCATCTGGGTCTTCACTAATTACAGGTGGGTATATTGACGTGAATAGCAAGCGAAGGGTTAAACGTTTAGTATTCCTTGCATGTAACGGAGAAAGCGTGTACGATCTAAACCCATTATTGTGAAAACTCACTACCCTTTTGCTCCATAAGTATTTTAACGCCTTTTTAATACAGTAGAGACTGGCTTAAGCGACCATCAAAATGAGGACTAATTATGGGTCTGTAAGTCAGGTGCTCCTAGGACCTTTCTGCATCACTTTTGTCATGCATTAAGCAACCACCTGCTTTTTAAGATTTCTGCGGTCGATCAATTCAAATTATGCTCATTTGCCTCTATTTTCATATAGGAGCCGTCTGATCATGGTCGGCTCGGTTTGTTCTTCTGCCATGGTCAGACTTTCTTGTGTTCATTTACCATTTGTAAAAAATAATCTAATTAATATTCATGATGTCATTTTTTGTGTATAAATAGTCAATGAGTAAATGGTTAGTGATTAATCACGGATGTGTTTAACGGTAAAAAATAGCATATTGAGGAATGGGTTAAGAATATTGTTCAGTTAGCTCTTACACATTACTGTAGATATAGTATTATGCAATTTACCCTTTGCCTTATGACTATAAGTATGTAATGATATGAATTGGCTGATTGTTTTGTTATTTTGAACACAATACATGTATTTTACCATGGCAGAAAGTGTAGAGTCGTATCTATATTATTTAATAAAAGAACAGAGCAGACTCTAATCAAACGGCTCCAATAAGCACCGTCTGATTTGGATCTTCTCTGTCTGCAAAGACATTAAAAAGTACATCGATGGACTAAAGAATTAATACTTCTGTGGTATTTTAAAATCCTTGTTTGACGGTACCTCGGACACGTCAATAAGTGACCAAAACAATATGTTCTTGTGAAACACTATGCCCCTGCGAAAACTTTGATCCGTAAGTTGTGGCCTTTGACCTATGTTTTGACCTTGATCTTGTCATGATGTCAACCAGAAACTGGCAACTTCATGAGATGAGTTTATATGCCCAGTATGCCTCGAATATTTCAAAAGTATGGCCATGTTTAAAGTTTAAGACAGACCAACAAACACTCCGACAGGCAAAAAACAATATGCCCCGATCTAGATCTTATGCGCTTAAAATATAAATATAAATTAAGGGTATACCAATCTGCGGGTCTCTAGATGGCGAGAAAGAAAACGAAAATGTACAAACGGCCCATTGTCAGTTTTGCATTGACCATAGACGTACATTTTTACTTCAGTGACCATCCAGTTTGCCAAGGAATTTCTGTTGGACTATCGTTTGACCACTAAGCCGCTTTTCAACGCGACGTACATGGAAACTTATCATAAGGTAATGTCAGCTTGCTACAGTGAAATGTTAACGTTGCCATCCGCGGCCTCACCCGAATTCTCAAACAGCTTGAATCCAGATGAGACGACGAGTAACTCGGCATCTCATCAGGATCCAAACTGTTTAACACCAGTTCGATAGTTTCTTAACTCTTTCCTCCATAAATAGGCCTTTCTACGCCTCTGTAAAAATCAACTATTGAAATCATTGTGATAAATAGAGCATTTGCTCCTATAGGAGCAAATGCTCTATGCATCACGATGGTTTCAAATTACAAAATTCTAAAAGTTTCCTTTTCTCCAGTTAATGCTCCTTTTCGGTAGATTTATTCAAAGTGGTTGGATCTAAAAATAGCCTATGAGGGAAGGGCTAAAACTTTGATCGACTCGGAAATGGACACAATTATACCAGGTCCAGATTTGAGTTGATATTGCTTTTTTCACAGCTGTGTAAACAGAATACATATCAGCAGCTGTGTTGTGCCGTGGTGTTCACTGATGAATACTTATGAAGAAATAATGACGATATATATTTACTAGCTGATTTATTTATATTTTCATTATGCATAGGAGAATATTTGCAGACGGTCTGGTCTGGTTCTGACCTGTATACAAGAAAATAGTTTGCAGACAAAATTTAATGCAATTTCTATCAAAGTAGTCACCGAGTCGCCTTTCCTGTGTGTAAATCTTCGAACATTTCATCAGAATCGGGACCACAATGGCAGGCCACGTTTTAGTCAATTTATGTTTTTATAGAATATATATACAGTTAAACCTCTTTATAACGACCACTAAATTACATTAATTGTTCTGTGTTAAAGGCAGGTGGCTGCTTAAAGCAAGATGAAAGTAAAACAGAACGCTCCTATGGGAGCGTTCTGTTTTACTTTCACATTGCTTTAAGCAGCCACCTGCTCTAAATACCAACTAATTAACACAATTTAGTGATCGTTATAAAGAGATTTTACTGTACTGACTTAAACGTGTCTTATCCCTGTGATCGGGACAACTGACATTTCCTGATACAGCAATACCTGTATGCAATGACCATGTAAAATAAGTATAGTTCTCATTTTTATTTCGAATGAAGTAGTAGCTCAATGCTGGACGAACTGTATGCGCAAATCTCCTCTTGTATTAGTTTCGTCCTGCATTCAGCAACCATCTGCTCTTAAAGCTATGCATGTTTGTTCATTGTGTGGCCAATATATGCAAGTTCTATTGTATATAGGGCGGGTTTAATAACTTTTTATATTATAGGGGGAGATATTCTGGAAAGCCAACCCCTCTGCTGGTGCCCCGATGGTCGCATCGCCAATGCCAAAGAGTGGCGACACACAGAATATGTTATACCTCTGGGTATCGGACTTTGTGCTGGATACATTTTTGTACGAGGCTCAATTGCACGGATTCCTCGTGCGAAACGTAACGTCAAAAGATGTACGTAACCAAATTGTCAGGTTGATTTAGCCTGCACTGAAGTCGTACATTGTAGGACTGTTGGGATGCATTTGCAATGATTCGATCTAGACGTCCCGCGTAAATAAAAATGTTCCTTATTTGAATAAATAATGCTTTATGCCGACACGTTGACAGGACAGGAAAATATAAATGTCTGTAAACACTTTTGATTAATTTCGTTTTTATTACCGTAATAATACCTTTTAAACTTGTACTTAATTATGCTGCCTTTTTTGCAAACAGTAAATCCAGATCCGTCAGCTTCTACAGAACTAGGGTCTGCTCTGTTTGTTTAACTGTTATAGATCTGTGTGGCTACTGTTTTCCATGACAATGAATTTCCTTAGCCCTTTACTCAATAAATACGTTTTTCTACGCATTTGCAAACAGAGAATGCCCAGATTATAGATATCCTATAGAAGCGGTCTGATCAGGGTCTGCTCTGTTTGCATACTATATAAATCTAATTCTACACTTTCTGTCTTAGTTAAATATCCATGTGTTCCTCTGTTATTTTAACTATACAGCTAATTAATATGCATGATGTCATTACAGTTGAACTTCGATATCTCGAACTCGGATAATTCGAAATTTAGGATAACTCGAACAAAAAGTCCAGTCCTTCCATTACTAACACTACAAAATTGCTCTACAATGAATCGCTACAGATATCTAGAAACACATGCGGCAGCTTAAAGTAAGCTCCTACAGGAGCTTTCAGCATTACTTTAGACCTGTATTTAGCTGTGCTCTTGACAAATCGTTCAGATTAGAAATCGGATGACTCAAACATCTGTTATCTCGAACTAATTTGTACGGTCCCTTGAAGTTCGAGTTATCGAAGTTCAACTGTATTTCTTACATGAATATTCATAGATTTAAGGGTTAATTTATATTTTAATATAAACTTTACTAATTGACATTCATTTTTCGTGAATATTCATCTATTAAAATGTGAAAATGTGACATCTTACTGCTTAACCTTTAACCTTTACGCCATGAATATTCATACAAGAAATCATGATTTCATGAATATTCAGTAACTGAATTCTAAAGATGGCCAGTAATCACTGGATGTTTTGCCACGGTAGAGTAGAACTAGACACTGTAGAATGAAATGTGTAAAATATCGTGGACATCAACAAACAGTGTAGACCAATCAGATGCATTGTATCTCGATGTTTCATCAACAAGCAGTGTAGACCAATCAGATGCCTTGTAACTCGGTGTTTCACCAGGATCAAGCCTGTTTGTCTATCTGGTCGTCTGTTTAAAAAGTAAAAGGAGAAACTATGTCTGCACGTGACTGTCGTCATGTTGCAATTGGCATAATGACCGTCGCAAACAGGGTAGGTCCAGCATCTGAGCGCGTCGTTAAATCATGATCTTCACCGTTTGCTCAAATGTGGTGAAAGTACTGCTAGTTTTCATAGATAATGAAAAGTGTAGATCCTGGTGCCCTTTTCATTACATTGACTGTACACCACCTTTATAATTTATAATTTCAGCTGCCGCCCAATAGTAGAGGTGTCCTCAACACCACGTGCACAGGACTGCTTCCAACATGCATCGGGGCATTCATAAAAGCAGTTAGTACAATTTAGAACCAGTCGAAATATTCTTCATAAAAGTACAGAAGTACTTCTATTTCCTAATCTAATATCTGGGTCCATGCTTATAAAGCTTTTAGTTGAGTCTGAGATCGTTCTCAAGCTTTTGATTGGTCAGATTTGAGCCTTTGGCTCAAATCTGACCAATCAAAAGCTTGAGAACTCAAATCTGACCAATCAAAAGATTGAGAACGAAACTCAGACTCAACTAAAAGCTTTATAAGCATGGACCCTGATATAAACGTTGGAGACTTGACAAGTAATTGACTATAGGCCTACAAACACTACACATCCAGCAGTAAAGGAGCTAAGTCATCACTGTTTGTTAAATTTCATCTGACCAATCAAAAGCTTGAGAACTCAAATCTGACCAATCAAAAGATTGAGAACGAAACTCAGACTCAACTAAAAGCTTTATAAGCATGGACCCTGATATAAACGTTGGAGACTTGACAAGTAATTGACTATAGGCCTACAAACACTACACATCCAGCAGTAAAGGAGCTAAGTCATCACTGTTTGTTAAATTTCATTTTAGTGAAGAATTAACGAGTAATTGGTTATACAAACTGTACAAATCCAAAGCAGTAAAGGAGATAGATTTTCATTGTTTGCTAATGCCCATGTTAGTCCATACGTTATAAATGAATCCTTTTGACCCCAGTGTGAAAAAAAATGCTTGCACAGTTTAAGATCTGGTGTGGTTTTGACTATATGTACTTATGATTCGATACAGGTGTTGGGAACTATTGACCACGTGTCATGGCCCAAGCTAGTTGATGACTAGGTGTCAAACAGTTTTGATCCTGATGAGACGAAATGTCTCTCCATTAAGTGGTATGTTGAGGTGGGATAGGGATGGGGCTGTTACTGTGTAGAATATTATTTTCTAACATTCAAGAACAATTCAAGAACTATTTCAGTTTTAAAACTATGTATCAACAACCGATGGTTTTGCCAGTCCTGTTGGCACACATTTTTACTGATTCTTATTTTTTGCAGATTGGTGAAAAATACCCAAACAGCACGGTTGAGCTGCGTATGAATAGCACGCATGTACCAGACATGGTTATTACCACCTCCGGTGTATATGCTAATTTCTCCGGCATTATTGACATGTATGCGCGAGTTCCCGGCAAAGCGGACACGCCCTTTCTTGCCAGACTAAATGCGGTAAGTAAATAGGCTGACCCTGTTTCAAAAACGGTAAAACAACATGGACTAAAACTGAAGTATTTTTGTTTTTGTTGGGTTTATTTCGGGGTATTTCAATTACATTGCGAAGTCTAGGTAACTCCAGGCAGAGGAAGACAACAAGAGTATTTTAATGTAAAAATGACGGTAGTGTTTCGAAAACAAAACACCAGAGTAAAGTGAAGTATTGCTTTATAAACCATTTACTTTAGGAATATTCATGTTAGAAACAATGTCTCTGTTGTTATTAACTGATTTTGAGTACAGAGGTCGTAATACACTCAAAAGGTAAATAGAACTCAACTTTTTATCATTTGCAAGTATTATTAACCAAAGGTGCCCGACGCATGCTTGGACTCATCCATGGACCCCCCCCCCCCCCCCAAAAAAAAAAATAAAAAAAAATAAATAAATAAATAAAAAAAAAAAAAATGAAAAAAAAATAATAAATAGTGATCGAAGTATGTTCAACTGGCCTAAAACTATCTATTTGAACCTTAAACCACTCCGAAAAACGAGAAAAACACGACCCGGAAAAAATTTCCTATCGGGTCTAAATATGTATTGAAAGGTAGGCTACCTAACTACGACAGATCAGCGGCGGAAAATACAACAGTCATGTTTTTCAAAGTCTTACAGCAAAGCCAATTCAACACCGATATCAATCAGTTTGGTATTGATCCGTTCCAAATTCCATATGCTAAGCGGCACAATTAATGCTTTCCTTAAATATTGCTCCGTCTTGTCGCTGCAAGACCGCGAATTTGAAAAGAAAAACGCTAGAGCGAAACGATGTGACTCCCGCCAGGATGCATAGACGTATATAGGGGGATCTGTATTCGTTAATCTTTTCAACAAAAACGCGAATTATGGTTAAACACTATCTAAAAACATTAAACTCGCCGCAATTAAAACGGTGCTTACTATTTCCAGTCAGCTACGAGGCGCCAGTTTTCTTTCTCCAACTTTCCTTTTGAACGGATGCGACCATTTTGCTGTGACCCGGCTCATAAACTATTCGGTATGCAAATTGACTACTACTTCCGGGACACAGCGATTTGGCCACCTCTGTTCAAAACGAAAATAGGAGAAAGAAAACTGACGTCTCATAGCAGACTACAAATAGCCAGCACCGTTTTAACTGCGGTAAGTTGAATGTTTTTCGAATGTGTTTCAGCATAATTCGCGTTTTTGCTGAAAAGTTTAACGAATACAGATCCCCCTATATACTTCTATGCATCCTGGCGAGAGTCACATCGTTTCGCTCTAGCGTATTTTCAACTTCGCGGTCTTGCAGCGACAAGACGGAGCAATATTTAAGGAAAGCATTAATTGTGCCGCTTAGCATATGGAATTTGGAACGGATCAAGACCAAAATGATTAAAATCGGTGTTGAATTGGCTTTGCTGTAAGATTTTGAAAAACATGACTGTTGTATTTTCCGCAGCTGAACTGTCGTAGTTAGATACCTTTCAATACATAATTATATAGACCCGATAGGAAGTTTTTCCGGGTCGTGTTTTTCTTGTTTTTCGGAGTGGTTTAAGGTTCAAATAGATAATTTTAGGCTAGTTTAACATACTTCGATCACAATTTTTTTATTTTATTTATTTATTTATTTATTTATTTTTTTTGGGGGGGGGAGGGGGGGGGGGTGTTTCCATGGGCGAGTCCAAGCATGCGTCGAGCACCTTTGGTATTAACTGATAAGACCTAAGCAAGATATTAACACTTCTCTTGCTGAATTTTAATTTACATTTCTCGTTATTTACCCATGCCCTGTTGTATAATTACATATAACTTCACTGTGTACAAGCATTGCGCTGTGCAATCACTGCTGTGGAGTGCACTGGTCGCACAATCAACTTGTAAATAGTGCAGACCCTGATGAGACAGCTCCTGCAGGAGCTGTCCCATCTGGGTCTTCACTATTTACAGGTAGGTATATTGACGTGAATAGCAAGCGAAGGGTTAAGGTACGTATACTAGAATGTAATGATCTGCTGGAGTCGTCTATTGCATTTACTAATTATATAGAATTTTTATATGGAAAAATATAGATTTGTTTGTACAGTTTCTTATATGGCATAACTTTCCTGTGTCTTTATGTCATTATAAAAGTTTGTCCGTAAAAACAAATCAGGATACCATTACAGTTACGTATTACTTACATAAATATAAATTAAGTAAAAGAGTAAACAGAATGTCTTGTCCTTGAAGATATCAGCCCCAAACGACGTCTGTCCGGCACCTAAACATTTACAGCAAAAAAGGTCTGGTATGTCGCTTTCAGAGATATCATGTACTACATGTATATGTTGCCTTTTTTACAGACAATGTCGGCAAAATTATACATTTCGGTGGGGAACCAGATGCTGTATGCTAACGTTAGCGACGTTAGGTAAGTACAACCTTCCTTTGATAACCAGCATCTCCAACTATATTGCACATTTAACTTACCCCTGCCTTTACTCTGTGTATATTGATTTAACCTGTTGTATATGTATGTAAGAAATAACGACAGGGTGAATATTAATTAGATAATTTTTAAAGTGGCATATGGACACATTTTGGCTCTAGCAGAAACTATATAGAATCAGATCTATATTATACCATATGCAATTAGAGCAGACCCTAACCAGATGGTTCCTTTAGGAGCAATCTGATTTGGGTCTAGTCTGTTTTCAAAGGCATAGGAAGGGGGTATTAATGGAGTAAAGGGTTAACTCTTCGCTTGCTATTCACATCAATTTACCTACCTGTTTACAAATTGATTGTGCAACCGGTGCCCTCAAAAGCAGTGATTGCACAGTGAAATACTTGTACACAGTGAAGATATATGTAATTATACAACAGAGCATGGGTAAAAGATGAGAAATGTATTTTAAGAATTTATTGCTGCATGCATATTCACGAGCTGATTTTTTAAAACTACTCATTAACTCATTATCTCATAGGCTGTTTTTAGACCCAACCTCTTTGAATGTATCTACCGGAAAGGAGCATTAACTAGAGGAAAGGAAAAAATTAGAATTTTGTAGTTCGAAACCATTGTAATAAATAGAGCATTTGCTCCTATAGGAGCAAATGCTCTATCTATCACAATGTTTTCATGAAGTGATTTCTTTAGATGCGCAAATATGCGTCACTAGGGGATAATGTGTTAACATGTGAATCGTTGGCTGTGACATTCGGAGTAAGATCTATAGCATTCCATTAGCAAACAGAGGAGACCATAGAGCATCATCAGACAGCTCCTTCAGAAACTGTCTGATCTGGATCTACTCTGCAATTGTGCCAAAAGTCGTCTACATTAGAATGAAGATTAGGTTATAGTTTTACCTAATGATCATTCTTGTATGTTTATACATGGAATGCTTTTATTTGCAGCTTGAAACTCAAATCAGCAAAATCGGACATTGGACCTATCAATGTAAGTGCCAACTATCATTTAATACATTCAGTTGTCATTGTAACACAGCCATAGTTAATCCTTGACCTCAAAGTGAGAACAGAAGCACACAACAATTTTGCAGACAGCAAATAAACTAAATCTATAGTTTCCGGTATGTCCAACATTGTACATGTTGTAATATGGACCATTAGAGAAATGCAGTCCAAGTATGTCCAAAAGTTCACTTGTTTATGTACATGTAGTAATATGGACCATTAGACAAATGCAGTCCATGTATGTTCACGAATCTAAACTTTACACAAATAAAAGTAACTGACTATCTAAGACTTGTTAAAGCTTATGTAAAGAAATAGACACATACAGGAGTAGTTGGGGTTTAACAGAGGCATATACATTGTACATATGTATGTATATATGTCTCTGGTTTAACCCTTTCAATCATATAAACGTATTTTCACACAGTTGCAAACAGAGCAAACGCAGATCAGACGGCTACGTCTGAACAGGACCTGCTCTGTTTGCTAATGAAATTTGATATATCAGTGTTTTAGTTTGTAAATTGGCTTCAGTGTTTTGTCCGTGACTATTTAATTGGTATTGAAAATTGGACTAAACATAGAACAGGGAAAGACGTGAACATGTATCTATATCAGTAATGAGTTAATACTTCGCTAATACACACTGGCTGATTGATTAATCAACACATTTACAATATTTTCAGGACGAGTTTCTGAATTTCCTTATCGACAAGGCTCTGAAAATGTTCATCATTCCAAAGCTAAATGGTGGGTACACTTGAAACTAACATCATTTTGGAGTTCATATATTCAGCATCTTGCTTTTATTCCACGCCTTTGTCAATATTTAATGATGTTTAACCCATAGCCTGCCACAACTAAAGTTGCATTTGAAAACAGTGTAGACCAAGATGAGAGGGTTCCTATAGGAGCTCTCTCATCTGGGTCGGCACTGTTCGCCATGGAAATTCCATGCCTATGTTTTTGCATAGTAAAATCATTTCAACATATCCTGTATAGTTTGTAACGATTTGCCTAATAAATATTCAAAGAGTGCAGATTGATAAAAAAAAAGTGGCGGGCTAAGGATTAAGGCAGATATTGTTAGGCAGGTGGCTGCTTAAAACAGTGTGCAATTCATGCATAAAGCTCCTAGAGGGGCTTTTCGGCATGACTTTCATCCTGCATTAAACACTTACCTACTGTCTACGAGAGCGATATTTATATTGAATTTAACATCTGGTTTAGTGAGATTTTACTGTACATATATTCTAGTTTAATCACATCTGATTTGTGCTTCTGAATGAAAGTCTACCTTAGAATACAGTAGAACCTTTCTTAAGCGATCATTAAAACGAGGTCTACATCTGTGTATTTAAAACAGGTGATAGCTTAATACAGGTAGAAAATAATACAGAACGCTGCTGTTGGAGCTTTCTGTATTACGTTTGCCCTGCATTAAGCAACCACCTACTTTTAAAGACTCCTATGTTCAATAGATAAATCGTCAGTAAAGACAGATTCTACTCTACAAGTAAGTTTTATTTCTGGGCTTGTTAGTGCAACTGTTGTTATGGAAGTTCATAATCTATCTTCTTGCAGAGGCTGGCAAACATGGGTTTCCACTTCCAGTCACCAAGGAGATCACATTTGTGAACACGAAGCTCACATTTGCAAAGGTAATGTCTATTCGTGAGCATAATAAAGAATTCAGGGGTACAGATAAAGGTCCGACCCATATACATGTACTAAAATCGTCGAGACGATTCTAAAGAGTGGTCACAGTATAGGGTTTGGTGGAGAAACACAGGAGCTATTGTTGAAAATGTAAAACATTACGTATCTCATCTATACCGGAAAGAAGTCAGATAAAAGTTACATGTGAAGGAGAAAAGACGAGTTTGTTAGCCAAAAACTCCTTTGATATCCAAAGCAAGACATGATTGTTCTGACCGAATATATTTATGTTCTGAGACACTATCTGAAGCTCTTAGCACTATTTGTACATATCTTGTTAGATTGTAGTTTATAATTATTGTTCTTATTATTTCAAAGTCACTATAGTTTTAAATCCATTCTAGCCTTTTTCTTTTAAGCATTTTGTAGTGACTATTTAACACTCATCAACAACAACTAAAACAATCTCTACACTTATCTCAGTTAGAATTATTACACCATGTCTAGTCTTCTTGTTGTTCGAAATCATTTCTATTGTGAGGTCAATGTTTCTTCTATTTTAATTCAGTGTAAAACAATCACCATTTAACAATGATGATTTACAGAATAGATTTAGTCGTGTACATTAACAAACAAGCAATTCCGTATCAGAAAAGCCCTGCAGGAATTTCTGAATTGGGTTTGTCCTGTTTGAAATGTGTGAACAATATTTTATATACTCTCCATAGCATATACATACAGTGTTGTGTTGATAACCGCTTTTGTGAATATGTTTTCTTATATCTATCACTATGAGTTTCCCATGTGTTACGAGTATATGAGAACATACTATATACAGAGTAATACTTGAGGTTAAGAATTGGGTAATCCCAGAGTGGAAAATTTCTCTGTGAAAGTTTCTGTTCTTGGTATACGCACTTATAATGTCATATTTCACTTTTCAAACGGTTTGTTTTAATCGAATAAAACGTGCATTATATAGCATCTCTGTCCTGTCTGTTAAATTATAGATACTGTTTCTATTTCTGTTTGTTAAATAGTTTGTATGAAATGCTTTCTTATAGAGGGTTCTGGGGTAGATTAGTCTGTTGACTAACCGGGTAACCCTCTTTAAATAAAGTATTTGATTTATTAATTCATTCATTAATTCGTTTATTTATATTAAGAATAAATACGGCTATGTCATAGATGGATGAAGTGGCGTGTGAAAATCCTTTTTACTGCTTACAGGACACGCTGGAGGTCAGCACAGATTTGAAGTATACACCAGCTGATCGTACAGTAGACCAGACAGACGTTGGCGTTAGTCTGGACGAACCAGACCAGAAAATCAACATAGACTTTGAGAGGCTCGGGCCATTGAAGTTTCACCCCAGAATCGACTCAGTTAACACCTCTCAATGAATTTATATAGTTATACAATAAAACCTATTTGCAGCGACCGTAAAATATGTCAAATATGTGGGTTTAAGACAGGCGGTAGGTTAATGCAAGACGAATGTTACCCAGAAAGCTGCTATAGAAGCTTTCTACATAACTTTCGTCGTGCATTAAACCATTCTCTCCCATGGGTGCCTTTTTGCGCCTCTCATTCTTTGACACCATTGTGATAAGTAGAACTATTTACTGCTCTATTTATCACAATGGTTTCAAAACTACGCAATTCCAAAATTCTCCTTTTCTATTTCTATAGTAAATGCTCAGTTCAGTAGTTTAATTCAAAGAGGTTTGGTCTAAAAATGGTCTAGGAAGGAATGAGTAAAATAAAGAATGCACTTCTGGACCTCTATATGAGGTGTTAACCCTTCGCTTGCTATTCACGTCAATATACCTACCTGTAAATAGCGAAGACCCAGATGAGACAGCTCCTGCAGGAGCAGTCTCATCAGGGTCTGCACTATTTACAAGTTGATTGTGCAACCAGTGCACTCCACAGCAGTGATTGCACAGCGATATACGTTTAAACAGTGAAGATATATGTAAATATACAACAGGGCATGGGTAATGAAGGAGAAATGTATTTTAAAATTCATGAAGCGAAGGGTTAAATGCTTGTGTGGCGGCTGTAAAAAGTCGTCCCGTACTCCATTCCCAGTGTTGTTATATTTTCTGATCCTTCGGAATCATTTGTTTTAATGTTATTATTTTTTGAAAAATGAATACTGCTTAAGCCGGTGCTAGGGGCATGAGTAGTGTTGCACTTTAAATTTATACTCATAAACAGACTCAATAAAACGAGTCTGCATTTTTCTTTTTTCGCATTGCTACTTTTTATTTCGAAGGATCTCCCACTTTTAGAATACAGTAAAACTTCGATTATTCGAACACTAACATACGTATTAGTATCGATCTTTAAGACAGGTGGCAGCTTAATGCATGGTGAAAGTCATGCAGAAAGCTCCTCTAGGAGCTTTCTGCATGACTTTCACCATGCATTAAGCAGCCACCTGCCTAAAAGGGTCTAAATTCTTCTATACCGAAAATTCGAATGATAGAGGTTTTACTGTATATTCATCATATGGTCGCTATAGACGGGTTCTGCTGTACGGCATTGTTGTTCTGTAAATAGACAAAATGACAAAAATGTTCCATTTATGACAATATTAACCTTCATCCCGCTGTGAAAAAAAATGTCTGCTCAAATGAGGATCTAATATAAAAAAAAATGTCTGCTCCATTTTGGATCTAATCAATTTTGACCACTTCCGCTTCGGTCAAGCTTTTGAGAAAATATTGATCAATGGGCATGCCGCCAATGTTTGAGAAACGACTGACCAAGTGTCAAACAGCTTGGATCCTGATTAGACAAGACGCCGAGTTACTTGGCGTCTCATCTTAACCCTTCGCTTGCTATTCACGTCAATATACCTACCTGTAAATAGTGAAGACCCAGATGAGACAGCTCCTGCAGGAGCTGTCTTATCAGGGTCTGCACTATTTACAAGTTGATTGTGCAACCAATGCACTCAACAGCAGTGATTGCACAGCGAACTACTTGTACACACTGAAGATATATGTAATTATACAACAGGGCATGGGTAAAGAAGAAGAAACGTATTTTAAAATTCAGCATGCGAGGGGTTAATCCAAGCTGCTTGCCACTGCGACTAAGGTCGCGGGTAGCGAGATGAGACTAAACTACCGGTATTCACAGGGTTACCCTTTACCTGACAAATATTCATGAAAGAAATATATGTAGTCCATCGGTTTCTATGAAGACCATCGTCGTCATTTAGCTGGTGGGTTGTCTTGAGCCCAATTGTGGATGCGAAGATTACTATACAGTCCATTTTTGCACGGAAAGCTGACATTTGGGATAGGTCATGGTGGATACATCCTTTCAAACAGATTTGACACAGATCAGACGGGTCCTGTAAGAGCCGTCTGATCAGGAGCTGCTCTGTTAGTTTGTGGAATTATAAACAGTTTCTGTCATGGTCATTTTGTCTTGTTCATAAACCATTATATAAACATAGCTTGTATATAAAAAATATCGATGTCATGATTTCTTACCTGGATTCTTACAAAGGCCATTTCGAGGGCTTGGTGCAAAACTATTCTAACTCCTTCACTAAAGTGAAGGAGTTAGAATAGTTTTCCACCAAGCCATCGATTTGTGGAACATAGGTGTCTTAAAAAGGACTTCATCTCGTTCATGGTGGAATGTATTAAAGTCCTACATATCTCCAAAAGTCAAACAAAACTTACCAGTAATTTATTTCAATAATATTTATGCATCAGAAGACTGTAATAAAACTAACGTTCTCAATAGTTTCTTCGCTAGTCAAAGTATTCTAAACGATATAACTGTAACTGTCCCTCATATTCCGTTTAGTTATCCCTCTTTGTCTGAAATTTCATTTATTCCGAACGAAGTTTGTTCAATACTTGGATGTCTACAAATAGGTAAATCCTCTGGGTCAGATGAGATAAATAATCGTATCTTACGAGAACATTCCAATGAACTTAGTGGTTCACTGTGTGATAATTTTATAATACATGTGTATTCATATCAAATCTTTATCAGAAGGGTTATTCCCTTCCTCTTGGAAGGAGGCAAATATTTGTGCAGTGCTTAAGAAAGGCGACCCCTCTAGTAAAACATTATCGCCCTATCTCTCTTTTATGTAATTTAGATAAAGTCCTTGAGAGGCTAGTCTTCGCACAGGGGTCTGGGCCGCTTGGAGGTGGGTGTTAGAATTGATTCGTTTTATTGACTCACGCCATTTTTGAACTGCAAATTGCCAGGTTATTGCTGTGATATAGTGAAACCGGAGTGAACGAACGTTTGTCAATGACCCTAAAACACGTGAAATTTTGAGAAAATCATTGTTGGATTGATACTTGTTCATAAGTTACCGTTATAAGATTATATTTATTTGATAGAAAAATATATCAAGCCGAAAGAATTACAAAATTATCATTGAAAGTGCAAGAGTTGCATTCATATTTGTACTTGTGGTACACGGATGTCCGTTCTGCTAGTTGGAACCCTTGTTATTATATAGTACATATAGACCCCAATGAAGCGGTCCAGACCCCTGTGAGTCTTCGAGCGTGTTTATAACTTTCTTCTTGAAAAACATTTCCTTACACCTTTACAATCTGGTTTTGTCCCTGGAGACTCAACAGTTTATCAGATGACATTTATGTACAACACATTCTGTAAGGCTTTAGACGAAGGGATTGAAATAAGAACTGTTTTCTTCGACATATAAGCACAACATTCGATCGCGTTTGGCACAAGAGACTCCTAACTAAATTAAATGCAGCTGGCATAACTGGTTCATAGCTAAAATGGTTTTCGAAATATCTTTCAAATAGAAGGCAACGTGTCATTATTCCTTGTGTCAAATCATACTGGTCATCCATCCAAGCTGGTGTTCCACAAGGCTATATTTTGGGTCCATTCTTATTTCTCATTTATATAAATGATATAACCAAAGATATCCGATCAAACATTATCCGATCTTTACCTTATCGTTGAACATCCACACGACGCCGCAGTTACACTAAATTCTGATATTGTAAAAATACAGAATGGGCTAAAGCTTGGTTGGTTACATTTAACCCAACAAAGATAGACGTTCGTTATGTCACGAAAAGGGCATAAAGCAAGTCATCCTCCATTAGTAATGATACAAGCGCATATAATAGAGGTTTGTTTAAACATATTTTATTTTTGCAATTTACAACATGCATAAATATACATAACAGAGATTGATTTCCATAAACATCTAGGAATATTTCTATCTAACGATGGTAACTGGCATAAACACATCGTACAAATAAAAGCGAAGGCCTGGTACAGACTAAATGCAATGCGCAAGTTAAACTATTCGTTAGATCGAAAAACACTAGAGACTGTCTATTTTAGTTTTTATCAGACCTTTACTTGAGTATGCTGATGTTATTTGGGGAAACTGATCTCGACATGAAAAAGAAGAACTCGATAAAATTCAAAATGGGGCAGCAAGAATTGCCACTGGGTCAACAAAACTTGTTTCGTTAATAAATTAAACCTGTATAAAGAAACTGGATGGGAATCTTTAGAATCAAGAAGGGGAAAGCACTGGCTAATACTATTTTACAAAATGATACACGAATTACCACATGCGTATCTCCCATCTTTAATCTCACCTTCCGTTGCTGATTCATCTGTATATTTAAGAAATTCTGGTGACATCCAGGTGCCTTTCTGTCGCACTCAGCTTTACGCCGGATCCTTTCCTCCCTCAACTGTTGTCGCCTGGAATGCACTTTCCCCAAGCCCACGTAAATCCGAATCCATCGCTTCCTTTAAGAATAATCTTAACGCCAACTAGACACCAAAACCACCGGCGTATTATTATGCTGGTGACAGAGAATCACAAATATACCATACGCGGTTGCGAACTAACTGCATCTCTTTGATCCTTACCCTTTTTCAAAAGAACATCGTTTATTCACCTCTTTGTCATTGTGGCGAAATTGAAAGCAAAGAACACTATTTCTTCACATGTCTCTCATATCGACAAGCCCGTGCAACTTTAATGAATGATATAAACCCCATTCTAACAGCTACAACCAAGTTGTTTCTCTACGGCAATGAAACTATGTCATATGACACAACTGTATTGATATTTTCAGCTGTACATGAGTACAGCACAAAAAGGTTTAAGTCTTAACATGCATGTACAACAACTAGCGTGTCGATCTATTGAGTCTGTTCGGAAATCCGACACCAATACTAATATTTCTACAAACTATTCTTAGTTTGGATTTCCAGGCTGGATAATTATTTGTGTCTGTGTTCGGAAATCCGTCACATATAGACATGTACAATAATACCTTCACAAAACTCGGTGTGGATTTCCATACTTTACATTTACAGTGAAACCTTTCTATAACGGCCACTAAATTACATCAAGTGTTTTGTGTTAAAGGCAGGTGTCTGCTTAAAGCAAGGTGAAATTAAAACAACGCTCCTATAGATACCAACTAATTAACATAATTTGGTGGCCATTATAGAGAGGTTTTACTTGGATACTTAAATTGTACAGATGAACTTTGCAAATATGTTTTATGATATTACCCATTCGGAACTATTCTAAATACAATACAGAAACAACAAAATGATTTATTCATTCCTTCATGATGCCGGATTTATACTTCCATTCGGACTTATACTATATACATTCTTCTATCCATAAATTTCATTTCGGATACTATATATAAAATTTCGACCTGATAACGCTAGATTATATCATTCCGTTAGCAACAGAACAGACCCTGGTCAGACGGTTACTGTCACAGACCGCTCCCACAAGAGCCGTCTGATCCGGGTCTACAATCTTTGCACTGCCTTTAAAACGCGAATGAATGGAGTACAGTGATAAACTATTTTCTCTTCTTACATTTCTACTTTTCCTTTCGAAGGATCACCCATTTTCAGAATATTTGCTCTCATTATATTTTATAACAGTAAATTTAGTCAACAAACTTAAACTTTGGGAGATAACTCTTTTCACAATGTAATTTAATTGAGCATTGTTGCATCCCTTGAATGATGGGCCGCGGTGGCATATGCTTGAATAGTTTGAACTCTGTTCTGCACCAGAATACAAGCATTGCAATCTTCTGATGACAAAGAAACAGTTATCTGTGAGAACTGTAGTATGCTGTTTAGTGGCGAGCTGCACATTAACGCCCAAGACTTGTCTTGCAAAAGACAGTATGTACTAAAATTAACGTAAGCTCTAATAGGCCTATACGACAATCGCAACTGGTCATTGTTATTTTAGAACTTACGATAATCACTGGTACCCAAGTCCGTCACAGTGGAATTCGGAATGGTTGCGACATGTCGTCGTGAAACAATTGCGAAGTATCCAGCAATATGGAAAGACGTAAGTGATTTATTTGGTATATTTCTTAAAAAATAAAATCGTTCTTGGTTACATTTCCGAAAGTGAAGTCAAACACGTTATACTATACAATTCTGTAGCATTTGAATAAACTGTAATTTCCATAATCGTGAGATTTCGATGAAAACTCTCGCAAATCGAAACCGAAAGTAGATTGTCTGCATTGTGAGCATATTGCAGCCTTTCAATCCGTTGTAGATGTCAAATAAATACTTCTATTGCTGAAAACTGCAAGATCATGAAAAGAAATTCCGCTTTTAATTTCGAATTTTGTATATCATTTCAAACTGGAAAAACCAATACCATCACAATTACTTCATTCTGCTCAGAAATGGAACGGTTTGGATAACGATCATGGTTGTTATTCACGGTCCGTTTAAGAAAGGATTACGGTCTGGCTAATGGTTATTTAACTTCAAGTTAAATGCCCTTTTTATCACTGCTCATAAGCTTTTGTGTGTTTTGGTTTGGTAACTGAATTGGCCAACGAACATACATATACAGCATTGCCTTTCACAAACTATGATTGTATTGGAATAAAACTTCATGTTTCACAGTTAAAAAGAGGGCATTGAGGAGAAGCGCATTGCACAAAACAATAAACAAATACCTGGAGTTATTGCCCTATGTTTAATCCCCTGCCAAAAAAATCGGATGGGATATTCGGTTGGTATCGTCCGTCCATTCGTTCGTCAGTTCGCCCCGTTCGTCCGTCTGCAGCTGTATCTCTAAAACTGTTGCTTAGACTTTCATGAAACTTTATGAGAATGTTTGTTTAGACAATGGGAAGGTGGCGGCTCAGACATTTATTTTCAGATCACTAATATTCGTTCTAGAGTTATTGCCCCTGAAATAATGCAGAATGACAATAGCCGACAGGGGATACCAATCCTGCGAATAATAATTTAATTTGTCCCAAGCATATCTTTGTAACTTCTGTATATAAAAAATAAAGCTTTATACACTAATACAGGACATTGAGGAGGAGTGCAATACTTAAGATTAGTGACTATATATAAAAGACGTTATAGAGTTACCCCTGCTTCGTCTTTTATCAAGATATTTTAGTCTGGAGCCTATCTTTGCAACTTCTTCAGATAATTTAACCCTTCGCTTGCTAATCGCGTCAATATACCTACCTGTAAATAGTGAAGACCCAGATGAGACAGCTCCTGCAGGAGCTGTCTCATCAGGGTCTGCACTATTTACAAGTTGATTGTGCAACCAGTGCACGCCACAGCAGTGACTGCACAGCGCAATACTTATACACAGTGAAGATATATGTAATTATACAACAGGGCATGGGTAAAGAAGGAGAAATGTATTTTAAAATTCAGCAAGCGAAGGGTTAAATGATATTTCATGCACTGGTAGAGGGCATTGAGGGGGAATACAGTGCACATTTTTCAAACCTGTTCACGGCGAGCTTCTGTGCAGTGCCCAATGGTGTCTGTGTCCGTTTCAAACTTCAATTTGCATCAAGTACAACTGTTTTTCTCCTTAAATTAAGAATCAAAGCGCTGACATCATTTTAGAAAGTATGGCAGAGGTTTATCAGAGGACTATTTCTGACAAGTATCATTCAAATCTGACCCCTGGGTTTGGAGAATATTTCTTAAGATTTTTGTTGCCATAGCAATCAGACTTCTACATGGATCCAGATTCTTTTAGCAATGCTGATATAGCTTAATACTTAATAGGTTTGGTTACATTCTGCCATGCGGTTTCAGAGGAGATGACGTTTAAAGCAATTGCCGACGAACGGGTGGACAGCCAGATGGACTGACCTCCTTGAAAACATGGGTGATAATTGAAATGATAATAAGAAAATAAAAATATGTTTTTCTATTCAACTGTACATTACAACATCAGCATGGCAGCTGCAACGGATTTCATGCCACAATGTGCCATAAAATTGCACAGAAAAAGTATGCAATGTAGACGCAAACATTACTAGCCCTTATTAGCCTTAACCTGTCTTAAGCAACCATTGATTTGTTGAACATATGAGTTTTTAAAAGTAGGTTGTTGTTTAATGCTTTCTGCATTACTGTTGACCTGCATTAAGCTACCACCTGTCTTATAGGTTCATAGTAACACCTCCTTTTGAGGGTCGCTTAAGATTGGTTCTACTGTACTTATAGCCGAGAGAAAGATTTTAAAAACAGTTTCGCTTTACACGACATTTAAAAATTATATCAATATGACAAAATACACACTTCGTTTTGGATGAAAGGTCTGTCTATTCAAGCGCGTGTGAAACGTTCTGAAAACGTTTTGATCAGGTCATTCACGTGACCGATTAAATGCTATAATTTGCTTATTTTCTTTTCCCGTTTTGGTAATGGTTTTCAAGTAGTTCTTCCCAACATATATGCGATTAGACATATGGATCCACCTTTGGTGCATTAATACACAAAATGTTAACTCGGACGTGGCATTGGTACGATAGTTGAATCCGATTTGCGGTACTTAAGACTGACTTCCTCCAGTCTAAAAACCATATACAGTCACTAGGAAGATATACTTGAACGAAACCCCGGAAAATGCAACTAATAAAACAAGCATCAAATAGAATATCCACCGTCTTTTGTTTGTATTGTATTTTGTAAGACTCGATTGTTTTGGGAAGACAGAGCTGGAGTGAGGTTCAAGTACTTAGCAACCGTAACTACTAGCCTTTCAAAGTGTTTCAATGCTAAGTTTCGTCTGGTAAACTTGTCGTCTGCTACCACTCTAAACGTGCATTTTTCCTAGCATTCATTTTCGAAAAGAGTGTCAGAATGTCAAAAAATTTGGATCCTGATGAGACGCCGAGTTAGGCAGCCTCTAATCTGGATCCAAACTGTTTGCAAATGTCATTGCATCTTAGTCCATAGTGTAAACCCTTTACTCCATTAACCCTTCGCTTGCTGAATTTTAAAATACATTTCTCCTTCTTTACCCATGCCCTGTTGTATAATTACATATATCTTCACTGTGTACAGGTATTTTGCTGTGCAATCACTGCTGTGGAGTACACTGGTTGCACAATCAACTTGTAAATAGTGCAGACCCTGATGAGACAGCTCCTGCAGGAGCTGTCTCATCTGGGTCTTCACTATTTACAGATAGGTATATTGACGTGAATAGCAAGCGAAGGATTAAAAGAGGTAAGGCAAGTTTCTCATTTTCTTCCGGTTCGCCTTTTGCTTTTTCCCGGTGTTTGCCACTGTCAGTAGAAAGCCATAGTTTCGCAGTAATGTACAAATTCTTGAAAAAAAATAGCTAAATAGATTTTTTGTTACAGCCGAAAATGGAGATAGGCCTACAAATATTATGCTATAGCCTTCTCGTGAGGTCGGCCAAAACCGTAAATCCTGGCCTTAAAGCGAGGATAACGAGCAACGGCTTGGCTTACGGTAAGTTTATGTGTTTTTTGTCTGTCTGTCAGTCTGTCTGTATTTGTGTCTGTATTTGTGTCTGTCCTGTCTTTCTGTCTGTATGGTTGTTTGTCTGCATGTCTTTAAATAAGTAAGTATATTTTATTATAATGACATCGTGTTATGCATAGCATATAAATATTACAGACAAACAATTAACAAACACCCGGCCATGTTGGGCCTATGCGTCTCTTTAAACAAAATGACTAACATCAAAATATGAACTAAATTACGTGTCTAACATAAGTATTCTTTATGCACATGAGCTATTTAAATATCAGTTTATTTGTTTTAGAAATTGAATGTTTTATACTGCAGTCAAAAATAAGATAAACATTTTAACGATAGAGACATTCTCTCCTTCTATACATACTGGTGGCAATAAACTTAGAAACACCAGCGGAGTGATTTTGTCTCAAACAGATCAACTTTTCGCTGTCAGTTAAATTGTTAAATTTTACATTCACAGTCATTACTTTATCAAATGAAAGTTTTCTTAACCCTTTCCCTCATTTTGCCGACTTTTGACGACTCTGTAGAAGTCACTTTGTGAAATCATTGTGATAAATCGAGCATTTGCTCCTATAGGAGCAAATGCTCTATTTCTCACAATGTTTTCAAACTACAAAATTCTAAAATTTTCCTTTTCTCGAATTAATGCTCCTTTTCGGTAGATTAATTCAAAGAGATTGTATCTAAAAATAGCCTATGGGGGAATGGGTTAAATCGTTGTATTGTGGACAATGTAGCAAGCGATGGGGTTCATCTTCAACTACATTGTCCTCACAGAAACTGCATGTTCTTTCATGTATTTTTTTTTAATCTTTTATTATCCCCGTAACTGGTGTATGAGGGTCGGGGAACCATCCCTCTCTACACCTCACAAACACATATAACATGTTATATTATATACACATTTGAAATATTATAAATGTTTGCTCAAAGAGTGAATTTAAAACTTTTACAGGACCCTCAAATACCAAAGGGGATAAATAAAAACAAAAGGGACAAAAACAAAAGAAAGAAAAAGCTGAAAAAAGCTTTGCAAATAAAGGAAAAAAGATAAATAAAAAAAAACCTCTGTGGCCAGTATATTTTAGAGTTAAAAATCTTTTTGTTGTCTGCTACAGGTAGCTGTATATTTTCTTAAGTTATAAGATGTATTACTTTATCCCAGCTATTTTTAAATTCTGTTTCTTTGTTTTTTGCCAAAGCTACGTTATGTGCGATATTGTATTTAAAAGAGATATACCTCTTTAGACCGAGTAAAGTAGGCATGTTGTCTTTACTACTACATTGAAAAAGGTACATTTTAATAATAATAATGTTATTTTTTGCTATGTCCATATCGGCTAAATAACCGAAAATTATAACATTGGCATTTATCGGAAGAAAAGGGCTGTCTTCAAAAGTCAAAAAGTCTCTTATGATGGACTGACTGATAGGGCAATGCCAAAATAGATGTTCGATGGTTTCTGGTTTTGTTTTACAAAAATTGCAATGCATATTTTCCGACAGCTTTATTTTATGCAGGAAATAGTTTGTTCCTTAGATACGGTGTAGAATTCTCACTTGAAACCATTGCATAAAGGAATCAAAAGGCAAACTGAAAATCTTTCTCCAATCAGTTATAGTTAAGTTTTTGCACGAGTCTAATTTGGTACACCATGCGGTTTTACATGCTGGTTGCTCAGGTGATTTATTTAGGCAGTTATACATTGATTTCGAACCCTTTTCCTCTCTGAATAGAATGTTGATGTAAGGGGGAATAAAAAGGTCGTTGTAAATCAGTTAATTCTGATATACTTAAATTAATTGATTTAAATAGTTTTTCTATCGCTAATTTCATGCCACGATATATTAAATGGTTGGTTTGTAAACCGTAAGTTTGGTTCAGTTCATCAAGGCATATTGTAGAGTTTCGAGCATTCAAAATATCTCCAATGCAATTTATTCCTGCATTGTACCATGTTTTTAAAAATACGCTCTTTTGTGCCATTAAAATATGTTCATTGTAAAATAGAGGATAATGTTTAATTCTGTCTTTTTCAATTTCCTGACACTTGATCAGGTTTGAAAATGCTTTGAAAGTATCTGACCAGAACATATTTGTGCATTTTCGAGAAAGAGCTTCAAAAAAGTGTGCTCCAGAATGAAAAACTTTATTAATATCTACAGTTGACTTTATTATGTCTGACCAACCTCCAGTTTTCAAAATTAAACGCTTCATCCATGTAGTTTTTAGAGCATTTTTAAAAGCACTCAGATTCATTCGAAGCCCGCCATAAGCATATTCTTGTACAATAACTGATCTTTTTATTTTGTCTTTACCATTCCAAATGAAATCGTACAGTATACTGTTTAGTTTTTTCAAAAGTTGCTCAGAAGGGTTTGGAAGAGCCAAAAAAAGGTGATTAAGTTTTGCTATCAAGAGACTTTTAACAACCGCAATTTTACCTATCGGTGTCAGTATTCGCCTTTTCCAGTGTTTTATTGTATTTTCAATTTCCATTAATTTTGCGTTGAAATTTAAGCCTATCATTTTTTCCTATCCCTAACATATGAAATTGCTGCTGATTCCATGCTAATTTCCATTTAGTTTTTATAGTGTCTGAACTGTACCTTTTCTTACCAATCCATACGATCTTTGTTTTGGCAAAATTTATATTTAGTCCAGAGTAGTTTGAAAAGATAGCAAGTGTGTCAAGAGTTTCATTTAAGGACTCGTCTGATCCATCAAGGATAAAACTCTTGTGTCGTCGGCAAACTGGGATAGTTTGTGTTCTATCTTATTAATAGTTATGCCTTTTATATTACTGTTTGATCTTATCTTGATTGATAAAATTTCAGCGCATATAATAAATATATAACATGATAAAGGATCGCACTGCCTGCAGCCGCGCTCAATCCTAAAGAAATCTGAAAGGAATCCACACTGTGTTACACTTGATTTCGCATCTGCATAAAACAAATTAAACCATTTTTGTATTGAAACACCAAAATTGAAGTGTTTTAAAGTTTTGTTTACAAAGGTCCATGACAATGAGTCAAAAGCCTTTTCAAAATCAATAAGTAACAACATACCCGGAAGCTCAAACTCTTCTGTGTAGTGCATTATATCGTATACAAGTATTGTATTTTCTCCAATGTAACGCCCTTTAATAAATCCTGTTTGATCTGTATGAATTAATTTTGGTAATAATGATTTGATTCTATTTGCTATACATCCAGTACCAATTTTATACACCGTGTTTAATAGAGTGATGGGTCTCCAATTTTTAAGGTAATGTCTTGATTTGTCTACTTTTGAAATACATGTAATTAGACCTTGCGTTTGAGTACAGGTCAATTTGTTTAAGCAGTATGCTTCATTTAAGGCCCTTAAAACAAAATTACCAATTTGTTTCCAAAATACTTTGTAAAAGTCAGCTCCAAATCCCGAGGTGCCAGGGCTTTTATTATTTTTCATATTCTTTAAAACAGTTGTTATCTCATTAAGCGTTAGTTTTCCTTCAATACTGATTGACTCAGAATCTGTTAATTTTGGAATACTCGTATCAGTAAAGTAATGTTCAAAGTCTTCATCATTTAAATTTGAATGTTTCTTCTTATATAAAGATTCATAAAAAGATTTAACTTCTTTCAAAATATGTTGCTGATTTGTTATTTCGATTCCATCTTCCTTGAAAATTTTGCTTATTGTTTTTGTTGCTGCATGCATTTGTTCTAATTCACAAAAGAATTTAGTTGGTTTCTCTCCTTCCGCTATCCACTGCACCTTTGATCTTATGATATAAGCTTTTAATTTATTTTCCTGGATTTGGTTCAGCTGACTAGAAAGGTTATTGTACTCTTCTGAATTTTTCTCAGTCAAATTTGATTCTAATTCTTTGAGTTTGGATATGATATTATTTTCATTATCTTGTATTTGTTTTTTCTTAAAGGAGCCATATGATATAGACTTTCCCCTTATTTCCATCATCAAAGTCTCAAGAAAAAGCTGATCACTAATTATAAATTGTATTTCATCGGTTGGTATATTTGTAATATTTTGCATATTATAAATAGGCACCGCATATTGAATAACTATTTCCTCAATTTTCTTGTTAATTATATCAATGTATGTCTTATCCGTTAGCAGTGCATTGTTGTGCTTCCACAAGCCGGAACCATGTTGAAAATGATTGAATTGAAAAGCGGTTTGAATAATGGAATGATCAGACTGAAAACTATGTTCTATTGATGAGCTTTGTGTCATTACTGCAAGCGGTGGAGATACCAGAAAGAAATCCAACCTGACTTGTTGCAACGGTTTATGCTTTCTCCGTGTATATAATTTTGCTTCTGGAAAATACTCGCGAAATGGATCACTAAGTTGTCTGTTTGATATCTGTGCTAGTAATGTATCACGAGACTTTTTATTACCTGTCGTTTTATAATTAAAATAGTCCATTTGAGGATCTATGACTAAATTAAAATCCCCGCAAATGACATAGGAAATGTTTTCTAACTTATCTATTGTATTAAAAATGTGGTTATAAAAAGATGGATTATCTGTATTTGGTCCATAAAGCGATACAAGCGTAAAACGCTGATCATCTACAGTCAAATCAATAATCACGTAATTGCCATCGGTATCTGCTATAACATTGTGTATTTTATAATCCACCTTAGAAAACATAATAGCAACACCTCTACTATTTGAACTGCAACAGCTTAAGAAAACCTCTGAACCCCATTCCGAGTAAATTGTTTTGTACATATCCAGGGTAAAATGCGTATCCTGGAGACAATAAATATTATAATTTAATTTTTTCAGATGCTGCAACACTTTCAATCTTTTCGACTTGGTGTGGATTCCTCTACAGTTCATTGAAGCAATTTTTAAGCCATTATTCATTCAATTTCAAAATTGAGCATAAACAATATTTAATAGACATACTTGGACTAAAAACATCAAGTTTAGAATATAAAACATACTGGCCATCAGATTGAGAAAAATAACAGTATAACACATGAATATACATATGAATAATCACAGAAAAAATACAGATTACCATTCAAGAAAATTATATCAACAAAATTGACAGTGAACATTTGAGTTGAGCCTTGAACATAGAAGACAATAAGAATACTCTTGTCGCCGAGTTCGAAATAAGGTGAAGGACAAATACAAATAGGACCGCCTAACTCACTGGTGACAGGCACAGGTGCACAACCCATTATGCTATTTTGGCTACCCGTAACATCTTAGCTAAATTAACACACGATCACTGTACCAAGAACTGCATTTTTCCTAAATGATTAGAAAAACTCCTATGAAATATATGGCAGAGTTTTGGATATTGCACCACGTAATCAACATATGACTAAAAATACGTGCTATTAAGTCACAAGCCAATAGCTATGACAGTCATGGAGAAGACAAATGGAACTATGCAGAAGAAAAAACGCAAGTTTTCCAAGCTGCCAAAGAACCATAAATCTTATGAAATGCAAGTCATCCTTGTGTCCCTATGCTCTACACAACCAACTATTTGAAATAAAACACACATGTTCTGCGTAATAAATCAATATCTCTAATCAATATGAAGGAAAAATAAATCAATATCTCTAACCAATACGAAGAAAATTGAACTTGCACTAAAAGTGTACAAAACGGGGAACAAGCATAGTTTACAAAGGGAGGCAACTCCAAACCGTTGCTTTCAGAGCTATGGCCCGTGTACATAACACTTTCACTAGTCTTATTATACGTATTATGCATACGGAATTTGAGATCAAATGCATCAGTAGCAAGTGACTAATTTTCCAAACAAAAGGTTTGAAAAACGGAAAAGCCTAAACCATATCTGACGCTAAAATTCTGGACCTTATGTATTGCACTTATATGATGCTTATTCCTTGCCTATTTTTAGGTTATCTGCATCATTAAAAAGAGTAGCTGTCGGGATATAACTGTGTTTATTGAAGGACGACCAGACAAAAACGAACGAACAGACGTACGAACGGACGATCAGACGATGCGAACGAACAGACGTACGCACGGAAGTCTGTTTCCATTTTACACTCAAAAGTTGTTTTGAGGGTATACTACACATAACTAAATCGCAAATCTCTCGAACGAAACGAAAGCAGGGGGAAAGCATAGGTATGTGTATGAGAAAGTAATAAAAACAAAAACACCCACAATAAATAATCAGGAAAATGTTACTGTAAGAATTTCTTGCCCTAGAAATATGCTTGTCTGGTAGATGCAATGGAAAAGGGTGTTGCATACGCCACATACCTTCACGCAGGACTGTATTACATACCAAAGAACAGACAAACAAACATTGTATACGTATATGAAAACACAAATGAAATTAGTGTGAGTGTTTCGCAAAGCAGTAATCATGAATATACCATATCACCAACCCTCGGACGAAAAACGAAATACAGAGGGAAAGCTTAGGTATATTGATGACAATACGAATTGCACGTTTAAACAAGATATACTTTTTCGTTTTATATAAATGATTGATTAAACCATGTTTTCCTCCAAAAATAACAAAAAGCAATATATTTCAAAAAGCATTCAGCAACCTGAAATTAATATGCATATATGTTAATACTAGGAGTAAACAAAAACTTAACCTTTTCACCAACAATTTACTTTCATCTGTTAAACCATCAACTGTTTTAGGTTTCAAGATGGTTTAAAGCGTAAACTAGGGTGTCAAAACAGTTTGGATCCTTGATGAGACGCCGAGTTTTCGGTGTCTCAAAAGGATTCAAAAATTTTGCAAATACCATGAAGGGTTTCGCCTAAAGGGGCGAAAGGGTTAATTTCGAACTGATTAAACTGTCTGCTTACACTTTACCGTAAAGGCCAGGCATTTAGAAAACAACTTAAATGACCCATCAGCATAAAAGAACACTTTCCATGTATTGGAAGACTCCCATATCTCCCTGTTTCAATTTTTACTGGCAGTATTCCGAACCTTAATGGTGCTAGATATAACCTTTCAACGTTTGAAAGATTTAACAGTAAGTACGGCCCTAAACCAAATTCAAATTTAAATTTAACAAAGGTTCTTTGTTTAGCAAGAGATGTAACTTTCTGACGCCGTTCTAATTTATACAAGTTCAAAAGACAATTTTCTAGATCCGAAAGATTAACCTGTGTTTTGTTTTGATAGCCGCATAGCATCCCAGTATCTTGTAATATGTGTCTAACATCTGAGCACCATGTGTGCCCCTGAAAAGTTAAATGCTAAAATCATATTCAAAAATACGTCTTGTTAGCTTATGTCTATCCACATTACAAGACGGTTCCAATATCTCACTATATTAACCCTTCTCTTGCTGAATTTTAAAATACATTTCTCCTTCTTTACCCATGCCCTTTTGTATAATAACATAATTATATCTTCACTGTGTACACGTATTTCGCTGTGCAATCACTGCTGTGGAGTGCACTGGTTGCACAATCAACTTGTAATTAGTGCAGACCCTGATGAGACAGCTCCTGCAGGAGCTGTCTCATCTTGGTCTTCACTATTTACAGGTAGGTATACTGACGCGAATAGCAAGCGAAGGGTTAACCCAACGTCGGTGATGGGGAATTAATTCAACCCATATTACATGTTACTGCTAAAATCGGTACGAATCTATGAACTCCCATAAAATATCTAATAGCTCGGTTTTGAATCATATAAATTTTATTGAAATATTTGAAACCCCATACAGAAGAACAATAATCTAGTACAGGTACCACACATGAATAAAACATTTTGCTGTACGTTTTATATTCAACATCTTTATACTTGCGGATTGTTTAAATAACAGCACCAAGCACCAGCTTTTGCTAATATTTCTGCTGTTTGTTGAAAATCTAAATGTTCATGTAAATGCACCCCAAGATATCGATAAACAGATACATACTGTACAGTATTGTTGCCTAATTTAAAATCAAAACCACTTCTTTTTTCCCTTTGTTCCTGAAATGAATAACATTTGATTTTTCATTAATAATACGAAGTCGCCATTTTTGGCACCATTTATGAGTAAAATCTAGCATAACTTGCATAATTATCATGCTCGTTTTCTGCAAGTAGTAAAATGTCACCAGAGTATAACAGACAGCACAGCATATTTTCGTCAATTTTGATTCCTTTGTTGAGCGAATTTAGACCTACAACTAAATCATTGAATAGAGCAAAAATTGTCCCCTGTCTGACACCGGATAAAGTCGGGAACAGTAAGACAGACAGTCGTTTAACTTTACACATGCTGATGAATTTGACAAAATAGCATTCATGCAATTGTATTTCCATTGCATAAAAGTGTGTAAAGAAGCATATATCTGGCTACTGCACGTAGCATGTCCATATAAACACTGTGGCTAAATTTGAGAATGATCCACCAATCAGGACTTAAGTTAGAAATGTTAGAGACAGGCGGACGGACGGACAGACGAACAGACGGGCGTATAAGAATTGAAACAGGGAGATGGGTGGGCCTTCCAGTGCATGGAATAATATGCAGTTTCTGTATAGTTGAAGATGAACTCCATCTCTTGCTAGATTGTCCACAATACAACGATTTAAGAAAACTTTTGTTCGATCAAGTAATCACTCTTAGTGTGAATTCTACCTATTTAATAGCGAACAAATGATATGTTTGATACAAAAAATCACTGCGCTGGAATTTTGTTTATTGTCAAAAGTATGTATGGAAGGAGAGAATGTCTCTATCGTTAAAATGTTTATCTTATTTTCTGACTGCCGTTTAAGACATTCAACTTCTCAAACAAATATAATCATGATGTTTTATAATGCTTATGTTAGATACGTAATTTATTTCATATTGTGAAGTTAGTCATTTGTTTAAAGTGACTCATAGGTCCAACGTGGCCGGGTGTTGTGAATTGTATGTCTGTAATATTCATATGCTATACATAACATGCTTTCATCGTAAACTTCACCCTGCATTAAGCAGCCACCTGCATAAAAAGAGGTCTAAATTCTTCTATACTGAAATTCTGGTTTAGAGCATGTGTACTGCACTAGCCATCGTCAAAACAGATTTTACTATTCATGTATATACTCCTTTAAGAACTCCTTTAGCAACCTCTTCATAAACAAAAATTAATTGCTCTTAAAAGTAGGCGGCTACTTAAGGCTGAACGAATCTAAGGCAAAACAAAACTTTCGTTCTACATTAAAGTACAGACTCCTATAGGAGCTTTCTGCACAACTTTCGTCCTGCATTAAGCTACCACCTGCCTTTGCCACTGTGCCACTGTATATTTAGTCGTGATGGGACAGGCATGACTCGCTAAATTAAGAAACACATTCTGTGCACAGCCACAGGACTTTGTGTTTCAGATACACTGTGTGTTGTACATTGTTGGAATGGTTCACAAATATGTCCCGTTCGTTTTAGCCAATTCTGTGGCAATCCAGTCCCTGCAGACACGCATTAAGATGATTACCATTCCAGACCAGAGTGGTTCGGCCAGTGGATTTGACTACACAGCTTCCAAGTAAGTTCTAAGTGCACTCTCTCTCTTCCTCTCTCTCTCTCTCTCTCTCTCTCTCTCTCTCATCTGCTCTATCTATCTACCTACCTACCTACCTACCTACATACCTACCTTACCTACCTTACCTACCTACCTACCTACCTACCTACCTTACCTACCTTACCTACCTACCTACCTACCTACCTACCTACCTGTCTATCTATCTATTTATCTGTCTATGTATATATCTATGTATCTATTTATCTATCTATCTATCTATCTATCTATCTATCTATCTATCTATCTGTGCATGAATTGATCTCTTCATGAATATTCATTAGCTTATTTTTCATAAGGTAAAACATTTAGGGGAACGTTTGGCGTAGACTAATACTGTAGGGTAAGATCAATATAAGTTCATAAGCATCAAAGCAGATCCAGAGCAGACTCCTACAGTAGCCGTCCGATCAGAGTTTGCTCTGTTTGCAAAATCGTGCAAAGGCGTGTTGTATGAGGGAAAGGATTAAGATGCGCAAAATCTGCTTTATTTCGCCACCAAAGCGCATAATGTGAACACTTTGTAGAATCATTCTAAACAGAGGTCACATTAATGGGTTTGGTGGAGAAGTAGCGATGTATGTACTTTAAATAAGACCTATTGATGTATGACTCACTTTAGCAGGTCAGTGTTTGTTTCTTTATCAGAGGTAAACTTACTTTGCTTTAACTTTTAAAAGACGCGTTTTTAATCCTTTACTCCATTTATGTATGAGCTAATGTTTGTATGTATGAATGTACATGTATATTTATTATAGCATAAGACCAAGAAAAGTATAGACCCTGCTAGAATAGAAACTGTAGAATTAGATAAATAGTATCCCGTATGCAAACAAGACAGACGCTATATGAGTCTCTGATCTTGGTTTACCCTGTTTACAAAGGCGTAGAAAGGCGTATTTATGGAGTAAATCTATTTTTAGATCCAACCATTTTGAGTAAATCTACCAAAAAAGGAGCATTAACTAGAGGAAAGGAAAATGGTAGAATTGTGTAGTTTGAAACCATTGTGATAAATAGGATACTTGTTCCTATAGGAGCAAATGTTCTATTTATCACAATGGTTACGTAAAGTGACTTTTACAGAGGCGTTTTTATGGAGTAAATATATATTATAATGAAGCACCGTTGAAATGTCTTTTTTTTTTAAATTATTTCATTTTATTTTGTATTCAGTATGCGTGTGACACAGTTCAATCTTCCATCGAGCTCAGTCGACTTTGTACCGGGTCAGGGCCTAGCATGGAAGGCTTCAGATGCCCGTACAGAGGTAGACGGCGACTGGAAATATACAAATTGGTAAGCAATGCATTTACACGTAGTTATTTATATTGAGAAGGAAATTAGGAAAGTGACTGAGGAAATAGGCGAAAAAAATAAACAGAAGAGAGAGAGAGAGAGAGAGAGAGAGAGAGAGAGAGAGAGAGGGGGGGGAGACAGACAGACAGACAGAGACAGAGAGACAGAGAGAGACAGAGACAGGGACAGGGACAGAGACAGAGACAGTGAGACAGAGAGAGAGAGACAGACAGACAGACAGAGACAGACAGAGAGAGAGACAGATACAGATAGACATAGAGACAGACAGACAGACAGACAGAGACAGACAGACACACAGAGAGACACACAGAGACACACAGAGAGAGGCAGAGACAGAGACAGAGAGACAGAGACAAACATACAGACAGAGACACAGACAAAGAGACAGAGAGACAGAGACAGACAGATATAGAGACATGCAGAGAGTCTAAGAGAGAGACACACACACAGACACGCAGAGATACAGCCAGGGAGACACAGAGAGAGATGTCCAGATAGGGGCATGGCTAGATACATGAAAGGGTTACGGGAATAGTCGTTCGTTATTTATTGACTTCAGGATTGCCAGGGATCATGGAACTTTTACAGCCACAGTTTCCAGCATTGCTTTCGATATACAGGTGCTCATAAGTAAGTATATAGGACAACTGTATTGAAACCAGAATTAACCCTTCACTCCATGAATATTCATGCAAGAAATAATGACATCATATTTATGGATTTATTATTGTTAATATTCGCATATGAACACAGGACGTTTTGGCAATGGCAGAAACTAAATAATTATAGATGTATCTATGTTATTTCATAAGCAAACAGAGCATACCCTGCTCAGGTGGCTCCTACAGGAACCGTCTTATCTGCGTCTACTCTGTTTGCTTGCAAAGGCGTAGAAAGGCGTTTCTATGGAGTAAAGGGTTGACATGGAAATATTGTATAGCAAATTGTTTGCTTAACCTTTTACCTGATGAAATCGTGTAACACATAATGACATCATGAATATAACTTAGATACATATTTGGCAGAAAATGTAGTCTGGTCTATATAAAACAGAATATCTTGATCAGCCCACCCCTGCAGGGACAATCTGATCTGGGTCTACTCTGTTTGCAAAGGTGTTTAACACATTACCCCCTAGGGACACATTTTTGCGCCACTATAAAATTCACACTGTGAAACCATTGTGATAAATAGAGCATTTGCTCCTATAGGAGCAAATGCTCTATTTATCAAAATGGTTTCAAATTACAACATTCTAAAAAATCCCTTTTCCGTCTGATCTGGGTGTACTCTGTTTACTAATGTGTGAGAACATGTTTATATAGGGGAAAGGGTTAAGCAATAGCCTGCTTTAAAACTCCAGAATTAGACTTCTTTCGAGCCGTTTTAGTGGGGGGGGTTACACTTACAATGAATCAGAATACAAGCTGTTTGACGCTCGTTCTATAGCTTCTAAACAACTTAAACAAATCGAAGAAAAAAGTAAAATGACTACAGAATTGCGATGGATCAAACGTATCACACCAGTATGGTTCAGATTCAGGTGCTTTAGTTTTGTCGTCTTTCGTCATTGGTAGGCAGTGACAGTACAGGGAGGCCTCAAATATCCACCGGTGCGTGTAGCGCTTCGGTTGGAAAAGTGGGCATCAAGATCCACGGCGGCGGTGTACCCTGGCTGTACAATCTGTTCGACAAGGTGATAGGCAACAAAATCAAAGACAAACTAAACAGCGCGGTAAGTATACATCAGAGGTTTTTTTTGGAGAAAGAGAGAGAGAAAGTGAGAGAGATAGACAGACAGGCAGGCAGACAGACAGGGACATAGAGACAAAGATAGAGAGACAGAAAGACACAGACAGAGAGACAGAGACAGAGAGACAGAGAGGGAGAGAAAGATGTCTACGCCCAAGACTTATTGTATTGTTACTAGCGACTTTTGTCTCATCATAACAAATGATCATTGAAATGAGATTATTTTCTTTGTGAGTAAACACTTGGTAAGATTTTCGTTTCAGCTCTGTCCTATGATAACAAATGCCGTGGATGTTGACGCAGAGAACAAAATGAAGGATCTTCCGAGTACGTATACCTCTGTACAAACCTTTAGCACTCCGTTTATGTAACGTGAAACATTATACAGTAGAACCTCACTTTGTAACGTGAAACATTGTACAATAGAACTTCACTATGTAACGTGAAACATTATACAGTAGAACCTCACTATGTAACGTGAAACATTATACAGTAGAACTTCACTATGTAACGTGAAATATTGTGCAATAGAACTGCACTATGTAACGTGAAACATTGTGCAATAGAACTTCACTATGTAACGTGGAAATTGTACAATAGAACTTCGTTATGTAACGTATAACATTGTACAAAAGAACTTCACTATGTAACGTGAAAATTGTACAATAGAACTTCACTATGTAACGTGAAACATTGTACAATAGAACTTCACTATGTAACGTGAAACATTGTATAACAGAAATTCGATATGTAACGTGAAACATTGTGCAAAATAACTTCTCTATATAACGTGAAAAATGTACAATAGAACTTCGTTATGTAACGTGAAACATTGTGCAAAAGAACTTCACCATATAGCGTGAAACATTGTACAATAGAACTTCGCTATGTAACTTGAAACATTGCACTATAGAATTTCACTAATTTCACTTTTACCCCATAAATTTATTTTTAAATGCCTTTTATATACCTACATGTATATACATTGTACTTATATAGGAGCCGTCTGATAAGGGTCTGCTTTGTTTGCTTTTGGAATGATATATATTTTATTCTATAGTAAAACCTCTCTACAACGGCCTCTAAAGTGTGATATTTAGTTGGTATTTATGACAGGTAGCTGCTTAAAGCAAGGTGAAAGTAAAACAGAACGCTCCTTGCTTAATGCAAGAAAAAGCAATACAAAAACACATGCATTTATGACACAAAATTAGAAGTTTTTATTGTCACTTTAGAGAGATTTTTCCTGTATATGTCTAAGTTACAAGTAAAATCATTTTAATTTAGAATCTAAAACATTACTTCTTTCAACCCTTCCCTTCATATGAACACCCTTGAAAGCACGCATTTGCAAACAGGGTAACCCCAGATCAGACGGTTCCTGCAGCAGCCGTCTGATCAGGGTCTGCTGTGTTTGCTAACAGAAACTTATAGGTATGATAGCAGTTTCTACAACAGTGAATCAAATCATTTTCCCATGTTCCATTTATTGATTCTGTCCATAAATACTCACGAGGTGGAGGATTTTGGAATAAATATTAGAAAAACAGTAAAACCCCGCTAATGCGACCACCTAATTGAAGTATAATTATGGGTGCTAAATGCAGGTGGTAGCTTAATGCAGGACAAAAGTAATGCAGAAAGCTCCTAGAGGAGCTTTCTGCATTACTTTTGTCCTGCATTAAGAAACGACCTGCTTATAAAGACACACATGTTTATTCATTAAGTGGTCGCATTAGAGGGGTTCTACTGTATTATTGTTCAGTTTGCTTTTACACATTACAATATACAGTAGAACCCCTCTAATGCGACCACCTAAAAGAGGTATAGTTTTGGGTGGTATAAGCAGGTGGTAGCTTAGTGCAAGACAAAATCAATGCAGAACGCTCCTAGAGGTTTGTCCTGCATTAAGCAGCCACCTGTTTATAAAGACACCCATGTTTATTCAATAAATGGTCGCATTAGAGGGGTTCTACTGTATATACAGTATTGATACAGTCTACTCCTTGCCGCACGAATATTTAATATAAAACAATATGAATTAACTACATTTTTCTAATGACATTATGAATAAGATAATGTTTTACAATGACAGAAAGTGTAGAATCATATTTATATTATTTTATGAAAGAACAGAGCAGACCCAGATCAGACGGCTCCTGTAGGAACCGTCTGATCTAGGTCTTCTCTGTCTGCAAAGGTGTGAAAAGAGGCATCTATGGACTAAAGGGTTCACACTCCTGTGGTCTTTTAAAATCCCTGTTGGACGGCACCTCGGACATGTCAATAACAAATAATCAAAGTACTGACAGTACTGAAGGTTTCGGACCATATATATGTCGATTGTGACTATACAATACGAAAAAGCTTGGTAGGGAAGGACTGGTACCATTGATACATAGTTAGATGACCTCTAAAGCATTATTTCCTGAACTAAAATGGTGTTTAATGGAACTGTTTGTTAAAATTGACCGGTCATCTGAACATAATTGCTGTGAACTTTTCTGAAAATCCTGTCAGTGTTTAAGATATTGTTTAAAGAAATAAATTGATGACTAGTAGCACACAGTGCAGTTCCAATAGCTCAATTTGCCACTGTGAGCCTGAAGTTTACTTAAATTTATATTTGAATTTAGTAAAGGGCCATTACTCTATTATTATTTGGCCGACGTTGGCGTCATATATTGTGCATCATGCACCTATCCATGTAAATACCCCGTCAAATTTAAATGAAATCTGAGCAAGCTGTTCCAATATATGACTTCTAACAGTCATATTTCCTATATGGCTATCTGAAAGCAACAAAGGGTCATATTTCTGCTACTAACTGGTGGATTGTAACAGTATTTGGCGTGCATCAATCACCTATCCATCTATACACTACAACCACGTTTGGATAAATTATATATGCCATGTGAATCTAAATATCATACAGTTGACAAGATCTAATTGTAACAGAATATGTTGCAGAATGTCCCCTAAACGAAACTTACAACTGTTATTGGTGAGCATAATATCTAAATTTCAACCAATAACAGGCCATTAGTGAGCACTTGGTTACATGGCAACAAGCACTTTTAAAACAACTGCATATATATCCCTACTGACCAAATTTTCCGAAAAATCTAATATGTAAATTGTGACCCATTCAGAGGACACTACTCCATTACCATGGCAACCAAGTATTTCAAAATAACTTGACTGAGTTTGGGATACCCAAATACCCCTAAATGCCAATTTTCAGCAAATTTGAATATCTAAATTTTTGACCAATCAGATCTAACCATTCAGTTTCCATACCAACAAATCATTTCGAAAGACATACCAATCAATTCTGAGTGTCAAAATATCCAGACATACCAATTTTCGGCAAAATCGAACAATATCTGAATTTGCCGAAAAATATCTAAATTTTCGACCAAACAGAGCCACCACTCAGTTACTATGGCAACCAATTCTTTAAAAAGACCTAAAAATTAGTCCCGAGTGCCAAAATATACCGTAATACCAATTTTTAGCAAAATCAACCAATATATGTACTTTCGAAACACAAACCAATTGATTTGGAGTACTCAAATATCCCATGATACCAATTTTCAGCAAAAAATCGAATGATATATAACTTCGCCAAACAGTATCTAAATTTCGACCAATTATAGCCAACCATTTAGTTATGGTGATTTTCAAAAAATAAAAAGTGGGATGTACATCTGCATGTATCAAGCAATATTCATATGAAGTTTCATTAGGATCGGACAATTACTTAGTCTTACTGAGAAATGCTCTGGACAAGTTCATGACGGAAGAAGAACAATTGGAAGAATCAGAATCGGAAGAAAGAATAATAAGAATAAGAAACGGAGCAAACACAATATGTCCCTCTACTTCATTTTGGGACATTATTATATACCAGGGGTGAAAATAACAGCATGCTTGTATGTTAACACAGATTAATGCTGGGGAAAAAGCTTAAACACACACTACAAACAAAGAATTATATACGTTCAGCTTATGTTATAATTAACATTGTGTAACACATACAATAAAATAAGTCCACTTTATCTGTTTTATAACTACTAACTCTCTATAATTGGAGTAATTATCCTTAAATGCTTACAACCTGGTACCAAGTCTCCTAACACATTACACACATTATAAACATGGGTCTTATAGAACAGAAAAGTCTATGATCAATGTTTACGATGCTTGTCACACATTATGTAAAAATATAATTATGATCTTCTAAACTCAATATAAATACTTCTGATGCATTCAGAATACAGATTGCTTTTGAGGCTCAAGGTTATCCATATATCTCCGGAACGTTTCACTACGGTCCGTGCTCCTACGTGCAGAAGGGTCGGTGCCGAATATTATGATTTTTTTTAGCTTTCTTCAACTTCAACTATAACTACAGTAAATTAAATTAAATAAATTAAATTAAATTTATTTATTATTTTATTTTATTCATTTATTAATTTATTTTTATTATAATAATAAATTATTAATAATAATAAAAATAATAATAAATAAATTAAATTATTAAATTTTATTTATTTATAAACTAAATTAAATAATAATCTATTTATTTTATATTTATTATTTTTTTTATTTTACTCGTCATAGCGAGCGGGCGAGTAGAATTCTCCAGGCTGTTAATACTTATTATGCAATGAATATTAAATTTACGTATTTCAAATAATAAATATGGACAATATTAGCCAATAAGCTCGATCAAAGGTTTTTCTAATAAGAAAAATAATGCTTAAATTGTGGCCGATTTTAGGCTGCGAAATTCATATCCGCGGATATGAGTCATACCCGTCATATCGGGTGTTTATACTGTATCCTGCAATTTCCAGTCGTTATCTTCATTCCCATAGTTCGTGTGTAATATGTAGAGATTGACGACGTTCCGACCATTATTCATTACTGTTTTCTCCGTAACGTTGTCTGTACCAATCCGACAAATTCAAGAAATGCTTGTAGATTTCAAATAAACGCCCGACTTTTAGATGTCGATAACTTTCTGGTTCATTTTTACCGGCGCTCTGTGGTATATATTCGTACGCGACCAAATTTATCATATAACGTAGCATTTTACACGGCAAAATTATTGGTAATTGCGACAGTTGCATCCGCATTTTAATAATTGACACAAATACCAAATGAAGAATTATCGATATCGTTTATCAAATGCATTGCACTTGGAACTATATTTTTGTCAAGGGGTGTTATCAAAATCACATTTTTGGCAAAATGAAAGTAGAAATACGGGTGAAATACACCCGTAGATAACTAAATCGCTTAATCGGCGCTACGTGATAAACATTCTGTCAACGTTAAACCATTCAAAATGTCTGCATTTGGGTTAATGAACGTATGCATTCTAAGCATAAATTGATATTTCGTAGTATAACAGTGGTCTGATTGCGCATTATGGGATATGAATTTCTTTATAAATTTGCTTGAGGCATGCCCTGGGGATGCATTACTATTAGGTTTCGGAAAGTAGTCCGAAACCTAAAAACGAGATGCGCTTGTGGAACACTATACCCCCCCCCCCCCCCCCCCCCCAACAAACAGTTTGGTCCATATGGTTGACCTTTGGCATATGCTTTTGAAATTGACTTTGACATAGCACCGCCCAGAAGTTGCAGCTTCATGAGATTTGTGCGCATGCCCAGTATGAAGTCTGTGTCTCTAACAATTCAAAAGTATTACCAAGTTTAAAGTTTCAGACGGGCGAATTGCATTTGCGCACAAACCGAAAAATAATTGCACATCAAAAGCGGACGAAAACCTCATATCATTTGCGGACGAAAATATAACAGTTCGGCATGTCAAAAGCGCACGGCATTTTTGACGTCTGAAATGTAGTCACTCACGTGGCCCAAACGAAATCTATTTATTGTATTGTGTAATTAATTTATTTGTACTGTGTGACAACGCTGAACTGAATCTAAATCCAATCACTGTAGCGTACGGAACTGGCTTACACACACGCTAATTATTTTTATGGCTTTATTCTTTTTAATTGTTCAAAATTGATTTTAAAATTTCTGAAACAAACAAAATTGAAAAATGCATTATCTACGACACATGTTTTATACTGCATATATACACTGTGACAGTTTCAAATCCTACTTCCACCTCCCCATGGTAAGCAAGAGGAAACAATGTTAACATTTGACAGTGTTTAACATAGGCTAACGGAAGAGGTACACGTGCGCATTTGATAGTAAAAACTTGTGCGCATATGAAACCTTTTTTGTGCGCAAACGAAGGAAACAAAATCCGCAAATGATATGCCAATGTGCGCAAATGAAAATCTCCATTTCAGACAGACCAACAAACAAGCATCCAAATACCTGGGCCAAAAGCAAAATGCTCCGATCTAGGTATTTGGGGTGTAAACATGAATCAATGTGCTTGTCTCTAAGTGGCGAGAAAAGAATTGAAATTGTACAAATGGCCCATTGTCAGTTTTGCATCGACCATAGATGCATATTTTTACTTCAGTGACCATCCAGTTTGCTAAGAACTTTCTTTTGGACTATCGTTTGACCACTAAGCCGCTTTTCGACGCAACCTACATGGAAACTTATCATAAGGTAGTGTCAGCTTGCTACAGTCAAATAGTAACCCTGCCATCCGCGACCTGATCCGAATTTTCCAACAGCTTGAATCCAGATGAGACGATGAGTAACTCGGCGTTTCATCAGAATCCAAACTGTTTAACACCCGCTCAATAGTTTCTCAAAGCATTGAACGAGTCGGAAATGTTCAAAATTATACCAGATCAAGAGTTGAGCAAATACAGTAGAACCCCTCTAATGTGAGCACTTAATGAATAAACATAGGTGTCTGTATAAGCAGGTGGTTGCTTAATGCGGACAAAAGTAATGCAGAAAGCTCCTATAGGAGCTTTCTGCATTGCTTTTGTCCTGCATTAAGTTACTACCTGCTTATACCACCCAGAATTATACCTCTTTTAGGTGGTCGCATTAGAGGGTTTTTACTTTATTGTTTTTTTCACAGCTGGGTAAGGATTAACAGTGTACATGTCAGCAGCTGTGTTGTGATGCAATGTCTACTTCATGAATAATTATAAAGAAGAAATAGTAGCTTGTTAAATATGTATTACAGTAAATCCTCTCTATAATGGCCACTAAATTACATCAAGTATTTTGTGTTAAAGGCAGGTGGCTGCTTAAAGCAAGGTGAAAGTAAAACCGAACGCTCCTATAGGAGCGTTCTGTTTTACTTTCACCTCACTTTAAGCGGCCACCTGCAATAAATACCAAATCATTTACACAATTTAGTGGTCGTTATAGAGAGGTTTTATTGTAGCTGTTTTTTTTATAATGTCATTATGAATAAGAGAATATTTGCAGACGGCCTGGTCTGGTTCTTACCTGTTTTCAAGAAAATGGTGTGCAGAAAAATGCAATTTCTATCAAATTCGTCACCTAGTTGCCTTTTCTGTGTAAATCTACGAATACCTCATCAGATTAGCAACAACTGACGTTTCCTAATACAGTAAAACATGTCCACAATGATCATGTAAAGCATAGTAAAACCCCTCTAAACCGGAATTCTACAAGAGAAGAATTAAGATACTTTTAGGCAGGGGGGCTGCTTAACCCTTCTCTTGCAATTCACGTCAATACATGTATACGTACCTGTAAATAGTGAAGACCCAGATGAGACAGCTCCTGCAGGAGCTGTCTCATCAGGGTCTGCACTATTTACAAGTTGATTGTGCAACCAGTGCACTCCACAGCAGTGATTGTACAGCTAAATACTTGTACACCGAGAAATTATATGTAATTACATGTATACAACAGGGAATGGGTGAAGAAGGAGAACTGTACAGGTTCGATATTTATACTGAATGTATTTCCCGGTTTATATGAGCTTTACTTAAGTCTCTTTCTAGGTTTAATTTCTTATTAACCCTTTCCCTCATATTGACGACTTTTGAAGACTCTGTAAAAGTCACTTTGTGAAACCATTGTGATAAATAGAGCATTTGCTCCTATAGGAGCAAATGCTCTATTTATCACAATGGTTTCAAACTATAACAATCTAATAAATTCCTTTTCTCTAGTTAATGCTCCTTTCCGGCAGATTTATTTTAAGAGGTTGTATCTAAAAATAGCCTATGAGGTAATGGGTTAAGTGGTAGCTTAATGCAGAACGAAAAGTATGCACAAATCTCCTCTGGGGGAATTTATGTATTGAGTGTGTCATTTATTAAGCAACCACCTGCTATTATATGCCTTCTTGTTTTTTCATTGTGTGGCCAATATATGCAAGTTCTACTGTATATAGGGTGGGTTCAATTAACTTTATTATATTATAGGGAGAGGTATTCTGGAAAGCCAACCTCTCTGCTGGTGCCCCGATGGTCGCATCGCCAATGCCGAAGAATGGCGACACACAGAACATGGTATTCCTCTGGGTATCGGACTTTGTGCTGGATACATTTTTGTACCAGGCTCAAATGCACGGATTCCTCGTGCGAAACGTAACGTCAAAAGATGTATGTACACTCATTACCAGGTTAATTCGGTCTGTTCAAAGTGGTACATTGTAGGACTGTTGGGACGCATTTGCAATGATTCGATCTAGACGTCCCGCGTAAATAAAAATGTTCCTTATTTGAACAAGTAATGCTTTATGCCGACATGTTGATAACTTGATAGGTAATGTTTGTTATAAGTTTCAGTCGTTGATATAGTACTTCCTTATTGTGTTACATGCACGCGACATTGTAAAGATTCTCAAGATGATTCTAGGAAGTGACGAGTTAACAGGAAAATAACAATGTCTGTAAAAAGTTTGTTCAAGGAGTTAGATTAGTTTCGTTTTTATTACAGTATTTATACCTTTTAACTGTTACAGACCTGTTTGGCTACTGTTTCTCATGACAATGAATGTCCTTAACCCTTTACTCAATAAATACGCTTTTCTACGCATTTGCAAAACCGAGGAGAGGCCCATCAAACTGCTCCTATAGGAGCCGTCAGTTCAGGATCTGCTCTGTTTGCTTACGACATTATATAGATCTAATTCTACACTTTCTGTCTTGGTTAAATAATCGCGTGTTCATGTGTTACTTTTAACAGTGCATCTATTTATTTTACATGATGCCTTGTAACTCGATGTCTCATCAACAAACAGTGTAGATCCATCAAATACCTTATAACTCGATGTTTCACAAAAGATCAGCCCTGTTGGGTTCTCTGGTCGTCTCTTGGAAAAATTTCTTTTGACAATTTAGGCAGGCGACGTGTAAGGCAGATTGTAATTGCTAATACTACTTAAGTCTTTACTCCATAAATAGTTCAGTAATGTGGTAATTGTTTCGTGAATATTAATTAGATTACCTGTTAAAACTTTTGGCCATTACAAATACTGAAGAATCATATCTATATCATATCATTAGCAAACAGAGCAGACCCTGATCAGACGGCTCCAAAGGAGCCGTCTGATCTGGGTCTTCTCGGTTTGCAAAGGCATAAAAAGGCATATTTATGGAGTAAAGGGTAAGTGTTCCGTATCATATTAAACGTAATCTCGTCCAAGTTGAGATTTAGAACAGAGCTACAGATAAAGATGCGTATAATAATAGAACTTATCCCTTTTTTCATGTGAGGGGATTCATGCAAAAGAAACATGTAGTCTGGGGAATCCTTTGAAGTTTATTTGGTTAGCAAACAGTGCATACCCTGATAAAAGGGCTCCGGAAAGAGCCTCTGTTATGGGTCTACATTGTTTGCCTGTCTGTACTTTGTGCGTTATGTATCACAGAGGAATTGCATAACATTACAAATTTTCTTGAAAATTACAAAATAACGGAGATGTTCTCACAGTTTCATGTCATACCTCTGGAATGTATTCCGCAAAGAAACCTACCGGCTGCATATTATATATTACAATATATTAACCCTTTCACTGCCAATGTCGCATCTGTGATTACCTATGCAAACAGTTTGGATCCAGATGAGACGCTGAGTAACTCGGCGTCTCATCAGGATCCAACTGGTTGTTACTGTGACTGTTTCTTGAAACAAACGTGAAGAAAAGTAAAAATGGAAAATGCAGCAGACGACAAAGGTTGCAGATGACAGAATGTGGCAGCGAAAGGGTTAAATATAAAATCATTTTTTATCGATTCATTGCCAATAGTCAATACAGCGTTGACGAACATGTCTGCATATGACTGTCGTCATGTGGAAATTGACATAATGGCCGTCGCAAACAGGGTAGATCCAGATCTATCACAGCATACGATCGCGACATTAAATCAGGATCTTCAGCGTATGCTCAATTGTGGTGAAAATACTGCCATTTCTCAAAGATATTGAAAAGTGTACATCCTGGTCAGAAGTAGCATTCCATTGTAGTTGATGGCCTGGGTATTCATCATTAATATTTGTCCAAGTGCTCTTGTCATGACTTTGATTGTACACCATCTTTATAATTTATACTTTCAGCTGCCGCCCAGTAGTAGAGGTGTCCTCAACACCACGTGCACAGGACTGGTTCCAAGATGCATAGGAAAAATCATAAAAGCTGTTAGTACAATTTAGAACCAGTCGAAATATTCTACATAAATGTACAGAAGTACTTCTATTTCCTAACTTACTGTCTGCAGTAAACTTTGGAGACTTGGCTAGTAATTGGTTATACAAACAGTACTACACGAAAAGCATTGATGTAACATCAAAGGGCGCCATTATAAAGAACAGCCATATTGGTTTTGTTTGAATCTATTGTGAAACAAAAATGCTTAGAATATGAGTGATCTTGATACTTATGTGCTGCACTAACCCTTTCAATAAAGATACTTGTCTGCTATTGAAATAGTGTAAACATAAATGAAGACAAATGAAAGAATTTTATATGGAATACAGTATACACTGATTGGCATTATTTTAATATAATCATGCAATCATGCAATCATCCAAAGCTTTAGTTCAGCATATTGCTGTTGGAATTACTTCAGACACCCTATCAAACAATGAAATAATGATACTTAAAACAAATAAATAACGAGTTTGTCCAAAGCTTTTCAATACTGTGAATTTAAGAAATGAATCAAAGACCGAAATAGTTTAAATTGTAGTTTTGGTGGATAATTAGCACGTTTTTATAAATTATTTTAATTGATTATTGACGGATCAGTCATTGTTAAATCTTAGCAAATAATAGTATCATTTTCATTGTAAAATCTCATTCATATATTAATAAACTCTGATATAATACACCTATTTGCAAGTTTAACTGTGAAAAAGAAAATGGTTTAAAATGCGACACAATGCACTAAGCAAGGTCGAATTCTAATTACACAACATTAAGATATCTCCGATTATGGTCCGAATGTTCTCCATTTTTTACATTTTATACAATAACGTACATAAATTTAATTAATCAATACTTTTTTATTTTATAGACATTCTGCAAATATTGGGCGGAAAATTCTTGAGGTGTGTGTGATTTTCATGAAAATGTGATTATTATGTACATACGTTCGAATAGACGAACTCCTTAGCGTCACCGTATTACGGTGCAATAGACTCGGTCTTTCAGGCCTTGTGACTGGTTTCAAGTCGATAATCAACTAAAACATTAATTTATATACCGTAATGTATAGGATTTTTACTCTTAATTGGGCCAAACTTTACAAAGCAAATATACGTTATACCTAAACTTGCAAATAAACCGCATTAAACCAAAAACTGCACACTGGACTGTGCATTTACTGTAAAAAAGTGTACTACTTTCCTAGACCTTTAGGCAAGCCTATTGCACCGGAAATTCGAAAGGATCAGCTTTTAGTATCAATAATGCATTTATTTCTTTTAATGCAATAATAACAAACAACTGCTTATTTTTGTTTTATTTCATTACTTCTGATATGATATTCACACTCTTAATCGACCAGCACATACAATTTACATTGCTCAAACAAGTAACTTTCATTTTTTCAACGTTACAGAAATGCTCCTCCTCATTAGCTGAAAATTTCGTAAGCCCATTAAGCGCGGGCGCCAATAATTCCGGGCTTACTAGTAAAGGAGCTAGCTCTTCCCTGTTTGCTAAAAGTAATTAGCTGTACCAAACAGTACAAATCCAAAGCAGTTAAGGAGCTAGTTCTTCATTGCTTGCTAATTTCCATGTTAGTACACACATGACATAAATGGATCCCATCCGTCCCATTGTCAAAAATATGTCTTCCCAGTTTTGGACCTGATGTAATCTTGGCTACTTAGAGTCGATACATTCGCTGCCAATGTCGCTTCTGCGATAACCTATGCAAACAGTTTGGATCCAGATGAGACGTCGAGTAATCGGCGTCTCGGTATCTCATATGGAGTAACTGTTTGTTACTGTGATAAAGTTTGTAAAGAAAGTTAAACAAACAAGAATTGTAGCAGACGACATATTTTGGAGACGATCATATTTGGCATCGATAGAGTTAACACATTACCCCCTAGTGACGCATTTTGCGCCCCTATAAAATTCACATTGTGAAACCATTGTGATAAATAGAGCATTTGCTCCTATAGGTGCAAATGCTCTATTTATCACAATGGTTTCAAACTACACAATTCTAAAAGTTTCCTTTTCTCTAGTTAATGCTGCTTTTCGGTAGATTAATTAAAAAAGGTTGGGTCTAAAAATAGCCTAGGACAGAATGAGGAACAACTGACCAAGTGTCATGGCACAAGCTTTTGAGACGCTGTTGACTAAGGTGTCAAACAGCTTGGATCCTGCTGAGACTAATCTGGATCCAAACTGTTTGCAATAAGCGGGATACTTGTTAAAAAATGCCAACAAGCGACTGTCGGGATGATCATTATACTATAGTACAGTAGAACCTGTCTTAAGCGACCTTATTAATTGGACACATGAACCTTAAATAGCAGGTGGTTGCTTAATACAAGGCAAATGTAATGCAGAAAGCTCCTATAGGAGCTTTTTGCATTACGTTTGACCTGTATTAAGCTACCACCTGCCTTACAGAACCATAATTACACCTATTTTGGATGGTCGTTAAAGACAGGTTCTGTTATATCTATATCCACTGAAACCCCATTTGCCGTAAACAAAACTCGTATACAGCCACAAAAGAGGTGCTATACTGAGACTTAGACACACGTGGTAGCTCAATGCAGGATGAAAGCTACGCAGAAAGCTCCTACAAGAACTTTCTGCATTGTTTCCGTACTACATTAAGCAACCACCTACTTTAAAAGACGGCAACGTCTCTTCATTAAATGGTCTCTTTGGAGTGGGGTATGGGTGGGTTTTTACTGTATTGAATAATAGTTTTCTAACATTCAAGGGCATTTCAAGAACAATTTCAGTTTTTACGCTGTATGTATACGCAGCTGGTGGTTTTACCAATTCTGTTGACACACGTGCGTATTTTTATCTGAATAATAATTCTCTTTTTTTTGCAGATTGGAGAAAAATACCCTAACAGCACGGTTGAACTGCGTATAAATAGCACGCATGTACCAGACATGGCTTTTACCAATTCTGGTGTGTATGCTAATTTCTCCGGCACCATTGACCTGTATGCACGAGTCCCCAACAAAGCGGGCACGCCCTTCCTTGTCAGTCTAAATGCGGTAAGTCAATAGATTGACCAAGTTCCGAAAAACATATGGACTAGAACTAAAGTGAATTTATTTTTTCAGAGCTACAGATAAATGTGCGTACACAAATACTAAAATCGTCATTTCTCACCAAACCCTATACTGCGACCACTCTTTAGAATCGTCTCTTCGAGACGATTCTAAAGAGTGGTTACAGTATAGGGTTTGATGGAGAAATGAAAAAGCTATTCTTGAAACTGTTTAAATTTACGCATCTTTTCTTGGCCTCTGTTATTTGTATTGGAGTTTTACAGCGTATTTCAGTTATATTGCGACGTCCAGGTAATTCCAGGCGGAGGATGACACCAAAGGTATTTCATGTAATACAAGACGTGGTAGTGTTTCGTGCACAGAACACCCGAGTAAAGTGAAACATTGCTTTCTGAACCCTTTACTTTAAGAATATTCATGTTAGAAACAATGTCTCTGTTGTTATTAACTGATTTTGAGTACAGGTGTGGTAATATATTCAAACGGTAAATAGAACTCTTTTGCAAGTATTAACTGATATGACCTAAGCAAAATATTAAGGTACTTACTAGAATGTAATGATCTGCTGGAGTCGTCTATTGCATTTACTAATTATATAGAATTATTATTATATGGAATAATATATATTTGTTTGTACACTTTCTTCCATGGCCAAACTTTCCTGTGTTCTTATGTCATTAAAATATTATCTAATAAAATTGAAGATGCCATTACAGTCACGTATTTCTTACATTTAATTGAATATTCAAGAAGTAAATATTAGATATGATGGCTTGTCCTTGAAGCTATAAGCCCCAAACAACGTCTGTTCGGCACCTAAACATTTACAGCATAAAAAATGGTCTGGTATGTCGATTTCAGAGATAACATGCATTACAATGTATATGTTGCCTTTTTACAGACAATGTCGGCAAAGTTAAATATTTCTGTGGGGAACCAGAAGTGTTATCCCTACGTTAGCAACGTTAGGTAAGTACAACCTTCCTTCGATAATCAGCATTTCCTACTACAGTAAAAACCTCTCTATAACGGCCACTAAATTGTGTTAATTAGTTGGTATTTAGGGCAGGTGGCTGCTTAAAGCAAGGTGAAAGTAAAACAGAACGCTCCTATAGGAGCGTTCTGTTTTACTTTCATCTTGCTTCAAGCAGCGACCTGCCTTTAACACAAAATACTTGATGTAATTTAGTGGTCGTTATAGAGAGGTTTTACTGTATAGTGCGCGGTTAACTTACTGCTGTCTTTACTCTATGGATATTAATTTAACTTGTTAAAATGTGTGTATACTTAACCCTTCTCTTGCTGAATTTTAAAATACATTTCTCCTTCTTTACCCATGTCCTGTTGTATAATTATATATATCTTCACTGTATACAAGTATTTCGCTGTGCAATCACTGCTGTGGAGTGCACTGGTTGCACAATCAACTTGTAAACTTTACTGGTAGGTATATTGACTTGAATAGTAAGCGAAGGGTTAAGACTGTATAAAATGTATACGTAAGAAATAATAACACCATGAATATTAATTAGATTATTATTATAGTGGCATATGAACACACGATATTTTGGCTCAGGCAGAAACTATAGAAGCAGTTCTATATTATACCATAAGCAAACAGAGCAGACCCTGACCAGACGGTTCATACAGGAGCCGACTGACCTGGGTCTACTCTGTGTGCAAATGCATGGAAAGTTATATTTACGGAGTAAATGGTTAAGAATGTAATGCTGCATGCATATTCACGAACTGGTATTTTATAATTACACATTAAACCCATTACCTCATGGGCTATTTTTATATCCAACCCCTTTGGATAAAATCTACCGAAAAGGAGCATTTACTAGCAAAAAAGGGAAATTTTAGAATTGTGTCGTTTCGAAACCATTGTGATAAATAGAGCATTTGCTCCTATGGATCAATGCCCTATTTATCACAGTGGTTTAACAAAGTGGCATACAGAGCGTCAAGAGGCGTCAGTATGAGGGAATGGGTTAACATGTTAACCCTTCGCTTGCTATTCACGTCAATATACCTACCTGTAAATAGTGAAGACCCAGATGAGACAGCTCCTGCACTATTTACAAGTTGATTGTGCAACCAGTGCACTCCACAGCAGTGGTTGCACAGCGAAATACTTGTACACAGTGGAGATATATGTGTGGAGGGCATGGGTAAAGAAGGAGAAATGTATTTTAAAATTCAGCAAGAGAAGGGTTAATTAATCGTTGGCTGTGACATTCGGAGTAAGATCTATATCATTCCATAAGCAAACAGAGGAGACCGTAGAGCATCATCAGACAGCTCCTTCAGAAGCTGTCTGATCTGGATCTACTCTGCAATTGTGCCAAAAGTCGTCTATATTAGGAGGAGGATTAGGTTCATAATTGATTAGTATTAGATTCATAATTGATTAGTATAGTTTTATTTTTACCTAATGCCCATACATGTATGATTATAGGTGGACTATTGTATTTGCAGCTTGAAACTCAAATCAGCAAAATCGGACATTGGACCTATCAATGTAAGTGCCAACTAACATTTAATACATTCAGTTGTCATGGTAACCCGACCATAGTTAATCATTGACCCCAGAGTGAGAACTGAAGCACAACAACTTTGCAGACAACATTTACAAGTGTTTAAATTGTTATGTCATCATTTAACCCTTTGCTCTATAAATGCGCCTTGGAAAACAGAGTAGACCCTGATCAGACGGCTCCTGTAGGAACGTCTTGACCAGGACCTGATCTAATTGTTTATGGAAATATATAACTAAATCTATAGTTTCGGGTAAAGAGTTAATACTTCGCTAATACACCCTATAGCTGGTCAATCAACACATTTTTAATATTTTCAGGACGAGTTTCTGAATGTCCTTATCGACAAGGCTCTGAAGATGTTCATCATTCCAAAGCTAAATGGTGGGTGCACTTGAACGTTTGCCTTTAGGATCTTGCTTTTATGTCACGCCTTTGCAAATATCTGATGATGTTTAAGCATATGCATTTACAGTAGAACCCCTCTAATGAAACCATTTAATGAATAAACACGAATGTCTTTATAAGCATGTGGTTGCTTAATACAGGACAAAGGTAATGCAGAAAGTTCCTATATGAGCTTTCTGCATTACGTTTGTCCTGTATTAAGCTACCACCTGCCTTTACCACCCATAATTATACCTCTTTTAAGTGGTCGCATTAGAGGGGTTTACTACACATGTAGTATAGTGTAGTGTAGTGTAGTGTAGTACAGTGTAGTGTAGTGTAGTGTAGTGTAGTGGAGTGGAGTGTAGTGTAGTGGAGTGGAGTGTAGTGTAGTGTAGTGTAGTGTAGTGTAGTGGAGTGGAGTGTAGTGTAGTGGAGTGTAGTGGAGTGTAGTGTAGTGTAGTGTAGTGTAGTACAGTGTAGTGTAGTGTAGTGTAGTACAGTGTAGTGTAGTGGAGTGTAGTGTAGTGGAGTGTAGTGTAGTGTAGTGTAGTGGAGTGTAGTGTAGTGTAGTGTAGTGTAGTGTAGTACAGTGTAGTGTAGTGTAGTGTAGTGTAGTGTAGTAAATGACTTTTTTACATGTTTAAACAGTCATTTTGTATTATTTTAACCATTCAGATCAATTTTGGAAACACTCAAATGTAGAGTCGACTCTAAATAATGCATAGGAGAATACAATACAGTCTACCTAAAGCGACCAGATTATTTATTAACCCTTTCCCTGTTCTACGTTTATTCCAAATTTAAATACCTACTGAATATTCATGAACAAAATATTGGAATACTGTAGTCATTTTAGAAAAGTACAGAGGCAGACCTATCAAAGTACATAAGCAAATAGAGCAGACCCTGATCGGACGGCTCCTATAGGTGTCGTCTGATCTGGATCTATTCTGATTGCAAGAACGTGGAAATACATATACAGTAAAACCTCTCTATAGCGACCGCTTAATTACATCAAGTATTTTGTGTTAAGGGCAGGTTGATGCTTAAAGCAAGGTGAAAGTAAAACAGAACGCTCCTATTGGAGCGTTCTGTTTTATTTTCACCTTGCTTTAAGCAACCACCTGCCCTAAATACCAAATAATTAACACAATTTAGTGGTCGTTATAGAGAGGTTTTACATATACAGTATACAAGCATTATCTGTAACATATAAACTTGACAACCAGACTTCATTCGAGTGGTTGCCGTATAAAATATTTGGTGAGTGTTTAAATAAGGAAACTGTAATTTCTCTACCAAACCCTATGTTTGGAGTTCTCGTTAGATCTCGGAGAGACGATGCTACAGAGCGATCACAGCATAGGGTTTAGTTCAGAATTAAGATAAATACGTGTACATGTACAGTAGAAACCCTCTAATGCGACCACTTAATGAATAAACATGACTGTCTTTATAAGCAGGTGGTTGCTTAATGCAGGACGAAAGTAATGCAGAAAGCTCCTATAGGAACTGTCTGTTTTACTTTTACCCTGCATTAAGCTACCACCTGCATCTAACACCCATAATTATGTCTCTTTTAGATGGTCGCATTAGATGGGTTTTACTGCATTCTAGTTTAATCTACACGTCTTATTTGTGGTTCTACATTAGAATACAGTAGACCCTGTCTTAAGCGACCATTGAATCGAGGTCTACATCTGGATATTTCAAACAGATGGTAGCTGAATACAGGTCGACTGTAATGCAGAAAGCGCATATTGGAGCTTTCTGTGATACTTTAGACCTGCATTAAGCAACCACCATCCTTTTAAGACCCCTATGTTCAATACAGTAAACCCCCGCTAATACGACCACTTAAAAAAGGTATAATTCTGGTGCTAGATGCAGGTGGTAGCTTAATGCAGGACAAAAGTGATGCAGAAAGCTCCTAGAGGAGTTTTTTGTATTACTTTTGTCCTGCATTAAGCAACCACCTGCTTTTAAAAACACATGTTTATTCATTAAGTGGTCGCATTAGAGGGGTTCTACAATATATGAATCATCACTAAAGACAGATTCTACTGTACAAGTAAGTTATACTTCTGGGCTTGTTATTACAACTGATGTTGTGGAAGTTCATATTCGTCTTGCAGAGGCTGGCAAACACGGGTTTCCACTTCCAGTCACCAAGGAGATCACATTTGTGAACACGAAACTCACTTTTGCAAAGGTAATGTCAATCGTGAGCATAATAAAGAGATTTATTACAGAGCTACAGATATAGTCCGGCAGCCAAGTTTGAAAAAACAGTGTAAGCATACAATTGCTGGCAATTTTTTTTATTGCATTTTCTGATAGACAACGCATAGGAGGTTCAAAATCCACCGGGTGCCAGAATGGCATCCTTGAGCGTTTTTCTAAAATTAAGATGGCATCAAAGATGGCCGCCGTGGCATGATTTCACCGGATTTCAGTTTGCTGGGCATAATATACATGTATGGCTTTAATTTTATCAAAATAGTCCTGTATTTAAGGTTATTAATGAAGGTATATCAGCTTATTAAATAATGAGTAATAGTAACATCTATTCTTCAAATTGTAAGAAACATTTCAAGAAAGGGAGGTAATAAACATGAATTTACACATTTTAACCCATTCCCTCATATTGACGACTCTGTAAAAGTCTTTTTGAGAAACCATTGTGATAAATAGAGCATTTGCTCCAATAGGAGCAAATGCTCTATTTATCACAATGGTTTTAAACTACAAAATTCTAAAATTTATATTTTCTCTAGTTAATGCTCCTTTTCGGTAGATTTGTTCAATGTGGTTGGATCTAAAAATAGCCTATGAGGTAATGGGTTAATACGCATCTTATCTGGTCCTCTGATTAAGATATTTATTGTGTTTGAAACAAAATAGAACCAGATCAGTTGCTGCGTCTTTCATACGAAAGAAAACCCAAAGTTAGATCCACCTCCACTGGTCTTTGGTTTGGGCTGTTTACAATGCCTAAATGTATTTCCTTCCATACAGAGGTTCGTTGTATACATGCACTATGCTTTACTACGTGGATATTCATGTAAGAAATACATGTAATATGACACCATCGATGTTTAAAAGATGGGTGGGGGAGGTTAATGGCAAAAAGTGTACATGCAGATTAATATAATTGCATAAGCACACAGAGCAGGCCTACAGGAACCGTTTGATCAAGGCCTACTCTGTTTGTAAATATGTTAAAGTGCGTATCTATGGAGTAATGGCCTAAATGATACAATTATGATTTTAACTGTTTTAAATTTTCGTCTACAGAAGTTCTATATGCTTCAATTATCCCAACCATTTTTCACCATTTCTTGCATGTGTATAAACCTGTATTTGGTTTAAAACGAAAAGAAAATTGGTATCCCATCTTCAGCCAAACTAAAAAAGAATATCACGAGTTCAGCTATGGAGTGAAACGTGTTAACATGTAGTTCAGCTACGGTGTGAAAGGTGTTAACCCTTCGCTTGCTGAATTTTAAAATACATTTCTCCTTCTTTACCCATGCCCTGTTGTATAATTACATGTATCTTCACTGTGTACACGTATTTCGCTGTGCGATCACTGCTGTGGAGTGCACTGGTTGCACAATCAACTTGTAAATAGTGCAGACCCTGATGAGACAGCTCCTACAGGAGCTGTCTCATCTGGGTCTTCACTATTTACAGGTACGAATATTGACGTGAATAGCAAGAGAATGGTTAACATGTAGCACGTACTGTACTGTCGAATGATAACATTTGACAACAGTTTGGATCCAGATCAGTGTGCTCAGTGTGTAGAAATGCAAATGTGTAAAAGAATATTGTTTGCAAGAAAGGCTTTTAGATAGCCTACAAGTCCGGCAAGGGAAGGGAGGTAACTCATTAAATATTGTTCTTCTGTTATTCTGCCCTAGCCTTCAAAATAATAATAAATGTTGCCCTTTGTGGCAATGTGATATTTTATATCTAATAGTACAGTAAACCCTGTCTACAGTAGAACCTGTCTTAAGCGGCCATTCAATTATTAAACATAAGACTCTTTCAAAGCAGGTGGATGCTTAATGAAGGGCAAACACACTGCAGAAAGCTCATATGGGAGCTTTCTGCATTACTTTTCACCAGCATTAAGCTGCCACCTACCTTACAGCACCATACTTATATACCTATTTTTGATGTCCGCTTAAGCCAGGATATACTGTAACTCTGGGTATTAAAGGCAAGTGGTAGCTCCAATTTTAATCAAGTGCAATTTTGACTCTTTTTTAAAGTTTTTGAATAAACATTGACCAGGTGTCAAACAGTTTGGATGCAGATAGTAGCCATTGGGGAAGGCTCTTCTCCTCCAGTGCAATTTGGTATGGGTCTATTTTGTTCTGACCGAATATATCTTTAGAGTAAATACGGCTATGTCATAGATGGATGGAGTGGTGTGTGAAAATCCTTTGTATTGCTTACAGGACGCGCTGGAGGTCAGCACAGATCTGAAGTATACACCGGCTGATCGTACAGTAGACCAGACAGACGTTGGCGTTAGTCTGGACGAACCAGACCAGAAAATCAACCTGGACTTAGAGAGGCTTGGACCGCTGAAGTTCCGACAACTTCACCCAAAAAATCGACTCAATTAATAACTCTCAATGTATTAATACAGTTATACAGTAAAACCTGTTTGCAGCGACCGTCAAAAAAATAGGTGGGTTTAACCCTTCTCTTGCTGAATTTTAAAATACATTTCTCCTTCTTTACCCATGCCCTGTTGTATAATTACATATATCTTCACTATGTACACGTATTTCGCTGTGCAATCACTGCTGTGGAGTGCACTTGTTGCACAATCAACTTGTAAATAGTGCAGACCCTGATGAGACAGCTCCTGCAGGAGCTGTCTCATCTGGGTCTTCACTATTTACAGGTAGGTATATTGACGCGAATAGCAAGCGAAGGGTTAAGACAAGCGGTAGGTTAATGCAAGACGAATGTTAACCAGAATGCTCCTATAGAAGCTTTCTGCAAAACTTTCGTCGTGCATTAACCCATTCTCTCCTACAGACGCCTTTTTGTGCCTCTCAGTCTTTGAAACCATTGTGATAAGTAGTACATTTGCTCCATAGGACCAAATGCTCCATTTATCACAATGTTTTCAAAACTACGCCGTTCAAAAATTCTCCTTTTCTATAGGTAATGCTCTTTTTCGATAGATCAATTCAAAGAGATTGGGTCTAAAAATAGTCTAGGAGGGAATGCACTTCTGGGCCTGAGCCCTCTATATATATATTCACCATATGGTTGCTATAGACTGGATCTGCTATACGTCATTGGTGTTCTGTAAATAGACAAAAAGACAAAAATATTCCATTTATGACAATATTAATGCAGACGCTAATAAGAAAAACACTCGTCAGGGTCATCACAATTAGCAGATGTCATATAGACTGGATTCCTACATTTTGTAAGGGTTAAATACTTTAATTTTATTTTATATCTGAGGTGATTTCGGAACATATCAAAGGCACAGTGTACGGTCAAATAGTGTGAATTCTAATCATTCATAAAACTGGGTTTTAATTACAATCTGATTTGGATCAAACTGCTTGAACGTGTTAACCCTTTACTCCATAAATATTCATGTCAGAAATGATGGCATCATGAATATTAATTATATTAATTTCTAAAATGACATATTAACACATGAATGTTTTGCGAAAGTAGGAACTATAGAATCGGATCTATTTTATTCCATAAACAAACAGTGCAGACCCTGATCAGATAGCTCCTACACTGTACAGGAGCCATCTGATCTGGGTGTACTCTATATGCAAATGCATAGAAATGTGTATTTATGGAGGAATGGGTTAAAATGGTCATTTTTTCAAAGTGTTTCAGCATAGTTGTATTGTTTAAGTGTATTTACTATTATTGGTATAATTTTAATGTGTATTATTTTGATTATTTGTATTGCAATTTGCATGTACTACTTGTGGGCGAATTTCACCTTAAAATGTCCATACAAACTGACCAAACTTTTACTTGTAATAATTAAAGTAAGTATGGACTCTCAAATGAACAAAAAAAAATAATATTAAAATCAAAACTATATCTAACAAACAAGGGCATACACAATTTTATTGAAGTCAGATTTTACATTATGACAGGGGAAGTGTAATGTCCGGTCCTGAAAGTGTAATGTCTACGCCCCTTTTTCCTTTGTTTGTGCAAAATGGTTGAAAGAAGTGTATTTATGTTCAAAATTAACAACTTTTTATTTCATCTACATGATTTAAATCACTTTGTTGATCAATCTTATCATGAATAACTTAAGTAAACACATACAATGTCGATCGATAAAAATCAGAAGATATCCGGATGTGACACCTGCTCGGTGCGGGCGCCACCTATAAATTGAATTTGGGGAGATAACCGACAAAAGACGCCCAATATTTGTGTGTCTTAATGAATTTTATTTGTTATGCAGTATGTACATGTGTGACTAACTGTATGTTTGTGATAACATAGCCAAATAGTTTGTAATCAAATGAGACGATGTGTAATCAGGCGTCAGATCAGTTTCCATACATTTTGTTAATCTGTATTTTGCATGACATGAAAAAATCATTAACTTGCTTAACCCTTTACTCCATGAATAGTCATGTAAGAAATAATGATATCATGCATCTTAATTAGATTAATTGTTATAAAAGGAAATGGACACATGATTATTTGGTCATGGCAGAAATTGTAGAATCATATCTATATTATACTAATAATAAACAAAAAGAGCTCCTACAGGAGCCGTCTGATCTGGGTCTTCTCTGTTTGCAAGGGCGTAGAAAGGCGTATTTATGGAGTACATGGTTACGCTGGTAATGATTCGAGAGAGACTAACTCAGCGTGTTATGAGTTTTAACATTTAGTCTGCCTCTGATGATTCGGTTGTCTGTAATCTATTTAAATCCCAATGAGACGCCCGGTAACTCTGCGTCTCATCAAAGCCCGGGTTGTGGGACACTCTGTCAGTAGTGTCTCAAAAGCATCAACGAAGTGGATACATAGATAGATAGATAGATTTATTTGTGTATATATATATATATGTCATCAATACAATTACAGTCATACAATTTGACATAACAGTTATCGACTTCTTGTCATTTATATAAAAAAGACATGTTATACATACACAGGATAACCCGTAAAGTTTTTCAACTTATTTCCAACGGGGTCCTATATAGATTTAGCGAAATGTACAAGCAAGGTTTTACGCAAGCGTAAAATGGCTGCGTAGCGTCTTTAAGCAGGATAGAAGAAAAAGAGGGAGCAATATTGTTTAGTAGTTTTAATTAACATATACATTGGGAAAACATGACTGTAATGTATAAATTAACAGCAGAAACGGGGGAATACTTTAATGAGCCATGATGCATAATACCTGTGTATGACACCAATAATACACATTACGTCACAGATCAATGGTATTCATGCACAATGGTGAAATATTCAAAACGGTCAACAAAACCACGAGTAAAAGGTCTCGGCTAAATAACTTTACCAAAGACAAAATACAAACAAAGGACTTATACTTTTACAATGTTTTTGTACAAAGTTGTTTTTAAACCAAAAGCACGTACACTAAGGGTGCTAACAAAAAAATTGAGAGAAAAAAAAGAGTAAGCTTCCGCTGAGGATCGCACCCACGACCTCACATTTCCTAGGCCACCGTTATAACCCTTCGACCACGCTGACTGTTACCATCGGGATGTGCTTTTAATCGGTTATACCTAATACACTAGCATTTTCAATGGCAGAAAAGAAGCGAATAACCTCGACAAAAATATTTGTCCCCGCTAAGAAAAAATGTATGAATCAAAATGGGTAAAATAAATGAATGTATATAAATAAAAGCTTGTCTCACAGTAACCCATAGTTATTAAAAAAGATTGGCTTTTATAGAAACACAGGAACGCAGAAACGCATGGTCAAAATTCAAAGCCGTATAATTGTGGGCTGCTTTCGCAGCCCAATAAGAAAAAGAAAATGAGTCAGATCGGAGTTTGAGTAGACCGTATTATTTTCAATATGGTAATGTTTTGGAGACGGGTGAGAGCTTAATGCAGGATGAAAGTCATGCATAAAGCTCCTCTAGGACATTCATCCTGCATTAAGCAGTCACCTGCCTAAATGTATATAAGTTCTTCTCTACTAGAAATCCGGTTTAGAGGGGTTATATACTGTACTTTTTATTAATCATTTACTCCATGATTATTTATGGAAGAAATCATGATATCTAAAATGGCATATTAACACATCAAATGTTTGCGAAAGTAGAAACTGTAGAATCAGATTGATATTACTCCATAAGCAAACAGAGCAGGCCCTGATCAGACGGCTCCTATAGGGGCAGTCTGATCTGGGTCTACTCTGTTTGCAAAAGCATAGAAAGGCGTATTCGTGGAGAAAAGGGTTAAACGTGATGTTGTACAGATACATGGAGATAGTATGATTAACCCTTTCCCACTTAGGCTATTTTTAGACCCAACCTCTTTGAATAAATCTACCGAAAAGGAGCATCATCAAGAGAAAAGGAAATTTTTTAGAATATTGTAGTTTGAAACCATTGTGATAAATAGAGCATTTGCTCTTATAGGAGCAAATGCTTTATTTATCACAATAGTTTCACAAAGTGACTTTTACACAGTCGTCAAA